>OZ007497.1:33852272-35256993 GCA_963931805.1 Microdon myrmicae | reverse complement strand
GCACAATTCCGACTGGTTGTTACATTCTAACAGAACCGACGAGGCTGGGAGGCTGGCGGAGATGTTTGCTGTAAGCCACAACTTAACTCAACTCGTGGGTGAGCCAACGCGAGTACCGGATGCCCGAGGCGATTATGCGAACACCCTGGATCTGTTTTTGACATCCGAACCGAGTATTTATACCGTAGAGATTTCTGCGCCACTGGGAAACTCAGATCACTGCTTGGTATCTGTCGCGCAAGCACTTGCATACCAAGCGAATAACCGCCCTAAGCAGCTTCGCCATGTATGGAAGTATGGGGCTGCTAACTGGGACGATATGCGAGATTTCTTCGCATCCTTTCCATGGTCCGATGTGTGCTTCGGAAACTTCGATGTTAACGCTTGCGCGGAGTCGGTATCAGAGATTATTCTCCTGGGGATGGAGATGTATATTCCGCATTCCATCAAACGATGTTCGTCTGATAAACCTTGGTTTGACAAAAAATGCGAGCTGATTACAGCGGCAAAAACTAGAGCTTTTAAGCAATGGCGCTCCAATCCCACCGATGTTAACAGAGCGAATTTTGTTAGAACCAGAAACGCGTGCAACCAGGCGATTGATACCGCGAAGGTGGCCCACAACGACAGGGTGATCAATAAGCTCCTTCCGTGCCCAACTGGCTCGCGCTCCTTCTGGTCAATGGCAAAAGCTGTCAGCGGTAACTTTGCATCCTCTTCTTTCCCTCCGTTGGTGACAGACAGCGGGACATTAGTCACGAATTCAAGGGATAAAGCTAATGTATTCGCAAATTTAATTTCCGCGAATTCGAACCTCGATCCTGGCCTTTTGGACTCACCTGTGATCTCGCCGGTACAGTCTTCCATGCGGGATGTGAGATTTCGTCCGCGCACTATTCAACGCATTCTACGTGACTGGATTGTAGGAAGTCAACTGGCCCGGACGGAATACCAGCAATAGTCCTTAAGAACAGTGCTCCAGAACTATCGCCGGTTCTTGGCAGACTCTTCCGCTTATCTTATGCACGGAGGACCTTTCCTGCCTGCTGGAAAATCGCTCGAGTTCATCCAATCCCAAAGACGGGAAAAAAGTGTCTCCTTCAAAATTACCGTCCGATAGCATTACTGTCTATTTTATCTAAGGTAATGGAAAAAGTCATCAATACAGAGTTGGTTAAGTATTTGGAGTGCAACGGTCTTCTGAATGATCGTCAATACGGATTCCGAGGCAGGCGGTCCACAGGAGACCTTTTGACACTTATAACCCATATATGGACATCTGCGATTGAACGACATGGTGAGTCAAGGGCGGTCGCATTAGATATCTCCAAGGCTTTTGACCGCGTCTGGCACGGGGCATTGCTGAGCAAACTTCGTTCATATGGACTTTCCCAACAGCTTTGCGACTGGACGAGGAGATTCCTCGATAATCGATCGATCCGGGTTGTTGTGGACGGCGAGTGTTCGGATCTGTATCCTGTTAATTCGGGGGTGCCCCAGGGTTCTATTTTGGCTCCAACCTTGTTCTTGCTTCACATAAATGATTTGTTGGAGACAACGGATAACAAAGTGTTCAGTTTTGCGGATGATAGTACGCTTGTTTCCTCCTTTTCGAGTGATCGGCCGATTGGTGCATCTACGTCGCACCAGCTGAGATGTAGACAGATTGACTCTCTGAATCAGGATCTAGATAAAATCCTGCAGTGGGGAAAGGCCAATCTTATCGACTTCAACGCAACGAAGACCCAATATACAACATTCACAAAGAAAACTGGATCATCGGTTCCACAGCTGATGATGAGTGGCCGGGCCCTCGAGGCTGGGGAATGTTTGAAATTGCTCGGCGTCACGGTCTGTGGGAATGTATCATGGCATAAACACGTATCGGGTATCGCCAGATCAGCCTCAGGAAAACTGAGTTATCTTTTTAGAGCCAAGAAATACTTTACTCCGGCCCAACTTCTTCTCCTATATAAATCTCAAATTAGACCCGCGCTCGAATATTGCTCTCATGTTTGGAGCTCGGCTCCTAAACATACCCTCGACCTACTTGAGAGCGTACAAAGACGAGCGATCCGCCTGAACGGGGACTCGGTGCTGACGTCGGGACTACAGTCGCTATCACATCGAAGGCGCGTAGCCGATCTCTGTCTGTTTTACAGATATTATCACGGGTGCTGTTCTTCGGAGATTCTTGGCATTGTTCCACGCAATTCGGTTTATATACGCTCCACAAGACAATCCGACGGATCGCACCCGTTTGTGGTTCATCTCCCGACGGCGCGAACATCCCTGTATCAGAACTCGTTCCGTTACAGAGCGGGGAGGCTGTGGAACTCCCTTCCCACGCAAGTGTTCCCGGAGCGTTACAACCTGCAACTGTTCAAAAAGAACTGCAACAGTTATTTGATGGCATCGCGGGGCGTCCACTCGACGCTATAGGTTCGCCTTTCCCGAGAGAAGCCTAATAAAAAAAAAAAAAAAAAAAAAAAAAATCCATCGAATCCTTAACTCGCAACAATATATTAGAAATTTACTTAAATTCTACAATGAATGACGATTTCGTATAAATATAGGGTTTTACCAATAGGGACTTGATAACTTTTTTTCGGTAGTAAATTTTTATAATTTGCAGACGTTGTTTGTTCGTGTACTTAACCACGATGAAAATGTTGAGTCCACTGAATAAATTGACAGTAACAGTTCGATGATTAGTGAAAGGATGCGTTCACAAATTAAATTCAAAGTTGTGAAGTCCCTGTTGGAAATCCCGATATAATAAAATCCAGCTTCTTGGAATAAAAAAGCAACAAAGGAATCATTGACTATCTTAGATAAACGACATTACAGTGGCTTCGATTTGTTTTTTGGTTGCGACAACATTCCAAGCCACTGAAAGATTCCCACTTATTTAAAAATGTCCAGTTATTGATTACTTAAAACCAGCCTGATTTGCTTTAAGATTCTTTTTAACTCAGTTATATAACACTACCATATCGCTTCAGTCCATTGAAATAAAAGCGTTATAGCATTCTTTAGACCGGAGAACATCCTCAAAGTAATTCAGCGCATACCAACTCAAGCAAAAGCGGAGGTGTAAGTAATATATATAAAATAAATCAGATCCACTTATTTGCAAACTAGTCACTTAGTGAACATACTCATCATAGCAAATGCTGCTCAGCTGTTCATATAACGTTTATAAATTTTGGTTAGTGATTACTTGCTTCAACTTTCAAATACAATTATATCAGTCGCTCTGGGAGAAAATTATAGTTAGATTTAATTTTTGCAATTTATAAGAATTTTGGTTTTTCAATAAATAATTACGACATGGTGATTTCAAAGGAGATTCTTTCCGATTTCAAAGAAATCTACGAGAAAGCAAATAAACTCATAATAGAGGAATATAAAAATGATCCTGATACAGATCCTTTTCGATCGCATTATGTTGCCCGGGATATGCTTCTCGAACTAATGGACAATATCAAAGCTGCAATGAACAACGAACAGAGTAACCCTGACGACAAATTAACATTGGATGTTATATTGGCTTTTGTCTTGAGAGACATTGGACGTGTTTTAGTTTTCACCGAAGATCGGCCTGGCGGAGAGAAGCATTTGCAACTGTGTTTGTCTACAATAGAACCTTATAAATTCCAGCGGGAGGCCATAATTGCTTATATGGGAGCACTGAATGATTTAGGCATCATATATTGCGATCGTCAAGAATTGCAGGAATCCTTACGGACCTTCCAAAAGGTGGAAGATGCATACACTACATTTAAGGAGTCGAAAGAGGAAGCAATGACTTTAACGGATATGTTTGGGCCAAGGGATGAAGCGGAGAAAGATGCGGGAACCACAGAACTGGAAGCCCTGTATACGCTTTGCATGTTCTATCTGGCGCAGGTATATTCTCATCTTGGTGCGTTGGCTAAGTCAGCAGAGTATTGTCATGGTACAATGAAAAGGCAAATAGAGGCAAAATCCCACGATCCAGTTGACTTTGGTCTTAACGCTGCAACTTTGTCTCAATATTTTATCGGACACAATTTATTCCGCGAAGCCAGACATCACCTCTCTGCAGCTACTTTGATTATGGATGAGTACCAAATGGAAATGATAACACCAGATATGACTGAGGAACAACAGGCTGCTGTAACAGAGACTTTTAAACACAGATATGCGGACGTTGCCAGATGTTGGGCAAAATACGGATTAGCTTTGCTTTCTGCCTCGAAGGAGCGCCTTTACCGCGATGAACAGCTAAATATTGCCTCAGGTATTGTAAAGTTAAAGTTAAAATGAATACATTTCTTCTTGTTTCTTTTTTCTCAGATACTGGCAACATGAGCATATCTAGAGATGATTCCTACACCTTCCCACAGCTTGATGTGGGACATATTGAACAACAAGTTTCCTGCGATTACTGCCTTGTATTCGATGATGCCAAGTTGGTCTATCGGTTTGTCATCAAAAACCTAGATCTTGCTAAGGCTTACTATACAATGGAGAGTGAAGCATCCGAGTACGCGAAGATTATTGAAGATTACGCAGAACTCTATCAGCACATGGCATTCTTCGAAGAAGACCCAGAAAATCAGTTTAAGATGCACAAGCGAAGAGTTACTCTTTATGAAGATCTCCTTAAGGCCCTCAATCCCACATACTTTATGTCCATCTGTCGTGAATGCTGGTATGGCGCCGGACTGGCATATTCTGCGATGTTGGATATTAAACTTGATTTGATAAAGGATATGTCGGCCTCGTTTCCACAAGGGGCTCATAAAATCAATCAGATATGCATGAAAGCCATTAAGCATTTCCAATCTTACACCGATTCCTACATGGACACGGATCAAACCATGCTTATCGGAGACTTATCCTCCGATGAGATCGTCGGTATAATGTATGCCTTCTTTTATATTGGACGGCTGTACTATAAGATGATGAGTCCGGATAAGGCTGAAATTGTGGAGAACCTTAAAAACTGCTTAAAATATTATAGCAAGTTCTTAGAGGAATGCCAAAAGCAATCGGAGGCCACAGAATCACTGCGTAGTGAAATAGGACTTTGCAAGGAGATGGTACTTTTACTACCATTGAAGATTGATTCCATGGCCAAGGAGCTTAATACGTCGTAAACTGTTATCAGTGTCTTCACCTTTTTTCCCTAAGCTTTTCACACATTGTATTGTGTGGTTCACATTTTGGAAACAATGCGCACAGTCATTTATCATAAAATGCTGTTGCGAAATTATTTTCAGTTTTTACATATTGATTATCAATTTTACACAATAATTAAACTATTGAGAGAGGTATACAAATCCTCTAATTTGACTCAAATGCTGTTTACCACATTTCTAGCTGTTACTTGCCCATGGTGGTATTGGCTGTCTCGAGCCAATTTTTCGCTTAATTCTACCTGAAGACTGAAACTCATTAAAGACTGAGTTGAGTAATGGGAAGGTGTCTATGGAGTTAAACCTCAAGACGGAGTCCTGGGACTGAAATGGAAGAAGGATTTAAGTTAACCATACGAAATTTACGGGAGCAGCATTCATTTGTGCCATAAAACGTAATGCGCCGATAGGTAGAACATCAGTAATGCTTCGACGCATTCCGGATTGGCTCAATGGTATTTATTAATTTAAAAATTATGTGCACCCAATAGGTCTACTGCGTAGTTGGGGAAAAGTCCTCGAGGACGAAGAGGTTGTTGCGGTATTATTGATCAGTTTGCCGGAACTTTACTCGTGATGGGCATGGAGGGTCCGGGCGAAAAGATTTTATTAATTCAGTACGTAAATGGGAAAACAGTGGATGGCTATTACAGAATGGGTGGAGCTGGCGCATCGAAAAACGAGTCATACGTCGGAGACAGAGTGCGCGCTGAACAGGCAGGAAGAACGAAGAATTTATGAAATATTTTTAATATAAGCGCAAAGTCGTAAAATGAGGAGAACGGACGCAAGGAGGCACGGGTTTCCCCCACACCCAGATTTCTAGCTGTTGTCTATGGTGCTCCTCGATAGTATAGTGGTTAGTATACCCGCCTGTCACGTAGGAGACCAGGGTTCTATTCCTCGTCGGGGACCCTCTGGCGCAAGACTAATGACCTTGTCCGGAAAAATCAAATCATTATGGAAAATTTAACAAGCCTCAGGACTTGTTAAATAAGGCCAAGACCGGTTCCCGGTTGTAGTGCCGATGATGATGATGATGATGATGACTTGTCTATGGTGCTATTGGATATGTCGATCCAATTTTTCGCTTAATTTGACCTCAAGATTGAAACTGGCATTAAAGACTGAGTGATGTATGAGTAGCTCCTCAATAGTATACTGGTTAGTATACCCGCCTGTCACGCGGGAGACCGGGGTTCGATTCCTCGTCGGGGAGCCTCTGGCGCAAGACTAATGACCTTGCCCGGAAAAAAAAAAAAACAAATCATTATGGAAAATTTAACAAGCCTCAGGACTTGCTAAATAAGGCCAAGACCGGTTCTAGGTTGTAGTGCCGATGATGATGATGATGTATGGAGTAGACACCGAGTCGGCCAAAACTTTTGTGACAAAATACAAACAGAAAAGTGGGAACTTCGTCACGTTCATGCTCGGAGCAGCACGAGGGGCGTGGACTGTTGTGTGTGGGAACCGGAGCAATTGAGATGTAGGACTGTTATTACGTCCTTAGGAGATTTCAAGGATTTCGCTCGTGGGCTGTAAATGGGTTCGGTGCTGTGTTTTCGATGTAGTATTAAGCCGGGGGCTTCTACTTATTTTAATTAATTTCTCTTATTTTTATTACAATTTCACTTCGTTATAATTTAAAATGGGCTACTCATAGTTTGCCCAGAAAAACAAATTATTATGGAAAATTTAACAAGCCTCATACTTGTTAAATAAAGACCTTAAAGACCTTAGACTCATAGTTTTTGGTCAAGGGGAATTGCTAGTAGGATGCATTTGCCATGTTTATCTGGCTACATCTTAGCTTGTGCGACGTTGATGCACTAATCAGCCTATCAGTCGAAAAAGGGGAAACAAGCGTACTCATCATCATCATCGGCACTACAACCGGGATCCGATCTTGGCCTTATTTAACAAATCTCTCCACCGGTCTCGATTTCGAGCCGATGTCATCCAGTTTGGCACTCCCAGGATCTCGGCGTCCTGGTCTACGCCATTCCACCATCGCAGACAAGGTCTGCCACGCTGTTTCCTTCCATACAGCCTGCCACAAAGGCCTTTCCGGGCAGGCTCCTCTTCGCTCATTCGAGCTAGATGTTCCACCTACCGGAGTCTACCGAACTTGATTTTTCTTACAACATAGGCTTCAAGGTAGATTGCGTACAACTCATGGTTATATCGTCTCCGGAATCGTCCTCCCCCCCCATACGGGGCCAACAACTCTCCTTAAGACCTTCCTCTCAAACGCGGCTAAGAGTTCAGAGTGCACTTTATTAAGCACACAGGTCTCGGATCCATACATGAGTACTGGTAAGACCATGGTCTTGTACAGTAGAAGCTTGGATGTTCTGGATAAATTTCGGGATTTAAAGATCCTTGATAGACTATAGTAGGCTTTATTGGATTTGATCAGCCGTTCGCGTATTTCTTCTTCCATATTGTTATCGACTGATACTATTGACCCAAAGTAGTTAAAGGATTGCACTATGTTACTTCAAATTCGCCCCGCTACCGTGATAGTTTGACCAACGTTAGGTCTTCTCTTCCAAGAAGTTGCCACCATGTACTTCGTTTTTCCCTCATTAATGTGCAGTCCCAGTTTTTGTGCCGCCTGCTCGATCTCGGTGAAGGATTCCTTTACAGCCGATTCGGTTCTACCGACGATATCGATGTCATCTGCGTAGGCAAGTATCTGGCTGGACTTGGCGACAATAGTCCTTCTAGTTGTAATTCCAGAGTTACGGATTGCTTTCTCCAACGTCAGGTTGAAGAGGAGGCAGGCCAGATCGCCCCCTTGTCGGAGTCCATTATAGATGTTTATTGGTTTGGACAGCAATCCCGCTATTTTTACTTGACTAGTTACATTGGTCATGGTCAACCTACAAAGTCGTATCAATTTGTTTGGAATGCCGAATTCTCTCATGGCATTATATAGTTCTACCCTAGCTATCCCCTCGTAGGCGGCCTTAAAGTCTATAAATAGATGATATAATGGAATCTTAAATTCCAGACATTTTTCCATCGCCTGCCTAAGGGTGAATATCTGATCAATCGCTGATTTGCCTGGGATGAAGCCACGCTGATATTGAACAATGATGGCTTTAGCGTATGGGGCTATCCGATCTTCTAGGATAGTGGAGAGTATCTTATAGGCGGTACTCAGCTATGTTATATATCCCCCCCCCCCCCCCCCCCCCGCGCCGTTTCTTTACGCGGAAACCAGGTACTCGCAACGATGCTGCCAGTTCGATGATCCATTATCATTAGTGTCTCATGCAAACTATGGGAACCTGCGTAGTGCCTGATAACGATTTTCACATCGTATCTTGGGCAGGCATTGAGGGCCCGTTCAATGTTCTCGTAGAAATCACAAAAGAGAATACAACGAACTGTGTGTGAGGTAAAAGAAATAACACGTTGTCTGGCAACAACGTGAAAAAAGTTTCCATCGATCGAAAGATCGAATAAGAAAGAATGTGTAGTACGATACTATAACAAGAGCGGACGTGGGTTCTTTCACTATCATCACTATCTGTGCTGACAATTGAGTGCGGGCTTGCAAAATAAATTTTAAGTTCCCCCTGTATCTAGATGTGTCCTACACCACCGTTCGACAAGGACTAACGTCATGCTACTATCCAGGAACAATTCCGTTATTAAGTCCTTTTTTCGGTTTTTTTAAATACTTCAAGGGTTTAGCAAACGTTGACTATAGTGGTTGCAATAAACAATTGACTGTGTCACACAAATGAAATAAATAAATATTATAGAAATGAAACGGAGGAGTATTGTGGGTAGTGTTCGAGCGCGCACGACACTCTATTTGCAGTTTAAGTAGTGTAATCCTGCGGTGTTAGCGTGTCAATATTCAAGGAAGAATAGGTTAAATAAAGATCTAAAACTAAACAAAAACAAAGTATGTTCCATTTTAAAAATCTGGTAAGTATGTGGTGTCTCATAACAAGGGCTATCAGCAATAACTTCGCTTCCTCGTCCTTTTTTGTTTGTAACGGACAAATTCATAAGATAAGGCCAATGTGTTGGCGATGCATCACCTCGACACGAATTCCCAAGAAAGGCAAGGCAAGCGCCAGCACACAAGTTCCTGGGAAACAACGATCAGCCGCGCGCCGATTCCAGGAAGCCACTAAGGAGAGCAGCAGCCAGGAAACGAGCAAACCAGAGGACGACTGCAAGCCAACATAGGGCGAGCACAGCAGCAGAGCAGCAGGAGTTGCCACGGGAGCTCCGAGTTGCAAAGAGGCTTGATAGAGTAAAAAAGATTCAGCATGTTTTATTTGGAGAATACAAAAATCACTACTGTGCAAGCCAATAACGTCATTCGTCTAGAGCAGAGTCCGGCTCTGGAAGTCCGGTACGCGAACCAAATAAATCGTTTGACTGTCCAGCCCCGGAATACAGTCCATACGAAGAGAAGGAAGCTGAGACGGCGTCGTCCCTAGAGTAGTGTTACATCTCGATACACAACCCGCCTCAGTTAGTATCCTCAACTCACAATCAATGTTCATATTGCACACAAAGCAATTCCCAAACAATTAATTGACGCCTCTTTCCACAGGCAATTAAAGTCCATATCGCCTACCTATGACGCATACGCGCTTCCCCAAGCTACACTCTTATCGTGTATCGTCATCTTTCATTCATAATGGTATACGGTGCAACCGAACCATAACAATTGACATACCGTATTACATGACGCCTTCGGCTCCCAAGGCCCGAAGCTGAACGCATTCTTTGCATCCAAGGCGAACACAGAAAAGCTGTTCAAATATAAGTGAACCTGTAACATATTGCAGAAAGGTTGTTCAAATAAAAGTAAACTAAGAAACAAGTGCTTTTAGTTTTCTTCTCGAATGGAAAGTCAACTTACTTGCCAGAGTAAGTGCCGAAGCTAACAACTTACTTACCAGGAAACCTACCAGAGCCAACGGCCAGAATAATTGCCGAAGCCAACAACTTACCAGGGAACCTACCAGAGCTAACAGGTAACTACTTATTGTTATTCCCCAAAAGACACCCTCGGGGGGCCGAACTTCAAAAGGAAAGCTACTCAAATGAAATTAGACTAGATAACGAGTGCCTAGTTTTCTTTGACTGGAAACGTGCGAGAGCTAACGGGTAAATATATTAAATTGATAACCTCGGAGGAGTATCCGCCGAGAGATAACGAAATATTTTATGTTAATACCAAAATTCTCATTATTATTATTACAGCAGTAACACTAACTGTTCACGAATTCAAACCTCGATGCCGATGACTTCGATACGAAATATGGGGTTCCCCCAACGAGTTATTCAACGCATTTTACGCACACTGGACTGTAAGAAGGCAACCGACCCGGATGTACTACCAGCAATAGTCCATAAGAACTGTGCTCCAGAATTGTTACCGATTCTTGGCAAACATTTTCGCTAATCTTATGCACAGAGAACATTCCCTACCTGCTGGAAAATCGCTTGAGTTCACCTAATCCCAAAGAAGGGGACAAAGTGTCTCCCACAAAATTAAATAATTAGAAAAGGTCATGAATGCTGAGTTAAGTGTTCGGAGTGCAACGGGCTTCTGAATCGTTAATGCGGATTCCTTGCCAGGCGGTCCACGGGAGACATTTTGACCCTTATAACCGATATATGGACATCTGCGATTGAGGGGCTTGTGATCGCGTATGACACGGGGAGTTGCTGAGCAAACTTCGCTCATATGGACTTCCCCAGCAGTTTTGCGACTGGACGAAGAGCTTCCTCGAGAATCGATCAATCCGGGTTGTTGTCGACGGCATGTCTTTGGATCTGTATTCTGTTAATTCTGGGGTACCTCAAGGTTCTATTTTGGTCCAACATTGTTTTTGCTCCACATAAATGATTTGTTGGAGTCAATGGGTAACAAAGTGTCCAGTTTTGGGGATGAGAGTACGCTTGTTTTTGGGGGGATGGGAGCGAACATACAGGGCAAAGTTACTGAATGCTTTCAACCCGGCGAAGGCCAGGACGATCCTTGTCTCGGAAACGAAAATGGCTAAACGATTTAAGAATTTTTTCATGGAACGTCCGCTCACTATACAGAGCTCGAGCTGCACAGCAGCTAGCCGATGCCCTGTCCGAATATAAGGCTGACATAACAGCATTACAAGAAATAAGATGGGCGGGGAGTGGTGTTATTCAAAGAAACGAGTATGACATTTATTACAGCTGTCATGCAAAACACCATGTGCTCGGGGTAGGCTTTCTAGTCAACCAAAAACTGAAGCCTGCCATCATCGGCTTTAATGCAATAAAGGAAAGGCTATGCACTCTTCGCGTGCGAGGCAAGTTTAAGAACATAAGCCTCATAAGCGTTCACGAAACTACAGAGGAGTCCTCTGACGAGGAAAAAGAAGAATACTAGCAGAACGTCGAACGGGCCCTCAATGGCTGCCCAAGATACGATGTGAAAATCGTTCTTGCTGATTTGAATGCGAAAATAAGTCGGGAACCGGTTTTCAGGCACTACACAGGTTCCCATAGTTTGCATGATAACACTAATGACAATGGACTACGAGTCTACGAACTGGCAGCATCGAAAAACTTGATCGTTGCAAGTACCAGGTTTCCGCGTAAAGATATCCACAAAGCCGTCACTCCTCGAGCCTGATGACGGTACGGACGTACCGAGGTGCCAACGTCGACTCGGATCACTAACTTGTTGGTATAGTTTTCCGAGCTCGAATTGCCTTACGGAGACGTATTGCATCCGCGGATCAGGTTCGAATCAATACGGCTACCTTACGCAATGAGAACACCAGCAACACCTTTGGTCATGCGTTAAGACTCGCCTTTGAAGAGCTCGACGGGGGGAGAGTAAGTCCTGGGCCCAGAATGCCGGGTGTAGAAGAGAAATGGACTCGCCTTAAGAATACTGTCATTAGTACTGCCAACTCCATCTTAGGCAGTAGTCGTAGAGATCTGAGCGACTGGTTTGATGATGAGTGCAAACTAGCGGCTGAACGTAAGAATGTTAACCGGGCAATGCAGCAGTCTCATAGGATGCGGGTACCCGAGGAGAAACACAAAGAGCTCAGAAGATCTGAAAAAAGGCTTCACAGACAAAAGAAAAGTGCCTGGGAAAAAACCTTGTCTGTGGAATACAGAAAAGTAGAGAGCATGAGAGTTCTACCAAATAATCCGCAATATGACGTAGTACACACCACGCTGCACTTACTGCAAGGATACAGAGGGTAATCTGATCACCGATCCTGAAAGCATTCTGGAGCAATCGGAAGTGCACTTCAATAAATTGCTAAATGGTCAGCTCACAGAAGAATTGGAGGCTCCACAAATGCAAGATCAAGATCAAATGCTGTCGCCACCAAGAATTGAGGAAAAATGAAAAGCCATAAGACAGGTCAAATAAAATAATAAAATAAAAGGAGCTGATGGCATACCAACTGAGCTGATCAAACAAGTAGAGCAGCTTTACATCACGCAGTTCATGGGATCGTGGTGCGCGTACGAGAGCGGAAGTTTGGCGTCGTGGAATAATTTGCCCCATACATAAGAAAGGTGATATCACAGTGTACAGCAACTATAGGGGTATATCATTGGTGAGTACTGCTTATAAGTTACTCTCCTCTATCCTACAAGATCGGATAGTCCCATATCATATAGTCATCACTGGTCAATACCATTGTGGGTTCATTCCAGACAAATCAGCGATTGATCAGATATTCACCCTTAGGCAGGGGATGGCAAAATGTCAGAAATTTAAGATTCCATTATATCATCTATTCATAGACTTTAAGGCGGACTACGACAGCATAGCCAGAGTAGAACTATAAAATGACATGATAGAGTTCGGCATTCCAAAAAAAATTGATACGACTTTGTAGTTTGACCATGACCAACGTAACTAGTCAAGTAAAAATAGCGGGATTGCTGTCCAAACCAATAAAGATCTTTAATTGACTTCGACAAGGGGACGGTCTGGCCTGCCTCCTCGTCAAGCTGGCGCAATCCGTGACTCTGGAATAACAACTAGAGGGACTATCGTTACTAAGTCCTGCCAGATGCTTGCTTATGCAGATGACATCGACATCATCAGTTGATCGGATTCGGCTGTAAAGGAATCCTTCAGCCAGATCGAGCAGGCGGCACAAAAACTGGGAATGCACACTAATGAGGGAAAAACTAAGTACATGGTGGCAATTTCTGCGAAGAGAAGACCTAACGTTGGTCAAACTATCAGGGCAGCGGGCCACGAATTTGAAGTAGTGCAATCCTTTAACTACCTTGGGTCAATCGTATCAGTCGATAACAATATGGAAGAAGAAATACGCGAACGGCTGATCAAATCCAATAAAGCCTACAATGGTCTATCAAGGCTCCTTAAATCCCGAAATTTATCCAGAACATCCAAGCTACTACTGTACAAGACCATGGTCTTACCAGTACTCATGTATGGATCCGAGACCTGGGTGCTCAATAAAAGGCACTCTGAACTTTGGGCTCCTCGATAGTATAGTGGTTAGTACACCCGCCTGTCACCCGGGAGACCGGGGTTCGATTCCCCGTCGGGGAGCCCCTGGCGCAAGACTAATGACCTTGCCCAGAAAAAATAAATCATTATGGAAAATTTAACAAGCCTCAGGACTTGCTAAATAAGGCCAAGACCGGTTCCCGGCTGTAGTGCCGATGATGATGATGATGATGAACTCTTAGCCGCGTTCGAGAGGAAGGTCTTAAGGAGAATTGTTGGCCCCGTATGTGAGGGAGGATGATTCCAGAGACGCTACAGCCAAGAGTTGTACGCGATCTATCTCGAAGCTAACGTTATAAGAAAAGCCAAGTGAAATTTATTAAATAAACAAATTTATTTGCACTTTAAAGAAGTATCGCGAACTTCAGTAAGTTCTCTTGTTTCCAACAGATGGCGTCGCTCATATCAAACATTAGGTGAACTTGGAAACATTTAAGTTAGCCACACAACAATTTCAACTTTTGAAAGTATTAGGTGTTTTTCAAAAACAAAGCACATTGGTGACGTATGGTGTGATGAAGCAGGATCGTCATGTAATATTATGGCAGAGTCGCCATGTACTAATTTGATTGTTGGAAGGATCTGTCTAAAACCTACTTCCCCACTGGTGCTGTTTAAAGCGCAGCTCGCTGAAAGTTTATGGCGTAGACGCCGCAGTGCGTTGAATCAAACTCCGCAATCGGTTTTTGATTAATTTATTATCAAAAGTGCTGGGGTATTTATACTCCCAATCAATCACTCAATTATTTACAAATTTCTTAATTCGCTCATACAATTTTTGCTTAACAAACTATTTCAGTCTTAATTCATAATTCACTCAATATAATTCTGCTTATTGTGCTATTATATTGTCTATCACCAGCTTAGCGCATAGTGTAAGAACAATGACACGAGTTGACCCAATTAATTGTGAATCACCTGCTAGCGGCAAGCTCGCAAGCGGGTGTCATATGATTTTTTCAAATCGTAACTGGAGCAATTCGTTTCTTTTACTCAATGAAAAGAATCGACCTTGAATTATTGTCGGCGACGAATGCTGGTTACTTAAAACTTGCTAATTGTGACAAGGGCAATTGATTTATTTGATATGATTATTCATAGTCATTTCGCGGGCATGCTGTTACACTACAATGGGTTTAAGAACTTATTCAAGCTGCTGATAAATGTCACATATCATATGAGTTGTACGCGATCTATCTCGAAGCTAACGTTGTAAAATCTAAAAAATTAAGCTCGGTAGACTCCAGTGGGTGGGACACCTAGCTTGAATGAGCGAAGAGGACCCTGCCCGGAAGGCCCTTTGTAGCAGGATGTATGGAAGGCGACAGTACGGTAGACTTTGTCTGCGATGGAAGGATGGCGTAGACTAGGACGCCCAATGCCTGGGGGTGGCAAACTGGATGACATTGGCTAGAAATCGGGACCGGTGAAGAGAATTGCTAAATAAGGCCAAGACCGCATCCCGGTTGTAGTGGCGATGATGAAATTATGTCGCCCAGCAGGTGATACAATCAATTTATTGCAGAAAGTGTTCGATGAGCCCATAATTTCGCGGAATGGAAATGTGCATTGGTCTCCACGATCTTGTGTTATTACACCTCTTGGTTATTTTCGATAGAGATATGTAAAGTCTCTAATCTCTACTGATAGACCACCAAGTTTTGATCACTTACAAAAACATTTGTTAGGTATACGATCTGAGCTGTTCGAAAAAGGAGTCGGAAACCGGACGTAGAGATTGCACTTCATACACGTGCGATTTCTGGCATTAATTACCTTTTCAATAACGCCCACATTATGTTTATACCATAATTTTCATTTTGTTTTAAAGTTCTACACCTCTTAACTTGAATCACGCGAATTAAAGAGTTTAAAAGCGGGATGTCGAAAAAATATAACTTTATTTAAAATTATTTCTTACATTCGTTGATCCAGGTTTAAGACTAACTTACTGTGACTTGACTTCTGTATTTATATGATTTTTGTTATGGAATTCTATTATGTCGGCTTTCGTTGTTATCATGTGGAAGTTTCTATCAACTTGGCCTCGATTCTATATTTAGATGGGTGTGGTCAATTCCATATCTTGCGGTTGATTATTTTATTTTGTGTGGAGTATGTGAGTCCATAACTCGGGCGAATATTGCTTATATTGTGGCATAAAAAAGATAGAGCGCCAATTGTGGCATAAAGGGACAGAGAATATATAAAGTTGTGACATAAAAAATCCGTTGGATAAATTGTTGGATAATTTATTATAATGGGAAGTCCGCATTGCCAGTTTGTTGGATAATTTGTTATAATGGGATTGCTGGGTGCCGTCCTCAGTGCCAGCTTGTTATATGTGTTATATGTTTGTTAAATAAGAATGTGTTGGAGTTATAAATGACTCGGGCTCGTTGATCTTCAATAAATAACAGTCTAGAATTGAAATGTTAATTTAATTTGCGAAAAGAAAATTTGTCGATTGACACGGAATACACATGATAAAATTGGATCAAAAATACGAGGCACGTTTTTCTATATCTTTTACTTGCTCTTGCGTTTGAATCAGGCAGCTGATTGACAGATGGGATCAGTGTCAACTTCAAGTCCAAGAACTGTGTGAAGTTCGCACAGGCTGACGGTTGTGTTGGGCAAGGCCAGCTGTCAATTGATCAATTCTCAACAGAATGTTAGGTGGCAGAAATCCTGCAGTGCCAGTTTGTTCCATGTTAATAATATAAATTGTAATGCCAACTGTTGTAATGTAAAATGTTCAAATGATGTAATGTATAATATGGTGTAAACGGTTGTCTGAGGTTGTGACGTATTTTTTAGATGTAATATTTTATTTGATGCTATTATACGAGTATAGATGTAGACTAATCCGCAGCTCCAGCATTACGTAGAATGGTTGAGCGTTACATAAGATTGCGACCGTGTAGACTGAAGAAAATGTAACGTAAGATGATTGGATCGTTGATCATAGAAGAAGAAAACCGCAGCGCCAGTTATAATATAATTAGATTCGGATTCGAGAGTTGTTATGTGTGACCACAGACTAGGCAACTTGGTTTGACCGCATGTATCGCGCGGATGCCGCAGGTGGTAATAAGCGTCCTCAAACTTAGCTGCATTCTTCCCGGAATTATTTCCGGTGTTGGATTACTTCCTCCTCCACTTTTCTTTGTCGGGTAACGGTGCCGCTCCTTGCAGTTGAACAACCGCCTCTCAATACAATTGCGGTATGTGCAGTACAGTAGTTGCCAAGTACAGTTTCCGAACGAGGTAAACCGGTACTACGTCGAACCAGTTGCAACACCTCCGTCGTAGCTAAAACCAATCGGTATCATATCTTACCCTCAATTCTAGCAACAGAGCTCTCCAAATCGAGGTTACGAAACACATGTAAGACTTCGTTCAACAGGAAACACATGTATTACTTCGATCAACATAAACTTTAATTTCACTTTAATAACATAAATAGGTGTTCTTCGTGAACTAATTAAAAATAAAACAATTCATATAACACAATTCATTTACACAACTGTACATTCCTTCCTGGAATTTATACTTAAAATTGAACAAAATTGTATTATGTCCTTCATGGACGGAGTTTCACTTCATTCTCGTTATTTCAACCTTCTTTTACAGACTCTCAAAACACTCTCTCTCCCTCCCTCTCTAGCCCAGTCACTACTTCTTCGAAAAGAAACTCGATCCAACGGTCCTTTCGAAAAACCTCAACTGAACGACGCAGGTTCGTGCATCTGCTCGTATTCAATTAATCACAGTGGAATGTGTTTATTTATGTGTCTTATATAATTAACTATTAACATATTATCTAAATTTATTCATTCGTGCTTCTAATATAATTAATGTATGTAGAACAAAAGGTGTTTCCATCTACATTTTACTCCTTCTCGGTGGGGCACTGGTGGTAGGGGAGGCTATCACGTAACAATATGTTCCGGGTTTCATCCATCAAGTTGGAGTTTATCTCTCAACGGCATGTACTTCTTAATAACAACATTGGTGTTGCTACAGAAAACAAACAAAGCCAAAAATATCATCCTACAAAACCAATAAATATCATTATATAACACGGATAAACTTCAGTCATAAGATTTTATACTTCAAAGCTGTAACGCAAGTTTTGCGTTTATCCAAATTTGGCATCCGTGTTGAACTGCTGGAAGTTTCCTTTTAGGTGTAACAGTTCTTGGTGTTATATATTTTCAGTTTTTCAGGGATACCCATCTGTGGTGTTCGATGCAGGCAAGTTTTAACTTCATATTTCAAACGGCTGAGTTAAAGTTCTTCCTTTTTCGTGTTTCTCAATAGCTTCCTTCGCCTGGATTGTTGTATATTTTTCGCTTGAGTGTGGTGAATTTAAGTCAAGGATGGTGTATGCAGTGCAAATAGTCTAAATAGCGAGCTTTTTAAGGACATGAAAATAAAAAGGAAACTTCTGAAAAGAATTGCCACGCATAAATGAGCCCTTGCGACTAGAATGGATATCCGAGAAGAAGCAATGAACATTACGTCATTGGAATCGCAGCGTCTGAAATTAAAATGACTTTTGTCTAAAAAATGTTGGTGAGAGAATTCGAGACCTAATAAAGAAATGTTGTACATATATTACAAATGCTCAATTCTCAGATTTCAACCTTATGGTTTTCGAAAAATTCTGCTATGAATAATAATACCACATTTCATTTCAGTTTCAATTCGGTAAGAGTATCCGGCTTGATGGGTTTCTGATATTAATACAAAAGGTGAAAAGCACGTAAGTTTTGGTTGGTCAACATCGCCACCCAGGAAAAGAACGCGGAGAGAAACTAAAGCATATCCAAAAGCACAACGCATGGACTAAATGTCAATATTATGTATAAAACATCTGGAAAAAATCTAGCCAAGTGAAATTTATTAAATAAACAAATTTATTTGCACTTTAAAGAAGTATCGCGAATTTCAGTAAGTTTTCTTGTTTCCAACATGGTGTCGCTCACATCAAACATTAGGTGAACTTGAAAAAATTTAAGTTAGCCACACAACAATTTCAGTTTTTGAAAGTATTAGGTGTTTTTGAAAAACAAAGCACATTGGTGACGTACGGGTTTAAGAACTTAGTCAAGCTGCTAATAAATGTCACATCATATGAAAGCATATGTATACCGTTTGCGACGTTAGTGAACAGCGTGTGATTCGCACCGAGGCTATCACGGTTGGAATCGCTAAAAGATAGAACCAAAGCTCAACGCAACAGCCCACTGCGCGTGTACGAAGTCGATTTCTAAACTCAAGCACATTGGACTGATGTGGAAATGCTATATTATTGCTATGGTATACGGCTTTCATGGATGTGCTTCTGGTGGTGTTGTTCTTCACTACTGGCCGTGTGTATCTGCTAGAAACGCAACATATAGCGTTTGCGACGATAGTGAAGGGCGTGTGATTCGAAACAACGCTATAAGGTTAGACCCAGTAAAATATAGAACCAAAGTTCAACGCAACAGCCCACTGCGCGTGTACGAATTCGATTTCTAAACACAAGTGCATTCGACTGATGTGGAAATGCTATATTATCGCTATGGTATACGGCTTTAATGGATGTGCTTTTGGTGGTGTTGTTCTTCACTATTGGCCGTGTGTATCTGTTTGAAACGCAACATATAGCGTTGCGACGATAGTGAAGGGCGTGTGATTCGAAACAACGCTATAAGGTTAGAACCAGTAAAATATAGAACTAAAGCTCAACGCAACAGCCCACTGCGTGTGTACGAATTCGATTTCTAAACACAAGTGCATTCGACTGATGTGGAAATGCTATATTATCGCTATGGTATACGGCTTTAATGGATGTGCTTTTGGTGGTGTTGTTCTTCACTATTGGCCGTGTGTATCTGTTTGAAACGCAACATATAGCGTTGCGACGATAGTGAAGCGCGTGTGAGTCGAAACAACGGTATAAGGTGCCATACGCTGGCAACAATACTTTCTACCCACATACTTCTATTTGCCAAGTCGGTGTTTTCTTGATGATTTGTTCCCTTATGGAAGTGTCGGCTCATCACACCTAGGCCTACCAGGTTTTTCGTGAGACAGTTTTTTGTATATTGATTCTTCATTTTTGTTCCCACGAGTCTTGGAGTTTCAAATAGTCCACCATATCAGGGCCCCTCTTTGATATAGTAAGGTCTGCTTACTGCTCTGATTCGACCCAGTGTCCGAGAGGCGCCGTTATAATACAGCCGGTATACCCCTGGCTGCAAAAGATCCAATGGGCACGGTGACGCGTAATATCCTGGATTAGGGGTGGTAGATCTTTGTGTGTTAATCCTCGCTAGCCTGTCTGACGTGGGTGGCCCTACTGGAAGCGTATGCTCCCGTCAGCACAACCTGAGTGATTCATTATAGTTTAAGCCCCCGCACCACGTCAAGGTTTCTACCAAGCGGAGGAAAGAAGAATGTTGCATATATAGTTTATAGAAATTACTTTAACTGTCTTACGCAGAGTTTCAATTTGACTACAAAATTGATGTACTAATGTCAATTCAGTGTGATTGCTGCTAATTAACATACCCAATGGAGTTGTAATCGTTACTGCAATCACTGTAGATAATTTCATTACATTTTCTTTATAGTTTGTATCGTTACATGTGAATGCATTACGTTTTATAGCTGAAAGGCTTTTTACTTCAGCGAAATGAATAAACGTTAAATACTTGAAATCCAGAAAACCAGTCCAGCGACGTCGATAATCGAATACAAGACTTTATGGGTGGTGTTATATAAATGTGAAATTCATTTTAAAAGATCCAGTTTCCTCGTTCAACCTTTTTCTATTTATATCTTTGATATACCTTTTGAGCGCAAAACGTGTTTATAGAAGCATCCATTTGTGATATTACTATTCAGCATATGAGCCATAATTTGCGAAGATATATATTAAATATTGGACAGTTGTTATAATATATCATTGGCTATATTTTTAAACCAACGCTATAATGATATAACACAATTTATTTTTGTGTGATAAAATATGTAGTTATAATTGTGGTGTGGTATAATAATCGGTGTAACGCTGAATGTGTATAACATTATGCTAAGTTTTGATTATGGAACCGTCATTCTAGAACCATACGTTTGTAACCTTACTATTCAACAGATGAACTATAATTTGGGACAGTAATATATCCCAATATTGGATAGTTTTATACAACATATCATTAGTTATATTTGGTATTATAAAATGTGGTATAGTTATATACCACTATTTATTTTTTGGGTCTAAAATATACTGTAATAAATTGCTTCTTATAAAATCGGTGTATCGACTGAATGTGTATAACATTATGCAGGGTGTTTAAAAATTCGTTAGCTGGTCTCACAACTATTATGAGCTATAATACCCTCTATCAAATACGTTGAAAATTAGATTGTTTCAGGTGTTGAGGGACAATTGGTATCGTTTGAATTCGGTTCTGTTGTATTATGTATTTCGGTTCTTGCTAGCAGAACGTAAAACTAAACTTACTTCGCGAGGGATGTAGGTAATCAAATGAACATATATATATATATATATATATATATATATATATATATATATATATATATATATATATATATATATATATATATATATATATATATATATATATATATATATATATAGCGTTTGCGACGATAGTGAAGAGCGAGTGATTCGAACCGACGCTCTCACGTTTAGAAACACTAAAATATAGAACCAAAGGTCAACTCATCAAGCCACTGCCGCGTATGTGAATTCGATTTCTAAACTCAAATACATTCGACTAATGTGGAAATAGTATATTATTGCTATGGTATACGGCTTTAATGGATGTGCTTTTGGTGGTGTTGTTCTTCACTAGTCGTTTGTGTATCTGCTAGAAATGCCACGTATTTGTATATATTGTGACGCATATGACAGTCAGTACTGGAATATTCGGGAAAGTCCAAAACAAGTACTGGAATATTCTATAAAGTACTGGAAAACTGAAGACTAGAACATTCAAGATTATGGAACGAACAGAAACGAAATACCGGAATGAGAATGTGACAAACGATAAAAAAGACGTCGAGACAGCTGATGGTGACAGATAAGAAGAGAAAAAGCGAAGCAAGCGATAGAAAAGAAAATCGTTGACTGTTATATTAATTAAATTAAAAATCGATTGAACGGCTCTTATTTATTCAAAATAATCAATCCAGCGAACCCTAAGCTCGCTACAATATATATATATATATATATATATATATATATATATATATATATATATATATATATATATATACAGTGGTGGAAAAAATAATTGAAACAAGCTTGTTCTGCGACATTAATCGTTAAGAAAAAATGTATTTGGGGAACAATAAGAATTAAAAATATACTAATAGATTTGGTGCACTGTAATAAATAAAAGAAATACTAAATTTTTAATAAAAAAAAGCGAGAAATGGTGAACAAAAAATATTGATTCCAGTTTTCTTTGGATTTGCCTGGAAAAGTTAATAGAAACATATTAGTTTTTTGTTTGTGTTTTGTGAAGAATTGATTTACAGTAAAAGTGTTTCATATCCTTTTAATACTTAGTTGTTGCACCTTTGTTTTTAATGGCTGCTTCGCATCTTCGTCCCATGGAATTGACTAGTTTGGTACGTCGCGGGTGGTATATTGTACCATTCATCTTTTATTTTGCACCAAAGTTCTTCCTTATTTTTGGCTTTGCAGTCTCCGATCTTGCGCTTAAGAATGCCCCATAGGTGTTCTATTGGGTTAAGATCAGGGGACTGCGATGGCCACTCCATAACATCGACTTTGTTTCGAAGAAACCATTCTTTAGCCAATTTTGAGGTGTGCTTGGGGTCATTATCCTGCATAAACTCCCATTTAATAGGCATGTCCCCTTTAGAAAATGGTAGCATAATGGTGTTTAAGATTTCTACATAATCTTTAACACATATTTTGTCCTTTATAAGAAAAATTTGACCAACACCAGATGCTGAAAAGCACCCCCAAATCATCAAATTGCCTCCACCATATTCCACTGTCTTTTTCGTATACTTTGGATCGAATTGTGAGTTCATTGGTCGTCTGACGTACATTTTTCCATCGGAACCAAACAAATTAATCTGGGTTACACCCGACCATAAGATGTTATTCCAATTCGCACGGTGGAGGTGTTTTTTTTTTTTGGCAAAAGCGAGTCTCTGCTTTATATTTTTCTTGCTCAAGTATGGAACTTTTCTGGGACTTCGTGGGGAGGAAGCATAGTGCACCGACGTACGGCGCTGATTCTCTTCGCATCCCCATCATTCACTTAATGAAATTTCCACAGTAAATAATTCATCGAATACAAACCGAATGAAACGCAGCAAAATGTTCACCAAGGGGAAACGTCACACACAGGAGAAATAAAACACACAGGTTTGGTCAATATTAATTCTTTATTTGTTACTACCAGTCTTGATGGCGAATTCAAAACAATTGTCACTTAGGCTTTTGCACAGAGGAACTTTAAGTTAACACTAATTGCAGTATGCAGTCACAAATGAATAATTGAACAAAGTTCTGGAAATTGTAACAGCTTGTACATTGGTAGAACAATTACAGCGGCAAGTATTTTTCTTTTTTTCTTTATCTTAACCGCACTAGTTTTAATTCTATTTGATTTGGTTTTGTGTAAAATGGTTTGTTCAGAAAAAGAAACAACGCAGCTCGACACTCAGTTAAAATGGGCTATACACTCTCGACACACTCGGGGTACAACACGCGTGTCCGCAGCGCTACGGGCAGCGGGAGCGGCACGACCGTGGTGGTCAGCGGATGTAATTGGACTCACTGATATTCATTCGCTATCAAAAGAAATTCGGCCAGTGAAACTGGATCTCTTAATTAGGGGGTGCATTTTCTTACTCCAGAGAGACGTAAAGTCTCTTTTTAGGGTAACCAAACAGATCTCATAGAAAAGATCGCCACGGTACACATGTATGTGTGTACATTGGTTCGTTTATGGATCAAAGCCATGGGAACGAATCTAAAACAAAGAAAGGAAAAATGTGCATCCATGAGATGTGAGTTCGGCTAAGCAAACAAGCCGAATCTCATTGGATGCAAATTGGGTTTGTGTTTGCTTATGTCAGAAGGTCAATGGTAACGGATCCAGGAATATGTAAGACAAGGGGACCGTTGATGATCGTTGTCTACAATATGCATAGCAGCTGTATTGACAGCCGCAATGCATCATGAACATTGTGCTAATTGGTTTTAGCTTGTTTACTGGTGTTTATGGCATCGCTGGTACGGGTAGGTATTCAAATCCTATTTGCATTTGCCTATGCTGTAGGATTTAATTGATGCCTTAAGACGCAAGATGCGTATATTTGTTTTTGTCCCTTGGGTATTGGACGCCAGCCAATGTTTATGTAGGTAGTTTTTATTGTACACATGTTGAGGCTGGGATAAGCCAACTCAAGGGTAAGATTCCCTGATTATGCGGTTGTATTATATGTGAACCGATGAATTTTCTTTCAGGGAATTTATGATAAGTTAGGAAAGAATTGTTATAGGGAATTTGTATGCGAAGAGATGCATGAAGGTAAGGATTCTTTTGTAGGGGCTTTTAGCTAAATAAACTTGATCAATTTGATGCGTGAAGCATTGAAGGTGCTAATGCGATTTCATTAGCGAACTTATAAGATTGGGTCATAGGGATGGGGGCTCAGTGGGGTTTGGCAGAACCGCCACAACTTCTTCCAGGAAGACCCGCTTCTATTAGTCTGTTTCTAATTGTACGACTTGTACAAGGTGCGTTTAAGTCATTTTTTAATTCCGTTGAAGAAAAAAAAACGGCTTGTTCTTGGATAGTCGGATTAGCAGTTTGTCGAACCGTGAGGTTGTTTTTCTTTTTCTGCCTCTGGTTTCCATTTTGGGACCTAAATGAAAAGTTGTGAATATTTTTTTCTTAGAGCAATTCATTAGCTTAGCTATTTCATCCATTGTTTTCCCGTCATTTATTAATTTTTTTATCAATTCACGATCGGAACTAGTGCAATGTATTCCACGACCCATTTTCACAAAATTTTTCTAACAAACACTAAAACCAAGTCTAACAAATTTACGAAGATTTCAATAAAGACGAACCAGTAGTTTACTTCACAATCACGACTGAAGACTGTAGTGATGGTTTGCTTCTATTATTTTTTCTAGGCAAAATATCCTTTTCGCTTGCATTTTTACTACAAGGCAAAAACAAAAAACTGATAGGAGCAAATTGATGCACGATATCAAGGTACTGTTAGGTATGGTTCGGGTATAGAATTGGTGTCGAAGAAAAACCAATTGTACGCAGTTACTGATTGTTGATCATTATCTAAACCTTTGCTTCTATTATTTTTTCCACCACTGTATATATATATAAATATTTGGGGTTCTTATCCCCAAATCGGTGGTCGGCGGTCGAAATTGCTGCTGGCTCCAGTTCTGTCCGTTCGCGGAGGGGGGCTGAAGTTGAAGTCCTGAGAGACGTCCGGTCTAGGCCGCGAGCGATGTGAACGAGTATTCCCGCCAATTGTCCACACATGCGGTGTGTGTCAAACGAAATTAGGGGGAAAGATCCGGCGTCGGTTCTCGTTCTACGTTTGACCGGGGACCACGTAGTACCGCGTCGACTGCACGCCAATTTAGCCGTAACTCTGCTTTGTGTGTGAGGGTGACCGAGAGTGTGCCTGACTTAATTAGTCGAAAGCCACTCTTGGCATGAGTCTTTGCTTGCGACGAATGCGTGGAGGTTGTGGTTTGTGCTGTTCCGCCACATATATATTAAGCATTTAAAAAACATCACAAGTATAGCGTTTGCGACGATAGTGAAGATAGTGAAGCGGCACTCCAAGCAACAATTGTATAAGATTTCATACGGTTTACTTAATAATCAAAACATGTGATGTGCTGCGCTAGCTCAGTACAAACTATTCTTCATTGGCATTGTATTGGCACTCGTTCGGCCAATACGTAAATTCCTGCGTAAGGCAAATCTGTGCGTTCTACAAATCCGTACGCAACTTCCACCAACAACGGTATCTTGTGGTGGGCCGTGGGGATGATCAGAAACAATGGTGTCTTCTGGCGTGCAATGATGTTGGTGGTCGTTCTGAAATAATCTGGAAAGTAATGCTATGAAAAGTGGAAAAGAATACCTAAAGTTGAGGTGCAGCAATTCCAGAAATAATCCTCCTTCTCGTCAAAAGAACTCGTTGATGCTAGTTTTCTTATTGTTGAAATACGTTTATTTATATAGATTGTTTGGATATACAACGATTAGTTTTATTGTACATCCGACTGGCCAGAGAAGTTAATGAAGAAGCGAAAATTTTTGTGTTCATTTCTTGACAACCAAAGAATTTATTGTTTGTCAGCTGGTTGCTGACATTTGTTATTCTTTGGTTGCTAAGGGCTGCATTCAGTTGCGAATTCGCTGGTTGCATCCAGTGCGAATCCGCAACATTCCGCCCGCATTCGCCAATCATTGGCGAACCCAGGAGGTCCAGGGCTGTGAAGAGAGAGCCTTCCGCCCTGAATTGGTGATGGATAAGGAATTGGTGACGACGAGTGTTCCGTCGCTGGTGTCCGGTGTGTTTGGTCGCAGAACTGACCATGTGATCTGGGTTGGGACCAGTGGCAGTGATAAATGCTGCGTCCATTGACGCCCGTCCGAAGGTAGCTGCCGACGGAATGCGGTCTTTGGCGTGTGAAGCCGCAACGTTTAGTCTGGTGCGACGTCTTTCATGGCACCGTCCGCGGGTGCTCGCGGAATGGCAGGTGCGGACCCAGTGCCTACTGGGCTGAGTGAAGTACCGCCTCTTCTGGATTACTGAGAGGCGTGCTGGTTGATTCTTGAATGATACTGGGCGCCGCCCGCCAAGCGGGGCATTGCGCTCTCCTAATCCTACTGGGGAGGCTACACGTGGTAGCGGTCGTCTTTGAAGATTCCGGTCATTGGCCGGAGTTTGGACTTCCAGTGTCACTGTTCGGTTTCCTATACTACGGACAGTTGCTGAGAGACCACCGCTTGATGGAAGATTTACATCCGAGTAGTATAGCGAATTACACTTGATTGGGTCGATCGACATCACCTATAGGTTGGTGAGTGACAACTGCATTTGGCCTGCTCCTAGGCCAGTTCCTGCTGAATTTTGCTGCTGATGCTTCTGTAGTTGTTGCTGTTGCAATGGATGTTGCTGATGAGACTGACTATTAAAAAGACTCTGTGTTTGGTCACTGCGGACATTGGGCGTGGCTACTGTTGCTGGGACAGTTGATGGTGTATTCGTGGAATGCATTGACGTTAGATCTGACAGGGATCCTTTATGTGTCATAGCCACCGCTTGTTCTTGAATCGTTTTGAAGGGAACCAGTTCCTCTGGCTCGGAGTTGTAAGTTCGCAACCCACGAGGAACGGCCATGTGATGTTGTGCCCCACAACGCGTGCGCGGAATCGGTTTCTGTTGGGGGGTCGGCATTGGGCCGAGCATCAGGACATGGGCCGGGTTGTGCTTTGGGCAGGCCGCACTCTGGTCAGTTGCCTGCTGGTGCATACTCCTCGGACTGGAATGCGGTTCATTAATTGGACAGGCAGCGCCCCGTTCGGTGGCCTGCTGGTTCTTACTCACTGGGAGTGTGTGCGGTTCCTTAACCGCTTGTTTGGTGGCGACTTCTGGCAGCTGGGGCAGCTCGCCAAGGTCGAGTTGGTCGGCGTGATCCACCTTGGTTGGGGAGACTGGGTAGAGCGCGAAGTGGGCCTGGAGCAGTGTCGGTAGTTGTCTATTGCCTTGATCGGCGAAGTTTGCTGTAATTGGGGAGACTGCGTCGAGCGGGGACTGGGCCTCGAGCAGTCTCGGTAGATTGTGGTCATCATTGCCATGCTCGGCGGGTTTCTCTGCAGCAGGCCTCTTTCCTTCTTTCGGTGCTTCGGATGTTTTGGTATCTTTCTTCACTGGTGCTGGTGAACTGGCAGCTGCTGATGCCTTCTTGCTGAAATCAGTCTTCTTTGGTAGTGTCACTTTAGCGGCGAAAGGTGCTGCTGCAGTTTGCACTTCTTTAACTACGTCTGGAACCTTCTTGATATCCTTGGGGGCGTTAGTTGTAGGCTTTGGATCGGTTTTCTTCTCGACCGTTCCTCCTTTGGCTTTCTTGCTTTCGACAGCACCTGCCTTGGCTGGCTTTTCGGTGTCTGTCGTAACACCTTTGTTGTCCATATGGGTTGTGTGTTTCGGGGGCATCATTCGTGATGGTAATCTGGAAGGATGGCCAGGTGGCATACGCATGCCAGGTGTGGAAAGAGTCCCCGGTTACCATGAAGGTTGCGACAATCGACTTTGTGGTTGGTAAACTGTGTCCGCCGCAGTCTTGTAAGCGGTCGGATGGTCGGCGATCAGCGCGTGCGATCACCAAGTTCCGTGGCCTCGTCAAGATATGTTTCCTCAGCCTCGTCGATGAATCTATCTTCATAATAGCGTTGAATGACGGTCGTCCATGGAGTTACCAGGCATATGAGTTGTTCATGCCGTTTCAGAATCTCATTCCAGTCCAGCTGGAGGCCGCGCTCTTACGCCTCCACTGCGACCAGCGTCGGTGGCCCTTTCTTATTGAAATTCTTGAAAGTGCCCATCATCTTCTCATGTGCGGCAAACTGGACCCTGAAGAGTTGTTCCGCCAACGTAGCCTTTGTCATGTTTGACTTCGCTGACATTGGTGCCGGCATCTCCTTGTAATTTGGATGCATACCGTCTAGATCCTCAAGTATGCCGCGATTGACGCCCGTCGGTCCTTGGGCTGGACCCTATATTATACCGCGATTGTCTGGTTCGTCCTTAGGCTGGACCTTCTAATATGCCGCAACTGACGGCGGTCTTTCCCTTGCAGTGACGCCGCGAGCTTGATCGTGGTTGATCCGTACGTCTGGATCTTCTAATATGCCGCGAATGACGGCGGTCGGTCCTTAGGTTGGACTTTTGGGCTGCGACCTGGGCAGCGGTATCTGTAGCTGTAGTTGGGGCAGCTTTGGTTACTGCGCCACGAACCAGGCGGCAGTATTGTAGCTGCCATGTTAGCAGCTCATTGTTGCGTCACTGATTTGGTGGCGTTAATGCACAACGGTTGCGTCTGATCCACAGATGGATCCCTTGCAGTGCCACGAACTTTGCGGCTGTTGTTTGATTCACTATAATGTTCGAAAGAAGGCTGAGTTGTGTGTGGTCCGCTGTCTCTATAAAACTCGCATTTAGTATAATTTGTTGTTTGAGTGCAATTCTCTTCAATTCGGTTTCAGGTTCCCATCATAAAATGGAGCTTTATAAGGATTCGTGACTTAAGTCTCTGCAACTCGTTCGTCCCTTTTGGTCAAAATGTGATTTTGCAAAACAACTCTTTATCTCACTGCGAACTGGCAGCAGTGCATTGGATCCACAGACTGGCTCCGCCTCGAAGGACCAAAATGTATTGGCACTCGTTCGGCCAATAAGTAAATTGCTGCGTAAGGCAAATCTGTGCGTTCTACAAATCCGTATGCAACTTCCACCAACAACGGTATTTTGTGGCCATGGGGATGATCAGAAACAATGGTGTCTTCTGGCGTGCAATGATGTTGGTGGTCGTTCTGAAATAATCTGGAAAGTAATGCTATGAAAAGTGGAAAAGAATACTTAAAGTTGAGGTGCAGCAATTCCTACTTGACAAAAGAACTCGTTGATGCTAGTTTTCTTAATGTTCAAATACGTTTATTTATATAGATTGTTTGGATATACAACGATTAGTTTTATTGTACATCCGACTGCCCAGAGAAGTTAACGAAGAAGCGAGATTTTTTGTGTTCATTTCTTGACAACCAAAGAATTTATTGTTTGTCAGCTGGTTGCTGGCATTTGTTATTCTTTGGTTGCTAAGGGCTGCATTCAGTTGCAAATTCGCTGGTTGCATCCAGGTTGCGGAGTCGAGTCGGTGAGGTCTTGAAGTTCCGGGTTCCTACAGGCCAATAAATAGTAATAGTAGTAGTAATAAATTGCATCTAACTTGATTTTTAAACATTATTTTCACTGTTTACAATATTATTATCATTTATTTCAACAATACCTAATCAATTCAATTTATTGCTTAGGCATAAGTTGATGGTCTGTGAATATTTTTGCCCGTCGGGATCGGTATAGGAAATTTCTTAGGGAATTGGTGGACCAAATTATGGCCAAGATTTCTTTCTCGTTGGATGCATAATTTTCTTCCGTTTTGCTAACGGTCCTGGGCTAGTAAGAAATTAGCTTGTTATCCTGTGATAAGACTGCCACAACAGCATGATCGGACCAGTCGGTTGTCTGTTAAAACTTTTCTGAAATTAGGATGGGAAAAAATTATTTCTTTTGATAAAAGTGAGTTCCTAAGTTTGTTAAATGTATTCACTGCATTCTTGTTTAGAGATACGGGTTTATTTTTTGAGAAATTTTTGGACAAACGTCCACCTCCCCCTCTTAAGAGAGATGTCAGGGGCATTGCTAATTTAGTATCATCATCATCATCATCATCGGCACTACAACCGGGAACCGGTCTTGGCCTTATTTAGCAAGTCCTGAGGCTTGTTAAATTTTCCATAATGATTTGTTTTTTTCCGGGCAAGGTCATTAGTCTTGCACCAGAGGCTCCCCGACGGGGAAACGAACCCCGATCTCCCACGTGACAGGCGGGTATACTAACCAGCCGGGTATACTAACTTTTATAAATCGTCAGTAGTACCCTGAAATACCAAGAAGTGAGCGAAGATCTTTTTTTTTGTGGAATAGATGAAATTTGTCATGGCTTTAACCTTTTTTGGATTTGTTGTTATACCATCAAAATTAATAATGTACCCTCTGTTCGGAGAAACTCACACTTGTCGAGTTGAATTTTAATGTTAGTATTTTCGAGTGTTTTAAAGATGAGCTGCAGCATTTGAAATTGCTCTTCCTCATTTTTTCCGAATATGACGATGTCATCGATGTACACGTAGTTTAGTGGGGCTATAGCGTTTGCGACGATAGTGATGAGCGTGTGATTGGAACCGACGCTATCACGGTTAGAATCACTAAAATATAAAACCAAAGCTCAACGCATCAGGCCACTGCCGTGTGTACGAATTCGATTTCTAAACTCAAGTACATTCGGCTGATGTGGAAATGCTTTATTATCGCTATGGTATACGGCTTTAATGGATGTGCTTTCGGTGGTGTTATTCTTCACTATTGGTCGTGTGTATCTGCTAGAAACGCCACAGGGCTACCACCCCATTTATAGGCTCAATTCAAGCAACATAATTACCTACATCTGAAGTATATATAAGTTACAAACTAGGGAGCTTAAGGACTATCTTAACTAGACTAAACCTAACTTAACGTAGCAACTTTTACCACTTTATTCTCTTAAAATGTCGTCTAAAGCTCTATGAATAATGTACGGGGCGTTTTTCAGCGCAAAGGGGAGACGCGAGTAATGTGGTTGGGTACAACTGGATTCCAAAACAAAAACAATGTATTTTAGCTTAAATCCAGGTCTCCGCTTGACCTTCCGTCTTTATTTAAATTACTGTTGCACTTGCGTCTAATGACGAATTATTGGACGACTGTCTATGGTTCCGCCTGCCGTTTTATAAGTTGACATTAATGATTATGCTGATATGAGTTGACCCGTATTCGTATGCTTGTTATTGCTTGCACTTGCTGTGTCATCATTTGGTGGTGATGCAATTGGAGCAGTGAATGTCGTTTCTCTTTGGGGAATGACCAGAGTTGCTGGTGTTGTATATATTAGTGGCATGAACCGTTATTTATAGAGAATGCCGTTTTTTTCACATCACGCTCTTTGAGAGGAATCTGGTGAAAGTCACTCTTCAGATCGATAATGGTGAACAATTTATTTTTACCAAGATTTGCGAGAACGGAATGGGGTATCCGTCGGCGATTATCGTAGAGTTTAATTTCCGGTAGTCAATAACCACTAGAAATTATTCTTCAACGGATGCGTCAATGCGTTTCTTAGGAACGATCCATACTGATGAGTTATACGCTGATTTAGATTTTCTTATAATGCCATCTTCGAGTAGTTTATTGACCTGTTTTTCTACCTCATGTTTAAGAGCCATGTGGTAAGGGTGTGAGTGTGAATAGACGAGGTCACTAGCCGCTGAGCGTATTTCACCTTTAACCATACTGGTAAAGGTTAATTTTTTATCGGGTTACGTAAAACTATTGGACAATTCTTTACGATTGGCATTCAGTTTCTTATTTTGCTCAGAATTTAAATAAGATGTACTAATGTTAAGATTATTTACAGATAGCGAAATGTGTTGTTTTAAGGGGATTCGGACACCGGGTTGGATAATCTGTAATTTTCATTTGTGTGATTGGTGGCTTTCATACGTTTTAGACCGTTAATGCCAGAGAAATTGATTATAGAAGGTAGTGTGGAGGCTATATTTGTAAGTTAAGCGTTTTCTTTCTGACTTACCTCCTTTGGGGTTGTTGGGTCATCTCCTTTGGGGTGATCTTGTGGGGGCCGTTTACCGCTGGACTGGACGGCGTGAAAAGTGCGCCTTCCCAACTTCCTCCGGTGTTGTCGTAAGCTCCTTGGTAGCGAAGGCGGTCCTTCGGAGTTTCCTTTCAAGGCATCATTGGTTACTTCGAAACAAAGCACGTTATCTTCACTTGGTCACCGAGTGGATTAATCCGCCAATGTCATCGATTTAGGGGCCGCAATAAATTGTCAATAAATACTTCTCTTCATACAAAAACGTTCTGAATAAATAAATCCCCGCATGGAGAACACAAGCTCCTCATCAACTAAATACACCGCGAAAATGATTAGTCCAACTTTTGTTTGAAATGGCACTAATCTCTTTATATCAATTTTATTGGTTAATTCTTGTTGGTTTATACTGTAGCGGTTCCGCCAAACCCTACGGTCTACTTACCTGAAAAAACCCCCATAACTACTACCCAACTCCCTTTAGTTTGCTAATGCAACAGTATTAGTACCTAAAATGCTGCACGCATTGAAGAGATCAAATCTATGATCTTTACGTCCCTGTAAAGAAAACTTACCTTCATGCATTCTCTTCGCATACCATTGCTCCTTAAGATTTCTTTATTAGCTTACCAGGAATTTCCAATCAATTTCGGCATCTACGTCGCCAGTCAAATTTCCTTAGAGGAATTCCGGTAAACAAATAATTAGATTTACATACATTTGTAACCTTCATGACAGGGGCCATAAATACTGCGCTTTCTATTTTCCCAGCCGCGTCCTGTACCTTTTCATACATATTGCCTGGCAACCTTTTTTTTGTTTGTCTTATCAATAAACAGCCCAAGCAGCTGCATATAATTAGCGCAATAGACGCCGAAACCAAATTCTCCAGCATTTCCTAATGCAAATATGAACCCGGTTTCTACTGCAGCCAGAGATGCCATAAACATCCAATTTGCTTTTAGCACCTTTTTCTCCCAACGTCGAATATAGCGACGAGGCATCGTGTAAACAATGACCCGCATTACCAACGGCGCATTTGGTCATTTTTCCCTATTGTCCTTGCCGCCTGCCTGCTTTCGAACACATGCAACAACATTGAATCTGTTCGATCGCGCACATATACCACTGCACCAAAAAGATCGCATTTTCTTAGTGGTCACACCCTTAAGAGAATCGTTTTTCTCTCTCTTCCTTTTTTTCTTAGCGAAATCATCTCTGCATGAGATGACGATCGTTGAGTCCTTTACCATCCACCGATCGAGGCGGTCGCGTCGCCACTCACCGTACCGTGAACGGTACAGTGCGTTTACGTTAAGTCGCTGTGAATTGTGAATATCTTTCTTAGAAAAAAAGTGTGAAAATTGTGATTAACACAAATTAAGTCAGATTAAGTAAATAACAAAATATTCAATTAAAAGCAACTTTTCTTGTGACTCCTTGTTTAAACGCAATAGTGAAAATTGTTGAAAAGGACAAAAAAAAATACCCATTAAATAAATTAAAGACCATCCACAACAATAGACCAACGAGTTTTAATATTCCGGCTGCAGTTCCTGGGTGTTTCTAATGTGTTTTCCTGATCACTGGTGACGTGCTGTTTTCGTTCGGTGTTTATCGTTTTCTCTTTACTCCTGGTTGCGAACAAACATGGCGTTCTTTCGGTTCGGTGATTTGCGCGGCGAACAATTCATGATGGAGGAGGAAGATAATCAGCGCTGTACACCGGTGCACTACGCTTCCTCCCCACAATACCTTAAATTTTCTATATTACAATTTGCGTGGCTTCGGCCTCCTAGATTTCGACTCATCATTTGACCATAGGTTCGGCCTGCTAGAACCTTACTGATCGCGAAATAGAAATGTGCCGCCCTTTTATACTTTTGGTCATTGAAATTTGTCAAAGTTTTTATTGTAAAAATTCCAACAAGCACACACAAGGTTTCGTGTGCTTCAATTGGAATAGGGTTCTGGGAAGTGACTAGGAATTTATTTGAATAAATTCCTGGAAGGGGAAATCATGAAATGCATTTAGAGTTAAGCATTTCACGATGTTAGGATTATTAGGAATTGAATCAATGCACGACAAATGGACTTTGGTTTAAATTTATCGTGCATATGATTCAATTGGATTGGGATGTAGGGTACTTGAAAATTGAACCAATGAGCGACAAATTAACTTTTGGTTTAACTTGTCGCTCATACGATTCAATATGGAATTTGGATTGGGGTTATAGGTAATATTGGGGATTTGGATAGGATTGTAGGTAATATTGGGGGTTTGGTTGGGAGTAGTGATTTAGGATCACTACAGCAGAATAAAAAATATAAGGTTTTCTGTTTGTTGCGGATTCGAAAATGAATGTACTTGAGAGCTGATAACGCGTCGGTGACCGAAAAGGGACACCACTTAAGCGTCACAATTTAAAATCACTTTCAACGGTGTTATCGATTCAATAATTCAGCAGTAGTTCTGCTTCTCTCGTTTTTCGGTTTATATTCAACAATTCAGCAGCAGCTTTCCTTCTATCGTTTTTCGGTTTATATTCAACAGTTCGGCAGCAGTTCTGCTCTTTTCGATTTAACCGTTCTTTGGACAATTCACCACAGCAGTTCTTTTTCTCTGTATGGTAACACTTGTTTGACTTTGAAATGGGAAAAAGTGATCCGTAATTTGAATTTGAGTGCGACAAATGCTGTTCAAAACAATTCCAAATAAATCAATAACCTACATTAACCGCAGCGGTTCTTCCTTTCTGTATCGTAACACTTGTTTGGATTTGAAATTGGGGAAAGTGATCTGTAAGTTGAATTTTTACTATTTCGTTTCGTAACATTTATTTGGTTCCTCGAGGTGGATGGTTATCGCTGCATTGCGCGATAAATTGAACCAGTGAAAAGTGCGAGTGCCCGTGGTGAAAGTGCCAAACACCAGCGGTGTTGACGACGCATCGCATCCTCCTTCGTTCGGACGTTCCTGAGCTCACATTACAGCCCAGGCGTCACACCCTCGGTTGTGTCGTCGACGAAGACTCGGGGCACGTTCACTAACGGTTCTACCTTCAACTGGCCACAATGTCCCAGATTGAAGAACTCATCACCCCTCAGTTCGCAGCACAGGACCAGATGTCTCGCGCGTTCCTCAATCTACAGAAAATGGGGCCACCAACGTTGGGCTCAGTAGAGACTCGCTAGCAGAACCTCGGGCTCAAATGGGAGGATATCCGGAAGTGGCACAAGGAGATCATATTGGCAACCACAGAGAATAAGGGCCACCGCTACTTCGTAGAGGAATTATTCGACTCGGCCGAGGAAATTTACCTGGACGAACAGGAAAAATTCCTCGACACCCACCATGCCTCCACCCCGGACTTCCCAGCTCCATCAAAGGCCTCCGCTATAATTCCCCACGTCATCAATACAGCTCGCGCCCACCCCCACAAGCTGCCCCCAGTGGAGCTACCGACATTCTCAGGTATATACTCGGAGTGGAAATCATTCAAGGACCTATTCCACGCAGTACCAGCGGACCAACCAGACGTCACGGATGTGGAATGCCTCCCGACGACTGCCTCTCCATCAAGACTTGCAGACAGTGTCAGGGACGACACCACACCCTACTCCACGCTGATACAACCTCAACCCCAACGCCCCGCTCACCATCACCCTCGGAAGCGGGTACTAGTCCCGGAGGCCAAGGAGGCCAGACCTCCGGAGTATCCATGCACATCATAACGGCTCTCCCCAGCAGGCGATGCGTTCACATCCAATAGATACGCTGGATCGAGTCTCGTGCCCTGGTGGACCCCTGCTCAGAGGCCTCCTTCATCTCGGAATCCCCCGATCGACGGCTGGACTCCCGCACCAATTCTTGTTTGATCCTGTGTGAATAAAAAACTTAAGAATTTCCCCGCTTATCGCTACGTGTTGGATGTATGTTAACGGAGAGCTTCTCAGTCTAAAAAATATATCTCATCAAGATCCTCAGGTTCATCAAACGTGGAATTATCCATTGTCTGTGTAATCTGTTAACGATTGCTTTACTTCTTCATAGGTCGATGAGTTTTTTTATTTTTTTATTTATATTTATCTCCACATTTATTAACAATTCAATTACAAGCAAAAGTTAAAAAAGGAAACAAAACGTACAAACATAAACAAGGAATACAAATAAAAAATAATTAGGAATTGGGGATAGGAGGAAGGAAAGCGGTGCGCCTGAGAGGCATACTATGTTTGAGGACGTATAGTCCTTTCTTCATCACTGATCCACCACCAGTTGGGATGGGATCGACCTTGTTAAGGTCCGGAACGCCGTGCTTCCTCGGTTGAGGGAAGAGCGGGGACCTTTTATTTTTAATTGCTTAATTTTGTAAAACCTTTCTTTTCGGTATTAGACATTCCTCTATCACCGATATCCAAAAATTCGTTATAGACAGAACCATCGATTTGAAATCATCGACTTGTTAATGTATATTTGAATTAATAAAAAATCAACGGAAATTGTGTTCACAGCTATCAATAAATTTTTCTTTGACAGTCCTCACTTCCAAATCTCCTCTGAACTTTATGAACTCCATTTTTTTTCTTTTTGACTTTTCACATTCAATTCGGACGAAAATCCAAGTTGCTATGTTTTCAATAAATCAAAAGGTGCAGGTTATTAAGTGTGCTGTAACTGGTAATATTGTGAATGTTTATGAATGGTATGTATTAAGTGAGAATGTAATATATGTTAAGTGAAGTTTTTAAGGATGTGTTAGGAGATTCAGTGTTAAATTTAATAAGGGTAGTATTCTGGAATACAACATCCCACCCTTCTTCGAGAAAGAAAATTATCCTTGAAGAGAATAATTTTCTAGTAACTATATATTAAATTAAGATTAATTAAAAACTTGGATTTTCGTTCAATTACATTACAAAGGTTTTCAAAATTAATCTTTCATCAAAGGTTACAATAATCAAAAAGTTCTTAATACTAGAAAAATAATCTATTTACATTATATATTAACTAAATTTTTTCAATAATCAAAAAGTTCTTAACACTAGAAAAATAGTCAAAATAGTCTATTTACATTACATATTACCTAACTAAATTTAAATATTTCTCCTTGGAACCTTTTGTTTTCTTATCCAAAAGTTATTATTACTTATTATATTAATTACATAATATTAATATTCAAAATTCTCATTTCCGTTCGAATATATATATTAATTCCAAAATTTCCGATACATATATTACCTCTAAAATTTCCTTTCTTTCCTTTTTCGTTCGAATATATATAAATTCTAAAATTTCCAATATATATTACCTCTAAAATTTTCTTTCTTTCGTCCCCCTCATTAACTTTTTTTTTTTTTTTTCATTTCCGTCATTTCCTACAATTGTTAGATTATTTCATATATATTGAATAATAAAACAAAGGCCATTTGTTATGTGTTTATCTTTTCCTTAAATTTATGGAAAAGTTTCCAAAACCTTTCTGGGCCTATTACTATGATTATTGTATAGAAATGCATAATACCAAAAATCTTCTTAAGAACTGATTTCAAATGTCCTAAATGATTGTGTAACTTTTTATTTTTTTGTATTTTGTGTTTGAATAAATGTTTATTGTTGAAAAAAAGAATTTGTAATGTACTTATATGGTTTTCCTTTTCCGTACCTATTTTAGTTAAATTATTATTTTCATTACTTATTATATCGTGTTTGAGTAAGTGTCTGTGTTTGTTTTCGTTGTTTAAAATTTTTTGTGTTTTCGGCTCATTGTCATCATTTTCTATAGCTTTAACTTCTTTAATTGAATTATTATTTTCAATTTTCATTACTTCGTGTTGCTGTTCAGTATCGTTATTTAAAATGTTTAGTGTCTTCGGCTCAATGTCATCATTTTCTATAGCTTTAACTTCTGTCGGAACGTCTACCTTTTCAGTCTTACTCACTGCTGATGGATCGTTTAGTTTCTCAGTCTCATTTACTGATTCGAATAGTTCTTCAGACTTATTAGCTGTTAGAACATCTTGGTTCCCAGTCCTATTTGCTGTTTGAACTATTTCTTCAGTTATATCTGCTGTAGAAACATTTAATCCGTCAGTCTTTGCTGCTGAAAAGATTTGTTCATCAGTATTAGCTGCTGAACTGACTTGGGTTTCGAATTTTATTGCAACTATTGGGTCTTCAGTCCTTAACACTGCTGAATTTTCAGTCTTTGTTGCTGAAGTGCCGTGGTTGTCTATTGGGATAGCCGGAATATTAGGGGTTTCTGTTTGTATATTTTGTGCAGGATCCGAATTTTCAGTCTTTAATACTGCTGAGTTTTCAGTCTTGGTTGCTGAAGTGTCTGCGTTATCAATAGGGATATCTGAGATATTAGCGATTTCAGTCTTTAATACTGCTGAAAATTTCGGATTTTCAGTCTGTGTTGCTGAATTGTTTTCCAGAATGGGAGTATGAATCGGAGTCTTTATATTAGGGACAGGGTTATCTTCGTTTATATGGCTTGGTTTATAGGAGTATGTGGGCTCAGGGTAAATTTGGCTAGGAGCTTCATTAAAATGGTCGTTATCTATTTCCAAAGATCTAATGCTGTAAATAGAAAACTTTGGTCTGTCTTCCATCAATTTTGGTTGGCGTCAGGCCTCGTTTTCCGACTCTTGCACCCGAGAAAAGTGAACATTTTGTCTATCGTTTTGTCTATTGGTGGTCCTAGAATTTTCACCAAAACGATTTTCAGAGTTTGTAGGAATATTTCGGAATGGGTTACGCGTTGTTGTACCTTGTTGGTAATTTGTTGAAGACGATCCATTCCTAGATATCTTGTATCTACACTCATTCTCTGTGTGATTATTCCGTCCACAGAAATTGCATACACTGTTATATTCCCTTTTTATGGGTTGTCTATTCGGAAAATAGTTGGATTGCATGTTCCGATAACATGTGTCCTGTGTATGCCCTGACTTACCACAGGTTTGGCAGACTATACGATTGCATGTAGGTTTTTCGTTATATTGATATGACCTGGGAGAGTTGTCCATTCGAGCCGCATGTGACACTGCATGTGCAATCGACTGTTTTAAATTGTTTCCCCCATGGACTTTAGCTAGTATCTTTAGCTGTTCGTTGTTTAGTCCATCCTCAAATGTTTGTACGGCCAATTTTTTGTTTTCTTCCATTAAGAATTCCCTAACCACCGCGTCTGCTGTTATTTCACACGTGGCAGAGTTTAAAGTCCTTAGAGCATTCGCGACTCTATCACCGTATTCCCGGGCGGTTTCTCTGTAGCGTTGTTTCAGAGAAATCAACTCATTGTGTGCCGTCGACCGAGATTGCTCCTCTTTATATTCCGATTCTAATTTTTCTTTTAAATCCTCCCACTTTGCGATTTGGCTATACCTAATCAGATCGTAAGCATGACCCTCTAGTCTATTTTTGACTAGCTCTAAAAACGTCTCGTATATATCCGGGTCTGCCTTCTTTATGGATCTAAATAAAACGTCTCCCCCGGAAATAAATTTACCTAAGTCGCAGGGTTTCCCGTCAAAGGTAGGGACGATTCTGAAAACATCAGAAATTCCGACAGACAGAGCCATTTCAGGGGTTTTACTGAGTATCTGTTGATAGTGGAATTGTTCTTCCCCCTGCCTAGCCGCCTGTCTCGTGGTGTTAAGGTCCGGAACGCCGTGCTTCCTCGGTTGAGGGAAGAGCGGGGACCTTTTATTTTTAATTGCTTAATTTTGTAAAACCTTTCTTTTCGGTATTAGACATTCCTCTATCACCGATATCCAAAAATTCGTTATAGACAGAACCATCGATTTGAAATCATCGACTTGTTAATGTATATTTGAATTAATAAAAAATCAACGGAAATTGTGTTCACAGCTATCAATAAATTTTTCTTTGACAGTCCTCACTTCCAAATCTCCTCTGAACTTTATGAACTCCATTTTTTTTCTTTTTGACTTTTCACATTCAATTCGGACGAAAATCCAAGTTGCTATGTTTTCAATAAATCAAAAGGTGCAGGTTATTAAGTGTGCTGTAACTGGTAATATTGTGAATGTTTATGAATGGTATGTATTAAGTGAGAATGTAATATATGTTAAGTGAAGTTTTTAAGGATGTGTTAGGAGATTCAGTGTTAAATTTAATAAGGGTAGTATTCTGGAATACAACAACCTTTTATTGATTTATCTCTTTCTCCGATCACCATATTATAACGCAGGCGATCTGGAAAATTAGAGATATCGTTGTCATGGAGAATTCGTTTATCCCTGGCACCACGGAAAGCGTTGTAAATAATAGGGGCTACATGTTTGTCTTGGATAAGTCCTCTTTTATCCAAGAAAGGGAACGCTTCTGGGGGAATGAACTCTCCAGGTACATATCATTGGGATAGAATGCTCCCGAAATGAGTTGAGTTTCATTGCCCATTGCCCTAGTTATGTGGCCACGGATAATCTTGATAATAAAGTTTGTATTCTGTTTAGTCCTGATTTGTCATACAGGACTTTATTGGGATAGTATTTCTTATACTGCGACTCTGGGGTTCTATACATTCCGAAACTGGAACGCAAACACTGCCTCTCGAACAGCCGAAACTTCTCCATGTAGAATGGGAATATGTTATACCATACCGGACAGTCATATACTAATACTGGCCGGATGAATGTCGAGTATGCAATTATTTTCACCTTGGGGTCCAGCAGACTACTACGGTAGAGACTTCGTGTCATTGCATATACGTTTTTAGCTGTAAGAGCAGCTGGTGCATGCTTATCAAAGTAAAGATTCTGATCAAGCCGGATACCAAGGTATCTGACTACAGTTTTTACTTGTAGGGGAAGATTATTACTTCGTGCACTGGAAAATGTTTTCCAATTCCTTTTTTTATCCCTTAATGCCGTGGACAGAGGCGTTCTGAAAAGGATAGTCTCTGTTTTTTGGAAACTTATTCTTAATTTCCAGTCGTCGCCAAAACGTTTGATTTTGTTGAAATCATCTTGCAGAAGTCTGTTGATGACCTCAATCTTTTCTTCAGATCTATACACCACAATGTCGTTGGCGTACGCAATTGCATGGTTGTGAGAACCCACTAGATCACTAGTGTTGAATAAAATGGGAGAATTCATGGCTCCCTGTTGAAAGCCATTTTTGATGTGGAAGGTCTTGTTAGAGATTATATCTCCACATTTCACCACAAATTGTTTACCCATTAAAAAAAATTATCATATCGTAGATGATGTATAATAGATATTCGGGCTTACCTAGATTTGATGACTTTATACAAGCCTTTCTAACCATACGGTGTCGAAAGCCTTTCCAAAGTCAATCAAACAGGCTTCTGTGCATTGTCGCTTCGCCTTGTTCCATTGTATGTCGGGAACAAGTTTTGTCGCAGCATGAATTGCGTCATGTTGCGATCGGAAACCAAACTGGTTGTTCGGAATAATACCATTATCCTCACACCAGTTAGTCAATGCTTTATTTATAATTTTCTCGAATACCTGGCTGATGTTCGGAAGCATACTAATTGAGCTAAAATTGGTTGGATTACTCCTGTCCTTGCCCTTTTTGGGGATGGGATGGACAACTCCAGATTTCCTTTGGGTTGGATAATATGCATTATTTAAAGCGTTATTGAACAAGTTAGCGTAAACCTTCACTACTTCAAGAGGTAAATGCTTTAGAACAATGTTTGGAATACTATCTATTCCAGAAGATTTTTGGTTCTTAATCGATCTAAGAATGTCCGTCAGTTCATCCTTGTGTATAAATATACTAGTGTTTAGATTTCTAAGTGGGGAATCCGCTCTATTATTTTCACTAAAGATAGTGAAACGTCGACTTAAGCGAAGCCAATTGCTAAGTTCATTGCGTAGCAAAATATGTTTTTGGAAAGCTCTACTTTCCAGGTCAAGATTAGAATGACCCGATTCGAATAACCCCATGGACGTGGCTTCTCCGACACCGACATCCCCCCGCGGTCCCAAATACACTACCGAGAACATGGAGGACCCGCCGAGTGGGTCGTCCGCGGCCAAGGGGCGAGGAATGGGTCCTCAGCCATGTCCTGTACGGACTTTGTTGGGCGAGGACAGGGTCTATGACCTTGTCTCAAGAACCGCCCCGATGTTCTCGGGTCGGCGGGCCCAAATGCAGCCAAGAAACTTAACTTGTTTCTCGAGAGCTGCAAGAGGACCTTGAGTGGCCTGGCGGTGGAGGGGGAGCATAGCTTTCTCCGATGGCTGCCCACCAGACTGTGCGGCGAGGCCTATCGCATGTTCGAGGAGCGCCCCCCGCGACCTTTTTTGAAGCAGAGGAGCGTCTAAGAGAGGCATTTGAGCCCAGAATGTCGTACGAGGAGTTGTGCGCACAGCTCTCCACAATGCGACAGCTCCCCACCGAGGACGCCACAGGTTTCGCTTCCCGAATGAAGCGGGCCATTGTGCGGTGTGGGGAGGCCGCTGAGCGTTGCTACGGCCGACATGGTAGGGCCCTCTTCGCCGGCCAGTTGGAAAGGATGGCGAGGCCGGTGTTAATTAGGGACGTGAAGAAGGACGGCCCCAGGCACTTCCTCCTTACGTTGAGTGAGGTCCATTTTCATGGGCTGGTGGCCCACCTCGTTCACTTCGAACGTTCGAGGAGGGAAATGCTCCGGCAGGACAGCCCTTCTCTTGTGGGGGATCAGGCTGGGGCCGGCGATCCATCGGCCAATCCTTCGGCTTTTAGCCCCGGGCCACTCCTCAACATTCATGGAGCGCTCCTCAACGTCGGCGCCGAATTTTTCGGGACTGAACCCACAGTCTGCATCGTTTGTCGTCCCTGCCCCGGGGATCCACGGTAGCCACCCGAATGAGGGTGGGACTTTCGCTCCCACTCACTCCGTCTACCCACCGGGGTCTGAGCAGGAAATTTACTACCAGTATCCCCCCACCGACACCCATACAAATCTTTCATTCTGTTTCGGTGGAGGAGCATGGAACATCTCAACGCCTTCCTCTGACCGAAATGGGGTGCCACATGAGTCGGCTCAGGGGCAATACATGCCTCAAAACCAATCGAGGCAGGGTGCTGGCGGTGCGTTTGGTGTGTCCTTCGACCACACCCAGACTCAATGGGGTCAACCCGAGTATACCCTTGGAGAGCCCACACGGCATTTGCCCAATGAACGGTCCCAGGTTCGGCCACAGAGTGGTCATGCACCCGCGGGATCAAGAACACATTTCCCACCCCAAGCCGGCGGTAACCACCGACGCCAGCCCGCCCAGGTTACAGGCGCAGATGTCCTGCAGCTTCTGCAAAAAGTGTGGTCAACTATACGAGGAATGCCTGAAGAGGCGGAACACACCCTTTTTCCGGATGTACTGGTAGTATGGCCACGACTGACTGTGGACTGTCGTGCCCATCAAGCACGGGCTCGCAATGCCGGACCCCCAGTCCGAAATAGGCGGCCACAAGATAGACCCACACGAGGTGGGTCGCCTCACCAGCAAAGGGAGTTCCGGAGAAGGGCTCTTCCGGAGCCACAGCAACCCGTTGCTGGCAACAGACCAGCTACAGCCAACCCTAGGGTTTTTAGTGACCGGTGTGGTTGTGAATTCTGTGGCCGCCAGGGCCACAACTGGCAGGGGTGTAAGCATAGGGTGAGCTGGGAGCGGCATAGAGGCTCCCAAACACTAGCCATCGCTACTTACACCAGGGAGGGTAAGACTGCACGTCGACGCCGAAGGCCAGAGACCTGCACGGTCTATGTGGGGTGGACGGAGCCCCAGGCGGGGGGACGGGGGAGCCACGAGAGCAACCGCGGTAAGCGCCGAAGACACCCCCGACGAAACCGAAGGACGGGTGAAGGCCACACAGTAATTCAGACTCCGGATCTGACCTGGCTGCTTCGGATTCTCAAGGGATAGATAGGCAGGCCGGGTCGGGTGCAATGGCGAGCGGCGAGCGATGGGCGACCGAGCTGCAATTACCTCGACCCTCGGCGAGCAATAGCCGTTCCAGCTTTGTCATAACAGAGCCAATAGAGGCCCAGGTACCGAGTCAGGATGCACACACGAGCCCAGTGAGCCGGAGACCCGTAACGAACTCAAGGAGTCGGAAGCTGCGACCTCAGCACGTTCGGCCCGAAGTAGGCCAAAGCCGCTCTAGTTCTGCTAGTTTGGAGTCTATAGAGACTCCCAAGCAGAACGATCCTGAACGGAGGAGCACGATGCGGTGTGAATTTTGCAATCGACGCACACACACGGCGGCAGCCGGAGATCCTACCCACACAGGGGGAGGGGGGGTAAGAAAGGATGTTCGACCACGCGCTGCCCACAAGACCGCGTCCGTAGAACCCCAACTAATGCGAAGAAAGGAAAAGCTTCAAAGCAAGGCTAATAAATAAATCCTAAAACTTGGAGTTCCTGATCTAACTGGTCAGACTCAAATTTCAAGTTTCTCTCCGAAATGTTCACCCTTTATCAAGGACTTTCGCCGAGAAAAACCAACTTACGAGTCTAACTCAAAAGTTTTTAAGACCAGGCCCAATACTGTAGGCGCATTCCCAGCGCAAACTACAGGGGCAAACCTTAGTGCTGGAGGTAGGGTCAGGCCGTGGAGTTGCGAGCACGCACCCGAGGCTCAGGGATAGGTTGGTTTTGCCGTCAAAACGGGACAATCGCAATACACCAACCCCTGCATAGGGCCACGAAGGCGAGTCCAATGTATAGAACCGCTCTAGTGGGAGTCAAATTCGCCTGTCGAGCGGCATCCTGAGTGCGGTGAGAGGGGATCTCCTCACCTGAGTGGGGGAGGTCCTAACCGTATCGTGTGGGCGGTCGAACTCTCGGCTGCACTCCTTTGAAGGGTCGTTGTTGGGTGGCGTGAACCCATCTGTGGGGCTGGTTCCCGCTGGGTGATGGCTTGGCCCCTGGTGGCATGGTGGAGACGGGATGGTTGATGGTGGTCTGTATACCCCAAGTCCTTGGGATGTTTAGGTTTGTTTTCCCCATTTCCGTGAGTTGTGTGTTTTTCTTGACCTTTCTTTTGATATCCCTTTGTGGGATTAACATTCCATACAAATAATGCTACATAAATATTATAGTCTACTAACAGATATTGTCAATAATACTTATACCTCTTTAGTTTAAAAAACAAATATTAACATTCCATACAAATAATGCTACATAAATATTAAAGTTTACTAACAGTAAGTGTCAATAATACTATGACGCATATGGCAATCAGTACTAGAAATTTTGAGAAAGTCCGAAACAAAGTACTAGAATATTCTATAAAGTACTGGAAAACTGGAGACTAGGAACAGTAGAACATTCAAGGCTATGGAACGGACGGAAACGAAACGCCAAATCAGAATGAGGGAACGGTATAAATACGTCGTACACAGATCATGGAGACAAGTAATAAGTGAGAAGTAAGCAGTCAAAGACGCGATAAGTACGGAAGCGATAAGTAAACAAATCGTTAAGTGTACGGTAAAAGTAACGGCTGTTATTAACGGACTAATAAAGTGTTAGATTAATTCAAAACCGATATAACGGATCATATTTATTAAAAATAATTAATCCAGCGAACCCTAAGGTCGATACAATCGGTGTCAGAAGTGGGATTAATTATTGGCGAAGTAAATAAGTCTGTGAAAGTGTGTTGTGACTATGTCAGATCGACATTTGGAGGATCTTCGCGTTCCTAAGTTGAAGAAGGAACTTCAGGACCGGAATTTAGATAGCAGAGGGCAGAAGCAAATTCTTCGACAGCGTCTGCAAGCAGCAATGGAAGAAGAGGGTATTGATGTCGACACATATGTTTTTACTATTGGGCCAGACTGTCCGGATGGAGAAGAAACAGCGAGTCAAGATGGTGTCAATGTGACGGAGAAGAGTTCGCCACAGTTGGACATTTCGGAGATGCTCAGGGTGATGATGATAAAATTGGAGGCGCAGGCTACAGAAATTAACACAAAATTGGACGCGCAAGCTGCAGATGTTAATGCAAAGTTGGATGCCCAAAATTCAAAATTCGGCGTCCAAAATTACGATCTCGCTTTTACTGACTTCACATGAGAGATGACGTCGAGTTTTGGTGTAGGAAGTGCACAACTTGCACTGCGACCAAAGGTTCAACAGCAAAACCAAGGAACGCTATGAAGCAGTACAACGTGGGTGGCCCTTTCGAGCGAATGGGTGGAAGTCCTTCCAATTCCAAACCAAGAAGCAACAACCATCATTGAGCAGCTTATCAATAATTGGATCAGCAGATATGGAGTTGCCTGTGAGCTTCATTCCGATCAAGGCTGAAACTTCGAATCACAGATATGTCAAGGCATCTGGCGGCACTGGGCGTAAGGAAAACCAGGACCACACCCTTACATCCGCAGTCAGACGGAATGGTCGAAAGGGTCAACCGAACAATGAAAGAGTATTTATCGAAGGTCGTTAGTGATCACCAACGAGATTGGGACAAATATGTACAAACCTTTCTCATGAGTTATAGATCGGCTAACCACGAGACGACAGGCCATTCTCCAGCACGAATTATATTTGGACGAGAGATACGATTACCAGCCAATCTGCGATTCGGAATACCTCCAGACGCCATAGATAAGACCGAAGACTACGTAGCCGAATGGAGAAATTCCTCGATGAGAGTCATCATTTGGTTCGAAAGCAAATCAAGGTATCCGGTGACAGGATGAAAACTAAGTACGACGTTCGAGCCAACGCATCCGGATTTAATGCAGGCGATAACGTGTGGCTTTATAACTCTCATCGGCAAAAAGGAAACGTCTCCGAAGTTGCAGCAACATTGGGAAGGACCGTATAAGATTCTCCAAAAAATTAAAGACGTTGTCTCTAGGATTCAGCGAAGACCGAACGCCAAGATGAAAGTGGTACATCGTGATCGACTGGCGACTTTTGTTAACCCAGGAGACCAGTGAACTTAGTTCGGGACGAACTAATCTAGGCGGGGGGGTAGTGTGACGCATTTGACAATCAGTACTAGACTATTCTAGAAAGTCCGAAACAAAGTACTAGAATATTGTAGCGAGCTTAGGGTTCGCTGGATTAATTATTTGAATAAATAAGAGCCGTTAAATCGATTTTGAATTAATATAACACTTTATTAGTCCGTAATAACAACCGTTACTTATACCGTACACTTAACGATTTCTTTACTTTATAGAATATTCTGTACTTATCGCGTCTTTTATTTCTTCACTGCTTACTTCTCACTCGAGACTTATCGCTTGCTTCACTTTCTTACTTATAACTCAACTCCCGATCTGCGTGCGACGTATTTATACAGTTTTTCCTCATGCTGATTTCGTGTATCGTTTCCGTCCGTTCCATAGTCTCGAATGTTCTATTCCAGTTTTCCAGTACTTACTAAAATAATCTAGTACTTTGTTTCGGACTTTCTCGAAGATTCCAGTACTGATTGTCATATGCGTCAGAATATTTTAGAAAGTACTGGAAAACTGGAAACTAGGAGTAATAGAAAATTCGAGGCTATGGAACGGACGGAAACGAAACACCAAATCAGAATGAGGAAAAACGGTATAAATACGTCGCACGCAGATCGGGAAGATAAGTTAGGAGTAAGAAGTAAGCAGTACGAAAGCGATAAGTAAGGAAGCGATAAGTACGGAAGCGACAAGTAAAGAAACGAAGTATCAAGGAACGGTTGCTATTAACAGACTAATAAAGTGTTTGCAAAGAGAATCGATTTAACGGCTCTTATTTATTAAAATAATTAATCCAGCGAACCCTAAGCTCGCTGCAATATATTTATGCAAGACAACTGCCACCTCGCGATTTGATTACCTCTCCTGTAACTTAAATGTACACCACATAGGGGCACATCTCATTTGCTTTAAATTTGCACCACATGAAAACACATCACTTGGATTTAAGTCTATGATACCACATTGAAATACATTACACTTTACGTAGAAATACATAATACTTTACAAATGACATACATACCAGTGATCTATTAGCTAAAATTTTGTAAAGTGTTTTTGAATGTAAAAATGTCACATATGAGGAAACTAAAATTTTACCAAAGGCGTAACATATAACCGCCACATAGGCACAACCCGAACAATAAGATTATCGAAACCAGGATCGATTTGATTAATATTTATACCGCTTATAAAGAAAGTTTTATTTCTTAATAAAACCGAAATAGGTTTCTTGCCATTCCAAGAAATCGTGTTTAATTTTTAAAACATATATAAAACATTCCGCATCCTTTAAACTTTTCCCCTTACTGTCCATCAGGGGGTTCTGCAATTAACTAGTATTGCGCTCGGTTTTGTAGCACAGTACAATATTTCACCATCGCAGCGTCATCTTCGTTCAGTGGTTTCGGTATGAACTATTCCAGTAACACACCACACATCCATACCCAACTACCTTATCCACCAGTTGCTTCTCTTGGAAACATGTTGAAAGGCTTCAGCATCACCTATCGTCAGCTGATTCAGGCTCTCTTACAAACCGATTGCTCTTTACCACCCCCTAACATTGCAACGAGACTCGGCGTTTCTGTGGGCGAGTGCACGACACCCCATCTGCTCCAAGCCAAAGAAACTCGCATGAGGCCATCGAACATCATACACATTGTTTGGAGGAAGACCATTTTCTAGGGAAAAAAATATTTTCAGTTCTATGGTGAGTGCGACGCGGCGAATACTAGGAACTTTCGGTTAAAACCATTTACCGGCTTGGAATAGCGTTTTGTGTTTCATTTCGCCCCCATAACGAGGATTTCATAACTTCCGCGCGTGGTGAGTACTGTATCGCAGGTGTGAATGCTTTCGTAACCTCTCTACTTCCGCGTTCGTAAGCAAACGTATAATATTTAAATTTTATCGTTATATTCAACGGACGGGTTCTGCGGTAAACATTAAAATATCCTTTTTGGTAGATAATTTGTGCAGTGGGGTGCAGTGCGTTAATTTGTGTTCTTGTTGTTTCCTTCTTCTCAGTGGTCGCACCTTCGGGGAGTAAATTGTGTTAAGATACAGCGTTAATTAGATTACTGGCATTTTACAGAACGACACGGAGTAGACACCATAGACAATGGAGCTAATTGGATTACTGCTAAATTTGGCTGCGCTAACAGGTGAGTGATGGTTTCCTAGAATCAACTAAACTATCAAGGTGAATTATGCGACAAGTATCGAACATTAATGAAATTGTTTGGCGCCCTGAAGGGTAATAGATGACAGTAACGTGAGAAGATGATGGAACCTCTTTTACATCGATATAAGGGTGAATGTGGGGACTGATTGCGTGTCCTTTCAAAAATTCGAAGTGTGCTCTGCAGTCACAAATTGTACGAATAATGTTACAGAATCTAGTGGATACTGACAAATGGAGCCAATTAGAGACGCTGCAAGTTTGATTGAGACCTTGCAGTCGTCTCAGCTCATTGCTCGACATGTGTTGAACTCTCCATCATGTCTATGTCAGGTTAAGGGGAGATCAACTTTGTGATTGCCAGAGGCTGAGGCCAATTAATGATTACGCACTTCGAAGAGGGACGTGGCCACGATGCAGAGACGAAAATCGACAACATTATTTAGGTTGATGCAGATCCCAACAATATATAAAAATGATGATAATTTTTGAGGCTCAAGGTGACTGAGGAGACTAGAGCTCAGTTGGTCACTTCATTAAAGCGGCGCTTCTGAAGCGATCACAAGACGCAGCGTGCCTACTCCACCTATAATGAAATTACATTTCAAATCCTGTTAGTAACTTGTGATTTCATTTTGTCTTTATGCGCAATCTCACTCGAAAGATGAAAGGCAAAATGAATCAGGAAAAGCGGCGCACATGTTAAATTTCTCAAATTACGAGGTCGAGGCTTTGTATGACCTGAAAATATGCAAAGAAATGTTGGTTATGCTTTTATAACTCTTCGGTGTCTTATGTCTTTGAAACGTTGAACTGCTGTTTGTAAATTTTTTTATATACATGAAGCGCACACGAAAGGGATTTTGACGAACCTTTTCAATCAATATTCAGTGTGAGTGAAAGAATTTGAGGAGATTGAAACAGGAATTATGCTTGTGCATTTGTTTTGAGACTTTGAATATTACAAAATACGAGGAAACACATGATCGGGCGGAGAATTGCAAATACATCTTATTCAGCTAAAGTACAATTGTCTAAGTTTATTCTCACATGTAACAAGATTTCATGCATCCTTTTTGATTAATGGGTATTCTGTGAAAAAGCAGAGCATTCCCACTGGAAAAGTGTTTTAACTCAACCAATCATAAAGAAGTAAAAAGGTCTTTAATGCATAATTACCGATCAGTAGACTTATATATAATTGGAATCTCAGCTCCGGGAAGTCCATTTACTCTTTCAAAAACGGAAGTGACCTACGATATTTTATACTATACGTTACCATAACGTATGGTTGGGTCTGTGTAGTTTCCTCACAATTAAATTTACTACGATCATATCGCACAAGCTTATGTTGATATAGAGGCCGCTTAATGCGTAGAGGCATTCATAGACGGCATCATGCAGAGCTTTGACGGAAATGGAGTTCTGGCTGAATGTGGTTAATTGTGAAAGGAGCAGAACTGTAGTTTTGGCTGAATGTGGTCAATTATGAAAGGAGCCTGGTGAGAAAGATATTAGTTATAATTTTCTTATTGGCGTATTTGCTTCTCAATATGTCCCATGCAGAATTAGTCGTCGTGCTTCTCCGAGAAGACACACCATTAGGTAGTACAACCTATCTTACTTTCTCCTGTTGTGAGCGAGTTCAGTAAACAACTCATTGAACTGTCTCAATTTCATCAAGTCTCCGTTGAATTTTGATGATCCTATTTGAAGGAGATTGGATCCCAAACTGTTGGTATATTCGGCTAACCTTGAGGCTTTTTGGCTACATCTCTTTATCAGTTCCACTAGTTTGATTAGGCATTCCTGTGCCTGATATGTTACCCACAAATTGGTGCGATCGATCGGATCGTCTTGTAGAGCGCATCTAAATCGAATTGCGCGGAACAATACCACGAATCTCCGAAGAACAGTACCCGTGATAATATCTGTAAAACAAAGCGAGGTCAGCTTCGCACGCGCATTCAATGTGATAGCGACGATAGTCCCGACTACAGCACCGCGTCCCCGATCAGGCGGATCGGTGGACTCTGTATACTCTCAAGTAGGTCGTGAGCATGTTTAGGAGCAGAGCTCCAAACATGAGAGCAATATTCGAGCGCGGGTCTAATTTGAGATTTAAACAGGTGAACAAGTTGGGCCAAAGTAAAACCTTTCTTGGCTCTAAAAAAATAACCCGTGTAGTGATCCTAAATCACCACTCCCATCGAATCCCCATTATTATCCATAATCCCAATCATCTTCCCCAAATAAATCATATGTGCGACAAATTATACAGAAAATCCAGTTGTCACACATTGATTCAATTCCCAATAACCCTAACATTGTGAAATGCCTAATTCCAAATGCATTTCATAGTTTTTCTTTCCGGGAATTTGTTCAATTAAATTCCCATTCACTTCCTAGAGCCCCATTCCAGTTGAACACACACAAAATCTTGTTTGTGCCTCTTGGAATTTGTATGTACTATTTTAAGCAAAATTTTGCAGATGCAGAGTATAAAAGGGCGGTGCATTTTTAATACATGATCAGTCATGGATCGCCGTTGCGTCCGCTGTGGAAAACCGCACGACATTGGCAAGTGCGAACTACCGCCAGCACAATATGATCCCACAATAAATGTGCAGGATGAAATTACCTTGCCAACTTGCTGCAACTGCGGTAAGAAAGGACATCTGGCTAGCTACAGGAACTGCCCTAAATATAAAGAGATACTCCACAGAACCAAGGAGACTCGAGCTAAAAAAGTAGCCAAGTCAAAACAGGCCACCCTAAATTTCATTCAAAATGGATTTACATTTGTTGACAAGGTTAAAGGGATCCAGACAAAGAATATGAAAACTCCTCCACCACCTTTCCCCCAAAAACATATTCAACCCCCTAAACGATCCGCTACACAAGCCAAGACGATCCCACAAATCCGAAGGGGCAACCCTCAATGCTCGAGAAACTACTTAGTTTCTCTCGCCTGATTGAGGATATTCGACTCCGATACGAAAAACTAACCACCGCGACTGAAAGGGATGCCCCCCTTTTCACGGCATATGCAAGACATACCCTCCAAAATGGATCCCAAAACTAAAGTTATCCTCATAAACGTCAACTACCTTGTTTCGCTTTCAAAGCGTGCGATAGTCTCCGACTTCGTAAAGGATAGCCGGACGTGGTTCTTGGAACCGAAACTAGGTTCCATCCATGTCACCCTTTTTCATAATTCGAAGAGATCGAACCCTCACTGGTGGCCCCACCATCAACGGAGGTGGCACCTGTATACTAGTTAATACGAGGGTTGCCTCTTATGTTTCGGGATTTGGCAACCCTAGCGTTGCAATCCGGCAATTGACAGCTCTGTCGTAAAGTTGGAAATTTTAGAGGTTATACGCACTCAGAACGTTTTGACATACGAGCGCTATTTGTGTTGTTTACAGTAACTTAAAAGATTCATCTCGGCCCAAAAATGGAATTAAATCGTCAACAATTTCGTGCGATTATTTTTTACAACTTTCGGTGTGGATTAACTCAGCAACAGTGCATGGATGAACTTAATTCAATTTTTGGCGATGAAGCTCCATCAAGGACCAGTGTTTATCGATGGTATGGTGAATTCAACCGTGGTCGTAGTTCACTCCAAGATGAATTTCGTGAAGGTCGTCCAAAATCAGTTGTTGTTCCCAAAACCATTGATGCTGTGCGCGAACTGATATTGGAATATCGTCATGTGACCTATCGTGAGATTGAGACAACCTTAGGCGTTAGTGGGACCAGCATACATTCAATATTGCATAAACATTTGACTGTCAAAAAAATTTGTTCGCGTTGGATCCCACACAATTTGTCAATCGCCCAAAAAAAGGCTCGTGTCAATTGGTCGAAAGAAATGCTCAAAAAATACGGCCGCGGTGCTTCGAAACACGTCTATGACATCGTGACAGGTGATGAATCGTGGATTTACGCGTATGAGCCCGAAAGTAAACAGCAGTCGACTGTCTGGGTGTTTCAAGATGAGCCAAATCCAACAAAAGTTGTTCGCGCACGAAGCACTTCCAAGCAAAAGGTCGCCTCTTTTTTCGGAAAAACTGGACATGTCGCAACCGTACCACTAGAACAACGCAGAACAGCCAATTCTGAGTGGTACACAACCATTTGTTTGCCAGTTGTCTTCCAAGAAATCAGATCACTCTTCACCACGACAATGCGAGCTCTCACACATCGGCTGCGACAACTGCATTTTTGAGCACCCAAAACATCGATTTGATGGGTCATCCGCCGTATAGTCCTGACTTGGCACCGAATGACTTCTTTTTATTCCCGTACGTAAAAAACAAACTGAGAGGTCAACGTTTTTCGACACCTGAAGAAGCGGTTGCTGCATTCAGAATGCATGTGTTGGAGATACCTCAATCAGAGTGGCAAAAGTGCTTCGACAATTGGTTCAAACGCATGCAAAAGTGTATAGATCTTCATGGGGAATATTTTGAAAAACAATAAAGTGATTTTCGATGATCAATATTTGTTTTTGTTCTCTAATCCCGAAATATAAAAGGCAACCCTCGTAGCGAACTTCGCCATGAAGCTATTGACCTCCCACATTTCGAGTCTATAGAGGTATCTGGAGTTGAATTGCATTTAGCTAAAAACGGTAGAGTGAATATATACTCGGTATACCACTCACATAAAACCAATAATGGCCCCATTAATCCCGAAGATATCGGCCAGTTAATAAGGTCTTCGGGACATACCCCCTTCATCATACGCGGCGATTTCAACTCCAGGCATCCCTATTGGAACAACCCCGCCTCTTGCCCAAACGGCATAAAGTTGCTCCAATGGTACACCGAAAACTGTCATGCCCTCAACTTTGAAGTAGTCGCACCTACGGTTGATACCCAAGGCAACTTGTTGCAGTACAGCAACATGAACGATCAACAATCAATTTAAAACGTTGTATGATTAGATCCAATATCTAACCAACTCGGTTGCAGCCTGTAGCAAGAAAAGATTCTTCAAAGGCGCACCATCATCATATTACCACTTATATTTGGTAGAACTCTACACATTGATGCTTGAAAACTCATATATCATCCAACGGATTTACATTAAATAATTATACATCTCCCAATAAATTTGGTACCTAATATAAAACAATATTCATCAACATCAACATCAATCCCAACAAGAACACCAATAACAATATCTAATTCAACAACCTGATGACGATGAACTACCCCAACGATCATCGTTAACTGCAACTCCAAAGAAAACAACAGCGTTTTCGAAAGAGACAGACTCTGGTTATTGACCTCAACAACGGTTCATCTCCGGTGATGTGAAACCAGGAGTTTGAAGTTTGCTGTTTTCGGTGCAATGTTTTTATACGGTGCTTTCAGCACCTGTTGTTTTGATTGTGGTAAATTAAATCGAGTAATAAAGGTACATGGATCTCGTGAAGACGATCCGCGGTTTGACGAGAGAATCGCCGTTGCCATGTTTGCTGTCTCGTCGAGGAGGAACTCGACGCGGAAAGCATCCTTTGCTGTTTCCCAGTTGGCGAACCATCGGCATCAACGGAGTTGCGGTTCCCAGCTGGCGAAACATAACTCAATTCTGGACATCTTAATTGTGTCCAAAGACTTACTTCCCCAAATCACTCCTCCCCAAGTATCTGCGGGTGTATCTGACCACAACGCTGAGACCATGTTTATCCGCGGCTATCGAGCATCCCGGGCTCATATCAGATACATACCCGATTATGGCGCACAAATTAGGACAACTTCAATATTACATTGAACGAAAAACCAACTCTCTCTTCTCACTGATAGGAACCTAACGACGGTTGAGATAAATAACGCTGCAACTCGACTTCGCGAGATTCTAGTTGAAACTTCTGAGACTCATGTCCCGATGTACAAACTTGAAAAGACTTATCAGATTCCCCTTGACGACTTCACTCTTCGTCTCATCCGGGAGCGTAAAAAGCTCTGCGGAATGAGATATCGTCACCGTTTTACCCAAAGGGAACCATTATTGCGATCCATTATTCACAATATTGGTACACTGATAAAACAAAGAAACCCAAAACAATCGTACTCGACAATTGGAAGGCAAACTCAAGGGTATTCAGATGGACCAGAACATTTATAAAAATGTTAAAAAGATATGTGGTACCTCTCGTATCACTGGTCCAATCATGCACAACGGTCTTGTTGTCAATAATGATTCCAATAAAGTAAACATCATCGGAGAGACCTTCGAAAATAATCACAAGCTCACTCTTTAGGATGGCGACTCGGATATTAATGCAATAATTAGTTCAGAGGTTCACAATAAATTAGACAACTTTAAGGAGCCAATAGTTGTCTTTAACTCAGCTAACAGTGCATACTTTGACGACACACGTGCTAATAGTCACGGCTTCGTCACACCAAATACCCTACAAAACCCAGTTAAATCTCGAAACCCCAAGAAGTCACCCGGTATCGACAACATGTCCTACCACTCGTTGCGAATGCTTTCTGTTTTATTCTTTATAAAGGTCTTCATTTTGCTCAACCATGCGTATAACATGGGGTACTTTCCGCAAGCTTGAAAGCATGCTGTTGTCTGCCCAATAGCAAAAGCTGGGAAACCAAATTATCACCCCTCAAGCTTTCGTCCTATTTCGCTCCTCACCTGCATCACCAAAATATATGAACAGTTCATATACGAGAAGCTAAATATATATATCAGTGACAGGAACCAAATACCTGATTTCCAATTTGGATTTAGAAGAGCGCACAGCACCACCATGGCTCTCAACATATTTCAAAACCACGTCTGCGTGCGCCTCTTTAATAAGGGACCCACCATTGCGGTGAGCCTGGATATTGAAAAGGCTTTTGACACAACCTGGATCGAAGGTCTCGTTTTTAAATTACTGAATACTGGCCTCAGTAAAACGCTGTGTAGTATCATCTACCAGTTCGTTCTAAACAGAACCTTCCAAGTTCGAGTGAATGGAAAACTTTCCCGAACTTTCAACGCCGCTGCAGGCGGTCATCTTATCTACCGGTCTTGTACGATTTCTTTCCCACCATCCCTCCATCCAAGTAGTTAGAAAACACCTGAACTAACCCTGTCACTGTTAGATACCTCCCTCGCTTTTTCTTTTTCAGATATCTCCAGAACAAGCCCAACATCCTCACGGGTGTGTCATCTTGCGATAACCAGAAGCCAGAGACGAGATGAAGGACACATCTGTCCTTGTCTCGCCAAAGTCGGCCTCTCGCCACCCATTTTTATTTTATTTTTTAATTCGTGATCAGTCGAAATCCGGCGGCCGAGACTATAGGCCAAAAAATTATAAATAAAATAGGTAACTAAAACGAAAAAAGTCTTTCATTAAATAGCGCGAGTAGTCCCACACGGTTTTGTCCGCCTGCCCCCCTCTTTCGGAGAACGTCATAGGACAGCCCGGTCATTAAGGACCCACAGGACCCGCGAGAGAAGGGTAAGCCAAACCATCTCAAAAATATAACCTCCACACTAGGTTTTCCTGAAACGGACCCGGCGATATTCGACACGGGTTTATGCCACGATACATTCCCACAGACCGTGACGCCGATCAATTTCAAGCTTTCCCCAGATTCGAGGGTCTAGCCATTCATCATCAGCTGTGGAACCTATGATCCACTTTTCTTTGTGAATGTTGTATATTATATCTTCGTTGCATTGAAATCGACGAGATTGACCTTTCCACACTACAGGACCTTATCCAGATCCCGATTCAGAGAGTCGATGTGGCTACATCTCAATTGGTGCGACGTTGATGCACTAATCGGCCGGTCACTCGAAAAAGAGGAAACCAACGTATTATCAACCGCGAAGCTGAACACTTTGTTATCCGTTGACTCTAACAAATCATTTATGTGAAGTAAAAACAAGGTTGGAGCCAAAATAGAACCTTGAGGTACCCCGGAATTGACAGAATACTGATCCGAACACTAGCCGTCTACAACAACCCGGATTGATCGATTTTCGGGGAAACTCATCGTCCAGTCGCAAAGCTGTTGGGAAAAACCATAAGAACGAAGTTTGTTCAGTAATGCCCCATGCCAGACGTGGTCAAAAGCCTTGGAGATATCCAATGCTACCGCCTTTGACTCACAATTCACCTCATTCGCAAATGTCCATAAAGCCTTAAAGCCTATAAATAGATGATATAATGGAATCTTAAATTCCTGACATTATTCCATCGCCTGCCTAAGGGCGAATATCTGATCAATCGCTGATTTGCCTGGGATGAAGCCACACCGATATTGACCAATGATGGCTTGAGCGTATGTGGCTATCCGATCTTGTAGGATAGTGGAGAGTATCTTATAGGCGGTGCTCAGCAATGTTATACCCCTATAGTTGCTGCACAGTGTGATATCTCCCTTCTTATGTATGGGGAAAATTATACGACGAGACCAATCTTCCGGCACCTCCTCTTGCTCCCATACGTGCACCACGATCTCATGAATTGCGTGATGTAACGCTGTTCCTCCTCGTTTGATCAGCTCAGCTGGTATGCCATCAGCTCCGGGGGCTTTATTTGATTTGAGCTGTCTTATGGCTTTTAATGTTTCCTCAATGCTTGGTGACGACAGCATTTGGTCTGGATCTTGCATTGGTGGAGCCTCCAATTCTTCTGTGAGCTGACCATTTAGCAATTCATTGAAGTGCACTTCCCATCGCTCCAGAATGCCTTCAGGATCGGTGATCAGATTACCCGCTTTATCCTTGCAGTAAGTGCAGCGTGGTGTGTACCACGTCATACTGCGGATTATTTGGTAGAACTTCCGCGCCTGGTGCGGACCTTGCTCTCTACTTTTCTCAATTTTACAGACAAGGTTTTTTTCCCAACTTTTGCCTGTGAAGCCTTTTTTCAGATCTTCTGAGCTCTTTGTATTTCTCCTAGCGTACTCGCGTCCAATAAGACTGCTGCATTGCCCGGTATGTAGCATTCTTACCTTCAGTCGCTAGTTTGCACTCATCATCAAACCAGTCGTTCCGATCTCTACGACTACCGCCTAAGATAGAGTTGGCGTGTCCATTTCTCTTCTACGCCCGGCATTCTGGCCCCAGGACTTATTCTCCCTCCATCGAGCTCTTCGACGGCGAGTCTTAACGCATGACCAAATGTGTTGCTAGTGTTCTCATTGCGTGTTGATTCGAACCTGATCCGCGGAGGCAATACGTCTCCGTAAGGCAATCCGCGATCGGAAAACTGTACCAACAAGATTGTGATCCGAGTCGACGTTGGCACCTCGGTACGTTCGTACCGTCATCAGGCTCGAGTAGTGGCTGCGATCTATCAACACGTGGTCAATTTGGTTGCGAGTGGCTCCATCAAGTGATACTCAGGTGGCTTTGTGGATATCTTTACGCGGAAACCCGGTACTTACAACGACCAAGTTTTTCGATGCTGCCAGTTCTACGACTCGTAGTCCATTGTCATTAGTGTTCTCATGCAAATTATGGGAACCTGCGTAGTGCCTGAAAACCGACTGCCAACCTATTTTCGAATTCAAATCACCAAGAACGATTTTCACATCGTATCTTGGGCAGGCATTGAGGGCCCATTCTTCCTTTTCGTCGTCACCGGACTCCTCTGTAGGTCCGTGAACGTTTATGAGGCTTATGTTCTTAAACTTGCCGCACACGTGTTAAGTGTATAAATGGCGTCCTAGATAAAGATGTTGTACATGATGTCATTGATTCATTTAAACCAAAAAACGCCAACCGATTCTGAACTCATATGACCGCCAGAGCGATAATGCATGTGTTTACTAATCATGATCGCGGAAGAGCTGAGCCGAGCGGCTCCTATATGGTTCATGTATTATGACCGGAATGATTTGGTTGATATCCATGCTGTTGCTGAAGGTTTGCTTTTCAGGTGAAAGATATTGAAGGGTAGCCTAACGCTGCTCGGTTGCAGGTAAGTGAAATGGCTTTGTTGAGTAAGGGGAAGGCAGGTTGATTTCAAGGGAATGGGTGGTTTTTTGAGAATGCTTAAAGAACCCCCACAGTACGAACAGAATAGGAGGCATTCTGAGTAACAATAGAAGTGTATGAAGTATATGTGTAAGTTATGAGAGTGAGTTAGCGTAAAACAAATCAATCAGAACACGATTAGTCTTCGTGGTGTGTAAGCAGACTTATTTTTTGTACTTTACTGTGTGTAATATAACCTCAGAAAAAAAGTGAAGACCAATAAAATAAAATAGAGAAAAAAGAAAAAAGGAAATTTTGTAATTGTTTTTTATTTTTGAGGATGTTTCATTGCTAAGGAATACCCAATACAATAACTCACACGAAGAGTGCATAGCCTTTCGTTTATTGCATTAAAGCCGATGATGGCAGGCTTGTTTTTGGCTGACTAGAAAGCCTACCCTGAGCACATGGTGTTTTGCATGACAGCTGTAGTAAATGTCATACTCGTTTCCTTGAATAACACCACTCCCCGTCCATCTTATTTCTTGTAATGCTGTTATGTCAGGCTTATATTCGGACAGGGCATCGGTAGCTGCTGTGCAGCTCGAGCTCTGTATAGTGAGCGGACGTTCCATGAAAAAATTCTTAAATCGTTTAGCCATTTTCGTTTGCGTGGTCGTCGTCGTGTATCAGGTCCATATCCGAGGCTTGTTAAATTTGCCATAATAATTCGTTTTTACGGGCATGGTTATTAGCCTTGCGCCAACCTTTCTCAGGATGTTGCTGCATGCATTGGTTCACTACTTGGAGGGTGCCAAAGTAGTTATCCAGGGGTGTCACGTGGAGACTGTATGTCAACTTGGATTGAACAGGGACAAGGATCGTCCTGGCCTTCGCTGGGTTGAAAGCAATCAGTGACTTTGGCCTGTATATTCGCTCCCATTTCCCCATATTGCGCCAGTGACAGGTAGAAAATCAAGTTCAAGAGTTTATTTATACTGAAGACGTGAAACAGTTCATCTTCAACTATATGTGAAAGCCGTTTTGATAACAATTCTGAGTGACAATCTCTGTATTTCACAAGTGCTTCTTAAGAAATTATACTTCGAGTCGCTTAATCCAAGTAGTTTTGGATGGTGTCAAATCTGCATGCCATAACACTAATTCTGGATGAAATTAGAGAGAAACCCTCCGAAAAATTAGATCAGAAGGTTAAGTTGTATAAGCGGTGATAGTGGGCATTTAATCGATGTTGTATTCAAAACTTAGAGACCAGACCATCTCATTTATGTTGTTTTATTTTATTTTACAAGGTTGAAATAGGATATCTCCGTAAATGAAGGAGGATGATGTTATCCTTTTTATGATAGACAATGACTTTTTAGCCTAAATAGAATGATTGGGAATAAAGCTTAGTACAGTTATAAAGAATCGATGATGTGGTCATATCCTATGGGATACCAATTGTGATTCCTTTCACCCAATTCGAAATTTAAATTGAATTGGGCTTTATAGCCAAAAAACTAAAATGAAGTAATTCGCTCATTAGATAAAATAAGAACCTTCCAATCTGATAAAGTTCAGCGGTTTTTAAGTCACATCAATCTTAGTCAGAGGCATTCTTCTTTTACGGGCGTTTTCGGCTAAGTGCATATTAACTTTCTTTTTTTTTTCATTCTATCTGGCCATTCTCCTGTTTATGAAATGGCTTAGTATTTAATGAGTTAAGAAAGGATGAATGTGGACTCTGTATCGTGGAGGATCAGCCAATAATTGAGAATGATTTATTCGGAGTAAGGGCTATTCAATTGGAATGAACGGAACTATTACGTCGCAATCTTTTAGGTAGATTTTGAATTTTGCAAAAGTCTTGAGTGGTTTATAATGTTAATTTGTGCCCCAGATACTTTTATATTCCACTCCAAAAACGCGCGACCCAAAAAATATTTTCTTCTTCAAGTGGTTGCATCATCATCACCATCGAACAATTTATCGACTAGAATCGACGACACACGCTAATTCGAGATGCAATTGTCTTGATACTCATTTTATTTGCATGTGATACCGTAATGTCTTTCTGCTTTACTCAAGTGCTAATGGAAAGTGGGAAAGTTAATTGAACGTGCAACGAGTCAAATGTGTTGCTTCAAGGTAGAGGTTGCAGAATAATGGATTCGGTCTTGTGTCATCAGCAAATGTGCACGTAGTTTAGTTAAAAGGTTATGGGATGGTCGCACTTGCTTATGGAAGAGGCGACCCAGATTCAAATCTTTAATTTAATTATGTTTTCATCTGTTTTCAAATGTTTGTTAATAGCTATTAAGTGCAGGGTTTCCACGATATAATTGCAAAACTTGGCAAGGCAATTTTTCGTACGGATGCTCACTATTGCAAGGGTGGGTTATGTGCCGAATGGTTCGGTAAAAGGATCTCTTAACAGATTAGTTGTTTTTTGTTTGTTTTAGGATGGAATGAGTTAATCAGAAGGTATTTCTGGATGGAACAAATTATACATACTCAGATCATAATATTATATAAAAATTAACAAAGTATTGCTGTGGATGATATTATTATAAAGGGTGGACCGTATTTGAGTTTGGCAATTGTTATGTACCATATATATACAGAAAATATGCAGACGTGCCAGGGCACTAGAGATGTCGTCCGTGGAACTTTTCGTCACCATGGAGCCGTTTATAGAAGTACATCGTGTGTTAACAATTCTTCTGTGACAATTTTGAGACGAATCTACTGTGGCTAGACTTGCAGATTACGCCGACCCTGTATTTGAAAACTTAGCACTTTTTTGTTGTTAACGAATTGACTTCTCTGTGCAGAGTTAATAGACTTCAGTTCTTTGTATACATGAAGGTGTAAAGTTTTCGTATAGAGGGCTTCTCAAAGTGTTCAATACGTAACCACGGTGCTGAATTGATGCTTTAATATTTGCAGAGAATCACTCTCCTGAACCGCTTTCAAATTTTGTGTTATACTGTGGGGTTTTATCGGTAACTGTGCCGGCACGGGCCGGGTTCGCTAACATCCCACCGGACTTTCATACACTTTTACTACGAGAGACGAATTCCATAATAGGTGCACCAAATAGCATCGCAGACGGTGACGATAAATAAAAAGTGTCAATTCGAATCAATAAAAACCTTCGATGAACAGTTTAGTTAATTATTAACTCTTTATTGGGAAATCTTTCTTCAGTTTGAGTCAATACAAATCTTCGGTGGACAGTTTAGTTAATTATTAACACTATCGGAAATCCTTCTTCAGTTTGAGTCAATACAAATCTTCGGTGGACAGTTTAGTTAATTATTAACACTATCGGAAACCTTTCTTCAGTTTGAGTCAATACAAATCTCCAAGCAACAGTTTAGTTAATTGTTAACACTTTATTAGGAATCTTTCTTCACTAGCGGTTTTCGTTGTTTTTGACGGGAATCTTTCAAGTTACCATTAAGTATTCCGGTGGAGAGCCTTGTTAATAAGGCCAAGACCGGGTCTCAGTTGTATTGCCGATGATGATAATGATATATTATATATACTACAGAGGCTGAAAAGTCCCAGGGTTTCAATAGGTGGCGGCAATAGAAAACGAACACAACTCATTTCGAGAGGATCATCTACCCCTAGTTTATATATGAAGTGTCGTGATCTTTCGTCCATCCGTTTCCAAAATACAGTCATTTGAGTAACGCTACTTTCGCCTTCGTAAAAAGAAATGGAAAAATAGGAATCCCGCATCCTGATGAAACGTTGTTTTTTGTTGGGAAAAACTTCTGAACAATCATTGCAATGGTTGCAGAAATGTTATCCCACATCTGCTCCTTCGAGAACAACAGTTCATCCGTGGTTTAGTGAATTTAAAATCGGTCGTACAAGCATTGAAGGCACATCTCGCTCTGGGAGGCCAAAAGAGGCTATGAATGCGGAAATCGTAAAGCAAGTGCATCAAATTTTTTTGAGTGATCGTGACGTGAAGTTGCGCGAGTTAGCTGAGGCCGTGGGCATCTCAGAAGAACGGGCGGAATACATTTTGCCCGATCTTTTCGAGATGAAAAATTTTGCTTGGAATTGTGCAAGCAAGCAAGTTGCCCGAGTTGTCTTTTTGGACCAACGGATTGTTGGAACAAGGCGACACAGGAGGATTGGAGTGTGTTTGATGAACATGTTGCCGCCCAAAGGAACCGAGCAGGTTCCTAAGTGATTCATGTTAGCTGAACCGAAATGGTTTGCTTGATATGATTTCGTATGATGCCAAGGCAAGATGATGATCTTGCCGTGGATTTATATTTCAGGTAAAAAATGATTGACGGAGAGCTTTGTACTGCTCTTATGCAGGTAAGAGGCTATGATCGGTAATTTATTGAAGGTTGGGAATGGAGAGTTGGGTTAGGAAAATGGGTGGTTCTTCAGGCGAGCCCTAAAGAACCCCCACAAATCTACCAAATGAATGCTCACATTGATATGTATTCTTTTAAAATACAGTCCCATTATGTTTTGCTCACAGCAGTAATAGTACAAGGTGCCGGCGCAAGGCTAATAACCTTGCTCGGAAAAACAAATTATTATGGACAATTTAAAAAGTCTCGAATATGGACCTGATACCGGTGACTTGCTAAATAAGGCCAAGACCGGATCCCGGTTGTAGTACCGATGATGATGATGAGTAATAGTACAAGCTAGTAAAACAATGTAGATGTTGTCAGTTAAGTATCGGAGATAATAAGGAGGTCGTGAACGAAGTTTATATTTCGTCATTGGTGTGGTCTTCAAAAATACCAACAGGTTTCACTAATGGCGTTGCAGTTATGTACTAACACACATCTCAGACTCGGCGACCATTACTGTCGTAGAACTATACGTTTTTAATTGCTGTGAGGTAACGTTGTAGTGGGCACGGGTTCAACTCTCGACTCTGTTGAAATGGCGGTTGGGCAATAAATATACATGACTTTTATTTATGACAAGATGCAGAATCTGAATTTAATTCAGGAAATATTGATCCTACATAAATTTATTGTTCATGTAGGCACTCTCATGAAGGAACAAAGATAAACTTCTCAGAAAACTAAACATCTTCTTATATTTAAATACACAGACTAGATATCTGGATATATGTAAAGCTTGGTACGAACAACAGCGTCTTCCATCCAACAGAAACACCCACGGAGATTGCTCCCAAATGCAAAGGATATGTCATAATCGATTCGACATTGATGTGTAATCGACTGAAAATTTCTGGACAAATTGGATATTCCATTCTATGCTGCGATTTGCGAAGGACAACAGTGCCCCCACTTCGCTGCATGTGCGAACACTGTTCCACGCCAATCTAGACTGGTGAATAATTCATATGCCATTCCGAATACAAAGATGAGCACGAATTCCATTTATTTCACGTAATTCAGCTTTTTTTTAACCATTGTAAATCTGAATGAATGCTGCTTTTGTATTTGGCTACTGTTACATTTTTTCGGGCGAGAATCTTTAATAACATTTAAAACGTCGTCCTTGTAAAAATCCAACCACATGGTAATCGATGTATAATTTATTTCTGTGGCATAACAAGACTCAATTTCAATTTAATATCTTCCCGTGTTACCAGCTGCTGGCGTCAGCTGAATGCATTTTTTGATTAATGAAAACTACTGCAGTTTGCCGAGTGGATCAGGAAGTATTCTCGAGAAAGCGTTATAACGTTTTGAAAAAGGAGTGGTAATCTATTGGAAACACCACAACGTCACCTTTGATAGAATATAAAAAAATATTGGTATGTGTAAATGCTGCAGGATTTGCGAAGATTTTAGGTTTGTATTCAGTCAGTTTGCCAGGTCCAGTAGGTGAATTGAATGGATACGCTGTCCTTCCGGTATACATCCGAATGTAGAGGAATTTCCGGTAGAATGATTTACCTGCATACGGCTTGCTTAGAAATGAAGCACAATGGGAACGGAAGTCCAGGCAAAAGTAAATAGATATCGGATGTTCACATGTTTTAAATGCAGTTGCTAGTTCTGTAGGGTGCTGTGAAGTTTTAGCACAGAAGCTGAAATTTAATTAATGCCATTTAATCCGACAGCCGGTAATAATAAATTAAATGTCAAATATTTGCGCGGATTAAATTGGAACTAAATCGGTGACCATTTGCATGTTTCGTGGGTAAATGTGTTGCCGGAAAACAATGGCAAAATTTCGTCCTCTCAATTATTTAGAATGTTTCCGGAATTCAGAGGTAGACACTGGTGCGATGGGAAAATGTGAATGTTACACGAATACTCTAGACCAATGGAAATTGTTTCCATAGGCGATGTGGTAGAGATAACAAATTGAATATTTTATTCATCAGGTTTTGTGTGTGCATAATTGAATGATAGATTTAATTCCTTAGCATATTTTCCGCCTCAATAACAAGTGTTGTGATGTTAGTACTTGTATACTGAATACTTGTTTTTGAGTTGTTGGTGTTGTGGGCACATAAATCGTTGATCCTATTAATTTGACAATCATAGCTAATTGCATGTTATTGAAGAGGATACTTAATTTGATGGAATCGTCAGTTTTAGTTTATTACTTTATAGAGTTTGCGACGATAATGAAGTGCGTGTGATTCGAACCGACGCCATCACGACTAGAATCAGTAAAAGATAGAACCAGAGAAGGCGAAGAAGAGTTAGGTTCAAGAGGTAGGTGCAGTCGACACATGCCAGAGAGGAGTCGATAAATGAATAAACTAATAAACTATCGGCCTGGACTCTATGCCCCTCAAGGGGTCTGATGTTGATTAATTTGAGTCGGTTGATGCACGAAGGCAGGATTAGGAGATATCCCAACCTAGTCCTCGAAGATCAAACCGTGTTTTTTTCTTTTTTGTTTATTTTTCTAATAATAATTTTTTACATTAAGTACTACAGCTAATTTACAATTCTGGTGATACGATTGTTTACATGTACATTTCCCTTTTTTTTACCATAGTGTGTTTATTTTTCTAATAATACATTTTTACATTAAGTACTACAGCTAACTTATAATTCCGGTGATACGATTGTTCACATGGGTGGCCTGTAAAGTTTCCGACCTAGCAAAGATACAAGACTTTTTTTTTTAAATTTATTTTTATTTTTCTACATAGTCTCCTTGTAACTCTACACACTTCTCCCAGCGATGTTCCCGTCTCTATAACCCATCCAAATAGTGCTCGGCGGTTTTCTCTACAAAATAACTGTTCACGAAGGCGATTGTCATCTCATTTGACGAAAATCTCTGTCCTCCGAGCGCAATTTTTAGATTAGCGAACAAAAAGAAGTCGCTTGGGGCTAGATCTGGTGAGTAAGTCGGATGGCCAAGCAGTTCAAACCGCAATTCGTGGATTTTTGCCATGGCAAGCGCTGAGTTGTGAGACGGCGCGTTGTCTTGGTGATACAGGATTTTCTTTTTCTGCAAATATGGCCGTTTTTCCGCAATTCCTGCCTTCAGTTGGTCAAGTAATGATGCGTAGTATGCTCCTGTAATAGTTTTTCCTTTTTGAAGATAATCAATTAAAATAACTCCATCACTATTCCAAAAAACAGCCCCCATCACTTTCTCAGCCGAAAAAAAACAGTTTTTGCTTTATTTGGAACCGATTCCCCCTTTGCAGTCCACTGTTTTGACTGTATTTTTGTTTCGGGCGTATAATGGTATATCCAAGTTTCATCGACAGTAATTAATCGGCGCCAAAACTCGGATTTATTGCGCCTGAACTGCGCCAACAGAGCACGTTGGAAATGTTCACTCGAACACGTTTTTGGTCTAATGTGAGAAAACCCAACGTGCGGACAGCTTTCTCATACCCAAATCTTGATTTAATATGTGACAAACACGTTCTTTGGACATTCTCATAGCCTCTGCTATCTCCCCCACTTTAATTTGGCGGTCGTCTAGCATCATTTGGTGAACTTTAGCGATATTATCGTCGGTTGTTGCAGTTTTTTGACGTCCCGAACGATCATCGTCTCCCAAGCTCTCACGGCCTCGTTTAAACTCAGCTGCCCAAAAATTTCACTGTGGTGAATGATGGTGCAGAGTCCCCATACACAGAGTCCAACTCATCTCTGATTTGCGTAGGCGTATTTCTTTCAAAAACAAAACTCTAATGACAGGTCGATACTCAATTTTGTCCATTTCACAAAACACTCACATCGACTCGCTCAAACGACTGTCAAATTTTCAGCCCACCCTCGTACAGATTACTCATTTTTCAAACATAACTGAATGTGTGTATAACTATTTGAGTGTTATAGGTTTTTGGCGGATTTTGTCTTTGGTCGGATGTGTTCCACAGAACACTGTCCACAAACTGAACACGGAGCGAATACAGACAGAAATAAGACACTGCGAAATTGTTTTCAGAGACGTTTATTAAGTTTCTTATATTTTTAGTTTACACTAATAGTTTGGCAAGAGTTCACAATATGTGTCACTGTCTTTTTCTTTACTTTTCCGTTTTATATTTAGCACCGAGAAAATACGGCGAATTAAAATTGACAGTAGGAAACTCACGCGTTAGTATACAACGATGGTACTCGAGTTAACTCGCGTATTTAAAAAAATCGAAACTTCTGGTCGAGCAGTACCTTTCTCGTTTGCTCGCGTCGCGCAGATCAATCCTCGTTGAGTTCTCTATGTGGACTGATTCGTTTTTCTTCTGGGAATGATTCTATTCACCCCACAGTTCCCTTTTCTCTTGTTCTGGTGATTCTCTCACAATCGAGAATCTCTCCACCACGGAAGATCGCACTCACGCACACAGACGCGGAGGTTGCCGTCTGTTTGCTGTAGATCATTCTGTAATCGTCGAAATGTTCACACTTCTGTTGCGTTGCTTATGCAAACTTTCGAGTGTGTTGTTTATTCTTGGCGATCCAGTGATCGTGGTAATTATCGTATTTGCTTTGCCCTATGGGAACAGCGTTTTCGTTTATTGCTGTTTTTCCGCAATGGACTTTGTTTAGGCGAAGTGTTGCGGCAGGGGCAAAGGTTCTGCCGACGGATTGTTTTACGGCACTTGGCTTATCGCCGGGGATTTGATGTTTGTCGACATCTGGCGCAGCTGTGCCAACGCCTTGTGTTTATCCAGCTAATGGATCGATACACAATTTCTATGCTAGGTCGTGTCCTTCGATCGCCGTGCAGGCGTAGGGAAATTGTTCGGGACTTGGGGCCCACGTATCTGTGGACACGTGGGGTTGTTGACACCAGTATGGATGTCACCTTTGGCCAGGAGAAAAGGCGGACTTTAGGGACACGTGTCTGTGGGCACGTGAAGATTGGTTATAGGTGAGTATGTCCTTTGGTGGAAGGAAGACATCTCAACCTATGGTGATTTGTGCGGCTCGTGAAACCGCCACTGGTTTTAATATTGACAGTTTTCCTGGAAAAGGCCAGAAAACCAGGATTTTAATTTTTTTAATTTAATCTAATCTAATACTTAACTTAACTCTAAGTTAATTTAGCTTAACATAACTAATATTATACTATTTATTGGCCGGTAGTTACCCGGAAGTTCATGACCTCACCGACTCGACCATCGTTCCCTGTACTGTGCACCCCCCTTCCACGCTTGACCATCTGATCCGATCTCCTCAAGGTCAAACCTTACTTTGGCCGCCCATCTCCGTTGCGGCAGTCCTGCCGGTCTACCGTCAAGAATTCTACGCACGGTCGTATCTTGGCGACCTGATTACTCTCACTATTGTAGGTTTGCGGTATAGCTCTTCCAATTCGTGGTTGTGGAGTTGTGGGGGTAGAAGAAGTATTGCACCAAGCACGGGCACACGATTCACTTCTTCCCCACTGCACCGTCACTGTGAAAACAAATGATCGCCTGAAGAAAATCCAGGAAAAGAAAAACACTGTTTTTTTGGTTTAGTAATTCTTGACACCGTTTTATTATATTGCATTTAGTTCCGACTGTTCACTATGTGATGTAAATTAAAAAGGTACATTAAAGGTTTGATCGTCAAATTTATCTTCACTCGAGCACCGTTCTATTATAGTACATTTAGTTCCGACTGTTCACTATGTGATGTAAATTAAAAAGGTACATTGAAGGTTTGATCGTCAAATTTATCTTCACTCGAGCACCGTTCTATTATATTACATTTAGTTCCAACTCTTCACTGAGCTCTTTGCTTTAAACCGTTAATTACGCACGCGATAGTGGTTGACACTCGACTATCCAAAGGTTGAGATGCGACTAAAGGAATTTAGGGTGGAAATCGTGATTTCTGCTTTTTACACATTGATCCGCCAATGGCAATCATGCTCTCTTGTGCGTTCCCCAACTCACCACACTCACCGAGGTCGAAACGTACTTGTGTATTCGTTCGACGTCGATGGGCGTAGCCAGAATGGAGAAATCAAAAGGGAAAGCACAATAACCCAGGGTTGATCTGGCTTAGTGTGTGTGCGTCAGTGCCGTGTATGCGGCTGGTCTACTGATCTAGTGATGATCTCTTAGGTCATCGCACTATAGCAAGACAGAAATACGAGAGAGAGGAAAACCTAGCTAAGGTTATTCACCTGCAAAAAGAGATCATTGATCCCAAGCGAATGGGTGATCTGGGAAAAGTCAATAGGACGCTGCGTCGGCTGGGGATATAATACCATAGGGGAAACTCTGTGGAATGTTCGGTAAATACCCAAGCCTATGGACGATGATGCAACCGCGTCGCTTGGTTTGACTTAATTGTTGCTAACCAATACGAATGGAATTTCCGGTAGAAATCCCATGGTTAGAGCAAAAGTGTCGCCGTATGGCGAAGATTGTAGCTAAACTCAATTATGCATTATCTGCATAGAATAATGAGTTTAGCTATGCGTCCCTTTGACATGTTTTACAGGATAATAACTTATAAAGGAAATGGGTAGGTATTGTGGTTGGAATTGTGGGTTGTTTCTCCTATAGGATAGAGCAACCCCTACAGTGTTTCCTCCATTGTCCTGCCTCCTCGTCATATTTACCTTCAAAGATACCCCTTAAACCTTAATTCTCGAATACGCGGAATTTGTTTCTTCCTGTTTTGTGAGAGCCCATGTTTCGCATCCATATAGAGCAATCGGCATGATTATGATTCTATAGACGCGGAGCTTTATGTTACGTGATAGCAGTTTGGATTCCAGCAGTTTGCTGACTGCGTAACCGACTAGCGTTGCCGGAGTGTAGTCTTTTGTTAATTTCCTTCAACACTTCGTTACTGGCCGTCAGTATCGTTCCCAGATTTTAAAATTCTTTAACTTTTTCAAATATCTTGCCTCTGACTGTTATATGTGTTCCCTGAGTTCCACCTGCTCTCGCCGTAATTATGTATTTTGTTTTGTCTTCATTTATTTCCAGGCCCACCTCTTCTGCTGCTTGCATGATGATTTCACTGTTTTTACTTACAGTTTCTAGATTATCGCCAAAAACGGTGTTGTCATCCGCGTATGCGAGCACTTGTATGACCCCGTTCAGAACTGATTAGGCCATATTGTCGTCTTGTACCTTTCTGATGACATACTCGAGCACAAGGTTAAAAAGACACGGTGAGAGGCCACCCCCTTGTTTCACTCCGACCCGGATTACAAATAGTTCTGAGAGGTGGTTTTCTATTCTAACTCGCCCTTTGTTTTCGTTTATGTAAATTTGAATTAGGGCGGCATATTTTTTCGGGATTCCCAGCTCAACTACAATATGGTAGAGTCTTGGTCTTGCGGCTGAGTCGTAGGCTTTTTTTAAGTCAACGAACAGTTGGTGAACCGTCTCTCCGTATTCCCACTTCTTTTCCAGCCGTTGCCTTATTGTGAACATTTGGTCGCTTGTTCACCGATTCCTACGGAATCCGCATTGGTAGTCTCGCAATATTTCTTCTGCGTACGGTGTGATTCTCGCCAGTATGACATTTGTTAGTATTTTGTATGTGCTTGGGAGCAATGATATTCCTCTGTAATTTTCGCAGTCGGATCTATCACCTTTTTTGAAAATGGGGACGACTATTGAGGTTTTCCATTCTTCCGGAATGACTTCCTTATCCAATATTGTTTTGATGAACTGGTGGACCTTTCGAGCGGTTGCCTCTCCTCCATGCTTTACAAGCTCTGCCCGTATGCAGTCGACTCCGGGGCCTTGTTGTTTTTCAATGGGTTTATTGCGTCTACAACTTCGTCGAAAGAGGGCTCTGGGATCTGAGGCTCGGCTGTATGTACGTCTGGTGCGTTTATTTGTGGTTGATGGGTAGGCACATTGAACAGATTTTCAAAATACTGCTTCCACCTTGTGACGATATTGTTTATTTCTGTGACCAGACAGCCGTTTGCGTCTCGAATTATTTTGGCTCTCTCTCGGTAGCCATTTCTAATTGAATTCATGTCGGCATACATACCTCTGATATTCTTTGCTCTGACATTTTCTAGGATATTTTCGATCCGAGTCTTCTCCCATTCGCGTTTTTTGCGTTTAAAAAGTCTCGTTGTCTCTTTCCGAATTGTCGCGTATCTTTCTGCGTTGACTTCACCATATCTTTGTAAGTGGATCACTCTGCGGCGTTAACGTTGTTCGACCTTTGCTCGCACATCGTCGAACCAAGGTTTGGACTTAATTGTTTTCTTAAGTCCTAATACCTTTTGGGCTGTTTGTTTCATTGTGTCTCTGATCGATGTCCATTTAGTGTCCAGATTATTGGTTTCCTTTTCCTCACTGCTCCCATTCTCTAGGATGCTAAATCTATTCGTAAATTCCTCTTGATATTCAGCCCTTTTGCGCAGGTCTTTTAGTTTATCAATGTCGAACTTTTTCCTCATCTCCCGTGACTGCCCATGTGGGATTGCTGCGAGGCGACTCCTGATCTTGCCCATCACTAGAAGATGATCAGAGTCGCAATCTGCACCTCTATATGATCTTACGTCAAGGATTTTCGAGTGGATTCTTTTGTCTATGAGGAAGTGATCTATTTGGTTACGCGTTACGCCGTCGGATGATATCCATGTGGCTTTATGAATTTGCTTGTGCTTGAACATCGTGCTTTTCACTATCAGATCTTTTGACGCTGCGAACGTAATAATTTGAATTCTATTATCATTTGAAACGTCGTGTAGGCTTTCTTTACCTATAGTTGGTTGGAAGATGTCTGCTGAGATCCCACCAAATACTTCCTCTAGGGTGTCGTAGAACGTGTCCTTTGTTTCTTCGGCCGTAGATTCTGTTGGGGCGTATACGTTTATAAATACATAATTGTACCATGATCCCTGTATTTTTAGCACCGACATTCGGTCATTAATAAATTTCACATCTTTTACATGGGGCGTAATCTTCTTGCTTATGATGAACCCAGTCCCGAGGTTATGTGTATCGGTACCTCCACACGCCAGTGCAAACCCATTGGTTTCGATTAATTGATGTGGGAGTTGGACTTCCTGAAGCGCGACGATGTCCATTTTATATTGTTTCACGTTTTCTTCTACCATCTGCATCGCGCTTAGTTTATATAACGTTCGAACATTTCACGTGCCGACGCGTATATCCCACTTTTCCCCACGTCTTCGTTTTGCCGAGTCGGTGTTTTCTTGATGATTTGTTCCCCTATGGTAGTGTCGGCTCATCACACCTACGCCTACCGGGTTTTTCGTTAGATTGTTTTTTCTTGGGGTTTCAAATAGTCCGCTACATCAGAGCCCCACTTTGATATGGTAAGGTCTGCTTACTGCTCTGATTCGACCCGGTGTCAGAGAGGCGCCGTTATAATACAGCCGGTAATTTTTTAAAACGACAAATCTACTTTGATTTTGAATTATTTCTGTAGGGATTTGTGAATTGTTTTTGTCAAAAAAATACTCAAAGACACCCCTTTCTGACGATACAGAATTACGTAATCAGATTTAATAAAAACCGTGGACAAGAACTTCTCCAAAAAATGCCAATACATCCAAGAGTACAGAATAAAATATTTCCATACCTATAACTAAGCTTTTTCAACAAGCAAGTGCACATATCGAGGGTGAACTTAGTTTTCTATTTTTAAAAGACTCAACTCAACCTGAACTAATGGGGCGCGGGTTATCTACAAAAACCACTAGAACTCAGAGCCGTCATTCAACCTAAAAGTTATGCAAATCCCTTTGCAACAGCGCCCAGTCGCAATCTATTGCACATAAGCCATCTAGATGTCACACAGAAAAAGTCTCTTACAGTCGATTACTCCAAATGAACAGTGACCCACATACAGAGTTGGATTTGCATGAGCAATCAAAAGAATCGGATTGTGGTGTCCGAATTTTCCTTTCCGTCTAAACCATTCGTGAATAGCGTCATTCGTGAGCAAATGCAAATTAATTTCTGTCGCATCATTCAGAGTGGTTCCTTTCAATTGTGCCCCAAACAGGAACACCCTCTATTCAAATCCTCTTCCGCCTACAGAGAACTCACATTTGATCTAGAATGTCGTGCATTTGAGCCACTAACCATAGCTTGCCGGATTATCTTTGCAAGCAAAAACCACCGGAGCATCCGTGGTCGAGAGCCCTCAAATAGTTTAGATGCGTGACTAACCATGAAGATGCATAAAGATGCACCAACATGAGCTTAAAGTTCGTCACAGACTTTTATGCACGCACTGATGCCATTAAACCTCTGGGGTACACTCAAGTGTTACGTACCCCAAGTTTGCTTTATCATTGTTTTTGCGAATTATCCGACACCAAGTGCTCGGGGGACACTTCCGTTATGGAGGTCTACTAGGAAAAATTAGTCACAAAATGATGTGCTTCCCGCCATGGTTCGACTGATATCGGACAACGTTACCCTAGACGCTTCTCTTATGAAGACTCTCCAGTCCTGACCTTTCGCAATTAAAATCGGACCCGAAGTGGCAGAATAGATTTTTGGTTGAGTGACGGTACAAAGTGCATGGTAGACAGAGCAATGGTCAAGCTGGCTCTCTGAAATTAGCGTTTGGTGTTAATTTGTGGCCAGATGGCTGAATTCGTTCGCAAGCTTCATGAGTCAAGCATTTTGTAGAAGCTGTTGCTAGACCAGTCAGACTGCTATCTAGAAATTAGTACTTTAGAAAAGGACTGTTCCCAGTGGCTGGAATGGTTTGCGTCTAGACAAGCAACAGTGACCGGGCTGCGATTTAAAATTCCCACAGCAGTAAACAGACTCTAATTGGTAGGATGTGAAATTGTTTTTAATTAACGGCAGGAGTTTGCCGCATGTCTGGTGTAATTGCCTTCCAGAGGATCTGGTAGTTAGGCTTACGTTTCATCAGAGTAAGCGAACGGTGTTTAATTTATTTACTCACTTCTGTTATCCAGAGTTTTGTCACGATATAAACTTACATAAGATTCAATATGCAAACGTTGGCATCCATCAGTGACCGTAAATATTGGAATACCCGAATTACGAAACACCCCGAGGCTCCCATGAGATTGGATGGTTTAATCCTCTGGAATAGAAGTCAGACTCGAATGCTGGGATTTTAGGCATCCAATGCAGCGGTAATAGCAAACGCCATACATAAATATTTAGAAAACCTAAGGCATGTACTGAATGTCGATGAGTTGTGTATTATTGTAATCGGAATATACTTTACTTAAGGTGGAAGTACTCCTTTCATGGATGTGGACATATATTTATTCAGCTTTTTGCAGTCCTGAACCTATTGCGATAATTTCAATGTTACTATTATTAGCCTTAGTAGAGGGTTGCCTTTTATATTTCGGGATTAGAGAACAAAAACAAATATTGATCATCGAAAATCACTTTATTGTTTTTCAAAATATTCCCCATGAAGATTTATACACTTTTGCATGCGTTTGAACTAATTGTCGAAGCACTTTTGCCACTCTGATTGAGGTATCTCCAACACATGCATTCTAAATGCAGCAACCGCTTCTTCAGGTGTCGAAAAACGTTGACCTCTCAGTTTGTTTTTTACGTACGGGAATAAAAAGATGTCATTCGGTGCCAAGTCAGGACTATACGGCGGATGACCCATCAAATCTATGTTTTGGGTGCTCAAAAATGCAGTTGTCGCAGCCGATGTGTGAGAGCTCGCAGTGTCGTGGTGAAGAGTAATCCGTCTTCGGCGTTTGGTTTTCCTGATTTCTTGGAAGACAACTGGCAAACAAATGGTTGTGTACCACTCAGAATTGACTGTTCTGCGTTGTTCTAGTGGTACGGTTGGGTCATGTCCAGTTTTTCCGAAAACACAGGCGACCATTTGCTTGGAAGTGCTTCGTGCGCGAACAACTTTTGTTGGATTTAGCTCATCTTGAAACACCCAGACAGTCGACTGCTGTTTACTTTCGGGCTCATACGCGTAAATCCACGATTCATCACCTGTCACGATGTCATAGACGTGTTTCGAAGCACCGCGACCGTATTTTTTGAGCATTTCTTTCGACCAATTGACACGAGCCTTTTTTTGGGCGATTGACAAATTGTGTGGGATCCAACGCGATCAAATTTTTTTGACAGTCAAATGTTTATGCAATATTGAATGTATGCTGGTCCCACTAACGCCTAAGGTTGTCTCAATCTCACGATAGGTCACATGACGATCTTCCAATATCAGTTCGCGCACAGCATCAATGGTTTTCGGAACAACAACTGATTTTGGACGACCTTCACGAAATTCATCTTGGAGTGAACTACGACCACGGTTGAATTCACCATACCATCGATAAACACTGGTCCTTGATGGAGCTTCATCGCCAAAAATTGAGTTAAGTTCATCCATACACTGTTGCTGAGTTAATCCACGCCGAAAGTTGTAAAAAATAATCGCACGAAAATGTTGACGATTTAATTCCATTTTTGGGCCGAGATGAATCTTTTAAGTTACTGTAAACAACACAAATAGCGCTCGTATGTCAAAACGTCCTGAGTGCGTATAACCTCAAAAATGTCCAACTTTACGAGAGAGCTGTCAATTGCCGGATTGCAACACTAGGGTTGCCAAATCCCGAAACATAAGAGGCAACCCTCGTATAATTTTTTTTTGGGTGCACAACCGTGCTTCCGGTTCCCCGGTAAGAGTGGGCTCCCGTGGTTGTCCTCTTTGGGTTGTCTCGAAGCCGTGTGTTGCCGCACGATTATACCGATGTTTCTGAACTAAAAAACTGAAAACTTCCTGCTAAGCAGTCACAAAAACAAACACTTCCGCTTCTTTTAAAAAAATTGTTTTTCAGGAGGTCTTATCCTCACGTGCGCTACTCACAGACTCCTTCAAGCGACTCCAGCCAAGTCACTCTTCCACCTTCTCATATCTTTTTCTTCTTTCGAAGGTCAAGACGCATAGCCGCTTATCGCTTGATCCTTTCTTGGGTTTTTGTTTGTGTTACCGGTCTGGCTAATGCAAACAAGAGTTTTCGTGCACTTCCGATGGGTAACACAAAATCAGTGGAAATTGGGTGTTAGTTTTAAAATTGGTGCATTTGCAAATCATAAAACATCTGGCATGTGAAGATATGCATTAGGATGTTTAGAATTGCGAGAATTGTGTGTCGGCGGATCGAATAAATCTGCCTTTGTTTGGACACGTGCACATTCGGGTTTTGGATCTTGTAGAAAATTTAGGGGTTAATTGTTTATAGCTGTTTGATTTTAGGGAATTGAATTGAATAAATTTTGTTATAGGTAGGATTCGTGTATATATGGGAGGAAAATGGTAGGGCTTCTTGGAGCACTACACTAGATCCCGCTTACAACAATGCTTAGCTTAGAGGACGGAGGTTGGAAATGGATATGTGTAAAAGAAGAGATGTTTTTATTGATTTTTTTTAACTCTGGAAGTTAAATATTCTTCATGAGTCGTTGTATTTATGAAACTTACGAGTGCAAGTTAATTTTTGGTCGGCGTTGAATACAGTAACGGCTTTCAGGTTGCGAGAGCAGTGGTGCCAGATAGTATATCGGCATACCAATGGCTAGGAGTTGTATATTCATTGATAAGTGTACAAGGTGGGGGAGAGAAACTTGCTAATTTAGAAACGGAATGAGGAAAAAGGAATGCATATATTGACTTAATTCTTTTTGCACCGTCAACTACGATATTTAAAGGCAAGTTTATTTATTTACTTTACTTAGTTCACATGGTTTTTAAAATCACATCGGGAAAATTGTTCCCATTATTGTCAGAAGATTGCGTTAACCGAATTAAGAAATTTCGCTACTTTCTTACCAACATTTTCATGGGTGTGTTGGCGACTGCTTAACGAATGTTGTTTTTAAGGTAGCCAGGGTTTTAGCGCAATCGTTGTAAATAAATGTTTTGAGATAGCCGTATAAAAGATTGCATGTCGCTAAATCAGGCCGCGGTGTTAGGTGTTGCATTTCAAAGAGAAGGGATGTCTTGAGAAAAGCACGACTCGATGGTGAAGACCTGTTCCACCTTCGTCCACTTGATAATGGTGACTAAGCCACAATGTCAGGTTCATGCACTTCATGTCCACCCATTGGTTCGTGCCTTGCACGACACATGACAAATGTCATAACAAAATCTCTTTCGACCTTTCGTCGAGAGAAATTTTCGACTATGTTTCGGGTGTATGGCTGGCAGTCCCGGCTGACGCGGAGATAAGTCGTGATAGTACCTTCTGGGATATAGAATTTCGGAGGCAAACTAGTTTCCTATTAGGATTTCCTGAGGGGACTGTGTCAGGGCGAACTTTAGGCAAATATTCTGATAAATAACCGAACTTTAAGAAATTCGACATCGCGTAATCGGGTTCGTTCTCGAGGCTCTGTCGACGTTCGACTGATAACGGCATTTTGTAACATCAGGGGCATCGGTTTAACCCATACGAAACGCTGTCCACCAATATTTGTAAGCAACGAAACCTGATATTCTTCCCCCAACTGAGACCCAGGTCGATTCGTCAACAGATAGACATATCTTCGTTGCTCAGGATACGAAGTACATTCGAGATTCCATTTAAGGGTGGGGTCTGCTTATTCACGTGATCCGATCTGGCTTACCAAAGGGAAGAAGCATTAGAATCCCAATAATTTGGACATCCTGGAGTTGAAGGCCGTGCTGAAGAATTCTATTAAATTTTTTCGTTGCCCATACCGCTCCCCGAATGACCACCGACCAGCGACATTTTTTCGAACAATTTCCATGTACAGTTGACTGGATACAAATCAACCAGCCTGAAGTTGTCGTCCTTGACGATTTGAATTTACTACATGGACTGAAAAGTCCCGGGATTTTTCAGCCAATGTAGTACACAATTCCGGCTGGTTGGTACCTACTAACAGAGCTGACGAGGCTGGGTGGCTGGTGGAGATGTTCGTTGTTAGCTGCAATTTGACCCCCGTCATGTTGGATAGCCGAGATGGTTATGCAAATATCCTGGATCTATTTTTGACATCTAAGCCGAGCATTTATACCGTGGAAGATGCTGCGTCACCGGGAAACTCGGGCCACTGCTTAGTATCTATCGCGCAACCACTTGCATTTCAAACGAATAGCCGGCATAAGTAGCTTCGCCATGTATGGAGTTTAAGGGCTGTCAACTGAGATGACTTGCGAGACTTCTTCGCATCCTTTCCGCGGTGGGAGGTGTGCTTTGGAGACTCCGATATTAAAGCATGCACGGTGTCGATCACAGATATTATTCTTCTCGGGATGGAACTCTATATTCCACATTTCATCAAACGAAGTTCACCTGATAAATCTTGGTTTGATAAAAATTGCGAACAGATTACAGCGGCAAAAAATAGAGTTTTTAAACAATAGCGTTTCAATCCCACCGATGTTAACAGAACGAATTTTGTTAGAATTAGAAACGCGGGCAACCAGGCAAGACGAAGCCCTACAACTATAGAGTGACCAATAAACCACTAAACTCCCTGAGTGCCCAATCGGATCGCGTCCCTTCTGGTTAATAGCAAGAGTTATTAGCAGTAACTTCTCTTCCTCCCCCTTTCCCGTGGTGACGGGCCGCGGGACATTAATCACAAATTCAAGAGATACAGCTAGTGTGTTCGCGAAGTTATTTTCAGCGAATTCAAACCTCGTTGCCGGTCTTTTAACTCGTGATCGCGTCGACACGATCTTTGATGGGGGATGTGAGGTTCCACCCCCGTACTATTCAACGCATTCTACGTGGACTGGACTGTAGGAAGGCAACCGGCCTGGACAGAATACCAGCAATAGTCCTTAAGAACTGTGCTCCAGAACTATCGCCCGTTCTTGGCAAACTCTTCCCCTTATCTTATGTACAGAGGACATTTCCTACGTGCTGGATCGCCGAGTTCAGTCAATCCTAAAGAGGCGGGGAAAATAGTCTCCCACAAAATTTCCGGTCGGTAGCATTACTGTCTATGTTGTTTAAGGTGATGGAAAAGGTGCAACGGACTCCCGAATGATCGCCTTTTGACCCGCATAACCGATATATGGACATCTGCGATTGAGCGACATGGTGAATCAAAGGTGGTCGCATTGGATATTTCAAAGGCTTTTGACGGCGTCTAGCATGGGCCATTGAATCGAATCATCATCATTATCGGCACTACAACCGGGATCCGGTCTTGGCCTTATCTAACAAATCTCTCCACTGGTCTCGATTTCGAGCCGATGTCATCCAGTTTGGCACTCCCAGGCTCTGGCCGTCCTGGTCTACGCCATCCCACCATCGCAGACAAGGTCTGCCGCGCTGTCTCCTTCCATACATCACGCCACAAAGGACTTTCCGGGCAGGGTCCTCTTCGCTCATTCGAGCTATGTGTTCCGACCACCGGAGTCTACCGAGCTTGATTTTTCTTACAACGTTAGCTTCAAGGTAGGTTGCGTACGACTCATGGTGGTGGCGTTTCCGGAATCGTCCTCCCTCACATACGGGGCTAACAATTCTCCTTAAGACCTTCCTCTGGAACGCGTCTAAGAGTTCAGAGTGCCTTTTATTCAGCGCTTAGGTATCGGATCCATACATGAGTACTGGTAAGACAATGGTCTTGTACAGTAGTAGCTTGGATGTTCTGGATAAATTTTGGGATTTAAAGAGCCTTGATAGACCATAGTAGGCTTTGTTGGATTTAATCAGCCCTTCGCGTATTTCTTCTTCGTTAGGTCTTCTCTTCGCTGAAGTTGCCACCATGTACTTAGTTTTTCCCCCATTAATGTGCAGTCCCAGTTTTTGTGGCGCCTGTTCGGTCTAGGTGAAGGAGTCCTGTACAGCCGATTCGGTTCTACCGATGATGTCGATGTTATCTGCGTAGGCAAGTATCTGGCTGGACTTGGTGATAATAGTCCCTCTTGTTGTAACGCCAGAGTCCTGGATTGCTTTCTCGAACGTTGAAGAGGAGGCAGGCCAGGCCATCCCCTTTTAGGAGTCCATTAAGGATGTTTATTGGTTTGGACAGCAATCCCGCTATTTTCACTTGAAAATAGTTACGTTGGACATGGTCAACCTACAAAGTCGTATCAATTTGTTTGGAATGCCGAACTCTCTCATGGCATTATATAGTTCTACTTTGGCTATGCTGTCGTAGGCGGCCTTAAAGTCGATAAATAGATGATATAATGGAATATTGAATTCCAGAAATTTTTCAGTCGCCTGCTTAAGGGTGAATATCTGATCAATCGCTGATTTGCCTGGAATGAGGCCACACTGGTATTGACCAATGATGACTTTAGCGTGTGGGGCTATCTGGTCTTGTAGGATAGTGGAGAGTATCTTATAGGTGGTACCCAGCAGTGTTATACCGCTATAGTTGCTGCACAGTGTGATGTCTCCCTTCTTATCTATGGGGCAAATTATTCCACGACGCCGATCTTCCGGCATCTCCTCTTGCTCTCATACGTGCACCATGATTTCATGAATTGCGTGATGTAACGCTGCCCCTCCTTGTTTGATCAGCTCAGCTGGTATGCCATCAGTCCCGGGGTTTTAATTGATTTGAGCTGTCTTATAGCTTTCAATGTTTCCTCAATGCTTGGTGGCGGCAGCACTTGGTTTTGACCTTGCATTGGTGGAGCCTCCAATTCTTCTGTGAGTTGACCATTTGGCAATTCATTGAAGTGCACTTTCCATTGTTCCAGAATGCCTTCAGTTTACCGTCTTTATCCTTGCAGTAAGTTCAGCGTTGTGTGTACCGCGTCATACTGTGGATTATTTGGTAGAATCTTCGCCCATGGTGCGGACCTTGCTCCCTACTTTCCTCTATTTCACAGAATAGATTTTTTTCCCAGGCACTTTTCTTTTGTCTGTGAAGTCTTTTTTCAGATCTTCTGAGCTCTTTGTATTTCTCCTCGCCTACCCGCGTGCTATGAAACTGCTGCATTGCCTGGTGTGCAGGCTTCTTACGTCCAGTCGCTAGTTTGCACTCAATATCAAACCAGTCGCTCCGATTTCAACGACTCCGGTCTATGATGGAGTTGGCAGTACTAATGACGGTATTCTTAAGGCGTGTTCATTTCTTTTCTACTCCCGCCATTCTGGTCCCAGGACTTACTTTCCCTCCGTCGAGCTTTCCAAAGGCAAGTCCTAGCGCATGACCAAAAGTGTTACTGGTATTCTCATTGCATAAGGCAGCCGTGTTGATTCGAACCTGATCCGGGAATGCAATACGTCTCGGTAAGGAAATCCGAGCTCGGAAAACTCTACCAACAAGATAGTGATCCGAGTCGAAGTTGGCATCTCGGTACGTTCGCTCCGTCATCACGCTCGAGGAGTGGCGACGATCTATCAACACGTGGTCAATTTGGTTGCGAGTGACTCCATCAGATGTTACTCAGGTGGCTTTGTGGATATGTTTACGTGGAAGCCTGGTACTTGCACGACCAAGTTTTTCGATGCTGCCAGTTCGATGACTCATAGTCCATTGTCATTAGTGTTCTCATGCAAACTATGGGAACCTGTGTAATGCCCGAAAACCGCCTCCCGCCGTTTTTTCACATTCAAATCACCAAGAACGATTTTCACATCGTATCTTGGGCAGGTGTTGAGGGCCGGTTCGACGTTCTCGTAGTATTCTTATTTTTGTCGTCAGGGAACTCCTCTGTAGGTCCGTGAACGTTTATGAGGCTTATGTTCTTAAACTTGCCTCGCACGCGAAGAGTGTATAGGCTTTTGTTTATTGCATTAAAGCCGATAATGGCAGTCTTCAGTTTTGTTGTTGATTTGTTTGAGTCGACGGATAACAGGGTGTTCAGTTTCGCGGATGATAGTACGCTTGTTTTGTGTTTTTCGAGTGATCGGCCGATTAGTGCATCAACATCACACCAGCTGAGATGTAGTCACATCGACTATCTGAATCGAGATCTGGATAAGCTCTTGCACTGAGGAAAAGCCAATCTTGTCGACTTCAATGCGACGAAGACACAATATACAACATTCACAAAGAAAAGTGGATCATCAGTTCCACAGCTGATGATGAATGGCCAGGCCCTCGAATCTGGGGAAAGCATGAAATTGCTGGGCGTCACATTCTGTGGGAATGTGTCGTTACATGAACACGTGTTGAACATCACCAGATCTGCGTCAGTGCCTCAGGAAAACTGAGCTATCACTTCAGAGCCAAGAAATATATTACTCCGGCTCAACTACTTCTCCGGTATAAATCCCAAATTAGACCTGCGCTCATGTTTGGAGCTCTGCTCCTAAACATACTCTCGCCCTACCTGATAGCATACAGACACGAGCGATCCGCCTGATCGGGGATACGGCTGTGACATCGAGACTACAGCGCTATCACATCAAAGGCGCATAACTGACCTCTGTCTCTTTTACAGATATTATTACGAGTACTGTTCTTCGGAGATTCGTGGTATTGTTCCGCGCAATTCGGTTTATATGCGCTCTACAAGACGATACGTCGTATCGCACCAATTTGCGGTTCATCTCCCAATGATGCGAACATCCCTGCATGCGAGCTCGTTCTGTTACTCTGGGGAAGCTGTCGAATTCCCTCCCCACGCAGGTGTTCCCATAGCGTTACAACCTGCAACTGTTCAAAAAGAACTGCAACAGTTATTTAGTGGCATCTCGGGGCGCCGTGTCGACGCTATAGGTTCGCTTCTCCCGAGAGAAGTATATTTAAAAATGATTGTATATATTAATATCGGGTTTTCCAGTAGGGACTTGACAACTTTGAATTTAATTTGTGAACGCACCTTTTCACTAATCATCAAACTGTGACTGTCAATTTATTCAGTAAACTCAACATTTCATTCATCATGGTTAAGTACACGAACGAACAACGTCTTCAAATTATAAAAATTTACTACCGAAATTTGGAGTCGGTGACCGCAACTTTAAGAGCGTTAACTCCAATTTTCGGTCGTAATTCTCGCCTTAGTAGACAGGAAATAAAAAGTTTAGTGCCAAAATTTGAGTCTACATATTCGTTGTGTGATGTTGCCGTCCCAGTGAGACAACGGGTTGGTCGAAGTGTCGAAAATATCGCTGCCCTTCAGGCGTCCGTAGCAAAGAATCCAAATCAGTCAAATCCACGGGGTCCTCAAGAATTGGGCATCGCCCAGACCACTGAATTTTGCGTAAGGATCTTGGTTTACATCCATACAAGATCAAGCTGACTCAAGAATTGAAGCCGATGGACCATTTGAAGCGACGTACGTCCTCCGATTGGGCTCTGGAAAAGATTCGCCAAGATGATGAATTTCATCGCAAAATCATCTTTAGTGACGAAGGTTATTTTTGGCTCAATGGGTTCGTCAATAAACAAGACATGCGTTATTGGTCGGGTGAAAATCCACATGTGCTTCATGAATCACCACTTCATCCACAAAAAATAACTGTTTGGTGCGGTTTGCATGCCGGCGGCGTCATTGGGCCATCTTTTTTCGTCGACGATAACGATCGTCACGTTGCTGTGAATGGCCATCGTTATCGCGCCATGATTACCAACTATTTTTGGCCCGAATTGGAGGATATGGAGTTGGGCGACATGTGGTTGCAACAGGACGGTGCCACAAGGCACACAGCACACGATACAATCGATTTATTGAAGAGTAAGTTTGATGAGCGTGTTATCTCAAGAAATGGGCCAGTAGGTTGGCCGCCTCGTTCGTGCGATTTAACGCCTCTAGACTATTTTCTTTAGGGCTACGTCAAGTCGTTGGTCTATGCCAACAAGTCGACGACGTTGGAAGAGCTCAGAGCCAACATTGAACTCGAAATAGCAGCCGTTTCGGCCGAAATGTGTGGCCGAGTTATCGAAAATTGGGTCCAACGAATCGACCGCTGCAAACGTGCCCGCGGTGGCCATATGAGCGAAGTCGAGTTCCATTCATAAATGCTTTGATTGTACTTAAAGCCGATAATAAAGTTTTTGAAATATCTCAAATGGTTTGCGTTTTATTTATTGGGAAACCCGATACTACAATGAAAAAGAAAAAAAAAATCAGCTGTAGAACTGTATCTGCCTTTTTAAAATTTTTTTTTGGGCTCAAAATACATTTATAGTGACTAAATAATGTATTATTTATATATATACAATCATTTTTCTTATATTAACTTACTGGTTCTTCGCAAGCACTCTAAATTACAGAATTACAAGTTTACCCATCTGTTATACGTCCGAGACGCCGTGCTTCCTCCTCAGAGGGAAGAGCGTGGACCTTTTATTTTTATTGATATTATATTTTAGAATAGGGATTATTCTAATTTAAAATCTTTTTATTTAAGTAGTTTAGTCACGATGAGAAATGTTTATTCACTTGTTATTTTAATGAGAACCACTATTATAATTTATTATTAAATATATATCTATTTGTATGTATATATATATATATGTACTTTTATTATTTGTTTGAAGATTGCAAAGTCTTTTATTTATTTACTTGTTTCAATGTTTTCTTTTTGTTTATTTGTTTTCTTCTTTTATACTTCGAATTACTGTTTATTCTCGTCTCTATATTCTTATCTTCTTATCTTATCTTATCTTAATCTTATCTTAATCTTCTCTTTTCTCAATCTCTAATCTCAACTACTTCTTAACTTCTCTCTCAACTCAACTGACTGTTTTCTCAAAACTGACTTTACAGTAAAATTTTTCCTCTTCTTGTATAACTTTAAGTTCTAATCTACCGTAAATTATAATTTGAACAAAATCAATTTTATCAAAGTATTACTTACTCTACTGTGACTTTTAATTTTGAATAAACTTTGAACGAAAATCAAAGAGCCATGTTTCAAATGAAAAAAGCGGCATGTTATGAAAAAAGGGGCATGTTATGAAATGTACTGAAACTGATTTGATATAGAATATTGTGGATGTTTATTTATGATATGTATTAATGAGAATGTTAGATATGTTAGGAGAATGTTTTAAGGATGTGTTAGATAAATAATGAGATTTAGTATTAAACTTAAGGAGAGTAGTATTCTGGAATACTACACATCTACACATTAACACATCGAATGCACAAAGTTAATCTACGATATTATTTATGGAGATTTGTTAATATCTTGGCGAAATTTAGTAGTAACTCAAACGACTTTTTATTGAAGTTTATTTTAATATAAATAAACTCTGAAACCGTTTTTCTGCTAATACTTCCCGCATCACTGGGCCAATTATGCACAATGGTGTTGTTGTCAATAACGACACCAATAAAGCAAATATCATCGGAGAGACCTTCGAAAACAATCACAAACTCACTCTCCAAGATGGCAACCCGGAAACTAATGCAATCGTTAGTTCAGAGGTCCACAGTAAGTTGGACGACTTCAACGAGCCAATTGTTGTCTTTAACCCAACTAACAGTGCATACTTCGATGACACACGTGATAATGGTCACGGTTTCATCACACCAAATACCCTACAGAGTCTGGTTAAATCTCGACACCCTAAGAAGTCACCTGGTATCGACAACATGTCATACCACTCGTTGCGAAGGCTTTCTGCCTTATTCTTTATAAAGCTCTCCATTCTGTTCAACCATGCTTACAACATGGGGTACTTTCCCCAAGCTTGGAGGCACGCTATTATTGTCCAATAGCAAAAGTTGGGAAACCAACGTATCACCCCTCAAGCTTTCACCCTATCTCGCTTCTCACTTGCATCAGCAAAATATATGAAAAATTCATATACGAGAAGCTAAATAACTTTGTCAGTGCCAGGCACCTAATACCTGATTTCCAATTCGGATTTCGAAGAGCGCACAGCACCACTACGGCTCTCAATTTATTTCAAAACCACGTCTGCGTGCGGCTCTTTAATAAGGAACCCACCGTTGCGGTAAGCCTAGACATTGAAAAAGCTTTTGATACGACTTGGATCGAAGGTCTCGCTTTTAAACTACTGAATACTGGCCTCAGTAGAACGCTATGTACCATACCAGTTCGTTCGAAACAGAACCTTCCAAGTTAGAATGAATGGAAAGCTTTCCCGAACTTTTCACGCCGCTGCAGGCGTACCACAGGGCTCCATTCCAGGCCCCATCTTATTCAATATTTACACCTCCGATATTCCCCGCCCTGTGGACGGGAGAGTAAACCAGATATGCTATGTGGATGACGTCCTGGTGTACACGTCAACCAAAGGCCCTAACCTCGCAACAAATCGACTCAACCGTCACTTGGACGAACTGTATCAGTATTACAGTCGATGGAAAATCCGACTTAATCCATCCAAAGCAGTAGCCATAATTCTGAGTAGTAAACACTCCCAACCTGCTTCTCGATATTCACAGAATATTCGAATAAAAATGGGAGATACTACGATTAGACCACAGGACAAGATGAAATATCTCGGGGTCACTTATACCCCAAAAATGAATTTCATCAAACATGTGACCCACATTCTCCAAAGGGGCCTCGGTCGGTCTAAGCAACTGCACAACATCTTGAAGTGGAGGAACAAAGTTGACACCAAAGTTAAGCTTCTCTGCTATAAGCAGCTAATCCGATCTGGAATATCGTACGCCTTTCCCATATGGTCCTGCATATCTTCGGCTCAAATGGAAAGACTTCGGGTTTTCGAAAGGAAACTCCTCAAAAGATGCACCAATCATTCTAGATGGCCTGACGGTCGTCATTACCCCAACTCTCACCTATACGAAGGCGCCTCCATTACCCCTATCGACGAGTACTTGCTTCAATTAGCATATAAGTACCTCGAAAACATTCAGAACATCGAGAACCTACTTGTACGGGACTCTTGCGTTCTTTACCCTTCTCTCTCTCGATCTCTTCGGATCAAACCCCCACAATTTCTTCTTCAGTACAAAACTGAAGAAAGCACCCTTCCCAACAACATTCCCCTCTATAATAGAGGATTCCTGGACCCATCCCATAGGGTCTACCATTAACAAACCAAACACACGAACGCACAGTACAAGACGGCACAAACACAAACATACACACCGACCAAAGAGCAGATTATCAGACGCCAAAGACGTGATCTGCGTTTACTACCGCACCCAAGACCCACCGGTCTTGTAGGATTTCTTTCCCACCATCCCTCTATAAAAGTAGTTAGAGAACACTTGGACTAACACTGTCCACACTATCATTGGATACCCCTCCTTTTTTCTTTTCTTTTCAGATGCCGCGAGACCGACCCCAACATCCTCACGGATGTGGGTGATTCTGGTTATCGCAAGATGACCAGAAGTCAGAGCCAAGATGAGAGACACATATGTCCTGTCTCGCTAAATTCGGCCTTCTCGCCACCATTTTTTTTTTCTGCTAATATATTTCTAGAACTATTTGCAACTACTCATCTAGGGACGCTGTTTCAAATTCTCCGTTCCTAGGAGTAGTAAACATAAATAAAATAAAATATAAAAATCTGGACAAATTGGAATATTCAAAAATCAACAAATAGGCTTTGCTATGAAATTAGCGTCACCAGAAAAATATATGAAGACCTACCCTTGGCTACCGTTGTATTTTTATCTTAGGAAGGTTGCTGTATAGTAAGGTCTCGACCCGTGTGACATTGTAATCGTTCTAATCCTGGTATAAGAGGCAAAGTCATTTAAATTAGACTAACACCGATCGCTTCGAACCCAAGGGATTGATTAATAAATCTAGTTTTGACTGTGTCCGCCGTCAATAAACTAAACAGCCACAGTAGATTGAATCGCAATCTATAAGAAGTACCAATAAGTCTTAAGATTAAATACCAAATGCGGCTACGAATAACTGTAGAAAGTCTTAAAGCAGGTTCACCAACTATTTTTAAATTGGGGGTCAGTGGTCGCTATCCCTAAAACTTGTCCAAGATAATAAATAGCACTCTAACACTATACGTTAAGTCAATTTAGATCGCGTACCCAAAAAGAGATTCACCGCCAGTGACGCAATGCGCACAATAAATGATTTACGACATTACTAATCAAAATGGCTTATAAGTGAGGGGAGTATAATGCAGCTTGATAAAGCACCGGGCACGAATATTGCACCGGTTGGAAAGCACGCTATGAGCAAGCGAATAAATTGGCCGTACCACTCAATCGATTCTATCGACTCTTCTTCTGTCACTTTTCGCAGACTCCCCTTTTTGGGTCGAAGCACTTAAATTCTCTTTGGTTACGCTTGCAAGGTTTTTAGGTTTCCAAATGCCCTAGGGAGCTACATTTTTTTTTGGACAGTAACTAACAAATGCGTTTTCATGTTGCGCATGTTCGAGGGAATTCGCCGTTTTTATAAAACGTTCGAGTCATTGTTTAATTAATTTTTATTGGGTCGCTATTTTCTGGTGCTTATTTAATTACTGGTACTTGAAGCTATCGTGCTTTAATTAAATTTTCCTTTAGTGTCAAAGTGCAGACAGTTGTCGACCAGAGGCGGGTGTAAGCATCATATGTCGTTGCAATGTGGTTTCATTGTGTGTCTGGGATGCTTGTCAGATCTCAATTTGTCTGCCGAGGGTGGTGCTCGGTGATTTGGGGGGACACGTTCTATGGTATGGAGCAGTGCCAACGTAATTAGGATTGACATACCATTACACGAAATGGGATGCAATGAACTCAATTTGTTTGGATGTGGTTTAGATTTGCCTTGTATAAGAGTATTGCAGAGCGAGTCTTTAACGATTTAGAGTATTTGGTGTGGTAGAGGAAATACACTTAACGATATCATTTATGTGAATTATATATGATATATATCATATAACACGGAAAGGTGATAAAGGAAGCAGGATTTTTAGAGAGTTCGTAAACACATACATAATATGTGGAAAGATGTGTGTATGAAATAGCTATATTGTAGCCAAGGAGAAGTAAATCTTTCATCGGCCCTTCTGTCTTATGGTTGTGTTTCGTTCATTGGGAACACCTCAAGGATCTTGTCATATTCAAGGAAGCTGGGTTTGGATTCCTAGCAGTGAAATATGAAACCATTTGTCCTATTAATAGTGTAGCGAGCTTAGGGTTCGCTGGATTAATTATTTATTATTAATCGTTACATCGATTTTGAATTAATATAACACTTTATTAGTTCGTTAATAACAACCGTTACTTTTACCGTACACTTAACGATTTCTTGACTTATCGCTTCCGTACTTATCGCGTCTTTGACTGCTTACTTCTTCCTTCTCTGATCTGCGTGTGTCGTATTTATACCGTTTCCTCATTCTGATACGGTGTTTCGTTTCCGTCCGTTCCATAGCCTCGAATTCTCCACTGCTCATAGTCTCCAGTTTTCCAGTACTTTCTAGAATATTCTAGTACTGATTGTCATATGCGTCACAATAGGTTATTGTGCGCTAAATTACACTGGTAATTTAGGTATACACTGTGAATTGGTAACGACATCAAATAGTGTTCACATTTTTGAGATTTGTGAATTAAGCATTGGTAAATGGAATCAAGGATCGATGTACAGTCGAGCAGGGCGCTAAAATAGTGAAAATATTTTCTAAAAATCCGCGTTCAAAAAAGAAGAAAAAATTCAGTTCAGGCAATACATTATTTTCGGTTAGCATCATCGTCCTACAAACTTTACAATTTCGAAAATCGAGATGTATTCCAAAAACATTGGGTCTATGGTAAACATAGTTTCGAAATTTATTGGCCAGGTCGGTACCATCGAGAATATCGCTGCTGAACGCGATGGTATGGCTGAGTATCTATGCACATCTATTTGTGATCGTGCCCAGGAATTGACCCTTGTAAAGACCACCTTGTTCAATATTTGAAGGGTTGGAACCTGCACACGTACAAGATGGCGCAAAATTAATCACCCTATCGGAATATGACATAATTTTTGCAGATGCCGTCCTACGTCTATCATATTTGACATTTGTGAACTAGACAGCTGCAGTATATAAATATACAAGCAATGAAGCGCTATACTCCGCAAGAGCGCAGAATATTTGTGTCGATTTTTTTTTACCAATAATCGGTCGGTGGTGTTAGCGAAAATAATCATGAGCGAGGAGGCGTATTTCTACTTAAGCGGTTACATCAATAAGCAAAATCTTCGTTTCTGGGGGACTGAAAAACCCGTGTGATGCACGAAGAGCCATTACATCCACTCACAGCCACAGTGTGGTGCGGCGTTCACGCGGGAGGAGTGATTGGGCCGTCTTTTTTTGAGGACGCAATCGGCAATACGGTCACTGTTACTGGCGAACGCTACAGGGCCATGATAAACGATTTCTTACTGCCGGAATTGAATGAACGGGAGTTGGTGGACATGTGGTTTCAACAAGACAGTGCAACGCACACACAGCACGAGCCACGATGGATATTGTGAAGGAAGCGTTTCCTGGTCGCGTATTCTCTCGTATATTTACTTTGATAAGTACATGACATGGCGCAAGGCTAACAACCTTGCCCGGAAAAAACAAATTATTATGGAAAATTTAACAAGCATCAGGACTTGCTAAATAAGGCCAAGACTGGTTCCCGATTGTACTGCCGATGATGATGATGATGATAAATCGATGTACGTGAAATTATGGGGTATTGTATTTTTACAACGAGGGCTTGTACATTTGTAATGATGAGGAGGATATTGTGGGGAGTACTCTTTTTAATTAGTAACCCTATACTTTATGTATGTGATGTATTTACAGAGGAGTTGTGGAAAAAACCTGTATAGGATTTAGGAATGATTGGTGCCATGTTAACTGGACAATGATGTGTTCTTGTAATGATATTACCCTTGGGTTATATTCTTTAATTAAAATGTTTAATTCGTCAAAATTATTGGTATAACCGCTCATGTTCCATTGCAAAATGGTGAATGGTTAATGTTGTGAAGTGGGTTTTGGGCGTTCAGACCTAATAGTGTGCTTGGGACTTGATTGTTTTGCGGAATGGGGTAGTGTATTCTTAAATTTATTTTAGTGTTGGAATTTTGGTTGGATTGGATGTGTGTTGTTGGGAGCTTGGCTCTGTTGTTCCTGATACAGGGCACTTGTTTTCAAGTGTCCAGTTTCAGAAACAGAGTCAGGGGTTCGGATGTTAATATTGGACTTATATAGTGAATTCATAGCTCCTCAATAGTATACTGGTTAGTATACCCGCCTCTCACGCGGGAGACCGGGGTTCGATTCCCCGTCGGGGAGCCTCTGGCGCAAGACTAATGACCTTGCCCGGAAAAAAACAAATCATTATGGAAAATTTAACAAGCCTCAGGACTTGCTAAATAAGGCCAAGACCGGTTCCAGGTTGTAGTGCCTATGATGATGATGATAGTGAATTCATAATCTTCTAAGATGTGTATGTGGGGTACGAAGTATTGTGCCGAACATGGGTACGGATTCACTTCACCCGCTAACACTTACGTCGTCAAAAAATTGTCACCAAAAATTACAGCACTAAAAGGAAAGAAATGAAATGCTGTTGATTTGATATTATTGTTTTCTTTATTTAACATTCAATGATTCCACATGCACAAATAAATTGAAACTGTTTTCTTGAGGATAATTATTTAATATTAATTACACCGACCTTTAGTGGCAAATATAAACATTACGCGTGTGGTGGTGGTGTGCGCACTCGACGTGGAATTCGACTTGACAAGCGCCGTTACCGATCACAGGGAAGATTGTAAAACGACTCGAATAAAATCCACGAAATTAATTTTTGGGCCCGAGCGGGGTGACCTGGCACGGTTGTGGTTGGATAGCGACTGCTCTAATTAGGGGTGAAGGCTATGTGCTATTTTTGCACACAGAACAACCAAAAGAGATCACGCCTCTGCTCTCTCATTGTCACGCCCGTCGAAGTGTGGTAGAAAATCGGTTAATTGATAATCGACGAACATGGGATAATGAGAGAACAGAAAAACGATGTACGATGATCTCGGGGTGGTTTTGGTTGTGTGTGCTGGTAACAAATGCAGTTTCTGATTATGATCTACTGCCCTAGTGTTACGGCTGTGGTGATCTCAGAGTGCATTGAACCGTATGGAAACAGAATTGTGAAAGAGAGGAAAATGTTGTTTGCGCTATTCACCTGTAAAATGAGATCGTTGATCCCAAGCGAATGGGTGATCTGAAGAAAAGCCAAGTGACGCCAAATTGGCTAGGGTAATTTATCATGAGAACTAATTAAATATTTTGATAAATTCCCCCGCGGTTTCGCTATGACGCGACGGCGTCGTTTGCTTCGACTTGTTGTTGCTAACCGACATGATGTGATTTCCGATGGAAATCTCAGGGGCTAGTAAAAATCGAGTTGCCGTATGGCAAAAGGTAGCTCAATTCAATTCTGCATTATCTGCATAGAATAATGAATCCAGCTATGCTTTCTTTTACAGGTAAAATAGCCGAACGGTGGGATAGGGGATAATGTGACGCGCTGTTAGCGGTCGAAATTAGGTTAGGATTGTGGGCTGGTTCTCCATGTGATATAGAGAAACCCCACATGTACAGTTTTATTTATTTTTGTCTTATTAATGGACGATTTGTTTTTTACCTTTAACGTGGGTGATGATGTGCAATACAAAAGGCTATTGGTGGAAAGGCTTGTTGTAACTTGTGGGATGGTTTGGTTGTAGTTTTGGGTTGAAGAAGTAGTTGTAGGGGGTTGTTTGGCGGGTTGGTTGTGGAGGGTTGTTTGGAATTAGTTGAGTTGTTGATATCTGATGAGTTGATGATGTTTGTTGAGTTGGTGGTGTTGTTGATGAGTCCGATTTAGTGAAATTATATTTTATTGGTTTTGATGGCTGGTGGGGCGATGCGTTTTAAATGTTATTTGCTGTATTAGATGTGGAGAGGGCAGTTGGCGGGGTTTCTTTCAGTGTTGGGGATGGTATTATGTTTGGCTTGTTTTGTTCTTTTGTGAGTTCCATTGAGAATTTGCTAGTGTTTTTAATGGCCAGTATTTCCTTGGGTTGAATATATGAGGCTGCAGCAGAATGAGGGAGTGAGCAGTTAACGCACATAGCACGACAGCATTTTCATTTTCATTTTCATTTTTAAAACATTTTTTATTTTTCTTTTTATATTCTTAATTTCTAAATTAAAGGCTAGACAAAAAATGCTTAAATTCTAGCTTAATTATCTTATATAATAACTTACTGGTCCTTCGCAGACGCTCTAAGCTAAACATTACTTAACATTTGTATAATTTGCCTTTCGGCGACAGAACTTTGTGGCAGTACTGATAATTAGTTGAAATACAAAGAAAAATTTGAAAAACATTGTCAATTTTTTTGTTTTTTTTTCTTAAAATTTAACTTACTTAACTTACCTAATATATATATATATTTTTTTTTTTTATTTTTATTTTTTTTTTCAATTTTTTTTTTTTTTTTTATTTTATTTTTTTTTCATTTTTACATAAAAGCACTTAACCTAACTTAACTTAAATCTTATACTACCCTAATTCTAGAAAAGCTAAGTCTATGTAAGCTAGCTGATGATAGTATGATTCTATACCGACTTTGGTATCCAGGTCTTTATATGCCATTCAACCACCAGAACTGTTGACGCTGTCTAATACTATCGTCCCGGTCTCTGTGGGAGATAGCCCTACTGAAGCGCAGGAGCTCTTCTTCGGTGCGCGCTACTTCCCGTTCGTAGCACAATCGCCCGTCTACAGATGATCTACTTACATGATAGATCAGCGGAATTCCGGATCTATCCTGTATAAGCCCTTTCATATCCAAGTCAAGGAACGCCTCTGGTGGAACAAAGCCGTTGCGACGCACGCTCTCATAGTACAAGGTGTTTGGATAATAGGCCCCGAAAATTAGGTCATTGGACGAGCTTATTGCTCTCGCAATATGTCCTCTGATTAATTTAATCATAAAATTACCCACCCTATTTATGTACGCTTCATTATATAAAGTCTCATTTGAGTAATACTTTTTATAGTCCGATTCCGGTGTCCGATATAATCTGAGACAACTTCTGAGACACTTTCTTTCGAACACCCGAATCTTTTCCATCAAATTTGGACCTATGTTGAACCATACTGGGCAACCATATATGAGCATTGGCCTGATTAGCGTCATGTAGCATATGACTTTTACCTTGCTGTCAAGTTGGCTACTGTGAAATAGCCTCCTTGTCATAGCAAAAGTTTTCCTCGCTTTGAGCAAAGCAGCCTCCACATGTCTGTTGAAATACAGATATTGATCTAGCCAGATGCCCAGGTATTTAACTAAACTCTTGGTTTCCAGTTTATCTCCATGCGGTCCCACGATAACTAGCTTTCGCCAGTTTTTCCTTGTGTCGTACGTGGCTTTATATAATGGAGTTCTGAATAGGATGGCTTCACATTTCTGGAAGTTGATCTTAAGTTTCCAGTCATTGCAATAGCGCAGCACTTTGTTGAAGTCTCGCTGTATTAACCTATTTATAGTCGCAACTTTCGGAGCTGTTCTGTAAATTATGAGATCGTCTGCGTACGCAATAGCCTGCGGAAGTGCTTCTAATAAGTCGCTAATATAAATGTTAAAAAGAATCGGAGAGAGTACCGCGCCCTGTTGCAAGCCATTCTTGATATTATACGTTTTATTAGAGGTCACATTACCACTTTTGACCACGAACCTCCTGTCCTTTAACATATCGTAAAGTACATATAGTAAAGGCTTATGTATGCCATGTCTGACCAGTTTGTAATACAACCCTTCGATCCAGACGGTATCAAAGGCTTTCTCCAAGTCGATCAGACAGGCACCTGTGCATTGGTTCCTACATTTATTCCATTGTATGTCGGAGACCAGTTTAGCTGCGGCATGTGTGGTTTCATGACCCGCCCTAAAGCCAAACTGGTTATTTGGAATAATGCTATTGTCGTCTACCCATTTTAGCAGAGCTTTGTTAATGATTTTTTCAAATACTTTACTGATGCTTGGGAGTAAACTTATCGAACGCATGTTCCTTGGGTTTGTACAGTCTTTGCCCTTTTTTGGGATGGGCTGAATGATAGCCGTTTTCCAACGCGCGGGATAATATGCATTATTCAACGCGTTGTTAAACAGGACCGTGTATATATCTATTGCCATTGGGGGCAGGTTCTTGAGTACGATGTTAGGTACTCCATCTATTCCCACTGACTTTTTGCTTCTTAATGAGTCGAAGATACTCTGGATTCCTTCCCTTGTTATTAGAAGGCTATTAGCCACTACACCATTGGCATTAATGTCAATTGACAGATTATCTTCACTGAATTCGGTAAAACCCGGATTCTCCGATTGCCAAAGTGAAATTTCATTCCGGAGGTGCAGGTGATTGAGTAGAACTCTGTCCTCCAGGTCGTGATTTCGATGAATGCTTTCATTCACCTTGTACATTTCCTGAAAGACAGCTCCCAAAGCGTTCACCTTTTCCAAAGGATCTTCGATCACGAAGAGCTCACCATTGAGGATAGCGTTCTCTGCATCTATGCCAATGTTGGTTAGCAGCTGCTTGTTTACCTGAGTACGTGGGATTTGGAGACACTGAATCTCATTTTGATTAATTCTCCTGAATATTTTATTTATTTGTGGGAACATATTCGGGTTATTAGTTTTTATAGCTCGAATTCTGTTGTTCCAATACAAATTTGTTGCTAATCTATAATTAGCTTTAAGTAATTGTTGGAGGTTTTTTAATCGGGATTTCAGTGATATTATCTCCTGGTCTTGTCTGTCTGTAAACTGTCTGTGTAATTGTTTTAATTTCGATAGCAGTCTGCTCTTTTGCCTGTGGAGTGCGTTTATTGTTGCGTTTCTGTACATGTTAGTGTGATCTGTAACTGTTGTTTTGGGAATTGTTTTGTCCATTGTTCGTTTTACGGTTTCGTCCATTTGTTGAATGTATTTGTCGATTTCGTCATTTGTCAGGTTTCTGTTTACTGGCAGATTAAAGTCATTCGAACAAAGTTCTCTTGTTAATGATCTGGTGAACCGCGGCCATCGCATTGCCCTGTAGTTATAGGGTTGCGGGATCACGAATTCCTCCAGATCTGCGAGCTCGTTCGGAAGCTCTATTACTGCCGTGAATGCACAGTGGTCACTGTCGTATTCAATTGTCCGTAAACAGTTTGTGTTTCGTCTGTTGGTGTTAAGTAATCTCAGTCGTGAGTCGATTAGCAAGATATCTAAGAACGATCTACCTCTGGGGAACGATGGATATTTCGTAGCTAGCAGGTCAGTTCTATATTCAATATGAAACTGATCTAACCAGCCAGCCAACTGATTTCCTCTGGCATTAGATATATAATTTCCCCAATTTCTATGCTTGGCGTTCATATCTCCTCCTAGAATAAAGTAATTTTTGCCCAGGTGCAATTGTAAGCATCGGAAGAGAGTCTCGAGCTCTGCTATAAATAGATTATGTTGGTGCTCCTCAGGTGCGTAGACCGCAATCGCATACAAACCCCTTCCTTGCTGAAGGGGTATGCGTACGATACAGGCTTCCAGCACCCGGAACCTGTGCACTTCCCCACTATATATAACTTTATGAGGGATCCCTTTTCTAATAAAGATTGCGACACCCCCCCCTTGAGAGGAGTTAGGTCGGTCTCTTCGTATAATATCGTAGTTTTTATGCCATATCTTGTGTCTCTGGTTTAACTTTGTTTCCCCCGCCAGAAGTACATCAGGCCGTTCAACTTGCAACAGGTTGAAAAGATTGACTCTTCTCTCAGTTCCTACTAGTGAATTTACATTCACGACAAGAGCTTTTATTGATGTTGTGGTTAGAGGGTTTATATTGACTTTTTGTTTAGATTGGGCAAGTACGAGTAGATCTCGTTTATTTGGTTTTGCAGCTGTGTCATCTGTCTCTGCAGATTAAGCAGAACCGTGACCACGCCCGCTTGCGATGTTGTTTCAGTCTGTGTGGGAGTATTTGTGGCTACCAATGTTGTAGCCTGGTTTGATGGTCTCCCACCCGACGCAACTTGTGCGTACGATCGCTGCGATGTTACGGGCATTGTTGTAGTACGAGCTGGCTCTGTGGTTTTTTGCCGGATGACACTTCTTGCCATTATTTCTCGGAATTTAGGACATCCTCGATAATTAGCGGGGTGTCCCTCATTCCGGCACACTGCGCACTTTAGAAGGGCTTTGTCTTCTACCCTTTCTTTTCCCAGAGGGCATTCTTCTGCCTTATGGTCTTTTCCGCATTTCACGCAACGGTGCTGCATTTCACAGTTCGCCGCCGCGTGACCAAACCTTTGGCAGCGGACACATTGCAGGATGTCTCTGCCTTTTTTTAACTTGTCCCATGTGACACTTTGATGATCCAAGACTGTAATCTTTCTTAGACCACCAATTCTGCTGCTGGGCGTTAGTTGAACCAAAAAGAAGGGTAGCTTGCGGTTTTCCCTTCTTGCCTTGGTTGTAGTGAACGGTTTTACGGAGATAAACTCGAGATCGTCGTGCCTCAACTTTTGAAGCATCTCGAGCAGAGCCTCCGGTTCCACCTCAGGGTCGACACCCTTTAATAGAACCGTTACCCTCTTTGTTTGCTTCGGCGTGAACGAGTAGAATTCCGCAGTGGCCCTTTTTAAGACCTCTTTAATTTTTTCGTGGTCTGCCACCGCATAGGTTTGAATGGCATGCCTATTACCAGCCAGTCTTTTAACTACAAAATTGTTACCTATCGCTAGCTTACAAAGACTTACCAATTCCTTACACTCAATATCTATAGTGTTGATCGGTGGCATCTTTATTTTTTGGTTCTGATTGTTGCTTTGCCGCTGTTGTGTTGCTTGCTATGGTCGATTTTGTGTTGATTGTTGCTGTTGATGTTGCTGTTGCTGTTGCTGTTGCTGTTGCTGTTGGCCGACTTTTGGCTTCGGCTTTTGTTGTTGTTCCGTGTCTTTTTCTTTTTCGAGTGCCGCTATTTTTTTCTTTCGGCGGCTCTCTTCTAGACGGGCTCTTGCCATCGCAAGTTTCGCCTCCAATTCAGTTATTTCCTCCTCTTCATCCTCAGACTCTGAGGATGCAAGAGAAGCGAACGAATTGTTTGCCCCATACATATTAAAATTGTAGGGGGAGGGGCGCCCTCTGTCCTCCTCCATTTGCTGGCCTTTTTTCTCCATTGTTAATTTCGCGGTTTTACTTCGCGTCACAATGGAGATTTTCTGTGCACCTTTTCTTTTGTGTGTTGTTGCGTTTTTGTCGTCCTCCGTGTTCATACTGGTTCTTTCCAATTTGTTTTCATTTAAAAAAAACAAAGGCGACCCGCAATACGAAGCACGAACTCGATTTCTTCCGCACGCCGACTCGAACTTGGCTATCGTCGAGTAGGAATCAGTGACTCTGCCCTCGCGCCAAATGCTGCCTTAAAAACCACTTGCTTAATGAGCAATATATTGTCTGTTTCAATTTTCACGCTTGCGAGGTGATATATTTTAATTGATAGTTTCTTTGTCGCACCTCACTGAAAGGATTTTGTTATGCACTTTTTTTTTATTCTTTAATTTGTTTGTTTGTTTTTATTTTTGTTTATTTTCGATTATTTTCGATTACTTTTGATTCACTTTTCGTTCTGTTACTTTGTTTTGACTGTTATTATTGCTGTGAAGCAGCGCACTTTATAATGTCACTGAAACCAATTTATCGTTTTTGCTTGATTATGCTTAATCAAGTGAAAGAAAAAAATGGGGATCTCGGAGGTATGCGATATATTATTATTTTTCTCAACGAGACTATTGCATAGCTAATCAAACTGTTAATGAAATTTAAATTTATTGTTTATTGTTTGTCCTTTTGTTTTTTGTGGGATTGATTTGTTTTCACGTAAACTATTAATCATTTTCGTATGAACTTATTAATTCTTTATTTTTATATCTGCGCGGGTCAAACACAAGCGGCACGCACACGATTACTTTCTCGTCGATTGATAGCACGACAGCAATCGGCAGGCATATGAGGTGGGATGGTACATTCCTGACATATTGTGGTTTTGGTGCAGGGTTTTATGGTATGGCCGAAACGTTGGCAGTTACGAAATTTCATGGGGTTGGCGATGTATTCGGTGACATTTGCCTTGTAGAAACCTATATCCACGGATTTTGGTGGTTGGAAGAAGTCGAAAGTAAATAACATTAGGCCCGATGGTCGTTGGATTTTATTTTTTTTCCTTTTTAAGAATTCGTAAACTTCGTTACATTTTGCGATTCCATTTCTGAGATTATTTCTGATTCGGGAACATTTAACAGACAGCTAGCGTACACTATACTTCTTAACTCATTCAAGCTCTCGTGAAGCTTCACAGTGACGGGGCACACATTGCCCAAATTAGTTGTCTTTAGGAACCGGACCGCGATTTTTGGTGAGTTATCTTTCACTAATAAGTTTCCGTCGCGTAAGATTGTAATTAGTTTGTATTCTTGACTAATATAATCTATCATTTTTTTTTATTATATGTGAGGGCAGTAAGCGACGGAATGGGTTTATCATTTTGTTTGATCGTGATAATTAAACATTTCGGGTTTTTTACTGATGTCGTCGGTAAATTTGGAAAATTTTCCTCGGTTACCGAAAGTGTTCTTTTTATTTTCTTTTTACATATATAGTGTTTTTATTGATTTACTTTCTTTAAACCACTCACCGTTTATATAAAACACTGTTTTATTTTTATTTATACTAACCCACCTTTATTATTATATGGTATGTCACCCTTATTATTACACATATTATTTAGTCAGTTGCACCGCCATGTAAACGACACACTTTAGATAGGGATTATTTAAAAGAGTACTCTTCTTTATTGGTTTATTGGTACAAACTATTATGTTAGATATAGCAATAATAGCCACACACTGGAACGCTCCTGAAGTTGTTTAAACACGAAGTAATACTCTTAATCAAAAAAAAAACTGAACATATCACAACTAGAAACTAAGTCGATATCTTAAATCACTCGACACATGATTCGTCAACCTCATCACGTTACTCGCTTCTTACCAACCCTCAACCAAAAACTCTTGTGTCCGTTCTCGACTAGTCTCAAAATCCAACTCTCGTGTCCGTTCTGGATTCGTCACCTTGTCTCGGCCCAAAATCGGTAGTACCAACCATCGTTAGTGGTTTTCTAATTTTTTTCTTTTCTTTAGGATCGAGATCTGGTTTCCTCCGGCAGATAAAATTTTTAATAATTATGACACGCATTTTTATGGTTCTCAGCGATTTCGTTTGAAAGACGGCATCTGGCCTGCACATTTGGCTCTTAGGGGGTTTTTGTGGTGAACCTTTGGTTCGATGATTATGTCCAAGTTTTTTATGTGAGCAAATTGAACGTTTAGTTAAATTTGCATCGAGTTTAATTGATTAGCGCAAATTGAACGTTTAGTTCGATTTGCTTGCTATCCATTTATGTGGGACCATTTGTTGTATGGGGTAATGTTTTTGTTTTAGGTAATGGCACATCCTTTAAGTGGATGTTTTTGGCGTGTGTCGTCGTTAGTGGTGGAGACTGGCCCTAAAGGGGTAGGTTGTATGGGATGGGTGGTTGTGGCCGTAACACATATTTCGAAATCTACGTTCTTGGCATGATCCCGAAACCGGTTACTCCTCACATTTGGCCCGCAGGCCATTCTACCACAATTATTGTTCACTGTCTATTCACTGTCACTGGCACTGTTCACAAAACAAAACCGGGTGTAAGAAGAAAGATGTGATATATTGTTCAGGTATATCTGCCTGTTCGGGTACAGCGGGAAGATAATTAGAATGTAAGCGGACGAACGAATGATCTGTAATTTTGAAGGATTGTTGGCGAATGTATTGTAAATAAAACTGGATTTAAAACTAAAAAAAAAAACGTCAATAAGAAATCGCCATGAAAACACTCTTCCCGATAATTGGGTAAACGAAGAATGCATTGGGATGCGTGGATCTTGAAACATGTTTAGATTACAACCCTTTCTACTATAATGAGCCAGTATTCAAGGCTGTAAACAATGTGATGAATTACCTTCCAACCTGGACAGTCATTGTACTAATTTAATTACAAAGAGAGTCATACATTAACCGTTGAAAAATACGCTCACCTAGGAATCAGGATCAAAATGCCAGGTCGTGTTTTTGATAAATAAAATAAAGTATCGAGTTCGCATTATGAAATAATAATTACATATTCCCTTCAACGGTGAAGTTGTTCAAATTATTATAAAATTTTAATAACTGTAATACACATTTTTTACTCTTTAATAAAAAGTGTGTTTCATAGTTTAATAACTATATGTGACAAATTGTGCATTGTACGAAATTTCACAGTGTAACAAGTAGTATTTACTATCGTAACAACTTCTAGAGTCCGCAACCAAAATGTTTCGACTCTACTTCCAATGTTCCCAATATTTCACCCGGCGAACGTTTTAGAAATGCGGCCGTACTAGACAACCGCAATACATTCTCATATGCCATGGGTTTTTTGTTTTTGTTTTCGCTAGGACGGTGATAATCTTCAAGAGATACTTCTGGACCAATGTTAGAGGCTTGCCGGATTTTTCCGGATTAAAAAAATCAACCTCTTCCTGTAACGTACTTCGCATTAGTCAATCTGTTTAGAATTATTTGTTTAGATATTATACCGAGGGGCATGTACAGTGCGGAGTCATGATGTATTTGCTTGAGACACCCACGATAGCATACACTAGCGAAATCTATTCATTTAATAAATATTTCTATACAACGCATTCTTGGTTTGTGGCGACAGACAGTTTGGATTTATAATTTGTAATAAAACTAACAGAAACGCCATACCAAAATTTAAAGTCAGTAATAACATTTTATATAGGGTACTCAACTATGTCTCTGTCCGACCTCAAATTACAAATTCCACATAAGAGGTAAAGCAATCCTATTACGAGTACATCAATAAATCCTTTTTTTTTCTCCCATTTAGGCAAAAAGTCCTCTCATAACAAAATTAAAACACAAAAATGTAACAAACCTTCCATACTATTAGCCGCTTCAAAGTAACCTAACCCACTTACTCTAGAAACTTTCAAGAGGAATTCCCAAGCGTAAATCCTTTCTCGGAATACATCATTTTTCTGGGTGGACTTGTACATCCCGACAAGCCGCACAAAACCCAAGAAGCAAAAACCCTGTACCAGAAATGTATACCACAGTCTCATTAAGTCCACCTAGAATGCTGTTAGTATTCAGTAGCTTAAGGCCTTTTTTTTCCTTTCACTTCCTTTTTTCAGGTTACTCAACATCAGACCCTTACTTTTGTTGGCTACAATCAAAACTAAAAATTAGCTTTCATAAATTACGAAAAAGTTCATGTGCCAGTAAATCTAGGGTGAAGTTTGTATTGCAAGGATTTTGTGGTTCCCAAAGGCACTTTTGTCACTCTTGCAATCGGCTCAAAGGATTCGGAAAATATAAAAGACAAACGACACAACTAAATTAACAACAAAACAGCATGTGAATTTTGGAGGGTTTGTCATGCAATTCCATTAAAGAACATAATCGAGTATCGAATTACCAGGTAATTAATTTAATGCAAACGATCCTGGTTTCCTTGCTGCATATTATGACTTGCAATGCTACGGTGGATACTCATACAAGTCATGTGGCCATTCAACGCGCAATTTGATTAATGGCTAAAGTATCTACCACGGGCTTGGTAACAACTGATGCAATTACACAAGGGCGCGCTATGCTTACGAATGCAATTTCTACTGCTCACTAATGGAGGGACATTCCTTTATTTTCCGAACAGCCTGTCGTATGACTCCCATCGAATCAATGTGTTTTATTGGTTCACTATGGAAATGATAAATTGTACCTTGATATTCAGGTGTGAAGGTGGATCCTGAAATTATTGCGGTACGTCACATTCACTCGAGGGAGTTGCATTTTCAGATGGATGTTTGGTGACAGTACTCGGAATAAAGAGCTCATGTCAGGGGCAGTTATTTAAAAATGCGAAGTAAATCCGCATATGTTACACAAATGACGCCTTTAATTAATTGCAAGGTTTAAAGGATAATACGCATACTTATTATATATCGTATCACTCCCTTCGCGCTCTATGTAATTAAGGAGTCGCTGTCAAATATGTCATTTGAATCCAGTTTTTTATCTATTTATAAAAGTATTTATTTAAGAAAATACAAAAACAGTTTGCATAAATAAGTGCTAAACGTATTTTCAAAATAATATCTTTTGATTTATATAATTTGCTGACTTATGATGAGCATTATATATTATACAATTCATATTTTATAGTATTTACAAGTTAATATCTTTTGGTAAAGAATAACTAATTAGGCTTACACAACAGTACAAATGGGTAATTAACATTTAAAACTTTGTGTTTTATTACTTTTTTGAATAAGCTTTTTTATTCTTTCTTTTTTATGTAATTCTCTTTTATTCCTAACTATTTTTCTTAGTTAACATATATTATTGCAATTAAAATTAAAACGAAGTGAATAAACTGAAGTAAAAAAAGGAGCACCTAGACGAAAACATGGAAAAGCGTTTAGCCTAAGGGATATTTTGCGCTTTCGGGCGTGTTGTCCCTTTTTCTTTACTAACCCAGCAGTGACGGCTATAAAGGTTTGCTTTCTCGATCACCAACACCCGTACTAAAATGTAGTCGACTTGGGGAGATGGGTATATCATTATTCATTTATTAAAGCACCGGGACATTAGACTATGGCCCGGTGTGCGCAAGAGTGTCTTAACTGGCTACATAAAGTGATATAGAGAATGGTAGTAGGGAGGAGGAGGAAAATAATACAGGCGTCCTCCGAGTTACACGATTAATTTGTATCGTGTCACTCGAAACCATGTAAGTGGAAACTCGGATTTAGTATGTACATATGTATGTATAAAATCAGAGATTGCGGACTGTGTCCTGTACATTCTTTTTTTAAAGCAGGGTGTCTGCTCAACAAGCGTTGAACACACCTTCCACAAACAAGGGTTCTTGATTTGTTGTAGGCTGGGTGCTGCCGTCAGGAACACGATGGTGTCTCCTGGCGTGCAATGATGGTTCTGAAATAAGCTGGAAATTAATGGCGAAAATAGCAAAGAATACCTAGGTAGAATAGGTATCAGTCCAAGATGTAATTCTCCTCCAGACGGGAATGGATGTATTTGATGAACTTGCTTGTCCCACTGTACGCAGTGATGACTTTGACTTTTGGTTGATGGGTCGTAATAAAACGAAATAAACCAGGATAACAAATAGAACGTTCCTTGTTTTAGTTAATTATATAAATTTAATTCAAAACTATAATCTGAATCACAACTATCACAACAGTATCTTTTACAGAAGTTCTATGCAGCTCGAAAACACCCGCAATTGTAGAAAATAAGTCAAGAGCAAACTATTTCACACTTAAGACTCAAACTTGAGTCACAATCTTTAATTTACTTCACACGATTGCTGTTATTTTCGTGGATTACAATAATATTGCGATCCGTGGTCGCCAATCAGTTTACGAAGAAGCAGGAAAAAGGCAATGACAGCAGACGATTTAAATATAATGTTAGCTGATTGTTGACATTTGTGAGGTTGGTGCCACGGGTAATATTCAGTTGCGAATTCGCTGGTTGTGTCCAGGGCGAATCCGCAACAAAGGGAGTAAAAGAATTCTGCAGATAGCTTGATTATATTCGTAAATATGTTCGGTGCGCAACCAAGTTCTTGTTGTTTTTTTATGAAAGTTCAACTTTATTGTAAACAATTGTTACAAATAAATCATTCGAACTGTTGCCCATCGCTACCTACAACTTTTCCCATCTTTCTGGCAGGGCTCGAATACCGTTACCGTAAAAGCTTTCATGTTTTGAAACTATCCACGAATCAAGTCATTTTTTTATGTCTTCATTGAGCGGAACTGCTTATTTTTTAACGCATTTGTTTGTAAAAGAAAAAGAAGTACATATAAGGTTTTTTACAATATTAGACTAAATGCTAAGCCTATTTAAACATACTCGTATTACATTTTGATGTAATTTACTGGCTCTGTATGAGCACTCTAAATTATTCGACGTACATTTATTTTGTTTGCTATACAAATATGTTATCGTTCGGTGTACAGTATTTTTATTTTTTGATGTTTTTACTTTAAACAAAATTTACAAACTAAATCAGAGAAAAAAAAGGAATACTTGGATCTGGTGACGTTATTATGGTTTTTAGGTTTTTTATTGTCTTTTGTTTATATATATATATATATATATATATATATATATATATATATATATATATATATATATATATATATATATATATATATATATTGAATGAGCTGTTCTACCTCCATGCAATAACATCCCCACCCAAAACGGTTATAACAATGGCCTATGCACCAACACCCAGCCGACACACCCACCCCAAACTGTTATAATACTGACCTAGACACCAGCCCCCAAACTGTTGTAACAATAGCCGGAACACCGCCGAAAACGGTTATAATAATAGCCGATGCACTTACACAGTTATCGACCGAGGTTGAAAATTAATAAATTATTAATGTTTATTAAGCAATTGCACTTATGAGCATAAAAAATAGATAAAAACCTATTCTCAGACCTACCGAATATATATACAAAACTTCATTAAAACCGGTTGAGCCGTTTTGGAGGAGTTCGAGGACAAAAACTGTGACAAGAGAATTTTATATATATATATATATATATATATATATATAGATAGATATATATATACATATATAGATATACATATATATATATATATATATATATGTATATGTATATATATATATATATATACTGTAGCGAATTCGCACCTAAATACAGCGGGGAGAATCTAGTACGTTCGCCGTCTAGTACACTCCCCATCCAGCATACTCACCACGCCTGTCAGCCGCCTGCTGACAATGCGTCATCGCCTAGGGGCGCCATAGAACTGTCACCCAAATTCAAATGTGACCAAGGGTTTTTGGTCAGTCCCTGCCAGATCTCCATCGCGACTGCACCGACGCTAGTCTGCCACAAGTCGTGATCCCTCGCTACAAATATTGTCACGGTATAAAATGGAATCGAACTCCCTAAAATAAGATTAATTCATTAGCTTTTCCAAGTTAAGCACTGAAAATAAAGGAATAGACATTAGAGCAATATCTAGTTTGTTTGCGTGTCCGTGAATTTGCAACTGAAGTTCAAGGACCCTGCCGAAGGGTGTTCTGCCGCATCATCTCGGACGTCATTTCCCTGGTCGCCTCGTTTCCGTAGTATTATTGGTGGTCGTCCGCTCGCCACCATATATATATATATATATATATATATATATATATATATATATATATATATATATATATATACGTATACGAGCGTTGCCTTTTACATTTCGGGATTAGAGAAAAAAAAACAAATATTGATCATCGAAAATCACTTTATTGTTTTTCAAAATATTCCCCATGAAGATCTATACACTTTTGCATCCGTTTGAACCAATTGTCGAAGCACTTTTGCCACTCTGATTGAGGTATCTCCAACACATGCATTCTGAATGCAGCAACCGCTTCTTCAGGTGTCGAAAAACATTGACCTCTCAGTTTGTTTTTTACGTACGGGAATAAAAAGAAGTCATTCGGTGCCAAGTCAGGACTATACGGCGGATGACCCATCAAATCGATGTTTTGGGTGCTCAAAAATGCAGTTGTCGCAGCCGATGTGTGAGAGCTCGCATTGTCGTGGTGAAGAGTGATCCGTCTTCGGCGGTTGGTTTTCCTGATTTCTTGGAAGACAACTGGCAAACAAATGGTTGTGTACCACTCAGAATTGACTGTTCTGCGTTGTTCTAGTGGTACGGTTGCGACATGTTCAGTTTTTCCGAAAAAACAGGCGACCATTTGCTTGGAAGTGCTTTGTGCGCGAACAACTTTTGTTGGATTTGGCTCATCTTGAAACACCCAGACAGTCGACTGCTGTTTACTTTCGGGCTCATACGCGTAAATCCACGATTCATCACCTGTCACGATATCATAGACGTGTTTCGAAGCACCGCGACCGTATTTTTTGAGCATTTCTTTCGACCAATTGACACGAGCCTTTTTTTGGGCGATTGACAAATTGTGTGGGATCCAACCGCAAAAAATTGCGAGACGATTCCAACAAACTCATATGCAGCCGTAGTGAAAAATTCTGCACAAAAAGGGAATCGAAAAAGACTTCATCGGATCCGAAGCCAGAGCATTAACGTAGAAATTCACAGCTTAAGTATCCAATCGGATATCTAAGCTGTAAATTGCTTTAGGATTTCAAAAAGCACCTTTATCGGATATCAGTGAAATGATCTACTAGATACATCACTCTTATATTCAAACGCACGCTATCCTGGTAAAATATAGATGGTGGGAAGACATTTTTGAGTAACCTTAGAAGCTTGGCTGATGGATCCGATCGAGAAAAGATGACATCTCAGAGTACCAACTCAACGTTACAGGTGGGATTGTTCGTGCTTCCCAAGAGAGGGAAAATAAAAATAAAAAGAATTACTAATTTAGTAAGCAAGATGCTTCTGCGTCACAGCCCATCATCTCATCGTTACCCTGATACTTTACTATGTTCTTTTGGTGTCGGTTGCTGGCAAAGGAGATGTCTGCAACATATCACTTTACTGTCTTCCGGGATTTTTGATGCTAATTTCTTAAGATGCATAAATGTCTAGTAAAATACAGAGAATAATATCTGACTGATTTCATTTAGATACAGTGATAGACAATCTCAAAGTATCCTGTCTACTTACAATTTTCAACACTGATTTCGAAGCCGTCCACCCTTCTTATTCGCTTGTCATTTGTCATCATCAAATAGGAATGTTCTCACCTTCCGCATTTACTTTCCTTTTCAGGTACTTCTTAAAACGTTCCAGAAGCTCAACACACCCAACTATACTATACTTCAGAAAGTATATTCTCATCACTCGTTCCTTGACTGTTATATCGGGATAGCTGACAACGCTTGTATGTTGCTCCGGATTTGCTGTCACTTTTCTGGAACACCTCATTACGGCTCTAATTAAACGGCTTGTATTTCATACTTTCGCCCGGTTTCTCTGTAGCCTAACGAGAATAAATCCTCGCCAGGACATGTGCGGCTTTGGCTTTTTTTTGTCGTGTGAAATTAAGGCAAAAAGAAATTGTGGACAAGTAAATGAAACCAATGTAATGTCCTTTAAGGATTGCCTGAAAGTTTCGGAAAATCTCTTTCAATGCCGTTGTGGACGTATCGTGGAAATGAGATAAGTCTAAATTTTCAGGGATTTCTTTCTCCTATATTTTCGTTTTATTTACACAAGGCTTACCATCCATGTGGGTGAAGATGACAGTGTGTTAATGTTTAAAGTAGAACGTGAACTGGAGGAAACTATGGCCTAGACAGCTTCTGTTTAGCCTACTGAAAGACTTTGACTGAATTCGGATTACAAGGGTGTCATACAAAATGATTAAATGAAATGTGACTAGCGGATGAAACGGTCTGTGAGGGAGGTTCTGTGAAGGACGTGTTGGCGTGTAAGGATATCCGCATTTGAAATGAAAAAATAGGTCTTTTTTAATCAGAGCTGGTTGTACTTTGAATACTGCTATTGTCAATTTCGTACTTCCGTTATCGTCTTTTCGGTGTCCTTTTTCGTTTCGCCTCGCCAAGAAACGCTTGGGTTTGTTTTGTGGATTTATTCCGGCAGATATATGTCATTGCTCTAAATCCGGCTTGACGGAAATCCCGAGATTAAACATACTGGGATGGGGATTTGAAATTCTGCATATTGTACGTGATCCGTTCAGAAGTAATAAATGCCTTTCTGAGAATATAAACTTCGGGTAGGACTAAAAGTTTTGGGGTGAAAATGTATTTAGGTTGATCGCTTTGATACTCCTAGTTGGTGATTTAAGATGTGAAATTGAATTTTTGTTCAATTCTGTGACAGTCATATCTAATTCGATCAGCATTTTAATTAAAATATTTATAAGAATATATTTCAAATGTTGTTGTGGAAATCCTTTGCTTTAACTAGATGTGTTAACAGAATAACGGGCATATTTACGGCTTTCACAAGGTATGGTTCATACAACTATATATCTATATAAAAGTCTTTGTATAGATAATCTATATGCCCATATCATTTTATATACTGCAGACGAAATATAAGGAAGTTGTATTTTAAAAACTTGCGTGCAATTTGAGTATAATTAGTAATAAATAAGTTGGTATGGCTGTAGAAATTTCATGATATTAGTTTTGTTGGATTAGAAATTAAAGCGTGTACTATATTGTGTTTGAAGAAAAGAGATGCTCGAACAATGTAGCAGCGCCCTATTTAACCTTCTGTGGAAGGATAAAGTGCGTGTTGTACATCACTCGTAGATATTTCATTTTAGTTGTCTTTATACTATTTGGTTCCAATTCTTATCAACCGATTTTCGAAAAATGGCGACTCAGGTGGCACGGTATCCAAATGAGAATCGTAATATATGCGTTTGTTTGATGCATTTTTAATTGCAGTGTTGTATTCCAGAATACTACCCTTATTCGCTTTAACACTAATCTCATGTCCTTTCTAACACAACCTTTAAAACTACATCCGCACATATCTTACATTCTCATTTAATACAATTCATAAATAAACAGACACAATATCCTATATCCAGTCACTTACAGCACATTTAAAAACATGCCCCTTTTCATAACAAGCACATTTTTCATTTCAAAACATAGCCACTTTGATTTTCGTTCAAAGTTTATTCAAAATTTTAAACAGAGACTTCTGGATTGTTTTGTTCATTTTATACGACACAGTTAGTTGGAACAAAATGTTCTATAAAAACAGGAAAATTTATATTGTAAAAGTAGTTCAGAATAAAGCTCAGCCTGAGATAGCTGAGTTCAATAAAAAATAAATAAAACTATAAGTATAAAACTTAATTATTTTAATAACCCCCACGCTCTTCCTTCGGAAGAAGAAGCACGGCGCTGGAGACGTAACAGCAGTCTTATTGCCTGGGATTTTCGAAATAGCCAAATTCTGACAATAATACGTTTGGCTATCGCTTTTCGTTGATAGTTTTCTCTCTGAATTTGAATAGAATATTTTGGCTTTAAGGACTACGTGTCATGCGGTGCCTGTGTAAGAGTGGCACACGTGGAGGTATGGAGCCTTCGCACAGCGAAGAGTTTAGTCACCAGCCAAGCTTGGAGAGTCGTCACATTCTTTCTAATCGACGGATATCGTGGCAAGATAAACTGAAACATGGAATGAATTCATCAAGTTCAGTTGACTAATGACCGGTGTAATACTTATAGGAGAGAGCTACGTTGCGCCTATGTCGCTGGTTTCTCTGTATCCGGAATCGAAACACTTATTTCTCTTCGGTTTGATACTGTTTTCCTTATGTAGAATAAAGGTTCGAATCACAAGTAGAATCGTGCCTGTCAATGTGTCCGCTATAGAGTCAACAACGTTATTGAAAACGAAAAAAAAAAAACGACCAATTCAACTTCCCAAAAAGTCGTTCAGATCTTTCCAGTTGCCTTTCTCGTAGAACCATACTTTTCTTTTTGGTGTTGCCTCGTCAACTTTTCTGTTGATTAGAGTAAATTTAGCCAACATAACACAGTGGTCTGAAGTGTCCAAGGACGAAGAAACTTCAATTGTGTTTTTGTTCGGGTGGGTGGTCAGAAATAGATCCAGTGTGTTGGCCGAATGACCATCTATGTCTGGTACTCGTGGCGGCTCATTGGCGAGTTGAGTTAAACTATAGGGAATTATTCTTAAGCCGAACCACACGAATGTGGAATGCTCTACCTGAACATGTGTTTCCTCGTGGTTGTAATATCCAGGCATTTAAGACCAATATACATCGACACCTCCTTTCCTTACCCACTTCCCCTCCACCCGCTTGCATTGTTGTAATAGCAAATCTTAGGGTCGCCACTGTGCTTTCGGGGCTTCCGGGAAGTGTGACGACCGATTATTGAATGGGGGCCTGTGTGATACCCGAGAAGGTATCAACATAAAATGTTTTAGAGTTGGCACCGGCTGTACGTATGCCAGCTGCGCCAATGATGTGTTATTGCTTGGGGGATACTGTTAGAGACTGTTAGGTCCTGTGGTGGTCCGCTGGTCCGCTCCGGTTCATCTTCATCTGTTGAGGATAATTCTCAATTAACACACTTTATTGAGCCTTCAACATCTTTATTGGTTGGAGATGATTTCGTATAGTACAATGTATTAATTTTTATTATTTATTCTACTTTAACTACTTTATTAGTTGGGGATAACCACCCCGGAATTGTTTACTGTTAATTCTGTTCTTAAACCATTTGCAACCACTCTTTTTATATTTAAATTATGAGCATCGAAGTGCAAACAATGCATTTCGTTCAGCTGGGGCCTTAAACGTATAATCCAATTGGCTGGCACGAGTCATCCGCATTTTTCAATATTTTCATTTTCACTAAGTTGCACCAGTTAAGTTGCATGCAATTACTTTATTGGGGTTCGCATTTGACCCAACACAATGGCCCACGTACAAACCATTGTTCGATCGATCTGCGCTTCGTTGCTATATCTGGCTTTTCGCAGATCACAGCATTTTGATCAAAGCTTGGCTAAATGGATGTTAATTGCTTGTGTGACACCTGTTTTCGGATATGAAGCAGAGGAAGCATTTGTAATGTGAGTCCGTGTGACAATGCCCGGGTGCCAGGTGTAGAGTTTGTTTTATGGGTATCTGGCGTGTGGCCTTGGTGAGCGAGAATGTGTCATACGAGATTGTATGTTAATTTGCTGTGGTTTTGTTGCTTCGTGTGTAATGTGAATACGAATTGGTGATACCCGAGAAGCATGCAGCTTTGGAGAACGAGTACGTGTCACTCAATAAGAGTATTGGAATAAGAGTCGCTGCGTGTGCGATAAGAGTATTAACTGCATGTCGGATGAAGCGTTACTTGATTATTTGGATTGAGGCTGATTGATTAACGATCGAGGGCGGGAGATTTATGCAGCGAGGTGCAACACCTGCGAATCTGCCGGGCCCAACGAGACGGTTGATTCAAACACTATTTTTGCTTTGTATATTTTAAAGTATATATTTTTTACTTCATATTAAAAACTGCCCTGTTAAATTGATTTATTCATTGGTGCCCTTGCCTAAGGGACGCCAATTAAGACTGATGCTCGAATTCAAAATCCATCGCCTTTTTAAACATATCTTTATTGAGATTTGTATGTGACAATCTGGGGAAAGGAAATTGAATCTGTTTTTAGAAAATAAGCTTGTAGGAATTGTGTGTTTGCGAACCAAATGGGAGTTTGGTTCGTTTAACACGTGTTTGATTTGGTTATGGAGGATTTTGTTTGTGCATGATAAATGAACTTGCAATGCATTTGAAGATAGAAGTTCAAGCATTTAAATGTATGATATTGCGGGTGGATGTGTATGGGGATATTGATTAGTGAAATATGTGTGTGTGGCGGCGGAGGGGGGGGGGGGGGGGGGGGGTGGGGATTTGTAGAGCACTACACTGTACTCTGACATTTAAGGGTACTTCAAAATCCAAATAGATTGAATTCCGAAATATCTATGTTAGTTATTACCTGGGTTTCGTTAAGTGCAAGGGTTGCTTGTTTCTGGTTAGAAGTGAGGGCAGACACAAAGGAGAAATTGCATCTCAGGCCGTGAATGTTGCAAATATCGACGCGAAATTTCGGTTCATTAATATGGCCCGAAACAGAAAATCAATACCGCCCGAGAAAACGATGCAAGTTCGGACCAGCGACAGATAAGCGACGGCAACCACTATAGGTGTTATGCCTTTGTATTAGGTGTCCCACTATATCCGTGCCGAAATCCAGGTCTCATCCCTTTCATGACGAATATTACGCCACTCAAACACCAAAAACGCATCAATGATTATAAACCAATCGAGAGAATCGATGGTTGAGGGACGTAACACACAAAGAGGAAAAACAGACCTAAGGATAGGAACAAAGAGGAAAAGCAGACACAAGGATAGGAAAATGTAGGAAATTTTTCCGCACTGCGCCTCACCCGCGCGTCTATTTTCACTCTTTCCAGAGCACTAAAATGCGCGTTTGGAGATGTTTGTTTGCTTGCTACCCAAAACGGATTGCATAATTGATCCGATGGTACGAGGCAGATGCGCACATGGTGTCTCACCAGAACTTGATTAATATTTCTCTTCATAATTCTGGAGTATGACTTCCGAAAAAAATTCCAAAACAGTACACGACGGTTATCTCAAGTTGTCGTGGAGTAGAACTATTGCGTGTTAGAACGCCACAGGACTTTTGTAAATTACTCCAAAATAGTACATGACAAAAATGTCAATTTTTTCAGCAATGTCAGTTAAAGTCAAACATGGGCATTGCTGACGAAAGTCAAACATTAATCGAACCTCGTACATTTAAATATTATTTTCCAGGCGGTCTGGTGTGGGCCTTTTAATTACTTCACCGTATTTTTAGAGGTGATAGGTCTTTAGCAAATTTATTTTAGGCGTGATTGTGGTTATTGTCTATACAAAAAAATAAAAACAACCGATAATGGAGTTAGGATTCGTTGCGCCAGTGTTCATTGTTCACCACTGAAAGAGTTTAGGTTTTGATTATTATTATTATTTTTTTTTGTATTCTAATAACCACTTACAGTGCTGCTCTTGATACTTTTCACCAAATATTTAAACTGGATTCCAGCTTTGGATTTATATATTCGTTTTAAATAGCTGTTAGCTCTAAAGGGTTGGCGGCTACCTGACTACATACTACATCTTATTGTGCTGTTGTAAAACGAGCTTTGAGCTATGATATGATATGGTATTTTGTTTAGTTACCTTTTTATTTAATGTGCTTTATCTAGGGATGTAGTATACCCGCCTGTCACCCGGGGGACCGGGGATCGATTCCCCGCCGGGGAGCCTCTGGCGCAAGACTAACGACCTTGCCCAGAAAAAAAAATCATTATGGAAAATTTAACAAGCCTCAGGACTTGCTAAATAAGGCCAAGACCGGATCCCGGTTGTAGTGCCGATGATCATGATGACGATCTAGGGATGTAAATTGACTTTACAACATTACATTGGGTAAAAAGCCTCGGAAATAAACATCTATTTTCATAAATGTTGTAATTTTACTTGCCCGACCACTGCGGCAATTTTATCTTAGATACAGTCGAACCATTTTTCGTTTAAAATCGCATTATTCTCCCCGCACCCGTTAATGCACAATAATGTAACCCTTCTTTCGGAGGTCCGGCATCCATTTAGTTAACAAACAATTTCTCACCATTTACATAACTCTTGGTGAATGAAGTTCGTGGTCATGCAGAAGAACTACAACTTTCGGTCACCCTCGCATGAAGGACTCATTGTGGCGCCATGCATTAAAATGCAGTAACAATCCCCAAATCAATGTTGCCCTTGTTAGTATCTGTGGAGCGGTTTGTTTCCGTATTCGAAAGGATGCTTTGAATCTCGTGCTCACTCATTAATTCACCAGCTTTTGGGTATGGCCTTCCATTCGGCATAATTACCATCTTATTCGCAAGCATGCACATCATCGTGCCACCACCATGGACTATGAGGTCGTTTAACTCATTCCAAGGATTACACGATGATCAACACAAATTTAGGTCATGTTGACGTCTAATTCGTTTCATGGCAATTCTATACCCCTATCCGCAAGTCCAGTTGAATCTCAGCCATTAGCCAACCGGTTCCTCTGTTGCATGCTACCCCGCTATTTGTTTTTCTTCTGCGGAAGATCCAGCGAAATCCTTTTTCGAAAATGAAGCAACCTCTCTACCATGGTCCATGGGATGTGGAAATTAATGTTTGCCAATATTACAGTTTCTTTTTTTTTCGTTTTCCGTCATTTTTTTCTGGTGTCGGTTCTTTTGGTCAGAAGTTTGTTGGTTTTAGTCTCTTCATATTGCACTACATGCTGTCCTGTTATCCTGCCATTCCACGAGGGTTTAGTGTGTGCAACTGACGTTTTTATGTATTTATGGACTGACCCATAAAATAGGGGTTAGATGACTACCCTAGCCACTGTTATCTCCAATCGGAGGTTTTAATTACTTTGCTTCCCTATGAGATGTAACTTCGTAGTTCATCAAGAAGGACAATCCGAATATCGGTTTGCAAAGTAGATAAAAGGCGATATTTACGGATAAGGATAAAGTGTTGTACGATACATTTTTAATGAATGTCTCATTTTTTCGATACACACCATGCGGAGCAAATTGAGTGGTTAACATTTAAGTGGTTACTCAAGGGACACAGATAGCGGATTTTTTACTTGGAGGATTTAAAGTACGTTTCTGTTGTGATGCTCTGAAAGATAAATCCCCTGTATTTATTTAATGTTAACTAAATCCTGAGTAATTGAAGTGTTTGATGACGACCTAAGCAGACTTACGGGCAGGAGGATATTTAATGTGATGCATTGATGATTGGGGTAATAGCCTCTGTCCAAGGTTTGACAATTACTTACTGAACCAGTAAAATGACATCATTAGCGGGAAATACGAGCTTGGTGGTGATGAGACGGTTTCTTACCTCGAACCTCAAATTAGTATAATTGGTACCTTTGTAATTGTGGTTAACTGATACCTGTGGTTTAAGCGGCCTAGAATGACGAAATATCAGGAGGTTTGATGAGTAAGTTACTGTTCCCAAAATGATTATAAATTGTGAACAAAATTGTGTTTAACTTTTCAAGTTTGCAGACGGCAGGACTTAGCAGTGAAACTATTTCCTTTAATTTGGAGGATTAGTACTTTTTCCGAGATTACTATTGGTAACATTTTTGGCTAGTTGTCTAACATGAAATGCATTTGGTAGTTGGGAAATTATTATACGGGAGAAGTGGAATAGATGCTATTATTAGTTTCCAGAATTCACAAAACTATTTGGCAAAATTATGGTACAATCGTTCACAGGACGTGGCAGAGAATCTTGTTAATTTGAATTCTATGCTCTGAAGTGAAGGTTGTGCCGTAGATGATGGGGAAGAGTGCCATGCAGTTGTCTACTGTTGACATGCATTTGGTAGTTGGGAAATTATTATACGGGAGAAGTGGAATAGATGCTTCAGTTCATTAGTTTCCAGAATTCACAAAACTATTTGGCAAAATTATGGTACAATCGTTCACAGGACGTGGCAGAGAATCTTGTTAATTTGAATTCGATGCTATGAAGTGAAGGTTGTGCCGTAGATGATGGGGAAGAGTGCCATGCAGTTGTCTACTGTTGACATGCATTTGGTAGCTGGGAAATTATTATATGGGAGAAGGGGATTAGATGCTGTTATTAGTTTCCAGAATTCACAAAACTGTTTGGTAAAATTATGGTACAATCGTTTACATGGTGGGGCAGAGAAACATGTTAATTTGAATTGGAAGTTCTGAAGTGAAGGTTGTGCCATGGATGAAGGGAAAGAGTGCGATGCAGAAATCCTTTGATACACTTAGTCAAGTGAACGAATTACAGACCGCGAATTACGGTATTCGACAATGAAAAATTGAAAAGTTCAAGGAACAACAGAAAGTAGAGGGGGCGATGAGTCCGTATGCTATTGTTGAATAAGATTGAAAGTAGAAGAGGCGAGGACTACGTATGCTACTGTTGAATAAAGTTGAGTTGAAAAGATTAGCGGCGCAGTCGGAGCCTAAGAGAGGTCACTGAATGGGAAGAATATCGGCCGGGATTCTGCTTTCTTGTAGATTTGATTAATTTGGAGCGGTTAGTGTAAGAATGCGGGGTCCGAGGGTTTTCCCATCTTAATCCACGGAGAGCGAATTGTAGGAAGTGACGTTGAAAGCTACCAATTCTAGCAATGTGAATCTGTTGATTATACCTGACTAGTATATTCAAGCAATGGACGGATAAAGGAAATGTAGGGGGATCGAGCGACCTTTAGAGGTTGGAAAATTCTGTTGGTATACCGGATGATACCGGTACCCACCAATATTTAATGTTGTTGTTATTGTAATATGTTGGTATACCGGATGATACTGGTACCCAACAATACTTAATACTGTTAGTTAGTTTTACTGTTTTTACTTACTTCCGGGGCCTAATTAAAAGATCTCTTTAGTTTTAGTTATTTCTTTATTTAATGTCTTCAAGTTCTCTTTGCTTTGGTGGTCAATTACTAACTGCCGCGAAACCAAAATGCGCCGGCCTTTTCTACTGTGGCAAATCGAGATTTGTGCACAAGTGTTTGTTCATTGGCGAAGCACAAACCCAATTTTTGTGCTTTAACAGGCATTGAGTTTTGGGAATTGCATGAATAGGAAATGAATAGGAACTGGATTATGATTTAACAAAGGTAAGTATGGATTTTACAAAGGGTAAGTATGGATGATTGGAAGTGGGTATTTAACGAGGGTAAGTATTTTAAAATGGGATATTGGGTTAGAGGGTTTTAGGTAAATGGAAATATGTAGTGATTTAGAATCACTACAATTCTTTAGTTCAACGTTTCAACAACCCGAGAGTTGAGTTGGCCTTAAAGATAGTCGCGTCAATTACTGAGAGGAAATTAAGTTCCTTATAACTTAGATTGGACCATGGTAATGGTTTTATTATGAAAAGAGTAGAGACGGGAAAGAGAAGGGATGCGATTTTGCGAAAAACATTCGTTTTTTCAAACAGTTCTTACGTTCTTACGACACCAAACTGAAAAGTTGCCCAGAACAGTTTTAAGCAATACAGAATCAAGTGGCGATATCATAGTCTTACAGATTTTGTGTCGTAACTATATAGACACAAAGAAATGCTTGATGGCGTTATCAACATCGTTATGATTAATATAAAAAATAAAGGGTCTAAGTGACTGCTTTGAGGGTCCCCGAGGATAGCTTAAAGGGGTTTGGATATCGTGGACCTGAAGCGAACACTGTAGAGTTTATATTCCAGGTAGGAAATTCACTCTAAGAAAACGGATTCTGTTACGTAGTAACTCGCCCACCATCTTTGTCCCTATGAGTAACAACAATTACAATTTTAAACATAAAGCATTCTTTCACTTTTTAAGTTTTCCACAAAAAACTTTTACGCACTCGATCGATGTTCCCTTTAGCTGCGCGTACGGCTTGCAGCTTTCGCAACAAACAGGGGTATCTATACGACGAATCCCTGAAAGAGCAAAACACTTCCTTCTGCCGGGATTGTAGGTAATATGGACATGACATTAAGGATTGCCGTGCACACCACGTATCGCCACAACACTATCTTGGACCTCCACATACTAAATAGGCCACCATACCAGCAGAGGGAGTCCCAGAAGAAAACACATCCAGGAGCACACCAACCCGCTGCTCCTAAAAATCCAGCAACATCGAACTCCAGGGTTTACAGCTTTCGATGTTGCTACGAATTGTGTGGCCTTAAAGGCCACACGTCGGGAAAGTGGGGATACAAATGTCTAGCACGTAGTCTACAGAGGCTCCAAAGGAAAACGATAACTCAAATAAGAGCGGCCGATGGTGCGAGTTATGTGGTCAACACTTCCACACGGAGGGAAGTGAGAGAAGTCAGAAAAAGTCCCAGACGTTGGGTGGGGAAACGGTAACCCGACCGCATTAAACTCACAACTCAGCCAAAACTGTTCTCAGATTTCAATCCCTTTGAAACACTACGGGGCTAATCATAGACACCGGCGTTGAGATCAGCCTCTTAAAGCTGAAACTACTTCACTCGACCTATTTGTGGGTGCCCAAAAATCAACGATCCTACAGACGCTTTTTGGCAAAGGGGGTGCTATGGGCGCTCTTTAAGCATATCCAAAGAACCACCCATTTTCCTTAGTCCAACTCCCCATTCCCAACCTGCAATAGAAGACATTTCGCTCACCTGCAATCGAGCAGCATAAAGCTCTCTTTCAAACCGTTTCGCACCTGTAATATAACCCACGGCAAGGTCATCATCTCGCCATGGCACCAAGTAACACCGATTTCATCCCAAAGCATTTCGGTTCATCCTTCACGAACCATTTGGGAATCTGATCGGTTCCTCTTGCCGGCAACCATGTAGATCATGTGCACAGTAATTTCCCTGTGTATACTATGCCCAACCAACCGTGGGCCTAACGACAAGCCATGGCAAGTCGCTTGCTTACACAGCTGCATGACCAATTGCATGATCTGTTGCCCTAGGCACAATCATCGCAATGGTCATGTCTCACGAGTTGTTTGCCTAATCAACAAGCACCCAATTTCGCGCTTGCTATCGATGCAGAAGGTATCATCCGTCACAGGGTTCGGTCGCGCTGTCTAAGCCGAATTATCATCAAGCCACAGTCCGTAGTCAAATTCACACCCCGCCGCCGTGCCCCCTCGTGTGCGATCAGGAGTCCATCATAGTGGCGAGTCGGATTTTTTTTTTCGGTGCTGTATAAAATAGATTGCTCCTCGATAGTATAGTGGTTAGTATACCCGCCTGTCACGCGGGAGACCGGGGTTCGATTCCCCGTCGGGGAGCCTCTGGCGCAAGACTAATGACCTTGCCCGGAAAAATCAAATCGTTATGGAAAATTTAACAAGCCTCAGGACTTGCTAAATAAGGCCAAGACCGGTTCCCACTTGTAGTGCCGATGATGATGATGATAAAATAAATTACCTTTCTCCTAGGTTTGGTAAACGCCCGTCGGGTCGTTGTCCGCGGAATTACCCAGTTGCTTACACGATAGCCAAGTGCAAAACTGTTACGAAAAGTGTTGTGTGTATTTTGTTAAGGCGATTTTAAATTCGGAGAAAATCCCGTCGAACACTAAATGAACTATATGTATATGCCGAAACGGTAACTAAAAGTAAGTGAACAGCAAAACATTAAAAGTATAAAGCCCCACAGGCAGCAAACAATAATGCTGAAAATTAAAATCGTTTATCTGTGCTTTTCTCATATTCGTCTTGTTTTCTTTTGGTGGACAATTATTTTCCTCGCTGCGTGTTGTGGGTGTATTACTGGACCCACGCTCGCGAAGGCGTAAAAAGTAACCACCCCACAGTGCTGCTATGGGAATTGCAAGTTACACCAGGAAATTCCCTGCAGCTTCCAAGTAATAGACACCTTGCCAGGTTTGACGGAAGACGGTAACCACTTCCTGTCGAAAAATTGCGAGGGTCCCCGAAACTTTTCAGGTCATCGACTATTGCGACTCCTTCATATCGCTGTGTGATGTTTTGGATGTTATTAAGGTCGCTTCTAACCCTTACGTTGGGGGGACTATTACTACTATTACTATTTATTGGCCTGTAGGAACCCGGAACTTCATGACCTCACCGACTCGACTCCGCCATCGTTCCTTGTCCTGTGCACTCTCCTTCCACGCCTGATCCGATCTCCTCAAGGTCAAACCTTACATTGTCCTCCCATCTCCGTTGCGGCCATCCCGCCGGAGGGTATGTACACTGCATCTGAAAGTACTGTTTCAGATACATTTTGCCCTGTCAGTTTCATTGATTTATAAAGACTCGGAACATATTTTGGAATATGAGACGCTTATGTATGGCTATCTGAACTCCATAGCGGGTGTCATTCTTCAGGAAAGTGTATTCGCTTAGAATAATTCAAAGATGAAATTCAAGGATGTGAATAAATTCTCGCTAAATTATCGACTAGGGACGAAATGTTCATAGTTAGGAGTTTACCCACTTTAGATACCTATAGCAAAAAATTTGTTTAGGAGTTCCAACCATTGAATTCCGGTTTGAGCTGTAATCGAGACAGCTTTCCGAAATTCATCCACGAAAGCCGTTATTTGGGGGAATAGTGAGGGTATGTCGATCCCAAGGATGTGGCTGGGTCGTGTGGAAATTCACATTTCACGCATTTATTGGCCCACGCAAAATATTTGGCAGTATGCCCAAAGGATTTGCATCTTCTGCATTGAACTGGACCCGAGTTTCCACTTGGTTTTTCCAGGGACACTGAAATGTGGAAAAGCATTTTAGTTTTGGTTATTTCGATTGGCACTAGTCCTGAAGAGAGCCATACTACGAAGAGATCGTAGCGAATGTTTAGTTTTTTGGATCTTAGGGTTTCCAGTCTTTTAATTTCTTCCGCGGTATTAGGGACTATGTCATCTAGTTCTCCATTAATTCCGTCCGGCTTGAAATTTGCCGTTAGGTCTTTGAGAACCAGGTTCACCCCTCTGTTCTACTTGGCGGTGAAGGAATGGACTTCAACTCTGGGTTTTCTCGAGGCGCTTTTAGAAGCGCCTCATGTATTCGGGACGCGTTCACATAGATATTGGATTTAACTCCTGTTACATAAACGTTTTTAAAATAAAGCACTGGTGCTTTCTTTTTTAAATCACTAATAAGCTGTTTGACATTCGCATTACATGGGGAACAGTAAGCGATCTTGTTTAGAGCAAAGAACTTACCCGGGACGGTCGGCTCTCTGATGTTCTTCTTATTGGTTGCTTGGGGTTGGGCGTCATGTTCTTCTAATATTTGAAATCGGTTTTCCTTCCTTGTTGCGGAGTCTTTTTAAGTGGTTTAAAAATTTTGTTTAACCTTGTACGGTAAAGCTCATCATTCATCGAAACAGAATTTTCCACTTCAGTTTCGAAAAGTGGTCCAATGGTTCTTCGAGAAAACCATGCGCATTAAACCGCGATCTTTTATGAATGTTTTTTTAACAATCGTCCTTGAGTTGTCGTCGGCCTAAATGCAATAAATCTTTTTAGAGACAAAGTCCTTAAGCTGAAAATTGGTTTTATCGCAAAAGATGATATTTTGTGAAAAAATTTTATCAATTTGTCTTTGCTCGTGCATCTATAATGGTTGAAGAAGACATTGCTCGTAAAATGATCAGCAGGCTGCAGTTCTTGTGTTAATTGAAATTTATAAACGTGTGACAAATCTTTTCTCAAAAATCGATGTAATGTGGTCGTGGAGGGGTTCAATTTTTGCGTACAATGATGAATCGAAGTGATTGGTTTTTCGACCACCTTCGCGTACACTACAGCAATGGTTTTATTCATTTCCTCTATTGCATTGATGATTGGGAGAAATCTCGAGGAAATTTATTTCATACGACTATAAAAACAACATTGTTAGAAAATTATTATTAATCTCTTCGTTTTTACACAAATATAAATATAAATATATAATATTAGTTGTACAAATAAGTTTTCGCCAGGTGAGAATAGATGGCTCCACCAGAAAACTATGTAGAAATTGTCAGATGTCAAACGTAATATCGTGAGTTTGAACACGTGATAAAAACATAACCATAAAATATTAGTGGCTTTCAGCTGATAGAAATACATAATTTTTTCGTGCAAAAATGTCTAGTTTTGTTCCAAATAAGCATAATTTGAGGGAACTTTTGATTTCCTTTTGTAATTAGAAGAAATCTGCCGCTGAGGCGCATTGATTGCTTGTAGAAGCATATGGTGCAGCTGCTTTGAGTGAGAGATGTTGTCGTGAGGGGTTTCAAAAGTTTAAAAATGGTGAGTTTGACGTGGAAGACAAAGTACGAAGTGGAAGGCCGAAAGTGTACGAAGACAAGGAATTGGAAGCAATATCGGAGGAAGATCCATCCCAAACGCAAGAAGATCTTGAACGTACATTAGATGTAAGTCAACAAGCAATTTCACATCGTTTAATATCGTTAGGGATGATTCAAAAACAAGGAAACCTGTTAAAAATGTCGAAGTTTGTACCAGATAATGATGATTCGCGGAAAGCATTAATTTTTTTAATTAGAAAAGTGCTGGGGAGCCGCATCGAATGCTTGTCGAGGCTTATGGTAATCATGCTTTATCGGAAGCAACATGCAAAAAATGGTTTAAGCGGTTCAGAGATAATGATTTTGATGTGCGAAATGAAGAAGTGGAAGACCACCAAAAAAGTTTGAATTGCAAGCAATATTGGATCAAGATGACACTTTGAGTCAAAAACAAATGGCACAAATGTTATATGTTGCACAACAAACAATTTCTGACCATTTAAAAGCTATGGAAAAGATCCAAACGTGTGGAAACTGGGTGCCACATGAATTGAATGGCAGGCAGATGGAAAAGCGAAACACCACATGTGAAACGTTGCTTCTACGACACTAAGGGAAGCCAGTATTGCATCGACTTGTGACTGGTGATGAAAAATGGATTTATTTTAAAAATCCTAAATGCAAAAAATCATGGGTACATCTAGGAGAAGCGTCAACATCGACTGCAAAGCCTGATCGGTTCGAAAAAAAGACAATGCTCTGTGTGTGGTGGGACTGTGGGTGGATTTTGTTAGGGGCGTCGGCACAGACGCAGGTTTAGCAAAACACCACTGGTTGTTCATTAAGAAATGTCCTGACTTGTTGCGACGCACACTGTTCTTCCCCAAGGTTCATCCAAATCGTACACCGCAGGAGTAAAATAAAACGTAGGAGTTTTGTTTTAACTATTTAATTTTCCTTTATTCCGTTCTTGCTCCGCCCAATTAGACTGTTTAGTTTCTTTTGAAAATAAAGTACAAGCAGGTCTCGGATCACTTTCTAACTTTTTTTCTCGTATTGTTGAGGAAATTTCCTATCAATTTAGACAAAAACAAAAAATGGCTAAAAAATTTCATTTTACATGAGGTTCCCCCCTTAAGTCTAATACAATTTATAGTTTTAAGGCACGAGTCAATTGGGATCAACGTTAGTGGGATACACTTGTTTAAGGGAACTAATTAAATTATATTACTTTTGCGCTGGTTAAACACGGCACGGCAAAAAGACGCACACGAACAGAAATGATCTAGTAGAGAAGGAACTCTCGGCGACTCTCCGCAGGGATTCTTATACGAAGGTGCGCACCCTTCAATGAATAAAAACTGACTCCACGGTGTAATCCACATCCGTCAGATTCAATGGTGGTGGCTCACATCGTTGTAGGAGGGGCGAACCGGATCAACTTGGCAGCGGCCAATGGTGATCGAGGAAAGGGTTCAATGGGAGGATTTCCCAAATTCTGCATAGCGACGCGTACAATGGCCCTTTTGCCTGCAATACAGACAACGACCGGCCGACACCTGATCAAAGAAATGTACCAATATCAGGGGCTGCAGGCAATATGGTCATAAATTATCGATGATCCACGCCTGAGAACGAAATATGTTTTTGCTTCAAAGTAAACAAAAACGCTATTTCAAGGGTCAAATGATGAGATGTACAACGTTCATGGTCTGCCAATGTTGCATGGGATCGTCATGGTATTTATATATGAGTTCAAGGGAAATGCCGTTGTAGGCGATACGTACTGGTAATGCTAGTTCAACCGGAGATTTGGGTTATGTTTGCTTTAGCCGTATGGCTCTAGAGCACAAGGAGGGAAATTATTCATGGAGTTTAAGTTAACAGAAACCTCAGCGACGGTGGCTATATAGTTAGGTTAATGGCTGGTGCATGGATATGGTGGTGAGGGATTTGACCTGCAGATGTGCAAGCAAACGTCTCACCCAGGGGAACCATGGACCAGCGGTTAGCAAACAAAACAAACGCAGTGAGGTACTGTGTGTTTGCTTTGATTTGCTGGCGGGTCATCATAGGGCATGGCATGGGTAAGATTGCCTAAACAATAATCATATCGATGCTCAAATTCCATGATTGGTTGATAGCCGATAACGGGGCATTGTCGCAACTGGCGTGGACCTTAGGCGATAGGAGGAATGCGTGTTTATTCATTGGCCATTACGTACAGCATCAATTCGCTTGTACGCAGATTGCCAACGTCCCATCGGTCGGTGTGTCGGGTGTGTTGTTTGTTTTAAAACAACACTGGAAATTTCTATAGGCGGCCAGCAATGACAGCGCTATAGGCTGTTGTTTGTACAATCGACCGATGACTTGGTGATGAGAATGCTTCTTCGCATAGAGCATTGGCATGTACATGCATTATTGCTGGTTACCTGATGGGGTACCCGAATTAGCTTTCGGGGAGATGATGCGTTGGATGCGCGCATGGCCCGAGGCGAAAGTCTGATGTCACGGCTAGATGATAGTCTTGCCGTGGACCTATGTTTTCAGCTGTGAGGAAATGCGAAGCGAATTACGCTGCTCATTTGCAGGTAAGTAGGAGACGGGTAATTTGGTAGGAAATGGGTGGTTCTTATGGTGTGAGGGGAAAGGCAGATTAACTTGAGGAAGTGGGTGGTTCTTAGGGAAGGTTTTAAAGAACCACCACAGGACCAGAAGGGGGTGGTGTATCATAAACTTATAAAACCTGGCGAAACTGTTAATGCGCAACGCTACCGACAACAATTGATCAGTTTGAAAGACACGGAAAGATAATTTCGACTCAACTCGTGGGGGAGCCAACGCGAGTACCGGATGCCCGAGGCGATTATGCGAACACCCTGGATCTGTTTTTGACATCCAAACCGAGTATTTATACCGTAGAGGTTTCTGCGCCACTGGGAAACTCAGATCACTGCTTGGTATCTGTCGCGCAAGCACTTGCATATCAAGCGAATAACCGGCCTAGGCAGCTTCGCCATGTATGGAATTATGGGGCTGCTAACTGGGACGATTTGCGAGATTTCTTCGCATCCTTTCCATGGTCCGAGGTGTGCTTCGGAAACTCCAATGTTAACACATGCGCGGAGTCGGTATCAGAAATTATTCTCCTGGAGATGGAGATGTATATTCCACATTCCATCAAACGAAGTTCGTCTGATAAACCTTGGTTTATAACAGCGGCAAAAATAGAGCTTTTAAGCAATGGCGCTCCAATCCCACCGATGTTAACAGAACGAATTTTGTTAGAATCAGAAACGCGTGCAACCAGGCGATTGATACCGTGAAGAAGGCCCACAACGACAGGGTGATCAATGCAACTGGTTCGCGCTCCTTCTGGTCAATGCCAAAGGCTGTCAGCAGTAACTTTGCTTCCTCCTCTTCCCCCCGTTGGTGACAGATAGCCGGACGTTATTCACGAATCCAAAGGATAAAGCTAATGTGTTCGCGAATTTATTTTCCGCGAATTTAAACCTCGATCCCGACCTTTTGGTGCCACCTGTGATCTCGCCGGTACAGTCTTCCATGCGGGATGTGAGATTTCGTCCGCGCACTATTCAACGCATTCTACGTGAACTGGATTGTAGGAAGGCAACCAGCCCGGACGGAATACCAGCAATAGTCCTTAAGAACTGTGCTCCAGAACTATCGCCGGTTCTTGGCAGACTCTTCCGCTTATCTTATGCACGGAGGACCTTTCCTGCCTGCTGGAAAATCGCTCGAGTTCAGCCAATCCCAAAGACGGGAAAAAAGTGTCGCCCACAAAATTACCGTCCGATAGCATTACTGTCTATTTTATCTAAGGTAATGGAAAAAGACATCAAAACAGAGTTGGTTAAGTATTTGGAGTGCAACGGTCTTCTGAATGATCGTCAATACGAATTCCGTGGCAGGCGGTCCACAGGAGACCTTTTGACACTTATAACCGATATATGGACATCTGCGATTGAACGGCATGGTGAGTCAAGGGCGGTCGCATTAGATATCTCCAAGGCTTTTGACCGCGTCTGGCACGGGGCATTGCTGAGCAAACTTCGTTCATATGGACTTTCCCAACAGATTTGCGACTGGACGAGGAGCTTCCTCGAGAAACGATCGATCCGGGTTGTTGTGGACGGCGAGTGTTCGGATCTGTATCCTGTTAATTCGGGGCTGCCCCAGGGTTCTATTTTGGCTCCAATCTTGCTCTTGCTTCACATAAATGATTTGTTGGAGACAACGGATAACAAAGTGTTCAGTTTTGCGGATGATAGTATGCTTGTATCCTCCTTTTCGAGTGATCGGCCGATTGGTGCATCAACGTCGCACCAGCTGAGATGTAGACAGATTGACTCTCTGAACCAGGATCTAGATAAAGTCCTGCAGTGGGGAAAGGCCAATCTTGTCGACTTCAACGCAACGAAGACCCAGTATACAACATTCACAAAGAAAACTGGATCATCGGTTCCACAGCTGATGATGAGTGGCCGGGCCCTCGAGGCTGGGGAAAGTTTGAAATTGCTTGGCGTCACGGTCTGTAGGAATGTATCATGGCATAAACACGTATCGGGTATCGCCAGATCCGCCTCAGGAAAACTGAGTTATCTTTTTAGAGCAGAGAAATACTTTAGTCCGGCCCAACTTCTTCTCCTATATAAATCTCAAAATAGACCCTCGCTCGAATATTGCTCTCATGTTTGGAGCTCGGCTCCTACACATACCCTCGACCTACTTGAGAGCGTACAAAGACGAGCGATCCGCCTGATCGGGGACTCAGCACTGACGTCGGGACTACAGTCGCTATCACATCGAAGGCGCGTGGCCGGCCTCTGTCTGTTTTACAGATATTATCACGGGTGCTGTTCTTCGGTGATTCTTGGCATTGTTCCACGCAATTCGGTCTATATGCGCTCCGCAAGACAATCCGACGGATCGCACCCGTTTGTGGTTCATCTCCCGACGGCGCGAAAATCCCTGTATCAGAACTCGTTCCGTTACAGAGCGGGGAAGCTGTGGAACTGCCTTCCCACGCTAGTGTTCCCGGAGCGTTACAACCTGCAACTGTTCAAAAAGAACTGCAACAGTTATTTGATGGCATCTTGGGGCGCCCACTCGACGCTATAGGTTCGCCTCTCCCGGGAGAAGTCTAATAAAAAAAAAAAAAAAAAAAGAGCTCTCGGCTGGGAAGTGTCACCCCGCCCGCCGTATTCACCAGACTTGTCTCCTTCCGACTATCATTTGTTTTCATCGATGGGACACGCATTGGCTGAGCAGCATTTCAATTCCTACGAAGACGACCGGTTTTATTGGCGTGGTATCCACAAATTGCCAGAAAGATGGTCGAAATGTGTAGAAAGCAATGGCCAATACTTCGAATAAAATGTTCTTTACTTTCCCAAAAAAGCTTTTTTACCTTTAAAACAAAACGCTCACTTCATACCGGTACACCTGATATATACATAAATATATATATATATATATATATATATATATATATATACATATAAATATATATATAAATATATATATATGTATATATATATATATATATATATGTATATATATATATATATATATATACATATATATATATATATATATATATATATATATATATATATATATATATATATATATATATATATATATATATATATATATATATATATAGAAATATGTATAATGTATAATTTCTGGTGAAGTCTGTGTCCAAAGTTGCATATATGATAAGATTGAATGTGAATCATTTATATTACCCCAAAGAGCTCATCTAAAACATTCCCACTTCTTGGGTTAAGGATTATTGTAAGCCAAATTTAAGAACACAAATATGATCACTTAGGTTTCTAAATATTGGTATTAAGTTTATCAATAATAAGCAAATAAATTAATTATTAGCTACAGACTTTAAATCAGGGATACCCTTAGGACTCATTAAATTTAGTTGAAAAGTACCACTACAATTGAACAGTGCAGTCTGTATTCCAGACCAAAAACTAACCTAACTTCATGCAATATCACCAGTTACATAAACTGCAACGACAATTGCATGTCATCATTATGCTTGTTTTGAATGCGGGCCAAATGCCTTGAGAATTTCTTGTTCTTTTGCCAGACTAACATTTTTGGCAGTGTTCCTTGAGCTACTTCACAATTGGTGAATGTCACTTGCATGGGATTCCTATGAAACATTACAGGAAGCCAACACATTAACTATCATCAGCTATGACGCTCTATAGGGATCAAGACAATTTCCCACTCCTTTTGCATATCTCTGATTATAAAGAGCAACTAACACTGACAGTTTAAACACATTCATTATTCACATCCTTGATGTTATTGTATATTCCGTTGAAGTTCTTGCACTAACTTGGGACCATAAATAATCGCTCACGATATGTTCAGCATGAATAAATAGCAGGAAGGAAGACTGCTGTTGACGCCTGTTATTCTGCACACATCAAAATTTCATGCATAACAACTAGAATTTCGTTGAGACTACTGTCGTCGCGAACACCTCGTCAACCCAGCAAACGTCACACGTATATTAGCCATCGAACACTATCCTTACTATCATTTTCGCATATTTGCTGTGGTCGCACCATCATCCCTGCCATCCGATCCATTAGCAGCACCACTAAAAACGTTCGTCCTTTGGAGCATCACAGCACCTTGTCAGTTAACTGTCGGCTTGACTATGGAGCAAACATATGCGACTACGGAACTAGTCAACATCTGCCAAGAAGGACGAGCTAGAATGAAAGGATGTGTGACAGTTTGCGTAAACGTTTCATATTAGCATATTGCTAAGTTCTCCTTTTAGTCAATTGAATTTCAATTTCCTTACAAGTTTTCTCATGCCTAAGTCCTTGCTGCCTTGATATTCGCTGCTTATGTCCCTGATGACGGTGCCATAAGACCAGGCAGCAATAAGGACAATATGTGTTAGTAACATGCGGCTAGACACTTTAGTATTCGGCGAAAATCAACACATTAAGCTGCTTATTGATGGATCTCGCTGCTAGGGATGAATCGTCCCGTGGGGGACGCGTCTCCCTTGGTAAAGCAATCATAGACTTGTAGTAGTATTCGTGCGGGAGTGCACAGTAGGTTGTAGTTATACATGATTATTAAGGCCGCATGGGGCACAGTTTAGAACTGTAGTCTTTGGGGCAAAATGGCAATAGGTCGGGAGATCTCCGTATTGAAGCCAAAGCATTGAGTTGCCTTTCTGAATTTAAATAGAGATATACGTCAACTAGTTAATTTGCTGGGTTATCGATTCTCTAGGAGATTCTTCTGTTTGTCTGCCGCGATATCAGGGTTTGTTGGTAAGGAATTTATTGAAGCATGTTTATCATCCATATTAATAATTCGAGCTTAGATTCGCTGAACAACCGGCAATTTTGATTCGTAGTAGCATCTCCTACCTTCATTTGGACTGCTTCCGGAGATCTCCAAAAGGGATTGTTAATATAATGCCTTTATGATATTAACAAGATACGGAACAGACATAAAAGAAGGGATGGAATAGTGAAGCTAGGTAAGTTAAAGAGTGAATGAAAGGAAAGGTACGAGGGTTGCCTTTTATATTTCGGGATTAGAGAACAAAAACAAATATTGATCATCGAAAATCACTTTATTGTTTTTCAAAATATTCCCCATGAAGATCTATACACTTTTGCATGCGTTTGAACCAATTGTCGAAGCACTTTTGCCACTCTGATTGAGGTATCTCCAACACATGCATTCTGAATGCAGCAACCGCTTCTTCAGGTGTCGAAAAACATTGACCTCTCAGTTTGTTTTTTACGTACGAGAATAAAAAGAAGTCATTCGGTGCCAAGTCAGGACTATACGGCGGATGACCCATCAAATCGATGTTTTGGGTGCTCAAAAATGCAGTTGTCGCAGCCGATGTGTAAGAGCTCGCATTGTCGTGGTGAAGAGTGATCCGTCTTCGGTGGTTGGTTTTCCTGATTTCTTGGAAGACAACTGGCAAACAAATGGTTGTGTACCACTCAGAATTGACTGTTCTGCGTTGTTCTAGTCGTACGGTTGCGACATGTCCAGTTTTTTCCGAAAAAACAGGCGACCATTTGCTTGGAAGTGCTTCGTGTGCGAACAACTTTTGTTGGATTTGGCTCATCTTGAAACACACAGACAGTTTACTTTCGGGCTCATACGCGTAAATCCACGATTCATCACCTGTCGCGATGTCATAGACGTGTTTCGAAGCACCGCGACCGTATTTTTTGAGCATTTCTTTCGACCAACTGACACGAGCCTTGTTTTGGACGATTGACACATTTTTTTGACAGTCAAATGTTTATGCAATATTGAATGTATGCTGGTCCCACTAACGCCTAAGGTTGCCTCAATCTCACGATAGGTCACATGACGATCTTCCAATATCAGTTCGCGCACAGCATCAATGGTTTTCGGAACAACAACTGATTTTGGACGACCTTCACGAAATTCATCTTGGAGTGAACTACGACCACGATTGAATTCACCACACCATCGATAAACACTGGTCCTTGATGGAGCTTCATCGCCAAAAATTGAATTAAGTTCATCCATGCACTGTTGCTGAATTAATCCACGCCGAAAGTTGTAAAAAATAATCGCACGAAAATGTTGACGATTTAATTCCATTTTTGGGCCGAGATGAATCTTTTAAGTTACTGTAAACAACACAAATAGCGCTCGTATGTCAAAACGTTCTGAGTGCGTATAACCTCAAAAATGTCCAACTTTACGACAGAGCTGTCAATTGTCGGATTGCAACACTAGGGTTGCCAAATCCCGAAACATAAGATGCAACCCTCGTATAACGACTGTGACAATATTTTGGTTCCTTACACCTGCCGCCTTTAGTGTGGCTTAACAGGTGTTAGGCATGTCCACCAGCTCTAACAGAACATCACTTTTTTGAATTACGTACTTATTTAAAATGACGGGCTTTGTTTATATTTTTAGATTAAATGCTACCCCTATTAAAAAATAATAGTTTTTCTTTATTTAATTTTTTTGTTTTCTTGTTATATTCGTTAATGCCTTACAATAAAGAAATTAAATACTTATTACAGAGACACATGTAAAAAAGGAACTGGTGTATTAGACATATTAAAAAAAGACTTGTTTTAGTTAATGTTCGGGTTATGTGTTTTATAATTTTTGTTTATTTTTACCTTTTTTATTTGTTTTTAATATTTTAAGTTGATTGCTTTCTTTTACTCTTCTTTTTTTGAGAAAAGTGAATGAAAATATGAATCACCCTTCATTTGGACAGACAAAAGAGAAATGAATACTCCATGTTGCACTGGCTAATGCGAAACTCTCGTGTCCTTGCAACGTTCTGCCACAAACACCAAATTCGGATTCAGATTGGAATGATTGTGAGGTGGTTTTGAAAATGTTTTATTGATTACATTTTTTATAAATAAATTGTATACTTGAGCCTTCTCGATGGATTGTAATATTTTGTTTTCCACTTGAAAACGAGTAAAAGGAGTTGGCATTCAATGTTTCATATAGTCATGAAAGCGAAAAAAGAAGCTTTCTCTCGATTTTTTCTAAATGGTTGAATATTTATTAAAACATTTTTAGATACAATTTATTATGATTTGAAGGATATCTAGTTTAAAAAAAATATCAACCACTAAATGTGTTTGACGACTATATCCGTTATGGAGAAATATCAGTTAAGTGAGTGTGATGATAATATCCGTGATGTGTAAAATGTAGTTACCATTCGATATTTCGTGTTGACATTTCTTAGCACCGGCGATAGGGGTTAATTGAACCCATAAGAGGTGCGGTAGAGGAGATTATAGAGAATTTCGTGTATTACGAGTGTTTGTATTCAGAAGAAATGAATTGAAAAGGTTGGAGCAGTCGACCGAGGCGGAGACGAGCCAATAATTGAACTAAATGTCGGCCAGGCCAGGTTGTAAGCTCTTCAACGATTTTTAAATCGATTAATTTGAGACGTCTAATGTAGGGAAGTTAGACAGGATCGTGGGGATTTCCCATCCGAGGCCACGAAGAGCGAATTGTAAGAAACGATGTTGAATATGTGGTTATGGATCTTTTGATAAGGGGGCTATTGGTATTGGGATTGATAGTGAAGAACGTGTGATTCGAACTGACGCTATGACAGTTAGAATCACCAAAAATTGAATCAAAGTGCAACCCATCAGGCTACTGGCCGTGTTTAGAACTTGATTTTTAAACTCAAGTATATTCCACTGATGTGAATTGTTATGTTATCGCTATGGTATACGGCTCTGATGGATTTTCTTATTCGATTTTCGTTCGGTGTTCTTCACTATTTTGCTTGTGTATTGTGTATTTATCTGTTAGAGATGCTACAGGGCCATACATGGGTAGCATGTTCTAGCAGTGGTCGGACGAAGGAAAAGTAGCAGGATCGAATCACGTAGGGGTTGGAGAACTTTGCGACTAGCGTTGCACGAACCCGACGGTTGAATTGCCCTTCAGGATCATCTTGTCAATATGTGATGTAAGTTAAGCCCCCTCCCACATAGGATGCCAAGGACACGGATAGTTTAGACAGTGGCTAGGGGTTGGTTATGAATTAAATTGGAGTGTGGGGAAGAGTGAATACGCTTCTTGGAAAAGGTTACAGATAGGCATTTGGCAATGTTGAACACGAAGCGATTTTTTCTACACCGACAAGTAGTCGAGGTCAGTTTGGAACAGTGCAGAATCCCTCGGTGACCCGATGAACTTTTAGAACTTAGTGTCATGAGCATATAGAGTGGCGCAAGAATGCTTAATGACCTTATCAATGTGATTAGTGGTTTGTATAAATAGGACAGCGCCCAATCGGCATCCTTGAGGGACTCCAAAGGCTGTATGGAAGGGTTGGGTATCTGAACCTTAAGATACTAAGATACTAAGAATCCGTTTGAGCACCCCAGGTTCCAAACCGAGAACGTATAATTTGAAGAGAATAAGATTGTGGAAGATTTTGTCAAGGGCTTTATTGAGATCAGTTACTGTGCTCTACTGCTGAGGTTGCAAATTAAGTGAATTCAACAAGGTTGGTAGTGGCTGATCTGTCAGTGAGAAATTCATGTTGAATTGGTGAAATAGGAGATTTGCAGCGAAAACCTAGAGATTCGTATAGAATGCTTTAAAAATGTTGAGTAAGTGGGATAGTTTGGCAATGGGGCTGTAGCTCAGGACATCGTTTTTGGGTCCTTTTTTGTGAATGGGGGTGATGGAGGAGGTTTTCCAAATGTGAGAGAATACACCATGAGAGAGTGAAAGATTGTAGGTTTTCGAGAGTATAGCAGAGAGAATGGATGAGCATTCATTGAGGAAAATTGCTGGTATACCATCTGAGCCCAGAGTGAAGTCGTCTTTGAGTTCGAGTAATTTAGATTAAATTAAGGACTGGTCGAGGGGGGGGGGGGGGGGGGTATACAATGGATGGGTGGATCTTCAGATAAAGCCAATTTTAGTTGTGGAGAGTTGAAATCTTCAAATACGACCATTTAGTTCTGGGAAGTATTCAGTTCAATTATGTGGTCAATTATGTTAAGAGTGAGCTTGTATGCGTTGATGGTGGCTTGTGACTGGGATGGCAACATATAAAAGGAAACGACTAAGATTAATTTACGAGGAAGAGTGATTTTGACAGAGACAAAATCGAGCTTGGAAGGGGTAGAGAAAGCAATTAGCGACAATTCGAGGTTATTTTGGATAACAAATGACAAAGATTGATTTACGAGAAAGATTAATTTTGACTGAGACAAAATCAAGCTTGAGAGAGGAAGAAAAAGCAATTGGTGACAAATCGAGGATGTTTTGGATAGCAACCAGCCAGCCTCATCATGGGAAACCGTCAGTAACGCGATTAACGCCTTCATTGCGGAAGACATTAAAAGTGTGATGTGTGGGGGTCCACTGTACTACATGGAGAACCAACCCACAATTCCAACCAATTTTGACCGCTAACAGCGCATCACCTTAACCCAACTCCCCATTCAAAACTTGCAAAGAATACATTTCCCAATCTGCAACAGCATCCATTCCCAAATCTGCAATAGCATACATTTCCAAACCCGCAACAGAATTCGTTTCTAAAACCGCATAAAATACATTTTTAACCGGCTCCCATTCCACTTAAATCATTTTTCTCGCTTGCAACCGAGCAGCATTAAGTTTTCCCAAAAAACCGTTTCAGTTCCGATTCTACCTAAACCATTTAAAATCATATCAATTCTTCTTATTGGCAAGTCACCATCACCATGCGTTGCCTTTCCACGGAACAGCCATCGCAACGGGCAAGGCCCATGTTTCTATTGTCTAACCGATAACCAATGACCATACTTGGCTATTCCTCCGAAACCGATTTCTCCGTATACACAGCAACAGAAGATTCGAATTCAGCCCGTACGCCAGAAATTCCCTTAAACAAAATTTTCTATGCAGGCGTAGCAACCCTTCTCCATGTTCCTAGTACGTGGCAGCGAGTTTACTTAGCTATGACTCCACTGCCACGACACTGTGAATGGATTCTCACTTTCATTCAAGTCAGTCACTATTCAATCTCCATCGGCGTCGGTCACGCCACACCGAGTACTTACTCAATCGTCATAACGTCAGGTCGCGCCACTAAAAAGTCTCTGCTCAACTATTATAGAGCCCTGTTAATTCGTCGGGCTGTTAATAATTAGCTAGTGTCAACGAGTTATAGAGTCATGTCTCTTGTAGTGTTTTTAATGATTTATAACCTTTAAAGAACAATCACCACAATAAAAGAAACAAAATCCAACGTACTAACTTAACCTATGTGTTTATAGCTATATTTAGAACTAATGTATCGACTGACCAGTGATTCCATTAATCACCAGGAATAAATTAAATAAAACGGAATATAAAGACGGATAGCGAAACTACATACTGTTTGATTATATTTTCTTCTCCTCTCGACTCGTGGAAATTTAGTGATCTATTTACTTCGGACAACAGTCGGGGAGTTAAGTGAACCTGTGGCATACGTTGCCACCTCCGCTTCCCCCCCCCCCCCCCCCCACAGATGCTCCATAGTTCAAGGATGATAACACTGGGGATTAAGTTCGTTTCGCTTAGAGCGAAAGGAAGGGCGTGGTAAAGGTAGATTGGCTTTTTAAGCGAAGACCTCTTACGTTCTGATAGTAGAATGTAAGAGGAGTTTTACGGTCGGTGATTTTTTACGGCTTGTATTGTGTTAGATTACGCACAGTGTTGAATTCATGTGCCGTGTTGTCCAGAGGACAGTCTTCTGTAGTTTAATAAACGCACTTTTTTCGCTTTAATAAACTGTTGTATTTTTGAAGTGCAGTTCCCATCGCTCCAGAATGTCTTCAGGATCGGTGATCAGATTAGTCTCTTTATCATTGCAGTAAGTGAAGCGTGGTGTGTACCGCGTCATACTGCAGATTATTTGGTAGAACTTTCACGCCTGGTGCGGACCTCGCTCTCTATTTTTCTCTATTTCGAGACATGTTTTTTTTCAGGCACTTTTCTTTCGTCTGTGAAATCTTCGTTCAAATCTTCTGAGGTCTTTGTATTTCTCCTCGCGTACCCGCGTCCTATGGGAATGCTGCATTGCCCGGTATGCAACATTCTTACGTTCAGTCGCTAGTTTGCACTCTTCATCAAACTAGTCGCCCCGATCTCTACGACTACTGCCTAAGATGGAGTTGGCAGTACTATTGACAGTATTCTTAAGGCGTGTCCATTTCTCTTCTACGCGCGGCATTCTGGCACCACAACTTACTCTCCCTCCGTCGAGCTCTTCGAGAGCGAGTCTTAACGCATCACCGAAGGTGTTACTGGTATTCTCATTGCGTAAGGCAGCCGTGTTGATTCGAACCTGATCCGCGGATGCAATACGTCTCGGTAAGGCAATCCGAGCTCGGAAAACTGTACCAACAAGATAGTGATCCGAGTCGACGTTGGCATCTCGGTACGTTCGTACCGTCATCAGGCCCGAGCAATGGCGACGATCTATCAACACGTGGTCAATTTGGTTGCGAGTGGCTCCATCAGGTGATACCCAGGTAGCTTTGCGGATATCTTGACGCGGAAACCTGGTAATCGCAACGACCAAGTTCTTTGATGATGCCAGTTCGATGACTCCTAGTCCATTGTCATTAGTGTTCTCATGCAAACTATGGGAACCTGCGTAATGCCTGAAAACCGGTTCCTGACCAATTTTCGCATTCAAATCACCAAGAACGATTTTTACATCATATCTTGGGCAGTCATTGAGGTCCCGTTCGACGTTCTCGTATAATTCTTCTTTTTCGACATCAGGGGACTCTTCTGTAGGTCCGTAAATGTTTATGGGGCTTATGTTCTTAAACTTGCCTCGCACGCGAAGAGTGCATAGTCTTTCGTCTATTGCACTAAAGCCAATAATGGCAGGCTTCAGTTTTTGGTTGACTAGAAAGCCTACCCCGAGGACATGGTGTTTTGCATGACAGCTGTAATAAATGTCAAACTCGTTTTTTTTTAAATAACACCGTTCCCCGTCCATCTTATTTCTTGTAATGCTGTAAGCATCATCATCATCATCATCGGCACTACAACCGAGACCCGGTCTTGGCCTTACTTAGCAAGTCTCGAGGCTTGTTAAATTTTCCACAATAATTTATTGTTACGGGCAGGATTATTAGCCTTGTGCCACTGTAATGCTGTAATGTCAACCTTATATTCGGTCAGGGCATCGGCTAGCTGCCGTGAAGTGAGAGGTCTGTATAGTGAGCAGACGTTCCATGAAAACATTTTCAAATTCTTTAGCCATTTTCGTTTCCGTTGTCGTCGTCGTGTATTCTGTCCATATCCGAGGCTTGTTAAATTTTCCAAAATAATTTTTTTTCCGGGCAAGGTTATTAGCATTGTGCCAACCTTTCTCAGGATGTCGCTGCATGCATTGCTTCACTACTTACCGGGTGGCAAAGTAGCTATCCAGGGGTGTCACGTGAAGATTGCATGTCAACTTGGATTGAACAGGGACAAGGATCGTGCTGGCTTTTGCCCGGTTGAAAGCAATCAGACTTTGCCCTGCATGTTCGCAATCATCCCTGCATTTATTATGTGTAGTGTTGAGTTATTCTTCGCTTTAATTTGTCTTACCGTAGATCTCTTTGTTTTCGCGCATTTCCTTGTTCTCTTGTTTTCTGTTATGCTTCTTTATCTCCGATCAAGGTCAGTAATTTCATATTGTCCTCTTGATTTGTCTAATTTTTCTTGTCGTCGGTAGTTCTGGGGTTGTATGAGATACAAGATAAGTGTAGAGTTTCATACAACAATATATTTATAGCAAATATACTCGTATCCTTGTCATTCTTAATTGCAGCCACAGTATGCTCCTCGGTCGGCAACGAAGTTCTCAGCATTTCTTTCTGGAAACTATTATGTCGTGCTGTGCCAGAGAACAGGAGTTTTGGGTGGTGTTGGGGTTAGAGATGAAGTGGATTCCGCTGCAATTTTCGATTTCATCGATTCAGAGATTGACGAGTCGAGTTGCTTGTGACAAGAATGGAGAATATGATAAATTTGTATTAGAAATTGATGTCGATGTCACATTTCTTGATCTCGGGTTTCTTGATGCTAGTGTACAATGTGTCATAATAGTTGATAATGTTGGAGATGGCTTGAAGGATATTGGTCAAAGCTATATTATTTTATTAATTAGACTGTTGAGAGATTAATGTACGAACCTTCGTAATTCCGGTTTAGTTTTTCTCGAAGAAGCTGAGGTGGTTAACGTGAAGGATGTTGATACCAAATAATCATCCAAATGATCATAAAGTATGAATTGATGTAGACGACGGCAGAAAATCATTGTGTTGGGCCTTGCTCTGATTGCTTGTTAAAGCGATTTGAACAGTTGATGCTGGGGAGTCTGTGGAGGGTTGTCTTTGTTATGTGCAGGCAGGTGCACTGGTTCACTAAGACACCCCAACGCGTTAGTCATCGGTCACGGTGCAGAAACAAAAAACGACTCCAATTCTTCTTTCCAGCTTTTATTCGTTATATAAGTTTACACCTGAAGTAGTTCACAACTTACGTTCCATGTCTAATTTTTTTACATTTAGTCAAAATTGATTATAATTAAACAACACATTCAGCTTCACTTATATTTATAGATGATATGTTACAGTCGGATATATTTTATATTTAGATAAAATTGATTATAATTAAACAACACATTCAGCTTCACTTGTATTTATAGGTGGTAGATTACAGTCAGATATATTTTATATTTAGATAAAATTGATTATAATTTTAACGACACATTCAGGTTTCACTCCGTTGAGGCCAGGCTCGTGTGTACCCACTGGTGGCTGAAACTCGACTCTGGTATTTGTTTAACGTGGAGGGCACGACTCGCCTCCACGGAATCTATATCGCGATTAATAAAATTCGGAAAATACAATTTCATCTTCCGCTCGTCGACCAAAAGGGGATGATTTTAGATGATGGTCACGGAGAGGATGTGCACTCACACAGATGCGGTTACCTCGCACGCTCATGCTGTGTCCATGAACATGCGACCCGTGGATATAATAATTCCATAAAAGGAAATGTTCATCCGATTGGTACTGCGTAAGGGATCCACGCTGATTGGGCGCACGTTACTGGCGTCCTCTGATGTGACTTGCCATGCACGTGTGTGGGAAAAAATATTCTCTTTCTGTGTGCATGGACAAGTTTGAGGATTCATATCGGTTACGCAATGTCGTAACCGAATTGGATTCTTAGGAATATGCTGCGTTGTATGCAGTCATGCCCCTGGGGGTAATGCTTATAGGATGTTGATGCTTGTCGATCGGTTTACCGACCGATGTGCTTGTAGGTAAAAGGAAACGAAGGAATATTTCTTGCATGTGTGCAGTGGAATTCGGTCGGAAACATATGTAATGAAATGGTTAGGGTCATGTTGGTTGCTTGGTGGTGCAACCAAATTGCTTATAAGGAACATGTCTGTTTGGTGCTGATGGATTTTGCATCAGCAAATGTTATGGATTTACAGCATTTCAGGTATTTATGGTACAACCTATGTAAACGGTGAGTTCTTCTTTGCTGGTGTATCTTTGGGGAGGCTCTAGTGTAGTGTACCCATTAAAACCGTATTTCCCATGACATACACCGGATCACAAATCACAATGCACGAATATGAAACAAAATACCGGACGGCACACGCCAAAACAGGTAGGAGCTGTAGCGTTTGCGAGGATAGTTAAGAACGTGTGATTCGAACTGACGCTATGACGGTTAGAATCATTAATAATTGAACCAATGCTCAACACACCAGGCCACTGCGCGTGTACGAATTCGATTTCTAAACACACTTGTGGAGGGCAAGGTCGCGGCGCCCGCATGGGCGAGAGTTCTACCTCGTACCCACAAATCACGAAAGTTCCGCCAAACCGAATTTACTGCACTAAGGAATGCACACCACGAAGACGAAGTTCAGCTGACAGCTATATCGCCATGGCACCAAAAACTGTCACCAAGTAAACTGCTCGCAACAGATGTGATTAAAACACAGTCACGTGAGTGAAAAATAAAACACTATGTTTGTTTATGGTAGCGGATGATCTTTTATTTGATATATATGTGCGTCGACTATGATATACACTGTTTCGATTATTAAATTTTTTTGGAACAACTCGACAGAACACTTATAGCACGAAAGGAAACTGACCCCGGCTCGTTAATGACTATTCGCGGTTGAATTGCAGCGCTACAGACAGCGGGAGTTATGTGACCAGCGTGGTCAACGGATGGTAAAGGACCCAACGATATTCAATCGTTGTCCAAGGGAAATTTGGGTGCATTCACTTTTACGATGGTGATAACCGGATCTCATAGAGGAGATCGTCATTGTACACATGTATATGTGTACGTCGGTTCTTTTCATGGGTCGAAGCCATGATAACGAATCTGAAATAAATAAAGGGCATAAGTGCATTCATGAAATACCATTTCGGTAAAGCAAATAAAACTGAACTCGTCTGATGCTAATGGGATTATAGCGTTTGAAATAATAGTGAAGAAGAACGTGTGATTCGAACTGACGCTATGACAGTTTGAATCACCAAAAATTTACCCAAGCGTTACCCATCAGGCTACTGACCGTGTTTAGAATTCGATTTTAAAACTCGACTATACTCCACTGATGTGAATTGTGATGTTATCGCTAAGGTATACGGTTCCGATGTATTTTTCTTATTCAATTTTTCGTTCGTGTTCTTCATTATTTGGCTTGTGAATTGTGTGTATCTGTTAGAGATGCCACAGGATCTTTGTTGGAAATGTGCGTCGCGGCTAAACAAAGAGACGACGATGCCATGTGGAAATGTGCTAATTGGTTTTAGCTAGGTTACTGGGAAGTGGTGTTTATGGCAGCGCTAGTAAAGGTAGGTATTGAATACCTATTCGCATTTGTTTATGCTGTAGGATTTAATTGATGCCAAGAGACGTGGAATCTGTATTTGCTTTGGTCCCTTGGGTGTAAGTCGCCAGCCAATGTGTGTGTAGGGAACATTGTTGTACACATGGCGCGGCTGGGAAAATAGACGGCGCAATATTTATAGTCTCTGGGGAAGGTTACATAGTATGTAATCCAAATCCTTAGTTATTAGGAATTCGTCTAGGGGAATCTGCCTGACACCGGAGGAGGAATTAGTTTGGGATTCCTGATAAGGTAAGAAAGAAATCTTACAGAAATTGTATGCGAAGAGATGCATGAAAGGTAGGTTTTCTTTTCCAGGGACTTTTAGGTTATATAAATTTGATCGTTTTAATGCGTGCAACATTTAAGATGCTAATGTGATTGCATTAGCGAAAGCTTATGCAGACTGGGTAGCAGTTATTGGGGTTTTTTCAGGAAGGCGAACCGTGGCGTTTGGCGGAACCGCCACACACTCAACTGATGTGGAATTGCTATGTTATTGCTTGGTATACGGCAGATGATTTTTCTTATTCGATTTACATTCGATGTTCTTCAATATTTGTACACAGATCACAGATTACCAATTGTGGCGTTAAGCATGGATAGTGAAGATGGTGAATTGAACACACGGAGAAACGGGTGAGTAGCGAAACATTGAAACAGCAGGCTACTGCGCGTGTAGGAATTCGATTTCTTAATTCAAGTATACTCAACTGATGTGGAAGTGTTATGTTATCGCTATGGATACGGCTCTGATGCTTTGCTTTTTCGAATTTCTTCCGGTGTTCTTCAACTATTGGCTTGTATATTATTTTGTGTGTATCTGTTAGAAACGCCACAGGGATATGTTAGGAGACGAAGTTTGGGAGTGGAAGTGCAGAGGTTGAAGTTAAAGGAGGTGGAGAAAGATTTGGTTCTTCGTAGCATACGCGAAATGGGTTCATTAGAGCCATAGAGATGTGATGGGCGGGCAAGGGCAAGATACGGGGGTTACGTAAGTTACAGGGGTTTGTGTGAAGTGTAATAGAGGAGAGCAGGCTTGGGCAATCGATTGAGCCTGAGAGAAGACGGAGGATGAAGAGTATTTCGGCATGGATTCTGCGCTCTTTAAATGTGTTAAGGTTGATTAATAGCAGACGGCTTGTGTATGGGAGTAGAATCGACTGTGAGACAAATGGTACGGGGACCAGACCTGACTAGCATATTCGAGAAGAGGACGGACAAAGGTTATGTACACTGAACGGGTAACGTCGGGATCTCGCCAGGCTTTTCACAAAGCCAAGAGCGGCAATGGCCTTGAGGATTATGTGGTCAATATGTAAGATTAAATTGAATTCCTTGTTATATAGGATGCCCAGTTCATGAATCGATTTAACCTATGTTATCGGTTGGTTAAGTAAGAGATTGGGGCGAAACAAGGTGGGGGAGCGTTTCCGAGAGAAGGTGGTTGTGTGACATTTGTCGATATTCAGTTCGAGTGTGTCGTTTTGGCACCAAATCGAAAAGGTATCCAGATCAGATTGGAGACGTGAGGAGCCGAGGGGAGAGCAGATTCTCTTGAAAAATTTCGTATCATCCGCGTAAAGAGAGATAGAGGAGTGTTTAGTACTGGAGTCTATGTAGTTAGTGGTTAGAATAAATAGTAGAGGACCGAGATGAGTGCCCTGGGGAACCCCCGAAGTTTAAAAAAAAAAGAATGGGAAAGGGTGGACTTAAATCGTACATGGCAGGTTCGATTATTAAGATAGGAAGAAATCCACTTAATCAGTAAAGGTTCAAAGCCGAGGGAAGATAACTTGAAGAGAATGAGGTTATGGGATATTTTGCCGAAGGCCTTGCTGAAATCGGTAGTGATTAAGTCGACTTCATTGCCATTTTCTAAGGCAAGGAGTGTGTGGAATGAGAATTCCACTGGAATGGTAGTAGTGGACCTGCCGGAGAGGAAGGTCGGGAGAGATGAAGGATTTGCAGCGGAAACGGAAAGCATCGTATAGAAGGCCTTCGAACAGTTTTGGAATGTGCGAGACTTTATCAATTGGGTGATAGTTGGATATATCGTTTCTTGGTCCCTTTTTGTGTATCGGGGTTCAATAAAATGATTTCCAAATGTCTGGGAATTCATCTTGTGCAAGGGATATATTATAGATTATAGCGAGCGGGAGAGAAAGAGAAGAGGCGCAGCCATTTAAGACGATAGCAGGGAGTCCCCCTGGGCCGATGATGAACTCGCCTTTCAGTTGTTTTAGTTTTTCAACAAATTGGTGTTGTTGAATTTGTAGTGGGATGAGAGAGCCAGTGAAGTCAGAAGGGTTCGGCTGGAAAGAGTTGCCCGTAAATGATTGTTTGAAGAAAGATGCGAAAAGATTGGAGATGTTTTGGGAGGCAGTTGAAACATCGAGTCGTAGGAGAGAGAGAGTTGCGATAGGCATCAGATTTGCGTTCGTAGTTGATAAAGTGGAAAAAAGATTTGTGATCATTGATAAAGTTGTTTTGTGCTTTAATGAGATAATTGTGATAGAGGGAGTTGTAGAGCTGTGTGAATTGATAAAAGGAACCAAGATAGTTGGTATAGTCTAGGGGAGTACGAGTTTTTACAAAAATGTTCCACAAATTATTCCGCTTGTTTCGAAGGGTGCGGAGTTTGCGGTTATACCAAGGGGGCGATGAGAACGATATACTATATACGATATATAGAAAAGCAGGGTGTGGAGATTGTCAATAGTTGAGAGGCTGTGGGGAATAGGGGCAACTGAGGATGTATAGGGGTCTGTCGTAACCTGAAGGTCCAGTTGCTTGCCCCAATGATTTGCGACATTGCTTACTTGACAAAGTCGGTGAGACTGTTTACAAAGACACATTCCAGTTGGTAGTTATGGGGGTTTGATTTGTAGTAAGATTTATCGTATCCTCGGTGCTTACTTGCCCGTCGAGCTTGTGGGGAGGAAGTATTGTGCCAATACACGGGCACTCCGTTCACTTCTTCCTCCATCATAAATTGTTCACGCGCGAAGGTCCACCCGTTGTTCCGCCGACACAAAAGGAAAACGCCAAATAATCACCAGACGGGAATGGAAAAACAAACCCAAAATTTATTATAGTTGTAATCGGATTTTTTATTGTGGTTGATTTTTATAGTTTACATGTACATTTTTTGGGGTTTGTTATTTTCACATCAGTTATAAGATTTCAATAATATTGCAAAATACGTACGAAATAATGCTGGTACTTAGTTAGTAACTTGATATTAGTAATTACTTTACGCAGATACTCGACTGACTCGTACTTAAAAGGAATTGCATGCGTACACGCACCGTATTATGCACACGGTACGGCAGGTGGCGACGCGACCGATTCGACCAGCGGTTGGAATAATACTCAACGATATTTAATCGTTTGGGGTGAGTTTTTAGTGGTGTGGTGAAAAGGAAATGAAATTTCCTTTGACCAGTGACCACTGGAAGGCGATCTCGGGGGCGCGATGGTGTAGGTGTGTGTTCCTACACATCACCGTGTTCATCGATGCGTTTAGCCAAGGATAAACAGAACCTGAAAAGAGGAAAAAAAACAATAGTGAAACGACCTACGGCATCTTTCGGTAATGAGCAGCCACTCATTAGATGCTAAAAGCGATTGCGATAATCATACAATAGAGATCGTATATCGTCTCTCTGCCGACTGGGCGAATCGGATTCTTTTGTTTGCATATGTTTATGCTATTGAATCAATAGTTGCGAGTCTTCAGAAAGTAATTCAGATGGATACACAATGACGGCTGTGTATACCATCTGTGTAAATTATGCGTGGCATCTATGGCGACGGCTGAATCGAATTATAGTGTGAATATCTACACTAATTGGAAATTCGGTTTTTTGGGTCGCTAATGCAGAGATGCATTGGTAATGTATTAATGCCCTTGTAGATGCAATTCTTTTTAGGAATTTAATGTAATGCTTGTATCCATTAATGTCCTTGCAAAAGGAAATATTTTCAGGTGCCAATGCGATGGTATTGGCGGGAGACAATGAGAGTTGAGTTGCGGATATGGGGGGTTTTTCAGGTAAGCGGGCCGTGTGGTTTGGCGGAACTGCTACAAGATGATTATGGAGAGGTCTCCAACGAACCGGTTATCACCGCTGTTGCTGCTGCTCTGTACTTCCTTTCTGTTGTATCACCTTGGGATGTCCTCGTCACTTGATGCCGTGACGGGCTGACGGCAAGCCACGGATCAATTCTCTCAGCTTCCTTGTGGTTTCCGACTACCTCTGCTGTAGACGGCTGATTTGTGGCGGCGATTTTCTTCGAGTTCGGATTACGTACGTGCGACGGATTTGTTCTTTGATGGGGGTTTCCAAATTGTTTCCTCCTCGCTTACAATTTGTAAAGTTATCTTTGGCATCCGTTGTTTGCAATTGTGGCGTAATTTCATCCGTGTTGTTGCGGGCCGTGCGGCGAGTTCTAGCACGCGATGTCAACTTATCAGCTTTCACACTGGCTTTCATAGTGGAAGGCATTCTCTCTTCCATGTTTTCGTAGTTCAAGGGGCTCTGCGTTCGGATGGTAATATTGTGGCGGTTCCTTTGAACGCCGCTGCTTACCTTCCCATTAACCATGTGGGTGACTGCTCTCTGGAGCACCAAAACACTTAAAAGCATGTACTTACCTTTACATAGTGGTACTATAAAGACCTGAAATGGTGTAAATTCACAATATTCGCTGATGCAAAATCTATCAGCACCCAACAGACATGTTCCTTATAGGCGATTGGGTTGCATCACCAATCAACCAACATGAATCGAACCAATTCAGTACACATGTCTTAAATAAACAATCGCGATATGGATTCCGTGGAGGCGAGTCGTGCCTCCACGTAAAATAATTTCATACAGTCTGAACCTAACTATTGACAGAGATCGTCGGAATTAACTGTTGGGGTAGAAGTATTGTTGCCAGCGTATGGCACGGATTCACTTTTAACCCACGAGCAAAGATTAAATAAATGAAATTCACTAAACGATTGTTGCGCCGCAAATCCGAGAGAAGGCAATAAATAATAATGCACTGGTGTTGATTTGATTAATAGAATAATATGTTTATTTTTTATTGTTTTCTTTCTTTTTTTTTTAATTAGGAACTTATTATTATTATGCACTTTGGCAATCCATTTGCGTAGGTATACTAGCACAACACTCTACTAAAATTACTTGAACGACTCCACTTGTTACAAGACGACTCTTTTCGCGATTTGCATTAAAAATTATAAAAACACGCGCAGTGGCGGCGTAACTGCTCACAATGATGATTCAATGGTGACTAACTCGAATCGGGGGTGAAATTCATATTTCATTCCACACACAGGGCAACCAAAAGAGACCACGCATCTGCTCTCTCAAACTCACGCCCGCCGAAGTGTGGGTAACTTTTGTTAATAGGGAAATTGACGGACATGGAGAATGAGAGAATAGAAACATGATGTGCTGTGATCTCGGGGTAGCTTTGGTTGTGTGTGTTGGTATCAGATGCAGCTACTGACATGACCTACTGACCCAGTGGTACAGCTATGGTGTAGTCAGAGCACATTGAACCGTGGAAAGACAGAAATACGAAGGAGAGGAAAACCTAGCTGATGTTATTCACCTGCAAAAAGAGATCATTGATCCCAAGCGAATGGATGATCTGAGGGTAAGTCAATAGGACGCCGCTGATGCTTGGTTAATAATCAGCGTGAGAACCAGACTCTAAGAGGCTGAAATAACCCCAGCGATTTTGTTATGATGCAACAGCGTCGTTCGTTTAGACTTGTTGTTGCTAACCGACATTATGAGATTTCCGCTGGGAATCTCATGGTTAGCAAGAATGGAGTTGCCGTATGGCAAGAATGTAGCTAAACTCAATTATGCATTATCTGCATAGGATAATGAGTTTAGCTATACGTCCGTTTAACATGTTTTACATGGGGAATATCATATAAGGGAAATAGGTAGGTATGACGCGCTGAAAGCGGTCGAAATTAGGTGGAAATTGTGGTTGAGATTGTGGGTTGGTTCTCATGTAGAATAGAGAAACCCCCACATAACCACCGGAGTGTACGGAAGCAGTTGAGAGAGTTGGCATTGTACGGCGTATTAACAGTGAAAGCATTTTGTTTATATTCAAATTAAGTGTACCGCTACTGTGCAACCTTAATACTTATTTTAACTATTTGTTACATAATGGACCCTAATGTAATTGTATAGTGTATTAACAGTGAAAGTATTTCATTGATGTTCGAATTAAGTGCACCTCCTGTGCAACCGTTAATACTTAATTAAACTTATTGTAACATAACGTATCTGATAATAATTATACAGCGTAGCTGAACAGTGAACTATTAGTACATTTATTAAACGGAGCTTAATTTTTAGTTGGTTTAACCTGAAGTTGTAGTTTATGAGAAACGTGAATAAAACTAACAATAAGATGGAGAGTCGTTGTTTTCTTTCATCATGTTGTGAGGAAGTTCAGAGACCCACCTCCATGTTGTGTGTCGCGACCTGTGTCTTCGGGCTAACAAATTCAGTGAACCGGTGCCTTAGTGGCACATGACTGGGCGGCCGATTTACTAAGCACATGGGAACCAAAACAAAAAAACACCCCATAATGTCCCTCTCGGCTCCTCTTGCACGCACCCCCTGAAGGCATTAAGGACTAATATGATGACTTTAATTATTTTGGTTTTTATGAATTTCTTGTTATTTTATATCTATGCATTTCACTTCATTGATCACTATTCGTTAATCTGTAATCATTTCATTTTGTTTATTTATTTAATCTCTTCATTGACTGCTAATTTAAGAGCAGACCGTTATGATTGCTTGATCTCATTTTATAGGATGCATTAAACTTCCTTGAATTGTTGATTCTGCAGGTAGCGCTACTGAGAAATTGAGTACGTGCGAACGCATGTTATATGAAAGGATTGTACACTAGATAAATATTTTCAAAGTTTTTTAAGGGAGCTTTGGTATTCATTCGATTCCCAGCGAATTGTTAGTGCAGCAAGATGCACACGCATTGCAGCACTCATCCGCTACTGCTGCAGTTAAAATAGAAATTGGAAACTTTTCAAACAGTATAATGATTCGTGACCTAGTTTTAGATGAACCTTATTCAGGACTTACTCCATGCAAGCAATAGCAGCACACCGATTCCTTCGGCAAATAAAAAAAGAGAAGAAAACTGTTTAACATCCTTTATAACATCTGCTATGGAATATGCATTTCCCCTTCTTCATTCGCGCCTTGTTCTTCATACAGAAGAAAACTGGCGCCGCATTCCTCATCCTGTTTCGGGGTATGTGCATTTATGAATTTTTCAATTTACTTACATGAGCCGTTGGTAGATATTAAATCTCATAAATGCGGTAAATTTGCATGGCGCCTTTTGATGTAGTCAGAACACGAGGCTGACGTTACTGATGTACTCATTCTGCTATGCAATAAACATTTTTCTGAAAATATCCTCAGCGCGTTTCCTTTTTCAGTTCTTACTTTTCCAGTAAGCCATAAACCTCCTTTTGTTTGGTTCGTTAGCTCAACATGGTTAAGGATTGTGGTTAGAATGCCTTAAATGTAGTTGTTTCGCTCAGAATGCTTGAGGCGAATCATGAATGGAAGGATATTATGAATATTCGTGGATACAGTTGATAGTACGTGCTGTCGATCAGTGTGGGCGAATGCCAGTGGCCACATTGGCCGGAAGCTCTTGTTAAATAATCTGTTTACCACCCTTGCATGCTCGGATGTAGCGAATGGCGTGATGTTGATACAAAATCACAATTGTCTCTACGTCGGCTTGCCTACCTATTGAAATGAGTTATGTTATTTGTCGCAGGAAAAAAAAATTATACTATTATCCAAGGATTTTATATACCAACGGTTTATACAATCACTTGAGGCCAATCAAGTAAATGGCGATTTCTTCTTTGGAAAATCACAAAGTCAACAAAGAAGCCCTGGAAGAAATTTATCTGAGCAAACAATTATTGGGTTTGGAACAAAGTTTTGAATCACGGAAAATTAATAACGAAGAAACTAAAATATTTGTATTAAGATTGAACGTCTTTAAACACATTGTCCTAAATTTCAGGCAAACATGGATTTGTAATACTTCCTGAGGTGTATTTCCGATCTGCGCAGAATTCTTGGCGAAATATAATATTATACAATGGGGGGAAATATATAAACCGGGGAGTGTTTCTTGCTAACGGGGGCGTATAGGGTAGTCAATTGAAATTTCAAATTAATTTCTTATCCACTCTGCTTCGTACACTTTGGAAGCTTCTCTGGTATATTACAACCTGCAAGATTTCAGATTTAATTTGAATTTATGGGTTTCTGAGACCTCTTCTTGGGTTTCATTTATTATTGATAAAAGAAGCGAACAAAAAAAAGACAATTGCATACTAACATACCTAGATAAAAACAAATATAGGGAAGCAGTAATATCTTCTAGAGGTAAAGCAAATACGTTCAAAAAATTTTGTGGCGAGGAAGTCGTGGCACCGGCATGGGTGCGAGTTCTACTTCCTCCTCCATCAAAATTAATTGTTCCGACGGACACCAAAAAGAAACGAAATTTTGCCACAACAAAGAAAGTAACATAAAACATTTTCTCACTTATAAATTCTTTATTTTTGAAGGTATATCAAAATCGAACAACACATAAACTGACAGATTTAAATCAATACCTTCACCGACTTTAACTAAAGTTACTTGAACAACGCGAACACGACTCCAGTATATATTTGCGCGTCTCCGCAGTGACGGAGAGCGGGAGTGATGTGACCAGCGTGGTCAACGGATAGAATAAGACTCCTCCAGGATGGAACTCTGACATGAATTCCTTCCTAGGTTAGGGCTAAGAAACAAGGGAAGAGAGAGCAAAACTTTTCTCTTAAGGGTGGGCCGCTGTAGGAAATGCACTCTTTCAGTGCAATGGTGTGTGTGAATGGTTCTTTCATGGATGAAAACGAACCTAGAACAAAGAAAAGGCATAACGTGCATTCATAGGATACGATTTCGGTAAAGCAAATAAAGCCGAACTCGTCGGATGCTAATGGGATCTTTGTTGGAACATGTGCGTCGCGGCTAAACAAAGAGACGATGATACGATGTGGAAATGTGCTAATTGGTTTTAGCTAGGTTACTGGGAAATGATGTTTATGGCATCGCTAGTAAGGGTAGGTATTGAATTATTTGCGTATCGCCAGAATGCCTGATGAAGGACAGCGGTCTTTTGTTTACTCATGGTGTGAGTTAGGGAAATAGGCTTCAGCGTCGATTGCGCTAATTGAATGCAGCTGCTAGTATATTATTGCTGGGAGAAAAAGGTCTCCGGCCAATGTGTACGTAAGCTGAAAAATAGACAGCGCAATGTTTATGGCCCTTGGTGAAAGTTACATTATATGTAATTCAAATCCTTTTGTTTACAGGAATTCGTCTAGGGAGATTTGCTTGTAACCGAAGGTGCCGAATTAGTTTGCGATTCCTGATAAGGTATGAAAGAAATCTTACAGGAAATGTATGCAAAGAAATGCATGAAAGGTAAGTTTTCTTTTCCGGGGGCTTTTAGATTATATAAATTTGGTTGTTTTAATGCGTGGAGCATCTAAGATGCTAATGCGATTGCATTAACGAAAGCTTATGCAGACTGGGTAGCAGTTTTTCGGATTTTTTCAGGAAGGCGAACCGTGGGGTTTGGCGCAACCGCCACAGGGATGTAAAGAGGTGGCAAGGATTACGCATATTGTGGTGGTTTGTGTTAAATACAGTTGAGTTGACAAGATTGGCGCAGTCGACCCGGTCAGAGAGATGTCGGTGAATGATTAATATATCGGTCGGGACTCCGCGTTCTTTCAGAATTTTGAGGTTAATTTATTAGGGTTGGTGTAAGGGGAACCCCCTGTGGGGGTTCTTTAAGCCATTTCCAAACAACCAGCCATTCCCTTTAAATTACGGACACGATTATGATTGCTATTCCAACAACCATACTCATGATCGTGTCCCTTCTACCAGTTCCTCGCCCAAATCGCCGAAGATATCCAAGCGATCTACGGTCAGCGTCGAGAGACTTAAACCCTGCTTTCTGGAAGCTTCCGCCCCAGAACAGCCCCCATTAGCAGACGCAACTACCACCCAACCACCACAACCTCCCCGCACTCGCGCTCGTACACGCGCCCAAAGACAACTACCCCCCTCTTAACCCCCTTTACCTTATTTCGTAACTACGTTTAAGGAGGGGGGGGGGGGGCGAAGTGAGGTTCTTTAAGCCAATTCCAAAGAACCACCCATTTCCCTTTAAATTACCCTGTCTCACACTCACCTCAAGTTTTCCTACTTACCTGCATACGAGCAACACAAAGCTCTCTTCCAACCATTTCTCACCTGAAAGTTAAACCCCAGCATATCACCATCATTTTGTTCATATTACATGAACCTTACCAACCCAATCGGCTCAGCTCGTCAGCAATCTCGATTGGTAATCACACGCGAATCTAGCAACGTGTTCTTGTTCCAACAATTTGTTAGTCCAAGAATACACGCGGACCAGCGTACTTGTAGACACAGCTGCAGCCCATAATTTTCCTACCATTTAATCGGACACCATTATGATTGCTATTCCAACAACCATACCCGTGATCGTGTCCCTTCTATCAATTCCTAGCCAAACATTGCCCCCATATCCATTATGTTCCCAACAGTTGCAACCAATTCCCCTTTATCTGCCATCAACCGATTATCTAATTATACATGAACATGATTGTTATTTAAACAATCATACCTCATGATCGTACCTATGTACCATTGCTTTTGCCTAAACAATAGCTACCCTAGCCGCAGCCATGATAAACAAATTTTCGGTTGACCTATCGTCACCGAATAATCTATACCCTACAACGACACGATTGTGAGCGATTAAGTAAACACCACAAGGCTCCCATGTCGTACTGGCTAAACCGAACACACAGTAACCTTGCTGTGTTTACTTTATCTACCATCCGTTGGACCATGGCCACTGGGTAAGCCGTAGGCTTGCACATCTGCAGGCCGGATTCCTTACGACCGATGATTGTTTCTTAAGCAATCGTATCGATACCCATGGTTTATGATGGCATAGTCAGCCAGCCTCAATATTCGATCTTTTATTTGATCAGCCGGCGTATCCGAATTTATTTCATGTACCCTTCGTGTCTGCCTTGTCATGATGTCCAACGAATGGATTTTCATCCTGACCTGTACATTCGCCGGAAAAATTCCGCTGGTAGAAACTCCAATTCGATCGCCATTGGTGATTACCAAGGAGAAGATCGGATTGGCTATCACGCCATCGATAGAAAATTCCATCACGATGGCCGCTAGCGGATGTGGAGTGAAACAGTCACGAGGAGTTAGATGCTGGCCACCGAATAGTGTGGAAAGGTCCGGTAGTCAGTCGGTAGTCAGAAATATTTAGTCGCGTTGGTCGTTCACGAGAGTAGTCCTTGTGTCAGGTGTGAAGATTGTTTAAGAACCATTGTCCGGGAACAATGAACGGTGTGAACAAGTTGAGTAAATCGGTTCCGACAATCAATAAAAATCAACGGACAGTTTGTGTGAAACCTTTATATGTTTAACATTTATAATAGTGTAATCGATCAAAAAGTTATTTTATAAGGGGAACTATTAATTAATTCAAAACTCGGCGCATATAAGTGTTCGGTGAATAAATAGAGAAAAACATAAAATAAAAACAAAAAGCTATTTCCGACAAGATTGTGTGTTTCATTTATTTTCTCCTTCCTTTGGCGAACTATTTTAGTGAAGGATTAATCGGTGGAGTTTTGCCTAACCCGCGTCCGTGCCGACGCAGCAGTGAAAACGCCCACACCCCAATCAACGAAGGGCGAAACGGAAGAAATGACGTTGAATGCTCTTGATTTTGCGAATGTGAGCCTGCTGGTAGAGAGTTCATACCCGATTAGCATATTCGAGCTGTGGACGGACAAAATAAATTTAGAAGGATCGGGTGGTATACAGGCATTGGTAAGTTCTTTAGATCAACGCTTCACAAACCCAAGAGTTAAGTTAGCCTTAAAGACCGTCTCATCTAGTGGAACGAAATTAAAGTCCTTACCACATAAGGTACGGTTGCCGATCGATTGTTTGGTGGTGTGGGTTGTGTTATGAAGGTAATAGGGATGGGGAAGATAAAGGATGCACATTCGTGAAAAGCATTTGGCCAAACGAGAGCTTTTTAGTAAGTCAGTGACCTTTTGAATAAAACATATTTTTTTCGGTAAATAAGCATTTTATTTCTCAACATAGTCTCCTTTTACCTCGATACATTTAGTCGAGCGTTTTTCCAATTTTGTTATTCTTTCCAAATAATAGGTTTCCTCAAGGCCCCCGAAATATATGTTAGTTTCTGTGACTACCTTTTCAGTCAACCCAAATCTCTTACCGCACAGCCATTTCTTCCGGTTTGGAAACAGGAAATAGTCACAGGGGGCTAAATCATATAGCACATTTTTGGGACTCCCAGCTCAACTACAATAAGGCAAATTCTTTGCCCTGCGACTAAGTCGTCGGCTTTTTTGAAGTCAACGAACAGTTGGTGAACAGTCTCTCCGTATTCCCACTTCTTTTCCAGCAATTGCCTTACTGTGAACATTTGGTCGCTCCTTAACCAGTTCCTACGGAATCCACACCAGTAGTCTTCCAGTATTTCTTCTGCGTGCGGTGTGATTCTCGCCAGTAAGACATGTGTAGTATTTTGTATGTGGTAAGAAGTAACGATATTCCTATGTAGTTTTCGCAGTCAGATCTGTCGCTCTTTTGAAAATGGGGACGACTTTTGACGTTTTCCATTCTTTCGGAGTGATTTCCTTTTCCCATATTGTTTTAATCAGTTGGTGCATCTTTTGAGCGCTTGCCTCTCCTCCATGCTTCATAAGCTCTGCTTTTTGTTTGTTTCTGTGACCAGCCCTGTGAGCAGGGCGTTAGAATATACTCACAGTTAGGCCGGCTTGTCGTAAGAGGCGACTAAAGGCCGAGTGGTAGCCGGGATCCCAGCGCCCTGTCACCCGGTGAAATACCGCCCCATCAACCTTTAGGCTCCGTGAAATGGTCGGGAGAAATCCCTGGCCGTCTTTCAGAGCTTGGCTAACAGACCGGTTCGAAAAATGCTTAGTTTAGGTGGTAGTTGGTCCCAAGGTGAGCTAACACCCCATCACGCTGTATATACCGCGATATTGTCCAGAGAAATCTTCGACTATGTTTCGGATGTGTGGTTGATGGCCCGGACTGACACGGAGATAAGTCATGATGGTACATTCTGATATAAAGAATTCCGGAGGTAAACTAGTCTCCCAATCAGTTCTCTGGGGGGGACTATGTCAGGGGGAACAACATGCAGATATCATGATAAACAACCGAACTTTAAGAGGGCAGCATAACCGGGCTCGCTCTCGAGGTTCTGCCCACGGTCGACTGGTGACGGCATTTTGTCACATCAGGGGCATCGGTTTCACCAATACGAATGTAAACGCTGTCCACCAATATTTGCAAACAACGAAACCTGGTATCCTTGCCCTAACTGAGGCCCAGGTCGATTCGTCAACTGATTCGACATATCTTCGTTGCTCAGGATACGACTTACATTCGAGATTCCGTTTTAAGGGCGGAGTATGCGTTATCGCGCGGTCCAATCTGGCTTGCCGGAGGATGGAGGCTTTGGAACCCAATAATATGGACATCACATGGCTGAGGGTAGTACTGAGAAATTCTGTTAAATTTCGTTGTTGTCTTTACCGCTCCCCGAATGACGATCGACCAGCGACATTTTTCGAACATCTTTCACATACCGTCGACTGGATACAGATCAACCACCCAGCTTCTGAAATTGTTGTCCTTGGTGATTTTAATGTGCACATTTCCGGCTGGTTGGTACAGTCTAACAGAACCGACGAGGCTGTGAGGGTGGCGGAGATGTTTGCTGTTGGCCACAACTTGACTCAACTCGTGGAGGAACCAACGTGAGTACCGGATGCCAGAGGCGATTACGCGAACACCCCAGATCTCTTTTTGACATCCGAGCCAACCGTTTACAACGTGGAAGTTGCTGCGCCACTGGGAAACTTAGATCACTGCTTGGTATCTGTCGCGCAAGCACATGCATATCAAGCGAATAACCGACCTAGGCAGCTTCGCCATGTATGGAAGTATGCGGCTACTAACTGGGACGATTTGCGAGATTTCTTCGCATCCTTTCCGTAGTGGGGGGTGTGCTTCGGAAACTCCGATGTTAACGCTTGCGCGGAGTCGGCATCAGAGATTATTCTTCTCGGGATGAAGATGTATATTCCCTATTCCATCAAACGAAGTTCATCTGATAAGCCGTGGTTTGAGAAAAAATTCGAGCAGGTTACAGCGACAAGAAATAGAGCTTTTAAGCAATGGCGCTACAATCCCACCGATGTTAACAGAACGAATTTTGTTAGAATCAGAAATTCGTGCAACCAGGCGATTGAGACCGCAAATAAAGCTCAACGACAGAGTGATCAATAAGCTTCTTGGATGCCCGACTGGTTCGCGCACTTCCGGTCAATGGTAAAAGCTGTCAGCAATAACTTCGCATCCTCCTCTTTGCCTCCGTTAGTGACAGATAGCGGGACGTTAGTCGCGAATTATAAGGAAAGCTAATGTGTTCGCGAATTTATTTTCCGGGAATTCAATCCTCGATGCCGGTCTTTTGGAGCCACCGTAGATCGGGCCGGTACGATCTTCCACGCGGGATGTGAGATTTCGTCCGCGCACCATTCAACGCATTCTACGTAAACCGGATTGTAGGAAGTTAACCGGCCCGGACGGAATACCAGCAATAGTCCTCAGGTTCTTGGCAGACTCTTCCGCTTACCTTATGCACAGGGGACCTTTCCTGCCTGCTGGAAAACCGCTCGAGTTCAGCCAATCCCAAAGACAGGAAAATAGTGTCTCCCACAAAATTACCGTCCGATAGCATTACTGTCTATTTTATCTAAGGTAATGGAAAAAGTCATCAATAAAGAGTTGGTTAAGTATTTGGAGTGCAACCGACTTCTGAATGATCGTCAATACGGATTCCGTGGCAGGCGGTCCACGGGAGACCTTTTGACACTTATAACCGATATATGGAGATCTGCGATTGAACGACATGGTGAGTCAAGGGCGGTCGCATTGGATATCTCCAAGGCTTTTGACCGCGTCTGGCACGTGGCATTGCTGAGCAAACTTCGTTCATATGGACTTTCCCAACAGCTTCCTTGAGAATCGATCGATCCTTGAGAATCGATCGATCCGGGTTGTCTAGATAGGGTCCTGCAGCGAGGAAGGGCTAATCTCGTCGAGTTCAATGCAGCGAAGACACAGTATACAACATACACAAAGAAATGTGGATCATCGGTTCCACAGTTGATGATGAATGGCCGGGCCCTCGAGGCTGGGAAAAGCTTGAAATTGCTCGGCGTCACGGTCTGTGGGGATGTAGCATGGCATAAACACGTGTCGAGCGTCGCCAGGTCAGCCTCAGGAAAGCGGTGCTATCTTTTTAGAGCCAAGAATTATTTTACTCTGGCCCAACTTCTCCTCCTATATAAATCCCAAATTAGACCCGCGCTCGAATATTGCTCTCATGTTTGGAGCTCTGCTCCTAAACGTTCCCTCGACCTACTTGAGAGCATACAGAGACGAGCGATCCGCCTGATCGGGGACTGGGCGCTGAGGTCGGGACTACAACCGCTATCACATCGAAGACGCGTAGCCGACCTCTTTTAGACCGACCTCGACCAGATATTATCACGGGTACTGTTTTCCGGAGATTCGTGGTATTGTTCCATGTAATTCGGCTTATATGCGATCCACAAGACAATACGAGGAATCGCACCAGTCTGCGGTTTGTCTCCCGACGGCGTGAACATCCCTGCATCAGAACTCGTTCCGTTACAGAGCGAGGAAGCTGTGGAACTCCATTCCCACGCGAGTTTTCCCGGAGCGTTACAACCTGCAACTGTTCAAAAATAACTGCAACAGTTATTTGGTGGGATATCGGGGCGCCTACTCGGCGCTAAAGATTCGCCTCTCCCGAGAGAAGTCTAATCACAAAAAAAAAAAAAAAAAAAAAAAAAAAAAAGAGTGATTAATAAGCTCCTTGGATGTTTGTGTCTTGAATTTTTTTGGCTCTCCCTCGGTAGCCATCTAATTGAGTTTATGCCGGCATACATACCTCTGATGTTCTTTGCTCTGGCATTTTCTAGGATGTTTTCCATCCGAGTCTTCTCCCATTCGCGTTTCTTGCCTTTGAAAAGTCTCATTGTCTCTTTCCGAATCGTCGCGTATCCTTCTGCGCTGAGTTCATCATGTCTTTCTAAGTGGATCACTCTGGCGCGTTTACGTTGTTCGATCTTCGCACCGCACCCATCTTCAAGCTAAGGTTTGGACTTAATTGTTTTCTTAAATCCTTTTGGGCCGTTTGTTTAATTACGTCTCTGACCGATACCCATTTAGTGTCCACATTATTGATTTCCTCCTCCTCGCTACTTAAATTCTCTAGGATGCTAAATTGTTTCGTTAGTTCGTCTTGTTATTTAGCCCTCTTGCGCAGGTCTCTTAGTTTATCTGTGCGGAACTTTGTGTTTGTCTCCCGTGACTGGCCGTTTGGGTTTGCTGCGAGCCGACTCCTAATTTTGACCATCACTAGACGATGATTTGAGTCGCAATCTGCTCCTCTATATGATCTTACGTCAAGGATGTTTGAGTTTGTCTACGAGGAAGTTGTCTATTTAGTTACGCGTTACGCTGTCGGGTGATATCCATGTGGCTTTATGGATTTGCTTGTGCTTGAACGTCGTGCTTTTCACTACCAGATCTTTTGACGCTGCGAACGTGATAATTCGAGTTCCATTATCATTTGAAACGTCGTATTGTTATATAATTTATTAACAATTAATATTTATATGTTGTTTCCACAAAACTTACCCCTGTGTGTGGTCTTGACTCGTTCAATTGTTGCGATACAGCTGCGATTAATTATCCCTTATTATCTTTCGTAGGTTTTCCACAAACAGTTTTAACACATCGTAGGAGTTTAACAAACAGTTTATTATTCACGCCACCGCGGAAATGTTTCTTTCATTCTTCCTTCGAGACACGTCTATTCACACCACCGCGGAAATGTTTCAAATAATTAACACAATTGTTTAGTTATTTTCAACTTTTATTTATAATCACTATTATGTTAATTTAAATATATTTTTCTCTAATTTTTCTATTTTCTTCTTTTAATCTCTTTGAATTACTCAATGAATAAAACCGACCCGCACACGTCGACTGTTAAAACCACAAGAGGGCTGAATCGCGTGTCTTTCGGCACATATTCTTTTTTGTTCCGCTTCCACGATAGTTATTTCTAGGAAGCGGCGGAATTGGCTAATAGGGGGCGACTATGGCTAATAAAATGAAGATGGCTATTGCAATGTGAGTGGGGTTTTAAATGGGGGTTTACTTTTATTTAAATTATCTACTATTGTATTTGGGGATATTCTATTGTAAAGGGAAATTAGTGATTTGGAGGGAAGGGAAGGATATGTATGTGAAAACACGAGACGTTAATATTTCAAAGGGGGAGTAATAATTAAATGAACTTAATTATATAACAGTGTGGGTTTTCTTTATCTTTAGTTGGTTGAAAGATATATCTTTCTCAATTTTCGCGTTTAGGTCCCCGAGGAGGATTTTAACATCAAATGATGAGATCCCATCAAATACTTTCTCCAGGGGCTCGTAGAGCGTGTCCTTCGTTTCGTCGTCGGTAGATTCTGTTGGGGCGTATTCGTTTATAAATACATAATTGTACCATGGGCCCTGTACTTTTAGCACCGTCATTAATAAATCTCACATCTTTTACACTGCGTAATCTTGTTGCCTATGATGAAGCCAGTTATGCCGGGGTTATGCGTATCGGTACCTCCACACGCCAGTGTTAGCCTGTTGGTTTCGATTACTTGGTGTCGGAGTCGGACTTCCTATAGTGCGACGATATTCATTTTATATTGTTTCGCGTTTTCTATGACCGTCTGCATCGCGCCCAGTTTATATAACGTTCGATCATTCCACGTGCTGACGCGTATATCCCGCTTTTTCCATTTTTCCCTACGTCTTCTTTTTGCCGAGTCGGTGTTTTCTTGATGATTTGTTCCCTTATGGGAGTGTCGGTTCATCACACCTACGCCTACTGGGTTTTTCGTGGGATTGTTCTGTGTATATTGATTATTAATTTTTGTTCCTACTAGTCTTGGGGTTTCAAATACTCTGCCATATCAGAGCCCCCCTTTGATATGGTAAGGTCTGCTTACTGCTCTGATTCAGCTCCGGGTTAGAGGGGCGCCGTTATAATACAGCCGGTATACCCCTGGCTGCAAACCATCCAATGGGCACGGTGACGCGTAACACTCTGGATTATGGGTGACAGATCTTTGTGTGTTACTCCTCGCTTGCCTGTCTGACATGGGTGACCCTACTGGAAGCGTATGCTTCCATCAGCATAGCTTGAGTGATTTATTGTAATTGAAGCCCCCGCACCACGTCATGGTTTCTACCAGGCCTGAGCGTTATTTATTGGGGGTCAAACTTTTTTTTTAAAAGGTTGAAGAGCATCACAATCAACCGTAAATTTCAGCAGCTTGTCACAATTTTGTAGTAAACACCAGGTATTCTGCGGCTTATGATTGAATCTTCCTATCACCCCGAATGTTTTTTCTTCGAATTAATGAACTAACAACGTAGTTCTTAAAATAGATCATTTTACCTTTTTTATTTTATTTATTTTATTAAGTGTTAATGCTAATTATCTTCTTTATTAGCTGCTAATCCTATACCAACAAATATAATTCTTATCCAACCGTTGCGTACATCTTAAGCTCTATATTTTGTTAGTGAACTAAATTCCACAGAATATAACAATCTGTGCCACTTATTCTAGACAGTTTTTTTTTTTAAATAGGAGCACTGACAATCCACATAGTTACCCAAAATACACAATCATTGCTTTACTTCGTTTTTTAAGGACCTATGACCTCTTGTACGAGTAAAATGAACAATTGAATACATCGCACATTAGTTTCAATATCCTAAAGATTGGGGAAATTTTGAATCACAGGATCCGACGCAAAGTTCAGCATTCGTGTCCTTTAGTTTTCCATACAAGTTCCAGCGTATCGTTAGTTTATATTTAAGTCAATCTAAATTTTAAATTAATTACTCTTCAGAACAGCTTTTATGTATGCAGAAGCTTGTTATCCTTCTGTTTCGGCCGACATGTTCTATAATAATCCTCCCATTGGTGTAGCCTTGCTGGCGACGTCTGTGTTCGAAAATCTTGTCTCCCACGGAGTCAGAGGCTTTTGCCTGCGCCCATGTGTTGCATGTTATAAGGATGAAGATATTAATATTCATATTGGCCTCAGCTAAACAAAAAAATAACAAATTCCAAACAGGAATAAATTTGAAAGCTGAACACGTAACTGCTGCTGGTTCAGCAGTATAATTTAGAATAGATGGTGGCTAAACCAACGACTTCATTTCGTCCAGCGTTAGGTTTGTTTTTATTCGGCCCACAATTGATGTTGACAGTTGAAGGTTTGGTAAATGCTTTCCAGCAAAATATGGCTTGAGAATTAAAGAGTTTGTATAGGACCTTATTAAATGTGAACTAGAACGATTAATTTTCAGTTGGGGGTGTTGGCCTTGGGAATGTATAATTCCCAATAATATTGGAGGACAAATGCACAGGCGATCAATTGAAACACTAAGTACCGCAAAATATAAATGTTTCACTGTCCTGGCTGAATATCGGCAATGTACTCTTTAGTGAGGAGATGGAAAAGGTGCCAACGATTGCAACGAAATGAAACTTATAGAAACCCAACCATCAATCGAAAATTATTATGTCATTAGAATATAACCAAAACTGTGTATAAAACTTAATTAAGGCCTGGTGACTTGGTTGTACTAAAATTTCTCAAAGGGTATAATTCTGACGGTTGGCGCAAGGCTAATAACCTTGTCCGGAAAAACAAATTATTATGGAAAATTTAACAAGCCTCGGGACTTGCTAAAAGGGGCCAAGACCGGATCCCGGTTGTAGTGCCGAATGATGATGATAATTCTGACGGCAGTTATTATGCTCTTTCTAGAAATAGGATCTTATAACGCTGAGTCAGTGCTCTGAGAAGCTGTTAGATAATGATTGGAGATTTTTTTGAACAATTGCTTTAGATACAATCTTGTGGGAGGAGGTCTTTGTGCCGGCGTACAACACGGAGTTCTACCTCGTCTCTCAGCATCACTAAAGTTTCGTTGATGTTCCAAAAGGAAAACGTCAACTGTCACGCACCGAACACTGTGCACCCAGAAGCAACAAAATGTAAAACAACCCAACCAGGATCTGCTGCAGGAATACTAAAACGCTGAGTATTGTGTTGTTTGTGATTTATTGATTTTTTATTTTTAGTTTATGGTTTTGGTTATTACACTTAACAGGTTTCAACAAATTTGGACGAAAAAATCTCAAAAAATATTATTAAATGTTATAATTGGTCGGCAGTCTAAGTAAACGACGCCGCCATTACGGAATGTACACAACACGTACTCGCGGAGACAACAACTCAAACGATTACAGCGGAACTCACAAACTCGCTCGACTACAATTGATTATCGCTTTCCCGTGCGCACCGGGGTAGCGAGAGCAGCAACGACCTGCTCGGTTGAATGATGGAAATGGACTCACCGATGATAGAACTCTGACATGAATTCCATCCTAGGTTAGGGTTAAAAACAAAAGAAGAGAGAGAAAAACTCAAGCAATGTTTTCAGCCTCTGTGCACGATCTTTTATTTGAACAGCTGCCCGGTCGATTTCTCTTCTTTGTACCCAATGCACTTTTCGTTTGCCTTTCCTTCCAAGGTAAGGACATTCTACCAATCTGGACGATATCCATGGGAACCTTTCCAATGAGACGCGAATCGGTTTCTCATTGGTCGCAGTGTCGAAAGAAAGATGGCAGTCCCCTCTCACCACACGAGTGGAAATCCACCTCACTCACGGGGTTGATTCTGCATCGAGCAGCTCTCGAAGAGACAGATCTTAACCACCGCTGCGTGTACACACGAGGGAGTCAAATTTCATTCCCTGTCGGGTACTCACACGTTGCTGGGGTCGTTTTCATACGGTGGAGTCCGCATACCGATCCGATAAAGTCTCTGCGCGAGTACAATAGATCCTCATTGCTTGTAAAATCCTTTTTTTCATTTCTTTGTTCTGTTCATCGTGCGGCGAATTGAACTATTAATTAATAAATAAACAGTGTCGCGATTATTCTCAAATTAACAATATAAAGTGTCTTTATTCTCAAATAACATTCTAAACTGTAAAACTGAAAAGAAAATATTAACAATAAAAAGCTGTCATCACCACCAATTCCAAGTGTTTCATTCTTTGTTTCTTCTTGGCGAAAATCTGCTGCGAGCAGTAGGACGACTGTGTGCATCTTGAAGGATTATGTAATATATAAATATTGGAGTATCACCAATAAAAGAACTTAATAACGTGTTTCACTCCTACTATATTCTCTGGTGCAATTAGCGCTTTGTCTAATCCTCGGTGGGTGTTTTGCTGAACCCACGCCCGTGCTGGCGTACGAGTAAAATCAACCCCACACAACTCTTTGGAGTATTAACCCGAGATTATTTATCGGAAAATGCATAATTAATATGTCTTCAATTTCGATATACTCGTATTATTATTGAACAGAAAGGACGGAATCCAACAATCTGTAGCATTATTTTATAGATAGATGTTTTTGTTAAACCATTAGTGAAGTTTAGGATTAAATGTTTAATTCCTTTGTGTTGTATCCTTTCTACTAATACCCGTTGCTTGATTAACTCTACAACTTACAACAAACAAGCAAAACACAAAGAAATCTCTTGTTTCAATAGGTAACATTAAACCAAAATATTTAAAGGGTAACAACTGGAAAGTGAAAAAGACAGACGAAGAATAGCTGGCTCAATATACCAGCGGTGAATACGATCAGCTGAATATAATGAAGAGAATAACTGGAAGCTATCTCTTCGATTGGTTTGAAACTTTGGAAAAGTATTTTTCATATGCTGTACTATTAATAAAAATAAAGGATTTGGTTAAAAGTTTCAAATAGATTTCAACCTATAAGAAGAAACGGTTGGGAAAAATTAAATTCACAGAATCGTCAAGCAACGATTTCTTGCGATAAAGAAAAAAAAAATCAAGTAGTATTGGTAATTTAAAGTCAAACTTTCTGATGTTGAAACACCTCACCATAATTTAGCGTCACTAACCGTCGTTAAAACGTAATTAGCTACAAATCGACCCATGCACTAAACTCTTTATTACTGCTTTGTTGAGGTATAGCATTTGAAATAATAGTGAAGAAGATCGTGTGATACGAACTGACGCTATGACAGTTTGAATCACGAAAAAAATTGAACCTACGCGTTACCCATCAGGCTACTGACCGTGTTTTTGATTTTGATTTTAAAACTCGGCTATACTCCACTGATGTGAATTATTTTTGTTATCGCTATGGTATACGGTTCTGATGTATTTTCTTATTTGATTTTTCGTTCGGTGTTCTTCACTATTTTGCTTGTGAATTGTGTGTGTATCTGTTAGAGTCGCCACACCACTCCCTCCGCAGTAACTTCGTTACGATCAGATTCGTATGCGGTACGACGGACGAACGAGAGAACGAGAAAACGTCGGGGGCTGTGCTCTATGCGGAAGTCGTGACCGTGTGTGAAGTTCTGCTTACTATGGGAAAGTGTATGTTGTGTGTACAGATCACGTCGGGGTCACCAATTTAGCGGATGTTGATGTCTATGTCGAAGTTGAGGTAGTGTTCCGCCGAACACCGTGCGCAAAATATTTTAAAACACAAAACGGAACTGGAGCGAATGATGCGCTGAACACATGAAACACAAGGATATTTGTCCTTAACCTGTGGTTTTATTTTTATTGCTTAACACTATTGATCGACAATATCATAAAAAGTTTACTTGTTAGGTGTTCGTGGCCGGACAAATCACTCGGCGTATTTTACTAATTTCGCACGCCCGATCACACACTTGACGTTACATTTCTTTTTATCAATTCAATACGCGGACCGGCCTCCTCGTTGGGTTCTCGTTGCCTCGCTGACAACCTCCTCGGTGGGGTTCTCGCTGTTCCTCGTCGCGATGACTATCCAAATTAGACTGCCGTTTTTTTATCCGAAAAATACCCGGATACAGATTGTATCTTTATCTGTGCAGACAACTTTTCTCCTTAGATCTGCTAACAGAATTTCCGAATCTCTGTTAGCAGCATGTTATAAATTCCCAGGGGTAATTTGGATGCCTGAAAGGGATCAACACATACATCATCATCACCCTCGGTGATGGTGATAGCATCTCATCTCACGGTTTTCTGTTTGCGCGGCACATCTGGTGCGCAGAACGGAGATGATTGTTAGGACGTATAGTCCGTGGGTTTATTTGCCTTTGTAAACACACCGAAATCCATTACATCCTTTTGAGGGTGTGAAATTCTACAAAGGAATCGTGGGTAGGAGTAGTTCCCTTGTAGGTTTTAAACCTCATACATTTTTCGAATTATCTCGTTGAGATAATTACGGTTGCCGTTTCTTTTGTCTGCCGATAGATTTGGTGGTCCTTGTGGCAGACCACCCGCACGTGCATCCGTTGGTCGGCTAATTTGCTGGCGATAACAAATCCTTGTAACATCGTGTAGATGTTCAGGATTTTCGATTGTGCATTGGCGGATTTCGGTCTTTGAGGATCGGATGCATGAATGTTTTCCTTTGTTTCAGGTATGCTTTATTCGAACTGTTGAGCTTGACATTGAAAACTTTGGGAGGTTCAGTTCCTTGCTTTTTCGTGTCGGGCTCAACGTTGACCAAATGTTTCAGTGCCCTAACGTGGGATTTTGGGACACGTGTTTGTGGGGCGCGTGCAACGTTTTCAGGGTAGGTATTTCCTTGATGGGCAGGAACCTTACCTGGGTAGAATTGTGCGTTCGTAGCACGCTACAGAGGTACAATAAGGGCACACCTAAAATTGTTTGATGTTTCCTTCACGAAAATGATAGACTAATTAAACCACTGCGCCTCCATTTCAAACAGTCTTAAAGAACGAATCACATTTAAGTGCCATATATTCCTTAAGTAAGCTTTCAATACATCAGTTCGCATTCATTTCACTCCTCCTTTTCCCTGCGGTATTTCACTTATAATATATTCCCTCTGATAGCATTCTGCATATATTCGTGTGGTCACATAACCACTAGAATTCCCTTCCTATTTTGAAATTCTCTTTCAGCGATTTTGACAAGATAAACCATGGGCACACCTAAAGATTTTAACAAAACCCTCTGAGCCGTTTTTTTTTTCTCTGCATATACTTTCCTGCACAATTAGTGATGGTGACGATAAGCGGCAGGACTAAAGGCTCAAGGCATCGTCGCTGACATTGGGCTTCCTTTTCTTATACTAAATCCATGATTTATGCTGGTTATGAGTTGAGTGTCCCAAAAAGAAGTATCAAAGAATGTAAACCACACAATAGACAAGTAAATGCGGTAGTCCCCTGGGCTAGTATTCCTTGTGCTGTTGTATCGGGCTTTGCTGTTTTCCATGGTCTCGTTTGTGCCTTTGTCGGCAGGATTTTGTGGTATATGATGAACAGCTTTGTCTGAATCTATTTTTCTGTTCCCTCTTTCAAATATTCGTCCCTTTGCTGGTCTTCCCCTTCTGGACACATATCCATAGCCTTTGTTTTTCTTTTCTTTAGTTTTTTTTTTTTTTTTTTTTGTTTTTACTTTTTATCTAACGACTAGCATAAGCGATGCTATTTTGGTTTGTCTCGTCTTTCTCCATAAAAATTAAAATCGGTGTCGGGTCTTAGTTCCGCCACATATATTCGTTTGCTTGCCATGCGATTCAAGCCTTTAAGCTGTGTTAAAAAAGGATGTGGGATTTGACAAAATCCCTGCTCCTACAAGGAGGGCAAAATGTGAGGTTGAAGGCAGTGGTACGGATTCTGCGGCACATGAATACTTAACTTTAAATAACAGTAAATAACGTGTATTATCTAAAAGGAGATATGAATACTAACTTTTACAGATTTGTACTGGTGCTAGATACCAGTGTTCTTCTATGGCTTAATAAACGCTAGCGGTGGGAGCTATTTTCTCAGGTGCTAGTCAAAACATATATATATATATATATATATATATATATATATATATATATATATATATATAAATATGTATATAAATATATATATATATATATATATATATATATATATAAGTAGGTGAACAGAGGAATTATTTATTTATTGCAGGATTTTGGTAGGAGAAGTGTGCTTGTTGAGGGCATTTCTAGAAGGAATGGTATTAGTGGCCTTTATTTGACATACATAGCTATGGGTCGGAGATAGTTGGCTCTTTTCCTGACTGCCAGATACAAACGACCCAAAGTTCAATGCATTTAAGGAGGTAAATGGAGACAATTTTCACAATCACAACCTTTCAACAAGAGGAGATTTCATACCGTTTGTTTTTCTTCTTAAAAATATATTAGGAAGCGGTTGGAAATTTAAATCTCTCATGCAAAGGGGGGAAATTGTTTGAATCCGTTCTTATTGCCCTCTTAGTTACTGGTCCTGGTGAGCTCTGTTGCTTTACACATTTTAAAATTAAAATAAATATTAGGTTTTAAATATGTCAATTATTGTGTAATCAATTATATTAAGAATGAGGAATGATCATTAAGGAGTTATATCCGGTTGGAGGCCAAAAAAACAGTTAAACATTTTTTTTTTGAGCTCGTTTTTTAATAATTATAAGCAAATATGGCGCAAGGCTAATAACCACACGATCTTGGTTAAAGAACATTTTTTCGAAAAATGGTGACTATTTAAACAAAAAACTGCTTTGTCGGCGAAAAAAAAAACTATTAAATTATTTATATTTTTTTTCTTATTAACTGATCGTTAAATAATAATAATACAAAATAAGATAATGGAATGAAGAAGCTACAGTTAAAATTTCAATTCGATCGGATAAAAACTCTTTGATATCTCCTGCGTGCCGATTTCAAAAACATGGTTTCAGGAAAAACGTATTTAAAGTTTAAAAATAGTATAACTTATCGAAATCATTATAATATGGCCAATAATCATTTTTTTTACCTTTTCTCTGCTACCCCAGCACCGTATAATTGTGCAGGGGTTCTCTATATTACATGGAGAACCAACCCACAATTCCAACCACAATTTCCGTCTTATTTCGACTGCTTTCAGCGTGTCATATTATCCCCTATTCCACCGTTCATGCTATTCACCTGTAATATCATGTATTCCCAAAGGATGCATAGCTAAACTCATTATCCTATATAATTGAGTTTAGCTACCCTTTTTGCCATATGGCAACTCTATTCCTCTAACCATGAGATTCCCACCAGAAATTCCATTCATGTTGGTTAGCAACAGCCAAGTCGAATCAAACGACGTGGTTGCATCATCATTCAATGGCTTGGGTAATTACCGCATTCCTTAGCGTTTTTCCCACGGTATTATTTCCCTAGCCGATGTAGTGTCCTATCGATTTTCCACAGATCATCCATTCGCTTGGGATCAATGATCTCTTTTCGCAGGCGAATAGCACCGGCTACATTTCCTCTTCTCCATAATTCTGTTTCCATACGGTTCAATGCACTCTGAGATCACCACAGCCGTAACACTAGGGCAGTAGGTCATACTCAGAAACTGCATTTGATACCAGCACACACAACCAAAACCACCCCGAGATCATCGTACATCGTGTTTCTGTTCTCTCATTATCCCATGTTCGTCGATTATCAATTAACCGATTTTCTATCACACTTCGACGGGCGTGACAATGAAAGAGCAGAGGCGTGATCTCTTTTGGTTGTTCTGTGTGCAAAAATAGAACACAGAATTTCACCTTTCATTACAGCAGTCAATTATCAACCTTTGAAGCGCCCATACGTACTAGAGTCGCCGTAGTCACGTATTTTTCATTCAACCTTGTTGTCGATACGTAAAGGTCGAGAGTGTTCGTACAGTCATAGAGTGTCATCATTGCATTATCGCGCAACTGTTTTAATCGGTTTTAACGTAGTTATCCTGTATTTTTAACCGAAGGTTTACTCTGGATTTTAAATCAAATGTCACCAAACAAAAGAAACAGTGTAATAAAAAGTAATTAATAACTTAATATTGAAAGTGTCCTATTTATAATAATCAAAAACAGAAGACATTAAATACCAATATCATCCAAAGTGTTTTATTCGTTTTGTTTTCTTGGACATACGTGTTGCAGTGGAACAGTTGCTGGAAGGTCGGAGTAATTAGTGTCGGGGGATTTAAGTGTACTGAGTGCCCGTACATTGGCACAACAACTTCACCCCCACAATTGCCCTGCCAAAATCGTATTCTGGCCTTTCAGCTCTTGTGTCGCCGATGTAAGGCTGCGTCTAGCCGTTTTCTCAATTTCGGAAATGGAGCGCCCACCGGCCTTGACGCGATTGCGTCCGATTCCATGCAAAAATCGAATAATGTACACCCAATCGTTATTCCTAGTGCATCGTAAATAGAACATAAGCCTGATAACCCCTCGTTGAAAGTGGTGTCAGTGATATCAGTTGGCATTTCAAGCCCGTTAGGGCGTTAGAATATACTCACAGCTAGGCCGGCTTGTCGTAAGAGGTGACTAAAGGCCGAGTGGTAGGCGGGGTCCCAAAACCCTGCCGCCCGGTGAAATACTACCGCGTCAAGCTACAGGCTCCGTGAAATGGTAGGGAGAAATCCCTGGCCATCTTTCGGAGCTTGGCTAAAGAACCGGTTTGAGAAAAGGTTGGTGTAGGTGGTAGTCGGTCCCAAGGTGAGATACCACCCCGTCACGCAGTACATTCCGCGATATCGGCGGGTCGAAATCTTCGACTATGTTTCGGATGTATGGCTGATGACCCGAACTGACACGGAGACAAGTCATGATGGTACCTTCTGAGATAAACAATTCCGGAAATAAACTAGTTTCCAATTCGGATCTCCGGGGGGGGGGGGGGGGGGGGGGGGGGGGGGGGGGGGTCAGGGAGAACATCAAACAGATATTATGATAAACAACCGAACTTTAAGAAATTCGTCATCGCGTAGTCGGGTTCGTTCTCGAGGCTCTGCACGTTCGACTGATAACGGCATTTTGTAACAGAGGTATCGGTTTCACCAATACGAACGTAAACGCCGCCCACCTATATTTGCAAACAACGAAACCTGATATCCTTGCCCCAACTGAGACCCAGCTCGGTTCGTCAACTGATTCGACATATCTTCGTTGCTCAGGATACGACTTACATTCGAGATTCCGTTTTAAGGGCGAAGCCTGCGTCTTCGCGCGGACCGATCTGGCTTGCCAGAGAATGGAGGCGTTGGAACCCAATAATATGGACATCATATGGCTGAGGATCGTACTGAGGAATTCTGTTAAATTTCTTTGTTGTCTTTACCGCTCCCCGAATGACGATCGACCGGTGACATTTTTCGAACATCTTTCACATACCGTCGACTGGATACAGATCAACCACTCTGCTTCTGAAATGGTTGTCCTTGGTGATTTTAATGTGCACAATTCCGGCTGGTTGGTACATTCTAACAAAACCGATGAGGCTAGGAGGCTGGCGGAGAAGTTTGCTGTTGGCCACAACTTGACTCAACTCGTGGAGGAACCAACGTGAGTGCCGGATGCCCGAGGCGATTATGCGAACACCTTGGATCTGTTTTTGACTTCAGAATCGAGTATTTATACCGTAGAGGTTTCTCCGCCATTGGGAAACTCAGATTACTGCTTGGTATCTGTCGCGCAAGCACTTGCATATCAAGGGAATAACCGGCCTAGGGAGCTTCCCCATGTATGGAAATATGAGGCTGCTAACTGGAACGATTTGCGAGATTTCTTCGCATCCTTTCCATTGTCGAAGGTGTGCTTCGGAAACTCCGATGTTAACTCTTGCGCAGAGTCGGCATCAGAGATTATTCTTCTGGGGATGGAGATGTATATTCCTTATTCCATCAAACGAAGTTCATCTGATAAGCCGTGGTTTGACAAAAAATTCGAGCAGATTACAGCGGCAAGAAATAGAGCTTTTAAACAATGGCGCTCCAATCCCACAGATGTTAACAGAATGAATTTTGTTAGAATCAGAAACGCATGAAACCAAACAATTGATACCGGAAGAAGGCTCACAACGACAGAGTGACCAATAAACTCCATGAGTGCCCGACTGGTTCGCGTCCCTTCTCGTTAATGGCAAGGGATATTGTCAGCAATAACTTCGCATCCTCCTCTTTTCCTCCGTTAGTGATGGGCAGCGGGACATTAGTCACAAATTCAAAGGATAAAGCTAATGTGTTCGCGAATTTATTGCCCGCGAATTCAGACCTCGATGCCGGTCTTTTGGAGCCACCTGTGATTGTGCCGGTGGGGTCTTCGATGTGGGATGTGAGTACTATTCAACGCATTCTTCGTGGACTGGACTGTAGGAAGGCAACCAGCCCGGACGGAATACCAGCAATAGTCTTTAAGAACTGTGCTTCAGAACTATCGCCGGTTCTTGGCAGACTCTTCCACTTCTCTTATGCACGGAGGACCTTTCCTGCCTGCCGTAAAGTCGCTCGAGTTCAGCTCAACCGAAAGAGGGGAAAAAAGTGTATCTCGCAAAAATACCGGCCAATAGCATTACTGTCCATTTTATCTAAGGTAATGGAAAAAGTCTTCAATACAGAGTTAGTTAAGTATGTGGAGTGCAACGGACTTCTGAATGATCGTCACTACGGATTCCGTGGCAGACGGTCCATGGGAGACCTTTTGACACTTATAACAGATATATGGACATCTGCGATTGAGAACCATGGTGAGTCAAGAGCGGTCGCATTGGATATCTCCAAGGCTTTTGATCGGGTTTGACACGGGGTTGTTCTGAGCAAAGTTCATTCGTACGTACTTTCCAAGCCGCTTTGGGTCTGGACGAAGAGTTTCCTTGAAAACCGACCGATCCGTCTTGATGTGGATGACGAGTCTTCGGATCTGTATCGTGTTAATTCCGGGGTGTCTCAAGGTTCGATTTTGGCTCCAACCTTGTTTTTGATTCACATGAATGATTTGTCGGAGTCATCGTATAACAAAGTGTTCAGTTTTGCGAATGATAGTACGCTTGTTTCCTCTTTTTCGTGTGACCGGCCGATTAGTACATCAACATCGCACCACCTAAACTGCATCCAGATCGACTCTCTGTATCGGGATCTGGATAAAGTCATGCAGTGGGGAAGGGCCAATCTCGTCGACTTCAATGCAACGAAGATACAATATACAACGTTCACAAAGAAAAGTGGATCGTCGGTTCCACAGCTGATGGTGAATGGCCAGGCCCTCGAATCTGGGGAAAGCATGAAATTGCTCTGCGTCACAGTCTGTGGGAATGTATCGTGACATAAACACGTATCGAACATCGCCAGATCCGCCTCTGGAAAACTGAGCTATATTTTTAGAGCCAAGAAATATTTTACTCTGACACAACTTCTCCTCCTGTATAAATCTCAAATTAGACACGCGCTCGAATATTCTTCCCATGCTTGGAGTTCTGCTCCTAAACATACCCTCGACCTACTTGAGAGCATACAGAGACGAGCGATCCGCCTGATCGGGGACTCGGCGCTAACGTCTGGACTACAGCCGCTATCACATCGAAGGCGCGTAGCCGACCTCTTTCTGTTGTACAGATGTTATCACGGGTGCTGTTCTTCGGAGATTCGTGGTATTGTTCAACACAATTCGGCTTATATGCGCTCTACAAGACAATTCGACGGATCGCATTAATTTGTGGTTCATCTCCCGACGGTGCGAACGTCTCTGCATCAGAACTCGTTCGGGTACAGAATGGGGCAGCTGTGGAGTTCCATCCCCGCGCAAGTGTTCCCGGAGCGTTACAACTTGCAACTGTTCAGAAAGAACTGCAACAGTTATGTTGTGGCATCTCGCGGCGCCATCTCGGCGTCTCTCCCGAGAGAAGTATATTTAAACAAAAAAAACCTCTTTCAGCTTGACAATCTTTTCGGCGCGATGATCCATACAACTGCTTTAAATGATTCGTTTTGACTTTGGGTGTATCCACCCAAGCAACGTGAAAGAAGATCGTCAGAATTTAGTTCTTAGTATTACGACCTGATTGCTTCAAAGACATCTTTATGCAAAGGAAACTTATGCTTATAAGCAGAAATTATTATTATTATTATTATTTACTGGCCTGTAGGAACCCGGAAGTTCATGACCTCACCGACTCGGCTCCGCCATTGTTCCCTGTCCTGTGCGCTCTCCTTCCACGTTCGATCATGCGATCCGATCTCCTCGACGTCCAATCGAACACTGTCCTCCCATCTCCGTCGCGGCCGTCCTGGCGGTCTCTTCCCCGTTAGTTTACCGTCAAGAATTCTATGCACGGTCCTATCATCGCCCATTCGCGCTACGTGTCCGGCCCATCTTAATCTTCGCGACTTGATCACTCTCACTATTGTAGGTTTGCGGTATAGCTCTTCCAATTCGTGGTTGTGGAGTTTCCTCCATTGTCCTGACTCCTCGTCATATTTACCGCCAAATATACCCCTTAAAATTTTATTCTCGAATACGCGGAATTTGTTCTCTTCCCGTTTTGTGAGAGCCCATGTTTCGCATCCGTATAGAGCAATCGGCATGATTATGGTTCTATAGACACGGAGCTTTATATTACGCGATAGCAGTTTCGATTTTAATAGTTTACTGGCTGCATGCCAACTAGCGTTGCCTGAATGTAGTCTTTTGTTAATTTCCTTTGACGTTTCGTTTCTGGTCGCCAGTATCGTTCCCAGATATTTCAATTCTTTGACATTTTCAAATATCTTGCCCCTGACGTTTATGTGTGTTCTCTGAGGTCAGCCTGCTCTCGTCGTAATCATGTATTTCGTTTTGTCTTCGTTTATTTCTAGGCCCACCTCTTCTGCTGCTTGCATGATGATTTCACAGTTTTTACTTATAGTTTCGAGATTATCGCCCAGAACGGCGATGGCATCCGCATACGCGAGCACTTGTGTGATCCCGTTCAGGGATGATCCGGCCGTGATAACATACTCGAGGACAAAGTTAAAAAGTCATGGCGAGAGGCCATCCCATTGTTTTAGTCCGTCCCGGATTTCAAATGGTTCTGAGAGGTGGCTTTCTATTCTAACTCGCCCTTTGTTTTCGTTCATGCAGATTTGAATGAGGGCGGCATATAAGCAGAAAGAGTACCTAATGCTTTGCTCTGGTACCAAGAGCATAAAGAATCGACTCCGACTGAACACTTTTCCTGTTTCGGTTTTTCATCTGTGGATATTTTATGGTAGAAGGTTGCCCATATATCATTTCTCAATTTTTCAACTGATCCAGCATTGCGTCTAATAGCAAGTCCATGAAAAATAGTAAGTTCATCAATGAGCTTACCCGTCAATTTACATCGGAACTCGAGGCCTTGGGTTTTTTTTCACGTTACGAAGGCGAGTTCTTATTCGCTTTTGAACATGGTCAATACACACTTAGCAACAGAAGCATTTCGATACGTATTGACGTCAACAATATCTTTATAGGTTTTCGGGTTCCCATCGCAATGTAATCGACTCATTTCACATTATGAAGTAATTTGTAGCGCTGGAACATATTAACAATGGCGTCGACCTCCATCTTGTCCACTGGACCCTCATGATTTGCTTGGCCATTCATGATCAGCAAAACCTTCTTCATATTCTGTAGGTCCTTCTTTTTCCGTCCAATATTCACACACTTTACAATACTTTGATTTGATACACACATCTAACAATTTACCAGTTCACAACCAATTCGCATAACGAGACCGAAAAGAGGAGAAAAACCTCATTTTCTCCACGAACCGTCGCCAGATACGTAAGCCAATCGCTGTTATTGTGTTCTATAGACAATACTTTTTCTTTTTCAGCTGCACTTATCAAACATAAAGTGCGCACTCGTTCGATAGCAATCACAATATTAAAAACTGGCTATGGAAGCGCTATAAGAGCTCAGAACTTTTTAATGCCATTGATTCCAATACCACGCAAGCGCATTGCAAAAATCATAAGTGTGCTGACTTCATATGCACGATCATTAATTAATGGGCAACTGTTTATACAATGATTACTGTAATTCCTGCAGTTTACAATAATTATGGCGTGTTACATAATTACGGACAACATCAAGTGTGCCTAACATTATCTTAATGGCGTTGCTATGCAAACTTTTATGAACCCATGTAATTACGTCTATGGATGGCACAATTTTTTCCGTGAAGGGTATTTAATCCTAAACATACCAATGATATTGGTTCAATAATTACGTATAGTCACTTATTGGTTAACTAGCATCATGGTGTGTCGGAAGGAACTATCAAGATTTTTCATAGGCAATGTTGTCATCATAGAAATTCAATGCACCCATACATCATACATTTATTCCAAAACAAGATAATCCAAACCCAATGTATTCTCAAAAATTCAAATAAGCGTTAGTTTCCCTTAGACAATGAGGACTTTACTAGTAACGGTTCAGAATAATTATCAGGTAAGCAACGTATATGAAAGCGCAGCACGACATGGTGTTTATATGTGATTTGATAATTCTTTAATTTCAATTAAGTTTCAAAAGCAAGCAACATGTTAAATTATACTTATGGTGTTCGTTGTATTGTTTTATTTAAACTAGTTAAGCTAGAGTTAGCTAGCAAGTAACTTAGAAGCATTGTTTTGAAAAGTAGTAAGAAACCTTTACAAAAAATTAGCAATAAAAACAGCGTTCAAATAAATTCCTTTCCTACTAAACCATTAGTTGGTAATCGACTCTAGTACATTGAAAGTACTTTCCTTTTATGGTTAAAGTGGATACTTTACCGATAGGCTTTTTAAGACCTCTAACGAAATTTTCGATTTACTCGCTTAATGAAGCGCAAACGAATGTTCTCGTCGATGCCATGAATTATGAATCAAAATATTTTCGTAGCCCATTTGCTTTGATGCCTGACCATGACATCAGACAGCCGGAGCTTCGTGTCGAAATGGGATTGGATTCTGTCCTACCGAAAGCCCATTTTAATTGAATTTATTGATGAAATAAATCTGGACTTTGAAGTGTGTATTTGATGTCCTTTTCCTCTTGGTATATTAGTGAAGTGGAGTGTTCAATATAATACCAATTTGGGGAAGTTATTTGTAAGATTGATGGCTGTGATATTACAGCTGTGGAATGCTTCGTTCGTTCAATTGAGATACATTACTGTCCTGTGAAAATGATGTTCGCAAGGTGAAATCATTCAATTACTGACATGTGGCGAAAAATATATGCATTTTGAATTTACTCGTCAGAATTAATATATTGGTTGAATGTTGTCGATTTATGGATATTTGTGTCTATCTACGAAGTGAAATATCTGGAAACTGCCCCTTTTGGACATTCAGATACTTCAGATTATCGAATAGAATGCTACATAAAAGCTTCCTATGGGGACCGTAATAATTTTTACATGTGGATCATGTGCATTTGTATCACTTAGACCAATTATGAGCCTAATCGCATCTTGGTATCATTTCCAGACACATTTTATGAGTCAATAGAATTATAGGAAATTAATTTAATGTAATGTCTGGTGCACATTCAAATACCTCAAATTGATTTGATTTTGTTGTAATGGGCGCAGTTGGGTTTCGAGAGAAGATACCCATTTATTTAATGGAATTAATTTAAATGTATTTTAAGACGATTGATAATTAAAACACTGAGCACAATTTTCATTTGTAAGATTGTGTTCTGCCTACAAAAGATTACTGGCCAGTGGGATGCATTATGTAATTTATGAGTCAAAACATGGTTAGATAAATACTTTTCGATATCCTTAGAAGCTAGAAATAAGTAAGCGACGAATGTGAATGCCGTGCATCTCATATGAAAATATACATTCCCCAAGTGGTTAGTAGATAATTTTGTTGTGTTTAACAAATATGCTGGGAGTTCATGCGAAAATGCCCTTCCTTTGTAATGGTCATTGATATTGTCTTTTAAACCCTTAATAGGTATCCTCGGTGTTCTTGCAGAAGTGTGTAAATTAGTTTTGTATTTGAAGTGTGGGCCATTTAATGGATTTGCCTCTTAGACATTTTATATTTTTGGGTATTTCACCTGGATGTGGCAATTTTCAAAAAATACAGCGGCTCGACTCAAATCAAATGCCTGATTCACTCCATACTCAATTGTGCCTACGGGCTCATCCTAAATTGGTAACGCCTACCTGATTATTTCTCATGAGACAGTCTTTTTAAATTTCCTCCGCGGATAAGTTCGATTTGCAAATCTCTGATCACTGCATGAAGGAGCGCTTGATTCCCGTCGCTTTAGCTAGTAGTTGTGAATCTTCTCCTTCTCCTCTAAATCGACCGAGAATTGACTTCGTTGGGCTTTAGCGAAGATTATGCTATGAAACCTGATGTGTATGTTTGTGGTTCCTTAGCTGACGCTTACGCAATCTTCAGGGCTACTCTCGATCGGCATATCTCCTTCTGTTCCACATTATTATCACCCAAAGATTTGCCAAAGAGACTTAAACCTTGGATATCGAGTGCCTTAGTAAACAAAGTTGCAGCTAAGAACCAACTCTGGAAAAGATGCAAAAAGTATCCCGATAAGTGTGTACTAAAGAGTAGGTATAAATTATTATGTGCTGAACTCAAAAAAGAAATTCCTATCTGTGGCGACAATTACTAACATGGCAAATTCAGATCTACGCAGCGTAATTTACGTAAAGAATTGCGTGTAGTTATATATATATTATTATATCTTATTTATTGGTCTATAGGAAGCCGGAAGTTCATGATCTCACCGACTCGACTCCGCCATCGCTTCCTGTACTGTGGAGTCTCCTTCTACGCCCGACCATCTGATCCGATCTCCTCAAGATCAAACATAATATTGTCCTCCCATCTCCGTCGCGGCCGTGCTACCGGTCTCTTTCCCGTTGCTCTACCGTCAAGAATTCTACGCACGGTCCTATCGTTGCCCATTCGCGCCACGTGTCCGGCCCATCTTAATCTTCGCGACTTGATTACTCTCACTATTGTAGTATAGGTTTGCGGTATAGCTCTTCCAATTCGTGGTTATGGCGTTTCCTCCATTGTCCTGCCTCCTCGTTATATTTACCTCCAAAAATACACCTCAAAACTTTATTCTCGAATACGCCAAATCTGTTTTCTTCCCGTTTTGTGAGACCGCATGTTTCGTATCCGTATAGAACAATTGGCATGATTATGGTTCTATAGACACGGAGCTTTATGTTACGTGATAGAAGTTTGGATTTCAGCAGTTTACTGACTGCGTGCCAACTAGCGTTGCCGGAGTGTAGTCTTTTGTTAATTTCCTTGGACATTTCGTTACTGGCCGTCAGTATCGTTCCCAGATATTTAAATTCTTTAACTTTTTCTAATATCTTTCCCCTGACGTTTATATATGTTCCCTGAGTTCCACCTGGGGATATGTTTTACCATACAGGGCAGCCATACACCAATATTGGTCGGATGAATGCTGAGTATGAAATTATTTTCATCGTAGGGTCCAGCAGACTACTACGGAAGCGTATTCGTGTCATTGCGTTTTTACTTGCTGTAAGAGCAGCTGCTGTATGCTTATCAAAGTAAAGATACTGATCAAGCCAGATTCCAAGGTATCTGACTACAGTTTTTATTTGTAGGAGAAGATTATTCCTTCCTGCAATGGAAAATGTTTTCCAATTTCGTTTTGTATCCCTTGATGTACTGGACAGCGGCGTTCTGAAAAGGATAGTCTCTGATTTTTGGAAATTTATTTTTAATTTCCAGTCCTCGCAAATACGTTTGATTTTGTTGAAATCATTTTGCAGAAGTCTGTTGATGACATCAATCTTTTCTCCAGATCTATACACCACAATGTCGTCGGCATTCGCAATTGCATGGTTGAGAGATCCCACTAGATCACTAGTATAAATGTTAAATAAAATGGGAGAATTCACTGCTCCCTGTTGTAGACCGTTTTTGATGTGGAAAGTCTTGTTAGAGATTATATCTCCACATTGCACTACAAATTGTTTACCCATTATCATACCGTAGATAATGTATAATAAATATTCGGACATATCTAGATTTGATAACTTATGTACAAGCCCTTCTAACCATACGGTGTCAAAAGCCTTTTCAAAGTCAACCAAACAGGCCCCTGTGCATTGTTGCTTCGCCTTGTTACACTGTATGTCGAAAACAAGTTTTATTGCAGCATGAACTGTGTCATGTTGCGATCGAAAACCAAACTGGTTGTTCGGAATAATACAATTTCCCTCACGCCAGTTAGTCAATGGTTTATTTATAATTTTCTCGAATATCTTGCTGATGTTCGGAAGCAAACTAATCGAGCGAAGATTGTTTGGATTGCTCCTGTCCTTGCCCCTCTTGGGGATGGGATGGACTACTGAAGATTTCCATTGGCTTGGATAATATGCATTATTTAGAGCGCTATTGAACAAAATAGTGTAAGCCTTCACTACTTCGATAGGTAAATGCTTTAGAACAATGTTTGGAATACTATCTATTCCAGAAGATTTTTTGTTCTTAATCGATCTAAAAATGTCCGTCAGTTCATCCTTGTGTACAAATATGCTAGTGTTTAGATTTATAAGCGCGGAATCCGCTCTATTATTTTCACTAAAGATAGTGAAACTTCGATTTAATTGACGCCAATTGTTAAGTTTATTGCGTAGCGAAATATGTTATTGGAGAGCCCTACTTTCCAGGTCAAGGTTAGAATGACCCGATTCGTTCAATCTATACACTGCTTCGAAACAAGCGCCAATTAAGTTCGCCTTTTTTTGCGGATGCTCGACTATTATGAGCTCTTCGTTAGAGTTGATGTATTCCAGGGCAAGTCCTGCATTCAGCAGAGTTTGACAATTCTCGGGGGTCCGCGGAACTCGCAGACATGGGATGTCATTATAATCTTTCCTTCGAAACACTTTATTTGTTTGAGGGAACATATTCGGTCCACTAGCTTTAATGGCTTGAATTCTCTTCCAGTTCCAGTCTTCATTAATTACTGATCTATAGTTGTCACGGATAAGTTTTTGAAGATTTTTAATTAGTGACTTAATTGTTTTTATTTCCGGGCTATTTGGATCGCTAAAGTGTCTGTAGAGCAGTTTTAACTTAGAGACAGAATATTCTTTTGCCTATACAGTTCGTCGATCGTTTCTGTATCGGTTTGTATGGCTCTCCATGTGAGACTCTTGTGGGATAGAACGATTCATTGTATTAGTGACAATGATGTTCATCGTCGAAAGATAATGATCAATTTCGTCAATATGAAGATTTCTGTCAGTTGGTGGATCTATGCCATTGGAATTGTAGCGGTTCTGCCATACTGTGGCGGTTCCGTCAAACCCCACAGTTCGCTTTCCTTAAAAAACCCCCCATATCTTCCATCCAATCATAATTCCGCTAATGCAATGGCATTAGCAGCTTAAATGCTATACGCTTCTAGGATTATCTGAGGTATAATCTAAAAAGTCCCTGTAAAAGAAAACTTACCTTCATGCATCTCTTCGCATATAATTTCCTGTAATATTTCTTTTCTACCTTTTCAGGTATCCCAAAACCTATTCGGTACCTTCGGATCCCAGGCAAATTTCAATTTCCCACACCTGCACTGCAATCTCCACCCAGCATACCTGAAACATTTCCATTTACAAGGACATTTAATGCTTTCAACGCGCTAGATAAAATTCCTAAAAATAGTTCCTTAATGTGCATGTGCACCATAAATACAAAACATTCGGCACCCATTGTTATCAATTGAAATGAAACGACGGGCGGCTTGTTTTTACAGCTGCAGCAACCCGACCAGCGATTCGTTGTTCAATACACAAAAAATCATCAATTTCGTACGTCATCATCATCATCATCGGCACTACAACCTGGAGCCGGTCTTGGCCTTATTTAGCAAGTCCTGAGGCTTGTCAAACTTTCCATAATGATCTGTTTTTTTTTCCGGGCAAGGTCATTAGTCTTGCGCCAGAGGCTCCCCGACGGGGAATCGAACCCCGGTTTCCCGCGTGACAGGCGGGTATACTAACCAGTATACTATTGAGGAGCTAATTTCGTACGTCGCCACAAACTAATTTCCCTGCATATACAAATGCAGGCAAAGGATTCGTTTCTGCCACCAATCCCATTAGCACCTTTTTTTTCCCAACGTCTATTATAGCGACGATACACAGCGTAAACATGACCCTCATTACCGGACGAAGCATTTGGTCGCTTCTTCCTTCGTCTTTGCCGCCTGTCTGCGTCAAGGCTACATTGCCTTCGAGCACGTGTAAACAATATCAGATTTGAACGATCTCACACACACCACCGTGATCTTCATTACAAAATCTGGTTTCTTATTTCACCAAGAGAGACTTTACGTTTCTCTGGTGGTAGGTAAAAACGATATCCTTAGTGGAGAGGATATCTACCACGACACCACAAACTCACCCCATAAGCGAATCATCTCTGCACGAGATGATTATCGCAGAGTACTTTACCATCCGCTGAACGCCACAGTCATGCCAACTTCCGCTCTCCGGTGCGCGGGGAGGCGAAAAATTACCGAGTCGCGTGTGTGTAATAATTTAGAAACAAAAAAAGAACAATACAATAAGTAAAAATCATGTGCCTCATAGACATAACTCGCATTTCCCACGTACAGTGTAGTGTTTGCAACCGCCGTGTAGAATATTATATTCGCTGCAGTCTTCGAAGATTGTGTTTTTTAATTAACTTCACAATGTAACTCTCACCGTAAAATGTTAGTATCCAATAAGAAAATAATAATCACGAATTCATGAAACAATAATCCATGAATTCAAACAAGTTATTCCAATAGTAGTGTTTTTCCTTGATTTAGAAATAAAAGTAAATAAAAGAAATAGTGTGTTTTATTTTTACTTGTCTGGTGTTTGTGCTTTTCCCTCGGTGTTGTACTTGTCGGATACCTTAGTGATTTGTGGGGACGAGGTAGAACTCTCGCCCATGCCGGCGTCGCGACTTCATACCCCCCACAGAACGTAATTCTGTTTTTATTATCCGATAAAAACGCGACCAGTGTGCTTTTCCGAAATTATAGGAATGTATCTGTTTATACTGCTCAAGTAGTGAGTGTTCGTTTGGGACATGTATTACGGCACCAAGTTCATAATGATCGCTATCGTACTCAATTGTACGAAGACAATTTCGAGTAGTTAGATCCGTATCTAATACTTGTATTGTTACGATTAGCTTCGTGTGCGAACATTTGGTCGCTTGTTGACCGGTTCCTGGGGAATCCGCATTGGTAGTCTCCCAATATCCTGCGATACCCGTCAATCTGTGAATGCGTATCAGTTCACGTTGAAAGTGGACTTCAGGCGCACAAATGAACATAGAGAGTCATTTTTTAGCCGAACCACACGAATGTGGAATATTCTATCTGATCATGCGCTTCCTGGCTGTCGTGATGTCCAGACATTCAAGGCCAATATGTTATACATCGACACCTCTTTTCCGTATCCACTTCCTCTCCATCCGCTCGCACTGTGCTCTGACATTTAAGGGTAATTCAAAATCCCCTTTTGTGCGCGCGTTACGAGCGAGGCACGAGCGAGCGAGAGATCGTCGGAGCAGGCGAGTGTGCCGGTGCTCCATGCGGAAGTCGTGATCGTGTCGTGAAGAACTGTTTTACTACGGGAAAGCGTGTGCTGTGTGTACGCAGATCACGTCGTAGTCACCAATTATAGCGTTTTGGATGATAGTGAAGAACGTGTGATTCGAACTGACGCTATGACAGTTAGAATGACCAAAAATTGAACCAAAGCGCAACCCACCAGACCACCACCGTATGTGCGAATTCGATTTCTAAACTCCAGTACATTCGACTGATGTGGATTTGTTATGTTATCGCTATGGTATACGGCTCTGATGCATTTTCTTATTCGATTTTCGTTCGGTGTTCTTCACTATTTGCTTGTGTATTGTGTGTGTATCTGTTAGAAACGCCACACGCTCATCCAGCAACAGTAAATCCAAGAAGGAATTTCCTCTTGGATATGACGGAGTACTTGTAGCGTACAATTCTAGTTTATGTTCGATAGCGTTTGTTTGCCACCAGTCGAACAACACATAGCCTCTTGTGTTTGTGATAAGGTTACTCCAAGCAGTGTGCTTAGAATGCAGATCTACCGTCATAAAGAAATAATTATTTTCCGAGTCTAACTTGAGACTTCGAAAAAGGGTACACAAGTTCATTGATAAACTGTATGCATTGTGGACCTTCGGGATCATGCGCAGAGACGACATATAGATCCCTTTGACTTTCCAAAGGAATATCTATAACGCAGGCTTCTATCACCTGGAACTTGTATACATCTCTATTATAGACGACTTTGTGTTGTAGACCATTTTTAACTAAGACAGCGACCCCGCCCTTCTGAGTGGAATTTGGACGATCTCGTCTAATTACTTTATAATTCAGATAGCCCAACTTGTGCCTTTGGTTTAGCTTAGTTTCGCCAGCCAAAAGCACATCTAGCCTTTAGATATAGGTCTGTATATTGCCTTCTCCGAAGCACCATTTTAGCATCCATTTGATTTATGTCCATATTAGGTACGACGTGTTCTCACTATTTTTTAATTGTTTTTTTATTTCGCGAGTGGCAGATAGAAAATCACGTTCAAGAGTTTATTTATTATACTGTGCACACACACAAACAGGAACACTTCGTATGTCGCGTATCTAATTGTTTTTTTAAAATTATTTTTGATGCAGAGAAGTCCTAAGCGAAAGCGTACTCATTTAAGATGTCCAACGCGGTTTAATTTAAAAATAATAATTTAACAATAATTTAATAATAATTTTGCATATACTTCACTTTTTAGGCCGTTCCGTTGAACGATTCATCAACTATCATTTATCGATTGTCGACACGTCTACACCGGCTGGTGGCCAATTTGGTACTGTTCGTAAAGTTGTACTTGTCGTAGCAGGTACGTGCGACCTGATCCGTTGCAGAGTAGCAATTTTGTTTTTCAGTCGTTCACTCCTTCTGAAATTTTGAAAGTCATTGGTATTCAAATTCATGCGGACCTGATGGCATATCGAATAATATACTTAGGAGAACAACCTTTTTTTAGTGGACGTCCTATCTAATCTTTTTAATCGTTGCGTGTTTGATGGGATCTTCCCAAACAATCTTAAATATACAGACGTCATTTTTTTCAAGAAGGGCTCTCCTGCTGAGGTCGGTAACAACAGACCCATCTCACTGCTGTCTGTCTTTAATTAAAAGTTTTGAGAAACGTATAAAAACGAGAATATTGAAATTAAAAAAAAAAACGAGATTTTTTATTTCACCACAGTTTGGTTTTCTTATAGGTAAATCCACTAAGGATGCACTCCTGCAATTTTGTTCGAAAATAATGTTGCACCTCGATGGAAAGGAATGTACGACTGGCCTATTTATCGACATTACCACATCGTTCGATATGGTCAAGCATACGTATTTATTAAGGAAATTAGAAAATGCAGGATTTCGAGGTTTCGTGGTTGATTGGTTTCGGTCGTATCTTAAAAATATGTTGCAACGATTGAAGACAAATAACTTCAGGAGTGGTGAAAGTATTCTTAACCTCGGTGTTCCACAGCGCTCCACTCTTGGCCCTGTCCTTTTTTTTTTGTCTACATAAATTCATTATTCACTTTCGATTTCAAGGGATAACCTACAGCTTTTGCTGATGATATTGCCTTCTCCTATGGTTTGGGCTGTCCGTTAGACTTGATCTCTGATGTTAACTAAGATTTGAGTTTGTTGAGACATTGGTTTGCTGAACATAACCTGGTAATCAGTTCCAAAACTAAATTAATGTCTTTCAGCGTATCTCCTGCACCTGACCTGAAAGCCGTTCTGCATGTCCATGCTCCAGAATGTCGTAGACTTAATTTTACAAACTTCTGCTGTTTAAGCGGTTTCTCTTCGCCCCCTTTTGTTAGAGTCGTATCTCCAGCACCTGACCTGAAAGCCGTTCTGCATGTCCATGCTCCAGAATGTCGTAGACTTAATTTTACAAACTTCTGCTGTTTAAGCGGTTTCTCTTCGCCCCCTTTTGTTAGAGTCGAACCTGTAGTCATAAATGTTTTCCTATTGAGAGTGTAAACGAATTTAAATATCTAGGACTTACACTCGACTCGAGAATGAGCTTTTTATGTCACACTAATACACTGAGAAAATATTTCCGATGCACTCCAAACTAATTTGAGGCGCAAACGGCTGTCTGGTCACAGAAACAAACAATATCGTGACAAGATGGAAGCAGTACTTTGAAAACCTGCTCAATGTGCGCACGCACCAACCACAGATAAATGCACCAGACGTACATACAGCCGAGCCTCAGATCCCAGACCCCTCTTTCAACGAAGTTGTAGACGCAATAAATCGATTGAAAAACAATAAGGCTCCCGGAGTTGACTGCATACCGACGGAGCTTGTGAAGCATGGAGGAGAGGCAACCGCTCGAAAGATCCACCATATCATCAAAACATTATGGGATAAGGAAGTCACTCCGGAAGAATGGAAAACCTCAATAGTCGGCCCCATTTTTAAAAAAAGGCGACCGATCTGAATGCGAAAACTACAGAGGAATATCATTGCTCTCAACCACATACAAAATACTAACAAATGTCATACTGGCGAGAATCACACCGTACGCAGAAGAAATACTGCGTGACTACCAGTGTGGATTCCGTAGGAACCGGCCAACGAGCGACCAAATGTTCAATTGCTTTTTTTTTACACTAACGCGCGCACAAAAGGGGATTTTGAAGTACCCTTAAATGTCAGAGCATGGTGCGAGCGGATGGAGAGGAAGTGGATAAGGAAAGGAGGTGTCGATGTATATTGGTCTTGAATGTCTGGACATCACGACAGCCAGGAAACACATGATCAGACAGAACATTCCACATTCGTGTGGTTCGGCTAAAGAATGACTCTCTATGTTTATTTGTGCGCTTGAAGTCCACTTTCAACATGAACTGATGCGCATTTACAGACTGACGGGTATCGCAGGATATTGGGAGACTACCAATGCGGATCCTGCATAACCGGTCAACAAGCGATCGAATGTTCACAATAAGGCTACGGCTGGAAAGGAAGTGGGAATACAGAGAGACGGTTCGCCAACTGTTCGCTGACTTCAAAAAAGCCTACGACTCAATCGCAAGGCAATGGGTCTACCATATTGTAGTTGAGCTGGGAATTCTGAAAAATATGCCCCCCTTATTCAAATTTGCATGAACGAAAACAAAGAGCGAGTTAGAATAGAAAACCACCTCTCACAACCATTTGAAATCTGGGACGGACTAAAACAGGGAGATGGCCTTTCACCGTGTCTTTTTAACTTTGTGCTCGAGTATGTCGTCAGAAAGGTACAAGGCGACAACATGGCCGGATCATCCCTGAACGGGGTCACACAAGTGCTCGCATATGCGGATGACATCGCCGTTCTGAGTGATAATCTAGAAACTGTAAGTAAAAACTGTGAAATCATCATGCAAGCGGCAGAAGAGGTGGAGCTAGAAATAAATGAAGACATAACAAAATACATGATTACGGCGAGAACAGGTGGATCACATGGAACACATGTAAACGTCAGAGGCAAGCTATTTGAAAAACTTAAAGAATTTAAATATCTGGGAACGATACTGACGGCCAGTAACGAAATGTCGAAGGAAATTAACAAAACAGTACACTCCGGCAACGATAGTTGGCACGCAGTCAGTAAACTGCTGAAATCTAAACTTCTATCACGTAACATAAAGCTCCGTGTCTATAGAACCATAATCATGCCGATTGTTCTATACGGATGCGAAACATGGGCTCTCACAAAGCGGGCAGAAAACAAATTCTGCGTATTCGAAAATAAAGTTTTAAGGGGTATCTTTGGCGGTAAATATGACGAGGAGGCAGAACAATGGAGGAAATTCCACACCCACGAATTGGAAGAGCTATATCGCAAATCTACAATAGTGAGAGTAATCAAGTCGCGAAGATTAAGATGGGCCGGATATGTAGCGCGAATGGGCAACGATAGGACCGTGCGTAGAATTCTTGACGGTAGACCAACGGGAAAGCGATCGGCGGGACGGCCGCGACGGAGATGGAAGGACAATGTTAGGTTTGACCTTGAGGAGATCGGATCAGATGGTCGGGCGTGGAAGTAGAATGCACAGGACAGGGAACGATGGCGGATTCGAGTCGGTGAGGTCATGAACTTCACAGGCCAATAAAGAGTTATAGTAGTAATAGTAAGGAAACTTCGCGGCAAGCTGGAGCTGGTCAGCCGTTGCTTTGACGATATGTCAAGGGCCCTAAAGGCACCCGTAGCCTCCAAGAAAGGCGTCAAATATTTTGTTACAGTTTAACAACGGGGGCAAGTTCCTCAAAACTCTGACCAATGAAGAACTAGAGTCTGAGAAGCGCCGTGCTAAAGCAGAAAATCACCTCGAAGAGGATCCCTGTGGGGTAATATTAGAGTTGTGCCACTACGGGCTAATTTTCCACCGAAGCCACTCGGCACTTCGACTTCCGAACTGATTTTTCCTAGAAGGTGGTCAGTGCGACCAGTGTTTGCTACTCGAAGGCTAGTTAAGTCGTTGAAAGAAAAGGCAGTTAATTTTTCATAGAACTTTACTTCTTCGTTTTTCGTCACAATGGTTTTTATTCAGTTTTGTTCTTCTTTAAAACACTTTGCTCTCGGCTAATACTAAATACTCATGTGTTATTACACTTCACATAGAACTTAATAATTAATATGATTAAATGGACTTCTTAAACTTTAAACAATAGCATTGCTGGGAAAAATTCAAAACGCGCTTTCTCGACTAATCTTACACCGACCCTGTCGTTTCGCTTGCTACACCTCGACTCCTTGTAGGGATAAACTCGACTGACCGTTACTTGTGCAGAGTCGACCCTCGGCTAGGGGTGAGTTTCGTTCTTAAGAGAAAGTGAAGTTTCTCTTTGTCGACCAAGGGAAGAGGATCTATCTGAGTAGGTCCTGGCGAGTGTGCGGTTGATCCCGCGGATATTACATTGTTTGGCCATGCTGCGAGGTCATGGGTAAACGAAACCGGGAAAAGGAAATGGGACAAAGGGCATCGTGGGAGATGTGCATGCAGCTTGCTAAAAGCAATTTAGATACGTACACAATGGTGATTGTCCACGGTATCTATGTCGGCGGAAAGGCTCGAATTATTTTGTGTGTATATTTACATGCTGGTGAATTCGGTTTATAGCGGCTAGAGGCGAGATGGCAACGATGATTTTGTCGGTTAGACAAAAGGCTACCTTGAATGTGGGTAAGCTGGGAAAATCTGCTGCGCATGTGTGTGTCAGGCCGGCTGACGGGGGCACCGATAAGGTTCCATCAGCACTACAACCGGGAACCGGTCTTGGCCTTATTTAGCAAGTCCTGAGGCTTGTTAAATTTTCCACGATAATTTGTTTTTCCGGGCAAGGTCATTAGTCTTGCGCCAGAGGCTCCCCGACAGGGAATCGAACCCCGGTCACCCGCGTGACAGGCGGGGATACTAACCACTATACTATCGAGGAGCTTACTTTGTATGCTAACCGAATTATTTTCAGGAAAATTGTGGTGAAACATTAATGCATGAGACAATGCCCTTGGGGAGGAAATGTTTGCAGGTGACTGCGGGCTGGTGAAGGTGGTTGGGGTTGGAATTGCGGGTGGTTCTTCGCGTAGTTTTTTAGATCCCCCACAGCTCATCTTCCACGAAGTACTTGCCGAACAGAATTAAGCTGAATCTGGAAGTGGACAGAATCCACGAGCTGCTCTCTGTGGCCAAATATGGTCTAATGTCATATGTCGACATTTCGGTGAGGAGCCGTATGAAACCTCTTAAGATGCGTTTGATTTTTTATTATCTTTTACTTTCTTCCAAGAATACATAGTGACGATCTTCGAGATTTCAAAACCTGACTAGACTTTTTTATCGAACTCAGTACGAAGCAACAAAAAGAGTTAAGAGTTTGTTGGGAGGTAAGCTGGAAGAGCAGTCAAAGGATGCGGTTCCTCTATCCTCTGTCGGTAGACGGTGCCTTGGTCAGCTGTTTTCCTTTCGAATGCATATGACAGACTTACATAGTTATATAAGTCTGGCGGCTTAACGAATACCGTTTTATTGATGCTTTCTTTACTAAGAGTGGAAATCCAGGGATATTTTATCCTTGAATTCAATTTAATACCAGCAATACTTCTGTCATTATGGATAGTTGTTGTCACAGTCAATTCCATTTTTTTTTTGGCATTGTTTTAATGTTTTTATTTCACTTGTTGTATGACAAATTATTTAAATCCGATTGATGCATTGTCTTATGAGGTATTTCATATGTTTACAGACTGTTGCTTTTTGCTTCGAGTGATACTTGGAAAATTTCCAATGTCATGTAAACCGGCAAGATTTATTTTGCATTACTACTTATCCTATACTCTCAACTATTTTGATTGGTGCACTAGCATTTTTTGAGTCTTCATCAACATCATTAGCCGCATTGTATTGTAAATAAAATATTGGCAAGTTACGGAATCTGAAATTAGTTCGAAAAGTTTTTGGGTCTGCATGCACTATAATGCCACTCTCTTTTTTATTCGTAGTCAACAACGCGTGGCGTAATTTTGATACGGACATACAAGTACTCTGTGGTACTTTAGGTTAGCTTCAAGGTTCACCTCCGCAATGAACTGTTTTTGTCGTTACATATCTCTGCTCACTGAATCTTCATCAATGGGAGGCACTGTTTTTCATATAACATATTTGGTTACACGTAGATACATACAGGAATTTGATGTGACCAACATCCATCACTGAAGACAGACGTTTGTAAGATGAATTTAGACTTGATGTTCGCTATTTATTTTTGTTTTGTTTTGGTCGGTGAGTTTTTCTTTTTTTACTTTTGCCATTTGGCTGGGTACCATTAGAGCAACATAAAAACGAATCTCCCTTTTTTGTTGTTCCGAATGACGGTGTTCTTTCATTGTTATCCTTAATCTCTATCCCTTGCTAAATTAGCCCATTTAACTTTGTATCTTTTACTTTTCTTTTCAGGTAATTTCGTTTGCAACAAACTCCGTGAAATATACCAACTTAATTGTGCAGACTTCTGATAATGTCGGCGTTTTTCCTCTCTAAGGGTATTTAACGTAAGTCGTCCCTTAAATAAGGTCAGTACTATTCGTGCTCATCTTTATAAGAAAATTATGCAAACTAAAAGTAAATTAGAGAGAACTTGGATTTACATTTTTAAATTAAGAAGAACTTGAACTGAACAAAGGGTTATTTGATGACATTTTAAGTAAATCACTGAGACGCAGAGGGAGTTTTGTTATTTAACAGTTTAATTATACTTGCAGCTTTGTTTCTTCTTTAAGATACGTTTATGTACACAGTAAATTGGAGAAAAGGATAAAAAGTAATATAAACAAAGATGTTTTCATCCAGTTAACCGATTGAATACTCCGTGCCATGTCTCATTAAGGCATTTAGTAATATGTGTATTCTATTATTTTTTTCTATTACCAACGACGTTAAGGGGGAAAGTTACCACAAGCAGGAACATTTCAATTGCCGCAATAGAAAACCACATCAATTCGGTCCTCTACAATGCCATAGAAACAGTCTGTTTTCAGGTTTCGTACCATAAAAAAGAATGTAAGACTCTTGTAGACATTATATAAAAGGTCATTCGCCGAAAGCAAACATCAAAACGAGGTATTACTTTATAACCTCTTAGCATTTCGCTACTAATTCGTTATTGCTTAAAAATTTAATCAGAAATTATATGGCGACATGAATAACCGAGTACTTACAATAAAAACTTTTCGTAATCAATTTATGCTTCCAGGAATAAAAGGAGGCTGGTAGATTATTAGGAGCTACGTAAAGCTTCCTAATTTGAGAAATGCAAGTGAGAAGCTTAGAGCTGAGTAAGACAGATATTGTAGTGATGGCACTTAATCAGGTTTCGAATTTTATCATAACTTTAGAAGTATAAAGAATGTTTTTCAACCGGTTCTGAGCATATAGGTTCACTCGTCATTCAGGCGTTTAAGAACAATATGTTACGTACCAATAAAAGTAGTATACGGTCGTTAGCAAAACTAAACAACATGCTCAATTCCGACACAGATATAGAATTGGTGTGGCGGCTCCAATAAACGCCACTACTCACCTTCCCAGATTACCTAAAAGCTTCCAGTCCGGAAGCTCCTATGACCCCATTGTTCTTTGCTAATGCAATGGCATTAGCACCTACAAAGCTACAAGCATTAAGGTTATCTACTGCATAACCTTAAAGTCGCTGTAAAAAGAATTTCTCCCACAAGGGCATTTTCCATGCATCAACGCATCGGCAAAGTTTTCCTAAAAGAATTCTCAAGCATTCATAGTTCATATGCATTTTCCTAGAAGAATTCCTTAAAGGTCAAGCATTATGCCCGAAAGAAAACAATTCGGTTACCGTACCATGTAACCATCATAATCAGGGATGATTATCTTTGCGTCAGCTATTTCCAGCTTCACCATGTGTACAACAATGTTCCCCACATACACATTGGCTGGCGACTCTTTTATCCAACGACAAAGCAACTCCAAGCAGCTTAGTGAAGCAGCTGCAGACTATTAGCGCAATAGCCGCTAAAACCAAATTCTTCAGCACGTATCATGTGCAAACAAAAGAATTCTGTTCTTCCGCAGGCATTCTGGCGATACGATAAACAATCCAAATTGTTTGAAGTATCCCAAATGCATTTAGCATCCAATGAGTTGCAACTTGTTTATTTAGCCGAACTCTCAGCTCATAAATTCCTTTATGGCTTTCAATATCTCTAAATTCGTTTCTCATGACCTCGCGGCATGAGCAAATAGTGGTCCATTAGCACATTGCTAAGATCATCTCACGCACACCAAGAGAATCTTCACTACGAGATCCGGTTCGCTACTCCATAAAGAGAGATTTCACGTCGCCCTTGTAATAGGAAACTCACCCCTTAACTGGGAGAGTTTCACCACGGGCCAAATTTCAACCATTAGCGAATGTATATCGCTGATTCTATTTCCATCACCCGACCGAGCCGGTCGGGTCTTTAACGTCGTACTCGTAGCGCTGCGGGACGCGAAATTCAACCGCGAGTCGTGGTAATCAACATTTATCCTCTAATCGTGAATTGTGTACGTTTGAACGGTGCAATGAGAACGCTTACATTAAGACATTTGAAAGATTCCATTGACTTTTAATTCATGTTTTGCATCTAACAAATCAAAAAGTAACTATCGGTTACCTTCAACGAAGTAACCTTTTAATTAATAAACCACAAAAACAAGTATATCGAAGTGTTTTATTTTCCTGTCCTCGGTGCATAGTCGCAGTAAGCACAGTACTACGGAAAGCATTGGTAAGGATTATCTAGTGTGTCAACAAGTGGAGGACTTCGAATCGCGACGATGTGTTTTCGCCTTATCTAAAGATTGTGGTTTGCTGTGCACTGTTCACAGTTATATAAATCAATAATTAAAAACAATTTGAGTTCATTAATCAACTGTGTGTTCGTCATAGAAATGCTATCCTGTTATCCGCGGTGCACCTTTATCCTGTCGTTGTGTCCAGTGAACTATTTACAGCGGTATTATGATGGAGGAAGAAGGGAATCCAGTGCAGTACGCCTGCACACCATACTTCTTCCCCACATTGGTCCCAATGCAGAACCTTATGGTACTTCGGAAATAATGAATAGAAAAGAAATCCGAAAACTCGATATCAACAACAGGCGAAATTCATAAACAAAGATCGGTGTAAAGAAGTCTATGACGGTTTGTTATTGGTGCTTTTGTTAGGGACCTCGCGTCCATGTCCTCGCCTAACACACACTAATTCCCTTTCGCAAATTTCCCCTCTCTGCCTGTAAAGGGAAGACAAATCGTCAAGTAGCTAATTTGCATAAGCTACTTTCAAGTTTTCGTCGCCTTTCCCCTGTTTGGGTAGGGTATCCGGTATACTTCCGACCGCGGTCTGGACCTCTTTGGATCCTCTTGGTACGGGTTCCCGACTGGTTGCCTTATGTCTTGACATCACCTTCCTGTCTTTTGTAAATTCAATGGAAAAGCTTACCAGATTTAATTTTGTTTAGGAGAATTCCAAACAATTTCCGGGTCCATTAGCTTTACAGTTCCTAGACAAGAAGTCGTTCTCTAACAACCCATCTGCTGATAATCCCGGTAGAAAGTCTATCGCCTGAAAGCTATAGGAGATTTGTTGGGGCAATTTGAATATCCCCTTACAATAGCCCGTCGACTTTCCCTTGCCAAAAGGCTTTTGGAGGGTAGTTGCTTTTTTGGTGTCCAATGTGGTTCCATATTGGAGTGCCTTCAGCTTAATAAGGCTGATGTCCGCACTTGTGTCCGCTATTAGACGTGTAGTGCTTCTGTGGCGGTTCCGCCAAACGCCACTACCTACTTGCCCAATTACCCCCAAGCTTGCTGTGCTGAAGCCCCTCAAATTCCATTGTTTCCCGCTAATGCAATTGCATCAGCACCTGTAAAAGCTTCACGCATTAAGGTTATCTAATGCATAACTTTAAAGCTTCTGTAAAATAATGTCTCCTACAAAGGCATTTTCCATGCATCAACGCATCGGCAAAATTTGCCTAAAAGAATTCTTTATTGACCAAGCGTCATATTCCTTAAAGGTCAAACATTATTCTTAAAAGAAACAATTCGGTTCACATATAATGTAACCACATAATTAGGGAATATTAACCTTGAGTCGGCTATTCCCAGCCTCACATGTGTACAACAATGTTCTTACATACACATTTGCTGCCGATTCCCTTGTCCAACGACCAAAGCAGCGTCGGGCAACTTGTTTGTCCAGCTGGAATATACCCGACCACAATTCCTTGTCTAACGAACAAACAACCGCCAATTTCGTGCTGTGCCACAAACGAATTACTTTGCATATACAAATGCAGACAAGGGATTCGTTACTTCCACCGACCCAAGATATGATATACAATTTTCATTGTATAAAGTATCCCAATCCATTAGCACCTTTTTCTAATGGATATGCGTCTGTTTATGCAAGGGCATCATTCATCCAAGACTTTTATGATGTCCTCGATGCATTGCCGTCTATTTATTTAGCTGCACTGTACATCATAAACAATGATCATCACGATCCCTTTGTCCCCACCGCCTTTCTGCTTCGTTCTCATGGCCTCGAGGTATGAGCAAACCAAGATCTATATGATCACACACGCACACCACCGAGTGGCAGAGATCGCCTTTCAATTGGTCACACCCAGTAAGGAAAGATTGCGTTTCCTTGGTAGCCACGCCCTAAAGAGAAAACTTTCTCTTTCTCCGCCGAACCTCGCCCTTAACCGAGGATTGAATACAGGTCGGAGTTCTTTCCTCGGTAAGTGGTATTTCAACTTTCAGAGCGGTCCGGTCGTCCGCCATCCACCGGCGCCGGTACGGTGGGTTCACGATAAGTCGTGAGTCGTTACACAGCCACTACAGGAGTCAGTCGGGTCTTTTTCTCTTCGCCGTGCAGTGCCCACGGTACAGTACGTTTATACACGCGTTTATCTACGTGCGAATTTAAGTCAACTTTACCTCAGGACGAATTACCATTTTTACAAGAAATAGAACATAATTTAAACAAACCCTCTGAAATTAGTGCGGCCCAAAAATAGTACATCGAGCAGAACTCAACAATAAAATCAATGAACAAGTTTGTGACACCTTATGTGATTTTAAAAATAAAAGAAGAAATCAATTACAAACAGAACAGTGCGTTTCATTTACTTTCGCTACTGTACCATCTGTGTGTTTTGTTTGGTTCCTTGGGGACAATTTCCGGCTGAACTTTCGATCGATGGAGGAAAGAAGTGAATCCGGGCCGTACGCCGGCACACCATACTTCGCCCCCCCCCCCCCCCCGCTGCCACAATCGATGTCTAATGGGAGCTCGACAATTGGAGCTTTCGTTGTTTGAAGTTGAGGACAGGTTTCGTTAATTGGTGGCTTTTGTTCGGTCGGGTTGGGGGATTCCGACCCGACCTCTGGGAGTTCTCCGACTTCTCCCATTTTGCTTTTTGTCGACACACTGTCGCCGTGTGTTTGTGTCGCCTACAAAATGTGCACCACTGACCGTTCTTCTGTCGCCGATGTCCCTGCTTTGGAGTCTCTGACGCGTCCGTAGCGGTTGAGTTCGACTGGCTACGATTCGATTCGGGTCGATGGCGTTGTAATCGGTGCTGGCGTTGTTGCAGTTTTCGAGACCCCGAATATTCAGTACTGCTCTTGGTTCGTGTCTGTTCACCGCCTTTGTCGCGTGGCTGATTTTTGACCTTCGACATTTTTTTTTTGTTTGAACTGTCTGCCATTCCGTATTGACCGTGCAGGTGGGTGGTGTGTGGTCGCGGAGTACAGGCTTAACCACTTTGAGTGCATCTGTTGGCTTTTGGAATTTTACCCACAATGCTTTGCAACGACACTCGTCTCACGTGTGATCCTTTCGTCCACAAAACTCACAACAACATCGAATGCGGTATACTCTACGATTCGACGCTGTTGCTTGTTTAGACGTAGATGGTCGTTCTTGGCGCTGATTTCAGGTATTCACGGGTGACTTCCGTTGGTTCTGCGACATTGGTCGTGGAGGCTCGGGATTAGCCTCCTTCATTTGTGTACTTTGTGCACGACAGTCTTGGTCATCGTGTCCACATCGATCACACTTTGTACACAACGGTGTGCTCCGCTGTCGAAGACATTCATCGTACAAATGCCCTTTTCTATTGCAGAAGCTGCATGTCATGCGTGCAATCCATCGATGTGGTGCACGTTTATCCCTGCCTTGACTAGATGAGTCACTGTGATCATCACCTCCGCCTCTCTGAAGGTGTCGTGGTATATCAGGCTTCTTGGGTTTAGACCCTGTTGGTCTTCTAGAAGAATCTGGTGGTGTTTCTGACCTAAACGGGGTTTTCCCAGGTTGGGGGCGTGTAACAGGGTGAGGTCGTTCTGGGAACCTAGTGTTAGTATTCCTATTCTTTGTCCCTACTACCTGAGGCGCATCGTCTGCAGGCCTATTTTGCCTTTGTCACGATTCCTGGGGGTTTTGTTGTGTATCCCCGTAGGTGCGATCTGAAACCCTATTTGTTTCCTCTGGGGGATCCTGTTCATCCTCCCAATGGTAGAACGGGTTATTCCTTCACACGATTTGTCTATTTGATGAGATGGGGGCCTGGTGTGTGTCGTTCCTTTCAGGTGAAGGTGACTGGTCATGGTATGTGTCCACCCTCGTTAGTATTTCCCCACCATACCATCCACTGTCGCACCTCATCTCATTTTCTGTTCTCCAATTCGAAAACTCTGGCAATAATCCTATCTAGCGGATCCCTTTCTGATTCCATTATCAGATGTTTGAGTTGGTCGTTCCTAATCCCTACCATCAGTTCCGATTTTGCCAATCTCGCGATCTGAATGGCGAACGCAACGCTATTGTCATTTCCGTACTTACGGATTGCACCTCATTACAGTCCGTTACTGCTTGAGTTATCCGGTGCGTGAAATCTGCGACATCCTCTTCGCGGGATTGTCGCATATGAGAGAGTTTCGAGTGTAACTCCTCATATGACGCGTGTTAAGTGTGTCGATGACGTCATTGCCAAAGATGACATACAAGAAATCATTGACACACTCAAACAAAAAGAAAACCTTTCCAATTGTAAACTCGAATGACCCCACGGTACAATAGTGCATTAATTGCATATGCCAAAACGATTGCCTAATAATGCAAAGGCAATTAACTGCATATTCCGGAACAATTAAATTGCAGAAACGTTTAAACTGCATGTTCCAGCACAATCAAGCACGAAATAATTAATTGGGTCAGTTCGCAACTGCGGATACTGAACTGTGATGCAAGTCAATGAAGAAATATTGACCAACACAGCAGTTTGAAGCAATTACGAATCAAAAGCCAATAATCATAAATTGGGACAATTAAAATTGAATTGCATTGCGGGAAGTGTTGACCCCGAAGTGACGAGAAAAGGTAAGAGCAAATTAGGAAGGCAGTCGGTGGTCAATCTAGAAGTCAAGTGGTGAGTCGAGGATGCAGTATTTGTGATCGGGAGAGTCGGTTTTTCTTGAGAAGTGGATAGTTAGAAGTGTAGATCAGTGGTGTCCAAAGTAGAAAGTCTGTTATTTTAAAAATCCAACTTTTGTAATAGTAGTTTATCCTGTCCGCTGAATTGTTGAATAAGTTATACCGTTTGAAAAAGATAAATTTATGTAATTGTGAAAAAATCAGAGAATATAGCCGGATAAAAGAAAAGAGACCGGAAAGAAAGTGGTTGAGAATATAAGAGAAATTAAAGTGACACGAACAGAAATTACTAAACCACGTTGGAGAATAACGCTAAAGAAGAATTGTATTGATATATCTGTTATGAAAGGCAGTCGTGTAAAATAAGATGACATTAGAAATGTATAAGGTGTAAGCATAAGTATTGTGACGCATATGACAATCAGTACTAGAATATTCTAGAGAGTCCGAAACAGAGTACTAGAATATTCTATAAAGTAATGGAAAACTGGAGGCTAGGAACAGTAGAACATTCAAGGCAATGGAACGGACGGAAACGAAACGCTAAAACAGTATAAATACGCCGCACATAGAGCGTGGTGATGAGTATGAAGTAGGAAGTGAAACAAGCGATTGGTAAGGAGTTTTAAGCAAGCGATAAGTAAGAGTAAAAGACGCGATAAGTGCGGTAGTAAGAAGTAATAAGTAGAAAGTTAGAAGTAAGAAGGAAAATACGCGATAAGTACGGTAGATTACGTAGTCAAGAAATCGTCGTGTACGGTAAAAGTAACGGTTGTGATTAACGGACTAATAAAGTGTTATATTAATTCAAAATCAATTTAACGGATCTTATTTATTTTAAAATAATTAATCCAGCGAACTCTAAGCTCGCTACAGTATTATGAATAAGATAGTGTAAAACAAACCTATCAGGATAAGATTAATATAACATAGTGTACTTTACAGTGAATAACAAAAACTAAAATAAAGTGAAGAATAGTAAAAACAAGTAAAAACAAAATAAAAGGGAATTGTAAAAAAAAGAAAATCTATGTGTAAATAAATAAGTAATAACTGTAGTGAAACAAATGACTCGAAGTTTACTTTTCTTTTGCTCTCTAGTTTTATTTGTTTTGTGTTTGCGGGTGTAAAGGAAGATCGGGTCGCCATCCTCCACGAACCATGATTCTCGCTTTTCGGGTAGGACCTCAAAAACTATAACTCGCGTGTGGCAGTAGCGTATTCCGGAGTCGTTGTTCGAACTCCTTGAGGAAGAAGGGAATCGGCCTCGTACGTCGCACAATACTTCATCCGCACAGTTATAGGGAATTGAATCTGTGGGGTAGTTTTGGCTAGGGCACCTACACGGGCGCGGTTTCAGCAAAACACCCACGGATTAAAAGCTGCCGAAACACCAAACACAAGAGAAAGTAGTAGAAATAAAAACACCACCGATGTTAGGACTAAACACTGTTCACCCTGGCGGAGTTGATGGAATGAAACAAGATGGTTTATTCTATTTATAAAACGTCTTTTATTTATGTTCACTTGTTGGCGGGAACGTATAATTTGTTACTTCTTAGCACAGTGTCTTTTTATGATAAAACGTTCTCTTTATTAATGTTAACTTGATGGTGGTCAAGTATTATTTGTTACTCCTTAGCACAGTGTCTTTTTATGATAAAACGTTCTCTTTATTAATGTTAACTTGATGGTGGTCAAGTATTATTTGTTACTCCTTAGCACAGTGTCTTTTTATGATAAAACGTTCTCTTTATTAATGTTAACTTGATGGTGGTCAAGTATTATTTGTTACTCCTTAGCACAGTGTCTTTTTATGATAAAACGTTCTTTTTATTAATGTTAACTTGATGGTGGACAAGTATTATTTGTTACTCCTTAGCACAGTGTCTTTTTATTAGAACTAGCGGTACATATTAGCGTTAATAACGTGGAAGCTGCGTTTAGCTTATTTGATTTTACACTTTCACGACGGATATGAAGTTATATTTAGTGGCTTGCACAAAAAATCCAGACGATACTCAATTACTAACTCGACACCAAATAGAAACACGCACAAGACTAAAAGCGGTACTTAATTACGAACTCAACATCGAATACATTTTTACCGATCCTAACAAGACTCGTATAGTGCATGTGCACACTTAAGGGGATGAAATCAGACTCGATATTTAATGCCCACAAAAGAAAAGGGACACCCAAAGAAAACCGCAAAAGGCGAGGAGCTGCACGATTAACTCGAGGTAGTTAATCGTGATTGGACCGGGGAATAGGCATACATTATGCATGTGTGTGTATGCCTCGCATACGATCGTCCGGTGACCGAGGATGGATGCCAGCATCGCGACTGCATCTTCCACGAATGCAAACAATGAATGACCTGCGGCTGTGTACACAATGGATTGTGCTATACATGCCGGCCACAAGGAACATCTCGAGTGAAAACAACACGACCGAAGATCTGGTCATCCTATGGGAGGCCATAAATCAACATTTCGGTTGATGGTGTGAATTCCCTTAGGTCCGCCGACGGGTGGCGGCCGTTAATAGGGAATTGTATATTCATAACACTCTGTGGTGCAAATGCGATGTTTAGATATTGCAACGGGTATAGGGTGCAGCCATTGCCAGATGTTAAAAGTAACACTTGCTGGCTGCATCTAATTCGTTGCTTGTTTACGGTCCCTGATCGGTGGGGACCGATAATAGGAAACCAGCTATTGCTGGTAATTAGGGAAATGTTTGGTTCGCCTCAGCCGAAACCTTGTCGGCGGTGGCAAACCAATGGGACCTAATAGCCGCATGCTAGGGGTGCCATGGGCAAACAAGACAACGAGTAATCAAAGAACTCTTTGTTGATGTTGTTTCCATAGCATAAGGCTATGGGAACGAGATGCCCTGGGTAGAATGCATGCCTGAGGATGAGATTTCAAATGCCACGGCTATGTGATAATCCTTGCCGTGGACTTAATGTTTTTCAGATATCAATGCCTGCCCGAGGATGGATTTTCGATGCCACGGCTAAGTGATAAGCTTTGCCGTGGACTTAATGTTTTTCAGATATCAATGCCTGCCCGAGGATGGATTTTCGATGCCACGGCTAAGTGATAAGCTTTGCCGTGGACTTAATGTTTTCCAGATATCAATGCCTGCCCGAGGATGGATTTTCGATGCCACGGCTAAGTGATAAGCTTTGCCGTGGACTTAATGTTTTCAGGGATGGTGATGGAGAAAAAGGGGTTTGGAAGGAAAACCCCCCACAGAATAGGTAAGCTGCCTAACAGATATTCGTGACAGTTATCCGATTTTTTTTGGTTTTTTGACCTTATCCACCCTGACAAAGACGTGTGTGCAGCTGTGCAGTTCAGGGTGGACGAAAAGTTTTTTGGAGCCGTGCCTGGTTACAGGGGTTGCCCTAACCTTACGTAGCAGGTCACGGAGATGTCCCAATTCACGAAGTTGGTCACGCGGTGTTTCGCCATTCAGGAAAAGTTCTCCTGGAAGAAGGAGGTTGGTACCGTAGGTAAGCTCTGCTGCCGAAGCACCCAGGTCCTCCTTTATGCTTGTCCTCAGGCCGAGGAGGACGGTTGGTAGGACGTCAAACCATTGTGTGTCATTATGACACATGAGTGAGGCTTTAAGAGATCTGTGCCAGCGCTCTATCATCCCATTTGATTGCGGGTGGTAGGCGGTGGTACGACTTCTTTGGCAGCCGAGAAGATTTGTTAGCTGCCTAAAAATGGTCGCCTCAAATTGTGGACCTCAGTCCGAAGTTAAGGTGGTTGGTACACCGAAGCGTGTGACCCAAGTTGAATAAAAGGCCTTGGCGACTGATTCGACAGTAACTGCCCGGAGAGGTGTCGCCTCTGGCCATCGCGTGCAGCGATCCATCATAGTGAGGATATAAGAAAATCCTCTTGATGGAGTAAGCGGTCCCACTATGTCTATGTGGACATGGGCGAAGCGTGCCGTGGGAAGCTTGAATTGCGCTGGCTCCAGTACATTATGTCGCGCTACCTTGCAGCGCTGGCACTGGAGACAAGCACGGGCCCAACCAGTGAGATCTTTGTTCATCCGGGGCCAAATGAATTTGCGACGGACAGCAGCGGCTGTTGCTCGGCCGCTGGGGTGGGCTGGGTTGTGGTAAACCTGGAACACGCCCTTACGAAGTTTCTCGGAATGTAAGGTCTAGCGGTTCCAGTGGAGACATCACACCAGATTTCGCCCAAAGGGTCGCGAAGGGTAATTTTTTTGAGCACTAGTGCCGTATCGGCAGTTAGGAGGGACTTGAGCTGTTCGTCCTCCTCTTGAGCTAGGGCAAGGTCAGTGTTATTCAAGGCGGTACGCAAATGAATCGTATCGATTCGAGAAAGGGCGTCCGCCGTGACATTCTGTTTACCGGAGATATGCTTTATCTCCGTAGAATATTGCCCAATGAGGTCTAATTGACGCTCTTGTCGGGGGGAGGCATTTCCCGACTTTTTCCGGAACGCATAGACCAATGGCTTGTGGTCTGTTAAGATGGAGAGTGAGCGACCTTCTATCATATGACGGAAGTACTTAACAGCGCTGTAGATCGCGAGCAATTCACGGTCGTAGGCGCTGTAACGTCGCTCAGTGGGACTCAGCTTCCTTGAAAAGAAACCAAGTGGTTCCGGGCGGCCTTCAATGTCCTGTTCAAGGACGGCTCCGATTGCGGTATCCGATGCGTCGCATTGGATAGAAAGTGCCGCTCCCTCGAGGGGGTATCGGAGTAAGGTGGCATTTGCCAATTGTTCTTTGGACAGTTGGAATGCTTTATCCGAGACTTCTGTCCAATTAATGGGGCGCTTATCATTGCGCTTGGCTCCTCTCAAAAATTCATTTAAGGGAGCTTGAACTTGGGCAGCGTTCTTCAGTGTTGGGCGGTAAAAGTTAAGCATGCCCAGAAATCGACGAAGCTCACTCACGTTAGTAGGCCGGGGATACTTCATGAGGGCCTCCACACGGTCTGGTAGTGGGCGAATGCCCTGGTTGTCAACGACATAACCCAGATAGGTGATTTGCTCCTTGGCGTATTGACAGTTATCTGGGTTGATGACAAGACCGAATTCACGGAGGCGCCCTAGGACCTGACGTAAGTGGCGTTTATGTTCGGCGTGGTCTTTGGAGGCGATGAGAATGTCATCAAGGTATGCATGGCAGCAATTAAGACCACGTAAAGCCGTGTCGATATAACGCTGGAATGTCTGTGCGGCATTCCTGAGGCCGAAAGTCATCACTTTGAACTCGAAGAGTCCGAAAGGTGTAATGACTGCGGTCTTGGGGATGTCTTGTACGAAAAATCGTAGAGGTGTGCAATTGGGTATCTGTCCGGGACCGTTGCTGCGTTCAACAGCCTGTAATCGCCACATGGGCGCCACTCACCAGAACGTTTCTTCACCAAGTGGAGTGGGCTTGCCCAGGGTCTGTCCGACGGTTGGCAGATACCTAATTCGATCATATGTTCGAACTCCGCGCGCGCCGCACGTAATTTTTCAGGAGCCAGTCGACGTGGACGCTGGCTCACCGGGGGACCACGTGTTTCTATATGATGAAACACCGTGGCTTTATGTCGGCGTTGGTTAGGTAGAGGAATCGTCGTACTAACAAATTCCTGTACCATAACCTGAAATGGGTCTGTGCATTCTGTGGCCCCGGAAGTTGCCGCTGGAGATGCCGTCATGGGAAAGGGGGGTGCGGTTGGAGCCACTAGTCTGTTATGGGTCGAATCGACCAACAGATTATGTGCACCTAATAGGTCGGAACCTATCAGGGGTTCATTTACGTCCGCAATGACGAAACGCCAAGTGATCGGACGACAAAGACCCAATTGAAGTGTCAGCTTTTTACGTCCGTACGTAAGTATCGGCGTATTATTCGCCGCTGCCAATTTAAGTGCGGCTGGCACGCGGTTACGCGGAGCAAACGATCGCGGGAGGACTGAAATATCGGCGCCGGTATCGACAGTAAAAGCGATATTCAGTTTAGAATCCCGGATGGTTAGGCGACTTATCGTATGGGTGCCGGCCGATTGCGCGAGGGGGTCGGTCGGCAAGATTAGTTTAAAGAGCGCCTTTGGTTGGTGGAAGGTTGCGTCCAACCACAAGGCGCCTTGCAATTGAATGCGCGATCACCATATCGTTGGTGATTGGCGCACCAAGGCAGAGTAACGGCATTATCAGATATATTATGCCTATTGGTATTGCCGTTACGGGGAGGTCGAGCCGGAGCTCGCTGGGAATTGGCCCGGTGAGGGCCACTTTGAGAGGAATTGGCCCTCTGTGGGGCATTTTGAGGGATATAGGCCCTCTGAGGGGCAGTTTGGAAGGAATTCTGCCGATTGAGAGGACGGCTCGGCATGGCACGATTCTGGGCGCCTGGAGGATTGTTTCTCACCTCCGCGCGAAATTGACTTATCTCGCGGAGGAGTGAGGTTTGGAGCGCCCGAAGGTCCGCAGGAGTTAAATGTGGTGGCGAACTTCTTTGGTTAAATACGTTGGGGCCTGCCTCTGGATTCCCCTGAGGGAAATTGGTTGAGGCGGGCCTTCTATGAGGTAATTGAGTTTGAGGAGGATGGAGAATTGGGAGCAATTGAGGGGCTGTGAAAGGCAGACGAGGGTGCCGTGTAGGCTGGGCGGCGTGTTGAGAAACCGCCGCTACCTGGTACGCAGGAGGCTCAGAATACTGATCTGAGCTTTCCATAATTGCGTCCGCAATTTTGGATAAATAGCCCAAATTCTGATTGGGTTGGGCTATAAGTGCCGAACGGGCATGTTGGGGAAGACACCTCAAAAAGTGAGGCTGTATAAGGTCGTCCCCAATCCTGGTCCCCGCTATAGGGCGTAAATGGGTCAGGAAAAGAGATGGTCGCATCCCAGAAAGGTTGGTTACAGCGGCTAAACGTTGTTGCCGCACACTTCCAGGCTCGTCCAAAGCGTCGAGCAGAGCTTCACGCATGTTGCTATACGGGTTGCGGCCGGCCGACCTTATTATGTGGGCAACATGCGGTCGCTGAGTGCGGTCAAGCACTTTCAACAGCTCGACTGCACGAAGTTGTTCGTCGTGCAAGGCAGAGGCCTGGAAGATGCGGTCTGCTACTGCAAACCAAAGGTCTGGGTCCTCCTCATCGAAGGGGGGAAGCCCTATATTTGAAGGACGAGTCCCATTCCCGAGGCTGGAAGCATCGTGGAATTCTTGAGACTCTGAAGGTCTATGAGCTCGTTGTGAGGTGCCGGCACGAGATGTGGGCATCATAATGCCAGAATCCATCAATTGGCCGGCACTAGGGGCGTTAGAGGAAGTCGGGAGTGCGTCAGAAGAAACAGGTTGGGGTCGATTAACAACACTGGGGGCAACCGGTGGTGCCAGGGGGTAGGTAGAGTAGGTGGGTCCTGATCAGTATCGAGTTGATCAGCCGGGAAGTCGACGCTGGAGGCGTCGTGAAATTCAAGAGGCTCGGATTGTTCCAGAGCCTTTTTGGCCATGGTGTTCCGCGTGTTGACCATTGTGGGTTGTATGACGCGAAACTAAGGTTAAAAGCGTAAGAGGACGCGAAGAAAGGTGAAGGGAGGCCGATGAGTCAAAAGATATCGCAGGGCGTTGGGAGAACCACGAATGTCCTAAAACAATGGTTTTCACTAATCAAAATAAGTCGTGCGAAGGTCGGAAGTGGGGTCAAGTCGAGCCAAAAGGGAATCGAGCCGAATCAAGTGGAGTTCTTTGAAGTCGCGTAAATTGTGTGGAGTTGAGTCTAGATTTCCGGAAATAGATCGCAAGAGGACGCGCGCAGTGAAAGGAGACCGATGCTGTTCGAAGAAGAGTCGTGCGGAGTCGAGTGTAGTCGTTAACACGGACGGCAGGGTTGTAGTATTGCCTACCCGAACTTTAAAATTAAAAGTTGTCAATTTGAATAATTAAAAATCGCGATTGAAATTCCAAAAGGGAAGGAAAACAAGGATTTAACGTGTGCCGGAGTGTGTGCGTCTGAAAATGTTGCGAAGCGATGAAGTAGTGTTGTATCTACTGCCGAAACGGAATTGTATGTTTCAGTACCCTGAAGGGGTTTACAAGTTTATTAAGGCAATACAATTATTAGCTGGCTAGCAAACTGATTAGTTTTAAGTTTTTATTATGATAAAATAAATTTACTGTTTAAATGGATTGGATTAAGCTAGAAATGAAGGGTTAATTTAAATTTAAATTCAAAAACGTAAAAAAAAAGGAAGGCAAGATGTTTTTCTATGCTTGAGATATTGCTGTTATATTAAAAAAAAAATGCAATTACATGTGAGCGTAACGAAATTTGAGTTTACTTGCTGTAATTGTGTATCTTAAGGCAATTCGTTACAAGTTTAGCGAAAACACCCTTCCATTCGATAACCGTTTACAAAATTTGGGGATCACAGTAACTGTAGTTATTCAAATTATATCGAGTTTTAATGGGACGGTTTCGAGCTATTTCAATTTGATTTGTATGGAAAATTCTTAAAAATTATGTAAAAATACAGATATAGTTTGTCTGAGGGATTTCCTTCTTAATTTGATTTGGATTTTAAATTAATTTTTACCTCATATATTTGTTCGTTAATTGTCAACCCTTCTCTTAATCTTTTATTATTTCAGTAGGTGACGGTTGTCTAGACAATTTGTTCTCAGGAGTGATTTATGATTGCAAGTGTGTTATTATTTATTTTAGTTCAATTACTGTATTTGGTTGTATATTGTAATTTAATCTTATTTTACAGTAAAACGCTATAACGAATTAAATGATAACTTTATATTTATTTGTTATATAATGGATAAATTACTAGAAGAATTTATGTTTCAATATTCAAAATTTGCTGATTCTATTGATTTATTTATAGGAGATGACTTGCCAGACTAAAAAAACTTTTTGCCTTACGCAAGAAGTTCAACATTTAGGTTTATTTGCTACGCACTTAATTTAGTTGGACACTGTTGCACCAATAAAGCAAACAACTAAGTGAAAGACTTACGAAAAGGAAGGATTCCTGTTGATGAGTTGCGGCTGCTAATTGTAGTTGACGGAGTTGTGGTGGCTTGAGTTCCTGTCCTGAGCTGGAGCGATGGTTAGCTGCGTACTGTTGAGGTGGGGCTCTACTTGCCCTTTTAGATGATATTTTATTTTAATTGTTTTTATTGTACCATATGCTGCTTTTGAAAGCAAAACTATAGTACCGGTCACTGTCTAGTGTCACAAATGTGGTGATGTTTAGTGTTCGTGAGTGGAGACTCCGTAGTGGCGTGTTCACTTTTCGCGGTCACCAATGTGGGGTAGTTTTGGCTAGGGCACCTACACGGGCGCGGTTTCAGCAAAACACCCACGGATTAAAAGCTGCCGAAACACCAAACACAAGAGAAAGTAGTAGAAATAAAAACACCACCGATGTTAGGACATGGCGGAGTTGATGGAATGAAACAAGATGGTTTATTCTATTTATAAAACGTCTTTTATTTATGTTCACTTGTTGGCGGGAACGTATAATTTGTTACTTCTTAGCACAGTGTCTTTTTATGATAAAACGTTCTCTTTATTAATGTTAACTTGATGGTGGTCAAGTATTATTTGTTACTCCTTAGCACAGTGTCTTTTTATGATAAAACGTTCTCTTTATTAATGTTAACTTGATGGTGGTCAAGTATTATTTGTTACTCCTTAGCACAGTGTCTTTTTATGATAAAACGTTCTCTTTATTAATGTTAACTTGATGGTGGTCAAGTATTATTTGTTACTCCTTAGCACAGTGTCTTTTTATGATAAAACGTTCTTTTTATTAATGTTAACTTGATGGTGGACAAGTATTATTTGTTACTCCTTAGCACAGTGTCTTTTTATTAGAACTAGCGGTACATATTAGCGTTAATAACGTGGAAGCTGCGTTTAGCTTATTTGATTTTACACTTTCACGACGGATATGAAGTTATATTTAGTGGCTTGCACAAAAAATCCAGACGATACTCAATTACTAACTCGACACCAAATAGAAACACGCACAAGACTAAAAGCGGTACTTAATTACGAACTCAACATCGAATACATTTTTACCGATCCTAACAAGACTCGTATAGTGCATGTGCACACTTAAGGGGATGAAATCAGACTCGATATTTAATGCCCACAAAAGAAAAGGGACACCCAAAGAAAACCGCAAAAGGCGAGGAGCTGCACGATTAACTCGAGGTAGTTAATCGTGATTGGACCGGGGAATAGGCATACATTATGCATGTGTGTGTATGCCTCGCATACGATCGTCCGGTGACCGAGGATGGATGCCAGCATCGCGACTGCATCTTCCACGAATGCAAACAATGAATGACCTGCGGCTGTGTACACAATGGATTGTGCTATACATGCCGGCCACAAGGAACATCTCGAGTGAAAACAACACGACCGAAGATCTGGTCATCCTATGGGAGGCCATAAATCAACATTTCGGTTGATGGTGTGAATTCCCTTAGGTCCGCCGACGGGTGGCGGCCGTTAATAGGGAATTGTATATTCATAACACTCTGTGGTGCAAATGCGATGTTTAGATATTGCAACGGGTATAGGGTGCAGCCATTGCCAGATGTTAAAAGTAACGCTTGCTGGCTGCATCCAATTCGTTGCTTGTTTGCGGTCCTTGATCGGTGGCGACCGATAATAGGAAACCAGCTATTGCTGGTAATTAGGGAAATGTTTGGTTCGCCTCAGCCGAAAACTTGTCGGCGGTGGCAAACCAATGGGACCTAATAGCCGCATGCTAGGGGTGCCATGGGCAAACAAGACAACGAGTAATCAAAGAACTCTTTGTTGATGTTGTTTCCATAGCATAAGGCTATGGGAACGAGATGCCCTGAGTAGAATGCATGCCTGAGGATGAGATTTCAAATGCCACGGCTATGTGATAATCCTTGCCGTGGACTTAATGTTTTTCAGATATCAATGCCTGCCCGAGGATGGATTTTCGATGCCACGGCTAAGTGATAAGCTTTGCCGTGGACTTAATGTTTTTCAGATATCAATGCCTGCCCGAGCATGGATTTTCGATGCCACGGCTAAGTGATAAGCTTTGCCGTGGACTTAATGTTTCCCAGATATCAATGCCTGCCCGAGGATGGATTTTCGATGCCACGGCTAAGTGATAAGCTTTGCCGTGGACTTAATGTTTTCAGGGATGGTGATGGAGAAAAAGGGGTTTGGAAGGAAAACCCCCCACAGAATAGGTAAGCTGCCTAACAGATATTCGTGACAGTTATCCGATTGGGTAACTGTATTAATTCCAGCGATTTGGCTGGGGGTAAATGCCGTAGCAAGGTTACGCAACCTTGCTGAAGTTCGACTTAGAGGTGAGTCGGTTCGCCTGGAATAGTGGGGATCGAATGATGTATGGCTCTTCGGGCCCTGAAAAGCCCCACAAATCAATGCACGACAAATGGACTTTCGGTTTAATTTGTCGTGTATATGATTTAATTGGGGACCATGATTGGGATTATGGTTGACGAATTTCGCGGAAGAGATAACCATGAAATGCATTTGAAGATACGCATTTCATTATGTTATCATTCCAGGGAATTGATCAACGCACAGTATGAACTTAAGGTTCGTACTCTGATGCATCATTTGGGGAAAAGGAATAAGGTTGAGTCTTATTAGTAATTGGGTGCGGGTGGTGATTTAGGATCACTACACCAGTAAGTTATAATATAATATAATTAACCTACAATTTAAGCATTTTTTGTCTAGCCTATAATTTAGAATCTAAGAAAAACAAAGCAGGGGATTAAAAAATCTCGGAATAATGAAAATCAAAGGGGCCTATTTTACTTCGAGAATTCTTTATCACAGAAGGTAATATCACGCCAATCTCATCAAATTTCACAATCGGGTGGTGCTTTATTTTTCTTTTTAGCTGTACGAATTACAAAACGGCTTCTCATTAAATGAAGACAAACTCAAATGCCGTCAAGCAGGGGCTTGACTTCAGTTTTCGACGTCAACAAATGAATAAGAACATACATGCAAATTAAAACCCAAAATGCGATAAGCAGATTATATTACATTATTTTGGTGGGACTTTTTTGCAACCTCAGTAAGGAATACAAAAAAAGAAAAGATTGTCGTCAAGAAGACTTCTGTTCGGTGGAATTAGGGCACATCGACTTGAACGTTGTTTGAAACTTTCAACTTGAACATTTCGGTTGCCAATATTTCGATAATAATCTTCGACTTTATCACCTACAGACCGTATAGCGCGATAAACTTCTCAACGTGAACAACAATTAAAGTATCTTGGGAAGTTTACGTGGAAGTTTGGAGCCCCCTTCGGTGAACAGGAATACACAATTTTGTGAATCTGTGGTAAAAATGTCTAGAAGTTAAACGGGCTATATCCAAAAATAAATGTTTTCCCGGAGCCAAACGCATTTGTACGGGAATTTGGAAATGTGTTCTTCTCACATATTTTCTAAATGAATAAATAATGTTGTGCTTTATTTTCATATAATCATCTGTTTAAATTCAGCAGCGTTTGTGGATGTTAGAAACGAGATTAAATGCCATCCAACATCGTTTTGAATTTGGCATGAGTTTAAAGTTGAATTTCCGATAGCCTTTGGTAATAGCATAACGTGAACTTCAACAAGGTACACTTCTGAAAATCATGTTCCAATTACGCCACTGGAACTATGCGCTTTGCAAGGGTCGGTTTACGTAAAGTAAATACCAAATACCATCACCGTTTGAAGCTAAATATTCATTTGTTACGCGTTTCGCAAACTTCAATCGGATAAATTGAACTCCATTGGGTAGTAGGCCGAATGTGCATAACTCTTGCTTTGAAGTACGGTTGTTGCTTTTAACCCGGCTATGGGAATATGTTACACCAAAGAGACTGTCTGGAATGGATACCACGCATAGATAGCTTAGTAGTAAACTGATAGTGAATCCTGGTCGGACTGGAAGATAGAAGAACACATTCACACTCACATGTGTCCAATATTTGAATTCCCTCTGAAGTTTTGGTACCTATGGTACTGAGCTAACTATGTTACATGATTAAACTGGCTGGTACTGAAATTGAGTTTCATGTGGTGTTGCATACCGAGCTGTCGAAAATCTGAAAATCATTATCGATTTTAGTTTATGAGGTTATCTGGAGGTAAATTTGAGTTGATATTTTGCAAAGGTATTACAATTAATATAAGAGCAAATGGATGGTAAGTGGTAAAATAAAATTCACTTCTTAGGAGAACTAATCACACCTGTATATTGATTTCCATGGCATTTAATGTACGTAAGCTGTGATGATCTAATTTTGCCTTAAAGCGGGTTGATTTTAGAGGTGACTTCACCTTTATGTAGATTAGGCAAGCCTATTACTGGCCTATACACATATTTAGAATGTATCAGTGTGAAGAAAGCATGGAATTATCTGGAAATTTGGGTGTTCGATTCTCGTATGTTTATACCAAACAGAACTTCATCTTCCCCTTCGTGTTGCTCCATAGTACCAACTGGAATTTTACGGAATGTTATGTAATAGGTGTTCATCTAGAAACTCGGCTCTGAAGTTGGTTGCATTAAAAACATAGTTGAAGGCATCCAATTCGCTCGCTATTTTGAATACAAGTAGTTTAGTGATCGTTGTTTTTATGACTAAGTTTTAGCCATTTACAAACTGTCATTCCGTGTGGATCAGTTGTATAAGAGAAAGACCTCGGAAAGCAACATCTACGTCACTGCATTCTATTCTGTTTTCAAATAAAAAAATGCTGCTTACGCTATGGGATTGATTAATTCGATTTTCGGTGAATATCCTTTGAATCATTTAACAGTAAAAAAGTGTTTTAGAAGATTTCGTGAGGAAGCTCTGTGGCGGTTCCGCCAAACCCCACTGTCTACTTACCGTAAAACCTCCATAACATTCAGCCAATTTCCTAACTACCTGAAAATGCTTCACGCATCATATAACAGGTCAATTGAAAAGTCCCCGGCCTGACACATAGATGGCGGCACTAGAATTAAATCCATATGATTTATAGTTAGCCCTAACCTTTAAAAGACGCGTGATCCGACATCTGTCAAATTTATACACGCGTCTTTTGAAGGTTATGGCTAACTACAAATCATATGGATTTAATTCTAGTGCCGCCATCTACGTGTCAGGCTGGGGACTTTTCAATTGACCTGTTATATCAAACCTATGATCTTAAAAAGTCCCTGTCAAACTTACCTTTCATGCATTCTCTCCGCATACAATTTCCCGTAAGATTCCTTTCTTTACCTTATAGGGCGGAACCCCCATTATTACAACCCAATCTACATTAGTTTCTGCTAATGCAACAGAATTTGCACCTGTAAATTTACGCATTATATAGATCAAATCTATAATCTTAAAGTCCCTGTAAAGAAAACTTACCTTTTCATACATCTCTTCGCATACAATTTTCCGTAAGATTTCTTGCTACTTATCTGGAATTCCAAACCAATTCGGCACCTTCGGTACCAGACGAATTCCTGTAAATAAAATGATTCGCTTTGCATACAATGTAACCGTCATGACAGGGACCATAAATATTGCGCCGTCTATTTTCCCAGCCGCGCCATGTGTACACGATGTTCCCTACTGGGGACCTACACCCAAGGGACCAAAACAAATATACGCATACCGCGTCTCTTGGCACCAAGTAAATCCTACGGCATAACCAAATGCAAATAGGTATGGTATACTTACCCTTAGCGGCGATGCAATAAACACCAATTAGTACATTTCCATATTGCATTGCCGCCTATTTATTTAGCACCAAGGCACATCTCAGACAAAGACCCAAACGTATCATTTGTCTTTCCATATTTCGGCATCTGCTTCTCACCAGCAGCAGTATAAGCAAACACAAACCCAATTAGCATCCAATGAGATTCGGCTTGTTTGCTTAGCCGAATTCACTATCCCATGAATGCACTTTATGCCCTTTCTTTGTTCTAGGTTTATTCTTATCCATGAAAGAACCACGCACACACACCACTGCACTGAAAGAGTGCATTTCAGTGGCGGCCACCCCCTTAAGAGAAAAGTTTTTCTCTCTTCCCTTTTCTTAACCCTAACCTAGGATGGAATTCATGTCAGACTTCTTTCCTCGGGGAGTCGTTTTCCACCCACTAACCGCCACGGTCACGCGATCTTCCGCTCACCGGTGCGCACGGTGACGATAATATACCCCGAGTCGTGGCGAAGATTGTGTTTTTATTGACTTCACATTATAACTTTCACGTTGTGCTACCGTAAAATCTTAATATCCAATAAGAAAATGAAACGAAAACAATAATCCGCGAACTCAAACAAGTTATTCCAATAGTACTGTTTTTCCTTGATTTCGAAATAAACTCAACTTAAAAAAATCAGTGTGTTTCATTTGTACTATTTTGTCTGATGCCGACTATGTGTGCTTATCCTTTTTGGCTTTACTCCTGGTTGTGGACAAACGTGGTGGCGTTTCGTCCTTTTGTTCGTGAATGACTGCGGCGGCACTTTCTTATAGTGATGATGGAGGAAGAAGGGAATCAGCCCGCGCACCATACTTCTTCCCCACAGCTCCACGTCCATGTGGGTTAAAAAATTTGACGACGAAGAACTTCAAGTGGATGAAAATCCATGTCAAACTCAAGAAGAGCTTGCAGAACAGTTGGGAATTCCAAGCAATGTCAAACAATTTTTGTATAAGTTTCTTTTCTAATAAATTTGAATTTGAGCAAAAAGCCGAGTGTCTACTTGCGCACCTATTAGTTATAAAAAAGGAATATTAGTTTGGGGGAAAATAAATCCATTAATTAAATAAGAGAATAAATACAAAGACCTGTCTATTAAGCAGCCATTAACCTTATGTTAATTGTCTATAAAATCGTTGTGGAGCCTATAAAAAAAGATAGGGTGTGGAAAGAAATAAAAGCAGCTCTGGAAAAAAGAATTATGCCGCGCCCAGAATTCAACCAACAATGTGAGCAACGAGAGCGACAACAACAACAACAGCAGCAACAGAAAAACCAGCAAGCACTCAACCAACAGCAACAGAAACAACAAATCAACAGAAAGGAAAATGTGACATCATTGCCAACTATATGGAAACTAAGAACGTAATAAATCTCGGTAAGTTAACATGTAAGATCTTAAGAACTAAACACATCAATAATGCGAAAATTAGTACTAAGTGTGATGATATAGAAGGCTATCACAAAATTGAATTTACTTTGGATAGGGCGATTGTACTACACGTACTCTCCAAAATCGGAGAAAACTGCCTGTATGCTCTTAAAAGAAGTTGATGCTTCCCTCAGAAGAATTACTTGGGGAATTAAAAGCTGTTGAAACCGACAGTTTAAAATATATTGGTGTGAAATCGTTTTTCACCACAAGCTCTAGAAATCGCACCTGCAAGTTGCCTTTCTTTATTGTGTCTCTAAGTCCCAACAGTAGAGTTAAGGGAAATTAAATATCTAAATCACCAAACAACAAGTCGGCAGAAAAAAAAAATTCCGAACGCGTATTGCAATGGCTTCTCGATAGTATAGTGGTTAGTATACCCGCCTGACACGCGGGAGACCGGGGTTCGATTCCCCGTCGGGGAGCGTCTGGCGTAAGACTAATGACCTTGCCCGGAAAAAACAAATCATGATGGAAAATTTAACAAGCCTCAGGACTTGCTAAATAAGGCCAAGACCGGTTCCCGGTTGTAGTGCCGATGATGATGTTGATTGCAATGTTTGCGCTCTCAACGCTTCGGCCATGTGGCATCGAATTGCGAAACGCAATTTAGGTGTATAAAGTGTCTAAACGATCATTGGGGATCTCACGTTGGGCAAAAAAAAACTATTGTATAAGAATAAGTTATGAGTAGAAGGAGTATTACGCCAACCCTAATTTGCTCGCAAAACGCTAAACGTAGTTATGTCAGAACTACAATTTTTTTTTAAAAACAACAATTTCAATACCATTTTCTGTTATTAAGTGATCCATATCATAAAATCACAAATTTTAAGCTGAGCAAATTACAGGTTGGATGGGATTGTAGTTTGATAAGTGCACCATTGAAAAGCTATATTTTCCCAACCACGAACCATTATTATGTGGCTTCTGTTCTGATAACGTTTCATTTTCCATGCCCAATTTGGGAGAGGAATTTTACATCACAGACTCTATTTGAATGATATCAGGGTTTTATACTCTCCCATCGCCAGTTATGCAAATAATAATCTACAAATGTTCACCTGTGGTAAATTTCAGGTAAAGCTTTCATTTCACTTTCCCTGCAAGAGAAAAATGAATACATTTTATTTTATTTTATTTCTATTCTGAAGACCCTAAAGGGATTACACATCAGTATCAATTTACCTTTGACTTGAGCACTTGAATGTTTTCCCTTAATTCTATGGAAAAAAGGACCATTTGTGTAGTTACCGCCGCATCCAGCTTCAACATCCACTTTCATGTTGAAAGTACTTTTCTACTTCAGCCACAAGTTGTCGGCTAGTGGCAGATTATATACTTAAACCCTTCGGGGAAATTACTTCCTTACGATTACTATCGCAACCGGCAAGAAGGAACGAAAGTCTGAAGGACGACCAGGTTCATTTTATTATAACTTCTTTAAACGTGTTCTTTTGCAAATAGACTCCGTCCTTTCAGTTCTCGTCATTAAAAAAATGAACTTTATTAATGAACTACCAGCAGAATTTCATTTTCTTATCCCGTTTTTTATCTTATCCTGTTTCAGGCAGTTAACTGCATCTTATAAAATTCTTAACGAGTCGCCTGCCGGTGGCAGGGTACTAGAAGTGTTCTCACTTTGGCTAGTTTTCTGGAAACTCGCTGGATTGGAAACGATTGCACAGAAATCGGGGAGAGAGAATCTGAAAGATTAAGGACTAGTACAACTTAACTTGTTCTTCTCCTTGAAGATGGCTTTCTTGTTGAATTCATTGAAAACAGAATTAACTTGTTACTGAGGTTGCCGTAACTGAGAATCTGTAAAATCGTAACCTTCCCATGTAGTTAGGAAATGAGGGGAAAAGGGAATGTGATTGTTCGAAATTTATTCAAGCAGTTTAGGCTAATATTCATTTTGGAGATTTTTACGGTAATTATTTAGCATTTTATAGAGGGATGAGGATGTTTTTATGTTCTAGTTAAACCTAAAAAGCTTGTCAACACGCCTATGGATTAATCATGTAGAATTTGAAGTGAAAAGTATGCATAAACGTTATTAAAAAAAACACTTTAAGTGACTTGCACGACTTCAACGGTGGCTGTTGTTAACGATTTAGCAAAAGCTGCTGTAAATTTAACAACAATGTTGTTGGACGACGAAATATTTATAACAAAGAGTATCAGGCAAATCTTTTATTCTCAGAACAATAGGTGTACCCTGAATAACAACTTTATAAACGGCTATGATGTAAAAGAAGTTTTTTTTTTCTCTTTTTATTACACTTCTCTCGGAAAAGGCGAACCTATACTGCCGTGTGGGCGCCCAGTGATGCCACCAGATAACTGTTACAGGTTGTAACTGTAGCGGTGCCGCCAAACCCTACGGTCTACTTACCTGAAAAACCTCCATAACTACTACCCAACTCCCTTAAGTTTGCTAATGCAACAGTATTAGTACCTGTAAATGCTGCACGCATTTAAGAGATCAAATCTATGATCTTTAAGTCCCTGTAAAGAAAACTTACCTGTACCATGCATTCTCTTCGCATACCATTGCTCCTTAAGATTTCTTTATTAACTTACCAGGAATTTCCAATCAATTTCGGCATCTACGTCGCCAGTCAAATTTCCTTATAGGAATTCCGGTAAACAAATAATTAGATTTACATACATTTCTAACCTTCATGACAGGGACCATAAATACTGCGCCGTCTATTTTCCCAGCCGCGTCATATACCTTTTCATACACATTGCCTGGCAACCTTTTTTGTTTTTCTTATCAACAAACAACCCAAGCAGCTGCATATAATTAGCGCAATAGACGCTGAAACCAAATACTCCAGCATTTCCTAATGCAAATATGAACCCGCTTTCTACTGCAGCCAGAGACGCCATAAACATCCAATTTGTTTTTAGCATCTTTTTCTCGTAACGTCGAAAATAGCCACGAGGCATCGTGTAAACAATGACCCGCATTACCAACGGCGCATTTGGTCATTTTTCCCTATTGTCCTTGCCGCCTGCCTGTTTCGTCGTTCCACTGCTTTCGAACACGTGCAATTACATTGAATCTGTTCGATCGCGCACATATACCACTGCACCAAAAAGATCGCATTTTCTTAGTGATTACACCCTTAAGAGAAAAGTTTTTCACTCTCTTCTTTTTTTTCCTTAGCGAAATCATCTCTGCATGAGATGACGATCGCTGAGTCAAATTCCACCCTTCAACCCGAACGGGTCGTGTCTCCTATCGCTACCCTGGTGCGCACAGGGGAGCGATAATCGCGTGAGTCGAGAGTCGCGTGCGGGTAACCACAAAATGTATTCGGTGTTTCACCTTTCAAATATTATTTAAAGTTACATCAAATCGTTTTTTTTTTAAATTGTGTATTTGTGTCACCGTCAACGAACAGTGTAACATTAAAGTAAAATAAAAGAAAATGTAGTTACCACAGTGTGTTTTAAATTCTCGGACTTACAGCGTCTACTTATTTTTCTTATGCACAGTTTGCCGCGGCGGAACTTGTTTTTTTTTTGTGAGAACGAAGTGGAACCCAGCGCCCATGTCGGTGCCGCGACTTCGCTCCTACATAACCCTCGGGAACACTCGCGCGAGAAGGGAGTTCCACACCTACCCCGCTCTGTAACGGAACGAGTTCTGATGCAGGGATGTTCGCGCCGTCGGGAGATGAACCACAAACAGGTGCAATCTGTTGGAATGTCTTGTAGAGCGCATATAAACCGAATTGCGTGGAACAATACCAAGAATCTCCGAAGAACAGTACCCGTGATAATATCTGTAAAACAGACAGAGGTCGGCTAAGCGCCTTCGATGTGATAGCGACTGTAGTCCCGACGTCAGCGCTGAGTCCCCGATCAGGCGGATCGCTCGTCTCTGTATGCTCTCAAGTAGGTCGAGGGTATGTTTTGGAGCCGAGTTACAAACGTGAGAGCAATATTCGAGCGAGGGTCTAATTTGGGATTTATATAGGAGAAGAAGTTGGGCCGGAGTGAAATATTTCTTGGCTCTAAAAAGATAGCTCAGTTTTCCTGAGGCTGACCTGGCGATGCGCGACACGTGTTTATGCCATGATACATTCCCGGAGACCGTGACGCCAAGCAATTTCAAGCTTTCCCCAGCCTCGAGGGCCCGGCCATTCATCATCAGCTATGGAACCGATGATCCACTTTTCTTTGTGAATGTTGTATATTGTGTCTTCGCTGCATTGAAGTCGACCAGATCGGCCCTTCCCAACTGCAGGACCCTATTTAGATCCTGATTCAGAGAGTCAATTTGTCTACATCTGACGTTGATGCACCAATCGGTCGAACACACAAAAAAGAGGAAACAAGCGTCCTATCATCCGCTAAACTGAACACTTTGTTATCCGTTGTCTCCAACAAATCATTTATGTGAAGCAAGAACAAGGTTGGAGCCAAAATAGAACCTTGGGGCACCCCCGAATTAACAGGATACGGATCCGAACACTCGCCGTCCCCAACAACCCGGATCGATCGATTCTCGACGAAGCTCCTCGTCCAGTCGCAAAGCTGTTGAGAAAGTCCATAAGAACGAAGTTTTCTCAGCAATGCCCCGTGCCAGACGCGGTCAAAATCCTTGGAGATAAACAATGCGACCGCCCTTGACTCACCATCCCGTTCAATCGCAGATGTCCATATATCGGTTATAAGTGTCAAAAGGTCTCCCGTGGACCGCCTGCCACGGTATTCGTATTGACGATCATTCAGAAGTCCGTTGCACTCCAAATACTTAACCAACTCTATATTGATGACTTTTTCCATTACCTTAGATAAAATAGATAGTAATGGCTATCGGACGGTAATTTTGTGGGAGACACTTTTTTCCCGTCTTTGGGATTGGCTGAACTCGAGCGATTTTCCAGCAGGCAGGAAAGGTCCTCCGTGCATAAGATAAGCGGAAGAGTCTGCCAAGAACCGGCGATAGTTCTGGAGCACAGTTCTTAAGGACTATTGCTGGTATTCCGTCCGGGCCGGTTGCCTTCCTACAATCCAGTTCACGCAGAATGCGCTGAATAGTGCGCGGACGAAATCTCACATCCCGCATGGAAGACTGTACCGGCGAGATCACAGGTGGGTGCAAAAGGCCGGGATCGAGGTTTGAATTCGTGGAAAATAAATTCGCGAACACATTCGCTTTATCCTTTGAATTCGTGACTAACGTCCCGCTGTCCGTCACCAACGATAGCTTTTGCCATTGACCAGAAGGAGCCCGAACTAGTTGGGCACCGAAGGGGCTTATTGATCACACTGTCGTTGTGAGCCTTCTTCGCGGTATCAATCGCCTGGTTGCAGGCGTTTCAGATTCTAACAAAATTCGCTCTGTTAACTGTGGGATTGGCGCGCCATTGCTTAAAAGCTCTATTTTTTGCCGCTGTAAGCAGCTGGCTTTTGTTATCAAACCAAGGTTTATCAGACGAACTTCGTTTGATGGAATGTGGAATATACATCTCCATCCCCAGAAGAATAATCTCTGATATCGACTCCGCGCAAGCGTTAACATCGGAGTTTCCGAAGCACACTTCGGACCATGGAAAGGATGCGAAGAAATCTCACAAATCGTCCCAGTTAGCAGCCCCATACTTCCATACATGGCGAAGCTGTCTAGGCCGGTCATTCGCTTGATATGCAAGTTATTGCGCGACAGACACCAAGCAGTGATCTGAGTTTCCCAATGGCGCAGAAACCTCTACGGTATAAATACTCGGTTCGGATGTCAAAAATAGATCCAGGGTGTTCCCATAATTGCGTCGGGCATCCGGCACTGGCGTTGGCCCGCCACGAGTTGAGTTAAGTTGTGGCTTACAGCAAACATCTCCGCCAGCCTCCCAACCTCGTCGGTGCTGTTATAATGTAACAACCAACCGGAATTGGCATATTAAAATCGCCAAGGACAACAATTTCAGAAGCTGGGTGATTGATCTGTATCCAGTCGACGGTATGTGAAAGATGCTTGAAAAATGTCACTGGTCGTTCGTCATTCGGGGAAATTTAAGGAAATTGCTCAGCACGACCCTCAACCATACGATGTCCATATTATTGGGTTCCAACACCTACATCATCTGGCAAGCCGGGTCAGAACGCGCCAAGACGCAGACTCCGCCCTTAAGACGAAATCTCGAATGTAAGTCATATCCTGAGCAACGAAGATATGTCGAATCAGTTGACGAATCGACCTGGGTCTCAGTTAGGGTAAGGATATCAGGTTTCGTTGTTTGCAAATATTGGTGAAACCGATGCCCCCGATATTACAAAAGGCCGTTACCAGTCGAGCGTGGGCAGAGCCTCGGGAGCTAGCCCGGTTATGCGATGACGAACATCTTAAAGTGCCATTATTTAGCATGATATCTGCATGATGTTCCCCCTGACATAGTGCTGTAGAGACTATCCAGCGTCAGCTGGATAAATATCAGCCACTCATTAAATGAAAACTGCGTTTATGGTACCACAGACGATATGGATTGTTTATGGTATCGCCAGGAAGCCTATAGAGGAACAGCGTTCCTTGTTTGCACTTGGTGCGAGTTAGGGAAATTGGCTTCAGCGTCGATTGCGCTAATTACATGCAGCTGCTTGGGCTGTTTATTGTTGGGAAAAAAGTTCGCCAGCCAATGTGTATGTAAAGGGATTTGTTCTACACATGAATGAAGCTGGGAATAGACGACGCAATGATCATTATTCCTGGTTGGAATGGTTACATGATATGTGAACCGATAATTTTATTACAGGGAATTTAAGATAAGGTAAGAAAGAACTCTTACAGGAATTTGTATGCGAGGAGATGCAAGAAAAGGTAAGAATTCTTTACTGAAGCTTTTTAGATTATACCTTAGATAATCCTAGATGCGTAAAGCATTTAAGATGCTAATGCAATTGCATTAGCGAAATTATGTGATTGGATGGGAGTTATGGGTTTTTTTTAGGTAAGTGAACCGTGCGTTTGGCGCAACCGTCACAGTCCCCCCGGAGTTCCGAATGGGAAACTAGTTTACCTTCGGAATTCTTTATATCAGAAGGTACTATGGCGGTTCTTTAATACGTTCCCAAAGAACCGCCCATCCTCTTTCAATACAAAGCCATTGTACTTACCTGCAATTAGGGGCAGCGTAAGCTCCCCTGCAGCATCATACCTGAAAGGAAAACCTACCCGACGGCATCCACACTTTCTGAATTTCCCTGGTTCATATCCCATGAACCAGTTCATCTGCTATCGGCTCAGCCTGTCTTCAACTACGATAAACAAACGCTGGCCAGCGTATTGTTGACATAGCTGTAGCCGATATCCTTTCCATAGTTCACAATTATATACCCTTAGGTCCGCGACCGTTGCGACAATTCCCCGTTATCGGCTATTAACCGATCATGGAATTTGGGCATGGATATGATCATTGTTTAGACAATCTTCCCCATGCCATGCCTATGATGACCCGCCTGAAAACCTAAATTAAACATACAGTATCTTACTGTGCTCGCTTTACTTACCTCCACATTAATCTAAACATATGGCCATCCAGCCTGAACTTTTGCCGCCGTCGACGAGGTTTCTGCTGACTTATGTCAACAAAATAATTTGTCTCCTTGTGCACCGGAGCCATACGGCTAGATTAGATATTGCCTACATCGGTGTTTCTAAGGAATCTTAGGCAAATACCATGACGACCCCTTTGTATCATAGGCACATCATGTACACCATTTGATGTGTGAAATAGAGTTTTTGTTTACTTTGAAACAAAAATCTATTTCGATCTCTGGCATACATCATTAACGATGTATGGGTACATCGCCCCCGATGATCCTACGTCTGTTTAATCAGGTGTCCACCGATCATCGTTTTCATCGCAGGGCATCGTACTTGTCCTATACGGACACATATAGAATCCTCCCCAATCGATGCAATTCGCGGCCATCGAATCTGATGGATGCGAGTTGCATCGCGGAGTCAGATTGCAACCCCCGTAGCGTACCCGTACGCTGTCGAGCCAATTTTAACATCTCGAAGAGGCGATTTCATCCTCCGTCGAGTGCAAAAAGTCAAAATTTATCCGCAGTGGAGTAAGGTCGTGAGTAGTTTCGTCCGTGGAAAGTCATATAGTCCGCGTGATAATGTATTTTTCTTTTTAAGTGCATATAAGTGAATTCCATAATTTCCGGTTCTCGGTAATCAAAAGTTTTAGAAAACCCTTTTCTCCCTTCGAAAACTTGTCCGAAAGTGACATGAAAACAGTAAAGAAATGTCGAACAAGAACTACGTCTGTCGATTCCAGGTGGAACGAGAGATACAGATCGTGGTGATTTCTTAAAGGACAAACCAGCAACAGTGTAATCCATATTCACCAAAAATAAAAGGAAGTTTTACGACAACTAACACCTTTGTGTCTTTTCTTTATTTATGTTGTGTTCTCCCGGTGATTAATTCGCTCGTTAATCACTCATCAATCGTTTGTGTAGCAGAGAGTGGGAAGGCTAGTGAACTCTGCGTCCTTGCCGACGCCCTGACTAGACTTATCACCCCGCAGTACTATACCGTTAAGCAAGGATAGTGAAGAAGGTGAATTGAACAGACGATGAAACGGTTGAAAAGCGAAGCAGTGAAGCATCAGACTACTGACCGTGTTTAGAATTTGATTTCCAAACTCGAGTATATTCCACTGGAGTGAATTATTTTTATTTATCGCTTGGTATACGGTTCTGATGTATTTTTCTTATCCGATTTTTTCGTTCGGTGTTCTTCACTATTTTTGCTTGTGAATTGTGTGTATTTGTTAGAATCGCTACAGTACCATCATGACTTATCTCCGTGTCAGTCGAGGCCATCAGCTACACATCCGAAACACCGTCGAAGATTTCTCTCGGCGATATCGCGGAATGTACAGCGTGACGGGGTGGAATCTCACCTTGGGACCGACTACCACCTAATCAACCTTTTCTCGAACCGGTCCATCAGCCAAGCTCCGAAAAATTGCCAGGGATTTCTCCCGAACATTTCACGGGGCCTAAAGCTTGATGGGGTGGTATTTCACCGGGCGCACAGGGCGTTGGGACCCCGGTTACTACTCGGCCTTCAGTCGCCTCTTACGCCAAGCCGGCCTAGCTGTGAGTATATTCTAACGTCCTACTCACAGGGCGTGACAGCATCTTCCTTGATTTCGTCGCTCTGACGATAAGTATCCTCCTTGGTACCAAGATCCGGGTCAAGGGACCGAAAACGGTGGGTTTTCCCTCTACGCCCTAATACGATTGCTACCCGGTGGCACTGGATTGATATCAATTTAATTCTCCTTTCTCTCACGAGGGAGTGACATGGAGTGACGGGTCGCTAACATTTATAAATCAGCAACAATCTGATAAACGAATAACCGCTGTCATCTTCAATACATGAAAACTTTGGCTGACTATTTGAGGGGAGATTTCTTGCAAAAACGAGCTCGAGCTTCTACTTCGCAGAGCAGTTCTGGAGACATCGGATTGAATGGAAAGCTTCAGGTTGTTTTAATTGTAAAAATGAGGATTTGTAAGGTTTGTTCTCAAAGAACCAGATCTGGCAAAAGGCAAGAAACTGTATACTACTGTTGCATTTGCCAGACAAGCCAAAGATGCATATTGGACATTGTTTGTATAATATCATAGGACGCATACGTGTTGAACTTAATGTTTTACAAATTTCCTCCTTTGAACTTTGAACATATGTAAAATATACGTGTGTAAATAGTAAGTAGTGTTACATGGTGTCCGAAGTCATTTTAGGGTAGCTATAAAAAACTCCTGAAATAAGCTGGAGCGCCTAACTTCTCTTGAGTTGATGGCTCGCCGAGCGAAAACGATTTGGAAGGCAAAGCGTTGGAATCAAACTAATCATAGCATAAGTATTTCGTAATGTTAAACTGTAGTAAATTAAGTCAGAAGCAAATACCTTATTTATGTTTAGTTACTGGATTGCTATCCCGTTAATTCACCATAGGTGTTGAAATACATAAAAAAAATACATTTGCTTCCATGTTGTGTGTTCAGTACGAAGTTTTACTCAACTCAACGAACTTAGGAGAGGCAGTATCATTCTTCCTACAATTTATTCATAAACAAATACCCTTCAGTCGTCGCACAATTTCGTATTTGAATTTTTATTATCCGTATTCCGGTCCTCAACTGCATGCATACAATTTTTTTCTACGCCTCCTTGGCCCAGCTCCACACCCTTCTGTTCCATTTGTTTGGTTCATTCAAATAGTGCACGCTCCTTATATCCATGAGACTTGGTTAAAGCAACTGTATAAAGCTATACTCTAAATAAACTGTATAAAGCTATACCCTAAATAAACAATGTCTCAAACCCTATTACCTTCAATGGTTCGATCGTCTTGGTTCAATCATCTTGCAGCCAAGGGAAATGCCTAATGGGTTTTGCTATAAAAAACGATTTACACAAATCTAAGTTGAATTCCAGGAATTTATTCTGCCACAATCGTTAAACGTCAAAACCTTTTGGCGCCATTGGAATTCGATCGGATGATATTGGAAAATGAATGCAACTCCAGCCTAATGCGTTTATTACAGCCCTTAGGTCACACTCGTTGTTTAAAGTCAGTGACAATGGTGATCGCGAATGTATTGCGTCCATTTTTGTTTACGCTTAATTCGTGCAAATTGTAATTAAAAAGTTTTTAATTATCGGTGGTGCGTCGTTAACAATTACATAGAAATCGCGTTCGCTTTTTCCCTTAAGTTAGTGCTATTTATAATATAGTTATTAGTAAATTAGCTTAACAAAAGTTTGTCAAATGTGTTAAAAGCAAATGTAGCGTGTCGGGGCCGGCGCGTCTAACCTGCGTGTGTGTGTGCGTGAGTGTGCTCATAATACCAAATCAAAAGCAAGCGTCGACATGGTGACTCCATTTAAAGGTAAGTTTTCTTTACTTTAATTCGTTTCCAAGTTTTATATTTTAAATTAAAATAACTCCCCGATTTTTGAATAAATAACTAAATTTAATTTCTCGGGTGTCATATAATTAAAAAGCTGGCATTACAACTTATTTAAGCTTCTTGACTAATTTCAAATATTAATATAAAATGCAACAAAAAAGACAAATTAAGTTAGACTTTACACAACCTATTCTTCCAATAAGGAGTCTTTTCTGCCCCTTTATGAAATAAATGTCAATTTTTAAGGACTTCTTAGTTATGGTAGTAGAATTTTATTGGGTCTAATTACCGTTTTGATGTACTTATAAACTGTTATGTTACATTTCTTGTGCTTAACTTTACAGGCTATAATTTTTGGCCCTGCTGCTTCAGTGGCATTATTTTAAATTGCCCACATAGCCCAATTTTTTCTTTATATATATATATATATATATATATATATATATATATATATATATATATATATATATATATATATATATATATATATTATATATATATATCCTCATCGAAAGGGGGAAGCCTGATATTAGGTGGTCGAGTTGGATTCATGATGCTAGAAGCATCGTGGAACTCTTGGGACTCTGATTGTCCATGGACCTGCTGAGAGGTGCCGGCGCAAGTTGTGGACATTGCGATGCCAAAATCTGCAAGGGAGCTGGGATTGAGAGAATTGGAGGGAGTCAAGAGTACGTCCGATGAAGCAGAAAAAGGTCGCTAAGAGCACGCGAGGAGTCGAGAGGTTTACAAGAGGGTATGGAAAGCTCGGCGGAGTCCGTTGAAAGTTGAAAATTGAAAAGAAGTTGCCCAAGGTTAGCGCGAGTTCAAGCCGGTTGAGGTTGGAAAAAGATCCGTTGAGGTCACAAAGGTCAAAGGCGGGTCATCTGGTGTCAAAGGGAGTCGAGATTGCGTCAGCGGAAGTAGAAATCAGTCGTGCAGAGGACGCGTGAAATCAAGAGGAGTCACCAGAGGGTAGCGCAAGTTCTGTGGAGTCAAGTGAAGCTGCGTGGAGTCGCGAATGTTAGCGAAAAGTCCTGTGCAGTTAGGTGTGCCCAGAATGGGTTTACGAAGGTCGTTATTTTTGGTTTAAAATCTTGATGGCTATAGTTCGTTTATAGTACTGAATATTAAGTAAATAATGTGTTTATTTTCGTGTCGTTTGTCGATGTATAAGATTTGTGTTTTGCACAGCTTTCTTAGTGTAATTTTAATTCTCATGCGGTACAGTTCTGGTAGATACTTGAATCGCCAGCTGGGAACCGCAACTCCGATGTTGCCGATGGTTCGCCAACTGGGAAACAGCAAAAGGGTGTGTTCTGCTTCGAGGAGAACACCAAATAGTTGAATTGCCGAACTTTATTTAACATTAAGTTCACGTTTCAACTGGTGCTGAAGGCACCTTATATACTTTCCATCTAACAACGTTAGAAACATACTCTCAGAAAAACAGTACAACAAAATTAAAAAACGGTGTCAAACAGTAACGAGGTAAACGGTTATTGAATAGACAATTATTGCTCGTCTATTCAGCAATTGGTGGCGTACAGTGCCAGCATGTTTTGCCGTAATGGTATAATTTGAATTGTTGCGGAATTGCAACATCTTCCCGGGCCGCCGACAATGGACCCAGTAGTCCTCCTTAGTTGGCGTCACCAACGTTTTCGTGTCAGCGCCGTGGGAAGTCGCGGTTGGTGCTTGTGGTTGAGCTCAGAGGCCTTAATGCTCGTGTTGCTCATAAACCGGTACGGTAAAGCGGTAGGGTTGCAAAATTAATTATATTGTTATACTATATAGTGATTCTATTAATTGATTAAGTTATAAACGTGTAACATCTCCTGCGCCGTGCTGCCTCTTTATATCGAGGGAAGAGCGTGGAGGTTTTGATAATTTGGTTTAAAATAATTTCATTTTAAATTCCTTTATTCTTTTGATTTAATTTTGTCATAGATTTCTCTATTAATAATAATAATAAATTAACTCTAATCTGTGTATTCAACGAAAATCTTTTTTTCAACTTAAAGTCAACTGAGCTGATTCTCAACTTTCTTCCTTGATTACTTTTCAAATTCAACTGACTTTTTCTCTCTTCTGATTCTTTCTGATTTTACAATATAAATTTCTCTATACTTATAGAACATTGTGTTCATAGTTACTGGAAATTATAACATGAACAAAACAAATTTTAACAAAGTCTCTGTGACTTTAAATTGAATAAAATTTGAACGAAAATCAAAGTTACTATGTTTTGAATGAATAAAAAGGTGCAGGTTATTAAATGTGCTGTAACTGGCAATATTGTGAATGTTTATGAATGGTATGTATTAAGTGAGAATGTAATATATGTTAAGGGAAGTTTTTAAGGCTGTGTAAGGAGATTCAGTGTTAAATTTAATAAAGGGTAGTATTCTGGAATACAACAAACGATAATGAGTTATTGTTTTCAAATAATTCGTACTCAGTTATCTGTGTTAGTGTGTGTGCGCATGTGTGTGTAATGTTAAATGTTGGTTGGATCGTAAATTCCTGGTGTCATCGATGAACTTCTTGGACGTAGTCCTTCTTTGGATCGTGAATCCCTCTGTGTCATCGATGACCTTCTTGGACGTAGTCCTCTCTTTGGATCGTAAATCCATATGTAAAGTATCAATATGTTGGACGTAGTCCCATGTTGGATCGTGGATCCATTTGAATGTATTATCAATATGTTGGACGTAGTCCCATGCTGGAGCGTAAATCCATTTGAATAGTGTAAGAATATCTTGACGTTGTCTAATATTGGATCGTAAATCAGTAAATATAATATAAATATTTTGGATGTAGTCCTATGTTGGATCGTGGATCCCTGAATGGTAATTGATCGATGTGGTCGTCAATATGTTGAATTGTTTGTGTTTGTCCTTGGTTGAAATGTGGCCATTTGGAAATAGTTGAAATCTGGGTACACTAGATGGAGCTGTCGATTCAGTCCAAAGACCGCTTTGTTGGGTTAAAGTCGGCCGTGCAATGTTGTTTTTCTATCATCTTCTGAATATGGCCAACCTGTGCCAATATTAGAAGTATTGGAGTTGCCGCTAACTGCATAGGATCATCTGCCTCTCGAATCCAAGGTGATTGCTGTGGCTGATGCAGTTGCAGTTGGGGATGTGTCCCATCTACGCCGCTAAACCAATGCTCGGCGTTGGGCGAATTTCTTGATGGGAGCTCAGATTGTCGTTGGCCACATTGCCTGGCCGAGTATTTGATCCACGGGTTGAGTGATTGTTTTGATGATGGCGACTTCGGTAATTGGTATAATGGCCACCATAGAAATAATCTTGTTGGCCTCGAGAACCAGAAGAAGTCGATATACTGCTTGAATTGCCAGACTTCGATGAACCTCCCATCAGATCAGAAGGGATTGTATTGTTCTCTTGATGGTAATTCGTGGGAATTGATTCTCCGAAATTGTGGATGCTCTGGCATTTGAACTGTAGTTACCATCAGCCGATTCACATATCCGACGTTGAAGTCACTGAGCGTAACTCTTATTTGCTGAATCTGGACTGCGGTCATAAGGTGCAGTCATTTTCTGTGAACCACCATCATCTTCATAATAATTGTCATCATAATGTCTATGCTGCTGCTGCGATTGTTGTTGTGGGTGCTGTGATCGCATATGATTCCCTTTTGGAACAGCATAGTTGTTCAGGTTTTGATGGTGTTGTGGTTGAACATATACTGTTGAATTAGAACTGGCACTTGTTTGAGCCAGAGAGGTTGCGCATCCGGGTTGCTATTAAGACGGTAACTCTGTTGATCAATAGAAGCCTTCGTTCCATTGTGCCGAAGGATGAAATAGTCCCAAAGCCAGTTACCTTTCTTCCGCGTTTGGTGGCTAGACCATGTGTTCACTATTCGCCTTCCGTTGGTTGGATTTCCCGAAGGGTGCCGGCGTCTTTCCTGTTCTTCTCCTTCCATACTCTCTAATCTTGGCACCGAAAGCCTATCTCAGACACCGACTCTGTTGGAGTGGTGCCCCCGTGGCAGCAATGTGAATGGGCGGTGTTAAGAGGGTGCCCCCAGAGCATTTCATCCAGGCGGCGAAAGGCGAAGAACCCCAGACACGTGACAGCGATGTGCCTGGGTGGCGAGAAAGCGACAATCCTGGATGCACCAGCGATGAGTCCAGGTGACGAGAAGCGGTGGACTCCAAATCCGCGACAGCTTTCCGATAACATGCTTTTCCGAAGGGTGCCGGCATCTTTCCTTGTTCCTCGTTTTCTTTGTCCCTTAATCTTACAACCGAAAGCCTATCTTAGACCCCGACTCCGTTGGAGTGGTGCCCCCGTGGCAGCTACGTGCAATGGGCGGTGTTAAGAGGGTGCCCCCAGAGCATTTCGTCCAGGCGGCGAAAAGCGAAGAACCCCAGACACTTGACAGCGTGCCCAGTTGGCGAGAAGCGACAAATCCTGGATGCGTAAACGATGCGCCCAGGTTTCGAGAAGCGGTGCCCAGGAACGGATGTGGATGAGGCGATGAAATCGCAATTCTCGGAGTTCTTGGCTTTATTCGTCTGCAATTCGATTTTTGGGTTGATACTTGCAGGTATAGGATCAGATGTGCCGTTGTTGACAAACTTTTCTTGGTACTGACCGCTTAGATTTGATTGAATTGTCCTCTTGACTGTTTTGGCTGACGGTTCCTCGTCCCCTTCTTGAGGTTCTTTCATTGTACGCGGGGCGTATCGAATTCTCTAGCGTGGGTCGTGAAAAGTACCTACAACATCGTTAAAAGAGGAGCCGAATGATGTCCTCAATCTGGTACTGGGACCGATTATAAAACTTCTTTATTTACTTGCGGTGAATTCTGCAGAATTAAATAAATGAACAACCTTGGACGTTGACAAGTGGACTGTAATTTGTTAAATGTAATATGATTTGGTAGAATGACTAGCCTTTCAGTTACTAACATTGAGATCAATATTATTACTTAGGTTACTGTTCGACTTGTATGTTAACGTTGAAGTGTAAGTTGCTTATATTGGAGGTTGTAATATGGGAAAAAACAGGAAATGTATATTATTTTATTTTATTTTCCGCCGATTACAAAAGAAAAATTATTAAAATAAATAAGCAGGTGTTAGTTTGTTTTGCAAACGTTATGAAATACCCGACCAGTACGGCTGGTATATGTCAGTCCGATTTGAAACTTCCAGTTGACCACGGTATATTCGTTTTTCAGAATCACATTTGCCAGAGTTCCAATCCTTTTAAATACATTCAGCGTTTTGTGATGTAATACCTGCATCAGATTTCCATTATTTTCGGTAGAATTCCTTTCTGCGTTCTACCTGATGTAGGTTCGAATTTTATTTGATTAAATTCATGCAGGTCATTTTCCCAGAGATTCTGATCAGATTCTGTGCAGGACGTTAGTAGACATATAACATCTTGAACAATTGCATCCATGTGAAGTTTAATTGACTTCCAGGGATGCACATGAGCCACCGCATTTTTTAGGTACGTTAGACTATATGTTAAGATTCGCGGTGACACATCAACATGGCTGTGATATTGGTCGAAAGCCCCAATTGAAACATCCAGAACACCTGACATGAACGTAGCAAGACACTATTCCGCAAATTTCCGATATTTATTATTAACGTTTTTGGGACTTCCATATCTTTCAAACATGTGGACCATTATGTCGGGAGCATGCACAATTGCATTCACAATATTGCCCCGAATCAGTGCACGATCATGTTCAAGAATTGAGAAAGTAACTGCTTCCTTAGGTTTTGTCTCCTTGTCGGACCAGAGGGAGAAAATGAAACTTTGAGGTAGATAAGTTCAACATCGTTTTTCATAACGATTTGTAAAATTGTTTGAACAAATCACATAATTTAGTCGATCTGTGATAGTTGTTCTTCGGCTTGCTTTCGCTGCTCAGGAACAACAGCTATTGTGGCCCGTATCAATTCCGTCCGTTTGTTCTGGTCCTTTTGTAATCATTGTTATCAGGTTCTAATTGAATAGCTTTCGTATAGGCGTCTATGGCTTCATCGTACTTTTCTGTATTGAGATATGCATCTCCCATTCGGCCATATGCTTTGCTGTAATTTGGATTGTATAACAATGCAGAATTGCAGTCTTTAATCGCACGATCATTTTCTGTTAAACGGATATATGCTGCAGCTCGATTACAGTAGAATATTGGGTTTTTCGGATCGAAACTGATTGCCCGGTTGTATTGGACTACCGCTTCTTGATACTTGCGTTCCTTCATCAGGCGATTGCCTTCATACTTAATCTGTTCGGCTGTTTCAAGGGATTGCGGATTGCGTTCGATAAACATTGATTGGCACTTCGAATAGATCTAACTTTGCGGCCTTGTTTGTAATTGCCGTTATTGATTCCAAATCAATGTCTTCACTCAGTTCAATTAGAAACTAGAACAGTCCCGAACAAATATGTCTTTTTTACTTAAAAACGACAATCACTATCCGGCCATAGACAATGTCGACGAAATTCAGCCATTTTCACGCACACCACACAACACTTTTTCAAGTTAAGGTCCATTCGGATCGCTTAATTAATTTATATATATTAAATTATGAATACCACCTACCTTGTAGCTAGAGCGCTGCTCACGTTGGTCACAGGTTGTTGATAAATTCCAGTTTCCTCCTGGTTGACGTGTGTCGGACGTGATCCGATGTTGTTCCTCGTGGAGAATGTTGACGGACGTAATCCAATTTGTTCGTTGGTTTCGAGCACACTTCGAGCGATCCGGCTCGAAGGACCATGTTTCTGCGTCGAGATTCCTCGACGAGACAGCAAAAGTCCGACCTGATTCGAGCCTCCCTCGAATCGATCGAATAATGCTGGCGTTATAGCCCAGCAAATGACTGCCGCATTGGGCAGTAATTAAACACATTTTTTAACACTAATTTAACTTTATTTTACATTAAGCGGTTCACATTCATCAAAAACAGGAGCTGAAGGCACCGTATCCAAGATTGCACCGTATCAAATCATCTTAATTTTAACGTTAAAAACAAAAACTGTGAGAGAACAGTACAAAGGTAAAATATCAAACCTTCTTTGTTCTCTTTCATGTCATTTTTCTGATAACGGGCTCGTTATCAGTCCGATAATCTGCTAGTTGTCATTGGCAGCGTTCAGTGCCAATGGTGTTTTGCCGTAATGGTATAATGTGAAATTATATAATACATGTTGCGGAACTGCAACAGCGTTAAGTGACTCGAACGGAGCTCACTACGAGGAGAGATGACAAAAAAGATTTGATTAGGTCTAGGTTACCAGGTACCGAAAGTTATTACAATGTTTGGTTATATATATGGCACATAAACTTAATTTGATCTTCTGCAAAACAGAGTACACAGACCAAACGTCAATTTTAATTTCATTTGTTACACACTTTATTTGAACACAAGTACACATTTAAAGTAAAAGATTAATTGAAGGACTTACTCGTAGGAAGGGTTCCTGTTGATGAGGTCTGGCTGCTAATCTGAAGTTGGCGATGTTGAGATATCTGGAGTTCCTGTCCTGTGACCTTGGCAAATCCAGGAGCGTTGGGTGCTGGTTAGCGCTGCGAACTGATGGGGTGGGGCTCATCATACCCTATTTAAAGTTCTTTACTTCTATTGTCTGTTTCGGTTTAACACTATTTCCGCATGGTCACTGTCTTTTAAAATTAACACTGTGTTCGTCAGGTTGCGTGTCCTTTGCGCGGTCACCATTGTAGGTATTTTTCGCTAGAGGCGTCAGCACGGACGCAGGTCGAACGAAAACAGCACGGACTGCTCACAGGAGATTACCGACGTGTCCAAAGTAAAAGAAAACGCACTGAATTTATTTTAATGTTCCATTTATTTCCACGAAAATCCTTACAATTAAAACAATATTGTGTCTTTCTTTGTTCTGTAGGCTCGATTTAATTTTCACTGTGCACTTGTTATTTACGGTGTGGTACAAGACTTTATGAAACAACGTCACATCCTTATTCGGCAATCATTATTTAAGTAAGTTTATTACTATAAGATATTAAATTCACTCCCACAGAACTTATGTTTACCGACCAGAACTCGACACGAAAATCTGACTCCCGTTAATTAGAATTTACGACAGACTGGTGAGACTCGACGTCTCTCCTCGACGGATGAAATTTGACTCCCCGTGCTTTGTTGCCGTCAACATCCACTAGCCGCGATAAAGATGGATTTCCATCGGTCTGGAAGTAGCCAATCCGATCTTTTCCCTGGTGATAACCAAAGAGGGATCGAACTGGAATCTCCAACCGTCGCATTTCCCCTGTCGCCGTAGAGGCCTGGATGAAAATCCATTTATTGGAAGCCACGACCACGCAGCAGTGAAGGGAGCGCAAAAGGAATTCAGATACTTCGGCTGATCAAATAAAAGATCGAATACCGAGGCTGGCTGACTATGCCATCATAAATCATCGGGAATAGGGTTTCCTTTCCTGTTGATAACATGTAACCAACTTCGCTGCAATGATCGTGGCTACAATGCTTGGGTGCATATTTATTTAAGTGCTCATTAACATAAGAGAAGATAATTTCGTCTGTTTACGTTGAGTAAGACCCCACAATACTTTTGACCCAAGGTAGGTAAAAGATTGCACTACTTCAAATTCGTGCTTCACTACCCTGATAGTTTGACCAACGTTAGGTCTTCTCTTCGGAGAAGTTGCCACCATGTACTTAGTTTTCCCCTCATTAATGTGCAGTCCCAGTTTTTGTGCCGCCTACTCGATCTGGGTGAAGGAGTCCTGTACAGCCGATTCGGTTCTACCGATTTTTTTAATTTTTTTTTTTATTAGAGTTCTCTCGGGAGAGGCGAACCCATAGCGCCGAGTGGGCGCCCCGAGACGCCATCAAATAACCATTGTAGTTCTTTTTGAACAGTTGCAGGTTGTAAGGCTCCGGGAACACTAGCGTGGGAAGGCAGTTCCACAGCTTCCCCGCTCTGTAACGGAACGAGTTCTGATACAGGGATGTTCGCGCCGTCGGGAGATGAACCACAAACGGGTGCGATCTGTCGGATTGTCTTGTGGAGCGCATATAAACCGAATTGCGTGGAACAACACCAAGAATCTCCGAAGAACAGTACCCGTGATAATATCTGCAAAACAGACAGAGGTCGGCCACGCGCCTTCGATGTGATAGCGACTGTAGTCCCGACGTCAGCGCCGAGTCCCCGATCAGACGGATCGCTCGTCTTTGTATGCTCTCAAGTAGGTCGAGGGTATGTTTAGGAGCCGAGCTCCTAACATGAGAGCAATATTCGAGCGAGGGTCAAATTTGGGATTTGTATGGGAGAATAAGTTGGGCCGGAGTAAAATATTTCTTGGCTCTAAAAAGATAGCTCAGTTTTCCTGAGGCTGACCTGGCGATGCTCGACACGTGTTTATGCCATGATACATTCCCACAGACCGTGACGCCAAGCAGTTTCAAGCTTTCCCCAGCCTCGAGGCCGGGCCATTCATCATCAGCTGTGGAACCGATGATCCACTTTTCTTTGTGAATGTTGTATATTGTGTCTTCGCTGCATTGAAATCTAGATCCTGATTCAGAGAGTCAATCTGTCTACATCTCAGCTGATGCGACGCAGATGCACCAATCGCTCGAACACACGAAAAAGAGGAAACAAGCGTACTATCATCCGCAAAACTGAATACTTTGTTATCCGTTGTCTCCAACAAATCATTTATGTGAAGCAAGAACAAGGTTGGAGCCAAAATAGAACCTTGAGGCACCCGCGAATTAACAGGATACAGATCCGAAGACTCGCCGTCCACAACAACTCGGATCGATGAATTCTCGAGGAAGCTCTTCATCCAGTCGCAAAGCTGCTGAAAAAGTCCATATGAACGAAGTTTGCTCAGCAATGCCCCATGCCAGACGCGGTCGAAACCCTTGGAGATATCCAATGCGACCGCCCTTGACTCACCATGCCGTTCAATCGCAGATGTCCATATATCGGTTATAAATGTCAAAAGGTCTCCCGTGGACCGTCTGCCACGGAATGCGTATTGACGATCATTTAGAAATCCGTTGCACTTTAAATGCTTAATTAACCCAGTATTGATGACTCCATCATCTTATATATACATATATATATACACATATCAGGCGCACCGGTATGAAGTGGGCGTTTTTTAAAAGGTAAAAAAGGTTTTTTTTTTTTTTTTGGGAAATGATGTCGATGTCATCTGCGTAGGCAAGTATCTGGCTGGACTTGGTGGCGATAGTCCGTCTAGTTGTGACGCCAGCGTCATGGATTGTTTCCTCCAACGCCAGGTATGCCATCAGCTCCGGGGGCTTTATTTGACTTGATCTGTCTTACGGCTTTTAATGTTTCCTCTATGCTTGGTGGCGGCACCATTTGGTCTTGATCTTACATTGGTGGAGCCTCAAATTCTTTTGTGAGGTGACCATTCAGCATTTCATTGAAGTGCACTTCCCATCGCTCCAGAATGCGTTCAGGATCGGTGATCAGATTACCCTCTTTATCCTTGCGGTAAGTGCAGCGTGGTGTGTACCGCATCATACTGCGGATTATTTGGTAGAACTTCCGTGCTTGGTGCGGACCTCGCTCTGTACTTTGCTCTATTTCACAGACAAGGTTTTTTTCCCAGGCAATTTTCTTTTGTCTGTGAAGCCTTTTTTTCAGATCTTCTAAGCTCTTTGTATTTCTCCTCGCGTACCCGCGTCCTATGAGATTGCTGCTTTGCCCGGTATGCAGCATTCTTACGTTCAGTCGCTAGTTTGCACTCATCATCAAACCAGACGTTCCGATCTCTACGACTACTGCCTAAAATGGAGTTGGCAGTACTAATGACAGTATTCTTACGGCGTGTCCATTTCTCTTCTACGCCCGGCATTCTGGCCCCAGGACTTACTCTCCCTCCGTCGAGCTCTTCGAGGGCGAGTCTTAGCGCATGACCAAAGGTGTTACTGGTATTCTCATTGCGCAAGGCAGCCGTGTTGATTCGAACCTGATCCTCTGATGCAATACGTCTCTGTAAGGCAGTCCGCGCTCGGAAAACTGTACCAACAAGATAGTGATCCGAGTCGACGTTGGCACCTCGGTACGTTCGTACCGTCATCAGGCTCGAGGAGTGGGGCCGATCTATCAACACGTGGTCAATTTGGTTGCGAGTGGCTCCATCAGGTGATTCCCAGGTGGCTTTGTGGATATCTTTACGCGGACACCTGGTGCTTGCGACGACCAAGTTCTTTGATGCTGCCAGTTCAATGACCCCTAGTCATTGTGTTCTCATGCAAACTATGGGAACTTGCGTAGTGCCTGAAAACCGGCTCCCGACCTATTTTCGCAATCAAATCACCAAAAACGATTTTCACATCGTATCTTGGGCAGGCATTGAGGGTCCATTCGACGTTCTCGTAGTATTCTTCCTTTTCGTCGTCAGGGGACTCCTCTGTAGGTTCGTGAACGTTTATGAGGCTTATGTTCTTAAACTTGCCTCATACGCGAAGTGTGCATAGCCTTTCGTTTATTGCGTTAAAGCCGATGATTGGAGGTTTCAGTTTTTGGTTGACTAGAAAGCCTACCCCGAGCACATGGTGTTTTGCATGACAGCTGTAATAAATGTCATACTCGTTTCTTTGAATAACACCACTCCCCGCCCATCTTATTTCTTGTAATGCTGTTATGTCAGCCTTATATTCGGACAGGGCATCGGCTAGTTGCTGTGCAGTTCGAGCTCTGTATAGTGAGCGGACGTTCCATAAGAAAATTTTTAAATCGTTTAGCTATTTTCGTTTCGGTGGTCGTCGTCGTGTATCCGGTCCATATCCGAGGCTTGTTAAATTTGCCATAATAATTCGTTTTTACGGGCATGGTTATTAGCCTTGTGCCAACCTTTCTCAGGACGCTTCTGGTCTACCGCTAACATTCAAGTGCTCCAATTGCTAACAGTATAGGTCCGACTTCCTTTCAAACGCACAGCGAAACTTTATTGGCCGTTAGTCCAGGTTTAGTCACCGTTTGAGCTACTTCCCCGTATTTTGAACATGATCGTTTTCACACAAAATTAGCATTTGTAGCCCATGTTCTATACTCAGTTGCCATCCGTCTAAGAAATAGGTTGGTATCGATTCTTTTGGCTAAAGCTTTCCAGGTGGAAATTTGATCCATTAGTTGTTTGTGTCACTTCGTGTGGCACTCAAACATCAAACACCTTTTGAATCCAGCTTTATAAAGATGGCGTGAAAGAGTTTTCTGACCCATGTTTAGCTCTGATGCTACAACTGCTAATGTGTCAGTCTACTTTGATCATTTCCATGATTTTATTCACGTTTTCGACGACGGGCTTACTCGTGTGAGATGTATTTATAACATCAACCGACACCAGAATAAAATTGACGAAAGTAAAATTGCGCGTAGTTGGCTGACAGTATCCAGGCCTTATATACGGATTGCATTTTCCCCTTTACTCGAAATTGTAAAATGTAGTTTCTTTTTGATAACTTCCTTGTGTTACATCCAGTAACTGACAACTGAATCGAGCAAAATCTAATCAAAAAACTGATCAACATATAGATAAATAGATAAATTCATGTTGAATGTTACGGACTACTAATTCCACGAAGCTATTCCTGATGGAAGATAATTGTGATCATCGGGTTTTACCTGTATATCCGTTGTATGGTGATCAATCGAATGATTGATCGATTAATGAGGAATAATACAATAGTAGTTCTTGGAATGTAACACATTTCAGTTTCTTCAAATCCATTGGAACACGTATCTCATTATCAGAGTTGAATTGACAATATGAATTAACATATTTTTTGTACTTGCATTTATAGTAAAATACTTTCACGGAGGTTTTCATAAATACATAACATTCTATAAGACGGGATACATTTCCATAAAGAGTTAACAACGTACAATTAAAATGAATATAAAAGCAACAAATAGTGTGTTGTAGCACGTATTTTGGATGACTGTTGTTAGCGGTCTGTAATAAAAACCGATTCACAAAATTAACGAACAATAGCAATCACAACATCGGGACATATATGCCAGCTTATTAAAGAATCTTTTCGTAATATGTAATCATTCTTAGATTTCATATTACAATCCCTTCAATAACAGTGACTAATAAAATGGTTTGTTTGCGTCAAAAGTTTATGCTCTACGGAAAGATTATTGTCCCCACCATAACTTTAATATTAATAAAGTCTATAGCCTAAATCTCTGACATTTTCCTTGGCGTTATCCTTCTCAAAGTCTCCCATTAAAACCCAACCGCCACAAGGAATAATGTAAGCAATCAAATACACACTCAACAATGACACATCTATCGCTTTAATTCCTCTCCCACGCACTCCGTCATTTTACTCATTCAACAAGAATTTTGTTAAAGCAAAAAGTCCTCGTTGTATAAAAGTATGTCCTCATCCTCGTTTCGAAATGAATAACACACATCAATTGGCTCTGCCAACGCATAAGAGAACTAGGACACTTCAGTTACAGACATAAACCCTTATCCATGAAAAAGTCACTCATATCCTGTGTGTTTCGAATAGAGTTATTCATCCTTCTCAAGAACTTTTCTACTTATAGAAGGACTTTTCCTCTCTGTCCTGTTCGTTTTCTATTGCATTAGTACCTATATAAATACACCCTTCCATGGTGACATTCATCAGTAAGTTGGGAATATATATTGTCGAGCTTGGAATAATTGAAGTGAAGGCAGACGCTGGCGTTTGTTAGTGTTTTTTTAAGCCTTCATTTTAAACACTGCACCTCTTTTTTTGTGCCATTTAAACATAAACTAGGACTTCATATCGCAGTGTCCTTTTCAGAAGGCATTGCCTGTGTATTATTGGAAAATCTTTCAAAGTTAGTTATTGAATTCGTATGTTCTGGCAATGGCATTTTGTTGTTAGTTGAGTTCGAAATTATGGTTTTGAGTGGAACGGTTATAGAAGGAGAACGATATTCTTCAATACGTACGGCTTGGGAGAACCTTTACTAGGAGATGGAAAGAATTCTAAAACATCTTAACGACTGCCGGTAACTAACGAACGACAGTTTATCTGAGGCATACTATTGCCGTCCATTTCAGCTATGTGCTTGACGAAGAGGGATGCAATATCATTCATATTTTTAGATCAAGCTTCCGCATGGGTTATAACAAAATTAAATTATCTATATAATTTTTCAATTAGAAATGGCTACCAAGGGAGAGCCAAAATAATTCGAGACACAAACGGTTGTCTGGTCACAGAAGCAAACAATATCGTGACAAAATGGAAGCAGTACTTTGAAAACCTGCTCAATGTGCGCACCCATCAACCACAAATAAACGCACCAGACGTATATACAGCCGAGCCTCAGATCCCAGAGCTCTCTTTCAACGAAGTTGTAGACGCAATAAATCGATTGAAAAACAACAAGGCTCCCGGAGTCGACTGCATACCGACAGAGCTTGTGAAGCATGGAGGAGAGGCAACCGCTCTAAAGATCCACCAGCTCATCAAAACAATATGTGATAAGGAAGTCACTCCGGAACCATGGAAAACCTCAATAGTCGTCGTCATTTTCAAAAAAGACGACAGAGGTGACTGCGAAAACTACGGAATATCATTACTCCCAACCACATACAAAATACTAACAACTGTCATACTGGCGAGAATCACACCGTTCGCAGATAAAATACTGGAAGACTACCACTGCAGATTCCGTAGGATCCGGTCAACAAGCGACCAAATGTTCACAATAAGGCAACTGCTGGAAAAGAAGTGGGGATACGGAGAGACGGTTCACCAACTGTTCGTTGACTTAAAAAAAGCCTACGACCCAGTCGCAAGACCAAGACTCCCCCATATTGCAGTTGAGCTGCGAATCCCAGAAAAATATGCCGCCCTCATTCAAATTTGCATGAACGAAAACAAAGGGCGAGTTAGAATAGAAAACCGCCTCTCAGAACTATTGAAATCCAGGACGGGCTAAAACAGGGCGATGGCCTCTCACCGTGTCTTTTTAACCTTGAGCTCGAGTATCTCATCAGGCAGGTACAAGACGACAACATGGCCGGATCATCCCTGAACGGGGTCACACAAGTGCACGCATATGCGGATGACATATCCGTTCTGGGCGATAATCTAGAAACTGTAAGTAAAAACTGTGAAATCATCATCCAAGCGGCAGAAGAGGTGGGCCTAGAAATAAATGAAGACAAAACAAAATACATGAATACGGCGAGAGCAGGTGGACCTAAGGGAACACATATAAATGTCAGAGGCAAGATATTCGATAAAGTTAAAGAATTTAAATATCTGGGAACGATACCGACGGCCAATAACGAAATGTCGAAGGAAATTAACAAAAGACTGCATTCCGGCAAAGCTAGTTGGCACACAGTCAGTAAAATGCTGAAATCCAAACTGCTATCACGTAATATAAAGCTCCGTATCTATAGAACCATAATCATGCTGATTCTACTATACGCATGCGAAACATGGGCTCTCACAAAATGAGAAGAAAGTTTTAATAGGTATCTTTGGGGGTAAATATGACAAGGAGGCAGGACAATGGAGGAAACTCCACAACCACGAATTGGAAGATTTAAACCGCAAACCTACAATAGTAAGAGTAATCAGGTCGTGACGATTAAGATGGGCCGGACATGTGGCGCGAATGGGCTACGATAGGAGCGTGCGTAGAATTCTTGACGGTATACCAACGGGAAAGAGGCCGGTAGGACAGTAGCAACGGAGGTGGGAGGATCATGTAGGGTTTGACCTTGAGGAGATCGGATCAGCGGGGAGTTAAAATAAGATGAACGTAGTATACCCACAATTTCGGCAATCCAAACATCATAATCCTTATCTCCATATGGATTGTAACCAGATATGTGTGTTCTAAAAATATATTTCCCATTCCCGCTAATTTTTGTAACGTTGTTCACCGTACTTCTGTGGGGTAGATAGTCGGTGCGGCTGCATGGGAGCTGGTTCCACTACCAACCCACTGATTGTTCAACTGTTCCGCCACGAACCGATCACCAAGGATTAAGTGCTCTCGCAAGTTGTAACAAAAGAGGAACGGAGAATAAAACACTGTCTACCAACAAAAGAACTAAACTCCACCACTTTTCATTCACAATCAGGAGGAAAGTAAAACACCCGGATTGATTTGATATTATTTTATTGTTAATCAGCAACTTTATTTTTTTTTTTTTTTACTTAACTTAAATTGTTTGGACAGGTGACTGGGATTAAACGGCATGTCTCATAAAAATTTATTTTTGTCGAGTAAAGTCCGACGTTAACATACATTAGAACACTGATGGTTGACTCTCGACTTTGTAAAGGCGCACACACGAAAAAGGGAATTAATCGGTAAAACTGATTTACGAACGCAACTGCACTCCGAGATGTTAAATGGAGACTTCTGACGTGTATGTATCCGACGAGGGATGAAATTCGGCTCGATGTACGCCTCCCCGTGCGCGTGTTAGATGTGTCAGCGACATCATAATCAAAGATGATGTACAAGAGATCATTGACACACCTAAACCTAATAACGCCATCCGATTTTAAACTCGAATGACCCCCGGGGCGATAAAATTATTAATTGCACATTTTAAACCACTTAACACAAAAGCAATTGGTTGCATATGCCGAAAGCGATTGCCCAATAACGCAAAGACTATTAGCTGCATATTCCGGAACAATTAAATTGCAGAAACGTTTAAACTGCATGTTCCAGCCCAATCAACAGAAATGCAATTAAGTGGGTCAGTTCACAGCCGTATAAGGTGAACCGAGTTCAAAGCAATGAGGAAATATTGACCGGTTCAGCGAAACACCGTGATGGCGAACTGAGGGCAACAAGCGGAAATGAGGGCAATTAAAAGGTAATTGCAGTATCGTCGTCGGGAGGTATTGACCCCGAAGTGTCGCGAAAGGTTTAGGAGGTAATTAGCAGGGAATCGGTGGTTGATCGTGGAGTCGTGAAAGTCGATGGATAATCATAGAAATTATTAGTGGATTCAAGACGGTTAAAGGAAGTCCATTTAATGTGAAAGACAAAGAAGTTAAACGAAATTTTAGAACTCGATGTGTAACAAATTATAAGTGGTAATAAAACGACTAAGTGAAGACAAATTTATGTAGAGAATAAATAAGGTAAACGAAATTTTAGAACTCGATGTGTAACAAATTATAAGTGGTAATAAAACGACTAAGTGAAGACAAATTTATGTAGAGAATAAATAAGGTAAACGAAATTTAAGAACTCAATGTGTAACAAACTATAAGTGGTAATAAACGACTAAGTGAAGACAAATTCATGTAGAGAACAAATAAGAATTCGATGTGCAATAAGATTTAATTAAAATTAAGACAATTTAGTAAAGATCATTTTATGTAAATGACGAACAAATAAAACAAAAATCCAGAAACCGATGTGTATTAAATTGTAAGTGAAACTAAGTTGATCAAATAAAATCTGGTTGGTGTGCTAATAAAGATTCGGTGTTTCAAATTAATTAGACAAAGAGAAATCTCTTTGATTGTCGTAAAAGGATCTTGGTTCGAACTTTTCTTGATGTTATGATCACGGGGTTCCAACGGTTATCCACAAACCATAACTCGCGCGACGGGGAGCGGAAGACGACCCGACCGACTCCTGGGATGGTTGGATTAAGACTCAGCGATGTGCATTCGCTGGTGGTTGAAGATTTGGCGCGGTGGTGAATACATTCTCGGCTATGGGCATGTTTTACTTACCACAAGAGAAACGTGAAGTCTCTCTTTATGGAATAGGGAACTAGATCTCGGTGTGCAGATCTTTGTGGTGTGCGGGAGTTGATCGTATAGATCACATTGTTTATCGATGCATTTCGGTAAATGATAAATGAAACCTAAACAAGGGAGAAACGACCTACGGGATCGTCCAGTAATGAGGGTTCAGCTAAGTAAATATGCTGCAACTCATTAGGTGCTAATGCGTTTGGGATACTTCATACAATTTGGATTGTATATCGTATTGCTAGAACGCCTGTGGAAGAACCGGATTCTTTTGTTTGCGCACGTGACGCATGCTGGAGAATTCGGTTTCGGCGATAATGCGCGAAATGCGGTAATTGTTTGTCGATTAGACAAAAGATCGCGGGTCAGTATATTGCAGTTGAATCAATAGTTGCAAGTCATTAGAAGCAATTTAGATGGTTACACAATGAGGGTTGTGTATAACATTGTATATGGCGTCTATGGTGACTCAAGGGTCGAATTCCAGTGTGAATATTTACACTAATAGAGAATTCGGTTCTTGGTTGCTAATGCTGAGATGCATTGATGCATGCGAGAATGCCCTTGTGGGAGAAATTCTTTTCAGGAATTTTGATTGTGCATTAAAGAATTCTTTCGGGGAATTTCGGAAATGCATTGGATGCCTAACTGAAATAATTCTTCTAGGGACTTTTAGGTTATGCATTGGATAACCTTAATGCTTGTAGCTTTGCAGGTGCTAATGCAATTGCATTAGCGAAACAATGGGTTTGTAGCTTCAGGACAGGAAGCTTGGGGTAATTGGGAAGGTAGGTAGTGCCGTTTAGTGGGACCGCCACACTTCCTCTAGTGCGGGGAAGAGCGACCAAGCGCAGAGTTAAAATGAGAGGAAATAGATTACCTTTAACACGTTTAGTTTATTAGTCGATATTTTACAGAGTTTTTATTTGAAGTCAGTTACAAATTACTTTTTAATACGATTTAAAATTAATTCTTAATACGGTTTTTCCCATTCCTTTTCACCAGTTTCTCTCAATGATATCTGTAAAATATAGACAGTTATATAAAAATAAATTATACTGTGTAAACTAAAAGTTCTACGACCTTATTTAGTAGGCGTAGTAGGTCTTATAAACGAATATTTTTTATATGTGATTTATGAATCTTCACAAATGTTTTAGGTATATTTTAAATGCCAACATATGATCAAATATTTTCCAACCAGATCCTGTAAACGTATAAAAGCAAAACACACTCCAATTTAAAAATATACCCACGATGTTATTAGACAATAATTTCCAAAATTTAAATTTTACTTCCTATAAAACGTAGTCTCCCAACACCTTTTCTTCTAAATATGCAGTCACAAAAGGAATCGTTTGACGCCCTCACACGCCAACGCACAATGAACAACGAATCATTTGAATCCTTTACATGTCAATCATGTAAAATGCGAACATTGAACTTTGCATCAATTCTCCGAATAAGCTGAATTCCTTCCCACCAAAATTGATAGGGAGTTCAATTGTGCATCCTTTAAAATTTTATACCGATTAGCTGTTTTTACAAATTGCTGGCTCATCATTTCACAGTCATTGAGTAAATTTCTCAGCATCATGGCACCAACCTTTCACCCCATTTGAAGGCACAACATTCATAAGGAGTAAAATTTGTTTCCCGTCCACATTCACCCACCCATTGGAAAATAATGACAATTCTCCTGCTGTCAATAAACGGGTCGCGACGTCTAGGCGCCAACCATAAAACTGATGTGTATAAGCAGAGAACACATCACATCCCACCCTTTCGAATCATGATAGACAAAGAAGGATATTTGAAAAATAAATGGAACGTGGAGGGCAAAACATGAAACATCCTTCAACCGAAGAAGATGCCCCAAACCCGAATAGAGTGCATATGTAGATACGTTTATGTGTACGTTTATATATATATTGGTCTTATGTTTATGTAGCCACAGTATTACGTCATAAAGAGGCTTTAGGAGATCTACAAGCGATGTAGTGTGCAGTCAAAATGTGACGACATAAAAGCAAAAGCATCTCTGCCGAAGGGGGAATGGTGTATCCAACAAAGGGATGAAAGGTATTTGTGCCTATACAGCAGATGATATAGCCCAAAGGATGATGCTATGAAAACAATTTTCAATTGGCATGTTTAGTGGAGGCGTTCCTTCCTGCGTTGAATTGAACTGCATTCTAGGGCATAGGTCCTTTGACCTCAATCGAATGTAGTAGATTGGAAGGAGGTTATCCTTAAAGTTGTATTCAATGAAGGACAATGTTACACGGCCAAAGGTCTGTTCAAAATCTGAGCATTTCTAAAGTGATGATATTTGTAGATGAGCTTCTTGACCTCATTCAGAAAGGATGATCAATATTGTGCTTTTAGATTGTCACTTGGCAAATTGATTGTTTGCGGTATGTGTGGGGTACTCGATTCAAAAGTGTCAATAACCCAAGTTGAAATTGAATGAGACTAATGAGCATTAATAGAAATCGAGCCAATCAGAGTGTTATTAATGAGATGGTGAGGTTACATTATCTAAGTTTTCTTCTATTCGATGAAATACACTTATTTGAAACTGTAATGAGAGTAGAAGGTCTTTGGGATGGATGCACGTCCGATTTTGGTTACAGAAGCCAAACGAGATATAAGGGTGATGAAGACTTTAGCTCGAAATAGTCATGATCGGATGAGCCGTCCTGTAGGTTACTGCAGAATTGGAGTACCAACATTAGAAGAGGTCTTCCCCTTGTTGAAGTAAGTCCTGATGTGTCGGCATCTTGCATGTGGCGTAGATATCTCTTGGGACGCTCCACTAAATTCCATAACATTTTGTGATGTAGTTAATTGGCGGTGCAACTCTCTCAATTGTTTGATGAACCCATTCATACCGGACTGAGATATTAATATAGTGATTATGATTTATTTGATGCTATGCGTTGTGATCATGCCTTTCGAGATTTTATCGTGGGTGGACTTGAAGTGGTCGTGGTGTTCTATTACCTCGATTGACTGGCACAGTTGGTATTGTTGAATTGAATGGATCGGAACACTAAAATTTGTGTCTTTTAGTTGGTTTTTCGTATGCAGTGTAGTGCGATGTCATGAGATGAGTATTTCCTGAGGGAAGTCGCCCGCCATGAGGAAGGCGCATGGTTTTCGTGCTATACTTGCATATGATGGGGGTTGAGTAAGATGTGATGGTCGTGTGAGGGTTTAGATGTGTCGTACCAGCAGGGGCACGCGGTTCGTTTAAATCCCCAACAGGTCATTGAACAAATAGCACTCCGAAACGCAACCAACGACGGAGGAAAGAAAATAAACACAAACTGTTATTGACTGAAATAGCTTTTTTTAATTATATTTTTCTAATTTGGCTTGAGTTACAGTTGTTCCTTGGTTCCGAAGTAACAATAATTAATTTGGATTTGGTTGGATTGCAATTAATTTAGATTTACTTTTAAATTATTAATGAATTCATTTGCTTTTGCTTTACTTTGTCTTTTTGGTTATCGCTTTATTTTTGCGTATTTCCATCCAATGGAAATTCAGCAACACTTATCGAAGTAAGTTATCTTAACTAGTTTCTGTCTTTTTGTTGATTTGATTAATGATTTTATTTAGTTTTGATGATGAAAATAGTGTGATGTCAAAAAGTAGACTTAGTTAAAGAAAACACGACACAGCTCTGTACAACCACTCGTTGACCACTCTCGACTCACTTTAATACACCTATCGTGTGTGGGCGCCGCGGGGAATGAAAAAGGAACTTTAACAGCGTGACCGTCCTCTTTGGGTGATTGAATTACTACTTGGTTTCGAACGTTCGAAGTAGCGGCGCGTGTTCGACCTCGATTGTGGTTGAGCAATTACTAATCCCAATTAGGGATGAAACTTTGATTTTGCACACCGATCAGCCAATGGTAATCGCGCTTTCCTGTACATTCCTCAATTCTCTCCGCTCATTGAGGTGAATAAATACTTGTGTATTCGTTCGACGGTCGATGGGCGTAAAAAGGATGAAAAAATCAAAAGGAAAAGCACAATAACCCAGGGTTGATCTGACTTTGGTGTGCTTGTATCAATGCAGCCTCTGAGGATGACCCCTTGACTTAGTGCGGTGATTGTGGTGATCCCAGAGTGCATTGAACTATGGGAAGATAAAAACGGAAAGGAGAAAAAATGGTTTTTGGTATTCACCTGTAAAAAGAGATCATTGATCCCCAGCGAATAGAGTGTCTGGGGAAAGTCAATAGGACGTCGCTGATGCTTGGGAAATTATCAGCGTGAGAACCAGACTCAAAGACCCTGAAATAACCTCAGCGGTTATGCTATGATGCAACAGCGTCGTTTGGTTAGATTTAGTTGTTGCTAACCAATATGACGTTGGGATTTCCGGTAGAAATCTCATAGGGTTAATGATATGGAGTTGCCGTATGGCAAAAGGGAGCTGAATTCAATTCTGCATTATCTGCATAGAATAATGAATTCAGCTATGCTTTCTTTTACAGGTAAAATAGCTGAACGGTGGTATAGGGGATAATGTGACGCCCTGTATGTGGTCGAAATTAGGTTGAAATTGTTGGTTCGTTCTCCATGTAGTATAGATAACCCCCACAGTTGCCCCTTTCGGCCTTTTATTTGCTGGGTGGACCTGGCGTGGTCGAGTAGTTTGACGAGATCGTTGATGAGTAGTTACTGAGGGACGCCGTCCTCAAAAAGAATGCCGAAGGCTCCTGTTTTCCTTGCTACACCTGAGTAGGATTGCGGTTGAATCCGATGATGGTAGTCTTGAGCCGCGCCTCGAGCACCTACTGTCTTGATTCATTAAGAATGCACTGAGTTATTGTTTTTCGGATTCGATTTCCTGGAAGGATGCACGGAAGATGTTGATTTCCGACGCGATTTATTCCTGTTGCAGTTTCGAGTTGGGTACACCAAGCCGTAATTTTAGGAGATCTCGTTGAAGTGGAGTTTCTTCCTTCTTCCATGTCAAGTGTGATGGTATTTAATAAAGGTATAAGGATCTGTCTATTCTGAGAAAGGTAGGCGCAAGGCTAATAACCTTGCCCGGAAAAGCAAATTATTATGGACAATTTAACAAGTCTCGGATATGGACCAGATACCAGTGGAGTGACTTGCTAAATAAGGCCAAGACCGGATCCCGGTTGTAGTGCCGATGGTGATGATAAGGATCTGTCAGGATCGGTAACCATGTAACGGTATGATCCAAGAAAGGATTACTGTCTAAAAGCCAGCTTCCCTCTTGTTGCTGTATAAAGCGCAGCCCACTGAAAGTTTATGGCGAAGTCGCCACAGTTATGAATCAAAAGCGAAGATTTGTCTTTGATTGATTTTATTAACAAATTGTCGTGGTATTGATACTCCCGATCATTCATTTAAATATTTACAAATTCTTACTCATTCATTCAAAAATGCAATTTTGCTTATTACGCTATTCTTACTGCTAGCACCAGCTTAGCGTATAGTGTAAAAACAATGGCACGAGTTGACCTATTTAACAATGAATCACTACCAGCACCGAGTGCATGACATGTGACACTTCCAAACCGTAACTGAAGCAATTCATTTTTGTGACTCAACGAAAAGAGTCGACCTTGAATTATCACCTGCTCTAAATGCAAGTTACATGACGCTTGCAAATCGTGACTGGGGCAGTTGATTTATTTGATTTCTTTCTCATGGTTGTCTTGTGATCATATTGTTACACTACACAAGCTTAAGTGCTTCCGAGTATGTACGCTCGTCTGTCCCCGTAATCGCGCCTTGTCTTTGCGATGATTCATCAGATGTAATGTATGTTCAGGCTTCATGTGGGACAGGTAGTCAAACATGATGATGGTTTGTTCCTTGAACGTTTTGTATGGCCCATGGAATTGGTGCCGACGAAACCATGCCTCCATCCGCTGTGATGCATTGCGAGCTGCAGTCGCAGAGTCGACGATTTGATCCGAGTTGGAGTTGTAAGTTTGCAAACCGCGATCAGTGATCCTATGATGGCTGGCAATAGATTTCGTCACACCAGACCTGGACAATGTGGAGGGTGCTGCGCCTGTTAGCACCTACCCCCAAGTGAGTAGCCTGCGCGATGAGGACGGAGCTCTCGCTTTTTCTCAATCTTTCGAGGATAAGGGCGGGGTTGAATTCCGTATTGACGATGCGGTCCTTACTGTCGTCAGATTCGATGTTCGGATCTGCTAGGTCCAGGTCCCCTACAAATGAGAGATGCTGTGCCATCGTTTGTGATGGTGGCACGTACCCAAACAGACGAGACAAAATGAACGCTTTCAATGTCCAACGTTAGGAGCTGTGGCGGCAAGAGGCGTTTCTTGCGCTTTCGCAGTAAAGTAGCAAGTACCCCCGACATCGTAAACCGAAACTGACGATGCTTGGCTTCGGAGGCGCAACGATTGAGCGAGCAATATGGCCCTGGAAGCTTTAATATACCTAGTCCAAAGAAAGATTTAGGGCGACTTGGTGGAGAAGATAGGGAAAGCGATAAGTGAGGAATCGAGGCTGTTCTGGGTAGCGTTAAGCTCTTTCGCTGAGGGAAAAGTCAGTGGCATGTTTGAGGACGTCATCGCAGAAAACAGTGAACGTGGGAGGGAATAGTTCCAGGTTATGAATGCTGGCGATTAAGTTCGTTTCGCTTAAAGCGAAAATTTCAACAGGGCGGCGCGTGGGAGTTATTCAGAATGGAGTGTGTCTCTGACCCAATACCTCTTACGTTCTGATTGTAGAGGGTAAAGGGAGTTATAGTGTCGGTTTTGGGAGAGTGTAGGGGAGGTAGGAGGTTGCGGGGGGCGAAGTCGTGGTGCCGACATGGGCACAGAGTTCTACCTCGTCCCCACAAGTTCTCGGAGGTCCGCCGTAAAATAAACTGTTCGTCGAGAAAAATGAAGTACACACAAACACCCAGGAAACTGCAGCCGGGTAAGAAAACACTGGTGTATGTTGTTAAAAAAGAGCTCTTTATTTAAACTGTTATTTATATGTACTTGACTATCTTATTGTGTATGCGATTCGTCATCAGAAGGATGCACTGCCACACCAAAAGTTTAACTTCACCAAAAAAACAGTGACTTGAGATTTCGAATTTTGAATCACCATAACGAAAAACACTTGAGTTTTAAACTTGAAGTTTATTTTAGAGTATATTAGTACTTGAAGTACTTGAAGATGATTGCCCCGAACTACAAATATCGACAGACTTACAATAGAGGTTGCAACACTCCACTGTATCCGATCAACTTCCGCACTTCTAAAACTTTATGCAAAACTCGACTTCAGAATATTTACGCTTCTCCGCAGCACGGCGGAGAGCGGGAGACGGACCGCGACCTGGTCGGTCGGGCGATGTTAAACGATTCCGCAATAAACGGCTCGTGCAGAGCCGACTCGATAATGGGGTGAGTTTCCCCGAGAGAGAAAGTGTTCCTCTCGTGGTGAAAACGAGGAAAGAGGATCTCACTGGTGAGGTCCTATAGTGGTGTGCGTGAAGTCGATCGTTGAGATCAGATTGTTTACTAACGCTTGCAGGTCAAAGCGAAACGAAACCTAGACAAGGGATGCAGAACAACGGAAGAAACGAGCTAATGCGTCGTCCGGTAATGAGGGTCAGCTGAGTAAATAGCAGCCACCCATTAGATGCTAAAAGGGATTGAGATAATGGAGATCGTATATCGTATCTCTGCCGACTGGGAGAATCGGATTCTTTCGTTTGCATATGTCTATGCATGTTGCGGATTGGCAGTTGAATGTGCTGGGATGTACTGGAGAAATCTACTACATTCGCAGTGTATACCAGTTGCGCGGCAGCTGTCGCGTATCAGCTGGCCGATTGTCACCAACTATGAGGTCGGCAGCGTCCTTTTTTGAATTGGCAGTTATGCCCACCAGTCAGTCTGCTACCAGCTATTATCGCGCGCACACCTTCCGAGTCATTGTTGCTGATCCAACATAAATTATGAAATAAATTAACTCAATCTCATGTAGAGAAATTGAATTGTTGTGCGTTGTTACTAAATTGTAAACTAAGTCGCATGCGACTTAAACAATAAAAACCTAAAGATCCACCTCGAGTTCAGTTTTGGTTTTCTTGTGCTTCCGTTTCGCTGCCAATTTCATCAGGTTCCTCTCTACAAGGGAACAGTGGACAACTCCAAACATTCCCCTCACAATGCTATTGAATCCAATCCGGCGGCTAAGCGCGACGTTGGTGATTGTTTGAAGATTCAAACAAGGAAGTATTTCCGAGAGAAGTGCTTGCAGCTGAATCAATTGTTGCAAGTCTTTGGAAAGTAATTTAGATGACTACACTGACGGTTGTGTATACCACCTGTGTCAATTGTACATGACATTTATGGCGACGCAAGTGTCGAACTCTAGTGTGAAAATCTGCACCAATTGGGAATTCGGTTGTTGGTCGCTAATGCAGAGATGCATTGATACATGTATAATGCCCTTGTAGAAAAAATTCTTTACAGGAATTTCCAGATAATGCATTGAAAGCATTAATTATCCTTTGGAAGGAAATGTTTTTGCAACGGGGAGATTGTGGTGCAGGTGTGGGAAGGTTTGAATTTGCCTGGCAACCGAAGGTACCGAATAAGTTTTGGTTTTATGCTCCTGTATAATGGAAAGGATTCTTGTAGGGAATTTATATGCGAAGAGATGCATGCAAGGTAAGAATTCTTTTACAGGGACTTTTAGGTTATGTCTTAGATAACTTAGATGCGTAAAACATTTAAGGTGCTAATACGATTGCATTAGCGAACTTAAGGAAGTTGGGTCGAAGTTATGGGGGTTCTTCAGGTAAGTAACAGTGGGATTTCGCGGAGCCGCCACAGTACTCACCCCCCCCCCCCCACCTCCAGTAACGTGGTCACGAAAAAAGGTAGGGCTGAGGTGATGCTCGATTGATTGGTGCGGTGCTCGAAGGAGAGCTCTACTCTTAGAAGTCAAGGTGGCCCTGCATGCTTCGGGAGGTGCTGTGGTTAGGTTGGCGGAACTTCGCGTGACGACTTCCTGGGTCGTGGAAAGGGCGTTGATGCCGTCAAGGGCAAGGGTGTGCGGCGTGGTCCATTGGCCTGTTGTGGGTCGCTTGCGCCAACAGGTTTATCGTCCGAGTAGGTCGGAACCTATCGGAAATCCACTCCCATCCGCAGTGACGAAATGGCGTGTGTGAGATGGAGGGGACTTATTCCAGGATTAATCGCATCCGCAGCGACGGGTTACCATGTGCTGGGTGGAAAGGAGACCCGAGTCCGGAGTCGGTGTCTTTCGCCCATACATTTGTATGGCGAATTGTTCGCCGCTGGGACTGGTGAAGGGGGCGGGCACTCAGTTGCGCGGCTTACCGATCGAGGGAGGACCGGTATATCGGCACCGGTGTCGACGAGGGCGCTCGATATACGGTAGCTGCGACCTTGACCGAACGGCAACTTGTGAGGAGGTGCCGCCCTGTCGCGCTTGTTGAAAGATAGGCGACTTAACTTAGGGGGATCCTGGTCGGTGGTTGGTTGTGTCCAACCGCGGGGCGCCCTAGGGTTAATGGATGCGCGCTCCGAAGGGTGCTTGATGCACCTGTGTGTGAGGCGGCGTAGAGGGGCGTGTATTGCCTTGGGTTGCCGCTAATATCGGGCCTTTGAGGGGCCTACTGACTGGAATACCTGTATGAGCTGATCCAGGATGGGGTTGGGTATTTTTGGGTTCTTCAGGTAAGTAATAGTGGGGTTTGGCGGAACCGCCACAAGGTCAGGAGGAAAAAAAAAATGTTGAGGTCGGCTCTACAACGTTGAAGGTTTGATAACTTTTTGTAGTGAAAGTGGCCGAAAGCTGCAAGGCAATTCGACCTGGCGCCTCGAAACGAACATTTTACAGCACTTCTTATACTTAGGAAGTCTAAGAATGTTTAATCAATCACCTTATTTGAAGTGTGTCTTACCGGTCTTCTATTCGTCTAAATTGACAGAAAATATTTGTCCTACAACTTTATGAGGGGATAAATTGAAATCTACGCGGAATATTACGAGGAGATAGTGAACGGCAGTGGGCAAACTTCCTGTTGAATAGAGAGTTTAACACTGGTTTTGGTTTTGCCTTCTAGCGGACAGAATCAGATTTATCGTGGAGATACGCTAGAAAGAGACGAATATTTTCATATGTACGAGGGTTGCCTTTTATATTTCGGGATTAGAGAACAAAAACAAATATTAATCATCGAAAATCACTTTATTGTTTTTCAAAATATTCCCCATGAAGATCTATACACTTTTGCATGCGTTTGAACCAATTGTCGAAGCACTTTTGCCACTCTGATTGAGGTATCTCCAACACATGCATTCTGAATGCAGCAACCGCTTCTTCAGGTGTCGAAAAACGTTGACCTCTCAGTTTGTTTTTTACATACGGGAATAAAAAGAAGTCATTCGGTGCCAAGTCAGGACTATACGGCGGATGACCCATCAAATCGATGTTTTGGGTGCTCAAAAATGCAGTTGTCGCAGCCGATGTGTGAGAGCTCGCATTGTCGTGGTGAAGAGTGATCCGTCTTCGGCGGTTGGTTTTCTTGATTTCTTGGAAGACAACTGGCAAACAAATGGTTGTGTACCACTCAGAATTGACTGTTCTGCGTTGTTCTAGTGAAAACAGGCGACCTAAAAAAACAGGCGACCATTTGCTTGGAAGTGCTTCGTGCGCGAACAACTTTTGTTGGATTTGGCTCATCTTGAAACACCCAGACAGTCGACTGCTGTTTAATTTCGGGCTCATATGCGTAAATCCACGATTCATAACCTGTCACGATGTCATAGACGTGTTTTGAAGCACCGCGACTGTATTTTTTGAGCATTTCTTTCGACTAATTGACACGAGCCTTTTTTTGGGCGATTGACAAATTGTGTGGGATCCAACGCGAACAAATTTTTTTGACAGTCAAATGTTTATGCAATATTGAATGTATGCTGGTGCCACTAACGCCTAAGGTTGTCTCAATCTCACGATAGTTCACATGACGATCTTCCAATATCAGTTCGCGCACAGCATCAATGGTTTTCGGAACAACAACTGATTTTGGACGACCTTCACGAAATTCATCTTGGAGTGAACTACGACCACGATTGAATTCACCATACCATCGATAAACACTGGTCCTTGATGGAGCTTCATCGCCAAAAATTGAATTAAGTTCATCCATGCACTGTTGCTGAGTTAATCCACGCCGAAAGTTGTAAAAAATAATCGCACGAAAATGTTGACGATTTAATTCCATTTTTGGCGATGAATCTTTTAAGTTACTGTAAACAACACAAATAGCGCTCGTATGTCAAAACGTTCTGAGTGCGTATAACCTCAAAAATGTCCAACTTTACAACAGAGCTGTCAATTGCCGGATTGCAACATTAGGGTTGCCAAATCCCGAAACATAAGAGGCGACCCTCGTATTTTTGTTTGGACATTGTGTAGGGGCAATCAGATGATTTGGAGGTAAGCTGCATGACTTTTACTGAGGGGGGAAGGCGGAGAAAAAAGTGTTGCGGGGGAAATTGTTGGCGACGCATCATTCTATCTCCAGAAAGATGCCGCTTCAATATAGTGTGTAAATTGAGAGGAAGATGTTGCATGAAATAATTGTCAATATACCAATTGGTATCAGTTTACCAACTGGTGGGAAGAAGCCACATCGGAAGAGCAGCGAACTGATTCCCAACAAGATGTTACAATCAACAACAAAACCTTTGACTTCTGTGAAGATGCTGTTTCAGTAGCACTCACAGAGTTGGACACACGACATCGATGGCAGAAGTTATAAAAACCGAAACTATTTGTGAAATAATTCTGTCCCAAGACTAACGCGTGTTGTATGATTTCATTCATAGTATCCCTCCGTCCATGACTTAAAGACCGCATGCTAACTCAGTAGAAAGCATTATTAGATAATCCTCCTCCTTTGTTTCAGATATCCTGAGACCGAGTCTAATGTTTTCTAAGATGTAGGCGGTTTTGATGGTCGCAAGACAGGCCTGTAGGGTACGTGGTCGTGGCACCGGCATGGGTGCGAGTTCTACCTCGTCCCACTAACACTCCGCTGTTCGACAAAGTTCCGCCAAACCGAATTGTCACTTCACTAAAAGGAAGAGAAACTGTTCACCACACCCAGCACTTTGAATAAAACACACGGATTTAATGTTTGAATGATCCTTTCTTTATTGTTCTTTATTTTTAACAAATTTGTAAGAAGCAACCGGAGGAGGCAATTATTATTTAATTGTTCTGCATGGGACACTACACTAACCGAATACATTATTGTGGCACGCGACTCTCGACTCGACATCGTAAAAAGTATGAACACGACTCCGGGGCGTGTGCACTCCGATGCACACGCTAAAGGGGTTGGACGACGAACGCTCCGGTTAGTGGTTGGAATAAGACTCAAAGATTCAACCCTCGCTTGGGGTGAGTGTGGTGGTGTAGTGGTAGATATCTTCTCCACTAAGGATATGTTTTACTTACCACCAGAGAAACGTAAAATCTCTCTTGGTGGAATAGAAAACCAGTTCTCGTAATGGAGTTCATGGTGGCGTGTGTGTGATCGCTTAGATCTGTGTTGTTTACTCATGCGCGAAGGCAATGGAAAAACAAAGCAGGCGGGCGGCAACGACAAAGGAATCGGGAAGATCGTGGTTTATGATGCGCATGGCGGCTAAATCCCCCGCTTGGTAGAAACCTTGACGTGGTGCGGGGGCTTAAACTACGATGAATCGCTTAGGCTATGCTGACGGAAGCATACGCTTCCAGTAGGACCACCCATGTCAGACAGGCTAGCGAGGAGTAACACACAAAGATCTACCGCCCCTAATCCAGGGTGTTACGCGTCACCGTGCCCATTGGATGGTTTGCAGCCAGGGGTATACCGGCTGTATTATAACGGCGCCTCTCTGACACCGGGTCGAATCAGAGCAGTAAGCAGACCTTACCATATCAAAGAGGGGCTCTGATATGGCGGACCATTTGAAACCCCAGAGTGATCCAATGAAATGAATGATCAACACACAAAAAACAATCTCACAAAAAACCCGGTAGGCGTAGGTGTGATGAGCCAACACTACCATAAGGGAACAAATCATCAGGAAAACACCGACTCGGCAAAAAGAAGACGTAGGGAAAAACGGAAAAAGCGAGATATACGCGCACAGCATCAATGGTTTTCGGAACAACAACTGATTTTGGACGACCTTCACGAAATTCATCTTGGAGTGAACTACGACCACGATTGAATTCACCATACCATCGATAAACACTGGTCCTTGATGGAGCTTCATCGCCAAAAATTGAATTAAGTTCATCCATGCACTGTTGCTGAGTTAATCCACGCCGAAAGTTGTAAAAAATAATCGCACGAAAATGTTGACGATTTAATTCCATTTTTGGCGATGAATCTTTTAAGTTACTGTAAACAACACAAATAGCGCTCGTATGTCAAAACGTTCTGAGTGCGTATAACCTCAAAAATGTCCAACTTTACAACAGAGCTGTCAATTGCCGGATTGCAACATTAGGGTTGCCAAATCCCGAAACATAAGAGGCGACCCTCGTATTTTTGTTTGGACATTGTGTAGGGGCAATCAGATGATTTGGAGGTAAGCTGCATGACTTTTACTGAGGGGGGAAGGCGGAGACAAAGATGTCTTGGGAATGGGGGCAGAGTATGAGGGAGGAAAGTTTGGTGTCAACCCCAATTCTACCTTGTTCGACTTCGACCTCTCTACCAATACTCTCAAGCACCGCCTCCTAAACTATTCTCACCACCAATCTTAAGCGGCGCTTCTACACCAAAAGTATCAAGATGAGGAAGTAGTTATGTGCCATTTCCAACAGATATATACGATACACAAACCGTAGTGGAGAACTGCACCAAAAGCTTGTCGAAGAAATGAACCAACAGAGCAGTATATCGTAGCAGTTAGCTTGGGTACGATCCGTCGACACAATAATTACTTCTGTTCGAATTTTAGCGTAGCATGGATAATTTTAGACACTATCGGATTCAACAATCGCTAAAAGAATATGCGTGAGTAGCAGACGAGAACGGCTCAGATAAATATGCATTACTAAGAATGACTCGCTAGCTCAAAAGCGCCCACGGAAAGTATAAAAGCTGATAGAAGTAAGACCGATCGATAACCTGAAGACATCCAAACAAGAAATAAAAACGGAGACGGTCTTAAGACTCGGAGCAGTGAGGATCAATTAACCCCAGCACAGGAGGAACTAGAATACTAATAGTTCAAGACAACTGGGAGTCCATAGGATAAAAGTCGATTAAAATAAGAACGATCGACAACCTGAAGACCATCATTATCATCATCATCGGCACTACAACCGGGATCCGGTCTTGGCCTTATTTAGCAAGTCTTGAGGCTTGTTAAATTTTCCATAATAATTTATTTTTACGGGCAAGGTTATTAGCATTGCGCCGAAAACCTGAAGATCACTAAACAAGAAATAAAGACGGTGGCCGTCTTAAGATGAGGAGTATCGAGGACCAATTAATCTACACCTAGGAGGAACCGAAAACAGAAAACAACTGGTGGCTCATAGTGATCAGAAAATTAAAGAAAAAAACAAGCCTCGTACCGGTCATTTTACTTAATAGTTTAAGATGGTTCTTTCATGGATACACTACCAGATACAGTGTTCCAGCAAGTTTTGTCAATCAGTGCATGCAAATACAAGACGAGGCAGAAGTGATAGTTCGGCATCATCACAAAATTAGATATGAGGAAAAATACCCACACCGCCCGAAAATGGCCTTAAGAATGCCGATGATCATAGTGGGACTGATAATAAGATCAAAGGACAGAGTAAACAGGTCAACGAGAATGAGAACAACAAATGAGCAAGGACATCACCGAAAACAACTAGCGAAAATCGTGAGCTGTTATTCACAAAAAGAAGAATTCACTGGAACGGGAAAGAAAGTGTGGAACCAAACTTTTGGACCCATTGACAGTATGGTATGAAGATGTCGTGGACGACGCCAAGAGATGCAGTGAGAAAGGCAACTAAGGAAGCGTACGTAACAATGTTGACGACTATAAAAAAGGTGAAAGGGCGAAGGAAATCTAAGGATCCAATGGTAAGTATCTCAGAAAACGCCCGGAACTGACATACCTCGATTTTCGGCATTAAGGGATTCTGCATTTTTTTAAAAGTCTTCTCCCAGAATGGCGAACCTATGGCGCTAAGTCAGCACCCTGAGATGCCATTTTTTCTCCACCGGGTCCATCAGCCAAGTTCTGAAAGATGCTCAAGGATTTTTCCCCCAAAAATTTCACGAAGCCTATAGCTTAATAGATGGGGATTACAAAACAAATAAGTAATTTCAACGGCCACAATCTCATCCGGAAGACGATTTGAGTAGCACTGCAGGTAATGGATTATGGTGGTGGAAAATAGGTCAGGAAATATGCTATGACTACAATAGGCGCAACACGACCTGAAAATACATGTACTTGCCCAGAAAGAGACCTGCAAACAGTGCGTCCGTGGCTAGACGGATGAAATAGGCGATATCGCTACCACAGAAAAAAGTGTTGCGGGGGAAATTGTTGGCGACGCATCATTCTATCTCCAGAAAGATGCCGCTTCAATATAGTGTGTAAATTGAGAGGAAGATGTTGCATGAAATAATTGTCAATATACCAATTGGTATCAGTTTACCAACTGGTGGGAAGAAGCCACATCGGAAGAGCAGCGAACTGATTCCCAACAAGATGTTACAATCAACAACAAAACCTTTGACTTCTGTGAAGATGCTGTTTCAGTAGCACTCACAGAGTTGGACACACGACATCGATGGCAGAAGTTATAAAAACCGAAACTATTTGTGAAATAATTCTGTCCCAAGACTAACGCGTGTTGTATGATTTCATTCATAGTATCCCTCCGTCCATGACTTAAAGACCGCATGCTAACTCAGTAGAAAGCATTATTAGATAATCCTCCTCCTTTGTTTCAGATATCCTGAGACCGAGTCTAATGTTTTCTAAGATGTAGGCGGTTTTGATGGTCGCAAGACAGGCCTGTAGGGTACGTGGTCGTGGCACCGGCATGGGTGCGAGTTCTACCTCGTCCCACTAACACTCCGCTGTTCGACAAAGTTCCGCCAAACCGAATTGTCACTTCACTAAAAGGAAGAGAAACTGTTCACCACACCCAGCACTTTGAATAAAACACACGGATTTAATGTTTGAATGATCCTTTCTTTATTGTTCTTTATTTTTAACAAATTTGTAAGAAGCAACCGGAGGAGGCAATTATTATTTAATTGTTCTGCATGGGACACTACACTAACCGAATACATTATTGTGGCACGCGACTCTCGACTCGACATCGTAAAAAGTATGAACACGACTCCGGGGCGTGTGCACTCCGATGCACACGCTAAAGGGGTTGGACGACGAACGCTCCGGTTAGTGGTTGGAATAAGACTCAAAGATTCAACCCTCGCTTGGGGTGAGTGTGGTGGTGTAGTGGTAGATATCTTCTCCACTAAGGATATGTTTTACTTACCACCAGAGAAACGTAAAATCTCTCTTGGTGGAATAGAAAACCAGTTCTCGTAATGGAGTTCATGGTGGCGTGTGTGTGATCGCTTAGATCTGTGTTGTTTACTCATGCGCGAAGGCAATGGAAAAACAAAGCAGGCGGGCGGCAACGACAAAGGAATCGGGAAGATCGTGGTTTATGATGCGCATGGCGGCTAAATCCCCCGCTTGGTAGAAACCTTGACGTGGTGCGGGGGCTTAAACTACGATGAATCGCTTAGGCTATGCTGACGGAAGCATACGCTTCCAGTAGGACCACCCATGTCAGACAGGCTAGCGAGGAGTAACACACAAAGATCTACCGCCCCTAATCCAGGGTGTTACGCGTCACCGTGCCCATTGGATGGTTTGCAGCCAGGGGTATACCGGCTGTATTATAACGGCGCCTCTCTGACACCGGGTCGAATCAGAGCAGTAAGCAGACCTTACCATATCAAAGAGGGGCTCTGATATGGCGGACCATTTGAAACCCCAGAGTGATCCAATGAAATGAATGATCAACACACAAAAAACAATCTCACAAAAAACCCGGTAGGCGTAGGTGTGATGAGCCAACACTACCATAAGGGAACAAATCATCAGGAAAACACCGACTCGGCAAAAAGAAGACGTAGGGAAAAACGGAAAAAGCGAGATATACGCGTCGGGTCGTGGAATGTTCGAACGTTATATAAACCAGGCGCGATACAGACGGTCGTAGAAAACGCGAAACAATATAAAATGGACATCGTCGCGCTCCAGGAAGTTCGACTCCCACATCAAGTAATCGAAACCAACGGGTTTACACTGGTGTGTGGAGGTACCGATACACATAACCTCGGAACTGGCTTCATCATAAGCAAGAAGATTACGCCCCATGTAAAAGATGTGCAATTCATTAATGACCGAATGTCTGTGCTAAAAATACAGGGCCGATGGTACAATTATGTATTTATAAACGTACACGCCCCAACAGAATCTGCGGACGAAGAAACGAAGGACACGTTCTACGAGACCCTGGAGGATGTATTTCATGGGATCTCATCATTCGATGTTAAAATCCTCCTCGGGGACCTCAATGCGAAAATTGGAAGGGAAGATATCTTCCAACCAACTATAGGTAAAGAAAGCCTACACGACGTGTCAAATGATAATGGAATTCGAATTATCACGTTCGCAGCGTCAAAAGATCTGTTAGTAAAAAGCACGATGTTCAAGCACAAGGAAATTCATAAAGCCACATGGATATCACCCGACGGCGTAACGCGTAACCAAATAGACCACTTCCTCATAGACAAAAGACACCACTCGAATATCCTTGACGTAAGAGCATATAGAGGAGCAGATTGCGACTCCGATCATCTTCTAGTGATTGGCAAAATCAGGAGTCGCCTCGCAGCAATCCCACATGGGCAGTCACGGGAGACAAGCAAAAAGTTCGACACTGATAAACTGAAAGACCTACGCAAAAGGGCTGAATATCAAGACGAGCTAACGAATAGATTTAGCATTCTAGAGAATGTGAGCAGTGAGGAAGAGGAAGCTAATAGTGTGAACACTAAATGGACATCGATCAGAGACACAATCAAACTAACAGCCCAAAAGGTATTAGGATTTAAGAAAACAATTAAGTCCAAACCTTGGTTTGACGATGAGTGCAGGGCGAAGATCGAAGAACGTAAACGCCTCAGAGTGATCCACTTAGAAAGATATGATGAAGTCAACGCAGAAAGATACGCGACAATTCGGAGAGAGACAATGAGGCTCTTCAAACGCAAAAAACGCGAATGGGAGAAGACTAGGATCGAAAAAATCCTAGAAAATTCTAGGGCAAAGAACATCAGGGGTATGTATGTCGGCATAAATTCAATTAGAAATGGCTACCGAGGAAGAGCCAAAATAATTCGAGACGCAAACGGCTGTCTGGTCACAGAAACAAACAATGTCGTGACAAGATGGAAGCAGTACTTTGAAAACCTGCTTAATGTACGCACCCATCAACCACAGATAAATGTACCAAGCGTACATACAGCTGAGCCTCAGATCCCAGAGCGGTCTCTCAACGAAGTTGTAGACGCAATAAATCGATTGAAAATCAACAAGGCTCCCGGAGTCGACTGCATACCGGCAGAGCTTGTGAAGCATGGAGGAGAGGCAACCGCTCGAAAGATCCACCAGCTCATCCAAACAATATGGGATAAGGAAGTCACTCCGGAAGAATGGAAAACCTCAATAGTCATCCCCATTTTCAAAAAAGGCGACAGATCTGACTGTGAAAACTACAGAGGAATATCATTGCTCCCAACCGCATACAAAATATTAACAAATGTCATTCTGGCGAGACTCACACCTTACGCAGAAGAGATACTGGGAGACTACCAATGTGGATTCCGTAGGAACCGGTCAACAAGCGACCAAATGTTCACAATAAGACAACTGCTGGAAAAGAAGTGGGAATACGGAGAGACGGTTCACCAACTGTTCGTTGACTTCAAAAAAGCCTACGACTCAGTCGCAAGGCAGAGACTCTACCATATTCTAGTTGAGCTGGGAGTCCCAAAAAAATATGCCGCGCTCATTCAAATTTGCATGAACGAAAACAAAGGGCGAGTTAGAATAGAAAACCACCTCTCAGAACCATTTGAAATCCGGGACGGACTAAAGCAGGGAGATGGTCTATCACCGTGTCTCTTTAACCTTGTGCTCGAGTATGTCATCAGAAAGGTACAAGACGACAACATGGCCGGATCATCCCTGAACGGGGTCACACAAGTGCTCGCATATGCGGATGACATCGCCGTTCTGGGCGATAATCTAGAGACTGTTAGTAAAAACTGTGAAATCATCATGCAAGCGGCAGAAGAGGTGGGCCTAGAAATAAATGAAGACAAAACATAATACATGATTACGGCGAGAGCAGGTGGGTCTCAGAGAACACATATAAACGTCAGAGGTAAGATCTTTGAAAAAGTTAAAGAATTTAAATATCTGGGAACGATACTGACGGCCAGTAACGAAATGTCGAAGGAAATTAACAAGAGACTGCATTTCGGCAACGCGAGTTGGCACGCAGTCAGTAAACTGCTGAAATCCAGACTGCTATCACGTAACATAAAGCTCCGTGTCTATAGAACCATAATCATGCCAATTGTTCTATATGGATGCGAAACATGGGCTCTCACAAAACGGGAAGAAAACAAATTCCGTCTATTCGAGAATAAAGTTTTGAGAGGCATCTTTGGAGGTAAATATGACGAGGAGGCAGGACAATGGAGGAGACTCCATAACCACGAATTGGAAGAACTATATCGCAAACCTACAATAGTGAGAGTAATCAAGTCGCGAAGATTAAGATGGGCCGGACACGTGGCGCGAATGGGGAACGATAGGACCGTGCATAGAATTCTTGACGGTAGACCAACGGGGAAGAGACCGGTAGGACGGCCGCGACGGAGATGGGAGGACAATGTTAGGTTTGACCTTGAGGAGATCGGATCGAATGGTCAAGCGTGGAAGGAGAGTGCCCAGGACAGGGAAGGATGGCGAAGCCGAGTCGGTGAGGTCATGAACTTCCGGGTTCCTACAGGCCAATAAATAATAATAATAATAATGGTGGCTAAATAAATAGACGACGATGCATCGAAGAAATGGTGTTACAAGAAAAGATGGGACGAGGGCATCATGAAAGTCTTAGATGAGTGATGCCCTTGTGTAAATAGCCGAATAGACATTGGGAAAGGTGCTCATGGGTTGCGATACTTTATACAATGAAATTTGTATATCATATTTTGGGTCGGTGGCCGAAACGAATCCTTTGCTTGCATTTGTATATGCGGGGTAATTCGTTGTAAGAAACGGATTCTATATTTGCATTGTTTATGCTCTGAATTCAATCCGACGGCTATGCGCGAAGTCGATGATTGTTTGGAGATTCAAACAAAGGAGCATTTCGGGGTAAAGTGCTTGCAGCTGTATCAATAGCTGCAGGTCATTGCGAAGGAAATTAGATGGTTATACTATGACGGCTTGTATAACATCTACGCCAATTGTATATGGCATCTAAGGCGACTCAAGTGTCGAACTCTAGTGTGAGTGTTTACACTAAACGAGAATTCGGATCTTGGTCGCTAATGCAGAGATGCATTCATGCCTGCATGAATGCCCTTATGGGAGAAATTCTTTACAGGAATTCCTAGGTAATGCGTACGTATGATTCGGATCTGTGATAAATTTGGATAGAATTCTTATGGGGAGTTTTTGGATTCGAGTGAATGAATGCAGGTAAGAATTCTTTTCCAAAAGCTTTTAAACAAATAAATTTGATAAGCTTGATGGGTGAAGCATTTACATGTGCTATTGCGATTGCATTAGCAGGAAATTATGAAAGTTGGGTAGCAGTTATGGGGGTTCTTCACGTAAGTAACAGTGGGGTTTTGCGCCACAGACCCAAGACATACTTGTCCTCGTCTCGTCTAAGTCGGCCTTCTCTCCACTTTTTCTTTTTTTTTTTTCAAGAACTTGACTTCGTTTCGGAGTTCAAGGGTATTTTGAGCATTTCAATTAGTTAGTTTTAGTTAAGATTTATTAAGCTGAGTATTGTCCTGAAAACCTATACGATGTAGAAAACTATATCAGTGGTTACAATTCGCTCTCCTGTTTCACGTACCCCAGCGCACTTCCTCCCACTATTGGTAAGGGGTACTCAAGATTGATCTTCTGTCACTCTCGGGTAAAACAGAAGTGGTCCGTCCACTAGTGGTGAGGAACACTTCGCGAGGGTAAGGGGTCAATAGGTACCACGGTGTGTCGAACCATGGTGTATCGAACCACGGTGTATCAAACTGTATCAGAGGAAACGACAGGCTCCAGAAACGAAACGTTTTTCGTGTTTGTTTTTGGCTAGATTTTGGTTGATTTTGCGCGCATGGAAGTAAATTTAATTTCAAATCCTTCGTTATGGTCCACTATCGTCAGAAGTTAGGGGATGCACAGAGCGAGGGTTTCCCTTGACGCCACATATTGGGGTCGTACATCATTCGTCGGTCTAGGCAATATTCATTTTACGTTTCACACGCTGTATTTCGGGTTTTCTTATGTCACGACTCAATCTTGTTTATTCAAAGCTAGGTCAGAGAAACCTAAGGTAGAATTCCATGCACCAACGTAGTATTTTCTTGATAGTCATTGAACGCCACAGTTTGCTTTACTAAGGTACATGGTGTCAATAGTTGTGGCAAGTGCTTCTCCAAGAATACTTAAAGCAGCATTGTTCAGTCTTTCTTCCTCAAAACCACCGGCACACATATTGCAGAAAAGGAAAAGAAAAACGTACGTACATCGCATTATACTCGTATTCATCTGCTTCCCTGTTCACTGGTTCATGGATGTTCGGAACGCCCCTTGGATGTTATATGGTGTATGCGTCGGCATGCTCCTAGGTAAAGGTTCTGCGATTCCTTACTCTTCAGACTATTCTACAGCAAACTGCCAATAAAAGTTTGTTGTTGTCAGTCATTTGTGGTTAGAAGTATTTCGAAATACCGTCATTGAACTTTGGTGTCAATAACTTCTGCTTGAGAGCACTTCTTAAGAGTGGCGTAACTTGAAACATGATTGCCACAAGAACATGTAAGTATATAGTCATGGTTAAGGCATCATGAATAGTGGGTGCATATGGCAAAACTACCAGCAGACAGCCGAAAGAAAAATAATGATCAATACAACTTGGGGAGATACCATATACAGGAGTCGAAAAACAAGATACAATGTACAAGAGCATATTGTTGAACCTAGTCGTCGTGCGTAAAGTATTTCTAGGGAATTGGCAGTGATCTTTAGGGTATCGGGTTCAAGATATGAGCCATTCAACTCTCGGAGTGGTGTTGCAATAAATTTTTCGATGTGTGAACTACAAAAATCTGTAATCTAAATATAAGACGAGAGTTTGGAATACTTGAGAGTTCAGGAAGATTGAAGGATGTTCTTACCAAAACTAACAAGCTCCGGACTCCTTACAATTTCTGAGTCTCCGAGTGATGAATATTTCCATGTTGTTTTTACACATAAAAGCGGATTTTGAGATATCCTTAAATGTTAAAGTACAGTGCCAGCGGAATAAGAGGAAGAGGATAAGCAAAGGAAGTATCGATGTTCGTTGCTCTTAAATGTATGAGCATTTCAATGATGAAATATATACTTAACCAGATCATTCCACATTCGTGAAGATTGGCTGAAGAACAATTTTTCATGTTTATCCATTTGTCAGAACTTCAATTATTGACGTGAATCAATGTGCACTCTTTGATTGATGGGAATCGTGGGAAAATGTTTGTAGAGAAGAATTGGATTCACAATTATTTGAGTACCGACCTTGGTAACATTTATAGAAAAGGAAGAAGTGGGATACTTTGCGCTTTTAACGACGAAAATGAAACTGACAGGATTCACTGCAGATTTATTTTTTAGAGAACTAAATTGTGCTAGATTGGAAGACCAAGTTTTCATTGAAAAGTGTACTCTTGTAGTTTTCATGTCTTTCAAGAATTTTACAAAAAACGAAGAGAAGAGGAATCGATCCACAACTACTAAATACATTGAATGCTTTTTATCTGAGCACAACTAAGAGGAATACCTGGCAGGATCTCAATAACGTTGTCGTCATCATCGTGCTCGCAGTTGTACCAAGTAGGGTGGACACCGGAATTTACGGGTAATTGAATTTAGAGGATAAATAATTTAAAAAAAAAAACATTTTTGATTTTCATTTGTAATATTTTAAAATTGTATTGTTTAAAATATCGGGTTCCCAATAGCAACACAACAATTTTTTATTCAAATAAAATACACAATAATTAAGATATCGGACTGAAATTTATTCCAGGTTCAGCATTTTTCAATAGATTAATTGCGTGACCAGCTGTACGATATGCGCTCTAACTTTACCGCATAACAAAATATTAAATAATATATAATATAAAATATTAAGGCCATTAAACAAAAAATAAAAGAGCTTTAGCGTTGAGGATGGTTTTTCGATAAAATGCTGGATCCTCTTCAAGCTTTTGTTGAACTCAATCGGAAAAGTTTCGGCACATTTAGTTTAGTGGGGCTAACACCCTATTTATTGGCTAAATTCAAGCAACATAATTACCTACAATCAAAGTATATTATATAAGTTATAAACTAGAGAACTTAAGAACTATCTTAACTAGGCTTAACCTAAGGTAACCAGCACGAATTAAGAAGGCAGGAGTTGGGGCGAGAGGGGGGCACAGGTCATAATAAAATGTAGAAGCGCCTCTTAAGATTCGTGGTGAGAATGGCTTATGAGGTGGTGCTTGAGAGTATTGGTAGAGATGTCGAAGTCGAACAAGGTGGAGTTGGAGTTGACAGCATTCGCGAATGGGGTTCTTTGAAACCATACGGGGTCGGGCGAGGGGGGATTACGCGTATTTCGAGAGTTTGTGTTCAGGGGAATTAAGTTAAGGAAGTAGACCCAGTCTACCGATCCGGAGAGGACCCAATGAATGAACGTTATTTCAGCCACGGCCGTGCGCTCCTCAAGAGTTCTGAGGCGGATTAATTTGAGGCGGTTAATGTATGGGGGAAGGATTTTGGAGTTTTCCCATCCTAGCCCTCGGAGAGCGAACCGAAGGAAGCAACGTTGGATACCTGCGACCCTACAGATATGGATCTTGTGATAAGGAGATCATACCTGGCTAGTATATTCAAGCACTGGACGGACGAGGGTAAGATTAGGGGATCGAGTAACGTAAGAGTCGGAGAATTTCTTAGACCATCGTTTCACGAATCCGAGGGCAGAATTGACCTTCCGGATCGTCTCATCAATGTGAGAAAGGAAGTTAAACTCCCTGTCACAAGGGATCCCAGGATCTCGAATACATTGGAGAATGGTCAGGGGTTGGTTATGAAGGGTAAAGGAACATGAGGATGAGTGAATACGCTTACAGCAAAATGTTATAGATTGGCATTTGGCGTTGTTAAGAACAAAGAAATTTTTGTCACACCAAGTCGAGAAGCTGTCAAGGTCTGATGGGAGCAGTGCAGAATCAAGTGGTGCCTCGTTGATCTTGTATAAATTGGTATCATCAGCGTATAGAGACAAGCTAGTATTCTTAATGACCTTATTGATGTCATTAAGGGCCATTATAAATAGGAGAGGGCCCAGGTGGCTACCTCAAGGGACCTCTGATGCGGCAAGGTAGCGGTTGGATATCGTGGAGCTGAACCGAACGGAATAAAGTCTATCCTTTAGGTAGAAAAAAATCCATTTCAGCAATCCAGGTTCGAAGCCGAGTGCGGATAATTTGAAGAGGATTAGATTACAGGAAATTTTATCGAATGCTTTACTGAGGTCGGTCGGGACCATATCGACCTCGTTACCATGTTATATGGCTGAGAGTGTAAAGGAGGTGAACTCAACGAGGTTGGTTATAGTTGATCGGACATTAAGAAACCCATGTTTCCTTGATGAGATAAAAGATTTGCAACGAAAACTAAGGGATTAGTAAAGAATGCTTTCGATTATCTTGGGTAAGTGGGACAGTTTGGCGATGGGGCGGTAGTTCTCGACACCGTTTTTGGAACCCTTCTTGCGGATGGCGGTGATTAAAGGGGGGGGGGGGCAGGCAGGTTATAGTAAAGTGCAGAAGCGCTGCTTGAGATTGGTGGGGCAGATGGGGGATAATTTGAAGAGGATTAGATTGCCGGAGATTTTGTCGAATGCTTTACTGAGGTCGGTCGAGACCACATCGACCTCATTACCGTGTTCTAGTGCTGAGAGTGTAAAGGAAGTAAACTCAATGAGGTTGGTTATAGTTGATCGGCCAATGAGAAACCCATGTCGCCTTGATGAAATAAATGATTTGCAACGAAAACTAAAAGATTCGCATAGAATGCTTCCGAGAATCCTGGGTAAGTGGGACAGTTGGCGATGGGGCGGTAATTCACGACATCGTTTTTGGGACCCACCTGGTGTATGGGGGTTGATGAAAGAGGTTTTCCAAATGTGGGGGAATACGCCTGGGGGGAGTGAGAGATCGAAGATCAGTGGGAGGGGAGCAGAGCGAATGGATGAGGATTTCTTGAGGAGGATTGCAGGGATACCACCAGGGCCCGGTGTAAACTCGTCTTTGAGTTGCACTAGCTTGGATTCAATTAAGGTCGGATCAAAAAAGTTGAGGAGAAGGGGCTCGAGGTAAGAGTTAAGTAGGTAGTTCAAGTATGACGAGTCAGAAACAGAGGAGTCATTAGTGAATGACTGATTGAAGAAGTGGGGAAGAAGTTAGCAATAGTAGCAGGATCAGATGAGGTATGCGACTTTAAGGTAAGCGATATGGGGCAACCATCGGATCTACGTTTATGATTGACGAACTGGAAGAAGGTTTTGAGGTCATTTTTGAGATTGGTCTGAGTTTTGGGGAGATAGTTGCGATAAAGAGTGTTGAAAAGTTCCGTGAATTGGAGGTAACAGCCAAAAAAATTGGAGTAGTCAGGTATAGTTCGATTTTGAGAGAAGATGGCTGTAATACTTAATTTTGCTCAACATAATTATAGGGATTAAATTGGGAGTACTCGCGTGTGCTGCTGATATTACTCGTCTGTGAGCCTTCTTTTTGTTTGCTAGTTATGTGGGGGTTGTAGTATTGATGTCGTATGACCCAGGTTCACTATCACCCACCAACGAATTCCGCACACAAATTGTCTCCCAAAAATCCAAACACCAAAAGAAAAGATAAATAAAAAGCACTGAGTAATTTTAATGTTAATGTTCTTTTATTTGTTCTTTGTGATTTTTATATTTTAAAAGAGAGTGGTAATACAGGAAAAATCTTTGCACTTTACATTTATGGCGCACATGCATTTAGTTGAACACCTTTGGGTGGAACGGGAACGTCTTACACAGAAACAGCAATTTAGTTTCACTAATTAGTTCTACTCATCACATTTAATTCACTAATTAATTGTATTAAACACATTCGGATATAACTTGTTATTGAGCGCCTGTTCGTTTACTGAGCTTGAAATCGATTTTGAATGCATATAAAAGAAATATGTATATTAAAACGTGGACAAACAGGCTTAACGCGACTTTTACATTTGACTTTGTGTTTTATATGTACTCCTCGGGGGTTGAATAACGACTCCTGTACGTGATCTCGCGATGGTGGATGGAAATCGACTAACTCCAATCAGGGATGAAACTTTGCTTTTTCCTAACGATCAACCAATGGTAATCGTGCTCTCCTGTGCATTCTTCAAATCTCCCAGCTCATCGAGGTGAATAAACATTTGTCTATTCATTCGACAGTCTCTGGGCATAGGAAGAAAGAAGAAACCAAAGGGGAGAGCACACTGACCTCGGGGTCGACTTGGCTTGTGCGTGCATGCACTAATGCAAAATCTGAGAATGACCTTACCTAGTTAGGGCATCGGCTTGATCTCAGAGTGTAATGCACTCAGCAAAGGGGAAATGGGATGGAAAGGAAAATGGTTTGTGCTATTCACCTGACTAATGAGATTGTTGATCCCCAGCGAATAGAGTGTCTGGGGGAAGTCAAAGGGACGCTACATCGGCTAGAGAAATATTACCGTGGGAAACAAACTCGAAGAATTTGGAAATTACCCCAGCCCTTGCACGATTATGCAACCGCGTTTGTTGGTCAGACTTGGTTGTTGCCAATATGACTGAGATTTCCGGTGGAAATCTCATGGGTTAATGCGATAGTGTTGCCGTATGGCAAGAAAAGACTGAGTGCAATTGTGCATTAACTGCATAAAATAAAGCATACAGTAATGCGTCCTTTTGGGATATCTTTCACAGGTAAAATAGCTGAACGTAGGGATTGGGGTTGAGGTGGTGCGCTGCTAGCAGGCCGTGTAATGTAGAGAACCCACACAGTTACAGCAAGCAATCCTCCTTAGTTCACCTTGTTTGTTTATACCTCTTATTCTCCTTCTTTCAATAGGTAAAACATATTATTTTCTTTTTATGCACAACACAAACTAGTTTTATTCTTCCTTCTATTTTAGTATGTTTTGTGTGTCTTTCTTTTTCAAATATAGCATTACTGAGACGTTTTTATTTCTCTTTATTTAAATTATAAACATTAATTACACGTTTTATTTCTTTTCATTTAAATTATAAACATTAACTGTGCTGTTGGACGCTAAATTTGTCTTTTTTTATTTTCAACACTTTTTGTTATGACAACCATTTGATCACGCAGACTTTTTTCAACTCACGGCACACGCCAAGCAACAACCTATCAACCACCACTTGTTACTTCAGACTCACTACAGCCCCAGTCCTACCCCACAACAGGTACTCTCTCCATGATCGCCCATTTTCGATCGCACACTCATCCTTATTTTGCCATTTCCCCACACATTAAGGTCTCTTGCGAATGTACTCAACAGTCAATGAATCCAGGGAGAATAGGAAAATTGGAATGGGGAGCATGGCGATTTATGGGTTTGATTTTCATTGCAAGCGAAACCAGGAGGGTGACCGCATGACACCGTTTCATGGTTGGATTGCCCCAGAGTGCAGAACCAAAACTGCACCTCGAGAAGGGGAAATGGAGAGGGTTGAAGAGTATACTCATGCATACTTTTCACCTGACATATTATAGATTTTGTCCCCAAGCGAATGCTTGTACGATAAGATACAGGAAGGAGTATTGCGCTTGGGATCTTCTTTTGCATGGGAATGTGCGAAAGGAATTGGTGATAGACGAAACTGTTTCGCTATGTAGAGACAGCGTCGTCTGCCCATCCTTTGCTGATGCTAACCAGCATGAACGTTTTGATTTCAGGTAGGAAATCTTATGGGAATGGAGTTTTTTTAAGGCCAAAAAGGATGCGCATCAATTAAATGATTTGGGGGGTTTTAATTATGTAAGATGACCCATAACTAATTCCTTTTGTTACGTGGGGAGCGAAGCTTGTGATTGTACCATGAAGGGGAGAAGGTTGATGTTCTTTGTCTAGAGTAGGGAACGAACGGGGAAAGAGAGTAAAGGATTTCGGTATATAAGTGAGTGGTGGCACCTTTAACGGATATGTGATCGTAGTGGAACGATAGGGGGCCTAGTTGTCGTTGATAAGGCGAAAATTAGCTTTATGGAAATCTTAGGCGTAGTGGTTGTGAGGGGGGGGGGGGGGGGGGTAGCGAGTGGACTCGGAAGAAGGTCACGAGAAGAGGGGGGTGGTGGTGGTCTATAGATGTAAGGACAAAGGGGGTTGGTGAGACAGATGTATTGATAGGGTCTGTTGTAAAGATGAGGTCAAGTTGCCTACCCGAAAGGTTGGATTGGTTCTCGAATAAAAATTGCGGTTCCCACTAGCCAATAGTGTGCAGTTTTTCACAAAGAAAAATCGTTACTGTTTCTGGAAAGATGTCCGAAATCTTGGCAGCATCCACATTTTATGATTATGAAACACGACTAGTAAAAGTATTTTACCGTTATGAAACACCTCGAAGAGAACATGTCCTGATACAGTATTCAGTTCGACTTCGTTCTTATTATGGAGTTTATGTCTGTTCCTGGGGTAAAGTTAAGTTTCCATATACTCACCTTATTTTATTTCTTGGGTATAATTTCACACACCGTTGTGGAGAAGAGAATTTTTTGACGCCAGTAAATTTGTCAGCAGGTAACGATGTTATTCTTCTGCCAGATGATGCTTTTTCTTCTCCCGGGATGAGTGGGTGGTAACCAATCTCGTTTGTTTTAATATCGACATTAGCGTTGCAGTGTCTCTGCATCGCAGGTGAAGATTTTGTTCAGGATGGGCTCCAGGTTTTTGTTTTAAAATTGAAAATGTCCGCTTAGTTCATATTTTTGACTAACTTCTTCAGATTGAGGTCCCGTGCAAAGACCCCAAGTTCCTTTTGAAGCACACGGACCGACCGTGGCTACTGTTGTGTAACCTTGGCATTTGAAGTGGTCGTTAGGTTTGAGATAGTTGATGGAGCGGTCTTTATAAGGCTTGATTTTGCAGAAGGGTGCTCCCTCACATGTCAGTAGTAGTCGTGGTGTTTTATATTTTTTAACGCGAACAGAGTTAGGGGAGACTGAACAAACAAAAAAAAATAGGTAGGCACCCGTAGGAAAATATCTTCGTCGGTGTGTCCGCATTGGCACTGATTCTACGAAGATTTCCATCAAAAGTTCACGAAACACAGGTTGCAAAGATGAAAAATAAAACACACATTTATTTTGTTGGTATTAGACATTTATTTTTTGCGATAACGTTTTTTTTTTTTATTTCAATTAGTCCTGGTTTGTTTTATACTACTGTTTTTACATTGAATCGGATCTTCTCGGATAACTATTAGAACGCGATAGACCACAGCCAAACACAACTAAATGTACGCAAGAAACTCTCGGACGTTCACGGAGGATGAAACTCGACTTTTTCTTTTACACTCGGGGGCGTGCACGCCCCCGTGTGCTGGCGGCGGTTACAGACGACTTCATATGTGCGCGCACCGATGGCATGTAATTACATGCAGCTGCGTTGAGATGTTTATTGTTGGGAGAAAAGGTCGCCAGCCAATGTGTATGAAAAGGGATTTGTTGTACACATGATGAGGCTGCGAATAGGCGACGCAATGATCATTATCCCTGGTTGTGATGGTTACATGATATGTGAACCGAATTGTTTTCTTTCAGGGATATGATGTTTATTCCATAAAGAATTCTTTGGTAAAATTTTGCCGATGCGTTGATGCATGGGAAAGTGCCCCTTTTGATGCAATTCTTTTTAGGAATTTTAGGTAATGCTTGTATGCATTAATATCCTTGAAAAAGGAAATGATTTCAGGTGCCAATGCGATTGCATTGGCGGGAAACAATGGGAGTTGGGTTGTAATAAAGGGGGGTTCTTTGGGTCAGCTTAAATAAACCCCCACACACCCCTCTCGTCAGCTGAGACTACAAAGACGCTGTTTAGGTTTCTGAATTCAGGGATCAAAAATGTCCAAGGTTGTATTGAATGGGGATGAGGTTGATATAGCTTTCAATGCGTTATTATTTTTTTTGAGAACATTAATTCTAGCTAACGCGACGAGGAGCTCTGTCGCGATGGCTCAAGCACTGAAGAGAGGGAAAATACATTTCTGGAAACGATAACCAAGTAAAATAAAGAAATCCGTGAAGACATAAGAAATACGAAGATAAAAAGAAAAACGAAAGGAAGACAAGAAGACAGAAAGAAAAGTAATAGGAAGGCAGGGAATGAGAATATAAGGATATTAGAAATCCAACAAAACACAAATTTCCATCAAAACTTGAAAAAAGAAATGGATTGAAATGTCCTTTCCTGCATCAGGTTGTCGGAAAATAAACGTTTTCCAGACTCCAGTCAGTATTACAGCGTCACAGTCTTCCCCGTACATATCAACTCGCTGGGTGTGGCATTTTTCCCTTTCCCCTCGTCATCCGAGTTTCCGACAAAGTCTGTTCGAGTTAACTCGTAGCTCCTTTCTGTATGTTAATATGCGTAAGTCTGTTGATTTTTTTGGTACCTAATTTCCCATGCGTGAAAGGGAGCTTTCGAACGTCATGTTCTGTGCGGGATGGGGTTGAGACAAAAAAGGTTGTGGGTTATTGGTTATGGCTTTTTTTTTGTTCTACCATAAGCTTGGGAATGATGAAGGTAATTACAATAGAGGCATTGAACTACTGTCTTTATTAGAAAGGAAAACAATTTTGGAAAATATATGTTATAGTATCAAATCACGAAAGAATGCTTCCTCTCCTATTGATGTTTGGCAAATCAATGTTTGGCTGTGATCCGGCTATCTGCAGACTCTTTCCACAGCGTTCTAATTACCTAATCATGGGAATTATTCTAAAGTTTAACCCTTATGTCAATGACCGGGTACCCGGGTACCCATTTCGATTTTTTAAAATGTCAATTTGAAAGTAAAAAAAAAAATTTTTTTCATTGAAATTTCGTAATTATCATTCAGAAACATTTGAATGGAGATGATCTAAGACATGGGACCGAAATTCGTCTACTAGGCCGAGCAATCGTGAAATTGCGACGAAATGATTACTGTCGGTAAAGTTGGTCATTGATATAAGGGTTAATTAACTACTGCTCTGAGGTCAAACGTTTTTCTAGCAATTTTATACTGAAACCTCCCAAACCCCCCTTGAACATATACAGGGCGCGTTTCTGTTTTTCGCCCAAGAGACTGCCCCGCAGGTTGCAAAAGCTTTTGAACGTGGCTTTATCCACCAAGAGGATGCAGGGAGAGTACGGGTCTGTCTGCAAACTCCCTCATACCTTCCTCGATATCTTCCTTCGTTGCGACCAGATTGTTTTGCATCGCAGGCCTATAAGTTACATTTTTATGATCTCCATTCAATTCTAAGTTAAAATGACGTTATATTGAGAAAACTAAACAAACTATGATAATCTCTATCTCTAGATTCTTCCCAATGGCATTAAGGTTCCGGTACCTGTTACAATTTTATAAAAACCAAGTGAATTTATTGCACAGTCGCCGCAATGACAAAATCATCAGTTAAACTTGCGTATGCCCAGTCGCAATCTCCTTACCGCCTGTGACGAACATATAAGTAGAAAATATGATCTACTTGGACCCACACTTTCCTATGAATTGTTGTTTGCGTGACACTAAACCTCATCATCTTATAAATAACAAAATCGGTTATGCAAGTAGCTTATTGCCGGCTAAGTTAATGCCGATTACATCTTTAACGTATCTAAGCTTAAACACGACGCTCTGGTCTTTCCGGAAGAACTCATCCTCATATATGGTAAAAAGCAAATGTCACCGTGGTAATCATACTCCACCAGTAGGACTTCTCATAATCTGATTCCCAAAGTCATTTCACTCTTAGTTCCATCTTAGCTGGCTTTTGTGGCTTCCCGCCAACTAAGACCTTCCCACACACGCCCGGTAGAATTCAACCCTGACGCAAACCACAAATCTCAAAACTCGCACGAAACCACAAAACATTGTTTACTGACAAATATTCGCAAATGTGTATGTGCAAGTGGTTGGGTAGAAACGTCAGGAATTTCCTATTCAAAAACTCATTTCATTTGTCTTCTCCTTAATCGCCGTGTTGTCCCTGCTCTAAAGATGTATGCGTTCTTTGGCCATCGGAGTGATTCCTACTTTCAAGGAAAACTTTGCAACTAGATTCGAGGATTTGTGCGCACTCATTTGAATGGGAACATTCATCTTTTCTCTTTTGGACTTTTTGACTGAGATAAATCGCGCAGTTCCGAATGATGAATGCATTTTCAGAAGAGTCTAGTTGGCAACATAGCTATCGAGATGCACAGAATTCAAAATGTGAAGTGAAGTTGACTGTTTTGTGGTGTATGAGGCTGCAACAGAGGCAATGGTATTGTTATCCTTTAGATACTATTTGCTGTGGCCCTACTAATAGCTAAAGTAGAACGTGGTCTTGTCGTTTGTATCTTATGACAGGTCTGCGAGTTTGCGGTTTTGATAAGTTTCCTACAACTCTCAAAGTTTTAACTTTAATTAATATTGCATTCAAGAATGCGCGTAATAGAAGTATTGTCAGCCATTTGGAATAACAAACGGTTGTGTGAAGGTTATTTTTTGAAACGATTTTCGGAATAATGGTCTGACTGAGTAGTAAGAGTATTTCATGGCATTACCTGGAAAAATTCGCGTCGAGTGTGTGATTAAAAACATTCCCTTGTAAGCATGAGCTTAAAGCATCTATACTCATATTACTGCCGAAAATTCAAGAAGTCACAAAAAACAGTTGATATTCGCCTTCTTAATTCAAAAGCAAAACATGGGAAAAATAATAAGTTAAGTAAAGAGCCGAAATCGCAGTAGGATAACACCAAATTCAACCAACATTTGTCAACCATGCAGTGAACAAAAATGTTTAATTCATCACGTCGTCTAGGAATGAGTAGTGTGGCGTTTCTAACAGCGACACACATTATACAAGCAAATAGTGAAAAACAACACAGAGAGGAAATCCAATAAGCAAAATCATCAACCATATACCAGGCAATAACATAGTAATTCCACATCAGTTGTGCGTAGTCGAGTTTAGAAATCAAATCCCTACACGCGGCAGTGGTCTCATGCGTTGAGAATTGGTTCAATATTTTAATGATTCTGACCATCATAGCGTCGGTTCGCATCACACGTTCTTCACTATCGTTGCAAACGCTATAGTAGCACAATATTATTTAATAGAATTCCACGGAAAGGTGATTGATAGTTATTTGCCGGTGTTAAATTCCACCTAGTGACATCAAACTGAAAAGTTGTCAAGGTTTGTTTGGCAAAGCGAGTAATCAAGAGGAGAGCCGATCGTTTTGAAAAGTTTGGTATTGTCAGCGTAAAGTGAGATGAAAGAGTCTTTGATACTAGTTTTAATACCATTTATAGTTAATTTATAATGAGGTAAGGAACCCGATTGACAGCTCTGAGGGCAACCTGATGTGGGGGAACAGGATTACATATCAACTTTAAAGTATTCGGATAATGAACGTATGTACTGCGTTTTGGAAACCTATTTCCGGAAGCCACCTCTACAACATCCGACTGAAAAAAACTCGTATGGGCAAAAACACAAGGAGTATACTATGTACGTTGCTATGCCGCACCGTGCCTAAGAATCGTCGAATTCAATAACCTAATGAGCGATCTAATTCGAACTGTAAGAGAAAAAAATCCAATAGACATTGTTAGGACTTCAACGCATGCTTCTTTTTTCATTTTTTATTTCTTCGTCTTATTAAAATTTACTTACTCGCTAGACAAAAATGATTAAACTCTAGCTTATGGTATCTTATTTCCTAACTTACTGGTCCCTTGCGAACTCTCTAACTTACATGCGTACGCTTAAACCATGAAAATTTATCTTTCCACATTATGATTATTTTGTTTACATAAACTTTAAAGAACTTAATCAGATACCCAGAAAATGAAGAATAGAAAAAAACGTTGTTTTTGTTATTGTTTTTGCCTTATATCTAACTTAAATACTAGACTAAGAATTGGTTTTTTTTTTTATACCTTAACTCTGTCCTAAACCTAACATCAAAACTAAATTTTCGAAAGGCTGAATCTATGTAAGCTTTCCGTTGGTTGTTGGGGGTTTTTTTTTTTTAAATTATTATTATTATTATTATTGCTTCCCTTTTTTTCCCAGTTTTATAAGGAAACCGATTTTTAATTGCCACTCAGCCACCAAAATCTCTAGTCTTGCGTATTCGTATCTCTTAGGTCTTTCTGTGCTACTGCCCTACCAAACTGCAGACGCTCTTCATCTGTGTGTACGACCTCTCGATTATAACATATTCGTTTATCTATACCCGACCGACGCACGTGATAAATCAACGGTATAGCGGATTCATTTTGTATGAGGCCGTCCATGTCAAAACTAAGGAATGCTTCTGGTGGAATAAAGCCATTACGACGTACCTCCTAATAATGCATATTGTTTGGGTAATATGCATCAAAAATTAAATCGTTCGGCGAGCTCGTTGATCTCAACTTGATCATAAAATTATCCACTCTGTTTATATTGCCCCCACCGTACAACGCTTCATTGGGATAGTATTTTTTGTGATCGGACTCAAGAGTCCGATGTTAGTTAAGATACGTCCTGAGGCATTGTGTGGCGGTTCCCTTGAACGCCACCAATCATCTTCCCATTACCCCATGTAAAAACTCCCAGTTAGGACATACAAACCTGGAAAGCAAGTACCCACCTGTTTATAGTTGAACCATAAAGCCTTAAAACGCAATAGAAACACAATATTTGCTGATGCTAAATTCATCAGCACCAAACAGACATGTTTCTTATGGGCAATTTGGTTGCATCACCATGCAACCAACATGAACAGAACCAATCCATTGAACATGTCTCGGATCGATTTCCATCAATTGAAAGGCATCCTCCACACGTAAGAGCAATTTGGTTGCACCATCTAGCAACCAACATTGTCAGAACAATATCCATGAGATATAACTTCATACGCCAGCCGCACACATGCAGGAAATGTTTTATCTTTTCCTTTTGCATACATGCCTACCTCAATCGTTCATCCGACCGACAAATACATGAAGATATATGGCTGATCGCCCAAGCAAGTCGAGTTCTCAAAATGGAAAATTACCATCGAGAATTCGACTACGTGGAGATGCCACCAACATGTGCACGATCAGCATAAATGCTTTACGCAGTCGCTGATCGTGCAAACACTTCAACCCCTATGATGAGATACTTGCACCAGCTGCAACCTCGTAGATTTGATCGATCCAGTCTCCGCATACTTGTGGACACACACAATGAGCAGCAGAGGCAATCATCGTGTGTGTGTTTCACCCCTTTCTTGTTGGACCAAATGCTAAAGAGGATCAAACCTTATATGGTCATCGAAGCGATGAATGGAATTTTTGGTAATTCTGTCGCAATAGTAATCGCGTTCTGGATTCCGTGGAGGCTAGTCGGGCCTCCACGTTAAATAAACGAAAAAAAAGGAGTCTGTTGTCAACTTTTGGAGTGTGAATTTCAATGCTGTAGATCGGTGTCGGGAGCCAACTTATGAATTGTGTCTTTATTTTTGGTGTAACGAAATGTAATCTTTTATTTAATGATCGAACTTTTAATTTATGAAATAAATTGTATCGAAATGAAATCTTTTATTTAGTGATAGAACTGTTGATTTATGAAATAAATTGCTCGAACTTTTAATTTATAAAATAAATGTGTGTCACCCGGGCCTCCAAGTTAAATAAACGGGAAAAAAAGGAGTCTGTTGTCAACTTTTGGAGTGTGAATTTCAATGCTGTAGATCGGTGTCGGGAGCCAACTTACGATTTGTGTATTTATATTTGGTGCAACGAAATGCAATCTTTAATTTAGTTATCGAACTTTTAATGTATGAAATAAATTGTATCGAAATTAGATGTATCATTTAGTGCTTTAACATTTATTGTGAAAAATAAAATTGTATTACCTCGGAACTGAATTCCTACGTTATTGAAATAAATTTGTAACACCAAGTGATCCTCGTTTCTTTTTATTGGTAAAGTATGCACCATAGACACTAGTTGAGAGATACCAGATAGCTGGGGTTAGCGTTTCACTAGAACAGCGTTCGGGTAATTTAGTGAATCTGTTCCGTGCGGCACATTATTAGAAGACACAACGACGAACCGGAACGTTAAAAGAATCACAATTGTCTCTCAAAAATCCGAATCTTTTCCATTAAGCTAGGTCCCACATTAAACCACACTGGGCATCCATATATGATCGTCGGTCTGATGAGGGCCATGTAGCATATAACTTTAACTCTGCTGTCAAGTTGACTACTATGAAACTGTCTTGTCATAGCGTAAGCTTTCTTTGCCCCGGCCAGCGCAGCCTCCACATGTTTGTTAAAATATAGATACTGATCCAACCAGATGCCTAAGTATTTGACTACATTTTTGGTTTCCAGTGTTTGTTGGTGTGGTCCCGTAATAACTAGCTTTCGCCAGTTTTTCCTGGTGTCTCTGGTAGTTTCAGCCAGTGGTGTTCTAAAGAGGATGGTTTCATACTTCTGGATGTAGATTTTGAGTTTCCAGTTGCGGCAGTATCGCTGAACATCATTGAAATCCCCCTGTAATAATCCATTAATGATTTCAATTTTTGGTGCTGTTCTATATATTATCAGATCGTCTGCATACGCAATAGCCTGATGAAGAGACCTTTTCAAGTCGTTAGTGTAATAATTAAAAACGATCGGAGATAACACCGCTCCCTGTTGCAGACCGTTTTTTATTTGGTAAGTAATATTGGAGGTCACATTGCCACTTTTGACGATGAATTTCCTTTCATTCAACATGGCGTATAGTATATATAGTAGTGGTTTATGAATGCCTAGTCTCATTAGCCTGAAGTGTAACCCCTCTACCCAAACGGTGTCGAAAGCCCTCTCTAAATCAATCAAACAGGCACCTGTGGACTGTTTCAGATTTTTATTCCACTGAATGTCATACATACATGAAGGTATATGGCTGATCGCCCAAGCAAGTCGAGTTCTCAAAATGGAAAATTACCATCGAGAATTCGACTACGTGGAGATGCCACCAACATGTGCACGATCAGCATAAATGCTTTACGCAGTCGCTGATCGTGCAAACACTTCAACCCCTATGATGAGATATTTGCACCAGCTGCAACCTCGTAGATTTGATCGATCCAGGCTCCGCATACTTGTGGACACACACAATGAGCAGCAGAGGCAATCATCGTGTGTGTGTTTCACCCCTTTCTTGTTGGACCAAATGCTAAAGAGGATCAAACCTTATATGCTCATCGAAGCGATGAATGGAATTTTTGGTAATTCTGTCGCCTCGGTGGCAATAGTAATCGCGTTCTGGATTCCGTGGAGGCAAGTCGGGCCTCTTGCCCTACAACATTCACTTTTTCCAAGGGATCTTCAAACACAAAAACTTCGTCATTTAGGATGGCGTTGTTTGTGTCTATGCCTATATTTGCCAGCATTCGTTGGTTTTCGTCAGTTCGTGGTATTTGGAGACACTAATCTCGTTTTCATTACTCCGTCTAAATATTTTATTAATTTGCGGGAACATTCTGGAGTTGTTGGCTTTTACCGCCCGAACTTTGTTGTTCCAATACAAATTTGCTGATGGCCTATAGTTGGCTTTAATCAGCTGTTGGAGATTTTTTAATCTGGACTTCAGTGATATTATCTCCTGGACGTGCCTATGAATAAATCGTCTGTACCGTAGTTTTAGTTGAAACAGAAGTCTACTTTTTTTTCTGTGGAGTGCGTTGATTGTGGCGTTTCGGTACACGTTCATGTTGTCCGTAGGTGTGGTTTTTGGTATTGTTTTGTCCATAGTTTGTTTTATGGTTTCGTCCATTTTTTGTATGTATTTGTCAATGTCATCGTTGAATATGTTTCTGTTGGTAGGAGGGTTAATATCTTTTAAGCGAATTTCTCTTGTTAAGGTTCTCGTGAAACGTGTCCATCCCATACCCCCATAGTTATAGGGATGCGGTATCATACATTCACCGAGTTCTTCAACTTCGCTTGGTGTTTTATCACGATTGATAATGCACAATGGTCGCTGTCATACTCAGTTGTGCGTAGGCAGTTTATATTTTGTCTGTTAGTATGTGTATGTTTAAGTCGTGTGTCAATAAGCATAATATCTAGGAACGATCCCCCTCTGGGGAAAGAAGGATATTCTGTAGCTAGCAGGTCAGCCTTATATTCAATGTGATGTTGATCTAGCCAACCAGCTAGTTGATTTCCTCTCGTGTTGGATATGCTATTTCCCAAATTTGGGTGTTTAGCATTCAGATCGCCAACTACGATGTAATAGTTCCCTTCAGAGTGAAGTTGTAAACATCGGAAAACAGTCTGTAGCTCCACTATAAATAGATTCTGTTGATGTGCTTCCGGTGCGTAGGGAAATATCACATACATCTCCCTACCTTGTCGTAGAGGTATACGGATGATGCATGTTTCAAGCACTTGAAATCTGCGTATCTCACCACTATTATTACCTTATGTTGAAGTTCTTTTTTAACAAAGATTGCCACCCCTCCTCCTTGTGTGGAGTTGGGTAGGTCTCTTCGTATAATGTCGTAGTTTGTGTGACATAGTTTATGCCTCTGATTCAGCTTAGTTTCGCTAGCCAAAAGCACGTCAGGACTTTCGTCTTGCAACAGTTTAAAGAGAGCGGCTCTTCTCTCGATTCTGATAACTGAATTTACATTCACTATTAGAGCCTTCATTTTGCTTCCTGTTGGAGGGTTTATATTGACGGCTGGCCAGACAACGCGAATAAACCCAATCTAGTCTAGTGTCCTGGTCCTTTATTTGTTTTTTGCATTTGTGTCATCTGCGTCTGAATAGCGAGCAAGGTTGTGAGCACATCTGCTAGTGTTACTGTTTCTGGAGGCACAGTATGTTTCGGCGGTACCCGTGTGGTTGGTTGTGGCGTGTTTCTCCTACCAGCTGTTACTTGAGCATACGAGAGCTGGGGTGTTACATTTAGTGCTGGTCGGGCTTGAATTATCGGGCGTTCTATTTTTCGTTGCTGTGAAAACTTTTTTTCCTGTATTTCGCGGAATTTAGGACAGCCTCGATAATTAGCGGGGTGTCCCTCACTCTTACAGACTGCACACTTTAAAAGAGATCTGTCGGTTACCCTTTCTTTACTTAACGTACATTGTTCTGCGCTGTGGTCCTGTGCGAATCTTGCGCATCGATACTGCAGTTTGCTGCTGAGTGCCCGAACCTTTGGCATCGAAGACACTGGATTATATCTCTGCCTTTTTTCAATTTGTCCCATGTGACAATTTGATGGTTCAGGATAGTGATTTTCCTAAGTCCACCAATTTGGCTACTGGGGCCCAGCTGCATCAGGTAGAATGGTAATTTACGATGCTGTATTGCAAGGTTTTACCGTGATAAACTAAATATCATTACAGTTAAGCTCTGTTAAAGGATAATTTAACAAACAAATAAATAATTAATTATTATTGGTTATGGGTTGCAAAACTTACCCCGCGTTCCAACTTGATAGAAGTATCGGGGCCGTTGGCTTCCTTTGTAGGGGGTGGATCCAATAACACTTGGAAATAACTTCAACGCCACCAAAGGTCGGAGCTGAATTACTGGGCGATGAGTATTAATTATTTTAAAACACCAGTTAATTGTTGAAACACAATTTAAGTTAATTTTTATTTTCTGTATAGTTCCACGATATATATATTTTTTACAATTTCTTATTTCAGTCTTAAACTGAACAAAATGTTTTTTCTCTTTTATTTTTCTATACACATAATATATAGTTCCACGATATTTATATTTTTTCCAATTTCTTATTTCATTCTTAAACTGAACAATATGTTTTTTCTTGTTACTTTCTCTATACACATAATAACCGACGAACGAACCGTATCCATTCACCGCCGAAATCACAAGCGCAATATTTAAATTAGGTTGGAGCGCACAGCCACTCGGTATAACGACTCAATGAACAAGAAGGAATCTCGTGTCTGTCGTTTTCACATCCTTTTGTGTTCCGCTTCCACGATTGTTATTTCTAGGAAGCGGAATTGGCTAATAGGGGGCTTGGGTATGGACGGTTGGGAGCCTATGTCTAAATAGGGAGAATATGGCTATGTACAATAGGATTGAGGTTTTAAAATAGCGGTTTTACTTTATTTAAATTATTCAACTATTGTGTTTGGGGATATATTATTGTAATGGGAATTAGGTGATTTGGAGGAAAAGGAAGGATATGCACGTGAATACACGAGATGTTAATTATTCAAAGGATGGGGTAGGTGGGGGGGGGGGGGGGGGGGGGTGAAGTAATTGAACTTAATTATATAACAGCTCTCGTTGCGTTTGTAATAGAACTTCTGGTTCTGTTTCAGGGTCGACGCTTTTTAGTAGAACCGTTATATTCTTTATTTCTTTCGGGGTGTACGTGTAAAATTCCGCGGTGGCCCTTTTTAGCACATTTTTCATTTTTTTCAAAGTGCTCAACCGAATTTGTCTGTATGGCAAACCTGTTCCCTGTCAGTCTTTTAATTGAAAAGTCCTCCCCAATAGAAAGCTTACATAGACTTACCAGTTTGTTACAATCCATATCTGTAATGTTGATGTGTGGCATTTTCGTTTTCCTTTTTGCTGCCTGTTGCTCTTGTTGTGGTCGTTGTTGCGTCATCTGCTGTGGTGGACATTCTTTTTGCTGGTTAGTGTTTTGTTGTTCACATTGTTGCTGTTTTTTCTGCGGCCTTTTCAGTCAATTCCTATTTTCTGAGACGCTTTTTGTGCCCTTGATCGGACTAGCCTTGCTTCAAGATCGCTGATTTCCTCCTCGTCCTCAGTCTCGGTAGTCGCTAAACATGCAAACATGTTATTTGTGACATTGCCGTCATTATATGGAACCGGGGGGAATGAGTTGCCCTCTTACATTTTTTGCCCTTTTTTGAGAAAGTCTATTGTTGCCTCGTTTGGCTTGTTGACTTTTGTTGTCGCTCGTGTCAGTGGGGAGCTCGCAGTGCGTTTTATTAACGCGGACCTTAATCTTAGCTTTTTAATGGCTTGTTTCTTCTCTGCCATTTTGCGTTTTTGAATTACGTCCATAATATGGACCACGTGTTCTCACTTATTTTTTCGTTTTTTTCTTTTATTGCGCGAAGGACAAATAGATTGTGGACTCGCGCGAATTATGATTCCACGATTCAAAGTTGTTAAAAAAATATAATTTTATTTTCACAATATAGTACTTATACACTAATTAACAAGTTACTTATCGGCTAGTGTCTATCGTGCTGATGAATCGGGAATAATGCTGCTGGTTCTGTATTCTCTATTTATATGGTAAGTCTTATCTCCTTATTTCGTGGGTGCTGTCCCTGTTAGTTTTCCTATGTTTTGCTGGAAGCATCTGTGTGTCTTATCAGCAGTGTGTTTCCTTTGTTCGGATGGATTTGCATATGATGTTAGTGATGAGATCATCGGTTGGTGTTCTTGGGAATTTTCCTAGGAGATTATGTTATTGTTCTGCTGCGATGTTTGAATATGAGTCATGACTGTTGGTTATGATTAATAATGTGATATTAGAATATGATAGTTAGCCATGTTGGTTTTGACTAATATGTTTTTAGACCATGGTTGTTAACTATGACTGTTAACCCGCGCACACCCACAATGTTCGCGCGCACACACGTAAACACGGTTCGCACGTTCGATTTTTATATGTATTATCGTCACAAGTATTTATAGTGTCCAGACACCTATGCAAAGAAACACTTCGTACAACGCGTATCGGCACTAATTGTTTTTTAATTATGTTATTTATGTTTAACGATGTTTACCGGATGGTGGTCAGTTTGCTACTGCGGAATACACACACACACACACACACACACGCACGTGTACGTGAATAATAATTTTATTTATTTTTCGTTGACAAACGATGTTGTTCGTTCAACGGTCACTGAAGTACTGTCACTTCATGCATGCTGCTACGAGTGGGTGAACAAGCTTTTAATTATTGATTTAACGTCTGACCACACTCCAGTAATGCTAAGATTGAATACAGATGGTCCCAGAAAGAGCAGACAACTAAATCTTACTAATAAATATACAGATTGGGAATAATTCCGAAAAGACCTTGACAATTAAATTTAGTTAACCGTTAAACTTCAAGATTATGAAGAATTAGTACAACAAGTACAACAATTTATCGAAACACTACAGTATGCTCAATTGATTGGATTCTGTTCTTTAGCTAATTCTTTGATTTTTTGGGGTATCTCAAGAAACTGTTAGTGCTTGTGTCGTGTCAATCAAAAAAAAAAACTCAAAAGCGATTATGACCAATAAAATATTGAAACAACTTCGGCAGTTCCTTTAATCACCTCCTTTAACATAAACCCAGTACACAATTTTCGAAAATGTCTCAGAGAGATCCAGTTTTCATCGTATCTAAATACAAAAGACACCTCGTCATACATTTTCCATCCTTTTCAGATTCTATTGTTATAATTACGAGCTGACTAAGGTTACATTTTTAAAAGCATTAAATTTGATGTAGTCAATTCCGCTCACCCGACAAATAGGTTACAGAACCTATTAGTACAACACACCGCCATTCACATTCATCATCAGAGTCTAAGATTAATTTAGCTGCTTGTAGAAGATGGTGCGAACCGGTGGCAGAGAGTCCTTGATTACAGGTAAATCCTCTTGAAAATTCATTTTTCTTTTCTCATTGCTTCAACCCTCTGTTCGGGACAAAGTAATAGATGACTTCCTTTCTTTAGTCTGCGGTGGAGAATCCTGTAAGTGACTACAATCGACAATTACCGACACGTGATAATCCAATGAAAGCCCAAATGAAAATTCCTTATGTACTACCCTGCTGAAGTTTTCACTAAAATCCTCTGGCGTCTTCACTTTTATACTTGTCTCACAGGACCTCCTCGCCTTGCAATACTCATTAGTATTCCATTTTGCACGTATCGTCAAAACTTTTGTTTTTCGCTTCAATCTCCGACACTGGACTGGCGCCATTATTGAAAGCAAACCGGTTAGGCTGGGGCATTCTAATGCTTATTAGGTTGAGAATCCTGTGAGTCAATTCATTGTTGTTTATTCGACTAATTCAACATAAACTAAATTCATAAACATTTATGAGCACGATTAACATGAATTGAGTGAAATTAATGAGGGTGTACATTTTTACGCCAAGGTGTTGTCGGTTTGTTCCTGGGGGTCATCATGGGCAAGTTTCTCTTTGGGCAAAAATCTTAAGTGGGGTAATATTCATTTCTAATGCTTTGCGCTGGCACATTAGATGTTAGACCTCTGCAGATGGTAGATTGTACCTTAAGGGCCGGTAACGTTTTACGGTGTAGTTATATTGTAACTGTACTCAGGTTTTATTTCATATTACAAAAAGCTACTACTGCTGATCTCTAAGCTAAAAGGAGGTGAGTTGAGATGTTCAAATTATTAACAGGGAAACTTTCAAGGTAACAGAGAGGAACAAGAGTGATGAGTTCATTATTGAAAAAACAACTAAACAACAACATTAGGCAGAGTAACTTTTGGAAGAAGATTTAATGTGATGTTGGAGGCGCCTCGTTTAGATTTTATAGGTGTATTATGATTTCCCTTGTCAGATGAGGACTCACACTAATTGAGGATCGTTAAAATTTATTTTTCGGATTTTTTTCGTTTTCGTATCCAAAAAGTTTCCCTTTTAAACATAGAACCATAAAAAATGGCAACGTTTTTCTCCTCCCTGCCGTGCCAGGTTTTAATAAAACTGTATATAACGAGGGGAAGTAAATGAACTTTTAATAGTCGGTATATTTTTAAGAAAATATTATTTTGCTTCCCAAAATTATATTGCATTAATAGAATGATAAAGAATCTTTTTATTATTATTTGCGTAACACGTTTTGCATTGGATCTTTTGATATACTGACCGCTTTTTGATTATCGATTCAATAAAATTCAATTCTAAAAATAAAATTCCAGTCGTTCTGCATATTTGTAATTAGGATTCTATTCATCATTTTCCGTACATCTTATCTTCTTTAACAATCGAATCACACCTCAGGAGATTTCGAATTAATAGTACATTGATTGGATTCAAAGATGACTGGATTTAAGTAGATTGTTTTTGTCATTATCTTTCGTCTCTTCAGAAAGTGAACTTAAAAATGTATGATCTTAATAAACATCCAAAACAAAAAGTGTCCCTAAACGTGGCAATGAAATTAAATTTCAGTACACCTGGAGTTATTTTATATATCAGCCGTTTTTAAGAATATGAGAACCCCCATCGAGTTCGTTTCCACCAACGGAAAGAGTTATTTCAGTTTTCACAGGATAGTGATAGTGTCAGCAAAAGCTTTAGTAGTGGGTGGGGGAGTGAAGGAAATTCCTCATTATTTAGAAATAATTAATGACTTCAATGTGTTCAATTATATACGTATAATGATCCACAGAGAAGAGTAATGATGATCAAAAACAGTTTTCATTTTAAAAGCACAGCAGGCCTTTCATAACAACCAAATCTGTGGTTATATGTACTCACTATTGTATCCGAAGGACTTCTGTTTCAATAATGAAAACACTTTCCATATATTTGTTATCACATCTTTCTTTATTAATTTAAACAAACATAACATAACATAAGATTTGCCAAATTTTTTCCTGACTTAAGGGACTACGGTAACTCCAATGTCCAGCTGGATCACTACTATAAACTTCGGGTATACCGGGTCCGTCTAATCGTTAAGAATTACAATCACAGATTTAACAATACAATTTCAACGATGTACAATTATGGTTTGAAGCATAGTTATTAATTGTAGTGAATTTACTGTCCAGCATCACTGCCTTAAGGTTTTACTTTGAACAAAACTAATTAATAGAAATGTTTTAAAAATGTAGAATCACTGTCTTGTGGTTTTAATTTGAACAAGCTAATTAATAGAAATATTTTTAAACTGTAGAATTAATTGTCCGGAAGCACTGTCTTGTGGTTTAACTTAAACGGTAACAAATACTAGAAAGGTATTGTCTTATGGTTTTAACACAAATGGTAATAAATACTAGAAAGGTATTGTCTTATGGTTTTAATACAAACGACCATAAATACTAGGAAGGTAGTAGCCGGCAAAGACTTCGCAATCGCGTGCTTTGTTAGACATACTTTACTATGACTCCGGTTGGCTATTAATTGTGACGATTTTAAAATAATAAGTTCAGGCACTCTTCCGTCGACGGTAGCTGTTTTCTGACTGATTTACCTTTTACGTTTAACGTGGAGGCCCGACTTACCTCCACGGAATCTGATTTACGACTAACTATTCCTTCCGAAACGACAGAATACCAAATTCCATCCATCGTTTCGGTGACCAATACGTGATGATCTTCCATACATTCGTCATGGTGAGGATGTGCACGCACATAGATGCGGTTACCTCGCACGCTCATGCTGTGTGTCCATGAGCATGCTAACCGTGGATATTAGAATTCCAAAAGAGCAAATGTTACACGACGAGTTTGCAACTGGGCAAGCTATCGTGTCTTAGGAACAGGGGAATGTTTACCCGATCGGCACTGCGTAAGGCATCTATGCTGATCGGACGCACGTCGCTGGCGTCTTCAGACGGTCGAACTCTTGTGTGTGTATTTACACTAACGGGAACTCGATTCCCTTCTGCGGCTAGGTGCGAAGCAACCATTGCTTGTCGATCGGTTTAGCGACCGATATGGTCGCAGCATACGAAGTAAAGCAAGAATATCTCCTGCTTATGTGCTGTAAAATTCGACGGGATGTGGGCGCCGATATGATTTGAGTTTATATCGGTTGCTTAGTGATGCGACCGAATTGCTTTTTCGGATCATGATGCGTTTGGTGCGATTATGCCCTTGTGGAAAATGTCTGTTTGGGTGCTATGCTCTTTGCCTTCGCACAGAACTATGGCTGGGGTGGTTAGCAGACATTTTAGGTGGATGATTTGGTGTGCTTAATTGCAAGGTAAGTAATGTTTGGGTGCAATGCTCTTTGCCTTAGCTCAGAACTATGGCTTGGGTGGTTAAGAGACATTTTAGGTTGATGATTTGGTGTGCTTAATTGCAAGGTAAGTAATGGCGTTCAAATGGAACTGCCATAATACTTGTTTTTATAGATGTTTAGGATGCTCTAAGTGGACGTTTTTTGAATACATGGTGGGAAGGTAAGTAGTGGCGTTCAAAGGAACCGTCACAAATCGATAACTGGAATCTTGTGTGTGATAGTTTTGTTAATTATAAACAGGACTTAGTCAGAAAACACCATAACACAATTAATTATTAAGATTTATTTTGCGTCCTTCAAAATAACCATTTTAAGAGGTACGTTTTTCTCAACGAACAAACCCGTAATCTACACATTTTTTTGGCAGTTTTGTACGTCGCATATTTCAGAATCGCCTCTACCTCTTCCAATGAATTTTCTTTTATTTCTTCAATCGACTCGAACCGAGTACCACGAAGTAGTAATTTAAGGACCAGTAAAAACTCACAGTTCTAGTTCTAGTTCTTGTTATTGTATATTTATTATAAAGGAGAAATCTGCACACAATTTACAATTCAGAGATGTGATATATACTAAAGCATAATATCTTTCCACTGAAATATACAATATTTTAAAAATAACACAGCTGAGGAAATAATTTCATTACAGGGAAATATGTGGGGGTTCTCCTAACCTACCCAAAGAACCACCCATTTATCTTAAGGGTACATTCTCATCAGTAAGGGCGATGTTCTTTTTTGAGGAAAGTAATAAATCTAGACACGCGATTTTTCAGGTATATTTATTGTACTTTTAAGTAGCTTTTAAAAAAGTTTCAATTAATTTCATGATAACCCCGAGGTAGGGGCACGTTGCGCCGTAGACCGCTGCGAAATAAAGGACCTCGATGGCGACTGTCCTACAGGTCATAAGATTTATCTGAAACAAAAAATCGAAAAAGTTTACTGGTTAGTTTGAGTGTGGTTATGGCATGAACCACGAAAAATGAAAGCTATCCAAAAATAACAAAATGGCGACGTTTTGAAATTTATGTGCGCTTTTAATGAATGGTTTCGGTCTTTGTTTTTGTTTATAAAAAAATCAATTTACAACGTATCGGCATAATTATGGTTCAGAGAGTTCAATTACGCGTATTTAAAAAAAAACATTAAGATTCGTTGAAAATTGACTGAGTTATCACAGTCGCCAGCTCGAAAAACGTTGTTTTCCAGAAAACGCGTTTAAAGTTTGAAGTGTAGCTCGCTACCTGCTTTGGCTCTGTCGGCTCGGAGGCTCATAACTTTTTAACCGTTACGAATTTCGATTTTTCCTTTTAACATGATATTCTAGACAGTTATAGCTATCGAATTCCGCAATTTGACCAAAATTTGACCCAACTGATGAGAGTGTACCCTTAAGCAACTCCCCACCCCTCACCTAGAGATTATTAGCTTACCTGCAATCGAGCACCAGTTGAACTACCTGTCAACATCTTTAACCTGAAATATAAACCCACGGCAAGATCATCATCTTGTCATGGCATCAAACAGATCATATTATCCAAAACATTTCGGTTCATCTTTCACGAACCATTTAGGAACTGATCGGTCCCTCTGGTTGGCAACCATGTTAATCAAACATACAGTAATCTCACTGCGTTTATTTTTCCCTACCACCCGTTGGTCCCAAGCCAAGCTGGGTAAGTTGTACGCTTCCACATCTGCAAGCCAAATTCGCCATGATCGGTCGCCCAAGCGATAAACGATCATCGAGTTGCACACGACCCATAGTTCTTTATCCAAACAATCATACCAATGGTCATGCCCTATGATTCGTTTCCCAAACCAAACATGCAGCTATCCATCCCGGCCCTTGCCATCGTAGGCGAAGTTTCTGTTGACTTAACATCACAGAAAAATCCATTTCTGCATTCGGCAATATCTTCTATTGCTTACAATGGCATGGCTTTAGCTTGCGTGTACGTTCATTTATTTGAACAGCTGCAGGATTGATCGCTCTCCCTCACATCTAACCGCCGATGCATTATCGTTTGTCTTCACTTCCAGTGTATGGACATCCGACCACGATCACAATGGAAGCCTTTCCAATATAACCGAACCGATTTCTCATTGGTCGCCACCAGAAACAAATATCGGATTTGCTTCTCACCACAGCGGTGGGAAACCACCCCAGTGCGATTGGCGATATGATTCGTCCCGTGGCTCGAGGAGTCAGATTGCAACCCCCCGTCGAGTACACATACGCTGGCGAGTCAGATTTCATTATTCGTGGCATGCGCACGTGCCATAGAGCAAGTCAAGTCTTACGTTTGAGCTGTGTCATTTCTTCCTCGCTCACTCTTAAGAAAAACAAGAGAGCCCAAGTCGCGCGGTTGATGTATTGTAGTCGAATTGGTCGTTTATAGAAGTTGAGCACTGTGCAAAGTGTTCTGTAATTTTTCGCCTAACCACCAAGCTGCCGGATTAATATCAATGATAAAATAGACTAAAACTAGGAACTATTAAGTTGAAGAATCGATGTGATAAGTGTCGTTGTAAACCTTTGTCCCATGTCATAATTACATGAAATTGTGCTCTTCAAGCTGCCGAATTAATATCAATTTTAAAGTAGGTTAAAACAAGTAACAATTAAGTCGAAGATGTTAATAATATTTTAACAATTATTCAGTATATTTATTTGTTACTAAACTCAACCCTATTTTGTTTCTTCAGCGGAAAGTTTCTTCTGCGTTTAGCTGTACGCCATTGATTATCCATTCAACTTAATCACTTTTTCCTTTGTATTTCCTACGAAAACTATTTAATTTATTTGTACCTGGAAGCTAACGGAAACTGGAGCACAAACAGGACACGAATGGGGACACAAAAGAGAACTCCATTCAGCTTAATCACTTTTTCCTTTGACCTGGAGGCTAACGGAAACTGCAACACAAAGAGGACACGAATAGGGACACAAAAGAGAACTCGTCACTCTTATTTAATTTTTTTCTTTTATATTTTTTTCTTCTTTTTTTCTATTGTTTTTACAATTTTACAACTTGATTTTTTCTCCAGTTTTAAAACCACGGAGAGCACAACCGCACGCGTACACGAATTGATTCAGAAGCAGGAAATTTCGTGCCGTTCCATTCAATATCCTTTTAGGCGATTGTTATTTTGTGGAAGCGGAATTAGGGAGACTTTAGGGAGGCTACGGCTGTGTGCAGTATGTTAGTGATTTTGAAATAGGGGTTTTAATTTATTTTAATTATTTATCTATTGTATGTGGGAATATTCTATTGTATTTGTATGCGATGTGTTGATATTGGTAAAGGATATTCATGTGCCGACAATCGAGGGGGGGGGGGGGGGGGGGGATTTTTAAATGAACTGAATTATATAACAAAAAATCGATGATACATGAAATTGCGCTCTTCAAGCTAACAAAATAATACCAATATTAAAATAGACCAAAACAAACCCCAGTGAAAATAAAAAACCATTTTAAAAAAAAAAAACGTGTTTTGCATTTACTTATTCCTCATTCGGCAGTAGTTTGTTCCAGCTTTGAACCTTCACTCGGTGACGCCCAGTTTTCCTCTTTTCTTCACCAGCGAACTACATAGTGGGTTGGAGGTAGAACCAGCGTTCATGATGGCGCACAACCACATTACCCACAAATATACAACAAGACCCTTTATATAAATTTTAATTAAAATCTAAAATAAATTAAAAGACATATTGGATTGCAATACTAAGAATTAAGAGCACACATATACAATATACATACACAAATTATGGTCTCCTCACTATATCGCAGGAACCTGTATTCGCAGGATCCAACGCGTGCAACTTCGTTTTCTGCGTTTTGCCCTCCATGGACTGAAATGTGAAAACCCTTGGACTCTCCTCCCACACACAAGCCGTCTCCCTCTGATACCCCTTAACACACTGGAAGAGCGCAGAATTCATGCTGATATCCTTTTCATCCACCGTCTCCCCTCAGTTTCAATCAACAGCCCAAGCTTGCTCTCCTCCACCACAATCCACACTAACCCCGGAACCCGGGAAACGCTCCTCTCTTCTATTCGCCCGCCCATTACACTCCAATTAACCTGCGGGGGTTTTAAGTAGTGTGTCTGGCACGACACGGATTCACTTAAATCCCACTTAAAATTAAGGCACTATGATTGACTGTGGTCCTTGCGAGTGAAGTCAACTTAGTTCGTCGTCACTGTAGAATGTCAATGGATCAGTACGCACCAAGGAGAACAGAGACAATTAAAATACTTGGAGATTGCTGGTGATCACTGCTTTATTTTTGTCTTTAAATGGTACAGGTGATTTGGTCTTATATTTAATGTTTGGTTCACTTCCCACACACTGACCACTATTATTGGCCATATATTCGCCCGAAATAATTTTATCTAATTAAGCAATTGCGCGATAATCAATTAACGAAAAACTGCGACCGCACCGACACTCCTGATTTTTGTTTAATTTTGCATGACCACACACCACTGGAGATAAAATCTGACTCCCCGATGCAATCCCCATCCGTCAGATTCAACGGTGATGGATCACATCGCTGTGGGAGGAGCAAGTAGGCTCAACTTGATAATGACCAATGAGCGATCACAAAGGAATCGAATGGGGGGATTCCCCATGTGTCCGTATAGGACAAGTACGATGCCCCTTAGCCTGCCTATCGGCAACAACGAAACTGCACCTGAATAAACATGGACGGGCATAATGAACTGCAGGGATTGTGTTTATGTAATGCCGTTGTAGGCAATACATTCTTCGGTGACGATATGTCGGCCGACGATTGGGGTTTGTTTGTTTTAGCCGTATGGCTCTGGTGCTCTAGGATGGAATAATTTTGTTAGCATTAAGTCAACAGTGATCTTGCCGACGGTGGCCAATAGTCACGTTGGATGTTATTTTTTTTTTAGGTTGATATGCTGGTACATGGCCATGGTGGTGAGGAATTTGACCTGCAGATGTGCAGGCTAACCACCAAGGGGACTATGGACCAGCGCAAAGTAAATAAAACAAACGCAGTGAGGTACTGCGTGTTTGCTTTGCTTTGGCGTGGGTCATCAAAGGGCATGGCATGGGTAAGATTGTCTAAACAATGATCATTTCCATGCCCAAATTCCATGATCGGTTGATAACCGATGAAAGGGAATTATCGCAAGTGCTGCGAACCTCGGGATTGGGGCAATATTTAATTATGAACCGTAGTAAGAATATCGGCTGCAACTGTGTCAACAATTACGCTGGCCAGCGAGTGTTTATCGATTATAATTGCTGACGAACTGAGCCGATAGGGGGTATGGAATGGTTTATATATTATGAATCAGAAAAATTCAATGTTATGCATGCCATCGGTGAGGTTTAACTTTCAGGTGAAAGCTATTGAAAGACAGCTTACGCTGCTCGAATGCAGGTAAGTATAATTGTTTGTGGAGTGAGGGAAACGACGGTTTAGTTGAGGATGTGGGTGGTTCCTGGAGAAAACTTTAAAGAACCGCCACAAACCCATTTCGCGAATGCTGCGGTGGGCAAACTCCTACCCTACTTCCTTCGATTTCAATTTTACCTCTACTGCTCTCAAACTTCGTCCCCTCTCTCTTTTCCCTCTTGACCGCGCCCCACTCCCCGTCTACGCTCTTACAACCCGCACACATTCCAACACTCCACCCTTCTATCCTACTACCCTATTCTTCACCATACTTTAAACTTACATTTTTACTATAAAATCGGACACTTCATGCGCTACAACCCAATATTAGCAAACTATTTTCTCCATGTAATATGTTTCCTAAATTTGCATATAATAATAAATTCACAGTATTTCATACGCTGTTTTCTTAGAATAGGTTCTAACCACCTATTAGTGTTTAGTGTTCAGTGAGGGCAGAACCATCATATATTCAGCTTAGTACAAGCGATAAAACTTAACAACTATCTAAAACTATTCTTATATATAAACTATGATTGAAAAGAAAAAAAGAGGTGGGGGGGGGGGGGGGGTATGTTTGGTGAGTTGGTTACTGGGTTTATCCATCAATTATCACTTATTCATCCACCTCGCTTAGGACAGGATGTAAGAGTGTAGACGGTATGAGGTAACATAAGATTATATAAATGTAATGTCACTTTATTAAGATTACATTTATATAATGTATATATTCGCGTATTATAAAAATTGCATCAATTTTATTACACAATTTGGTTGTACACATTTATGATTCCATTCAGCAATGCTTTCTTAATTTGGAAAACTTATTCTAAATGATAATATCATTATTTATCGAATAATTACTGAAAGTGCTTCTCTGCTTAAAAAGACCTTTCCAAAGCTAATGCTCTCATTAAGGTTAAGCTCAGCCATCCATGTCTTTTTCTTTCTTACCTATTCATCCGCCCCATGAAGAAATCGGTGACAATCGCTACTAAAGGTATAAGAAATAACAGCACCGTTCATTTCATGGTCGGCGAACACAATAAATTGAGCAATAATATTACGATTACCGTCGCGTATTACAACATGAGAAAAACAGCATTCAATTCAGGAATAGAGATCGCTATATCGGCTTCAGCAATCAAAATGATGTATCGCCTGAAGTAAGCTTTGGTCCTTCACAACACGGTGATAAATCGCCTGAGTCGAAGGTATAAATTTTCCATTCTTCCATTCTTTCTATGGTGGCCCTTAATCTTTACCAGTCCCGGATTAAACGAAGTACTTTCCATCATTGATGCCAACACACATGGCTATCGGAGGGAAATTTATCTGTTCAGGACACGGCTGTACAGCGTTCCCTAAATAGTTATACGTTAATCTGTTGGCACCAAAACTTCTGGTTCGTGGATTCTCTTGCGTCCTGATTTTTTGTTCCATTTTTTCGTTGTAACCATTCGGAGTGTTCTGTTTTTAACTTTTTCCGTTTCTTACCGCGACTTTTCACTTATACATAAACTAGAAAACAATCCTTACATACGAAACAAATGGCTAGATGAAGGAATACAAGCGCCATCGAACACATTATCGAATACCCGCTTTTGCAGAGGAGTTTTTGTAGGTATGTATTGATAACCTGTGGCGCAAGGCTAATAATCTTGCCCGGAAAAACAAATTTTTATGGAAGTTTAACAAGTCTCGGATAAGGACCGGATACCTGCAGAGACTTGCTAAATAAGGCCAAGACTAGATCCCGGTTGCAGTGCCGATGATGATGATGATTAATAACCTGAAAAAGTATAGTAGACCAAAGTATAGTCAAATGGATATTGTCAAAACTGTTGAAAAAATCTCGCCTTAATGACGGTACTTCTAAATAATGTTGAAAACACTAGGATTACCACAGCATCAAAAAGAAGGTAAATATATGAAACAAAATTCATTTCATCACGAAATTTGATTCAAATCTTTTTTTTCAACGTTTAATTATAAATTTAACGTAATTCGTGGTATTAGTAGTTAAGAAGTACCAGACATCAACATTTTTGTTGTTTTGGAAACTACTCCTTTTTGAGCATCAATATTTTTCTGATAAACGACAGAATTACGAGGGTGCCCTACATCTACCGTGTAAATGGGGTCAAGTAAGAGAAAGTACCAATCTTACAAAGCTCGATTTAAAAAACGGAGGTTACTATGCTTTTCATTATAATCAATGACAATTGCAGTACTTTCGGGTCTGCTTGTTCTGTTTGCAGTACTTTCGTTTCAAATGTCTCTTTCCAATCTGAACTAGGTTTGTCTTTGGTGAAATCTGCACACTCGTTTGGAACATAGAGCGTTAGGAGTCGGGCCTTAGAACATCTGTGAACAGACGTTTGTGAACAGACGTCGATTAAATTAATTCTCCATGTCAGAAGAGGAGATTGATGGATTGCAACAATTATTTTATATTCCCTCTGAAGACAATGAAACAAAATATGTGAGAAATCTTCAACTATCCGGTGTATTTTCCCTCCACATTTCGCCACCTGATCCAATTTCTTCAAGTCACGCTTTACATTATCTACCGATCTCGCCACCCTGTCAACCGGTCTCTTTCCCGTAGGCCCTCCGTCATCGTTCCATCATCATCATCATCATCGGCACTACAACCGGGAACCGGTCTTGGCCTTATTTAGCAAGTCCTGGGGCTTGTTAAATTTTCCATAATGATTTGTTTTATTTTTCCGGGCAAGGTCATTAGTCTTGCGCCAGAGGCTCCCCGACGGGGAATCGAACCCCGATCTCCCACGTGACAGGCGGTTATACTTTATTTGTTGTTCTTTATTTTAAAACCATATATGACCGTCTTCGTTGATCGTTTTGTTCGAACTCTTGGTAAAACTGATTTTTTTAGCCCCGATCGCGTCGAGGGTTAAATTTCAATTCTGTTCATCTTTAGTGGGAACATTTTCAAATTCCTTTTACTCGTTGTCTTGTGGCTGTTTGCAACTAGCGGACCCTATTAACAGATGTAATGTAAACTTGCTTTAAAATTGATATATCGCACTGGATCCTTGATTTTTCCAAAATACAAGACAAATGTTTACATAATCTTGCTCTCCCTGAAGTAGTGGATGGAATGACTCCATTTTCTGTAAAGTACGCAATCAAATTTCCTGTGGACCTGTTGATACGAAAACCATATTGGCGGTCATTGATGCGGTCGTTTGCTTCCAGATACGAGGGTGAATCAAATATAAACTGTAATCTCTTTTATACAATTATTGCATAATGTTACACACTAACTATACTATCAACATTTTGCAGTTATGTCTCCTGCGTGATCTACACACTTTTGTCACCAATTTGGAAGCTTTAATATCCCTTGTTCATAGAAAGATTTAGGGCGAGTTGTTAGCAAATTTGCGTACGTGCTCTCGACTTCTTCATTACTTTCATTTTTTTTTTTTTCCTTCAAGTGATTTTTTTAAGGGTGCGATCAAAAAATAGTCACAGGGAGACAAGTCAGGGCTATAAGAAGGGTGTTTGGGGGTCTCCCAGCCGATTACTTCCAATGTATCCCTTGTCAAGGACGCGGTGTGAAGCCTGGTGTTGTCATGAAGAAAGACGACATCTCGTATGAGCATACATCGTCTTTTGTTTCGACATGCCGCTTTTTCCATAGTTGATATCCACTTCTTATGAGATTTCTCCAAGAGTTAAGCGGCGATCACTTTGAATAAGCTCTCGAATGGCAGGGATGCTGTCATCTGTACGACTTGTCTTTGGGCGTCGATGATGACTTTTGTTCGCGCCTCATTTTAAATTATTTGGCACATGCATATACACGATTCTGAGCATATCATCACCAAATTGTGTCTTCAATCGAGATAAAATTTCCGGGGGTTTACATTTGTTAAAAATGTTATAATAATCCGTTACGTAACAGGCGTATGTACCTCTTACTCACTCATGGCTGTACTGGCTACAAAGTCTAGCGCACCGCTAAACAAGTCGGTTCCCCCACACTTCATAAACCAAGCAAAAGCCACGCACAAGGTTATGTAGCGGGGAACTTATTGCTAAGCAAAAAGGTGAAATTACCGCTTATATTTGAATCAACCTTGTACGAGGGCAGTCTGATAAATCAGAGACTTTTTCAATAAAAAATATTTTTTCGGCAAATATGGATTTTATTTCTCAACATCCTTTTAGCTCGATACATCTAATGCAGCGTTTTTCCAATTTTTTTTATTCCTTCCAAATAACAGGTTTCCTTAAGGCTCTGGAAATAGCATTCGTTTCTGTGGTTACCTCTTCATTCAACCCAAATCTCTTACCGCACAGCCATTTCTTCAGGTTTGGAAACAGGAAATCGGCGCAGGGGGCTAAATCTGGAGAATATGCTGGATATGGTAGTAGTTCGTAGCCCAATTTATGGAATTTGCTTGGTTATGCTTAACCAGCACACAAAATTCACTTTTTTCCATTTTCGTTGAAATTCAAGAGGTTGTCTGCTTTTAATGGCTGTCAAACACAAACCTAATGACGGAGCTTCCTCAAACTTTCACAGTAGTCTATTTATAGATGACAGTCTTGTATTTACAGTTACTACGCGGGAAATTCACAGACGCGATCTCCAGGCGGTGAATTTGTACGATCTCTTGTAAATCCAGTTGTTACTTCCTCGTTTGCGAAAATTTATTATTATTGTCTCTATAGAATTTAGCACAACTTTCCGAACAGTTCACTTAAAAATGTTCATCACGGATACTAGAGTGGTTTGTAGATTTATAGAATCTCTACCTGGGCCCGAAAAACGAGTGGAAGTAATTCAGGTATATCAATAATTTTCTTTCTATGGATAGGATTATCTTTTGTTACACTTTATTTTATTATGATGCTGGCCACATCAATTTTACTCGCAAATCTGGGGGCTGGTGTAAGTTGTGTTGGCCAATTGTTTTCGGGTTTATTTTGCTGCTGTTGTTTTAGGAATTGTGGTCCTTTAGCGTTGCAGTCCGGGTTCAATCCACTGCCACTGATGTGCCGCTTTTGTTTTTGTTGGTAGGGCATGTTATAACGATCCCACCGCTGACACCAAATGTTATGTCACTCTCAGCGCCGTGCTACCTCTATTTGAGGGCAGAGTATAGAGTGTAGGATTTTAATAAGAAACAAGAGTTTAATATTTCATATATTTTGATTCGTCTGCACGGTTGGATGTTCTTCGCAAAACTTCTCTTTTCTAAAATAAAAAAAAAAAGACTGTGGTGGGAGGCCGATTTAAACGAGACCAGGACAATTATACCCTTCACCTTGTTTCTGGCTTCTGGTCATCTTGCGGCAACCAGAATCATCCACGTCTATTATGATGTTGGGCTCGGTCTCAAGATATCTGAAAAATAAAAGATTAGGTGGTGGTAGGTGGCGTTTGGTGGGGGGGGGGGGGGGGGGGGTACTGGGATACAGGGCTAGTGTCAAAGGTCTCTAACTACTTGGATGGATGGATTGTGGGGTAGAGACCCTTTGGCGATGATTGTTAAATTGTCCAAGTGTTCCGCCGAACACTGTTTGTAAGAAGGAGAGAATCACACTGGAACACGGATATCAATGAACCACTGAGAAGTTGTTTTTATTTACAAAGGTCTTTTATTCTTTTTCTTCTTTTGTTTGTTCTGGGCCAATCAATTTCATCAGCTTTGACTATGATTTAATGTATGTGACACTCGATAAATAACAACACAATGTCTGCCCGTGAATTTTACTTTCGGTTCTGTAGTTCTGATATACTATTCACGTTTCTAAGTTACACGTCGCGATTAACAAGGTACACACTCGACTGACACCAACTTTTCATCATCCAACGATCGCGATTTTGCACACCTCCTCCTTCGGGTTCTAAATGTCGACTCCTCGGCTACTCGAAATAGACTCTCCAATCTGGAACCTCAATGTAGACTAACTGTCTGCCACAAAAGATATCCCGATTCAGATCTCCGATCTGTATCTGCAAAGGAGAAAATTTCCCATTCAATCTGCTAACAGAATTTTCCACAGTGTCTGTTAGCAGCATATCATCTTCCTTTACATCTCACAAGGAGAATTTCCCACTGTACCTGGAAGGAGAATCTTGGACATGATCATTACATCATTATCACCATCCGTGGTGGTGATTGAAATTCGATTCGACGGCTGTCGATTGTGTGTCGCCTTTATTTACACAACTCATCTGGCGCGCAGGCCGACGGGTATCGTGCAATTTGAATGGACGTACGGTCCATGGGTTTTGTTTAACTTCATTCAGTTAAAACTAACAATCCATTAGGTCTATCTAATGGGTGTGAAATACAAAAAAGGAACCGTGGGATTGGAGTAATTCCTTTTGTTGGTTTTACTCTTCGAATTATCTCGTTGAGATATTTATGGTTGCCCAGAATTTGGCAGCAGATAAGCGATATGCCTTATTGTATGAGGTTGTCGCTGCCTTTGTTTGCGCGACGGATTTGGGTGGGCTTTATAGTAGACTACCCGCACGTGCATCCGTTGGTCGGCTAATTTACCGACGATAGCAATTCTTTGTAACATCGTGTAGATGTTCAGGATTTCCGATTATGCAGTGCTAGAATGCGGCGCATTTCAGTCTTTGGGATTGTCTTCCGGCATAGGATTAGTGAATGTTTTACCTTTGTTTCAGGTATGCTATATTCGAATTGTTGAGCTTGACATTGAAAGCTTTGGGACTTTCAGTTCCTTGCCTTTTAGTGTCGGGCTCAACGTTGGCTTAATGTTTCCGGCCTCTAGCAGGACTTTGTGGCACGCGCCTGTAGGGCGCGTGTAATGCTTTCCCGTAAGTATGTTCCTTGAAGGGTAGGAACCTTACCTGTAGTGAATGGTATGGTTCGTAGAACGCTACAACCCTACAAGACCAGTAGGTCTTGAGTGCGGTGGTAAAAGCAGATTACTACTTCTCGTTTCTCATCTTTGTTTTTTCTTAAATACTACAATTTTGAAGCATATGTAAGTTAGTTTAGCTCAATCATATTTGCTACTGTTGCAGTTACGGTGGGAATTTAGATTCATCGTTCCCTGCTCTGATATCGGTTTTGTTTATGGCAGTTTAGTCTGTTACTGATCAGCTGCTATGCTTTCGGATGCTTTTGACTTTGCCCATGGGAGTCTTATTATTTATTGGCCTGTAGGAACCCGGAAGTTCATGACCTCACCGACTCGGCTTCGCCATCCTTCCCTGTCCTGGGCACTCTCCTTCCACGCTTCACCATTCGATCCGATCTCCTCAAGGTCAAACCTAACATTGTTCCTTAATCTAATCTAATTTTATCTACTGTTTAATTACTTATCTAACTTAATTCTAAACTAAAATATCTTAATTCTAAACTAACCTATGAATAAGAAATTCTTTGCAAACTAGCCGCTGGTCAGTTTTGCATTTGATTTGCATTGGATCTTTACAATACAGGTGTTTAGCTGCCATTCAACCACCAAAACCGCTCGCGTTGTTTTTTGAAATCTTTCCCGTCCCTCCAAGAAATTACCCAACTGTGCCGCAGGCACTCTGGATTTACCTGTGTGACATTCCGATTGTAGCTTAAGCGTTTATCTGCGACCGAACGGTGAACGTGGAAAATCAACGGAACGCCAAATTCGTCCTGTATGAGGCCGTCCATATCCAAACCGATGAAAGCCTCTGGTGGGATGAAGCCATTGCTACGCACTCTCTCCGAATACATAGTATTTGGGTAATAAGCCCCGAAAATAAGATCGTTTGGCGAGTTCATTGATCTGGCGGAGTGTCCTCGGATCAATTTGATCATGAAGTTATCTACTCTGTTTATATTGGCTCCATTGTACAGAGCTTCATTGGGATAGTACTTTCTGTAGTCAGATTCGGGTGTTCGATACAAACCAAGACAAGTTCTAAGACATTGTCTCTCGAAGACCCGAATCTTTTCCATTAGATTTGGACCTACGTTGAACCAGACCGGGCATCCATAAATGATCATTGGCTATATTATTATTAACTTTTACTCTTTTATCTAGCTGGCTGTTGTGAAATAGCCTTCTTGTAATGGCAAAAGTTCTTCTTGCTTTGGCTAGTGCAGCATCTACGTGCTTATTGAAGTATAAGTAGTGATCTAGCCAAATGCCGAGGTATTTGACTAGGTTTTTAGTCTCTATTGGTTGTCTATTCGGTCCCACGACAACTAGATTTCTCCAGTTTCGCCTCGTATCCCTAGTAGCCCCATTTAAAGGTGTTCTGAACAAGATAGCTTCACATTTCATGATATTGATTTTAAGTTTCCAGTCATCGCAATAGCGCTGAACTTTATTAAAGTCCTGCTGTAATAGGCTGTTGATACTCTCAATATTCGGGGCTGCCCTATAGAGAATGATGTCGTCTGCATACGCAATGGCATGGTGCAGAGTGCCGATTAAGTCACTTGTGTAGATGTTGAAAAGAATCGGAGATAGTACCGCTCCCTGTTGTAGCCCATTCTTTATTATATAACTCCTACTGGAGGTTACATTCCCACTTTTGACAATGAATTGTCGCCCATTTAACATGTCATAAAGCATATACAGCAGAGGTTTATGGATGTCTAGTCTAACTAACTTATAGTACAGTCCCTCGAGCCATACGGTATCGAAGGCCTTCTCCAAGTCAATTAGACATGCCGCTGTACACTGGTTCTTGCATTTATTCCATTGTATGTCTGAAACCAGTTTGGATGCGGCATGGGTAGTTTCGTGACCCGCCTTAAACCCAAACTGGTTATTTGGTATAATGTTGCGCTCCTCAACCCATTCACGCAACGCTTTGCTTACTACCTTCTCGAAGGCTTTACTAATACTTGGTGATATACCAATGGACCGTAGGTTCATGGGATTTGTGCTATCTTTTCCCTTTTTGGAGATAGGATGTATAATGGCCGTTTTCCAACGCGTTGGATAATATGCATTATTTAGCGCGTTGTTAAACAAGATCGTGTATATTTCCATGGCCAATGGAGGCAGTTGTTTGAGTACAATGTTGGGTACTCCGTCGATTCCTACTGATTTTTTGTTCTTCAGTGATTCGAAGATACCTTGGATTTCTTCCTTTATTATCAGAAGATTGTTCGCTCTGTCTGTGGCTGTGACGGCATCTGCCCTGTTTTGACTGCTAAATGCGGTAGAACCGCCATTATCCGACCGCCATTGCAAAATACTGTTTTGAATCTGTTGACAGTTTCGTAGAGCTCTATTTTCCAGGTCGTGGTTATGGTGAAGTGTTTCATTCACCTTGTAAATATCCTGGAAGACAGCTCCCATAGTATTAACTTTTTCCAAGGGATCTTCGATCACAAATTCTTCATCATTTAGGATCGCGTTTTCCGCATCGATGCCCATATTTTACAGCATTTGCTTCTTCTTGTCCGTGCGTCTTATATGGAGACACTGAATATCGTTTTGATTATTCCTCCTGAATATTTTATTTATTTGTGGGAACATACCCGGGTTATTGGGTTTTGCAGCCCGAATTCTGTTGTCCCAATATGAATTTATTGCTAACCTATAGTTAGCTTTTATTACCTGTTGGAGGTTTTTTAATCTAGACTTCAGTGATATTATCTCCTGGTCGTGTCTGTCTGTGAAACGTCTGTACAGTAGTTTTAGTTTAGAAAGAAGCCTGCTTTTTTTCTTATGCAGCGCGTCTATTGTTGCGTTTCGGTGTTATGGGGTAGGAAGTAAGTGCACCGGCGTACGGCGCTGGTTAACTTCCTCCTCCATCATAATTACTAAATTTTCCACAAATGTTCGCCAAGCACTAGGAAAACTGTTCACCCGGAAATCGACAACGCAGCGTACACAACAGAAAAAGAAGCAAAACACACGCGAGCCTTAATAGGTCAAACTGTTTTTTTTATTTAATTTGAGTTGAGTACAAAGCTAAAAACGGGCACTTATTGTTTTCGATTCATCAAAAATGGTTTACACTTTTATTATTTCAATGTATATTAAAGTCGACCAACACTTAAAACATTCCAATTGATACTTTAAACTAATACCCACACGACTCCGGGTATATATTTGCGTATGTTACTGTTTACGCTTCTCCGCTGGTGGCGAAGAGCGGGAGTTTCACGCGTGCGACCAGCGTGGTCGGAGGATGGAATAAGACTCAAACGGTATCCTCTCCAATAAGGATATCGTTTTTTACCTACCACCAGGGAAACGTAAAGTCACTCTTGGTGGTATAGGAAACCAGATCTTGTAATAAAGGTCATGGTGGTATGTGTGGGATCGTTGAGATCAATGCTATTCACACGTGCAGTGGAACAACGAAACAGGCATGCGGCAAGGTCAAAAGAAAAGGCGACCAAATGCGCCGTTGGTAATGCGGGTCATTGTTTACACGATGCCTCGTCGCTATTTTCGACGTTTGGAGAAAAAGGTGCTAAAAGCAAATTGGATGTTTATGGCATCTCTGGCTGCAATAGAAACCGGGTTCATATTTGCATTAGGAAATGCTGGAGAATTTGGTTTCGGCGTCTATTGCGCTAATTATATGCAGCTGCTTGGGTTGCTTGTTGGTAAGACAAACAAAAAAGGTTGCGAGGCAATGTGTATGTAAAGGTATATGACGCGGCTGGGAAAATAGACGGCGCGATATTTATGGTCCCTGTCATGACGGTTACATTGATTGCAATCCGAATTATTTTGTTTACAGGAATTTGTCTGGTACCGAATTGGTTCAGAATACCAAATAAGAAAACAAAGAAATCTTATGAAAAATTGTATGCGAAGGGATGCATGAAGGTAAGTTTTCTTTATAGGGATTTTATGATTACAGATGGTGATCAATATAATGCGTGAAGCATTTACAGGTACTAATACCGTTGCATTAGCGAACTTAAGGACGTTGGGTAGTAATTATGGGGGTTTTTAGGTAAGTGGACCGTAGGGTTTGGCGGCACCGCTACAGTGTATGCAAACGTAATCGGTAGGTGCGGTTTTTGGTATCGTTTTGTCCATTGTCCGTTTTATTGTGTCGTCCATTAGTTGTGTGTAGTGGTCGATTTCATTGTTAGGCAGGTTCCTATTTGCGGGCGGTGTGATGATGTTAGAGCTTATTTCTCGGGTTAGGGTTCTGGTGAAGCGCTGCCACCGTACTCCCCTGTAGTTCTAGGGTTGCGGAATCATGCATTCATCCAGTTCCGTAGCCTCGCTCGGGAGATTTACCACAGCGCTGAGCGCACGATGGTCACTGTCATACTCAATCGTTCGGAGGCAGTTTTTGTTTTGTGTGTTCGTATTTGTAAGTATTAGCCGTGAGTCGATAAGCATTATGTCTAAAAAGGATCCACCTCTGGGAAATGATGGATACTCCGTGGCCAACAAGTCAGTTTTATACTCAACGTGATGTTGGTCTAACCAGCTAGCTAGTTGGTTTCCCCTGGTGTTGGGTAACATATACACAATAAACCCTCTGAAATGGCTCTTTCTGTCGGTATTTCTGATGTTTTCAGAATCGTCCCTACCTTTGACGGGAAACCCTGCGACTTAGATAAATTTATTTCCGGGGGAGATGTTATATTTAGATCCATAAAGAAGGCGGACCCGGATATATACGAAACATTTTTAGAGCTAGTCAAAAATAGACTAGAGGGTCCTGCATACGATCTTATTAGGTATAGCAAAATCGCTAAATGGGAAGATTTAAAAGAAAAACTAGAATCGGAATATAAGAGGAGCAATCTCGGTCAACGGCACACAATGAGTTGATTTCTCTGAAACAACACTTCAGAGAAACCGTTCGGGAATACGGCGATAGAGTTGCGAATGCTCTGAGGACTCTGAACTCTGCCACGTGTGAAATAACAGCAGACGCGGTGGTTAGGGAATACTTGATGGAAGAAAACACAAAATTGGCCGTGCAAATATTTGAGGATGGACTGAACAGCGAACAACTGAAAATACTAGCTAAAGTCCATGGGGGAAACAGTCTAAAACAGTCGATTGCCCATGTAGTAGCGCATGCTGCTCGGATGGATAACTCTTCCAGGTCATATCAATATAATGAAAATCCTAGATTTAATCGTATAGTCTGCCAAACCTGTGGTAAGCCAGGGCATTCTCAGGACACATGTTATCGGAACATGCAGTCCAAGAATTTTCCGAATAGACAACCCCTAAAAAGGGAATACAACATTACTTGCAATTTCTGTGGACGGAATAATCACACAGAGAACGAGTGTAGATACAAGATATCTAGGAATGGATCGTCTTCAACAAATTACCAACAAGGTACAACAACGCGTAACCCATTCCGAAATAATCCTGCAAACTCCAGAAATCGTTTTGGTGAAAATTCTAGGACCACCAATAGACAAAACGATAGACAAAATGTTCACTTTTCTCGGGTGCAAGAGTCGGAAAACGAGGCCTGACGCCAACCAAAATTTATGGAAGACAGACAAAATTTTTCTATTTACAGCATTATATCTTTGGAAATAGATAACGACAAATTTAACGAAGCTCCTACCCAAATTTACCTTGAGCCCACGTATTCCTATAAAGCGATACATATAAACGAAGATATACCAAGCCCTAGTATAATGACCCCGATTCAGACTACAATTCTGTAAAATAATTCAGCAACAAAGATTGAAACCTCAGCAGTATTAAAGACTGAAAATTCGGAATTTTCAGAAAAAATACAAACAAAAATCCCTCATATTTCGGCTATCCCAATTGACAACCCCGACACTTCAGCAACAAAGACTGAAAAGTCAGCAGTAACAGGTCAATTGAAAAGTCCCCGGCCCTCCATAGTAAAACACATTTTTTTGGCAAAATTCGGTTTTTTTACTCAACATAATTCCCTTCGTGGGTGATACACTGATTAAAGCGACCCTCCAACTTTTCGATACCTTTTTTGTAGTAATATTTGTCCTTTGCTTCAAAATAGTCCTCAGTTTCGGCGATCACCTCTTCATTCGACGAAAATTTCCTCCCAGCGAGCATTCTTTTGAGATCTGAGAACAGGAAATAGTCGTTGGGGGCCAGATCGGGAGAATACGGTGGATGCGGAAGCAATTCGGAGCCCAATTCATGGATTTTTGCCATCGTGTTCACTAACTTGTGACACGGTGCATTGTCTTGGTGAAGCAGCACTTTCTTTTTCTTCAAATGCGGTCGATTTTCGGCGATTTCGTCCTTCAAACGGTCCAATAACGCTGTGTAATAGTCGCTGTTGATGGTCCTTCCTTTTTCAAGATAGTCAATGAAATTTATTCCGCGCGCATCCCAAAATACAGACGCCATAATCTTGCCAGCTGACTGTTGCGTTTTTCCACGCTTTGGGGCGGGTTCATCGTGTGCAGTCCACTCGGATGACTGTCGATTGGACTTCGGAGTGAAATGATGGAGCCATGTTTCATCCATTGTCACATATCGACGCAAAAACTCGGGTTTATTACGCTTGATTATCTCCAAACACTGCTCCGAATCATCAACTCGTCGTGGTTTTTGGTCAAAAGTGAGCTCGCGCGGCACCCACTTTGCACAGAGCTTTCTCATACCCAAATATTCGTGAATGATATGATGTACACGTTCAGTTGATATCCTTAGAGTGCCTGCCATTTCATTCAATTTCAATTTACGGTCATTCAAAATCATTTTGTGGATTTTTCTAATGTTTTCGTCGGTAACAACCTCTTTTGGGCGTCCACTGCGTTCAGCGTCTTCGGTGCTCATTTCACCACGTCTAAACTTAGCATACCAATCCTTGATGGTTGATTTTCCTGGGGCGGCGTCTGGAAACTCGTCATCAAGTCAAGTTTTTGCTTCAACTGTATTTTTTCCCTTCAAAAAGCAATATTTTATCAACACGCGAAATTCCTTTTTATCCATTTTTTTCACAATAACAGAAGTTGCTTCACTTAAAATACTATAATTCACAAACTAATGATCCCACATCTGTCAAATTTATACACGCGTCTTTTGAAGATTATGGCTAACTAAAAATCATCATCATCATCATCATCGGCACTACAACCGGGAACCGGTCTTGGCCTTATTTAGCAAGTCCTGAGGCTTGTTAAATTTCCCATAACGATTTGTTTTTTTTTTTTTTCCGGGCAAGGTCATTAGTCTTGCGCCAGAGGCTCCCCGACGGGGAATCGAACCCCGGTCTCCCAAGTGACAGGCGAGTATACTTACAGCTATACTATCGAGGAGCAAAAAATCATATGGATTTAACTCTAGTGCCACCATCTATGTGTCAGGCCGGGGACTTTTCAATTGCCCTGTTATTAAAGACTGAAGATCCAAAAGTTGCAGCTAACACTGAAGAACAAATCTTTTCAGCAGCAAAGACTGAAGGATTGAATGTTTCTACAGCAGATACAACTGAAGAAATAGTTCAAACAGCAAATAGGACTGGGAACCAAGATGTTCTAACAGCTAATAAGTCTGAAGAAGTATACGAATCAGTAAATGAGACTGAGAAACTAAATGATTCATCAGCAGTGAGTAAGACTGCAAAGGTAAACGTTCCGACAGCAGTTAAAGCTATGGAAAATGACGACATTAAGCCGAAAACACTAAAGATTTTAAACAACGAAAATGAACACAAACAGTTACTCAAACTCGAAATAATGAAAATTGAAAATAAGGATTCAACTAAAATAAGTATTGAAAAAAAAAAAATAATGTAAATACATTACAAAAAATATATAAATACAACAATATACAAAATACAAAAAAATAGAAAATTACACCATCGTGTAAGATACTTGGGATCCGTTACAAAGAAAACTTTTGGCAATGTTCACTTTTATTCAATCATCGTAGTAATAGGCGCAGAAAGGTTTTGGAAAATTTTCCATAAATTTAAGGAAAAGATACACACATAACAAATGGCCTTTGTTTTTTTATTCAATATATATGAAATAATCAAACAATTGTAGGAAATGACGGAAACGAAAAAAAAAAAAGAAAAAGTTAAAGAGGGGGGATAAAGAAAGGAAATGTTTGAGTTAATATATATATTGGAAATTTTTGAGTTAACATATATATTAGAAATTTTTGAGTTAATATATATATTCGAACGGAAAAGAGAATTTTTTGAAACATAATATTAATATTATATAAATTATATAATAAGTATTAAAATTTTTTTGGATAAGAAAAGAAAAGGTTCCAAGGAGAAATATTTAAATTTAGTTAATATATATTGTAAATAGACTATTTTGCTAGTGTTAAGAACTTTTTGATTATTGTGACCTTTGATGGAAGATAATTTTGAAAACCATTGTAATTAAATGAAAATCCAAGTCTTTAATTAATCTTAATCTAACCTGTAGTTACAAGAGAATTATTCTCTTCAAGGATAATTTTCTTTCTCGAAGAAGGTTGGGATGTTATATTCCAGAATATTGCCCTTATTAGATTTTTAACACTGAATCTCATTACTTTTCTAACGCACCTTTAAAACTTCCTCTGTTCATATCTTATTCTCACTTAATCATCATCATCATCATCGGGCACTACAACCGGGAACCGGTCTTGGCCTTATTTAGCAAGTCCTGAGGCTTGTTAAATTTTCCATAATCATTTGTTTTTTCCGGGCAAGGTCATTAGTCTTGGGCCAGAGGCTCCCCGAGGGGGGAAATTAAAATCATACATTGTGTTGTCTTCCAGAATACTACCCTTATTCGATTTTTAACACTGAATCTCATTACTTTTCTAACACACCTTTAAAACTTCCTCTGTTCATATCTTATTCTCACTTAATACATAACATTAATAAACTTTCACAATATTTTATATCAAGCCTGTTACAGCACATTTTATAACATGCCCCTTTTCATAACATGCACCTTTTTTTATTCAAAGCATAGCACTTTGTTTATTCAATTTAAAAGTCACAGAGACTAAAAGGAATACTTTGAGAACATTTGTTTTGTTCACATTATAATTTTCAACCAATTAGTACAATAAGTAGCATAAGAAGAGAGAAATTTTAATTGTGAAATCAGTTTGAGTTTGAGTTAGAAGTTGTAGAGTTTAGAAAAGAAGTTTGGAGATTACAGTTAACAGACAAGTTTTAGTTTGAGTTTTGAGTAAAGCAGTTTGGAAGTCAAGTTTAGAAAAGAAGTTGAGTTGAGTTTTAATAAGTTGAGTTCCAGTTAAGTTTTTGAGAGTTAAGTATTGAGGAAGTATTGTGGATTTGAGAGTTTAAAATAAATATATCGAAGAGACGGAATAGTTTTTTCTTTGATAATGGATTATCAATTGCAATAAATTTCCGCTGTAATCATTCATACTGTAATCAGGCTAAATTAGGTTAAGTTATTTATATAATTAGGATTAAGTTTAGATTAAGTAAAGTTGAAAAAACAAATTCCTGGTTTTCTGACCTTTTCCAGGAAGATAATACCACTAAATTTATAAACACGCATCTATCTTATATCTCATAAAATATTGTTTGGAAAATGTATATATTATTATAATAATAACATGTAATCAATTGTTACAAAATTAATTTTAAGTCACTGTATTACTTAAATGTACGAATTCTAATTATGGTTAATAAATACAGTTTTGAAAAAAAAAATTGTAAAGGCAGTAGAGTTTACTTTGAGTTTGAGTTTGGAGTCAGTTAGTTCTAATAGAGTTCTAATTGATTATTGAGAAAGTGAGAGTTTCAGGTCAGTTTGAGATTAGAGTTTTGAGTTATCAGTTTGAATTAGTAAGTTGAGTTTAGAGATTGTAAAGAAAAAGATAAGAATACAGACAAGCAATGAAGAAGTTATTAAGAATAAAATAAACAAAAAGAAGAAATATAAAAAGAAGAAGAAAAACAAATTATTTATTCGAGAAAGAAGGCGGACAGAAGACGGACAGAAATTCGACGGATTCGTCTTACCATCCTTTATTTCATAAAAGGTCCACGCTCTTCCCTCGAAAAAGAGGAAGCACGGCGCTGGACCATAACAATTGTAATCCTCTTAATTTTCGACGGTAATATTTTTGGAAGATGGCATGAAATAAAAGTTCACCCGTCGTACGAGTAAGAACACTTATTGACTACAATACTCGTATATGGAGCAATCCTTTTCTCTTAGTGAGTGTTTATTACCAGACAAATTGTATTGCATACTTTTTTTACTATATGACTGGAATATCTATTATATAAACTATTTAGTAATTGAGAACTTAAGTGTGCCATAAACTCACATGAGTTTTACAGTTTTATACTATAGATTCATTATATATGTCCTTGCATTGCGATTTCCTTACGAGGGCAATAAAATTCATATATGGTGATTTTATACTTTAGATGCTCATAAGGAGGTCAATTGTATCTTCTCACTATCTAAGTACTGCGAACAAGGGATACAAGTGTTGTTAGGGAAATATCGATAACAAAATCTGTTTTAGAGAAACAGTAAAAACTTGCAAGTTGACGGTTGTAATAACAAATGTATGTGATAAGTCATATAATTTACGACTCTTAGTACGACTTGTTACGAACAAGAATGGATACAATTCCATTTGATAAATGTGGCGTGTATATTTTTTGAAGGATGTTTATCACCCAGTCAAATAGGGTAGTATATGACAATGTGAGAATGTTTATTGGAGCGGTCGAAGTGTCATCATGATTGTGACTATAGCAAACCACGATTGTAAATAAAACAATATAAAAAAAGAAATATTGTACAATAGAATATAGTTAAATAAAAAAAAAAAGCGTTGTTTCCTAAAATTTTTTCGTGATTTTTTTATAGTAGTTATGCGACAAAGTGAGAGGAGCGTTGGAAGCAAAGCGAGCAAGGTCAAAGCTTGTAGTAAAAAAATAACTTATTAAAAAAAATTGGGAATAGTGCTAAGATGTCAGCGGTAATTTCCTTTTCAAGGTTGACGTGGGATATATACGGGAGTAGTTCCAGAATTGATCGCCTTGAGATATAGATGGCTATAGTTATTAAAATATAATGGCTGTGGTAGATAGTATCAATCTCGGAAAGACTAAGTTTTAAGTTTGAAAACACCATGTTGTTTATTACTTGTTTGACAGCCATTAATAGTGGATTTGTAAACATGGCGACGCAGCGTGCTTGAACTAGTTAGTTCAAGCCATTGAATAATTTAATTACGTTTCTATTATTAATTGTTATAATTTATAATTTATTTTTGTTATTAATTGTTATAGTTTATAATTTGTTTTTGCTATTAATTGTTAGTCTTAAATCGTCATAATTTTATAAATACCTGCATGGTTGGCAGGACTGTTTGTGATTGTTACTGCCGTTTTTGTTGTTTAGTTCATACATATTCAGATCTCAGCTGAATCAAATAATTTAACTCAACTCGTCAATGAGCCAACACGGGTACCACATATAGATGGTCATGCCATCAAGACACTGAACCTGTTTCTCACCTCCCACCCAAACAAGTACACAATTGAAGTTTCTTCGCCTTTAGGCACTTCAGACCATTGTGTCGTGTCAGCTAGGTTTGCTCTAACGAACAGCAACGCTAACAAGAAAACTCCCAAAAGAACGTTATGGTTCTATGAGAAAGCCAACTGGGAAGGTCTGAAAGACTTTTTTAGGCAGATAAATTGGTTGTTATATTTCCTCAACATCGATGTTGACTCCATAACGAACACAATGGCAGACACGATTCTGCTTGGCATGCGAACCTCTATTCAACACAGAGTAAAGAGTATCAAACCCAAGAGAAATATGTGGTTCGATTCCGGGTGCAGAGAAGCCATTAAGGCTAAAGAGTTGAGCTTCTGGTTGTATAAATCAAACAATCCTAAAGAAAACCGGAAAAGATTTAAGAGAGCTAGAAATGACTGCAGTGCGTATATTCAACGCGCAAAGTCCTTAGATGACCGGAGAGTGAGACAAAAAGGACTACACTCTCCCACAGGTAATATAAACTTCTGGGCATTCGTGAAGAACATCCAAAACTCGGTTTCCTCCCCCATTCCATTGCTATTAGTCGATGAGAGACCAGTCACCAGTGCAATAGAGAAGGCGAATCTACTTGCCGCGCATTTTGCATCCAATTCAACGCTGTCTGATACGACATCAGTTCTCTCTCAACCTAAACATAAGCAGCACACCATAAGCCAGATTCACTTCTGCAGGCATACTGTTGCCAGGGCACTCAAGGAGCTAAACGCAAACAAATCCGCTGGTCCGGATGACATACTCACAATTCTCTTGATGAAATGTCCCTCTTCACTCGCTAAACCACTGCGGAAACTCTTCCACTTGTCTTATTCGTTTCCCAAATAGATGGAAGTCAGCGAACATTCAGCTAATTCCCAAAAAGAGTGCCAAATCGTCCTTCTTTTCTTATCGAACGATGTCACTAACTCCTATTCTCCCTAAGGAAATGGAATCACTTATCAACCGTCAGCTTTCGAAATATCTGGCATCAAAAGAACTCCCCAATGACCGCCAATATGGCTTTCGTAGCAACAGGTCCACAGGAGATTTGATGGCGTTCCTTACCGAAAAGTAGAGGCATTCCATTCACTACCTTGGAGGAAGCAAGGTTCTTGCCCCGGATACTTCGAAAGCCTTCGACAGAGTTTGGCATCCAACCCTTTTATCAAAATTACATTCATATAGAATCGAAAATTTCTTGATCCGATGGATAAAGGATTATCTTTCTAGCCGTTCAATCCAAGTCGTTCTGCCAAACCCCACTGACTACTTACCTAAAGAACCCCCATCCCTACAACCCAGTCTGCATAAGCTTTCGCTAATGCAATCGCATTAGCACCTTAAATGCTTCACGCATCAAATAGATCCAATTTATATAACCGAAAAGTACCTGTAAAAGAAAACTTACCTTTCATGCATCTCTTCGCATACAATTCCCCGTAAGATTTCTTTCTTACCTTATCAGGAATCCCAATCTCACCAAGTGCATTTCCCCCTAGACGAATTCCCGAGAACAAAATGATTTGGTTTATATACATTGTAACCATCATAACAGGGACCAAAACAAATATACGCATCTCGCGTCTCTTGGCACCAATTAAATCCTACAGCATAAGCAAATGCAAATACGAATTCAATACCATTTCCCTGTAAATAAGCTAGAATCAATTAGCACCATGTGCATGGGCATTGCGGTTATCGCTACAGCTGCAATGCATAGCTTAGACAATGATCTACCCAATCTCTGTGCCTTCCCATATTTCTGGATCTGTTTCTCATCACTAGCGGCATTGAACAAACTGAAACCCATTAGCATCCCACGAAATTCGATTTGTTTGTTTCAACGAGCACACATCTCCTGGATGAACATTATGCCCTTTCTTGGTGTTTCAGATTCGTTGTCATGGTGTGTTCCATGAAAGAACCCATGTACACACATACAGGTGTACTGCCAATGATCTTCACCCCAAACGAGTGAATATCGTTGAGTCGTTACACAACCTTCAAAGCGGTCGGGCCGTTTGCCAAAGGCAACGTTCATCTCCAGTGATGCGCACACATCAGAGTCGCGTCTGTCCTCCCAGTTTTTCCGTCCTCGTTAGTGACGCGGACGCGTTCTTAAATTTATTCACGAGAGCTAGTTTCCTTTCTTTGAAATAAGTGCGAATAGAACAATAAATAATTACGAGTTAGTATTCGAATCCGTTCCGTATAAAAATCTCGCAGAAGCGGTGTAAAGATAAAATCGCCTAAGGATACTTATTCGTAGTAATATCGTAATTAATACTTTAAAGACCGTTTCCAAGTGATTAAATAAAAAGAACTTGTCAACTGAGTGGCTTAAGATATGTGTTTTATTTTCTGTGTTGGACGTGGTGAACAGTTTTTCTTCTCTTGGAGTTAGCGGCGGAACTTCTTTGGTGATGATGGGGAGTGGAAGCGAACCGAGTGCCCATGCCTGGCACAATACTTCCTCCCCACAGTTCTTGATGGTGTCAAATCTGCCTCCCATCAAATTAATGCGGGTGTTCCCCAAGGTTCTGTACTCTCACTCACTCTCTTCCTCCTCTCTATAAATGATCTCTTGTCCATTACCCACAACCCGATTCACTCGATTGCTGATGATAGCACGTTGAGTTTCTCATACTCATACGAACATTCCCGACCAAATTCGTCGAATGTGAGTATCAATCACCAGTTTATACTTGATACATTGAATTCCGACCTCAACATGATATATCAATGGGGATTATTTAACCGAGTAGAGTTCATGCCTTAAAAACTCAGAGCTGTATATTATTATTTAACAACTAATAACTAATAACTAATAACTAATAACTAATAACTAATAACTAATAACTAATAACTAATAACTAATAACTAATAACTAATAACTAATAACTAATAACTAATGACTAATAACTAATAACTAATAACTAATAACTAATAACTAATAACTAATAACTAATAACTAATAACTAATAACTAATAACTAACAACTAATAATTAATAATCAAGTATTAGTCAAGTTAACAATTGGAAATTGCCGAGTGCAGACGTGCTTTGAAAGCTCCCGAGTGATTTAGTTAAATATGTACATGCTATATACATAAAGTTGTGTTGGTTTAAACGGACATTTCTAAGAATACTAATTCCAACCAACCAATGCAAACCATACTAACCCAACTAATCACGGATTGAAGAAGCCCTCAATTTTTTACACTTAATGTTTATTGCTGCTCCACATCATCTCCCCAGGGGAAACCAACGATTAAGAACACTATTACGTGGTAACTTCCCCCTGCCGCCCTTGTCTCGGCGAGAAATGTATAAAAAATTACTAGACATACATAACATGTAAACGTTAAACAAAATTAAACTAAATTTAAATACAATTAGACTAAAATTAAATATATACAAAAAACAACGTACATTGTGATTTACACATATAATAAATAAACTTTAAACCACCTCCCATTTATTCACAAAATAAATTAAATATATTCACTTAAACAATGTAGAATTCACTTTTTAAACATAGATAAAATATGTATATTAAAATTGGTATGAGGGATTATAACAAATAAACATAGTAGGTGTATAAACCTAGCTCTATTCGGCGACGACGGCTTCGATCAGTTTCGAAGTTGATCGTGGCCGAATTTCTTCCCGAGACAACAGTACCAGGGAACCAAGGAGGTAAATGGAGAGGATGGCGTGAGTTTTTTGACGACTGTTAACAGTAGTGTTGAAATTAAGAAAGGAAAGGTACGGTTGACGGTTTTCGGCATCTAAGTTCAGTTTTTTTTTGGTAAGTTATTATTAAGGGGGTATTCTGGGCTAGACGCACGAAATTAACGCAATTTTTCAAGTGCTGTAAAAAAAAGCAATCAATATTTTTACTATTCATTTTTTTATACGATGTTTATTAATATTTCAAGAATACAGTAAACAAAATTGAAAGTAAAAAATTCAAAATTCAAAAAGTTAGCAGCTGATGAAGTGGGGGATCTTTTTTAAAAGAATACCCACGACTTTTCAAATTCTACTGAACCTCATCCCCAAATGTCAATGTTAACTATTTTTAAAAAATTCGAAAAACTAAAAAAAAGTGGCACAAAAATAAATTTTTTTTTCAAGCAGTCCAACGATAAAGGCCATTCCCGAAAATTAATAATCTTTTTCTTTTTTCAGATTGCTAGGAGGGTTGAATCGTGGGTATGGTCGCGTGCCAACCCCCACTTCAACAGCTGCTAACTTTTTGAATTTTGAATTGTTTACTGTATTCTTGAAATATTAATAAACATCCCATAAAAAATGAATAGTAGAAATATTGCTTTTTTTTACAGCACTTCAAAAATTGCGTTAAATTCGTGCGTCTAGACCAGAATACTCCCTTAAGCAGAATTTATTTAGTAATAAACGTATAATTTTTCTTTGTCAAGTTTGAATATACATAACGTCGTTTTCGTAATTTTTGTGAGGTGAATGAATCATTAAAAGACTTCCAAACACACTAACTTAACCAGTTTATGAGATATTGCTTGTTTATGAGATATTGCTTGGGAAGGACGATCGTACACCTCTTTATTATTTGTCTGGACACAACTAGCTAGCCGAGAAACAGTGAGTACCCAATTTTTCTTTGGCTGCTGTTTCAAAAAACCTAAATTACAAGAATTGGCAAAAATCTATATAAAAAACATCTATATTAGAATAATCTACATTGTTACAATTCGTTACTCGGATTTCTGTTACAATCTAAAATGTTACAAGACTAAAAAAATCAAATTGGGCTATACATATTTTTGGAAAAAAAAACCTGAATCTCATTTATGAAAGAGTGATTTCTAAGCGCTCGATAACAGCACCCCACCTGGAACAGTTTCATAAAGCAATTAACTTCTCAAGAGCTTTAATATCTTTTACTTCACGCAACAAAGATACATAATAATTCTGTAATTATATTAATTGATACATAATTGAAAGAAATCCGATTAGACTAAAAATCCACACAATACATTCCTCAATTTTCATGGTAATCTACCCACGGCACTGAAGTGCTACACGATACAGATGGCTTCATGCAGTCTTAAACTATTTGTTAACAATCCAATCGTCGGTCAACAGCTGTGTCCCTCAAGGCACAAGACGCTGGATTTAGGCACGGTACGACGTACGTTCAACTCTCGGCCGAGCCTAGTGCACCCACTTTCTTTTTTTTTCTTTTTATTTGTTTGCCTTTATAATTTATATTTTCTTTAGTTTTTAATAATTAATTCTTTAATTCTTGTTTCTTTATTTTATTATTTATTTTTGCTTTTATAATTTCCATTTGTGTGCTATTCATACTTGTTTTTGTTTCGGTATTTTTATTCTTTTTCTTTCCTGTTCTCTTTATTATTTTGAACTTTCCTGGATTTTCTTTTTATGTTTGTAATTTCTATTTTCTCAATCATTCATTTATCTCTGTTTTAAATTCTCTTTATTTTCTTAACTCTCATTTGACCGTCTTATTTTCTATTTTAACCTCTTAGTTCTTTGTTCTTTAATTAGAATTTAAATATCTGGGAACGATACTGAGGGCCAGTAACGAAATGTCGAAGGAAATTAACAAAAGACTGCATTCCGGCAACGCTAGTTGGCACGCAGTCAGTAAACTGCTGAGATCCAAACTGCTGTCACGTTACATAAAGCCCCGTGTCTATAGAACCATAATCATGCCGATTGCTCTATATGGATGCGAAACATGGGCTGTCACAAAACGGGAAGAAAACAAATTCCGCGTATTCGAGAATAAAATGGTGGCGGTTCCATCGAACGCCACTACTTACCTTCCCAGCAATGGGTAAGAAAGTGCTTCCTAGAGCACTTAAATACTATCGAAACAAGTACTCGGCGGTTCCATTCGAACGCCATTACCTACCTTGCAATTAAACATTTACTTACCTTGTTGTCATCCACCTAAAATTTCTCCTAACCACCTAAGCCATAGTCCGGCGCTAAGGCAAAAGTAATTGTACCAAACATACATTTTACACAAGGGCATAATCATATCAAACGCGCCATGTTCAATAAAAGCAATTTGGTTGCACCATTAAGCAACCAATATTACCCGAACCATATCGATGAAATATCTCCTAATGAGTCTGCTACACAAGCGCAGGAGATATTTCTTCTTTTCCTTTTGTACCTACGACAAGCAATGGTTTAACTCGCACCTGGCCGCAAAAGGGAATCGAGTTCTCGTTAGTGTAAATACACACACGGGAGTTCGACCCTCTGAAGACGCCAGCAACGTGCGCCCGATCGGCCTTACGCAGTATCGATCGGGTAAACATTCTCATGTTCCTATGTCACGATGGCTTGCACCAGTTGCAAACTTATCGTGTAACATTTCCTCTTATGGGATTATGATATCCACGGTTCGCATGCTCATGGACACCAGCGTGAGCATGCGAGGTGGCCGCATCTGTATGGGTGCACATCTTCACCGTGACCAGGGTATGAAAGATCATCCCCTGTTGGTCACCGAAACGATGGATGGAATTTGGTATTCTGTCGTTTCGGTGGCATTCATTGGTCGTAACTCAGATTCCGTGGAGGCAAGTCGTGCCTCCACATAAAACATAAAAAGAAGAGTCGGGAATTAAATCTCAGTGGAGTCAGTCAGTTTTACCACCATACGCGACGTGTGCGAAGTGATATTCAAATTAATATTAATACTTATGTTTCAAGTTAATATCAAAGTGGATGCCGTTCCAATTTATTCAAAACAATATTAATACTTATATTTCAAGTTAATATCAAAGTGGATGCCGTTTCGAACTATTTATATTAATACTTATGTTTCACATTAATTTCAAGGAAAACCACTTTCGGTTACATTTTGTGTTTCAAATTTCGTTTGTAAATTAAAATAGTAAGTTGAAGAACCGAGTTTTATTTTCTTTCCCTCGTATGAAATAAAGACAGACAGCTACTGAGAAAAGTGAAGAAACACCAGTTCGGCTCCGGGTAGTAAGACCCGTAAGGAATTGTCGATTCCCTGCCAATTTACTAAGTGCGAGTGGTTGTGAGCCTATTCCCGTGACGGCACCCCAACAACCACAATATAAGACACTAAAAGGTACCCACAATGTTCTAAGGGGTATCTTGGCGGTAAATGTGACGAGGAGGCAGGACAATGGAGGAAACTCCACAACAACGAATTGGAAGAGCTATACCGCAAACCTACAATAGTGAGAGTACTCAGGTCGCGAAAATTAAGATGGGCCGGACATGTGGCGTGAATGAGCAACTATAGGACCGTGCATAGAATTCTGGACAGTAGACCAATGGCAAAGAGACCGGTGGGACGGCCGCGACGGAGTCGGGAGGACAATGTAAGGTTTGACCTTGAGGAGATTGGATCAGATGGTCAAGTGTGGAAGGAGAGTGCACAGAACAGGGAGTCGAGTCGGTGAGGTCATGAAATTCGGGGTTCCTACAGGCCAATAAATGGTACAATAGTTCTTTGTTCTTCACACTCTGATATTTATTTTTGATTTTATCTTTCCTTCTTTTCCCCCCTCTGTTCCCTGTCCTTATTCATTCCAATTTTTCAAATTCAATATAATTGTGTTCTCGTCTTCTTTTATTGCTTATCTATTTACTCACTTATTTATTTATTTATTTACTTACTCATTTCTCTTTCACTTTTTCAAATATCTGGCAAGGCTCCCTCTGAGTCTAAATCCCTTCAACTTCGATAGAACAGAATGATCGGTATCATCATCATCACCATCGGCACTACAACCGAGAACTGGTCTTGGCCTTATTTAGCACGTCCTGAGGCTTGTTAAAATTTCCATAATGATTTGTTGATGATGAATGATCGGTATACATGGACTATTTGGTTTTTCCTTACCCCCATCCCCTATTCCATTTAGTGATGAGCTAGGTTTATCGCGCTCCACCACACAAAAACCACCCCACCCCAGCCGAACCTGACCCCCTATTCGAGCTTGTCGTACACAAAATCGACAGTGCCGTATCCGAGCTCGCGGGTTCCCGGTCTCTCCTAGACCAGCTTGACGGCACTATCTCATCCTTGCAATCAAAAGTAACCAGCCCGCACCCCTCCCGGCGAGTTTTGAGACGTCTTTGTACGACGAACTACATAATGTTGTCCCATCCCCACCCCATCTTATTTTACGACACCCTACCCACCTTCCCCCTAATCCACTCTCCCATTGCTGCGTCGATCCCCGCCAGCAATTCACCAGTCATCCATTTTGGTACATCTTGGACCCAGCCAGAATGGCAGCCCCGTATTAATAAACTCAACCTTTTCTATCTGTTATAATAAAAAAATAAATAAAAACGGTTAATGGTGTTTTGTAGAATGTTGGTAAGAGGTCGCCAGATTCTGGAGTGAATGTTTCCCGTCGAACCGCCTGTTGGTTGCACCTACTAAGATTAGATAACGCGATTATTCCCAGTCGTTATCGAAGTGACTGTCAAGCAGGTCCTTGATAACACGGTTTTTATTAGCGGACATCTCGCAGTTCCGCTTACCATCACTTTGGCGACATAGTCCATTAGCGGGGTAAATTTAGCGCTCATTTCGACTTGCCTTGTAAAGTACTTTTTATTTGGCGACTGATAGTGCATCCTAACATAAGATCTTTAGGTACCTTGCCACCGTGGGCGAAATTATAAACGATATAGGAAACCAGTAGGTTTGAATTGGGGTAAATAGGAGATGTTTTGTTCTCAGAACGACTGCTTTGTTTCTCAGTAACGGAACTGAAGAGTGGGTCACATGTTTATCCTTTTTTAATGCATTACTTTTTTTTAATGCATTAAGTTGTTGACTAACCTCTTATCCCTAGATAGAAGATGTGTCTCCCTGCTGGAAGGTTTACTTCTTCAATTCCATACTCAAAATTGCGACTTCAGTTGATAATTACTCTTCTAGGACATTTTTCGGTACGAATTCGAAAACAAATACGTCTTGGCATAGGTACGTTGATTCTTATACCCCATTGTTGGTAGATTGTATATATTTGTTAAAGTTGTTCAGAAAAAATTTCGCGAGCAGCCCTTGGTGTTCTACTCTGTCCCAAGATTAAAGTATCACGGTCATATAATAGGGCTTCAGAGTCTTCAAACATATTACGTCATTTGGTCTGGTGACTTCTATTTACGCGACATCGTATTCGAAAAATAATTAGAACAAATTTTGTAAGGGTCAAAATAAACCAAAATTAATTGACAGCAAATAATCTGTTTGTGTTTTTCTAAATCATTACAATTACCAACGGTATAATGGTCCACCATGTCCTATTAGCTAATAAGTACTATGGGCCCTATAAAGTATTTGAATGACCATGTTCTGAAGAATCACGAATTCAGCGCATCACGTATTTGCTCTTTGAAAACAATCAATTTTTCTACTCCTCCTAACGCTTGAAGGATATATGTGGGTGACAGATGTGGATATGTGAAATCAACCATAAATCGGTATATTGTGATGCATCGAAGGACGACAAGGCTGGTAATCCATTAATCCTTGGACATGCTCTATGCTAACGCGAATTGTTTTAGCGAGCGGTCATGCATTGAATGATACGGACAATACCATTTCGGTAAGCTCGTGTGAATTGATGTAAAATTGAATCAGAGATTAATTGGCATGTCAACCGTTACCCACTAAGCGAACAGATGTCGGCCAAAACTCAAACAATAGGTATTGTTTTAAGTGATTAAACCTATGCAAAACAGTATTTGTAGTCTGATTTCTATGAAACTGCTTCATTATACTCGTCAATTCCATCATAATATTCTTCCTGGTTCGTGAAGTAGAGGTAGTCTCACATATGACTGATATTATGAAATTAAGTCAAGACTCAAGGTTGCCTGAAAATTACAATACAGAACAATTGTTTTTCATTTGAAATCAATAATTTTGATAATGGGAGATATTATCAAGGTTTTGAAGCTATTGTTCATGTGGGGTTTTGTGTTTGGTAGGACGCATTTCCGAATAGGGGTTTCTCATTGATGCCTCGCACATGTGTAGTGATTGTATACCAGTTTGAATTGTGTTTATATAAACATTTTAATTCCAATTATTTGTAACCCACAAGGCAATTAGATTCCATTAATTTGCGGATACATGTGAATGCCATTACTCGAGCTCAAGAACGGAAGTTCTTAGGAAATCCTTTCCAGCACGAGTGTTGCTACAGAACTACAACAGTACAAATAACATATATACACAATTACCTATTGGCATCACAGAGTGCTGCAACAGTGTTGTAGGTTCACTTCGTGTGAGAGAAGTATTTAAAAACAAAACTGAACCTTTTTGGAGCATAAGTTGTCAACTTTCATAGATGTGTGGCGGTTCCGCCAAACCCCACTGGCTACTTACCTGAAGAACCCGCATAACTTCGACCCAACCATATAAGTATTTGCTAATGCAATCGCATTAGCACCTGTAAATGCTTCACGCACCAAATAGATCAAATTTATAATCTAAAACCCCCTGTAAAAGAATCCTTACCTTTCATGCATCTCTTCGCATACAAATTCCCTATAAGAATTCTTTCCTAACTAATAATGAATCCCTAAACCATTCGGCACTCTGGTATGCCAAGCAATTCCGCTGTCCACGTGCTCACCGCATGTCCCTGGCAATTACACGGCCTCGGCAACCTTTTGTCCAAGGGACAAAAGCAAACACTAGCGTCTAGTGTCATAAACCGAATTCCTTCGCATGTGAACGTGCATAAAACTTCGATCCCTTTTCGTTCAGAAAGATATGGTACACGACCACCCATCGTATATCTAAGTTGCTTTAGCATCACCAGCATAATAGCAACACGGCTATTTACCCAGCTGCAATAGATTCACCAAGGATTTGTTTCCCAACGAACAAACAATCACAACTTCGTGCTTAGCCACCAAACGAATTATCCAGCATATACAAATGCAAGCAATTTCGTTTTGGCCACCGACCCAGGATACGACATACAATTTTCACTGTATAAAGTATCGCAACCATTCGCAACTTTCCCAATGTCTATTCGTATATTTACACAAGGGCATCACTCATCTAAGACTTGTATGACGCCCTCGTCTCATCTTTTCTTTTACCACGTTTCTTCGATCCATCCTCGTCTATTTATTTAGCCGCGATGCACTTCATAGACAACGATCCTCGCGGTCCCTTTGTCCTTACCGCCTGTCTGCTTCGTTTATCCATCGCCTTCGCGCGTGTGTTGAATATTATGATCCTCACGATCACCCATGCACACATACTACCATGACCTCCATTACGAGATCTGGTTTTCTGTTCCGCCAAGAGAGACTTTACGTTTCTCTGGTGGTAAGTAAATACATATCCTTAGTGGAGAGGATATCCACCACCACCGAATCGGGGGTGAATCAAGAACCAGATTCTAACTCTCGATGGAGTCTTTTACCAACCACCATCGTGTTCGCATCGAGGTCTTAGTAAAGCCGAGTGTGACACGCGGGGCGCGGCACCCGCTGTCCGTAGCGCTGCGGCCGCGTTCTATTCCAGAGCCTTTAATTGTAACAATTGTGCAAAAGTTGTGAATTACAGTAATATATCAACGACCGTGAAATTCGAGTGTGCATTTATAGTTTAATTTGTCTTACCACCAGTATCCAGTAAAAACTAAGAGAACCTTTAATAATAAATGAAAAGTGAGTTTCAATTATTTCATTTCGGGTGACTACCATGTGTGCTTATCTTTTTTTCTTTACTCCTGGTTGTGGATAAACGTGGCGGAGTTTCGTTCTTTTGTTCGGCGTAATAATCGGTGGAACATTTAGAGGAAGTAGTGGGTGGATGCTAGAATCAGCGTCCATGCCAACCCACAGACCATCGCCCCCCCCCACAGTGGTGACCCCAGGTGTAAAGATCACGCAACCTTCGAACTTCGAACTTTGAATGGTGACTTTAATGCAGGTGACTCGTGCTCGGGGGAGAATTTCAAAAATAATCAAAGGATATAACTACTCCAACTCAACACACTCGACTCTTCGACTCCATCGACTTCACTCGACTCCTTTACGACTCATATTGGCATATTGGCACACAATGCTCCCACTCAACCCTTTCGGCTCCACCTATCTTTCATAACCTCAGCTCCTCACCGAACCTCAGCTACTGCGCGTAGCAAAATAACCAGTAGGGTGCCCGATTGCCAGGTCGGCTCCTTACTACCCACCGGCTACTCCGCGTAGCAATCAATTGTTAGGATGCCCGGTTCCACCTCCCTTACTCTTATGTAAGGATCTTTCCTCCTAGGGACTCTCAATGTCCCCCCAGCCACCACGGCTCAATTCAATACACGCCTCAAAGGCAATACACGCCTAAAAGGCAATACACTCCTCACTACGCCGTCCCATATCCCATGTGCAACAACCACCCTTCGGAGCACGCATCATAACCCTAGGGCGCCCTGCGGTTAAACACAACCAACCACCGTCCAGGAGCCCCCTAAGCTAAGTCGCGCAACTTCACCCCAAGCGCGACGGACGGGCACCCCCTTCTGAAGTTGCCGTTCGGTCAAGGTCGCAACTACCGTTTATCGAGCGCCGTAGTCGACACCGGTGCCGATATACCAGGACCTCCCTCGATCGGTAAGCCGCGCAACCGAGTGCCCGCCACCTTTTTCTAGTCCCAGCGGCAAACAATTCGCCATACGAGGGTTGCCTCTTATGTTTCGGGATTTGGCAACCCTAGTGTTGCAATCCGGCAATTGACAGCACTGTCGTAAAGTTGGACATTTTTGAGGTTATACGCACTCAGAACGTTTTGACATACGAGCGCTATTTGTGTTGTTTACAGTAAGTTAAAAGATTCATCTCGGCCCAAAAATGGAATTAAATCGTCAACATTTTCGTGCGATTATTTTTTACAACTTTCGGCGTGGATTAGCTCAGCAACAGTGCATGGATGAACTTAATTCAATTTTTGGCGATGAAGCTCTATCAAGGACCAGTGTTTATCGGTGGTATGGCGAATTCAATCGTGGTCGTAGTTCACTCCAAGATGAATTTCGTGAAGGTCGTCCAAAATCAGTTGTTGTTTCGAAAACCATTGATGCTGTGCGCGAACTGATATTGGAAGATCGTCATGTGACCTATCGTGAGATTGAGACAACCTTAGGCGTTAGTGGGACCAGCATACATTCAATATTGCATAAACATTTGACTGTCAAAAAAATTTGTTAGCGTTGGATCCCACACAATTTGTCAATCGCCCAAAAAAAAGGCTCGTGTCAATTGGTCGAAAGAAATGTTCAAAAAATACGGTCGCGGTGCTTCGAAACACGTCTATGACATCGTGACAGGTGATGAATCGTGGATTTACGCGTATGAACCCGAAAGTAAACAGCAATCGACTGTCTGGGTGTTTCAAGATGAGCCAAATCCAACAAAAGTTGTTCGCGCACGAAGCACTTCCAAGCAAATGGTCGCTTTTTTTTCGGAAAAACTGGACATGTCGCAACCGTACCACTAGAACAACGCAGAACAGTCAATTCTGAGTGGTACACAACCATTTGTTTGCCAGTTGTCTTCCAAGAAATCAGGAAAACCAACCGCTGAAGACGGATCACTATTCACCACGACAATGCGAACTCACACACATCGGCTGTGACAACTGCATTTTTGAGCACCCAAAACATCGATTTGATGGGTCATCCGCCGTATAGTCCTGACTTGGCACCGAATGACTTCTTTTTATTCCCGTACGTAAAAAACAAACTGAGAGGTCAACGTTTTTCGACACCTGAAGAAGCGGTTGCTGCATTCAGAATGCATGTGTTGGAGATACCCCAATCAGGTTGCCAAAATGGCTCGACAATTGGTTCAAACGCATGCAAAAGTTATGGATCTTCATGGGGAATATTTTGAATAACAATAAAGTGATTTTCGATGATCAATATTTGTTTTTGTTCTCTAATCCCGAAATATAAAAGGGAACCCTCGTACAAACGTATGGACGAAAGACACCGACTCTGGACTCGGTGGTCCTCAATTCTATCCACTGACACATCGTTGTACGGTGTCAGTGAGTCCCAATAGGTCCCATCTCCTGGCACTTCGTTGTACGATGCCAGCGAGCCCGAATAGGTCCCGTCTCCTGACACTTCATCGTACGATGTCAGCGAGCCCCTATGGGATTTGACCTATTAGATATGTACAACCTGTTGGCAGATACCGCCAACAACAGGTTAACAAACACAGCGCCTTTATCTGCTTCTTCCCGCACACGCAACTTCGTCACTGCGGACGCGAGCATATTCCCGATAGGTTCCGACCTACTCGGCCGATAACCATGTTGGTCCAAGTGACCCACAACAGGCCAATGGACCACGCCGCACACCCTTGCCCTTGACGGCATCAAGCGGTAACATCCGCGTCCACCATATTTATCGACACGGGCCCAAACTATAACCAGGAACTTGTCATCACGACAGTTCCCTCAACAAATTGCAGCGCCTCCCGAAGTACGTAGGGGCACCTTGTTTTCCAAGCGTTCAGCCCTCCCCCTCATCACCGCACCACCTATTTGAGCATCTCTTTCAGCCCTAACTTTTTTTTTCGTGACTACATCACTGGGGGCATTAGCACCTGTAAATGCTTCACGCATCAAATACATCAAATTTATAATCTAAAACTCACTGTAAAAGAATCCTTACCTTTCATGGATCTCTTCGCATATAAATGTTATGTTCTTGTAGGGGTTTGGTTTCAGGAAGCGTGTCGCCTAGTCCTTAAAAGCAGAAGGGATCTCTTAAAATAGACCGCTCCTGAAAATCCCGTCCTACAAAAGGGGTCGTCGCCGTGCTTCCTCATATACCTGAGGGAAGAGCAACGTCCTTGATTTCGGCCTCAGTCTTGTGTTCCGTGGGGGCCAGGTGTTGGATAAAATTAAAAGTTCGTTTTTGTTTTCTTTGATGTGTGTTTATTACTTTACTTAAGATTATTCAAAGATTTTCTTGGGGTACTTCCTCCAGGGACAATAGACGATATTATACTGCGGCCCGGAGTCACTTACCCATTTCATTTAGAAAGGAAAACAAATCTAAAATTGTATCCCAAAAATACACATTTTCGTACAACAATCTCGATTTTTGGATATTTAGAGTGAGATGTTGTGTTTACTTAAGATAAGAATTCAATTCCTTGAATTCTTACGAAACTATTGCGTAGATGTGGATATGTATCTGCTTTTGTTTTTGTATTTGTTTTTCCTAGTGGAATTTTTTCAAATAGAGATAATGATTTCTGAATTTTGGTTTTCGTTGATGCCGTGGGGCGAATGTAGAACAATAAACGAATATTAGATTCGTTTATTGCGAATTTGATTTTAATTCGGATTTTGGATTAAATTATGCCGTGGGGGCAAATGTTAAGCGATAAACGAATGTTTGATTCGTTTATTGCGAATTTTGGATCATGGTTGGGTTTTTGTGGGTTTTGATAGGATTTTACGTTTTAGTGTATTATTGCTGGGATTTGGATTAGGAATGGGGGAAAAGGTGGTAGGGCTTTTTGGAGCACTACATAAATTCCCTATAAGAATTCTTTCCTAACTAATTATGATCACCTAAGCCATTCGGCACTCTGGTATGCCAGGCAATTCCGCTGTCCACGTGCACACCGAATGTCCCTGGCAATTGCACGGCCTCGGCAACCTTTTGTCCAAGGGACAAAAGCAAACACTAGCGTCTAGTGTCATAAACCGAATTCCTTTGCATGTGAACGTGCATAAAACTTCGATCCCTTTTCGTTCAGAAAGATACGGTACACGACCACCCATCGTATATCTAAGTTGCTTTAGCATCACCAGCATAATAGCTATTTACCCAGTTGCAATAGATTCACCCATGATTTGTTTCCCAACGAACAAACAATCACAACTTCGTGCTTAGCCACCAAACGAATTATCCAGCATATACAAATGCAAGCAAATTCGTTTTGGCCACCGACCCAGGATACGACATACAATTTTCATTGTATAAAGTATCGCAACCATTCGCACCTTTCCCAATGTCTATTCGTATATTTACACAAGGGCATCACTCATCTAAGACTTTTATGACGCCCTCGTCCCATCTTTTCTTTTACCACGTTTGTTCGATCCATCCTCGTCTATTTATTTAGCCGCGATGCACTTCATAGACAACGATCCTCTCGGTCCCTTTGTCCTTACCGCCTGTCTGCTTCGTTTATCCATCGCCTTCGCGCGTGTGTTGAATATGATGATCCTCACGATCACCCATGCACACATACTACCATGACCTCCATTACGAGATCTGGTTTTCTGTTCCACCAAGAGAGACTTTACGTTTCTCTGGTGGTAAGTAAATACATATCCTTAGTGGAGAGGATATCCACCACCACCGAATCGGGGGTGAATCAAGAACCAGATTCTAACTCTCGATGGAGTCTTTTACCAACCACCATCGTGTTCGCATCGAGGTCTTAGTAAAGCCGAGTGTGACACGCGGGGCGCGGCACCCGCTGTCCGTACCGCTGCGGCCGCGTTCTATTCCAGAGCCTTTAATTGTAACAATTGTGCAAAAGATGTGAATTACAGTAATATATCAACGACCGTGAAATTCGAGTGTGCATTTATAGTTTAATTTGTCTTACCACCAGTATCCAGTAAAAACTAAGAGAACCTTTAATAATAAATGAAAAGTGAGTTTCAATTATTTCATTTCGGGTGACTACCATGTGTGCTTATCTTTTTTTCTTTACTCCTGGTTGTGGATAAACGTGGCGGAGTTTCGTTCTTTTGTTCGGCGTAATAATCGGTGGAACATTTAGAGGAAGTAGTGGGTGGATGCTAGAATCAGCTTCCATGCCGACCCACAGACCATCGCCCCCCCACAGTGGTGACCCCAGGTGTAAAGATCACGCAACCTTCGAACTTCGAACTTTGAATGGTGACTTTAATGCAAGTGCCTCGTGCTCAGGGGAGAATTTTAAAAATAATCAAAGGATATAACTACTCCAACTCAACACACTCGACTCTTCGACTCCATCGACTTCACTCGACTCCTTTACGACTCATATTGGCATATTTGCACACAATGCTCCCACTCAATCCTTTCGGCTCCACCTATCTTTCATAACCTCAGCTCCTCACTGAACTTCAGCTACTGCGCGTAGCAAAATAACCAGTAGGACGCCCGATTGCCAGGCTGGCTCCTTACTACCCACCGGCTACTCCGCGTAGCAATCAATTGTTAGGATGCCCGGTTTCACCTCCCTTACTCTTATGTAAGGATCTTTCCTCCTAGGGACTCTCAATGTCCCCCAAGCCACCACGGCTCAATTCAAGCGGCCACGAAAGCCAATACACGCCTCATCTTTTCTTTTACCACATTTCTTCGATGCATCGTAGTCTATTTATTTAGCCGCGATGCACTTCATAGACAACTATCTTCTCGGTCCCTTTGTCCTTACCGCCTGTCTGCTTCGTTTATCCATCGCCTTCGCGCGTGTGTTGAATATTATGATCCTCACGATCACACATGGACACATACTACCATGATCTACTTTATGAGATCTGGTTTTCTGTTCCACAAAGAGAGACTTTACGCCTCTCTCTCTAGGTAAAACGTATCCTTAGTGGAGAGGAACACTTTCTCTCTCGGGGAAACTCACCCCATTAGCGAGTCGGCTCTGCACAAGCTGTTTATCACTGAGTCCAATTACATCCACCGACCACCACGGTCGCGCCGCTCCCGCTCTGCGTAGCCCTCACGGGGACGTGCACATCACAGGGTCGAGTTCGAGCTAGCGTTGTCTAATTTTCTGAACGTATTTTAAAACTAGCGTTTCCTAAGTGCTTGTTATCCTGGTAAGTGGAGTTGTCGAGTTGTGTTTCCTTTTTTTAACGTGTGAGCGAGCCGTCAAATCATAATGACATTTGTGTTCAGATAGTAATAGTCAGCACCATGGTGAAATTACTATAACAATAGCGGACATATTAATAAAAGTTTTAACTAGTTGAAATCAGTGTTTCATTTGACTTTCGTTTCCTGGTGATTGTGAAGAGTTGTGGGGACGGAGTAGAACCCTGTGCCGTACGCCGGCACCACGATTTCGCCCCCCACAGATGTACCCAACCGTCTTCCACTTCATCTCGTTTCTGGCTATGACGCGTTTCAGGAGTCGTTTTGTTCGTCACTTGTATTCATAGTAACCTTTGAGTTCCAATGCTCCAGCTATTAATTATCAACTGAAGTAATGTAAAGCTCCTCAATAGTATACTGGTTAGTATACCCGCCTGTCATGCGGGAGACCGGGGTTCGTTTCCCCGTCGGGGAGCTTCTGGCGCAAGACTAATGACCTTGCCCGGAAAAAACAAATCATTATGGAAAATTTAACAAGCCTCAGGACTTGCTAAATAAGGCCAAGACCGGTTCCAGGTTGTAGTGCCGATGATGATGATGAAGTAATGTAAACATAATATTCTTAAGTTAAAAACAAAACCGAAAGCCATAAGTTTAACCAATAAACTTTTAAATAGTATTGGACTTCAGCTCGAGGGTAGTTATGAAGTAATGAAATTGCTGTAAATGGAAATTGAAATAAAGGCACCGCTCATTTCACAAGTTCCCGTTTACTTTATTAATTTCATCAACGCGAATCCATCAAAACCGTCCCTTTGTTTCAAATTAATTCTGTATTAACATTGCATATCTGGGACACACACAGTTTTCCGACTTTTTGAAATCGCATAATTGTGGTGGAAAGTAGGGTAATTAAAACTTTCGTCTTTCCAACGAGCAGTTACTATCTGGTCGTTGTCATGGTAAAATGCTCATGAAACGACCGAATTTTTATCTTCTCCATGTCTCATCTCATAACAAGAGTACCCGGCCCCTTCGTTCAGTGGCATATTGGAGAGAATGGCAGAACTGCAGGATAGGGAGTGTCAAGAGTGAAATCGAACACCCTTAGGTGTACAGAACATAGTTATCAAACACTGCAGTTGGTGAGTTCAGATAGCATTGTTCAACTTAGTTGACCGAAACATGAAGCCCAATAATGAAGAAGAGGGGTACATTGATATGGGACCCACCGACAAGGGATTAAGTCTGCTGTTGTGGTTTTTAGGAAGTTCAGACGTCGTTAACAACTCCGAATCCAATTTCTTCTTACGAGTATAAGTTCGTCCAGTTCTCTGTTGTCGCCTGCTTTCTTCTTATTTATTTGGTGGTCACCAGACATTGAATACAACAGGCAAGGAATGTATTTAAACTGTGCATTGGGAAGGACAAGAATGTTTCAGTTGCCTTAGAAATGGCGTCTTAATGAGCAGAAAACAAAAATAAGACCAACAGCAAAGTGTTTGGTTTGTGTTCAATTCGGATCAATTTCCTTGCTTTGTGCATGTTATCCTTTCTTCGTGACTGCCAGGGAGAATGTTGTCAAACAAGTACAAAGGAGTCGAATGGGAATTGAGTTTTGCGGTTTTGTCAGCGCACAAAGGAACTCGCCATAATCTATATGTACATGCTGTGCTGAGTAATCCTTGAGTTTGTCATTTGAAAAGGGAGAATCTAGAATTATGAATTTTAAAATTTTTCAATGACCGTTCAATGGAATTTTATAATTGGTAGGTGGCTCCTTGAGAGCATTTTAATTCTGTTGTTATTTTGAAGCCAATTAAGAGATTTGCAAATTATTAAAAAGCATAAGGTATTGTATACCAGTGTAGTAGGATGTTAATATGATCGGGAAATTGTGCAGGACAATGACATCATTATTGCTGGGGAAGACATACATGTATTTCCCAAATGTAACGGGTGTTTCAATTAAAAGGAAACGTATTTAATGTCAATACAGCTTAAACGTCAAAACATTTTTTATATAATTTTGTTATATTTAACAAGGAAAAACTTTGGCAATTCAGGTATCCAAAATTAAGATACCTAAAAAAATGGCATTCAAATAAAAATGCATTCGCGTTCTTCGCAATTTTTGGGTCAACGTCATTAACCAACTGGGTGCAGTTTCGAAATACGTTGCAAAATTTAGAGAAACTTGGTCGGTAATAGATACAAAACATCTGTGTGTGCGTCACCGTGCCCATTGGCTGGTTTGCAGTCAGAGGTATACCGGCTGTATTATAACGGCGCCTCTCTGACACCGGGTCGAATCAGAGCAGCAAGCAGACCTTACTATATCAAAGAGGGGCTCTGATATTGCGGACTATTTGAAACCCCAAGATTGGTCGACAAAAATGAATAACCAAATAACAAAAACAATCTCACGAAAAACCCGGTAAGCGTAGGTGTGATGAGCCGACACTATCATAAGGGAACAAATCATCAACAAAACACCGACTCGGCAAAACGAAGACGTAGGGAAAAACGAAAAAAGCAGGATATACGTGTCGGGACGTGGAATGTTCGAACGTCATATAAACCAGGCTCGATACAGACGGTCGTAGAAAACGCGAAACAATATCAAATGGACATCGTGCGCTTCAGGAAGTCCGACTCCCACATCAAGTAATCGAAACCAACGAGTTTGTATTGGCGTGTGGAGGTACCGATACACATTACCTCAGGACTGGCTTCATCATAAGCAAGAAGATTACGCCCCATGTAAACGATGTAAAATTTATTAATGACCGAATGTCGGTGCGCAAAATTCAGGGACCATGGTACAATTATGTATTTCTAAACGTACATGCCCCAACAGAATCTACCCACGAAGAAACGAAGGACACATTCAACGAGACCCACAGGAAGTATTCGATGGGATCTCATCATTCGATGTTAAAATCCTCCTCGGAGACCTTATTGCGAAAATTGAAAAGGAAGATATCTTCCAACCAACTATAGGTAAAGAAAGTCTACACGACGTTTCAAATGATAATGGAATTCGTACTATCACGTTCGCAGCGTCGAAAGATCTGTTAGTGAAAAGCACGATGTTCAAGCACAAGACACCACTCGAATATCCTTGACGTAAGATCATGTAGAGATCGCGACTCAGATCATCTTCTAATTATGGTCAAATTTAGGAGTCGGCTCGAATCAAACCCAAACGGCCAGTCACGGGAGACGAGGAAAAAGTTCGAAATTGATAAACTAAAAGACCTGCGCAAAAGGGCTGAATATCAATATCCAGAGCCCGCTTTCAACGAAGTTGTAAACGCAATAAATCGATTGAAAAACAACAAGGCTCCGGAGTCGACTGCATACCGGCAGAGCTTCCGAAGCATGGAGGAGAGGCAACCGCTCGAAATAGTCCACTTCCTCATCGACAAAAGACACCACTAGAATATCCTTGACGTAAGATCATATAGAGGAGCAGATTGCGACTTCGATCATCTTCTAGTGATGGGCCAAATCAGGAATCGCCTCGCATTGATAAACTCAAAGACCTGCACAAAAGGGCTGAATATCAACACGAACTAACAAATAGATTTAACATCCTAGAGCATGGCAGCAGTGAGGAAGAGGAACGAGTGTGGACACTAAATCGACATCGATCAGAGACACAATCAAAGAAACAGCCCAAAAGGTATTAGGATTTAAGAAAACAGTTAAGTCCAAACCTTGGTTTGACGATGAGTGCAGGGCGAAGATCGAAGAACGTAAACAACTTAGAGTGATCCACTTTGCAATATATTATGAAGTCAACGCAGAAAGATACGCGACAATTCGGAGAGAGACAATGAGACTCTTCAAACGCAAAAAAACCTGAATGGGAGAAGACTCGGATCGTATAAAACCTAGAAAATGGGCGAACAAAGAACATAAGACGTATATATGCCGGCATCAATTCAATTAGAAATGGTTACCGAGGAGAGCCAAAATAATTCACGACAGAAACGGCTGTCTGGTCCCAGAAACAAACAATATCGTGACGTGAAGGTGGAAGCAGTAACTTGCTCAATGTACGCACACGTCAACCACAAATAAACGCACCAGGCGTACATACAGCCGAGCCTCAGATTCCAGAGCCTTCTTTAAACGAAGTTGTAGACGCAATAAATCGATTGAAAAAGAACAAGGCTCCCGGAGTGGACTGCATACCAGCAGAGCTTGTGAAGCATGGAGGAGGGGCAACCGCCCGAAAGATCCACCAGCTCATTCAAACAATATGGGATAAGGAAGTCGCCCCGGAAGAATGGAAAAACTCAATAGTCGTTCCCATTTTCAAAAAGGGTGACAGATCTGAGTGCGAAAACTACAGAGGAATATCATTGCTCCCAACCACATACAAAATGTTAACAAATGTCATTCTGGCGAGAATCACACCGTACGCAGAAGAAATATTGTGAGACTACCAATGCGGATTTCGTAGGAACCGCTCAACAAGCGGCCAAATGTTCACAATAAGGCAACTGCTGGAAAAGAAGTAGGAATACGGAGAGACGGTTCACCAACTGTTCGTTGACTTCAAAAAAGCCTACGACTCAGTCGCAAGGCAAAGACTCTACCATACTGTAGTCGAGCTAGTTGTTTACGTTCTTCGATCTTCGCCCTGCACTCATCGTCAAACCAAAGTATTCTTAAATCCTAATACCTTTTGGGATGTTTTTTTGATTGTGTCTCTGATCGGTGTTCATTTAGTGTCCAAACTATTAGCTTCCTCTTCCTCACTGCTCCCATTCTCTAGAATGCTAAATCTATTCATTAGTTCGTGTTGATATTCAACCCTTTGCGCAGGTCTTTTAGTATATCAATTTCGAACTTTTTACTCGTCTCCCGTGACTGGCCGTGTGGGTTTGATTCGAGCCGAATCCTAAATTTGACCATACTTAGAAGATGATCTGAGTCGCGATCTGCTCCTCTATATGATCTTACGTCAAGGATATTCGAGTGGTGTCTTTTGTCTATGAGAAAGTGGTATATTTAGTTACGGGTTACGCCGTCGGGTGACATCCATGTGGCTTTATGAATTTGCTTGTGCTTGAGCATCGTGCTTTTCACTAACAGATCTTTTGACGCTGCGAACGTAATACTTCGAATTCCATTATCATTTGAAACGTCGTGTAGACTTTCTTTACCCGTAGTTGGTTGAAAGATAGTTTCCGTTCCATTTTTCGCATTGAGGTCCCCGAGGAGGAATTTAACATCGAATGATGAGATCCTATCACAACCAACCGTAGCAGAACTAAATTGTTGATAGTTCTACGGTTGTGACACAAGCTAAATGTAAAGTGTTATACCAGAATATATTATAATAAATATGTTCTTGTCACCCCTAGTTGCCAGTAAGTTATGATCCAAGATAATTCTCTAGCCTGCAATTTTGAATCTAAGAAAAAACATGAGATAAAGAATGTTTCAAAAAAGAAATGAATATGTGTGACAAACTGCTTTCGAAAAGGCAAAAGCGATGTTAATTATCGATGAGCCTCGTTCGTGTAGCGGCACAGAACTAGTAATATATTGATTAGTAGCAATATATATCTGACACGCGCATTCCATGTGGCAGTTTCAGTTGTGCATCAAAAACTAAAAAATATACTCGCCCTAAGCCCTTATACCAATTCGTGTTATTAATTAAACAATACCACCTTGCAGGCTGTTAAACATAGCTTTATTGTCTCTATTTAGCAGTACCAGGTCTAGGGTCATAAAGGACTCCGGAAGGAATTTTATCCCTCTGTTATTCTGTTTGCTTCGTCACATACAAGGCAATTCGTTAAACTTCCCAGCTAAGACAATTGGGTGCTTTTCACTCGAACCAGATCATTCAGCAATCTTCGAATTCGTATATTTTTAAGTTCGGAGTGGCGTAGCAGCTACCATAGATTCAGCAACATTTACGTAGTGGGGTTTCAAAAGAATGCGTACCATTATTTGGAGGTATGCCGAAAACACCAACTTATTAACTTTCTTTTACATAGTGTTAATATCTTTCTTTCTTTTTGGAACACCCTTTATTTGAGAAGGCATGTTTCCTAGATTTACAATAATCAAAGTTAGACAGCCAATTGCAAGATGTTGATCATCTCTCTGACTTTGGGAGATAAACATCATGTAAACCAAACAGCATAAGTCTATCTCTCAGCAACTATAAATTCGCTTGCATGTGTCGAACGATGATATTAAAATAAAAACCGACAAATAATCGTCATATCTTAGGATGGATCCTACTATAAGATACAATTTTATGGAATCTAATATTATAAGTTGAAAAAAGTGAAGGATTGTAATGAAGAATTTCCTTTTGTTCATACATTTTACCTTCGCAAGACTTATTGAAGGTATATGTCATATCTAAGGTATGCGAATCCTGAAGAAAGAATTCTTTTTGTGGTTCTCATCTCCCGCAATAAAGAACATGTTATGCCAACCCGAACTGTGAATACCTCTGCCGTGCATTGAATATAAGGATTAAATCATATGAGTATGTACGCAAGGTACTTTGATGTAGACGGAGATATGCATATGAAAGGAAAGCAAAGCAATCCAAAGTAATATGAGTGAATTCTGAGTAAAACAAACAATAAAATCGTTAAGCGGGGAAAGGAAAATATGACTTTAGATACAAATACTTCGAAATGATTCCTTATTGGAGCTTGAAGGTAGCAAAACAGAAACTTTGGAACAACGACGACGACCAAGGTAAATTGCTGGATAGAGAAATCTGACTGATTTCGAAGTCATAACTGAAGTAGGATTCATAATTTGGGCGCTCTTTTCAAGTAAAGTTTGACTGTTCTATGTTTATACGAGTAGGCTAAGAAAATTGTACATGATGTAATATGAAACTACCAAAAGGACTGTTGTCGCTCTTCATCCGTTATTTATATAAGTGTCTGCCCTTGAATATTTACTTCATGAAATGTTGAAAACTAACGATGCCATGGGAAGAGGTTTTTTTCTCTGTACGAATGAAGAAGATACTTCTGGATCGATCTACTGGAATATTAACTTTTATCAGGACTTCTTGGTAATATTCTTCTCGAAACGTCTTTCCCTTCGGGGAAGGGAGTTTACCTGTTAGCCGACTCATTTCACCACACATGCTGGATTATACTACATAATTTATTATCTCATTAAGGTCATGCCTGACATTGTCCTGTCATCTATGTCGTAGAGTTGCTCTTCCATCAAGTTTTCTCTGGTCGGTTTGTGGGGTTCTTTAACCCACTTCCAAAGAACCTCCCATTACCATCATTTTTCTGCCTTCAACTTACCTGCAAATGAGCATCGTAAGCTACTCTGAATCACCTTTCACCTGAAAACATAAATCCACGGCCAGATTACCATCTTGCCGTGGCATCAAATTTTCACCCCGGGGCATGCTTGCATACGAACTATCATATTCTAAAAACCAATTCGGTTTTCCCATCGCGTAACCGACATTAACATCCGAAAATGTCAATACACATGGCTGAGGAGCATTTTCCCCATAATTGGCATGTCATGCTTACCCTTGCCTTATCGGAAGACCCATCGGCTGATCGTCCTATCGGCAATACACAGCATAACCATCGCTGGCTACCCACAAGCGATCGAGTGTTATTTAAAGTAAACACACAGAGAAACCTATTGCCTACAACCCCTTGGCTTTATCCTTTATGTACAAACATTTAATTGTGCAGCTGAATGACCGACTCATGTAGTTGACGACGTTCCTCCGTTGACCGTGGCCTCGTCATATTTAGCACTAAACGCACTACTTAAAACATGATCTGGTCTTTTCTTTGTAAGCATCTATAGCGTTGGGGATGATAGTGAAGAACGTGTGCTTCGAACTGACACTATGACAGTTAGAATCACCAAAAATTGAACCAATGCGTAACACATCAGGCTACTGGCCGTGTTTCGAATTTGATTTTTAAACTCAAGTACATTCAACTGATGTGAATTGTTATGTTATCGCTATGGTATACGGCTCAGATGCATTTTCTTATTCGATTTTCGTTCGGTGTTCTTCACTATTTGCTTGTGTATTGTGTGTGTATCTGTTAGAAATGCCACACTACTCCCTCCTCAGTAACTCTCTTACGACCAGCTTCGTGTACGATAGACGGAGCGAGCGAGAGAACGTTGGAGCAGGCGAGTGTGCTGGTGCTCTATGCGGAAGCCGTGATCGTGTCGTGAAGTTATGTTTCCTATGGGAAAGTGTGTGCTGTGTGTACACAGATCAAGTCGGGTTGTTGCGTTAAGCAAGGATAGTGAAGTTCGTGATTTGAACATACGATGAAACGAGTGAGAAGCGAAGCTATGAAGCATCAGGCTACTGGCCGGTGCTTGTACGAACTCGTTTTTTAAACTCAAGTACATTCATCTGATGTCAATTGTTATGTTATTGTGGCGGTTCCTCCAAATCCCACTGACCACTTACCTAAAGAACCCCCACCCCTACGACCCAATCTTATAAGTTCGCTAATCAATCGCATTAGCACTTTAAATGCTTCACGCATCAAATTGATCAAGTATATTTAGCTAAAAGCCCCTAGAAGGGAATTCTTACCTGCATGCATAAAAAATTCATCGGTTCACATATAATACAATTGCATAATCAGGGAATCTTACCCTTGAGTTGGCTAATCCCAGCCTCAACATGTGTACAATAAAAACTACCTACATACACATCGGCTGGCGAAGCTTTTACCCAACGATAAACAGTCCAACGCAGCTGCATGTAATTAGCGCAATAGACGTTGAGACTAACTCCCTAACTCGCACCATGTGCAAACAAAAGAACGCTGTCCTTCAAAGACCTTCTGGCGATACCATAAACAATCCACATCGTTTGTGGTATCCCAAATGCAATTCTCATTTAATGAGTTTCAGCTTATTTATTTAGCTGACCCTAATCATAGATCGATGCATTAGGTCGCTTCTCCTTTGTTCTTTTTCCCTCGCTGTAGGTTTTGTTTATCCTTGCTGAAATGCATCACATACACACCACTGCACCAAAAGATCGCATTTCCTTGGTGGCCACACCCTTGAGAGAAAAATGTTCTCTCTCTCTCTTCCGTTCCTTAACCCTAACCGAGGATGGAATTATTCAAGTCAGAGTTCTATCCTCGGGAAGTCTAATTACATCCACCGACCACGCAGGTCGTGGCGCTCCCGCTCCCCGGTGCGCAGGGGGACGCGTATAAATCTCAGTTTACGGTATCGTTAACAAAAATAACAAATATTACCTCGAAAATTCTGTAACATCTAATCGGTAAAGAAGGAAATAAAAATTAAAGTGTAAATTTGGCGTCGTTTCTCAGGCGCCAAGTGCTGGATAAAAATATCGACTTTCGTGCCTCGGCTTAAAAGTGTATTAATCAAAACTATTTCTGTGGAAAAACTATAATAAGAAAAAAAAATAAAGATCAATTTCTATCCGTACCAGTGGCGTTTCTGTGTTTCATTTAACTTGTTTCCTGTGTTGTGAAGTATTGTTTTGTGTTGTTTTCCTTGCGAACGGTGATTTACGGGGGACCTTTTAGAACTGGCGGAGACGAGGTAGAAGCCGGTGTCGTACGCCGGCACAACGACCTCGTTCCCCACATTATCACTATGGTATACGGCTCTGATGCATTTTCTTATTAGATTTTCGTTCGATGTTCTTCACTATTTGCTTGTGTATTGTGTGTGTATCTGTTAGAAACGCCATACATCCACTTAAAAAACGGCATCATTAGCGTTCTATTGGATTGGGTCAAACGTTGTTAGCGACGCGTCACTCTACTATATGTCCAGGAGAGACGTCGCCTGAATACATCGCGCAAATTATCCCAGAAAGAAGCCGCCTCGAGGATTACAGCAACTTATCCCCAAGAAGACGCTGCATGTACAACAACATCGTTTCGATTCCCACGACGACACTAATTGCTTGACTAGTAACCACTCAAGCACTAGTTACTCGATTCCTGGGAGGACGCTAACGCCACAATGGCAGTACACACAGCAGCTGCTCGCTGCACAATGGCACAGGGCGACGATGGGCATGTGAAAACAGGATATAAAGCTAAGAAAAATAGTAAACCATTGAGTTTCACTTGCCTCAGCAAAATATATGAAAAATTCATATACGAGAAGCTAAACAACTTTAACAATGCCAGGAACCTAATATCTGATTTCTAATTTGGAGTTAGAAGAGCGCACACCACCTCTATGGCTCTCACCATTTTTCAAAACCACGTCTGCATGCGCCTCTTTAATAAGGAAGCCACTATTGCGGTGAGCCTTGATATTGAAAAGGCTTTCGACACGACGGGGATCGAAGGTGTCGTTTTTAAACTGTTGAACACTCGTTTTAGTAGAACGCTGTGTAGTATCATCTACCACTTCGTTCGAAACAGAACATTTCAAGTTCGAGTGAATGGAAAGACATCCCGAAATTTCAACGCTGCTACAGGCGTAACACAGGTCTCCATTATAGGCCCAATCATATTTAATACCTTTACCTCAAATATTCCTCGCCCTTTCTACGGGAGAGTAAACCAGATATGCTATGCGGATGACGTCGTAGTACACACACCATCCAAAAGCCCTAAACTCGCAACAAATCGACTCATCTGTTACCTGGATGAACTGTATCACTATTACAGTCGATGGAAAATTCGAGTTAATCCATCAAAAGCAGTAGCTATAATTCTGAGTAGTAAACATTCTCAACCTTTTTCTCGATATTCACGGAACATTCGAATACAAATGAGAGATACTACGATTAGAGACAGGACGGAATGAAATATCTTGGGGGCACTTATAGCCCAAAAATGAATTTCATCAAACATCACCCACAATCTTCAAAGGCCCCTCGGTCGGTCTGACCAACTGGACAACATTTTGAATTGGAACAACAAAGTTGACACCACCGTAAACCTCTCTACTATAATCAGCTAATTCAATCTAGAATATCGTACGCCTTTCCTATAGCGTCCTGTATATCTTCGGCCCAAATGAAAGACTTCGAGTTTTCGAAAGAAAACTCCCCAGAAGATGCATCAGCCACTCTAAAAGGGCTGACAGCCGCTATTACCCCAACTCTCACCTGTATGAAGGTGCCTACATTACCCATATTGACGAGTACGTGGTACAATCAGCATACAAGTACCAGGAAAACATTCAGAACAGCCTACTTGTACGTGAGTCTTACCTACTTGACCCTTCAATTGAGTACAATTTCTTCTTCGGTACAAAACTGAAGAAAGCACCCTTTCCAACAACATTCCCGTCTATAATATAGGATTATTGCATCCCTCCCATAGGGTCTACTGCTGGCACACTACACACATGCATGCATAGTACAAGAAGTCACAAATAAACACACACATACACCGTCCAAAGCGCAGATTATCAGACGCCAAAGACGTAATATGTGTTAACTACTTCACTAAAGACCAACTGGTTTTGTATAATTTCTATCCCACCATCCCTCCATCCAAGTAGTTAGAGATCTTTTAACTAACCCTGTAGACGTTATCCTTAGATAGCTACCCCCCCCCCCCCCCCCCCCCCCTTTTATTTTTAATTTTTATTTTTATGATATCTTGAGACCGAGCCGAACATCCCCTCGGATGTGTTTGAGCCGGAGACAAGATGAAGGGGCCTTTTGTCCTTGCGCCCCCCCCCCCCCCCCCCGCGTCATTCAAATTTTTTATTTTTTTATTTTTACCGTTGAGTTCTGTTTCAAGGCTCAAGGGATGGTGTAGGACGTAGGGATTTTATTGTAAATTTAGGTTAAAATTAGAAGTACACACAAACGCCAACTTGCTGTCCGTGTGGCAGAAAATGCGCCGAGGATTGTTAGGCTTTTCACATTTCTGCGGTATGCCTTATGTCTACATTGCCCCCGTGTGGCTTATTGCCCTTAGTGATTTCTTCGCCCGAAGTCATTATCTTCGGCTGCGATATGTTTGCATGGTTTCATCTCATTGTAGGAACAGTGTTAATTCGTTTATTGTTTATCTTCTGTTTCCATAATGGTCCTTTCGATGAAGGAAAACCCAATTGCAGCTGTATCAAGAGGAGATCGAAACATTGTTTACATCTTGGCCGCATTAATATCGCGTGGGATTTTTGGTGGCTGTCGGCGTCTGGCGATCAAACGAATTCGTTTTTAGTATTGTGTCCTTCAATAGTCGTGCAAGTATGATCGGTTACTAGAGGAAATGCTCCCACGTGCCTGTGAGCAGATGAGGCTGAGGACACTACTATATATGGCTCCTTTAGCTGTGCGAAAAGTTATTTATCCCTACAGGTGATTTATGAGGTTTGCAGAACCACCACAGCATAACGGGAATGCGTTCCTCCAACATTTTGGGTTTCGGCGGGTTTGGCTTGAGAGAGCGAAACAAGTACGAGGGTGAATCAAATATAAACGGTAATTGTACTTTTTTGCTTAGCAACAAGTTGGGAGCTAGATATTCTTGTGTGTGGCTGTTGTTTGGCTTATGAAGAGTAAAGGGACCGGCTTGGCTAGCACCCGCTCTCGAGTTTGTAGCCAGTATAGCCATGAGCGACTAAGATGTACATACGTCTGTTGTGTAACGGATTATTTTAAAAATTTTAACAAATGATTACGTTAACCCCTCGGACATTTTTTCTCGATTGAAGGCAAGGTTTGGTAATGACACACTGTTTCAGAATCGTGTGTATATGTGGGCCAGAGGATTTAAAAGTGGGCGAGAACGTATCGCAAAATGAAAGTCATGATCATTGCACAAGGAAATGTCGTAGAGATGACAACATCCGTGCCGTTCTAGAGCTTATTGAAAGTGAAGATAGGATCGTCGGTGATAATGGATTGAACACTTCCATAGCTGATACTGTGGGAGTATTAACTTATGCACCTGCACGGGCGCGGATTCAGATAACACCCACTGACTGTCTAAGTCCGATGAAACAACTGTCACAAAAGCAAGCCAAACGAATGTAAGAAATGAAACGCCGTAGATTGGAATTCGATGTAAATTGTTCATTTCTTGTTTATGGTGTATAGTATAAAAATATTGTGTCTTATTTATTCACTGAGTTACAAGTTCTCACATTTACGGTAATCTATCTTATAATCATTGTTCATATGCACTCCGCCAAAGTTGAGTTGGTTAACAATGTATTAAACTGTTTATTAAGTTTTCGGCACTCGCGATAATGAATTTTATAATTATTGTTCACCTGTACTCTGCCACTGTTGAGTTCGTTTTTGTTTCTTAAATTCTCTTTCCATTGATTACTATAAGAGAACTCCTCGCGTGTGTGCACTCCGTGGTGGTTACTATCTGACTCCTTATTATTTTTAAACTTGAAAAAACGAAAGACAGAGACTCGACGTCTCTCCTCGAAGGGCTATAAAATTTGACTCCCTGAGTGGCTGTTGCACTCAACATCCCCTAGCTGCGGTGGTGGTGAATTTCCATCGATATGGGAGGAGCCGAATCGGATCATTTCTTTGCTGAATGAATGAACGATCGATTGGGGTTTTTTTTTTGGGAGAATTTCCCTGCGGTGACCGTACAGGTCAAGTACAGTGCCCTTTCGCTGGAAGTGAGGCAACGATCGCTCCTGCAACTGTACAAACAAAGGAACTGGTATTAGGGGCTGCAGGCATCGTTGAGATAAGCGGTAGCGAAAAATCGCCGAAGGAAGAAATAGGTTTCTGTGTGTTCTGTAAATAGAAACGCTAATTCGGCGAGTTATACGCTGAGATGGGCATTTGTTTGATTTAACCAATGCTGCATGGGAACGTCGGCTGTTTACATAATCGCCCAGAATCATACTGTTGCAAGCAATACATTTCTCTGTGACGATAAGCCAACCGCAGATTTGTTCGCCTATGGCAAAGGCTAGGGTGGCTATTGTTTGGTTAAGAAAACTGTGTGTGGGACACAATCATTGGCATGCTTGTTTGAATAGCAATCATGGTCGTGTCCGATGCAATGGATGTTAGTTTTCGGAAAACTGTATCATAGGACATGAACAACGATTGCGGTCATGTCCTATTCGATGATCGGGTGTCGCTTGGGCGATCAATGGTCGGAAAAATCCGCTGCAGCTGTGTCAACAGATCCGCTGGCCAGCGTGTGTTTGTCGATTATAATTGCTGACAAGTTGAGCCGATTGGGTTGGTATGGTTCATGTAATATGAACGAAATGATTTGTTTGGTGTGCATGCTTGCTGGGGTCTTACTTTTAGGTGAACGCGAATGAAAAGTAGCTTACGCTGCTCGATTGCAGGTAAGTAAAGTGGCTTGTGGAGTGAGGGAAAGGCAGGCTGATTTAAGGAAATGGGTGGTTCTTTGGCAATACTTTAAAGAACCTTCACAATGCCTACTTCTGATGAGATTTCTCCAACAGTTAAGCGGCGATCACTTTCAACAAGCTCTAGAACGGGACGGATATTGTCATTTGTACGACTTGTTTTGGGATGGCGTTTTTCCTTGTAGTAGTCTGACGGCACAAGGTCAGGCAGGTGTACTAGGTGGGGCAACATACCTAAGCTCCAATAATTTTTAACGGGTCGCCAAAGATGTGTGTGATCTGGCGTTGTCATGATGGAGCACATCTCCTTTAGGATAAACGAACTCCGAATGTTTCTACAATATACTACAGATTCGTCCAATTGCCGATAGTACCATAACCACAATCAGAATCTGAAAAGGAGTTTGTGGATGGGAAAAATGTTTCGCTACGTGATTGTAATAGCCAATCTTACGGAGCGAGTCTCCTTGTCTTTAAACGGACGTGGGTCCTTATGTTAGACAGCTCTCTAGTTGCTCGTCGGGGTCGCCGCCGTGCTTCTGGGGTCTCCAGGAAGAATGCCGACCGATTGTTGAATATGGGCCTGGGAATCTGCGGGACCCAATGAAACGGTTGATTCAAAAACTATTTTTGCTTTGATTGATTTTAATTTATTAATATAATTGATTTATTGGCGCCCTTGCACGTCGGACACCAATCGAGACTGATCCTCGAATCCACAATCCGTCGCCCTTTTATACAGATCTTCATTGAAATTTGAATGTGACAAATTGGAGAAAAGGATGGGGTTGGAGACGGAGCAGCACACGACGGCCGACTAGCAGCACACGACTGCTGACTGGCGGACTGAGCATCGCACATTTTATACTCTGGCTCTCTTTGTTCCTGTGACAACATGCGAACGAAGGAAAGGCGACAAAATTGCGAATATAAACAGCGGCAGTGGGGGAGTTGAAGCAGAACAACACAAGCACCGGGCAAGACACCAACGCCCGTAATCCAGAGCAGAGTCCAGTTCTGGAGGTGCGCTAATTAAGCAATAACTAAGCTAAGAAATCGTATTCAGTAATTGTATTGTATGTAAAGTTAATAAACGTTCCGAAAGAGTAAAATCAGACTTTACAATGGGTGTTGCGGATTCGCAATTAAATGCAGCGGGGAGAATCTAGTACGTTTATCGTCTAGTACACTTCCCAACCACCACACATGACACACCTGTCAGCAACCGCTGACAGTGCTTCATCGCCAGCGAACTGTCACACTTTTGAATGTGTGACCAACGTCTTTTTGAGTCAGTCAACAATCGGCGTCCGTCGGTAGTAGTCAGTTGCCTGTTATCCATGTATACAACTAAGTTTAATACCAGTGTCCAAAATAAAGAGTGCACTCCCCAACAGTTAGAAAACACGATCGTTCATTTATTTGTGTGTTCATAGACCATAACGAGTGTTGTTTTAACCTCTTCCAGGATATTCGAACTGTATTGTACTTTTTAATCTTATCTTATCTTCTAAAAGTGACATCGGTGAAGTTGAGTTCCAGGCTGCTGTGTCCTTCGTCCCAGTGGGCCATAGGCAATTTGATTTGTCTAGGGTTTAACCAGTTTTCGCTGAATTTAGGCAACGGACTAAAGTGAGAAGGACGCCTGTCGCACCCAACACCGACACCATTCCCCTGGTCGCCGGAACTCCTTACCCTCATTATTGGTCGTTCGATCGCCAACAATGGGAATTCGTATATATTTTTAGAACATATTACAACATAAACATCTGGCTGCGATGTATATAGAGATAAGGAATGTAGGAATTGGTTCGTTTGACACATGTTTGATTTGGTTGTGTTATGGACGCTTTGTGTGCATGCTTGATAAATGGACATACAATGCATATGAAGATATGCGTTGTGATGTTTGGATGATAAGCGATTTCTGGGAATTGATAATGGCTTATTTGGTTCAGTCTGTCTAACATTGAACTGAATGTTAGATTTAAATGTATGGTAAGGAATGAATTGTGCAATGTATCGGGCATTTATTCAATTAGGGATTTTTAATTTAGATTTGTGGATAAGTCAACGTCGCCCAGCTCAGGGAGTCCGATTTCTTCTTTCGGAGCGGGTACAAGTGCCACAAGGTCAGTCACGAGTCACACAAACGGTGAGAGTTCTTTCGTTCCCAAAAAGCATTTTATTAAATACATCCAGTGAAAGTGATTTGCATTTTGAAACGATATTCGTCAATTGGAATTCGTAGAACAATAATATTCGGTTTAGTAAAGACATATAGCAATAGTGACTTGTATTTTAAAGCGATATTCGACAATTTGAATACTGTGAACAATTACGATTACAACTAATAAAGAACCATTGTAAGACGCAACTGTTTTTTTTAATATTTTCATCGCTTTCCAGTGTACATCGGTGGATTTACTTTCCTGTGTTCTCCTGAAGATCAATTAGTGCTCCCAATAGAGTCGTGGTGGTATTTGTCTGAATCCGTGTCGTACGCCGACACACTAGCAACAAACCCCACAGATCCTCAAATCCACAATCCATCGCCCTTTTGTACAGATCTTCATTGTGATTTGTATATGAGAAACTGGAGAAAAGGATGGGAATTCGAATATATTTTTAGAACATATTAGAACATAAAAATCTGACTGCGATGCATATAGAGATAAGGATTGTAGGAATTGGTTCGTTTGGCACATGTTTGATTTGGTTGTGTTATGGATGCTTTATGTGCGTGCTTGATAAATGGACATACAATGCATATGAAGATATGCGTTGTGATGTTTGGCTGATAAGGGATTTCCGGGATTTGATAATGGATTATTTGGTTCAGTTTGTCTAACATTGAACTGAATGTTAGATTTAAATGTATGGTAAGGAATTAATTGTGCAATGTATCGGGCATTTATTCAATTAGGGATTTTTAATTTAGATTTGTGGATAATTGTTAAATATTGTGTATACTTAGGTAGGGAAATAGTAGGGCTTTGCCAAGCACTACATTGTAGGGTTATATTTTATTAAAGATTTGTTTTTCTTACCTCCAAAGCTGCATCAATTAAAAGGCGATTTTAATTATTTTTATTTAATTTTATTTAATTTATTTAATTTATTTATTTCAAAGTTTCCTTGTGACCGTTCTGGCCTCCGGATCCAAACTCATCTAGAATCCAAAATGCACTCGCCTTTTATACCCTGTGGCAACAGAGATTTGTTAAAAATATTACTTAAAAATTCCAAGAAGCCCAAACAAAATTGTGTGTGCTTCAATTGGAATAGGATTCCCGGAAGTGTACACGAACTCTATTTGAACTAATTCCCGGAAGGAGAAATCATGAAATGCATTTAGTATTACGCATTTCATGTTAGGATTATTCGGAATTGAATCAATGTACGACAAATGGATTTTGGTTTAATTTGGTCGTGCATATGATTCAATTGGATTATGGGTGAGGTAATTAGGAATTTGAATCAATGTGCGGCAAACCAACTTTTGGTTTAACTTGTCGCTCATATGATTCACTTGGATTGGGATTATAGGTAAGTGGGTGAGAGTAGTGATTTAGGATCACTACATTCCTCCCCCATTTAGAAAAGAAACTTAATCTAGAAGAGGTTAATTTTTTAGAATAAGTGAAAAGCAAGGGGCGGTGGCATTTTGAATTCGCGATAGTTTACATTTTTTGTTTTAGTTTAACATTTAATGCATTATTCGTTATGTTTAGTATGTGTGCTACATGTTGTATTTTCTCTTTTGCGGTAATGCTTCTTACGTTTGTTTGCATAAAGAATGGTATGGTATTTATCTAATAATTGTGGCTGGTGTCATGTTTACATTTATCATTTAAGTATATTAATGAAAGTGAATTTTAAATATAGACATATGTATTATAAGACTAAGTAAATAAATTTTGAATTAATAAATGTTCTTATTTTACTTCGTGTTTTATAATGTTATTTTTCTAATCTATACTTAAGCCATTAATATTTATTTTTTGTTGTTGTTCATTGAATGCTAGATTAATAGAGATAGATGTGTATTTATTTTTAAAGAGCGCCTTACACTAGTAGTAAATACGAATTATATTTTATAATATTATATAGAATTCTTTATATCTTCATTCTTTCTTTGTATTTTCATTTAATCAATTGATTACATGGCAATTTTAGCTTAGGTCTGTTTTCGTATATCTGTATTGATTTTTTTTTTTTTTTGTATTATATGTTTTTGTTTCAGTTTGCTATTTAGTGTTTACTTAATGCTCATATTTTTCATATTTCTAAGTTAGATCTTAATTAGGAGTTACATATATTCTTTGAAATAGTTATTTACAATTTTGTTTAGTGTTCATAAATTGTCTTCCTCATTGAGGGTCAATATGTGTTTTGTTTTTTTTGTATGTGCTTTCTTTTTTTTTGTATTTCATTACATATGACATTTATTATTACCACTTTTTTGTCATCTTTGTCAATATTGTGTATCCATTGGTATTTTTAAGGGATTAATTATTGAACTATAATACACCCTGGGGATAGTATATGTCTGGGGTTGATAGTGGAAAGGAATGTGAAACTAGGGTGAAGATCAAAACTAATCAACCTTGGAATATTGTTTTAATCTCCTATTGTTTACCTTTATTGATTTTTGACCAATTTTGATGGTCGTATTGTTTGGCTCGGTTATTCCTGTAATGGGGAAAGGGCCCTTCCAGATGGGTGTTTGTTTATTCTTGGGGTTTTTGTATCTTACCAACACCATGTTTCCCTCATGAAACGTTTCTGACTGTGGTTCCTTACCGGAGCAGGTGGTTACCTTTAACGAACGGCATTCATTACACTGCTTTCTATATTTCCGAATGTCGGAGAGCATGGACGGCCACCAGTATCTTTGTCGTGTCTTATTATACGATTTGGTGATGCTTTGATGTCCATCGGAAAGGGAATTGTGATAAACCCTGAGTATCGTCGCGATCTCATCGAGGTTTATTATTTTTTTGGGTGTTGTGGGCTTTTGGAAAAAGTTTGTATTTTGAGAGGAGCTGGGGCACGAAGTTTTTGGATTAGCTGACGAAGTGTCAGTTATTTGATTAGTACTTTTGATGTTACCACTTAGCTCCTTGGGGTTCCTCTTTTTATGGTTAAGATTTAACGTGAAGATTTTGTGCTTACCTTGCGCTTGCTCCTGTTTCCCTTTAGCGTATTTATTTTCAGGTGCCTTTTTCTCGACCTGTGAGAACTTTATTGGCACACTAAATACTTTGGGGTTTATTTCCGTGCGAGGAAAAGTGACGCGTTGTTTGGGGCCTTCCACATTGCAATATTTTGACAAAAAGTCATTTCCAAGCAGACCGTCTTCTGATAGACCGGGCATACTGCTCACTACTTGGAACTTGCATGGGAGTTTAGACCTACCTTTTAATTGGAAGTTGACCTTGCAGCTTCCCAAGGTCCTAATGCTTCCGAACGGTGTCTCTAAAGTGCAAGCCTCTTGCTGATTTATTTTGGCGTCTGATTTTCCAAGGCAATTTTTGTTAATCAGGCTTACTTCCGCACCGGTGTCCACTACTAGCGTTGTGTTTTTGTTAACACCTACATCTATCGGTAGTTGGACGGTGGGAATGCTGGTTAATGGCGAGAGTGGGGTCCTTACATGGTAGGTCCTTTTTGCCACCGAGGGTTTTGACCTTCTTCGTTTTGGGCTCGAAGTGGGGGAATTCTTTGCAGGTTGGCATTGAACTCGCGACTCCCATTTCAGCTTTTGCTGACAGGATCCTAGATTGTCACCTTGTTGGCCACAGAAGTCGCAAGTCTGCCTTATGCGCAGAACTCTTTTTACCTCCCTTAATCGGCGGCAATCACGGATATCGTGATTTAATTGCTGGCAGTGTGTGCAAAAGGGTGTATTTTTCCTTTTGACACAATCCTCATAGACGTGCCCCCTTTTGTTGCAGTAACTGCAGGTTATTCTGCTGAGGGAGGCATCGTGTGTCAATGATATGTTGGGAGGGTCTGATTCTATAACCCCTTCGGTTCCCCTGTATGGTTGGTCAGCTGGCGGTATTTGCGCCTGGAGTTGAGAAGTTCCCTGTGCTATGGTTTGGATGTGTGGCAACCGTTCTATATTTGGAATATTGGGCATTTTTTGAGTTAGGGTTTGTCCCAGCTGGATACCTAAAGTCCGTTTATAGGCTTCTGAAGGCGCTGTTGGTGTATACGGCGAAGGAGAGTTAAATGAAACCTGCGAAGAGATTAATGGCAGCTGAGGTTGTTGGATTTTTTCCAATTCCAATGTTTTTTCCATTAAGGAATCTATTGGTACATCGCCCATCAGTAATACAAATTGTCGATGGTACGGATTTATCAAACCCGTTTTGTAGATGCTTTTTGCAAAGTCATCTAATTGTGTCTTCACGGCCTCAGAGAATGTGGGACCGTATTTTAGTTCCGCGGCTTTCTTACATTCCCTTAACGACTTCTTTAGTCGTAATTGGAATAAGATGATAGCTTCCGCCGGATTTTGCCGAGTAGCTAATAGCTTATTTACCAGGTCCTGATAGTTTTCTACTGGTAAATAAACCTTTCTTAGCAAATCCTCGGCTTCCTGAAAAGATGCGAACGGAGTGGACGCGAATAAGGCAGAAGCTTCGCCCCGTAGCCTAGTAGGGAATATTTGTAAGAAAGCCCCGTGTTCTTCGTTCTTGAGGCAGTTCAATACCCTCTTGCAGCAATCCAAAAAGGTTTCCAATTCTGCACCTATATGCGGATTTGGTTCCCCGGAGAAGATGGGGATTAGCTGTGCTGACAGCTTCGCAACCTTTGTGTAATCAATGGTTATTGTTTCAAAGGTTGCGAGATCCGTTTGGTGCTGAACAACTGGAATTTCCGATAAGGATGGGCTGGGGTCGCGAGTTTTGATCGGAAGCTTTGCTTCGATTATGGTTCCGCTGCGAAGTTTCTTGGGTGAAGGAGGTACAGGGTCGTGGGGCGGGCTAGGGCTTGAGGTGGTTCCTTGTTCCATAGACCAAACGAGAATAATATAATAATAGTAACAATATAAACGGGAGAGAGGGGCACAGGTATGTGGGTTTCAGATGTTTGCTATCCCAAGGGCAAGTGTCAATATTATTATTGTGTTTTTTTTTTTGTGTACTTATTGGTTTAGAAGTAGAAATTCTTCCCTAGGATAGGTAGGTGCACTTTATAAACAGATATAGACCCAACAGAATTGGGGGAGCAGACTATGGTTATAGCTTATGTTTTTAAAAAAAAAATCAATAAAATAATGTCTAAATGGAATTACAAAAAAAAAAAGAAAATGCTTACTTATTCTATATGTTGGTGTGTTGGCTGCTGCTCTTGTTGGTCCTTGTTGTTCTAGCCGCTAGTGGCGTGCTGGTAGTTTACTGCCTGTTTTGTTTGGTTTTCCGCTGTTTAATAACTGCTGCTGTTGGTAGTGTAGTATTATGGTATTATGCCTTCGTATCTCTTCTCCCTTTTTTTTTTGAATTTACTTTTTTTTCGCTCCTTCTTTTTTTGTTTTTACACTGGTATTTAGCCCCAGGTACGCTTTTAATTATTTTTTGTTTTTTATTATTTTTTTATAACACTTCCTGGTGTTTAAGCCCCAGGCACGCTTTTTTTGTTGGTTTATGATTTTAATTACCAAGTCGTACCTCCGAAGCCAGACTCAGCTCCGGACGCAGGGCTGAAGGTGTCTTGTGCCCAGTACGCTTGGATATACATTATTGTAGTGATCAAGGGTTTTCAAGCACTTACAAGTGTTTAACTTTGGCTTCCTTGATCCTACCGGCTGCGCCAATTATGTAGGGTTATATTTTATTAAAGATTTGTTTTTCTTACCTCCAAAGCTGCATCAATTAAAAGGCGATTTTAATTATTTTTATTTAATTTTATTTAATTTATTTAATTTATTTATTTCAAAGTTTCCTTGTGACCGTTCTGGCCTCCGGATCCAAACTCATCTAGAATCCAAAATGCACTCGCCTTTTATACCCTGTGGCAACAGAGATTTGTTAAAAATATTACTTAAAAATTCCAAGAAGCCCAAACAAAATTGTGTGTGCTTCAATTGGAATAGGATTCCCGGAAGTGTACACGAACTCTATTTGAACTAATTCCCGGAAGGAGAAATCATGAAATGCATTTAGTATTACGCATTTCATGTTAGGATTATTCGGAATTGAATCAATGTACGACAAATGGATTTTGGTTTAATTTGGTCGTGCATATGATTCAATTGGATTATGGGTGAGGTAATTAGGAATTTGAATCAATGTGCGGCAAACCAACTTTTGGTTTAACTTGTCGCTCATATGATTCACTTGGATTGGGATTATAGGTAAGTGGGTGAGAGTAGTGATTTAGGATCACTACAACATGAAAACATCGTCGTCTACCAATGATTTGCCGTTGGTAAATGAAGGAGGTTTACAGGAAATTGGAATGTCATAAATCGGGTTTATAAACTTAACGATGCAAATCAGCTGAATGATTCGGTGAAGGGGACGGGTGGCGGGGGGGGGGGGGGGGGGGGGGGGGGTTATTATCTAACACTACCTTAACAGTGGCACATAAGCTATGTCTGTTATTGTTTTTCGTTTTTCAAAATAATATGCATAAATTGAGAATTCAGAAACAAAACACCGAAAAAAAATTGTTCGATCGATTCCTATCCGTGGTTGAATTGGAACACTTCCACTTGATCCAACCCGTTGTTTTGCTTGTTGGGTCGACTCCAGTGTATTTCATGTTCCATAAGAGGTTATTAATCGACGCATGATATATTTCGGGTAGGCATTGGTCAGAATCGCGAACCCGGTGTCGTTTTTAGTCGATTGCTAGTACATGCAACCAGTTTCAAACCAGCTTTTGCATAACCAAATTGCCATGCAAAATTTAAACAACTGAGTCAATTGACGTATCTATAGTCACGGCTACATCACACCTATTGACTTTCGGGTCATATGTACGACATCATGGATTTTTTGAATTTCTTTAGTCACTACTTCTTTTGAGCGATAGGGGCATTGCTTATCAGTAGTGCTTGTTCGACCACATTTAAATTAAGCAAATCAATATACGGTGGAATTGATTTATTCTAACAATTGTCAAGGCATTCCTTTGCTTTTTTCAATGTTTTTTTTTCAAATTATAAGACAATGCTTGATCGTTTGAACAATAGTAGAAATTGATATTAATTGTTTATTTTTAATGGAATGATATGTATTTCCAAATACGTAGAAGTCGTTGTTACATTCTTTGATTAAATGGTATAGTAGTTTAATAGACAACTGCTATTGTGGCGTAAGGCATTAGACAATGTGTATTTTCATTATCAGATATCAGCAATTAATGAACTGATATCGAGAAACACATTTCTGTGAAAGGTTAAGTAGCGTAAAAGCTAAACATAAAGTCAGCAGTTTTAACAAAAAGAAAGAAACGTTCTTTCCCACGCTTGTGGTTTCGGTTTATGAAATGTCTGTATCCTCAATTCAATTTATGTACACAATGAATAAATAAACAAGATTCACACACTAATTCGTTTTCCTTGTCTTCTCTTTCCAGGTAAAAACTCGCAACAATACCAGCATCCTTCTATAGGTTACTGATTATGTAAGTGCCTAACGCATACCGGATGTTTTGTCTATCCTTATCAAACTTATCCAATGGAACCACCACACAATTTGTTAGATACGCTCTTCTATAAATTCAATGGAACTTCACGGTGTCCTGACAGAGAACGGAGCTACATCCTCCTCCCGCCTTTGTTGGGTACGCAGTTGAAAGACGACGGCAGTAGGTACGGCGACATAACAAGATGAATCCATTTTGCTTATATTGAATCACTTATGGAGAAACAAGAGCACGCTGATGTTGTTGACAGAGTAACTAGAAAAACCGCTAAACAGATCCTGAGAGCATCTGACAGCAATGATAACTGGCGACTCAATAAAATTCAATTTATCAATGCCGCTGTTTCTCTGTCGTACTTCCTGTGCCGCAATCGACTTCCGGCAAACAAGGCGGCAATAAATAAACTCACTCACTAGAGGTCCTCCGCCCTGTGGGCCTCCTTTCAGTTTGTGTGATCCTTCGCAGCTGGTGAGTTAGTGTTAATGATTTAATATTTTGCCTTCTTGCCAACGAATTAAATTTCAGCGAGTAATTCACTTAACACGGCGTCGAACGAGCCAATCCCTGTTTCTGTTATGACTCCTGCCCCTACTTTTCTGCTCCACTATGTTATTTGGGCGAAATGCTGGCTGTTTCTTTGTTCCACTTCGCGGGTGGCTGCCAGAAGGACAAATGGGGTTCGTGTGCGATAGCAGAAAATTATTGTCGTACGGAATGCAAATGTAAAACGCAGCACCCTGCCTGCAGCGAGTGGAGCACAAAATGTTTTGCGTTTATCTTTCGTTACTTTCTCACTGGGGCTCCAGGGTCGTGTTCATTTTGTGTGATTCAAGTTCCTTCACAAAATTGATGAGGCATAGGGGAGCGAGATGCTGTTACACTTCGCGCAACGACCGACGCAGTTGTGAGGTTTTCAGTTTATTGTTGAAGCTGCAACTTCACCTACTGCTGGGATCTGTGCTATCAATGACCTTTGAATGCCTGCATGACAATAAAATGGAACTCTGGATTAAATGCACCGAATGAAGAAGCAGCCCCCAGCGTCTGTTGTATGGGAGAGGGCCTTTTCCGGATCGTTGCGGTTGAAGGATGCGGAATATCTGAACAATGTGACAGTTATTTGCCTGATGAAATTGCAAAAGGCTCCTTGACGAATTACGCTTGTCACGATTACCATGAGTTTGGGTCTCAGTCTTCTGCATATGGTTGGTATTTGAAAGAACAAAATAATGAGTTGTGGGGAAGTTTTCTCGTGCCACCACCGCCAGGGTTGCAATGAGGATTTATGTACCTGCTTGGTGAAATCCTATTGTTGAAAGTGGTACAATATTTCCTGTATTTGGTTCTGGGGGGGGGGGGGGGGGTCTCCAGTGTCGTTTTTATCACCAAGATTATTTTTCATTGTGAAGACAATTAAATTCAGAAGATATTCACGCAGAAGAAGGTGAAAATTAATGAGTGATGTTAGTATTGAATATAAAACGCAGTGTGTATGCAACGTGCACCAACTGTATTGTATTACAAGTTCATTTATGATAACTAACTCATGATGGGGGCAACTTGTAGCAATGGAGGCCATTTATAAAAGTTAAGTTTCTTCAAGGTTTGCATTTGAAAAATATATATTTCTGTCAGTAGATATAAATCTATAACACTGAGACAGCGCCCGGATAACAAGTTGAACTATATAAATTGGCGAGTGCCTTGGCTAGGTGGAATCGAAATGGAATATTACAAATGAGAGAATAAACGAATCCAGTAACGAAGGAAAATCATTTTAGACAATAAGAAGCTGTTTTAAATGTAAGGGAAGTCAACGAAGTAATACATGCGTTATTCCTTCCGAAATGTTTATTTTTATTTTTTGTTGTTGGTTGTGCCTCTGCATCCGCGGGGATATTCTAAACATACCAGTCAGGACGTATATTTACATGCTTCATCAATTCATGCATCAATAAATGCGAAATCTTAAATAAACAAAGTGCTTTCCACTCTCGTGTGTATTTGATACCGATTGTTTTTCCAAGGGCATTTGAGGGTGTTTGTAACAGAGAAATTTCCATTTATTGCGCTCCTTAAATATCTCGAATTGTTTGTTTTAACGTGTTTGTGGTGCATGGATGGGATAATACCCATTGGGGATAGGTTGTGAATTGAACTTGCGGGATTCAACGGCCCACCGGGTTTTACTCACCCATGTGTGTTATATGTCCCTTTTTATTATTGGATCGAAACGGGTTCAGAGTAACTTTTGTATGCTATAACAAGGATTAAACTGTCGAGTTCATAATGAACACAAACATAATTAACTCCACTGGCATGATACAAAAATACACAGAAACCCTCAAAAGAAACAAGAGTCTTACTTTAAAATTCAGTTAATATGAATATGCCACCGCAAATCCTTGAGAAGTGAATATATTAAGCAAATATCGCGAAACAATTTCATATACAGTCGGTTGAACATTTGAGAAGGGGGTCAAATGCAAATATTTCCCCAGGCAAGGAAATCAAAAGATGTAAATTGGATACAAACAAATCTCCTCGTTACTTCCGGATGTTTTCTAGCATCAACTGATTGTACAGGAACTCGTCCTAGTCTGAAAAGGCCACCCCTTGATTTGATTCCCAGTGCACAACTAACTTTTATCTCTTGCAAAACCCATACTGGTATACTTGTAAGAATACATCTATGTCAGTATATTGGACGCTTGCCAAGTCGAACGTCGTTTTTGCACGGGCATTGTATATGTAATCTATTGCAGAGGTGTTCATGTATGTTTCTCTCTTGTTAGCGTCTGACGTCTTGATTGGTACAACAAAACTCACTGTTACCGACTAAACGGCGCCCAACCACACAAAATTATTCACAGATACTGATGTTTTTGATGTTTTAACTGAATATAAAATTAATACGGTTGTCTGATAGTTGTCTAGGTTTATGGTACAGCAAATTAGGTTTGAATTGGGTTACTTCTAGAGCCCCTACAGATATTCAGCTGGTGAGTTTTAAATGAAAACATGGAGCATTAAATGTGGTGCTTTACAGCTCTTTAAATATTGTTTTCCATTGAGGTAATTTGTTCTGCTTCAAGACTCCGTCGAATTTAGAACTCCAATCAATTTGCACAACTTTCCTAATTGATTAAAAGTAAGTGGTCATCTTATTATATACATTTTGGTGCTAGAATAGTCCCTCACCGTGGAAGCCCAATGGGACTGTGGCAGTTCCTATAAACGGCACTACTTACCTTCCCAAACTACCCTAAAAGCTTCCAGTCCTGAAGCTCCCATAATCCTTTCTTTTCGCTAATACAACTGTGTTACGGCTCCAACGCCGTGCTTCCTCTTTCGAGGGAAGAGCGTGGAGGTTATTATATTTATTAATAAAAGATCTATTTTATTTAAATATTTATTTTATTTTTATTTTATCGAACTCAGCTATCTCAAGCTGAGCTCTCTTCTTTCTATTCTTTTCATATAAATTTACTTGTTTATATAGAACATTTTGTTCTAACTGACTGTGGCGTATAAACTGAACAAAACAATCTAGAAGTCTCTGTGACTTAGAATTTTGAATAAACTTTGAACGAAAATCAAAGTGGCCATGTTTTGAAATGTAAAATGTGCTTGTTATGAAAAGGGGCATATTTATGAAATGTGCTGTAAGTGACTGGATATAGAATATTGTGTCTGTTTATTTATGAAATGTGCTGTAAGTGACTGGATATAGAATATTGTGTCTGTTTATTTATCAATTGTATTAACTGAGAATGTTAGATATGTGAGGATGTAGTTTTAAGGGTTGTGTTTGAAAGGACATGAGTTAGTGTTAAAGCGAATAAGGGTAGTATTCTGGAATACAACAACTGCATTAACACCTGTAAACCTCTCCTTTCCGTAAGAAATTAAAGCACTTAGGGCATTGCATTAAACTCCCTATAAGAATTCCTTCATCTATGCATTCAAATCATTTCATAAATTCCCTGAAAAAATTTATCACGTACTTACCCATCATAACTATCTTCTGAAAGGAATTCACCAAGGCCAAACACAATATCCCTGAAAAGAAAATTTATCGGTTCACATATAATGTAACCGCATAATCAGGGAATCTTAACCTTGAGTTGGCTATTCCCAGCCTTACATGTGTACAAAAAAGTCTTACATACACATTGGCTGGGAATAAACGGCCTAAAGCAGCGTCGGGCAGCTTGTTTGTTCAGCTGGAGTATACCCGACCACGATCCCTCGTCTAAACGAATAAACAATCACCAATTTCGTTCTTTGCCACAAACGAATTACTCTGCCTATACAAATGCAAGCAAGGGATTCGTTTCGGTTACCGACCCAAGATACGAGATACAATTATCATTGTATAAAGTATTGTAATCCATTAGCACCTTTCCCTAATGGCTATTCATCTATTTACACAAGGACATCACTCATCTAAGGCTTTTATGATGCTCTCGTCCCATCTTTTCTTTCAGCACATTTCCTCGATGCGTTGCCGTCTATTTATTTAGCCGCAATGCACACCATAAACAAAGATCTTCACGTCCCTTTTGTCTTTACCGTTTTCCTGCTTTGTTTTCCCATCGCCTTCGCGCATGAGTTGAATAATATGATCTTCACGATCACTCATACACACATACCACCATGATCTTCATTACGAAATCTGGTTTTCCGTTCCACAAAGAGAGACTTTACGTCTCTCTTGTGGTAAGTAAAAATGTATCCTTAGCTGAGAGGATATCCACCACCACCGAATCGAAGGTGAATCAAGAGCCAGATTCCAACCCTCGATTGAGTCTTGTTACAACCGTTCACTCGAGCACACGAAGTCGCGATCATCCCCCGTAACGTACGTACATTACAGAATTCTCTAAAGTAATACTCTAATAGTTGAAGGGTTCATTTTTATTTTTATCTCTGTCGTAAACGCTATCTAGTTCACTCCAATGACCAAGCAGGGTTTCATTCCCATTTTGCAAATGCATTTATCCCAAGTTCTTTCGTATCATATATTACTGAGCCCCGATGGACGGTGTGTTACGCGTCGCCACCGTGCTTTCCTCATATTAAAGGGAAGGATTAGTTCGCGGAGAGTTATAGAACAGACGGTTTTATGCTTTTTTAGTGCCGATATCATCTTATTTACTTAACTTATCATTTATTTATTTAGTAAAAAGTCCCGCTGCACTTATGCGAGGCTGTCATCCTTTTACTTTTCATCATCATTATCGGCACTACAACTGGGAACCAGTCTTGGCCTTATTTAGCTTGTTAAATTTTCCATAATAATTTATTTTTACGGTCTGCGGATTATTTGGTAGAAGTTCCGCGCCTGGTGCGGACCTCGCTCTCAACTTTTCTTTATTTTACAGACTCGATTTTTTTCCCAGGCACTTTTCTTTTGTCTGTTGGGTCTTTTTTCAGATCTTTTGAGATCTTTGTATTTCTCCTCGCGTACCCGCGTCCTATGTGTCTGCTGCATTGCCCGGTAGGGAACATTCTTACGTGCAGTCGCTTTTACCCTTTTACTTTTACTAACTAATAAATTCTTACTTTATCTATTCTACGTAAAAGGCCACCTGTACTTATACGAGGCCGCGACTCTTTTACTTTTACTAATTAATTGATTCTTGCTTTATTTATTTTAAGTAAAAGGCCCGCTGTTCCAATGTGAGGTTATAACCTTTTGCTTTTATTTGCTACCACTGCTTTTATACCCAAATTATTGGGGAAGAATCAATTATATAATGAAGCCTACATAAATAGGGTGGATAATTTTATGATTAAATTAATCAGAGGACATATTACGAGAGCAATAAGCTCGTCCAATGACCTAATTTTCGGGGCTTATTATGCAAATGTGCGTCGCAACGGTTTTGTTCCACCAGAGGCGTTCCTTGATTTGGACATGAAAGGGCTTATACAGGGTGGATCCGGAATTCCGCTGATCTATCATGTAAGTAGATCATCCGTAGACGGGCGATTGTTCTACAGCCGGGAAATCATGCGCACCGAAGAAGAGCTCTTGCGCTTCGGTAGGACTATCTCCCAAAGAGACCGGGGCGATAATATTAAACAGCATCAACCGTTCTGGTGGTTGAATGGCAATTAAGGACCTGATTACCAATGTCCGTAGAATGACTGCATTATCAATCAGCTTACACAGCCTTAGGTTTTCTAGAATTAGGATAGTATAAGATTTAGGTGAAGTTTTTTTTAAATAAAATTGAAAAAAGGAAGTAGGTTAAATTTTAAGAAAAAACAACAATAAAAAAGTTTGGCACAAAGTTTTTCGAATTTTTCTTCGTTACAAATCCTCATAACTAAATCCACAAACAAAGTTCTATCGCCGTAAGGCAAATTACACAATAGTCATGTAATGTTCGTCTTAAAGCGTCTGCGTAGGACCAGCATTTTTTTGTCTAGCCTGTAATTTGGATTCTAAGAATATAAAACGAAAATAAAAAATGCTGCAAAAATGAAAATGAAATGAAACATCGGCAGGTCCGCGTCGGGAAAACTGAGTTATCTTTTTAGAGCCAAGAACTATTTTACTTCGGCCCAAGTTTCTCTCCTGTATAAATCTCAAACTAGACTCTCGCCCAAATATTGCTGTTATGTTTGGAGCTTCTAAACATACCCTCGACTTCAGAGTATACAGAGACGACCGATTCGCCTAATCGGGGACACGGCGCTGATGTCGGGACTACAGTCGCTATCACATCGAAGGCGCGTAGCCAACCTCTGTCTGTTTTACAGATGTTATCAAGGGTATTGTTCTTCGTGATACGAGGGTTGCCTTTTAGATTTCGGGATTAGAGAACAAAAACAAATATTGATCATCGAAAATCACTTTATTGTTTTTTAAAATATTCCCCATGAAAATCTATACACTTTTGGATACGTTTGAACCAATTGTCGAAGCACTTTTGCCACTCTAATTGAGGTAATCATGTGTGGAGACATGCGTTCTGAATGCAGCAACCGCTTCTTCAGGTGTCGAAAAACGTTGACCTCTCAGTTTGTTTTTTACGTACGGGAATAAAAAGAAGTCATTCGGTGCCAAGTCAGCACTATACGGCGGATGACCCATCAAATCGATGTTTTGGGTGCTCAAAAATGCAGGTGTCGCAGCCGATGTGTGAGAGCTCGCATTGTCGTGGTGAAGAGTGATCCGTCTTCAGCGGTTGGTTTTCCTGATTTCTTGGAAGACAACTGGCAAACAAATGGTTGTGTACCACTCAGAATTGACTGTTCTGCGTTGTTCTAGTGGTACGGTTGCGACATGTCCAGTTTTTCCAAAAAAAAACAGCCGACCATTTGCTTGGAGGTGCTTCGTGCGCGAACAACTTTTGCTGGATTTGGCTCATCTTGAAACACCCAGACAGTCGACTGCTGTTTACTTTCGGGCTCATACGCGTAAATCCACGATTCATCACCCGTCACGATGTCATAGACGTGTTTCGAAGCACCGCGACCGTATTTTTTGAGCATTTCTTTCGACCAATTGACACGAGCTTTTTTTGGGCGATTGACAAATTGTGTGGGATCCAACGCGAACAAATTTTTTTGGCAGTCAAATGTTTATGCAATATTGAATGTATGCTGGTCCCACTAACGCCTAAGGTTGTCTCAATCTCACGATAGGTCACATGACGATCTTCCAATATCAGTTCGCGCACAGCATCAATGGTTTTCGGAACAACAACTGATTTTGGACGACCTTCACGAAATTCATCTTGGAGTGAACTACGACCACGGTTGAATTCACCATACCATCGATAAACACTGGTCCTTGATGGAGCTTCATCGCCAAAAATTGAATTAAGTTCATCCATGCACTGTTGCTGAGTTAATCCACGCTGAAAGTTGTAAAAAATAATCGCACGAAAATGTTGACGATTTAATTCCATTTTTGGGCCGAGATGAATCTTTTAAGTTACTGTAAACAACACAAATAGCGTTCGTATGTCAAAACGTTCTGAGTGCGTATAACCTCAAAAATGTCCAACTTTACGACAGAGCTGTCAATTGCCGGATTGCAACACTAGGGTTGCCAAATCCCGAAACATAAGAGGCAACCCTCTCATAAACCAGGCGCGATACAGACGGTCGAAGAACACGCGAAACAATATAAAATGGACGTCGTCGTGCTTCAGGAAGTCCGACTCCCACATCAATTAATCGAAACCAATGGGTTTGCGCTGGCGCGTGGAGGTACCGCTACACATAACCTCGGAACCGACTTCATCATAAGCAATAACATTACGCCCCAGTTAAAAGATGTGCAAATTATTAATGAACGAATGTCTGTGCTAAAAATACAGGGTCCTTGGTACAATTATGTATTTATAAACGTACACGCCCCAACAGAATCTACTGACGAAGAAACGAAGGACCAGTTCTACGAAACCCTAGAGGAAGTATTTGATGGGATCTCATCATTCGAATCCTCCTCGGGGACCTCAATGCGAAAATTGGAAAGGAAGATATCTTCCAACCAACTATAGGTAAAGAAAGTCTACACGACGTTTCAAATGATAATGGAATTCGAAGTATTACGTTCGCAGAGTCAAAAGATCTGTTAGTGAAAAGCACGATGTTCAAGCACAAGCAAAAAATATAAAGCCACATGGATATTACCCGACGGCGTAACGCGTAACCAAATAGACCACTTCCTCATAGACAAAACACACCACGCGAATATCCTTGACGTAAGATCATATAGAGGAGCAGATCGCGACTCCGATCATCTTCTAGTGATGGGCAAAATCAGGAGTCGCCTCGCAGCAATCCACCATGGCCGGTCACGGGAGACGAGACGAAAAAGTTCGAAATTGATAAACTAAAAGACCTGCGCAAAGGGTTGAATATCAAGACGAACTAACGAAACGATTTAGCATCCTAGAGAATGGGAGCAGTGAGGAATAGGAAACCAATAGTGGACACTAAATGGGTATCGATCAGAGTCACAATCAAACAAACAGCCCAAAAGGTATTAGGACTTAAGAAAACAATTAAGTCCAAACATTGGTTTGACGATGAGTGCATGGCGAAGATCGAAGATCGAACAACGTAAACGACTTAGAGTGATCCACTTGGAAGGATATGATGAAGTCAATGCAGAAAGATACGCGACAATTCGGAAAGAGACAATGAGACTTTTTAAATGCAAAAGACGTGAATGGGAGAAGACTCGAATCGTATAAAATCCTAGAAAATGCCGAAGTAAAGAACATCAGAGGTATGTGTGCCGGCATAAATTCAATTAGAAATGGCTACCGAGGGAGAGTCAAAATAATTCGAGGCGCAAACGGCTGTTTGGTCACAGAAACAAACAACATCGTGACAAGAAGGAAGTGATACTTTGCTGTTCAACCTGCTCAATGTCCGCACCCGCCAACCACAAAGAAACGCACCAGACGTACATACAGCCGAGCTTCAGATCCTAGAGCCCTCTTTCAACGAAGTTGTAGACGCAATAAATCGATTGAAAAACAATAAGGACTCGACTGCAAAGCGGCAGAACTTATGAAGCATGGCGGAGAGATAACCCGCTCGAAAGATCCACCAACTCATCAAAACAATATGGGATTAGCAAGTCATGCCGGAAGAATGGAAAACCTCTATAGTCGTCCCCATTTTCAAAAAAGTCGACAGATCTGACTACTAACTACAGAGGAATATTGCTCCCAACCACATACAACATACTAAAAAATGTCATTCTGGCGAGAATCACACCGTACGCAGGAGAAATATTGGGAGACTACCAACGCTGATTCCGCAGGAAGCGATCAACAAGCGACCAAATGCTCACAGTAAGGCAACTGCTGGAAAAGAAGTGAAGGGAATATGGAGAGACGGTTCACTAACAGTTCGTTGACTTCCAAAAAGCCCACGTCTCAGTCGCAAGGCAATTACTCTAGCATATTGAAGTTGAGTTGGGAATCCCGAAAAAATATGCCGGACTCATTCAAATTTGCATGAATGAAAATAAAGGGCGAGTTAGAACAGAAAACCACTTCTCAGAACCATTTGAAATACGGGACGGACTAAAACAGAGGCATGGCCTCTCACCATGTCTCTTTAACCTTGTCCTCGAGTATATGATCAGAAAGGTACAAGACGACAACATGGCCGGATCATACCTGAACGGCGTCACACCACTGCTCGAATATGCGGATGATATCGCCGTTTTGGGCGATTATCTAGAAACTGTAGATAAATACAGCGAAATCATTATGCAAGCGGCAGAAGATGTGGGCCTAGAAATAAATGAAGACAAAACAAAATACATTATTACGGCGACAGCAGGTGGACCTCAGAGAACACATATAAACGCCAGGGACAAGATATTTGAAAATGTTAAGGAATTTAAATATCTGCGAACGATACTGACGGCCAGTAACGAAATGTCGAAGGAACTTAACAAAAGACGACATTCCGGCAACGCTAGTTGGCACGCAATCGATACAAACTGCTATCACGTAACATAAAGCTCCGGGTCTATAGAACCATAATCATGCCGATTGCTCTATACGGATGCGAACCATGGGGTCTCACAAAACGGGAAGAAAATAATGCAGCGTATTCGACAATAAAGTTTTAAGGGGTATCTTTGGAGGTAAATACGACGAGGAGGCAGGACAATGGAGGAAACTCCACAACCACGAATTGGAAGAGCTATGCCGCAAACCTACAATAGTGAGAGTAATCAGGTCGCGAAGATTAAGATGGGCCGGGCATGTGGCGCGAATAGGCAACGATAAGACCGTACGTAGAATTCTTGACGGTAGACCTATAGCGTTTGGGGTGATAGTAAAGAACGTATGATTCGAACTGACACTATGACAGTTAGAATCACCAAAAATTGAACCAATGCGTAACACATCGGGCTATTGGCCGTGTTTCGAATTCGATTTTTAAACTCAACTACATTCAACTGATGTGAATTGTTATGTTATCGCTATGGTATACGGCTCTGCTTCATTTTCTTATTCGATTTTCGTTCGGTGTTCTTCACTATTCGCTTGTGTATTGTGTGTGTATCTGTTAGAAACGCCACACTACTCCCTCCTCAGTAACTTTGTTACGATCAGCTTCGTGTGCGAACGACGGAGCGAGGAACGAGCGAGCGAGAGATCGTCGGAGCAGGCGAGTGCGGCGGTGCTCTATGCGGAAGTCGTGATCGTGTCGAAGAACTGTTTTACTACGGGAAGGTGTGTGCTGTGTGTACACAGATCACGTCGGGGTCACCAATTATAGCGTTTGGTATGATAGTGAAGAACGTGTGATTCGAACTGACGCTATGACAGTTAGAATCACCAAAAATTGAACTAAAGCGCAACACATCAGGCCACCGCCGTGTGTACGAATTCGATTTCTAAACTCAAGTACATTCGACTGATATGGATTTGTTATGTTATCGCTATGGTATACGGCTCTGATGCATTTTCTTATTCGATTTTCGTTCGGTGTTCTTCACTATTTTCTTGTGTATTGTGTGTGTATCTGTTGGAAACGCCACAGACCAAGGGGAAAGAGACCGACAGGACGGCCGCGACGGAGATGGGAGGACAATGTTAGGTTTCACCTTGAGGAGAGGGGATCGGCCGGTCAAGCGTGGAAGGGGAGTGCACAGGACAGGGAACGATGGCGGTGTCGAGTTGATGACGCCAAGAACTTCTGCGTTCCTACAGGCCAATAAATAGTAATAAAATGGGATATAGTAATAGTAATTAATAAAGATACCAACAAGTCGAACGGCAACAACCGATAACAGTATTCACCTCATATTTAGCTTATAGTGTCCGCAGGGTAAGCTAGAATATAATATTGTAGCGAGCTTAGGGTTCGCTGGATTAATTATTTTGAATAAATAAGAGCGGTTAAATCGATTTTTGAATTGATATAACACTTTATTAGTCCGTTAATCACAACCGTTACTTTTACCGTACACAACGATTTCTTGACTTATCGCGTATTTTACTTCTTACTTATCGCTTGGTTCTCACTCGAGACTTATTACTTTCTACTACTTCTTACTTATAACCCATTACACAATCTGCGTGCGACGTATTTATACCAGTTCCCCACATGCTGCTTCGGTATTTCGTTTCCGTCCGTTCCATAATCTTGAATGTTCTATCATCCATAGTCTCCAGTTTTCCAGTACTTTGTTTTGGACTTTCCCGAATATTCCAGTACTGACTGTCACATGCGTCACAATATAAATAAGCTCGAATTTAAGCAATTTGTGTATAGCAAGTAAGTTATTATAAATATAAGAGAAAAACAAATTAGAAAATGTATTATATTTAAAATGAAAATAAAATGAAAATACATCTGTCCTTCTGACTTGTTGTTAAAGAATAAATTACAGTTTTGTACAAATAAAAGCCGGAATTTTCCATTTAAATTGGGCCGGTATACTAAAACTTTTTATTTGCGAACTTGGTAGCACTGTGACATTGACATTCGATGTCAAACTTGAAAATCGTAGACAGCGTCACCACTTCGTTAGCTGATGGTATTATGAGGCTTGTTTGACTGTTGTGCGGTTAACTATAATCGTGCTAGCACATATTATCCTGTTTTCAGAACAGCGAAGCGTTTTCAAATTATTTAAAGCCCAATTGCGTTCGGACCGATTTTTACTTTCTAGCTAACTCACCACACTTCCACAACGTTTTTAAAACTCTTTCCGAACATCCGCAGTAGAAAATGTGAAAAACGCAATGTCGTGAATGCATACCGGAAATCTTTTAATCTTTGGAAATATACTTACGGCAGAGCCTTGAAGAATTTGGGTATTGGGATGTAATGCAAATCTCTCATCGATAACACCACTATGGAATTGCTTAGAGTTCTTGATCACTAACATGTAATACCATATTCTCTCTTAAACTACCAATCGAGCTAAAATACAATTTATACATTATTCGAAAACGATTGTGTTATATGACCAGAGAATGTGAAGGGATCCAACACAGTGCCCCCAGGAACGTCTTCATTTCCCAAACACCATTTCCTTTCTAACTTCCGCTTGCAAAGTTCAAAATTGCTTCTTTCGTTCGTTTGCGTTTGAACTTGATTAGATGGTTCAACGAATCCATTCCAAATCAAAATAAATGTATTTGATAATCCATTTCAGCGGAGTGTCCAAAACCAGCTTTCTAAACAGCACGTGCCCTTGGGTAAGCCGATGTTTTTTCTTTTAGAGTTGATTATACTGTTTGGCTGTTTCCAGTTTTTTTTTTTTCTTCTTTCCGGACGCTAGTCGGCGTTTCATTTTTAAAGGGGCGAAAAGAATTCAACCATATGAATATCAGAAATGCCAGAGCACTTAGGTTTTCACGAAGTGAAAAAGAGGAAATAAAATAAAATTTCCTTCCGGATACGCCTCAAACGGAAGTGGAGTCCCTCTTTTACTTTACTTATCTGATTAGATAAAGGATCTTCGGATTATGCTGCTTGCCGGACACTTCGTTAGTTCATTTCACAACACCAATCGATAATTAGTTGAATACAGTGAATTAGGAAGGAAACTTTTTTAATGCTATTAAGGACAAGTAATGAATGTTTGCCCAATCACGGGTATTTGCTTGAGTGCAGGAAAGCAATTATTTATGGAGTTTTAGATGTTTATGGCATCTCTGACTGCAGTAGGAACCGAGTTCTTGTTTGCATTTGGAAATGCTGAAGAACTCGGCTTTAGCGGCTATTGCGCTGACTGTTTGCAGCTGCGTCAACAAGCCGCTTGGCGTTGCTTTGTGTCGTTAAATAGGTCGCCAGCCAATGTGCATGTAAAGACAATTGTTGTTGCACACGTGAGGCTGGGACAGTTCTTTTCAGGGGAACTGGGAACTGCTTGGCAAACAAAGGTACCGAATGGTTTTGAATTTAGGATGCCTGTATGATGAAAAGAATTCTTTTCAGAAATTTTGGATATGCGTTGATGCATAGAGAATGCCCTTGTGGGTGGAATGCTTGTAGGTGCTAATGCAATCGCATTAGCAAAGAACAATGGGGTTATGGGAGCTTCAGGACTGGAAGCTGTTAGGTAATTTAAGAAGGTGAGTAGTGGCGTTCAGTGGAACCGTCACAATGTAATTATATATCAAACGCTTAACCATCTTTAGCAGCCTCGTCAATACGGATTCCGTGCCGGCGGTCCACAGGAGACATTTTGACACTTATAACCAATATACGGACATCTGCGATTGAGAGGCATGATGAGTCAAGGGCAGTCACATTGGATATCTCCAAGGCTTTTGAACGCGTCTGGTACAGGGCATTGCTGAGCAAACTTCATTCATATGGACTTTCTCAGCAGCTTTGCGACTGGAGGAAGAGCTTCCTCGAGAATTCATCGATCCGAGTTGTTGTGGACGGCGAGTGTTTGGATCCGTATCCTGTTAATTCGGGGGTGTCCCAAGGTTCTATTTTGACTCCAACCTTGTTTTTACTTCACATAAATGATTTGTTGGAGACAACGGATAACAAGGTGTTCAGTTTTGCGGATGATGGTATGCTTCTTTCCCCCTTTTCGAGTGTTCGGCCGATTGGCGCATCTACGTCGCACCAGCTGCGATGAACACAGATTGACTCTCTGAATCAGGGTCTAGATAAGGTCCTGCAGCGGGGAAAGGCCAATTTCGTCGACTTCAATGCAGCGAAGACACAATATAAAACATTCACAAAGAAAAGTGGATCATCGATTCCACAGCTGATGATGAATGATCGGGCCCTCGAGGCTGGGGAAAGTTTGAAATTGCCCGGCGTCACGGTCTGTGGGAATATATCATGGCATAAACACGTGTCGAGTATCGCCAGGTCAGCCTCAGGAAAACTGAGCTATCTTTTTAGAGCCAAGAAATATTTTACTTCGGCCCAACTTCTTCTCCTATATAAATCCCAAATTAGACCCGCGCTCGCATATTGCTCTCATGTTTGGAGCTCTGCTCCTAAACATACCCTCGACCTGCTTGAGAGCGTACAGGGACGAGTGATCCGCCTGATCGGGGACTCGGCGCTGACATCGGAACTACAGCCGGAAAGCCCAACGATTTCCTTACCCCGCATACAAATCCCTACACCCAAATCAACATTGAATTCAATGTCAACCAAATCAAACTAAACGTCCAAACTCGCAAACGTTGAATTCAATTCAATTCAAATTCCTACAAGATCCATAGCCCAAAACGTGCATGTGTCTAAACAAAGGCATATCTATTTTCCGCCGACACACAATTCAATCAATCATAAACATCCTAATGCATATCTTCACATGCCAGATATTGTATGACTTATAAATGCACCAATTCAAAAACCAGTACCTAAATCCCACGGATCTTGTGTTACCCATCCGAAGGATACGCAAACTCTTGCCTCCATAACCCAGACGGATAACAAAAAGCAAAAAACCCAAATTTCAATGCATATCCTAATATGCACAATAGGTGCATGAGAACTCATAAAACCGAACCATTAGCCTAATGAGCACATTAAACACCACACCGCTCGTTTCAAGATACAAAATCTCGATTTATTTTCATTTAAAAGGAAGATGCACCGCGATATACGCGCAACAGTTGATAGATGTACATGGTCCCTGGAGGAAGTGCTGCAGGAGACCAACAGGATGATAAATCCTGAACCACTTATAATTGACAAAATCAAGAAGACCCTGTACGCCTTAAAATAAAACGGAGTTTTATTCTTGACTGGTGAGTAGAGCTGTGGCTCTCGCCCCTTTTAGTGTATCCACAGATTTTCACTGACGCCGAGAATCACTTGCCCCACGGAAGCCAGCAGGAGACGCTGGCTGTTGCCCTAGGAAGTTTGCGGCACTAGCTTCGTCTAGGGTCGGTCGCTACTCTTCCCTCAAGTTTGAGGAAGCACGGCGGCGACCGCAACGGGTCCCCACAGGAGCGGTCTTAAATAGATCCCTCATCCTTTTCAGGACAAGGAGACACGCTACCCGGGAGCGAGGCCAAATACAACAGCCGCTATCACATTGAAGGCGCGTAGCCGACCTGTGTCTGTTTTACAGATAATATTACGGGTACTGTTCTTCGGAGATTCGTGGTATTGTTCCCCACAATTCGGCTTATATACGCTCCACAGGACAATCCGACGGATGGCATCAGTTTGCGGTTCATTTCCCGGTGGCGCGAATATCCCTGCATCACAACTCGTTCCGTTACAGAGCGGGAAAGATGTGGAGCTCCCTTCCCACGCGAGTGTTCTCGGAGCGTTGCAGCCTGCAATTGTGTAAAAGGAACTGCAACAGTTATTTGGTGGTATCTCGGGGGGCCCTCTCGGCGCTATAGGCTCGCCTCTCCCAGGGAGAAGGGTAATAAAAAATAAAAACATTTTTGTGTCAGAACAATTAAAATATTAATTACGAAAATACTCGTTCGGCTCGTGGAGTTGGTGTCCTCGCTGTTTCGTGTTACACACACTTTTTGTTTTTAACACCAAGTTTTCGGTTCGTGGTTATGGAAAAACGGCTTTATTGTAATATTGAAATATGGTTCTTTTGTGTTTTATTTTTCATTTATTTCACTTAAATTATATACTTGGATTTATTTCTAATTTACTGCTTTTTGTAGTTCTTATTTGTTTTCTATTGCTTTAACTTGAACTGAACAATTGAATTTATTTCCTTTTTGGTTTTGCTCTTTTAATAGTTTTTTACTTCATTATCTTAAACTGAACAATGTACTTTTAGGTTTTGGTTTATATATATATATATTGTTTTTTTTTTTGTATCACTCTTTTCAATTCTAATTTTTTATATCCGCTTTCGTTTATACTTTTGTATTACTCGCTTCAAATTTTAATTTACTACTGCTTCTCTTTAAAAAAAAAAAAAAAAAAAAAAAAAAAAAAAAATTGGCGACACGGCCGAATTTAGCGAGACAAGGACAGAGATGGCCTTCATCTTGTCTCTGACTTCTGGTCATCTTGCGATAACCAGAATCACCCACATCCGTGAGGATGTTGGGCTCGGTCTCGCGATATCTGAAAAGAAAAGAAAAAAGTGGGGGTATCCAAGGATAGTGTGGACAGTGTTAGTCCAAGTGTTCTCTAACTACTTGTATAGAGGGCTGGTGGGAAAGAAATCGTACAAGACCGGTAGTAAACGCAGATCACGTCTTTGGCGTCTGATAATCTGCGCTTTGGTCGGTGTGTATGTTTGTGTTTGTGCCGTCTTGTACTGTGCGTTCGTGGGTGTGGTTTGTTAATAGTAGACCCTATGGGATGGGTCCAGGAATCCTCTTTTATAGAGGGGAATGCTGTTGGGAAGGGTGTTTTCTTCAGTTTTGTACTGAAGAAGAAATTGTGGGGGTTTGATCCGAAGAGATCGAGAGAGAGAAGGGTCAAGAACGCAAGAGTCCCGTAAAAGTAGGTTCTCGCTGTTCTGAATGTTTTCGAGGTACTTATATGCTAATTGAAGCAAGTACTCGTCGATAGAGGTAATGGAGGCACCTTCGTATAGGTGAGAGTTGGGGTAATGCCGACCGTCAGGCCTTCTAGAATGATTGGTGCATCTTCTGAGGAGTTTCCTTTCGAAAACCCGAAGTCTTTCCATTTGGGCCGAAGATATGCAGGATCATATGGGAAAGGCGTAGGATATTCCAGATCCGATTAGCTGCTTATAGCAGAGAAGCTTAACTTTGGTGTCAACTTTGTTCCTCCACTTCAAGATGGTGCAGTTGCTTCGACCGACCGAGGCCCCTTTGGAGAATGTGGGTCACATGTTTGATGAAATTCATTTTTGGGGTATAAGTGACCCCAAGATATTTCATCCTGTCCTGTGGTCTAATCGTAGTATCTCCCATTTTTGTTCGAATATTCTGTGAATATCGAGAAGTAGGTTGGGAGTGTTTACTACTCAGAATTATAGCTACTGCTTTGGATGGATTAAGTCGGATTTTCCATCGATTGTAATACTGATACAGTTCGTCCAAGTGACGGTTGAGTCGATTTGTTGCGAGGCTAGGGCCTTTGGTTGACGTGTACACCAGGACGTCATCCGCGTAGCATATCTGGTTTACTCTCCCGTCCACAGGTGGGTGGGGGGGGGGGGGGGGGTATTGGACGTGTCTGCTTCTCTCTCACCAATTTGTGAGGTTATATATCAGGATGACTTTTACCCCTACCTCACCGTCAACCGATTCGTTAAGTTAGGGGTTGGCTCTCTCAAAATCCAACGCTATGCAAAAAAATCGTTGAGCTTATGCTGAAAATAGTGATAAATTGCCGTGTTAGGGGAATTGTTGGTGGATTTGTGTGTAATTAGATACATTTGGTAATTCCTATTAGGGTCGGAATTTGAACACCTGTGAGTTTATGGAGGAATAGTGGAAAGTTGTTGTATCGTAATACAATGGAAAGTTTTGACCACAGAATATTATACTTGGGATAGCATTTTGTGTGGTGTGGATGATGTGATTTTAGAATGTGGCTATTTTATGTAGGAAATGTCGTTTTTAGGAATGTGATGTGTGTTTCTTGGAATAAAGACACGAATTAGCGATACTTATTAATGATATAAAAGGGGTGGTAATTAACGGTTGTTAATTATCCAACAAGGGACAATAATACTGGAATGCTCATAATCATGCCGTGGAAAACTCCAACATTTCCTGCCGGCGTACAATCTAATATCTGCCACCTGTCTGCCGAACGAGTCACTCCTGTGGACGAGAAGGTTGTGTAAAGCGTCACCACCTACCAATATACGGCAACAAAGAAAGGAGATCACCGGTTAACAATTTAACCTAACACACACCATTACCGAAGATGTTTTATCAGAACGCTTGAATCACTTGGTATATTCAACTTCTCAGTTGGGAGAAGATCCTTTTAAACATAAAGCTTGGTCATAAAATTTACAAGAACTTAATTTAAATACCTGCAGACACCCCGACACAATTGATTCCCCTGAGTTGACAGTAACTGCAACTCCAACCACCAAGGAAACTTTGAGATTGGATTGTAGTTAGCGTTAGAGTCACATTCAAGCATTTCTTCAACATCCTCTGATCCAAATTCATTTCAAGGCAATATTCCTCTTGCTCGATTAGTGATTCCTTTTTCTAGTCGTTGAAATACTCATTCCATCCCTCACCTTCTTGAAAGTCCTATTGCTACCCACCGTATTTCTACCAACAACTGTCTTCGAAATGCTTTACTTTCATTAACATTATAATGTCGTTGTATCTCACGGTATAGTTGGAGAGCTCCTTATATTCATGTTCAAATACTCCGTATCAAGGATAATGTTTATCTTTCAGCTTTGTAAGATATAAGAGAGTTCCTTACGGATTCAAATCCACTCATAGCAGCACCAACTTATATCCAGATAGCGATGTTGCTGTCGTTTTTTGAGAGATATTGTACATAATCTGTAGACGTTATGTTGTTTTGTGGATGACTACTCAGGGGTGGATTTTCTCATCGAATCGAGTTTCTAGGACATTTAGCGGCGTATCTATTCCTTTCAAGGATTTCTGTAGTCAGTATATCTTTAATCGTTCGCCACCCTACAATCGGTGTTTATAAATCTAGTAATATGCAATTGTTATGTCTTCTGTCGACGTAGAATGGCATCTGAGGATATCTTGAAAGCTGATAACGTTTTACTTCGAGGGTCCTTTGAGTGTAATCTCATGATTACTTGGCATTCCATATGAATATTGAAAGAAGCTCCCTTAAGATGACATTTGTTTTCAAATGAATTATTATATATGTACCTTTTCAAGTGTTCGAAAATACCATACCGAAGATTTATTTCGTTGCAGTACTCAAAGCATACTAAATCAAATTTTAGAGGGCTTTTTATATTATCATAATTCAAATGCGAACCTTCGCAGCTTCGGTTTTCGACACTTTTAGAAAGATACACTCGAGTTGTGAGACACGCAAAGGCGACGACTGTGGAATTTAAGTGAAATCAAGTGGTCTGGTCGGATTTTATGAGGGTAGCAAGACGTACTGTAAGTAAATTGATTAGTGTCCTTGACTTATGGCCCATTTTTTACTTTTCCTGTAATTCGCTGCCATTCTTTACCTTCCTGTACTGCCTTGAATGTTTGAATATGCTCCTTTTAAGGAACTCCATCTGTGCTGTCGGATTTTATTGGCGCCTGTGATGCCATCAAACTAATAAAGGATTTACAAATGGTTGTAATAAACACCATACATAAGGCGAAATTGACTCTCTCAAACTGTTCACATTTTGTGTGAGTAGAATTTTGATTTCTTTGAGTTTTTTTTACGGTTTTTGAAAGAAAAAGGTAGACGAATATTCGCAACTTTGAATTATTGGTCAAGTTAAGTGCCGTCGAAGGTGTTTGGTATTTTTATTTCGATTGGTAAGTAATCACTTAAGTTTCGAATTGGGCCCATTTAAAACTGATCTATTTTTCCTGTCTTAATACAGTGTACTTTGTACGTCACTTCGTTTCTAGCATTCTTGGAATATAGTATATTAAAAAAAGAGGGAAATCACCCTGGATGGGGGTGGAATGTTCTTTGCGAAGCCATATGAACTGTCAACCACGAATTTTTCCAAATATATCTTATTAGCGTAGTTTTTGCAAAATATATATATTGTAGTAAGGGGCAATGTTAAACCACACCGGGCGACCGTGCACCCTTAAAGGTCGTTGAGTGAGGTGTATGATACAATTTTGACTTCCGTGTCAAGAAGACTATTGAGGAATCATCGGCTCACCGTAGCATAAGAAGTTTCAGCCCTAGAGGGAGCCATTAAGATGTGTTTATCAAAATTTAGAAACTGGTCGAGCCAGATGGCCAGATTTCTTACTACGTCTTTCACCACCATAGGAAGACCTTTTGAAAAACATTTGGAAAACTTTTTCCCATTTTTTTTTCGTAAGAGCCGACGCCGCGCTTAGGGGTGTCCTGAATAGGATAGTTTCAGTTTTTTGAAAGTTAATTTGTAACTTTTACTTATTACAGTAATTTTTGATTCTATTGAGATCATCTTATAAAAGTCAGTCAATGATCTCAAATTTTCTACCCCTTCTGTATACAACTACATCATCAGCATACGCAATCGCATGAATAAGAGAATCCACTAGATCACTAGTGTAAATGTTAAATAGATTTGGAGAATTGACTGCGCCCTGTTGTAGGCCGTTTCTTATGAAGAAAGTCTTCTTGGAAAATGTGTCGCCACAGTTTACGATGAATTGTTTTCCCATAACCACGTCATATACAATATATAGGCATGCCCAGTCTGGTTAGCTTATAAATAAGGCCTTCTAACCAAACGGTGTCGAAAGCATTTTCAAAATCAACCAAAACTGCCCCTGCGCACTGCCGTTTTGCTCTGTTCTATTGTATATCGGAAACCACTTTTGACGCGACTTGGATAGTGGCATGCCGAGTGCGAAAAGCAAATTGGTTATCCGGACCAATTTAATAATGATTTTTTTATTATTTTTCAAGCACCTTGGTGATGTTCGGGAGTAAACTAATAGGTCAAAGATTATTAGACGGTTCTGATTAGTTGGGTTGCTACTATCTTTTCTCCGTTTTGTAATGCTGTTGTTTTCCAGTGCGATGGACGATATACATTGTTGAGCGCATTATTGAAGAGTGTGGTTGTTAATCTGTTTTATTTGTTTGGATTGTTTATTAAAATGTAAGTACATCTATAGAACAAATTCGGACTCTATAAATACTGGTGGAGGAAGCCCCCTCCAATCTGGCCAACTAGCGCACCTCCAGAACCGGACTCTGCTCTGGATGACGGGAGTTGTTGTTTTGCCCGCTACGCTTGTTGTACTATCGTCAGCTCCCGTTTTTTTATATATACTGCATTTATTAGACCGGAAATTAAAAGTAACAATAATAAAACAGTTAACTTATAATAGATTGGTTATATAATAATTGTTTACATGTTATTTGTTAACATTTTCCAGTTTCTTTTTATGCGCTTAGGATTTAATGGGATTTAGATATATTGGTAATTTAATTTTTCCTGAAAAAGGACAGAAGAAAAACCAGGAACTCCGTTTATTTTAACTTAGTCTACTTAAAATTACTTAACATAACTTAATCTTATTTACAATTTACAATATTTGATATTGCAATGATAGTGACAATTTGATGACTTTAAAATAATATTTACAATTTTGACTTATGTGGATGTGGGATTTCTCGTTTTGATTGAGGGTAGTAAGGGACAAGATCAGGTATGTTCTTGAAGGAGGGGGGTGCCATTCGGTTCTGTGTTAAAAGTAAGAATCTTGGAGAATGGTTGGATGCTACCGTATTTGAATTGATTGTGTGCCTGTTCGCTGTTGTGGTACACAACCTCCTTTAGATCGTTAACAAGTCTGCCAGAGGCGAAGAGGGTTCTGATTTGGAGACAATTACGGTAGTGAGTTCCCGTATTGCAGGAGAGTGATGGTAGGTCTGTTATTATCGGGTTGGGATTGTTAAGAAGTTTTTCTATGAAATTTATCGACAGTTCTAAGGTCCGTCTATCCAGTCGTTCGATGCCTGCGGTCTTATAAAGATTGTTGTTACTATCGGATCTATATGAGTTGGCTTTGCGGTGTAAGCCAGTGATAAACCGGAAACATTTTCGTTCAAAAGCCCGTAATTTCTCCACCAGCCCCATCGTTTGGAATATTGCGAATACTCCCTGGTGTATGCGCGAATTTTAAAAACGCAATTATTTTGCACTCATTGCCCGGCAATCTGCACACAAATTGTTACATCATAGAAGCACCTAATAATTAACGTTAATAAGTAGTAGTGGTGGTAGTCCCTAAGTTTGGGGAGACTGGTTCCGTAGCAAATTTTAGGGAGCGTGTCTCCTCCTCCCCGAAAGGACGAGGGTCTCTTTAATAGACCGTTCCTAGGTTTTTCGCTGCGGTCAACCACCGTGCTTTTTCTAGCCAAAGGGAAGAGCGGCGATCGTTCTTGATCGTTCGTATTAGAGCCGGGAGTATAAAACCTTAAATCAAAATGGGAGCGCGTGGGAAAAAGCCAACTTCGGCTACTTTTATCTTACTTTTTATTTGTCCGGTCTACTGGCTTGAAATGACTAGCCACTATTCACTTTATTATTTACTTTTAAATTATTTGGTTCGAGTTTGACTTGATTTTTTGGCATCCTTGGGCTCCGGGTGAACAAATGAGACTGAATACCGAGAAATAAAAAAATGAAGTGCCGGGAGGCCGACTTAAACGAGGCAAGAACAAATGTGTCCCCATCGTGTCTCTGGGTCTTGGTCATCTTGCGACAACCTGAATCACCCGCATCCATGAGGATGTTGGGTTCGGCCTTGAGTTATCTGGAATGGCGAGGGTGGGGGGGGGGGGGGGGGGGGTGTAGCGTCTCTAACAGATACACACATAATACACAAGCAAAATAGTGAAGAACACCGAACGAAGATCGAGTAAGAAAATACATCAGAGCCGTACACCATAGCGATAACATAACAATTCACATCAGTGGAGTATAATTGAGTTTAAAAATCGAATTCTAAACACGGCCAGTAGCCTGATGTGTAACGCTTAGGTTCAATTTTTGGTGATTCTAACTGTCATAGCGTCAGTTCGAATCACACGTTCTTCACTATCATTCCAAACGCTATAGAGGTATCTAAGGACAGTGTCTAGAGGGTTAGTTCAAATGGTCTCTAACTACTGGAATGGAGGGATGGTGGGAAAGAAATCATACAAAACCAGTAGGATTGCGGAAGATATTGTGGCGGTCTTATTCGAAGAGTTCTTCGGAGAGAAGAGTCAAGAACACAAGAGTCCCATACAAGTTGGGTTTCGCTGTTCTGAATGCTTTCGAGGCACTTCTATGCGAATTGTAACAAGTACTCGTCGATAGGAGTAAGAGTAATGGTTGAATATTGAAATTGAAGATGAATGCCCTTTTATACGAGATCTCATCGAGATTTTTACGATAGGTACATTAAAAATTTCAGGAAGAGCAGACGAGATTTGTCATGTACTTCGAATGTGGTAAAGTTCCGGGGAATCTCATGGGGATTTAATTAGGAGATGCCCGGAAGTTATGCAGTGCATATGAAGATATGCATTGGGGTGCCAGGGTTTTGGGGAATTTGTGTTTATGCGTGGCAAATAAACATCTGTTCCAATTTACCATGCATTTGGTTTGATTACGGATTCTTAGGTATAGTGTGTGTGCAAACTAAATGCACAATTGGTTCGTTTATCGCGTATTTGGTTTAATTAGGAATTTCGGTATTCAACTGGGGATTTGAATGTATGATAAAAGAATGTATTGTCTCGTAATGAGTTATTGTTAATTAGGTATGGGGATTTGATTGCGGATATGGATTGTGGATATGTACGAGGGGAATGGTAGGGCTTTGTATGGGACTATATTTCAACAATAGTTAAACTAAGGATGTCGTGATTTAGTTCATTAAGAAACGAGGAGACCGTTGAGAGTATGTGCCAATCCGCTCAGAAAACTTCTAATCTTTCCGTTCGCAAACAAGTCTAAGTTCAAGTACCTTATCGAATCAATATATGGCGATCATTAACAAATTTTTCAGCCCACCTTTACGTGATTTTGCTGATTTTAGTTCCAGTAAGATTGGGCAACATTTCATATATTTGGTATGTCTCTTTCAGTTGTACATGGAATTTTCCCTAAAAAATTGATATATCGACGAGTTGACATAAACTGTCATGCACGTAACCCCGACTTGATACCAATTGACTTTTTATTTTGGCGCTATCTTCAATGAGCAGTAAAACGGAAAGGTGAGGGTAAATTTGTGGCCCCATATAAAAGAACACCAATGAGCGACTCCCCATCGCTGTTCGGTTAAGTAATTGATGGGTGTGGTCCTTGATTGTGTACATTTTAAACTAATTAAAAAAATGTATTTCTGAAAATTTGTGATTACAAAATTACGCATTGAATTTAAAACATTATTTCTGAAAATTTGTGATGGAAGTTTCTGATCGAATTTGTTCATGAAAATTTTCCATTGAAACTTATTCGTTGATTGAAGTTGGATTGGTTGTCTCTGGTGTGATTACTCGTTGGATTGGTTTTCAATGCGTTGTCTCTGGTGTTAGCGGGAGTCACATCTCCGTATATCCTAAATTGCTCGTGAACGCTGTCTTATTAATAAAATACCATCTCGTCAATGTAACAATACTGCTAAATAAAAATTCATACGCACAGCATAACAGCAACAATCGAAGAAAGACGGACGGAAGGTTCAGGAATATCAACCGTGAGTACCCCAAACACCTATTTTATTATATTTATTTTGTGTGCAATAAGCATTGAACATTTTTTGCAACAAGCTTATAGATAGTTTTTTATCGACATGTCACCTTTTTGAGGTGTTTGTCTTGCATAGGTTCAATTATCGAACAATATTACCGTTCACTGGTGTTTGCTCTTGAGAACATAACCTGCTATGTATGTCGTTGCATTTTAAATCAAGCTATAATAGGTTTTCAGTGTGATTTGCAAATAATTGTTGGGGCCACTCTCCCAACTCTATATGCTATTAGTGATTTTAGTTATATACTATAAGTGATTTTAGTTATTACAATTGTTGCATGTTTCTGTAGTTGGTAGGTGATGATAATGATAAATAATATCAAAACCTGAAGGTCCAAAGGAAAACGACACTGGAGTAATCAAAACGAAAGCAGTACGTAAAAACTGGGATCAAGCGTAGCTCCCTTACAATCACTATTAATAAATCTCTGTTTGGAAATTTTAGAGTTTCGGCCAAAATCATTAAAAACAAGTAGGAATGGACTTTTTTGAAAAAAAGGACATTGTAGTGCTCTGCAGCCCTACCGTCTTCCCAAAATCCTTACCTCAATCCTAACATATCCATTTAACCATAAAATCCCTTAATATACATTTATACACTTAATATAATAACTAAATCTTTTGATATTTTTTTACCTCAAACACATTTGCATATCAATTCAATTTCCATAGTGCATACATTTACATACTAATCAATTCAATTTCCATAGTTCTTACATTTGCATACTAATCAATTCAATTTCCATTACATTAGAAATACATTCATCATCCCCCTAATTCTCAAATTTGCATAACATAACATAACACACACATACCAAATTTCCAGCCGTACATTTCATAACAACAGTTAATCCAATTTCCGTTATCCTAAGCAGCTGCATAGTTTGCAATAGTTTCGGTTAACGAATAACATTGAATCTCCCCCATTAAGTAACTAGGGGCAACTGAATGATTTCGTTCATACGAAATCAATAATGTCGAAGCAGTAAGAATTAGACTTCCGACCAGGAAGGTCGAAATTTAAATTTATATTATAATTTATAAAATAAATAAATAAAATAAACACAGACGTGTGCGGTTGTCTGATGTTAAATAAACAAGAATAAAAGTTTTTTATGTAAAGTTAATTAATTAGAAAAAAGACTTTCCACGCTCTTCCCTCGGTCGCGATGAGAAGCACGGCGGTGGATCGTAACAACATCGATCAACGGCGCCGAGGAGGGCGATAGTGTGTCCCAATTTGTTTTATCAAAACGAACATTTTTCAATAAAATAGTGAATATATCTGATGAATTAAGACCTACATTTTATTAAAATACAATATTTAATTTGTATATACTTTTGTACTTTCTTCACAAAAATTATATTGTCTAGTGTTCCATTATTCTTTTTTTTGTCTCTTCCTAAATGTATCGTAAAATGTCTAAGATCTTCCCGGCACAGATTCTACATTATCCTTGAACCGTCTGTTTGGATATTTTCTCATGAGCATGTTAATGTATACTTCCTCCCCAGTGGTCACCACATCTAAATCATGACACTCAACCGTAATTTCCTGTGACACTGTTTTGACATTAGCATCTTCCTTTAGTACTTGTTGTACCTTTGCCTTCAGTGTCTCGGTGCTGGCCTCTGGATAGCGTTTCAGTTCTAGCAGCAATTCCCTTTTTTCTGTCTTTCGAACTTTATTTACGCTATTTCCGACTTGGCCTTCATTAACTTCAGTATATCCACATATGTTTTTTCCCCGGTGTGTGTGTGTGTGTGTTTTTTTTTTTTTTTTTTTCTGTAGAAAGGTAGAAATCTTCAAAAGATACCTCTGGATCGACCCAGAGGCATGCCGGGTTTTTACCGACTAAAACCACCTCCCGCCAGGCTCATATTCAAGTTGATCTCCGCGGAACTTTCTTTTAGATATTCCATCGCGGGACCGGGCGGAGTTCATATATTACTCCTCTCGTGGCCTCGCAAGTGCTGCATCATGTCACATAGAACATCATTTGCTACGGACCATGCCTGTTTTGAACTCAGAATGTATTTATTACGCCTGCCGGGGTAACTGTCAGTCACATATGTCTCTCCAAATCGTTCGTGCGGTCTCGAATCTCACGCACTCTGTAAGTACGTGTTCCGCATTTTCTATTTTGCCTTCGCAATACAAGCAGTATGGGTGATTCACATGCTTATACTTGTGCAAGTATTGCCGAAAGCATACATGTCCTGATATTAGCTGAGTCAAGTGGCAATTCAGCTCGCCATGTTTTCTTTTCACCCATGTTTCTATATCAGGTATCATGGTGTGGGTCCATCTTCCTTTGGCGGAAGAATCCCACCTTCGTTGCCATTCTCTTAGGCTTGAGACCTCTAATTGTGACCTCATTCTCCGACGATTCTCTTGCAAGACCTTATGCAATGCAGCGTTTTCTTTAGCTGCAATGTCAGGTGGCGTCCTCCCGGCCAAAATATATGTAGTGTGCGTGTGTGTTTACTTAGCCTTGGCTCTCGTATAGAGAATTTGGTAACTCTTCTTTTTTATTTTACTTCTCTCAGGAAAGGCGAACTTCTCCCGCTGATTCGACGACGCGAAAATTTTTTTCTCGACCAGGTCCATCAGCTCAAGTCGGCAAAATGCCCAAGAATTTCTGCCAACCATTTCACGAAGACTATAACTTAATGGGATGGTATTTCACCGGACGGCTGGGTTTTGGCAGCCTACCTACCATTCAGTAATTGTACCTTACTGCCCAACAGCAATAGTCGTCAGTTAAATCTAGGTTTGCACAATCAAACGCAAGACACAATCTCGTTACCAACTCAGCCATTGAAGCGGCAGTTTAAGAAGTACAACGTGTTGCGAGATAGGATATGAAGGGGTTGGAAACTATGCGCATGTCTATTTTCCATTAAATCTGTGACTATTCATAACGGAATGGCCTGCACATTTTCTATAACGGACATTTTTGGCCTTGAAGACTTGTTGGAGTGGGATTGTATTTTGGAGAGAAATATAATTATATAATATATAATGTATATATATATATATATATATATATATATATATATATAATGAATATATATATAATGAAAACTGTTGTCAGGTACCTTGGTATCTGGATGGACCAATACCTATACTTTGATAAGCACATAGCAACTGCCCTCTCTGCAGCTAAAAGTGCATATGCAATGACAAGAAGTCTGTTTCGAAATAGTCTCCTAGATCACAAAGTTAAAATAATTTCCTACTCAGCATTTATTCGTCCCATATTAGTGTATGGTTGTCCGGTATGCTTCAACGTTTCCCCATCCTACATGGAAAAGTTTCGCATGTTCGAGAGGCAGTGCTTGCGTTCTTGCCTCGGGTTACATAGAACACCTGAGTCTCAATACAGGAAATTCTATCCTAATAAGACACTAATCAGGACTGAATAGGATAGACATTTTCATTATCAAAATTATTCGTGGTGACACTGCAAGGGCAATGTGCAGCGAAAATAATCTTATCTCTTATTTATGTAACAAGGTCGATATGGAAATCACGGTTTTATCAGCTGCTATTTTATAATATTAGCGGCAAACAGTTCAATAATACCTTGAACACAATTGTGGTAAGTAGACAAACGTTATTTTGGATCTCTTTCATTTATTTATTTATTTATTTAATTATTTAATCAATTAATAATTAATTAATTAATTGCCCAATTACTTATTTAATTAATTAAATAATTAATTATTTTGCTTATTTATTTATTTCTTTGTTTAATTAATTATTTATTTATTTATTTACGATAACCTTATCATGTTTCACTATTTGCAAATATAGGTCGATTGTGACATTTCTATTATTGACATCCTGGTATATTTCAAATTGCGGTTAGAAGTTCAGCGTTGGTTGGATTTTGCGAGGTAGCTGGATTTCGCGGAGTTGAGTTATTTATTATATTTCTTATCAAATTATTTGGATGTTGTTGCCCTTGAGGCAGCCTCCTTCCATCACGGAGATCTGATAATGTGAATTTTTAACCCCCCTTCGAGCGAAACAAGCTAGAACAAACTTTTTGGCGCAATAAAAAGGATCTTAATCCCTATGTTCAGAAGATGTGACATGCTACTCTACTTCATCGAGAGTATATATTTCTCCAAACGGCAGAAAACCCTGTTCCAAAAGGTTGAACAATACATCTTTCCATTTCGTCCTTACAAAGCAATACGGGGAATATTCTCCATCAGAGGACCATATATCCCCAAGAGCACTTTTTGTTAACCTTCGTCAAATTCCAGAAAACCAAATATCATTTTTAAGCTTATGCTTGATATGGAGGGTTTTAGACATTTTTTGTGCGCTTGGGGAAGTTGTTGGTGCTAAGGGATGACAACAACTAAATAATTCCTTGTTCTACACCTCCTCCTCGAACATTTTGCAATGCAAACCTTTTCAATGGATGGTTTTGCTGCATGGGCACTTGTATATTATTGTGTTAAATCTAAGGTGAACTTGCCTTGGTCAAATGCATTTTCAATTCTGCTATGATGCTTTTGAAACCGCAAATTAATGCATGAGCCATTACGTCAATAAAGATTCCAACTATTAGGAAGGTGTATTTCCTCTGGCGACATCTTCGTGTTAAAATGCATATTCACAATGCATTTAATTATATGAGATTTTTTAAAATGTGTCACTGGTCTTCATCAACAATATTCATTGGTGAAATAACACGAGCAGGGTGATTGTGCTTACATAATGATATCTGAGTTATGGTAAACAAATGTATTTTATGTAATGTCGAACCTATTTTGTCGAACGGTAAATTAGAATATGAAGTTTAGACATAATAATAACACGTTTTATTAAAAGGATGTATAGAAGATACGTACAGTCATTTGACTTTAAAAAGCGGTAGAGTTTGTTACATAATGAATACCTAATTAATTTAATTTTCATTGACTGCTGAATGAATCTGCGAGAGTCTATTCGCAATTAATCGGCGGGAAAATGAGTAAATGATGGGTATGCGATCGGTATAAAAGGGCGCGAATGAGCCAAGATCTCCACAGGTCCCCTTGGCGCGATTTCCCCTTTGGCTGCCCTACGTTGAACATTTTCTGCATTATTATTTGCAAAGCTAAAGGAGAACCTTTCGGGATTTATGTTTGTCTGGGGGAATTTCAAACAACCACCCGGTACAGTGACCTTGCAATTTTTCCGCAGGAAGTCGTTACCGTCTTCCGACAACCCTGTCAGCAATAACTTCACTTCCTCCTCTTTTCCGCCGTTAGTGATGGGCAGTGGGACGTTAGTCACAAATTCGAAAGATAAAGCTAATGTGTTCGTGAACTTATTTTCCGTGAATTCAAACCTCGATGCCGGTCTTTTGGAGCCGCTTGTGATCGCGCCGGTAATGTCATCGACGCGGTATGTGAGGTATGCGGCCGCGTACTATTCAAGGCATTCTACGTGGACTGGACTGTAGGAATTCAACCAGTCCCGACGGAATTCCAGCAATAGTCCTTAAGAACTGTGCTCGAGAACTATCGCCGGTTCTTGGCAGACTTTTTCGCTTATCCCACGCACAAAGCACATTTCCTACCCGTTGGAAACTCACTCGAATTCAGCCAATCCGAAAGAGGGACAAGAAGTGGCTCCTACAAAATTACCGGCCGATAGCATTATCTAAGGTGATGGAAAAGGTCATCAACGGCGAGTCAATTATGTATTTAGGCTGCAACGGACTTTGGATGATCGTCAATACGGGTTCTATGGCAAGCAGTCACTGCTAGATCTCTTGATCCTTTTACCCGATATATAGGCATCTGCGATTAAGCGGCATGTTGAGTCAAGGGCGATCGCATTGGATATCTCCAAGGTTTTTGATCGCGTCTGGCATGGGGCATTGCTGGGCAAACTTCGCTCATGTAGACTTTCCCAGCAGCTTTGCGACTGGATGAAGAGGTTCTTCGAAAATCGATCGATCCGGCTTGTTGTAGAGGGCGCGTCTTCGGATCTGTATCCTGTTAATTCCGGGGTTCTATTTTGACTTCAACCTTGTTTTAGTTCACATAAGTGATTTGTTGGAATCAACGGATAACAAAGCGTTGAGTTTCTCGGATGATAGTACTCTTGTTTCCTCTCTTTCGAGTGATTTCTTCATCGCACCGGCTGAGATGTAGCCAGATACACACTCTAAATGGGGATATGGATAAGATCTCAATCTCGTCAATATCAATGCAACGAAGACACAGTATACAACATTCACAAGGAAAATTGGATCCTCGGTTCCACAGCTGATGATAAATGAGCATACCCTCGAATCTGTCGAAAGATTGAGATTCCTGGGCGTCGCGATCTGGGGGAATGTATGGTAGGATAAAAACGCGTCGAACGTCTCCAGATCCGCCTCTGAAAAACTGAGTTATCTTTTAAGAGCCACGAAATATATTACTCTGGCTCAACTTTTTCTTCTGTATAAATCCCAAATTAGACCCGGGCTCGAATATTGCTCTCATGTGTGGAGTTCTGCTTCTAAACATACCCTCGACCTAACTGAGAGCATTCAGAGACGAACGATCCGCCTGTACAGGGACACAGCGCTGACGTGGGGACTACCGTCGCTATCATATCGAAGACGCGGAGCCGATCTCTGTCTAATCGTATTCGCCGATGTCAATGAGCCTTTAATAGAAGTCGACCTACTCAAAGATTATACCCGTAAGCTGACTTAGGAAGTAGTGGGGTTGGTTATTGTACCAGACATGGGCAACTCAACACCCAAACACTTACCATTGGTTTGTCTGAAATTTTGCCACGAAATAAATCAACTCCAAACAAACGAAAGTAATAAATAGGCACACAAGTATTTCGCTATCAAGTGTTCTTTATTTAAATTTGCGTTGTGGCATCGGCACATGCGCATAACACTGGGAGTTCACAATATAATTCACTAATCTGGTGACAATATATTCCCTAATCCATTAGCTGGTGGGCGCCTGCACTCCTTCAGGATCGTTGATAATGTCAAAACGAAGTTCACTTTAACGAACAAAACGAATTTCTCGACTAGATGGCTAAAAGGTAATACTGCACTCCAACTCACATATTCTGACCGTGTTAAAACAGCACTGGCTACTTGGTAACGCGGCTAGTAAATTTGTAACGCTAAGCGGGTGCGACCGGTGATAGAAATCTGACTCCTCCATGCAATCCACATCCGTCAGATTCAACGGTGGTGGCCACATCGATGTAGGAGGAGCGAACCGGATCAACGTGGCGACGGCCAATGGCGATCGAGAACGGGGTTAAACGAGAAGATTTCCACCACATGACCCTACGGTCTTGTGTAAGGCCCCTTTCGCTCGAATATCGAGAACGAACGATACCGCACCTGTTCAAACAAGGAACAAGCATAAGCAGCGGCAGCGTTGCTGTCAATCATCGCTGGTGATCACCTTAGAGATGAAATAGGCTTCTGCATCCCAAGCAAACAGAAACGCTATTTCGAGTGAAGTGCACCATGCGCTTGTTTGATTTAGCCGTGTGGCTCTGGTGCACAAGGAGGGAAGATATTTTGTTGACATTAAGTCAACAGAAATCTCGCCGAAGGTGGCAAATGGTCAGGCTGGATGGTTATCTATTTGGATTAATATGTTGGTACATGGATATGGTGGTGAGGAATTTGCCACCCAGGGGGACCATTGACCAGCGTTGGTAAGCAAAACAATTACAGTGAGGTACTGTGTGTTTACTTTGATTTTCAGAAGGGTCATCATAGAGCATGAACGTGGGTATGGTTGCTTAAACAACAATCATATTTATGCCCAAATCCCATGATCGGTTGATAGCCGATAATAGGGAATTGGTCGCAACTGTTGGGAACCCAAGGGTATAGGAGCAATGGTTTAATTATGAACCGTAGGATGAATATCGACTGCAGCTGTGTCCACAATACTCTGGCCAGTGTGTGTTTATCGTTTATTGGTGACGAGCTGACCCGATAGGGGATATGAAATGGTTCATGTATTATGAATCCGAAACATTCAATGTTATGCATGCCATCGGTGAGGTTTTACTTTCAGGTACAAGCTACTGAAAGATAGCTTACGCTGCTCGATTGCAGGTAAGTATAGTGGCTTGTGGAATGAGGGAAAGGCAGATTGATTTAGAGAAGGGGGTGGTTCTTAGGGGAGGCTTTAAAGAACCCCCGCTGATTACTGGACCAGCAAATATTAATATCCGTGCCAGGATACGCGAAAGCTGGAGGAACTTGCATATTTTCGAGCGCTATTGCTCAAGGTCTATATGCTGATATATTGACGGAATTCGCAAATGTGATAATGGCTTTCAACAAACCTTTGCATGTCAAAACCAATGTTTTCCATCTCACAAATGGTCTAATAGTAAGCCAACGCCAGAGAAATTGCGCGAAACCCACGCTGAGTTCGATTACATGCTCGAACACACGATTTGTCAGCCATCAACAGACTCTTAATCTTCAGTATAAGAAAAAGAGAGTAGCGACAATGCGCCGACTACAAGAAGCAGAGTATAGTTGCAATATATGCTCGTTACACAATAGCGGACCTGCATGACTTTTCGTATAATTTCGCAGCGCTCGACCTTGTATCAGATGTAATACAACTTGGAACAAAACGATGGAAATATTTCGTCCGTCGAACAAATATAAAGTCTCGAGGATCAACGGACATTGTGGATTGAATAGGTGAGTCACAGACAAAATAAGGCCTGATGACACAAATCTATAGCGAACTATTGATAAACAATAAATGTGCAGTACACTATCAGAGTTGCGAAACATTAATTTGTGCTCCACAAATTTCGGAATCCCATGGCTGGTACAGAAATTCATTATAGCATGTGACATATATAAGTATATATATCCTGCCGAAAGGATTCTTCAAATTTCATTTACTTAATATGCCCTATCTTCTTGTTCACCGAATCACCATGTCAATTGCAATTCCTTTTGCTTTTGTCAATCATCTAAAATCACTTAGGAATTGAATTTAGTCGCATGTTAACTCTGTTGTACCTCGTAGAGCACATCAAAATTATATATAAAATGAGAAAAGTTTCCGCTCAATCACCCACAAATCTCATAAAACAAATGGAGGAAATAGAAAAGTTTCAACGGATCTTCAAAGTCTCTTCAGTTCTATATCTTCCGAAGGAACAACTGCAAGGAGCACAAAAGAAACTTTTCCCCAAAAAGGTCCCTGTGCCTATCCCACTGTCGAAGTAAATCTTCTCAAGAGATTAATTGAAATTTAAAAACTTTTCACATCGAAGGGCAACTCTACTTTGGAAATATGTTTAGGTTGGGTTTTCACCTCGAATCCAGGAAGCGGGATCAAAATACTGTCGAGATGGGGATTTAGCTGTCAAATTTATTGCACGAACCATTGGTTCTGAGAAATGATAAGTAAGTTTTAGTGAGAAGAATGGACTGTCAGTTTTGGAAATGGAAACGAGCAACTTTATATATTTGTATAAGTGTTTTTTAGTGGAGTTACACATGTAAAGTGATTTTGAGATTTAATTATCGTTATTGGCGAAGGATCTTCCAGAACATTTTGCAAAAGGACCTATATGGACTGCTTGTTAATGAAGTATATTTGCTAACTTATATGATCTCAGGATGACAGGTGTAATTAGAGGCATTTAAAACTTCATTTACTCGGGATAGTCAATTAATTCTTGCTGGTAGTCATGGAAACTTGTGTGGCTGAGGTCAGTTTTCTTTTATACACTTTACTATTTCAGTGGATTTTAGAACTACCCTTGAAGCACATGATTTGCTGTGCAAACATATGAAGAGATTATACATTCTGGAAGTTTTAGGATTATCTTTTCTTACTATTATCATGACAATCAAACAAACAGCACAAGACGTATTAGGATATAATAAAACTAAGTCCAAACCTTGGTTTGACGATGAGTGCAGGGCAAAGATCGATGAACGTAAACGCCTCAGAATGATCCACTTAGAAGCATATGATGTAGTCAACGCAGTAAGATACGCGACAATTCGGAAAGAAACAACTAGACTTTTCAAACGCAAAAAACGCGAATGGGATAAGGCTCGGATCGAAAAAATCTTAGAAAATGCCAGAGCAAAGAACAGCAGAGGTATGTATGCCGGCATAAATTCAAGTAGAAATGGCTACCGAGGGAGAGCCAAAATAATCCGAGACACAAACGGCTGTCTGGTCACAGAAACAAAAAATATCGTGACAAAATGGAAGCAGTACTTTGAAAACCTGCTCAATGTGCGCACCCATCAACCACAAATAAACGCACCAGTACAGCCGAGCCCCAGATCGCAGAGCCATCTTTCGACGAAGTTGTAGACGCGATAAATCGACTGAAAAACAACAAGGCCCCCGGAATCGATTGCATACCGGCAGAGCTTGTGAAGCATGTGGGAGGGGCAACCGCTCGAAAGATCCACCAACTGGTTAAAATAATATGGGACAAGGAATTCATTCCGGAAGAATGGCAAACCGCAATAGTCATCCCCATTTTCAAAAAAGGCGACAGATCTGACTGCGAAAATGACAGAGGAATATCATTTCTCCCAATCACATACAAAATATCAACAAATGTCATTCTAGCGAGAATCACACCGTACGCCGAAGAAATATTGGGAGACTACCAATGCTGATTCCGTCGGAATCGGTCAACAAGCGACCAGATGTTCACAATAAGGCAACTGCTGGAAAAGAAGTGGGAATACGGAGAGACGGTTCACCAACTGTTCGTGGACTTCAAAAAAGCCTATGACTCAGTCGCAAGGCAAAGACTTTACCATATTGTGGTTGAGCTGGGGATCCCGAAAAAATATGCCGCCCTCATTCAAATTTGCACTAACGAAAACAAAGAGCGAGTTAGAATAGAAAACCACCTCTCAGAACCATTTGAAATCCGGGACGGACTAAAACAAGAGGCTGGCCTCTCACCATGCCTTTTTAACTTTGTCCTCGAGTATGTTATCAGAAAGGTACAAGACGACAACACGGCCGGATCATCCCTGAACGGGGTCACACAAGTGCTCGCGTATGTGGATGACATCGCCGTTCTGGGCGATAATCTCGAAACTATAAGTAAAAACTGTGAAATCATCACGCAAGCAGCAGAAGAGGTGGGCCTAGAAATAAACGAAGACAAAACGAAATACATGATTACGACGAGTGCAGGTGGACCTGAGAGAACACATATAAACGTCAGGGGCAAGATATTTGAAAATGTCAAAGAATTTCAATATCTGGGAACGATACTGACGACCAGAAATGAAACGTCGAAGGAAATTAACAAAAGACCACATTCCGGCAACGCTAGTTGGCATGCAGCCCGTAAACTATTAAAATCCAAACTGCTATCACGTAATATAAAGCTCCGTGTCTATAGAACCATAATGATGCCGATTGCTCTATACGGATGCGAAACATGGGCTCTCACAAAACGGGAAGAGAACAAATTCCGCGTATTCGAGAATAAAATTTTAAGGGGTATATTTGGCGGTAAATATGACGTGGAGTCAGGACAATGGAGGAAACTCCACAACCACGAATTGGAAGAGCTATACCGCAAACCTACAATAGTGAGAGTGATCAGGTCGCGAAGATTAAGATGGGCCGGACACGTAGCGCGAATGGGCGATGATAGGACCGTGCATAGATATCAAATCATCATATCAAATTCCAATAGAATATTCCCACTATGCAATAGAAAAATATGTAAATTAAATTATCACCCCTTTTTACAAATTCCAATCCCAGTGTATAACATTCATCCAAAATCTCTCTTGATATATGTACTTCCGGTATAAAGGAAGTGAAACCAGAGAGAAAAGAAAAAAAAGGAAGGATATGTATGGCAAGACACGATGGGTTCCTTCTTCTAGATCGATTCGTGTACGCGTGTGGTTGCGTTTCGGGTAATTTTGCGTTACATTAGAAAAGTAAAACATCGTAAGTAAAAATGTGAAATAGTCTTTGTGAACTTTACAACGGAAAATTACAATTTACAATAGAAAATTAAAATATCAATAGGTATTAAATGTGAACTAGACTTTGTGAACTTTACAGCGGAAAATGAAAATTTAAAATAGAAAATTAAAACATCAATAATTAAAATATCAATACCGAGATATAATTTATCAAACTCACACACCACATCCACCTGGCGGAAGAATATCCATATCAAGATTCATCCGGGAACTATAAGTCGTTGCACCAGTGGGTATCATCTACAACATCAAGACAGATAGGGGTAAGTTTGGTGGATAACCAATAATAAATAATTGTTAAAGAAGAATATAACAGACCGACAGGACGGCCCCGACGGAGATGGGAGGACAATGTTAGATTGGACCTCGAGGAGATCGGATCGGATGATCGAACGTGGAAGGAGAGCGCACAGTACAGGGAACAATGGCGGAGCCGAGTCGGTGAGGTCATGAACTTCCGGGTTCCTACAGGCCAGTAAATAATAAAAATAAAAAATCCTATTATCATGACACTTGGCTATTTCTTTATTTATTTAAATTCAATATCTTGCACAATGAAAATATATTTATAATCTTGTTAGATATGCAAACTTGAGTTTTAAATTTAGAAAACTATTATTAGTTAATTAAATAAATATATATAAAGATTTTTTTCTTTATAATAACAATTTCCATTTAACGTCTGTTCAACGCAATATTCTGTGTTCGACAAAGATCCAGTTCAAAGGACCAACACATGTTTGATACGGATTTTCGATGCATGATTAACGAGTCGGGAGACGATTTATTTTTTATTTAGTTAAGGTAGATTTCGCAGGAACAACCACTTCACCCAGGTGGAATAGTTTCGTCAAAAGCGCTTGCCTGCAACAAGTATTGTACGGGGCAGTCTCAGAACTAATCGGCCTGACACATAGATGTCTGTATTATTAACATATAATGATTGTGGTAGATAGTACCAACCTTAGAAAGATTAAGTTTCCAGTGCGATAACGCTACGTTGTTTATTACTTCTTTGGCAGCCATCAATAGTGAATGCTCTCAGTGAATTTGTAAACGTGGAAAAAATTCACACATGTTCACACATCCGTTATGTGGTATGGAATTGACGGAGGTGAACTTGAGATAAACTTATTGTTCACACTCACATCGTGACATTGGAGACAGCCCACATTTTGTTTAGTCTTATAATTCACAGTCAATCGGAGCAGGCACTCTTGATAAACAGGCACCAGTGAAAATAAAAAGACAGTTTTGTGATTAACTGTCAGCTCAAAGTAATAACTAGTTCTAAAATGAATTAATAAAGTGAACATTTTTGAATTAATAAAGTGAATATATTTTACCCCAGTTGTTACAGTGGCCAAAACCAATGATTTGAAATACGAATTAGAGCTAAAGAACCCTCGGACCATTTTCTCTATCTAAACTTGATGAAATGGGTCGGCGGTAGACTGCAATAACGGGTGTTTGCATTTTTTCCATGTGTTCAAATTCAGTGAGAGTTAGTGATCGCACTGATCTGATGGCTGCCAAACAAGTAAGAAGCAACGTAGCGTTTTCAAACATGTGAGCTCCGTATCGCCTTTTACCTCGTAATCGCCTTTCGCCTTTCCGACTGTTTGCTGCACTAGATGTGTTTCCGTTGTTTGTTTCACTAATGTGGTCGATCTCTCTTCCACGAACCTCTTAAATAGCTCATGAAATTGACGTTCTTGATTAAACTTTTGCTCCATTCGCTGAAACGCATTGCGAGATATAATCATCGAGTTACCCAATTGATGCGAGTTGGAGGTGAAGGTTCACAACTCGCGATCGATGATAATATTGATCATTTTACCAGAACCTAATTTTGAGTGTGATGCACCTGTCGGTCTCCATCCCAAGCGGGTTGCCTGAGCAGTGAGGTCGGAGTTCTTAGTTCTCATCAACCTGTTACAAGCAACACCTACCATCCCCTAATACTCGCCCTTGTTGGGCCACCCCCATCATTAGCAGGATTCACCTTCTTGTGAACCCCCACATCTTGATTAATCCTAATCAACATATCCATTGCAATGAGTACCTATAAAAGTGCATTAAATACAAATGGCATACACGGGCGAATCATGGAATACAGATACCACATCTGGGAAAAAAATCTATGACGGTTCGGCGGTTATTAATTCGTCGGTTCATAGTTAATTGAAGTATTGGTTGCGCAGTGTTCCGCCTGCACACTGTACACAAAAGAAAAGCACGAAAGGAAAATAGAGTGAAGAGACATTGCTACAAATAAAACACAGTGAATTTGTTTAAATCTTTATTTATTCGATGTTGCGAAATGTTTTATTTCTATACATTACAATGGTAGTCACTTAAGCGCACCTTCACATTCGTTTGCGTTTAATTAATTCTATACATTATAATAGTAGTCATTTAAGCATTATCCTTCTTACACAATACTCGCATCTCTCAGATATCGGTCGCTAGATGCGTTAGGTTAAACTGCCCGTTTTGAAACTCGCTGAAACACCGATCATTACACATTCTACGTTATTTTCTGACTTTACAATTTCGTTGCGCGGTGCGGATCGAACTCCTCAGGTAATTCTCGAGGTCTACTCTCTAGTCGATGACTCCTTCTCATTGACTGACTTATTACGCATCCCCCATCGTAAGGGACATTTTTCCAACACATCTCGGCAACAGAATTTCCCATGTTATCTGCAAAACAGAATTTCCCATCGCATCTGTAAAAGGAGAGATTTTATTCTGGTGATCATCATTATCATTATCTGGTGGTTATCGGAATCTTGTTCCTTTGTCTTACGATCGGTGGTACGCCGCTTATTTTCCGATCTTTTTCTTAGGATTGTTTGTCTTTCCCTTCTGGCCTGAGAAACAAGGGTTCCCATGTTATTCAGATGGATACGAAGGACTATGGGATCGGTAATGCTCTGTTTGTATTTCCAACTCATAAACATCTATCGCGAGTAGTGTTAAGATGTTTATGGTTGCATGACTATTGGTCGGCAGCGAAACGATATGCTTTGTTTGCACACGTGTGCGTTTTGCTTTAGGGTCATCCAAGGGATTTAGGTGCTAATTGCTATTAGCTACCAGAGTAGGCATCCGTTGTTCGGTTTATTTACCGACAATGGTGTTTCATGGGAAACATCGCGTTGATGCTTAGAATGGGTGCTTGTCTTAGATGCGATGCTTTCCTGCATGGCCCATTGGCTTAGATGCGATGCCTTGCTGCATTTGGCGCATTGGTTTGGATACGATGTATGGATGCGTGAACTCGATATTGGAAGCTTTTGAACGTTTAGTTCCTTGATTTCTGATATCGACCGTCGTTGCATGTCATATTACCTTTTGTTTCAGGTGTGGTTAATGACTATTGGGGCACGTGTCTGTGGGCACGTGTACTGGAAAAGGCGAGTATATTCCCTGGCGAAAGGATACCTCACCCTATAGTGGGTTGTGTGGTTCGTAGAACCGCTACAATGGCACAAAGAAATCAATGTGCTACTCAAAACAGAGAACCATTCCATGGTAATGAGGCAATACGATATACAAAATATCTTTGCTATTGTTGACCATAAATGAACACTTGTATAAATACAAGGTTCTAAGAATTGTATCGCACGCATCCACACAATTAGGTCTCGCAGATCCTAAACAGTTTAGATAAACAAAAAATGTACTGCGAAGCATAGATCTGTTGAGTGGGAAAAAGATCTATTGTGCGTGTCAACAATGGATGCATCCTTCGGTCTGCACGATCGAAGGAGAGATAAGAAGGCGTCTGTGTGCGAACGTCGTCCGGTTTGGATGTTTTATTTGGAGTCTGATTCCAATCGTTGTGATAGACGGGCATAAAATTTAAAATCCGATCGCGCTTCTAAAATCGAAGTGGAAAACAAAAACCGCCGAACAAGACCGTGTGTGTAATTTTAATTAAACCAGCCAGTGTGCTTAAAATAAGTTTCAAACATGTGCATTAAATTAATTGTGTGTTAGTTTTGTGCATTGTGTAAATGATTAACATTTTCAAAAATAAAGTAGTGCATTTTAATTGACACTGTGTGTTCATTTCGTGCGTTTCCATTTAAAACCAAGCTACAAACGAAGTTTGCTTAGCAATGCCCCGTGTGTGCCAGACGCATTCAAAAGGCTTTGAGATCCACGCCCCTCAATCACAGATGTTCATATATTGGTTATAAGAATCAAAAGGTCTCCCGTGGACCGCCTGCCACGGAATCCGTACTGACGATCATTCAGAAGTTCGTTGCATTCCAAAGAACCGGCAATAGTTCTGGAGCACAGTTCTTAAGAACTATTGCTGATATTCCGTCCGTGTCCGTCGCCTCCCTACAGTCTAGTCCACGTAGAGTGCGTTGAATAGTACGCCTGTTACGGCAACAACCACCCATTCCATAAAGCTTACCTATTTGAAGCCAGTCTCCGCCGCTAGCGGCGATACACGCCAAGAAACATCCCCATAAAGGATAAAGAAACAACTTAAACAAATCATTACCCTATACACCCACTGATCCCGCATAAATTGATAGCAAGCAAATCAAGCTAAAACGTGCAATTTGCGCTAATCAATTAAATGCCAAGTAAATTGAACTGATCGCTAAATTTACTCACATAAAAGCCGAAAGATAATTATTGAACCAAGGATTCACCCAACAATGTGCGGACCAGATGCCGTCGTCTGAACCAAAATCAATGAGAATCATGAAAATGCGCGCCAGCAATTTTATGATCCTTTCAGAAAAATGGTTATCTAAAACCATTAGAACAATCAGCGCCAGTTTTCGCTCTAACCAAATTAAGTTAAAACAAACGAAAAGGCAATAAAATAAAATAAACATGCGCCTCGGCACGATTGATCCTTCTTCATGAGTTTCCCACGGAAAAATCCATTAGTCAAAAGAAAAACAATAGGCGAGATATACGCGCTATTGATTTTTCTTTGAGTTTAACACAAAAAAAGGGGACCGAATCAGTTGGCCACTCAGGAAGTTTATTGGCCACTCTGTCGTTGTAAGACCTCTTCGCGGTATCAATCGACTGTTTGCACTCGTTTCTGGTTCAATCAAAATTCGTTTTTTAGCCTCGGAGGAATTGGAGCCCTATTGTTGAAAAGCTCTCTTTTTAGCCGCTTAAATCTGCTCGCATTTTTTGTCAACACAAGGCTTATCAGAAGAATTTCGTTTGATGGAATGTGGAATGTAAATCTCCATCCTGAGAGGAATAATATCTATGCCTGACTAGGCGCATGCGGTAACGTCGGAATCCCCAAAGCAGACCTCCGACCACGAAAATGAAGCGAAGAAATCTCGCGAATCGTCCCAGTTGGCAGCTCAGAGTTTCCCAGTGGTGCACCAACTTCCATGGTATGAATGCTCGGTTCGGATGTCAAAAACAGATCCAGGGTGTTCGCATAATCACCACGGTCATCAGGCACTCGCGTAGGATCCTCCATAAGTTAATTCAAATTGCGGCTAACAGCGAACATCTCTGCAAGCCTGTCAGCCTCGTCGGTTCTGTTAGAATGCACCAACCACCCGGATATGTACATTAAAATCGCCAAGGACGATAATCTTAGAAACCGACTCATTGACCTGTGTGGGGGTTTCTCTAAACTACACGGAGAACCACCCACCATTCCCGGCCAATCCCATCCAATTTCGACCGCCTTACAGCACGTCAAACCAACCCCATTTCCCCCTACTTACCCGTTCACCTGCAAAGCATGTTACCACCAAGGACACATAGCTAAATTCATTGTTCCACGCAGACAATGCATACATGAGTTTAGCTTCCCTTTTTTGCCATACGGCAACTCGTGTTCATGTCGATTAGCGACAACCAAATCCAGCCGGACGAAGTTATCGCATCATTGCAGAACCGTTGGGGAAAATTATCAAAACATTCGATTGAATCACGTGATAATATTTCCCTAGCGTTACTTCGGCTTTTCTCCAGACACTTCATTCGCTGGGGAGCAATGCTCTCTTTTTGCAGGTGAATAGCATCGGCTTAATTTTCCTCTCTTCTGTCTTCGTACAGATCAATGTACTCTGAACTCACCATACTACCGAATTAGGTCAATGGGTTCCGCTCAGAACTACATTGATTCATGCACATACAACCAAATCCACCCCAAGATAATCATACAGCGTGTTTCTGTTCTCTCATTGTCCCCCTCTCTTCGATCATCAGTTTACCGATGTAACCTACCACACATCGAAGAACGTGGCAATGAGAGAGCAGAAGTATGTTCTCTTTTGGTTGTCAAGTGCGAAAAATTAATTATCCAATTTCTTCCCTTTTCGAGTCAGTGGATTAAGAAGCTTAACAGGAGGAAGTCGTGACGCTAACCACCGCCGCGTGTGCATGCTTATGCACACGCTCGTACGCGAAGATTCCCTAATATAACTAAATTAACAGTCGGAAATCGGAGACTTTCTAACGAAACAGAAGAAGTGTAAAGTTATAGTGATTTAAATTATATTTATATTGCGATAAAAATGTATCTTTAGCTGTTTTTCGTGTAACAGGCTAACGCACCTCGAGTGCCCAAGAACGTTCTAATTATCAAAATGTTAATTAAAAACTCAGCCGCGATGGCGCAACAAAATCAAATAAAACAAAAACATTTATACAACCAACCAACATCGGTGTGTTTGCTATTGTTCCTGTCTTCCTGGGTGGACTATCCTCATCGGAGCAACCTCGTTGGGGATATGAGGAATCCGTGTCGTACCAGGCACACTAACTTATACCCCCACACCTGCATTCAGTCGATGGTACCTGAAAGATGCTTGAAGGGTATCGCTGGTCGGTCGTCATTCGGGAGCGATAAAGACCACAAAGAAATTCAACAGAATTCCTCAGTACGCCCGTTAACCACATGATGTCCATGTTACTGGGTTCCAACGCCTCCATTCTCTGGCAAGTGAGATCGGACCCCCTGAAGAGGTAGACTCCACCCTTAAAACGGAATCTCGAATGTAAGTCGTTTCCTGAGAAACGAAGATATGTCGATTCAGTGCACGAATCGACCTGGATCTCAGTTAGGGAAAGGAGATCGGGTTTCGCTGGTTGCAAATATTGCTGGAGGGCGTTTACGTTCGTAAATGTCCCTGATGCTATAAAAAGGCGTTATCAGTCTAACGTCAACAGAGGCTCGAGAATGAGCCCGATTATGCGATGACGAATTTCTTAACGTTCGGTTATTTATTATAATATTTGCATGATGTTACCCCTGACATAGTGTCCCGGAGATCCAAATGGGAAAATAGTTTTTTGAATCTCAGAAGGTACTATCATGACTTATCTTCGTGTCAGTCCGACCATCAGCCATGCATCCGAAACATAGTCGAACATTTCCCTCGACGATATCGCGGAATGAATTTCACCTTGGATCCGACTAACCACTCAAATCAACCTTTTCTCCGACCTGTCCATTAGCCAACTTCCGAAAGATGGCCAACGATTTCTCCCGACTATATCGCATAATGTATAGCGTGATGGGGTGGTATCTCAGCTTGGGACCGACTTACCACCTCAACCAATCTTTTCTCAAACCGGTCCATCGGCTAAGCTCCGAAAGATAGCCAGCGATTTCTCCGACCATTTCACGGGCCTATTACTTGATGGGGTGGTATTTCACCGAGTGACAGGGCGTTGGGACCCGACCTACCACTCGGCCTTTAGTCGCCTCTTACGACAAGCCGGCCTAGCTGTGAGTATATTCTAGCGGCCTACTCACAGGGCACAACATCTTTATCTTCCAAGAAACTGTAGTAGTTAAAAAAAATTTGAATAAGCGCAAATGGTGTCTAAAATTGTGAATTTCAAATATGCTATTCCTGGAAATTGGGGGGCTGTGGTATGTGGTGTCCTCTGAAGAATTGAATAATGTGTCATTGGCATGTATAAATTTAAAATAAAACCCCTTAAGGCATTAATCTTGTTATCTAATACCCAGTCCTGCTTAAGGACTCTATCTGAAGATACAGATCAGGTCTCCTGTGGGGGTTGAAGTATGGATGCCAACGTACGGCACAGGATTTACTTAATCCCCCAACACCTGTTTCGACGCTGGAAATTGTTCTTTAAATGGAATAAAGAACGAATGAAAACACACTGGGGTAGTTTTATTGTTAAAGTTGTTTTTTTTTATATTCTTTTTTTTTGTTAATGTTAATAGCGCATTTCCAATATTGAGTTCTTCTTATTTAACAATTCTTTAGTATTTAATGTAATTTATAAATGAGTTCCTTTGTATAACGAAAACACTTTGTTTGGACTGAACGTCTTTACAAATTTTTATTGTGGTTACTTATTAAAAACGCACTTCCGATATGAAGCTCCTCTTATATAACAATACTTCCGTGTCGAATGGAATTTATTAATGAGTTCCTTTGTATAATGAAACCACTTTATTTGGACTGAGTGTCTTTGCAAATCTTTATACCTTTTTTTTTTTTACTTGTTAAAAACGCACTTCTGCGGAGAATGACAGTCGACTTCTTTAAAAGATAAGAATAGAACTAACGTTCGACCTTGCGTGTGTACTCGCATCACGGTGATTACAAATTTCGACTAGTGCGGCAGCGTGACTGCGCGCAATGGTGATTGAGATGTGACTGATGAATCAGGGGTGAAATTCGTGTTTCATCCCACACACAGAACAACCAAAAGAGACCGCGCCTCTGCTCTCTCAACCCCACGCCCGTCGAAGTGTCGGTAACTTTTGTTAATAGGGAAATTGACGGACATGGAGAATGAGAGAACAGAAAACATGATATGCTGTGATCTCGGGGTAGCTTTGGTTGTGTGTGTTGGTATCAGATGCAGATACTAACATGACCTGGTGACCCAGTGGTACGGCTATGGAGTAGTCAGAGCGCATTGAACCCTGGAAAGGCAGAAATACGAAGGAGAGGGAAACCTAGCTGATGTCACTCCCCTGCAAAAAGAGATCACCGATCCCAGGCGTATGGATGATCTGAGGGAAAGTCAATAGGACGTCGCTGAAATAATCAGCGTGAGAACCAGATTCTAAGACGCTGAAATAACCCCAGCGATTTTGCTATGATGCAACAGCGTCGTTCGTTTAGACTTGCTGTTGCTAACCGACATTATGAGATTTCCGATGGGAAACTCATGGTTAGCAAGAATGGAGTTGCCGTATGGCAAGAATGTAGCTAAACTCAATTATGCATTGCAGATAGCATAGGATAATGAGTTTAGCTATATGTCCGTTTAACATGTTTTACAGGGGAATAACATATGAGGGAAATGGATATGTATGACGCGCTGAAAGCGGTCGAAATTGAGGTTGAGATTGTGGGTTGGTTCTCATGTAGAATAGAGCCACACTCCTATTTGCATTATCAGTGGCTGTTGCTTCCGGTATTGTCTGCGTATCGTGTGTTTTATGATTTTGTATATTAGCTTGTAAGCCATCTATTTATTGGAAGGTTGGGTACGTTTTTTTTTTTTAAGGTTTTGATGAAACGTAGCCAGTGTATTCCTCATGGTTGTAGCGTGGGACACTATAAGTTCTTCTGGTTCCAGTTTCAAGTTTTCTTTAAAGTGGTACACCATACCTTCTTTAAATGGAGCTCATATATCCGTGAAAGTACATGATTTCAACCAACGCTTCTGTGTTATTCTGGCATTTGAAATTTCCCTGTGTACAATTGTGGCAAAATACCGTAGTTAGCATTTTTTTTTCAAAGGAAAGGTACTTTCTAAAAAACAAGGTAAATGCCTTGACATCTACAGTAATCGGATTTCTCTTCTTTTGGTTTTTCCATCCTAAATAAGAGGGGAGATGCAGTAGTTTCGCACTAAACGAAGGATTGTTGAATATTTGCAACTTTCAGTTAATTAGTATTAATAATATTTTTTCCGAAGTACAGGCTAGAAAACTACAATTTATTTTGCTCTTCTCGGTGGTGTAAGTTAGAACGATCTCAAACGCCTTTGACAAAGTGCCGCCCGAAGCTATGGCATAGCGATTCAAATATGAAGCTTAGTGTTTCCTTTTGCATTCACGTGTTCCAATACGAGGATCAAACAGGGCAATAAAAAAAGAATTGTATTTATTTTATTTTCCAAAGTGCACATTTTCCGGAAACATTAAACCAATTTGTGGTGTTTTACTCAACAAACCATGCAAAGGAGAAGTGCAAATAGAATTCATTTCCTGTGTAAAAATTACTTTGACTCCATTTCCCAACTGCAACACACCGGCGGTACTGCAACGAAACAATCTCAACCGTCTATGTTGCAAAGGGTAAATTTTTAATTGCCCTTCGAGTGAAGAATCAAAGTAGAACACTAGTAATGGAGCTCACCGTGCACAAGATAGTTCTCAACGGATCCAACTGTTTCATCTGTGACATATCCGTTCGTAGAGTATTCAGGAAGCAGAGGGTGTCTACCTGTGGTTATTTTTCGTTTGCAATATCCTTTGTGGTTTCTTTATCCATTTTATGTTTCTGCCAGGTTTTTTTCACCCAACAGCTTACACGTTAAACATGGCAGATGGGGAAGAACGGAACATAACTCCAATGTGACTTCCCAACCATGTTCCTGTTCCTATTGTTATTATTATTTTTTATATTATGTTGGGCTCTCACGATCCCAGGACCGGAAATATTCATTTGAAACACCATAACATTTTTGTAGTGCTAATAACGATTCTGATTTCCAAAGTGAATGAAACATCCGGTCGAAACGTGGGTTCTCCAGAGTTAGTAGATGTAATCCAGTGATTTTCGGAAAATGCCACCGGCGTGACTTCACATAAACTTGTTAGGAAATAGATTTCTTTTCGGTTTTATTGGGTTGCTAAATCAAGGAACAAATAGCTCAATAGCCGCTAGGCAACTGAAGGAATACACATATCCTTGGAATTGTTACTTTCGGTTCGATGAATTGGAATATTTTAAGAGTATAAATTAGAGAGAGAAATGTATGAACCTTAGGTGATGCGGAGCAGAAATATTTCGTTATAAACACTTCACTGTGTTTTGTTATGTATATATGTAGGTATATTGGTTATACATGTTAGACATGTGGGGGACGCGGTTGCGCCAATTTGTTAGGTATAAAGTTTTGTGTTGTTGTTAATCGACAAATATAAGGTTTTGTTGTTGCCAATTGTTAAATATAAAGTTTTTTAATTGTTAAATATAAACTGTTGAATAAGGTTGCTTCTTCCAGATTATATGTGTTGCGGAAAATGTTAAATATACGTTGGTGAATATGTATAGGTGTTGTGGTTATGAACAATTACAATAGGTATTATGTTATGAGCGATTTAAGATGTTGCAGATAAATCTACTCATTAATTTGGACCTTCGCTCTTAAAATCCAGCCACAAAATGTAAGTGGCTTCTTTGGTTCACCTCACAAACGCACGGTGGGGTTTCAAATATATAAATTTAAGTGGTTGTACTCACGTTTTGGCAGATTAGTTATTGTTACCGTGCACTGGCTGTCCTGCTTCCCGTGTGAGGTCCGGCCGTAAGTTGCACGAGTTAACACACCCAACTCCCAACTTGAAGATACGATTCATCAAATCAACCTACGCCACAATGTAATAGAAATGATGACCTCCAACGTGATCAACATTGAAGATAGGATTCACTGCTGCAGCTGTCCAAACAATGCAACAGATAAACCTTCAGCATTGAAGATAGGATTCAGTGCTGCACCCGACATGACACAGCTGTCCAAATAATCATCGAACAGGATTATCAAAACGATCCCATGACCCAAATGAAGTGTCAGATAAGAAATTGGAGAAACATAAAAAGATGACTGGAAAAGGGATATAGGCGAACGGTGGAATAAGTCAGTCAGGTTTCATCGACTGATGTGTTCAGATACACCTAGTATCTAGACTATATTGTAAATATAGTTTTAAGAAAAACTCAAAAAATAATAATGTGTAAATGTTTTTTGTAATTAAACAAGAAGACTCTTATTAATTCACGCACCTCCTCTCGAGCAAACGTCCAGCGTGTGGTATGGTGCGGCACAGCACAACAGAAACCCCTTTTTTCTTCACCGGTGTTACTCGGTGACTCCGACCGGCCTGATGTCCGCCCTGTCCTTTTTTTAATTCAGCAGGAGATGGGATTGCGTCAGCAAAGAATTCTCAGTAGAAACCAAACTTCTATCCCAAGAGATACATTAAAAACTGTTTTCATACAGGACTTTTTATTTCAATTTCCGAGTTGGTTACATGCCCTGGATTTTTCGGCTCTCATTCTCCTCCTTTCTCCTCCACATTACGCATGCATTGTTACAGATAAACTTGTCGATTCGCAAAATCAAAAAAAAAAATCTCCTTCATCAGCCTTAACTTTTAATTAAAATTTGTCCCTTTACATTTTACGCCGATTCACTAACTGTTGTACAAAACACTAAAAAATTGTCTACTAGCGCCGAAAGAATACCGTCAACTCTTCCTCTTTGTTGAGACCAAACTGTCTTCGGTATATCTTCCCCCGTTATCTCTTTGTCCTACTAACTCCGTTGCCTCGGCGAAGATTTTTGGCCATGATTGTCCCAAAACTCTCGCTACGAGTTACCATGTAACAGTTTTGATTTTGGCAAATTTTGTTTATCTTCAAGATAATAGTATGATTATGATTTTTTTCTTTTTTTTCAGTAGCTCGATTTAAATATTAGTTAACATTAGATTCCATTAGTTGGTTGAAAAAAAAAGAAAAAAAAACATCATTAACAATTACGGATCGGTAATTGGGTTTACTTTGGAAAGCGAATTTGGATGCTGACATTGTGGCGGTTCCACCAAACCCCACTGTTACTTACCTGATGAACCCCCATAACTTCGACCCAACCTTATAAGTTTCGCTAATGCAATCGCATTAGCACCTTAAATGCTTCACACATGAAATAGATCGAATTTATTTACCTAAAAGTCCCTGTAAAGAATTCCTACCTTTCCATGCATCTCTTCGCATACAAATTCCCTACAAGAATTCTTCCCATTATACAGGTGCATAAAACCAAAACCTATTCGGTACCTTCGGTTGCCAGGCAAATTCCACCCGTCCCACACCTGCACCGCAATCTTCCCACAGCAAAAACATTTCCTTTCCAAGGATAATTAATGCTTTCAATGCATTACCTGGAAATGCCTGCAAAGAATTTTTCCTACAAGGGCATAATTAATGCTTTCAATGCATTACCTGGAAATGCCTGCAAAGAATTTTTCCTACAAGGGCATTCATACATGTATCAATTCATCTCTGCACTAGCGACCCAGAACCGAATTTTCAATTAGTGTAGATATTCACACTAGAGTTCGATCCTGGCGTCGCCATAGATGCCATGTACAATTCACACAGATGGTATATACAAACCGTCATTGTTGCTTTGCAATGACTTGCAACTATCGATACAGCTGCAAGCACTTTACCCAGAAATGCTCCTTTGTTTGAATCTCCAAACAATCATCGACTTCGCGCATAGCCGCCGGATTGAATTCAAAGTATAAACAATGCAAATATAGAATCCGTTTTCCACAAACGAATTTCCTTGCATATACAAATGCAAGCAAGGGATTCGTTTCGTTCACCAACCTATTAGCACCCTTTCCCAATGGCTATTCGCCTATTTACACAAGGGAATCACTCATCTAAGACTTTTATGATGCCCTCGTCCCATATTTGCTTTTAGCACATATCTTCAATCCATCGTCGTTTATTTTAGCCGCGATTCACATCATAAACCATGATCGCCCCGATTCCTTTGTCCCTGCCGCCTGCCTGCTTTGTTTTTCCATTGCCTTCGCGTATGAGTAAACAACTCAGGTCTGAACGATCACACACATACCACCATGATCTCCATTACGAGATCTGGTTTTCTATTCCACCAAGAGAGAGTTTACGTTTCTTTGGTGGTAAGTAAATACATATCCTTAGTGGAGAGGATATCTACCACCACACCACAAACTCACCCCAAACGAAGGTTGAATCGCCGACTCAAATTACACCCGCCTATCACCACGGTCGTTGCCGCTCCCGCTCTCCGTCGCGCGGCGGAGAAGCGTGGGTCGTGTCAAAAGGAAGTGTTTATTCTGTTTAAAATTCATAAAAATCAATTTAATATTAATAATAAGTTTAAGTGACGTCGAAAAACACTAACATATTTATTAATGGCTGAGAACAAAGTGGTTTTTATTAAGATGGAGGCAAACTGGAAACCAAGAGTGTAGTTAAATACCTTGGCATCGGGTATAGATCAATATCTATATTTGAACAGACATGTAGAGACTGCTTTGGCCAAAGCTAGGAAAACTTTTGCTATGACAAGAAGGCTATTCCATAGTAGCCAACTTGGCAGCAGGGTAAGTGTTATATGGTAGATAACGCTAATCAGGTCAATGCTCATATATGGTTGTTCAGTATGGTTTAACATAGGTCCAAATCTGATGGAAAAGATTCGGATGTTCGAAGGGAAGTGTGTCAGAAGTTGTCTCAGATTTTATCGAACACCGGAATCGGACTATAAAAAAAATTATTCAAATGAGACTTTATATAATGAAGCCTACATAAATAGTGTGAATAATGTTATGATCAAATTAATTAGAGGATATATTGCAGGATCAATAAGCTCGTCCAATGACGTAATTTTTGGGGGTTATTATCCAAATACTCTGTGCTTTGAGAGCGGCTTTGTTCCACCAGGGGCATTCCTTGATTTGGACATGAATGGGCTTATACAGGATGGATTCAGAATTTCGCTGATCTATCATGTAAGTAGATCATCCGTAGACGGGCGATTGTGCTACGACCGGGAAGTAACGCGCACCGAGGAAGAGCTCTTGCGCTTCAGTACGGCTATCTCCCACTGAGACCGGGACGATACTATTGGACAGCGTCAACAGTTCTGCTGGTTGATTGGCAAATAAATATATGGGTACCAATGTCGGTAGAATAACAATATCATCAGACTGCTGACACAGACTTAGCTTTTCTAGAATTGGGGTATTATAAGATTTAAGGTAAGTTCTTTTAAATTAAATTAATAAAAAAAAAAAACATTAGTTAAATTTTAAGTAAAAATAGAAAAAAAAGTTGCCATAAAGTTTGTCAAATTTTTCTTTGTTAGACATAATCACAACTAAATCCACAAATAAAGTTCGGTTGCCGAAAGGTAAATTGCACAATAGTTATAATATGTTGGCTTAGAGCGTCTGCGTAGGGTCAGCTAGTTATAATATAAGATAATTAAGCTAGAATTTAAGCATTTTTTGTCTAGTATATAAATTAGAAACTAAGAATAAAAAATGTTGTAAAAATGAAATTAAAGTCCATCCAACCTGGCCACTATTCACAAAACACCCGAAACTCCAGCACACAAAAACGAGCAGTGAAACTTATTGGGGAGCCAGGTGTGAATCGATCAATTCCGTCGTTAGAACATAGACGCAACGTATCATGGCTATCTCTTTTATATAGGTGTTATCACGGTCGTTCCTCAACTGAGCTTACTGAATATGTTCCACCCCGTAAAACAATTTCCCGCGATAACCGTCAATCTGAGAATGCGCATCAGTTCACGTTGAAAGTCAACGTCAGGTGCCAAATAAATATAGAGAGTCATGATTTAGCCGAACCACACGAATGCGGAATGCTCTACCTGATCATGTGTTTGCTCTTCGTTGTACTCTCCTGAAATTTAAGGCCGATGTAGATCGATACTTCCTTTACTTATCCCGTACACCTTCTTCCGCTCGCACTATGCTCTGACATTTACGGGTACTTCTGTAGTAGCGATACTGGGGAGGACATTATTTTTTGTTCTTTATGAACAAGATCTGTGCCGTTAAAAGCTCGTGTGTCGCCGTACGACACGGGTTCCGACACATACCACAGCTTGTACACTGGAAAGCAATGCAAATAAACTTGTGTATTCTCTTTCAACAGTTCTTTATTAGGCGTAATCACAATTGCTCACAGGATTCAAATTGGTGCTATAGGTTCAAAATACGAATCACTTTTAATAGGTATCTTTAATGAAATAAATACAAATGTTCACAGTATTAAAAAAATACAAATCGCTTTTAATAGATGTCTTTAATGGAATAAATACGGTTGTCCACAGTATTCAGAAGATACAAATCACTTTTAATAGACGTCTTTACTGGAGTAAATACGGTTGTTCACAGTATTCCAAATGGGGAATATCATTTTAGAAAGCGACCGACTCTGGCAATTCACGACACTTGGCAACAGTATACAAATTTAGTTTGAGCAAACGACTGAACTCTCACAGTGTTGATTAACTCTCGACTGACCCTGTGGCACTTGCGCACGCTCCGAATGAAGGAATCTTCATTCTGCACTCAACATCCACTAGCTGCAATCCTGATGGATTTCCATCGGTGTGGGAGGTGCCAATTCGATCTCTTCCTTGTGACGACCAATGAGTGATCGATTGGGGTTTAGTGGAAACATTTCCCATGTGACCGTACAGGTCAGGTACAACGCCCTTTCGCTGGAAGTGTGGACAGCGATCGATCCTGCAGCTGTTTGAACAAAAGAGCCAGCATTGGAGGCTGCAGGCATTGTTGTTGTAAACGATAGTGAAGATAGCGGGAGGAAGAAATAGGTTTCTGTGTGTTATGTAAATAGAAATGCTATTTCGGAGGGTCATGCGCTGAGATGCGCATTTGTTTGGTTTAACCAATGCTACATGGGAACATCGGCTGTTTACATGATCGCCCAAAATCATGCCGTTGCAGGCAATCGATTTTTCTGTGACAACAAGCAAACCGAAGATTTGTTCCCCATGGCAATGGCTAGGGTGGCTAATGTTTGGTTAAGAAAACGGTACGTGGGACACGATCATTGGTATGATAGTTTGAATAGTAATCACGATCGTGTCCGATTTAATGGGTGGTTATCGTTTAAGCCAGCGGCAAGGGCTAGTGTGGCGGTTGTTTAGTTTTCAGGAAAATGTATCATAGGGCGTGATCGTTAGAATGATTGTTGAAATAACAATTGGGGTCAAGTCCTATTCGATGATCGGGTGTTGCTTAGGCGATCGATCGTCGGAAATGTGGCTGCACCTGTGTAAGCAAATAAGCCGCCCGACGTGTCTCCTTGGACCAGGGAATTGTTGGAACAAGAATACGCAGAAAGATTGACGTGTTTTTAAAAATCATGATTGCAGACAAGCTGAGCCGATCGGGTTCATGTATTATGACCGAAATGATTTGGTTGATATGCAAGCTACTGAAGAGGGTTTACCTTTCAAGCAAAAGATAGTGAAGGGCAGCTTAACGCTGCTTGATTGCAAGTAAGTGAACTGGCTTGTTGGGTGAGGGGAAGGCAGGTTGGTTTAAAGGAAATGGGTGATTTTTCGGGAATGCTTTAAAGAACCCCCACAGACCTCTTTATGGCTCCCCCAAGTTCGCCCGTTGCTGTCGTCACCGTGCTTCCGGAGCTAACCAGGAAGAGTAGCGACCGATCCATCGAGAGACCTTGTTTGGAGAATAGCGGCTTCCGTGGCGTAGGTAGTGTTTTTAAACAGCTAAGCTGAAAAGAATGTTTTGTGGGTTTTTGGCGGCGTGTTTCGATTCGGTTATTGTGTGTATTAAACTTTGTCGGATGTTGTTCTTCCTTCGGTTGAAGGTCCTGGTTGCAGCGTTCCGCCAAACACTGCTAGCACACAAAGAATCCACCGAGCGAACAGCACAAAATAAAACATGAAGATCGTTTCTGGATTTACTTTTTTTATTTAATCACCCTAATTGTTTATAAATGACGGATTCGAATTACACAAAGTTTCAACAATATTTTATAAGAACGCAGCTAGCCACTCGAACGAAACACACGTTAGGATACATTAAAAGAAATTAGGATACGGTACTAAAAAAAGCGAGTTACATTTAGTTTCTCACTACCTCCTCGACGCGATAATTGTCGTCCCGTTGACGATTGAAATCTGACTGATGTCTGCACTACCCACAAGTATCTTGATACAGATCGTATCTGTCTCTTCCCCAGGGACAATTTCCCATTCTGCCCACTAATAGAATCGTCAATATCTCTGTTAGCAGCATGCTAATTCATCCCAGGGGAAATTTCCTATAATTCTGAAAGGAGAAGTCATTCCTTGCATACATCATTAAACATCATTATCACCATCCGTGGTTGTGATCGAAATTTAGATCGACGGTTGTCGATTGTGTGTCCTATTATGTACATAGAACATCTGGCGCGCAGGCCGAAGGATATCCTGCAGTTTGAATGGACGTACGGTCCATGAGTTTTGTTTAACTTTTGTCAGTACACCCGAAATCCATTAAATCTTTCTAATGGTGTGAAATTCAAAAGGGACCGTGGGATCGGAATAGATCCTTGTAGGTTTTTAACCTCATACATTTTCCGAATTATCTCGTTGAGATAATTACGCTTGCCTGCAATTTGGTAGCGGATAGGCGATATGCTTTATTGCATGAGGTTGCCGTTTCTTTTGTTTGCCGATGGATTTGATGGTCTTTGTGGCAGACCACCCGCACGTGCATCCGTTGGTCGGCTAATTTGCTGACGATAACAATTTCTTGTAACATCGTGTAGATGTTCAGGATTTCCGATTGTGCAGTGCTGGAGTGCGGCGCATTTCAATCTTTGGCGATAGGATGAATGAATGTTTTCCTCTGTTTCAGGTATGCGATATTCGAATTGTTGAGCTTGAGATTGAAAGCTTTGGGACGTTCAGTTCTTTGCTTCTTCGTGTCGGGTTCAACGTTGGCCAAATGTTTCAGGGCCCTAGCGGACTTAGTGGCACGCGTCTGTGGGCGCGTGTAACGTTTTCAGGGTAGGTATGTTCCTTGAAGGGTAGGAACCCTACATGGGTGGAATTGTGCGTTCGTAGAACGCTACACGTTTGTACGCCGACTCTACTTACTAATTTCCCGTGTTGGAGCTGTCAAAACTCAGGAAAACGCACTTTTAAAGTATCTACTTTTATACTGCTTTTATTACTATTATTTTAAATTTCAGTAAATAATTCCTCTAGTTTGACGCAAGGCTAATAACCTTGCCCGTAAAAATAAATTATTATGGAAAATTTAACTTATTTAATTTAAGCCTCGAGACTTGCCAAATAAGGCCAAGGCCGGATCCCGGGGGGGGGGGGGGGGGGGGTACGGTGACGGTTCCGCTAAACCCCACGTTTCGTTTTCCTAAAAATCCCCCATAACTTGCACCCAATCATATAATTTCGTTAATGCAAAATGCTTTACGCATCTAGGATTATCTAAGGTATAATCTAAAAAGTCCCTGTAAAAGAAAACTTACCCTCATGCATCTCTTTGCATATAATTTCCTGCAAGATTTCTTTTCTACCTTTTCAGGAATCCCAAAACCGATTCGGTACCTTTGGTTCCCAGGCAAATTTCAGTTTCCCACACCTGCACCACAATCTCCACCCAGCATATCTGAAACATTTCCTTTTGCAAGGATATTTAATGCATACAACGCGTTAGATAAGGTTCCTGGAAATAATTCTTTAAAGTGCATATGGCATCATGAATCCCAAGCCAACCGGCACCCTTTGTCTGTGTTTAAATCCCATGTCGGACAGCTTGCTTTTACAGATGCCATAAACCATATTTCTACGCATGTAAACATGCATAGGATTCAACTCATCGTTTGTTTTCCCACTAACAAACAATCTTCAATTTCTTTCCCTGCCGCAACTAATTGCCCGGCATATACAAATGTAAGCAAGGGATTCGTTTTGGCCAGACCTAAGATACGATATACAATTCTCATTGTATAAAGTATTGTAGTACATTAGCACCTCTTTCGAATTGCGATTCGTATATTTACACAAGGGCTCCACTCATCTAAGACTTTAATGATGCCCTCGTCCCATATTTGCTTTTAGAACATCCCTTCGTTGCCTTAGGTCGCTTCTCCCCTTTTTCTTTTTCTTCTCGTTTCAGCTTTATTTTATCCTTGGCTAAACGCATCGATAAACACGGTGATGCGTACAAACATACACATACAGCACCGCGTCCCAGAGATCGCCTTTCATTGGTCACAGGCCGAAGGAAATTTCATTTCCTTTTCACCACACCACCAAAAACTCACCACAAACGATCGAATATCGTTGAGTACATTTCCATCCGCCGGCCGCCATGGTCGTTGCCGCTCCCGTCCTCCGCCGACTGCGGAGACGCGATAATACCCGGAGTCGTGAGAGGTATTTCGAACTTGTCGGTTTCTAATTGTTTGTCGAGTCTGTGCCGCAATTCGTTTGTAATAGTGAAAGGAAAAGAATTTATAAGTGAGAAAAATAAGTTTATTGTAAAACAATGAACTCTAAATTGCTGTTGATCGGTGCACTCTTTGCACTGGCCGTCATCGTCGTTGCTGGTGGCTGTTAAAAAACCTTCCACAAATTTATTACAATTAACAATCAATAAAATAATATTAAACTAAATGCGGGCGTTTAATTGTCCGCAGTCCTGGGTGTATTTATTTCTTTTGTGTTGTGAGCAGTGTCCACGTGAACAACTTATGATGGAGGAGGAAGTGAACGGAGTGTCCGTGTATTGGCACAATACTTCCTCCCCACAACCTCACCGACTCGACTCCGCCATCGTTGCGTGTCCTGTGAACTCTCCTTCCACGCTTGGCCATCTGGCCCGATGTCCTTAAGGTCAAACCTAATGTTCTCCTCCCATTTCCGTCGCGGCCGTCCTACCGGTCTCTTTCCATTGGTCTACCGTCAACAAATCTACGCACGGTCCTATCGTCGCTCATTCGCGTTACATGTGCGGCCCATCTTAATTGTCGCGACTTGGTTACTCTCACTATTGTAGGTTTGCAAGATCGCGATGGATGCCCCTTTATAAACAAAACCAAAGCGAGATTTTACATGGCGGATGGATCGAAATGTAGGCAAAATCTCGAAAAAGATACTTCGGCTGGAGTCAAGTATTAGGTATTTGTGATGAGAATTCGGTTAGGCGAATTCTTGGAAATCTAATCTGGGATATGAGTATGGTAACTGAATATCTGGTTCAACTTGCCATGTGTTTGTTTTTAGTTTGGGGATTATTGGAAATTGGAATTTTGTTTTATCGGGTGAATGTATTTGTGAATTTGGGTTTGTTTGAATTTAAGTTAAGGTTTATGAGGAATTGGGTGTAAGGGGGCTAAACGCACATTTGATTCGTTTTTCGCGAATTTGCTAGATGGGAAGAATGAATTTGTGTGTGTAGGGGAAGAGGTGGTCGGGCTTTTCAGAACACTACACTTCAAAACCCCCTTTTGTGTACGCGTTAGTGTAAAAAAAAAATTATAAAAATCCTCTCGTACTGGGTCTGGGTCTCACATAACACAGCATTTTCCAAAAACCTTTCTACCGCATTAAAGGAGAGGGTCTTGTACTTTTCATGTGGGCACCTGAAGGAAAAGGTGTGCATCAACAAACCAATTGCAACATTAGTGCTTAGCGATAACATTCAAAACGAAATTGTTCAAATAGCTCTCCATACAGCCACTTTAACCGACGTCATATTCTATTCATAATGTTAAAGTCGTGTGAAACCTTTTATATTATAAAATTAAAGAAAAGGAAGAAAAAAAGAAAAAAAGAAAAACAATAACATCGTTCTGGAACTTTAAAGTAGCCCATATTTTCCATCAGTTGTACAGCTATAACACCTGTAGTGTTTGCTTTCCCTAATCCGCAGATAAATTGGAGAAAGTATTAGTCCTTTGTGACAGTTTTGCTCTGATATCAATTATTTAAACAGCAATTTGACTGCTGTTGTCTGCCTATGGCCATATAGGTCACAGACTAGGAATTTTTAGGTCTAGGAATTTAGGTCACAGACTTGGAAATTTTCTGCTAAATGAAACTCAGGATTTTCTTAGATCTCTTGTTGTTCAAACCCGAATCAATAGAATTCTCTGTTGTCAACACTCGAATTAACTAGACGTTTATCTTGAATGAATACGAGTATATATTCAAAGTCACAAAAAGGGCGGCGATGATCAGAGTGTGGTAATAATGTGACGTACTCAAGAGAGAATTTTAATCATGTTTTCCATACCAATAATTATCTTTATTATACCTTACCTTTGTGATCCTTGAAAAATGGGTTTTATTGTGTCTTACATGCTTTTACAAAGTTTGATTCAATTCAAACCATTTGAGTAAAAATCAGACCGCGGTTTAAGAAGTGGTACTATGTAATTGTATGAATCTGTTCCAATTCCATTGATATGTCAAAATCTCTTCATCTCTAGTGATAAAATAAAATCGGATATCGTCATCAAAAAAACAAGAACAAGAGATAAAGGAATAATTACAATAAAAACCGCAAGTACACATTGCCTTATTCTGTCGAAGCAGCAACCGCACCAGCAAATAGCCCTGCCATTCACAGTGGCACATTCATTTAAAATATCGGCATTCCATGTCCTTGTTGCAGTCACCCAGGATGTATAAATCTGTTCATTTACCAAACTGTGGCGAGTAAGAAGGTGAGTCAAGCTATGTGAAAAATCACCTAGGATACAATGCATACTTCGAATCCTTTGAGTGCATTTAGCTGGTTAATAAAATTTAATGTGCAACACCACAACACGTGTACTTAATGTCCAACACTTTACCGGAATCAGTGGACGGAAAGTAGAGTGTACGGAAATTGGGTCATAAAGTAGGATAAACCGCAAACGGGCAGTCGTAGGATTGGAAATTTATGAGGACCTTGCATCCGTGAAATCACCGTCGTGCCACAGGATGTGAAATGCTAAGTGGATCTGTAAGTCGCTATGGAGCGTTGAATTTCATCGTGTCCTTGTAATGCTTAGCGCCAGGAGGCAAGAATGCGAGTGCTACGTTAGTCAAGAAGATCCTAACTAAGCTGCCCATACACAGAGATATTTTATAACGTTTAGTAAATTGTATCCGTGAAGCCAGTAGTTGGGATAATATTTAAGAAGTTTTTATTAATCTTATCCTCCATTAGTTTGTCTTGCAGTCTTATCTTTATTACAAAAACTCTCAAGTGGAATATAAGAAAATGGAAACAGTCGTGAGAGGAGAAACCCAGATCACACTTTTTGGATTTCGCAAAAAGACATTCTTCGGGTTTTAAATGAACAGTTCGTAATTGAACGGTCAGACGTTTTGAAATGAACATATCTAAAGACTTCGGAATTTCAAAATGGTTGTCGGGTTTTAAATAGTTTCAAACAGAATTTTACCAACCTTAGGGCAAGTTATCCGCTAGTATTCGCTTGTGTTTACAATGGGGTTTTAATTACACTTACAGTTCTGCAAGTTCGTTGTCAGATTCGTAAAAATATTTTTTTTTCTTCTTGTAATACTCTTCTCTCAGGAGAGGCGAACCTATAGCGCCGAGTCCAGCCGGGGATTCGCCCCCACGGATTTTGTTTCTCCCCAATTACATGGCTGATGCAGCTCAAACTAAAGGTGATAAGGTTATATTTATTATAATATACTCTTGTATAACACATTATAAGGGTTTTTTTTTAAAATACTTCTCTCGGGAGAGGCGAACCCGAGATGCCACCAAATAACCGTTGCAGTTCTTTTTGAACAGTACCAGGTTGTAACGCTCCGGAAACACTGTGAAGGAAATTCCACAGCTTTCCCACTTTGCAATGCAACGAGTTCTGATGCAGAGATGTTCGCGCTATCGGGAGATGAACCGCAAATTGGAGCGATCTGCCGGGTTGTCTCGTGGAGCGCAAATAAAACGAATTGCCCGAAACAATACCACGAATCTTCGAAGAAGAAGAATATTACTAGTGATAATATCTGTAAAAGAGACACAGGTCAGCTACCGGCCTTTGATGTAAAAGCGATAGTAGTCCCGACATAAGCCCCATGTCTCCGATCAGGGGGATCGCTCGTCGAGGGTATGTTTAGGATAAGAGGTCCATACATGAGAGCAATATTCGAGCGTAGGCCTAAATTGGGATTTATACAGGAGAAGAAGTTGAGCCGGAGTAAAATATTTCTTGGCTCTAAAAAGATAGCTCTGTTTTCCTGAGGCGGATCTGGCGATGTTCGACACTTGTTTATGCCACGATAAATTCCTACAGACCATGACGCCGGCAATTTCAAGCCTTGCCCAGGGCCTGACCATTCATCATCATGTTGCGGTCCTCGCCCCTTTGGCCTCACCCAGAGTTCCGCAAATATCCCCAAATTCCCCTTCTCTACTTCTCAATTTGTAATTCCGCCAAGTAGTAAATTTGCATAAACTACTTTATGAAAATATGCTACTTGTAGTAAATTAGCGTATTAGGTCGCGTGTATTCAAATCGGCTATTTTCGGTTTGCATGTATTCGGTTTACGTGTATTCAGTTTACTTGTATTCATTTCGAATAAATTTCTCCAACTAACTCTTTTTTTTTTTTTTTTTTTTTTTTTTTTTTTTTTTTAAGTAGTTTTAATTTACAACTTGGTGCAATTACAAATTGAGGGGTAGAGAGGAGGAATTTGGGGATATTTGGGGGAACTTCGGGTGAGGCCCTGGGATTGGGGGCCGCAACAATCAGCTGTGGAACCAATGATCCACGTTTCGTTGAGAATGGTGCATACTGTGTCTTCGTTGCATAGAAGTCGACGAGCTTGACCCTTCCCTACTACATGACCTGATCCAGATTCCGATTTAGAGGGTTGATCTGTTTATATCTCAGCTGGTGCGACGTTAATGCACTAATCGACTCTCATCCGCCAAACTGAACACCCCGTTATACGTTGACTCCAACAAATCGTTTATATGAAACAAAAACAAAGTTAGATCCAAAATAGAACTTCGATGCATCCCGGAATTAACAGAATACAGAACCGAATACCCGGGGCTCTTCGATAGTATAGTGGTTAGTATTCCCACCTGTCACGCGGAAGACCGGGGTTCGAACCCCCGTCGGGGAGCCTCTGGCGCAAGACTTAATGACCTTGCCCGGAAAAACAAATTATCATGGAAAATTTAACAAGCCTCAGGACTTGCTAATTAAGGCCAAGATCGGTTCCCGGTTGTAGTGCCGATGATGATGATGACGAGAACCGAATACTCGACGTCTACAATAACCCGGATCGATCAATTCTCGAGGAAGCTCTTCATCCAGTCGAAAACCTGCTGGGAAAGTCGGTATAAACGAAGCTTGCTCAGCGATGTTCCGTGTCAGATGCGGTCAAAAACCCTCCTTGGACAAATCCAAAGCGACCGCTCGGGGTTCACCATGCCTTTCAATCGCAGATGTCCATATATCAATTTTAAGCGTCAAAAGGTCTCCCGTGGACCGCCTGCCGCGGAATCCGTATTGACGATCAGAAGTCTGTTGCATTCCAAATATTTAATTAATTCGGCATTGATGATCTTTTTCATCACCTTAGATAACACAGACAGTAATCCTATCGGCTGGTAATTCTGTGAGAGCCACTATTTCCCATTCTTTGCGTTTGGCTGAACTCGAGCAAGCCTACAGCAGGTAGGAAATGTACTGCCTGCATAATATAAGCGGAAGAGCCTGGCAAGAACCGACGACAGTTTTTAAGGACTACTGCTGGTATTCCGTCCGGGCTGGTTGCCTTCTTACACTCTAGTCCTCGTAGAATGCGTTGAATAGTAGGCGGGCGGAACTTCACATCCCGCATCGAAGACCGTATCGGTGCGATCACGGGTGGTTCCAAAAGACCGGCATCTGAGTTTGAATTCACGGAAAATAAATTCACGAACACATTATCTTTTTTTTTATCCTTTAAACTCCGACAATGGTTTGTAAATCTTTTATTATATATTTACATCAATATAGTTACACAGCGGTTAATTAGTTCACCGTCACTTAGTTGAATGGGGAATGCAATAGTATATTGTTCCCAGATTTAAATTAGATAGCTGTTAAAATTTTACACAGTAGTCTTTATTACTCTTACACTCGGGAACACTTATAAACACGATATTTCTTAACAACTGATACTTTATATAAACGCTAAATTATGTTGCGCCTTTTTACGGATTCAGTGGACTTGCGTGCACAGTTTGGGGATCGAAACTCGACTCATCTATTGCGCGATTCATATCTGACTCTGGTGAGCTGGTCGACGCTGAGCCAACCTCGGTGAGTGGGATGGGTTGCTACTCATGTCATCAGAGGGGAACGCAATTTTTCCTTCGCCCCAACGACCAATGACAAACCGATTCGCATCCCATTGGAAGGTTCCCATAGACATCGTTCAGATAAGTTGATTGTTTTTATCTCGGAAAGAAAGACAAACGAAACATGCGTTGGGCGAAGGAAAGGAAAAACAAACATGCAGCTGGTCAAATATGATGATCGGTGTAGGGGCTGGGTGAGTAGGGCGTTAGAATATACTCACAGCTAGGCCAGCTTGTCGTAAGAGTGCGACTAAAAGCGGAGTGGTAGCCGGGGCCCCAACGCCCTGTGCGCCCGGTGAAATACCACCCTATCAAGCTTTAGGCTCCGTGAAATGGTCGGGAGAAATCCCTGGCCATTTTTCGGAGTTTGGCTGATGGACCGGTTCGAGAAAAGGTTGGTTAGGTGGTAGTCGGTCCCAAGGTGAGATACCACCCCGTCACACTGTACATTCCGCGATATCGCCGAGAGAAATCTTCGACGGTGTTTCGGATGTGTGGCTGTAAACTAGTCTCCCATTCGGATCTCCGAGGGGGACTATGTCGGGGCGAACATCATGCAGATATCATGATAAATAATGGAACTTTGAGAGGTTCGTTATCGCATAACCGGGGTCGCTCCACTGGTGACGGCATCTTGTAACGCCAGGGGCATCGGTTTCACCAATACGAATGTAAACGCCATTTACTGATTCGACATATCTTCGTTGCTCAGGATACGACTTACATTCGAGATTCCGTTTTAAGGGCGGAGTCTGCGCCTTCGCGCGGTTCAATGTAGGTTGCCAGAGGATAGAGGCGTTGGAACCTAATAATATGGACATCATATGGATGAGGGTCGTGCTGAGGAATTCCGTTAAATTTCTTTGTTGTCTTTACCGCTCCCCGAATGACGATCGACCGGCGACATTTTTCGGACATCTTTCATATACCGTCGACTGGATACAGATCAACCACCCAGCTTCTGAAATTGTTGTCCTTGGTGATTTTAATGTGCACAATTCCGGCTGGTTGTTACATTCTAACAGAACCGACGAGGCAGGGAGGCTGGCGGAGATGTTTGCTGTAAGCAACAACTTGACTCAACTCGTGGAGGAACCAACGCGAGTGCCGGATGCCCGAGGCGATTATGCGAACACCCTGGATCTGTTTTTGACACCCGAACCGAGTATTTATACCGTAAAGGTTTCTGCGCCACTGGGAAACTCAGATCACTGCTTGGTATCTGTCGCGCATTTACTTGCCCATCAAGCGAATAATCGGCTTAGGCAGCTTCGCCATGTATGGAAGTATGTGGCTGCTAACTGGGACGATTTGCGAGATTTCTTCGCATCCTTTCCATGGTCGGAGGTGTGCTTCGGAAACTCCGATGTTAACGCATGCGCGGAGTCGGTATCAGAGATTATTTTTTTGGGGATGGAGATGTATATTCCACATTCCATCAAACGAAGTTCGTCTGATAAACCTTGGTTTGACAAAAAATGCGAGCTGATTAAAGCGGCAAAAAATAGAGCTTTAAAGCAATGGCGCTCCAATCCCACCGATGTTAACAGAACGAATTTTGTTAGAATCAGAAACGCATGCAACCGGGCGATTGATACCGCGAAGAAAGCTCACAACGACAGGGTGATCAAAAAGCTCCTTCGGTGCCCAACTGGTTCGCGCTCCTTCTAGTCAATGGCAAAAGCTGTCAGTGGTAACTTCGCATCCTCCTCTTTCCCTCCGTTGGTGATAGACAGCGGGACGTTAGTCACGAATGCATAGGATAAAGCTAATGTGTTCGCGAATTTAGTTTCGGCGAATTCAAACCTCGATCCCGGCCTTTTGGCGCCACGTGTGATCGCGCCGGTACGGTCTTCCATGCGGGATGTGAGATACGTGCTCGCACTATTCAACTTATTGTACGTGAACTGGATTGTAGGAAGGCAGCCGGCCCAGACTGAACACCAGCAATAGTCCTTAAGAACTGTGCTCCAGAACTATCGCCGGTTCTTGGCACACTCTTCCGCTTATCTTATGCACGGAGGACCTTTCCTGCCTGCTGGGAAATCGCTCGAGTTCAGCCAATCCCAAAGACGGGAAAAAAGTGTCTCCCACAAAATCACCATCCGATATCATTACTGTCTATTTTATCTAAGGTAATGGAAAAAGTCATCAATACAGAGTTGGTTAAGTATTTGGAGTGCAACGGACTTCTGAATGATCGTCAATACGGATTCCGTGGCAGGCGGTCCACGGGAGAACTTTTGACACTTATAACCGATATATGGATATCTGCGATCGAACGGCATGGTGAGTCAGGGCGGTCGCATTGGATATCTCCAAGGCTTTTGACCGCGTCTGCCACGGGGCATTGCTGAGCAAACTTCGTTCATATGGACTTTCCCAACAACTTTGCGACTGGACGAGGAGCTTCCTCGAAAATCGATCGATCCGGGTAGTTGTGGACGGCGAGTGTTCGGATCTGTTTCCTGTTAATTCCGGTGTGCCACAATTTGGCTCCAACCTTGTTCTTGCTTTCACATAAATGATTTGTTGGAGACAACGGATAGCAAAGTGTTCAGTTTTGGGGATGATAGTATGCATGTTTCATCCTTTTCGGGTGACCGGCCGATTGGTGCATCAACGTCACACCAGCTGAGATGTAGACAGATAGACTCTCTGAATCAGGATCTGCATAAAGTCCAGCAACGAAGACCCAGTATACAACATTCACAAAGAAAAGTGGATCATCGGTTCCACAGCTGATGATGAATGGCCAGGCACTCGAATCTGGAGAAAGCTTGCAAGTGCTCGGCGTCACGGTCTGTAGGAATGTATCATGGCATAAACACGTGTCGAGTATAGCCAGGTCATCCTCAGGAAAACTGAGTTATATTTTTAGAGCCAAGAAATATTTTACTCTGGCCCAACTTCTTCTCCTATATAAATCCCAAATTAGACCCGCGGTCGAAAATTGCTCCCATGTTTGGAGCTCGGCTCCTAAACATACCCTCGACCTACTTGAGAACATACAGATACGAGCAATCCGCCTGATCGGGGACTCGGCGCTGACGTCAGGACTACAGTCGCTATCACATCGAAGGCGCGTAGCCGACCTCTGTCTGTTATGCAGATATTATCACGGGTGCTGTTCTTCGGAGATTCTTGGAATTGTTCCACGCAATTCGGCTTGTATGCGTTCCACAAGGCAATCGGACGGATCGCACCAGTTTGCTGTTCACCTCCCGACGGCGTGAACATCCCTGTATCAGAACTCGTTCCGTTACAGAGCGGGAAAGATGTGGAACTCCCTTCCCACGCGCGTGATCCCGGAGCGTTACAACCTCCAACTCTTCAAAAAGAACTGCAACAGTTATTTGATGGCATCTCGGGCCGCCCACTAGGCGCTATAGGTTCGCCTCTCCCGAGAGAAGTTTAATAATAATAAAAAAAAATAGCCATGGTGAACGATGGAGGATAGACTTTTCTGTTGACGTTAAGTCAACAGAAACTTCGCCAACGATGGCAAGGGACCAGGATGGATGGTTGTATGTTTGTTCTAGAGGATGCATCATAGGGCATGAGCATTGATATAATTGTTTAAGTAACAACCATGGGTCGTGTGAAACTCGATGATCGTTTGTCGTTTGGGTGACCGATCGACCGTTCATGAGGAGTTTGACTTGAAGATGTGCAAGCATACGACTTACCCAGGGTGGCCAAGGACCAACGGATGGTAGGTACAATAAATACAGTGAGGTTACTGTGTGTTTCTTTTGGGAAAACCGAACGTGGGACACGGCCGTTGATTTGATTGTTTAAATAACAATTATGATCGTGTCCAACTCGCATAGGCGATCGATCATCGGAAATTTGGCTTGCAGATGTGCAAGCAAGCAAGTTGCCCGGCATGTCTTTTTTATGGACCAACGGATTGTTGGAACAAGAACACGCTGAAAGATTGGCGTGTGTTTACCAATCATGATTGCAGACGTGCTGAGCCGATCGGGTTGGTATATGGTGCATGTATTATGAACGGAATGATTTAATTGGTATGCATGTCTTGCTGAGGGTTTACTTTCCGGGTGAAAGGTAATGAAGGGTAGCTTACGCTGCTCGATTGCAGGTAGGTGAAATGGCTTTGTTTAGTGAGGGGAAAGCAGGTTGATTTAAAGGAAACTGGTGGTTTTTTGGGAATGTTTTAAAGAACCCCCACAGTACTATTGTGCTAACTGTAGCAAGTACTCGTCGATAGAGGTAAGGAAGGTGCGGCGTTCCTAACAGATACAGACTTAACCAATATTGTAGTGAAGAACACCAACACCGAAAGATAAATCAAACAATCAAACGATTGGAGCCGTATACCATAGGAGTTCTTCATCAGTTGAGTGTACTAGAGAATAATAATTGATTTCGTACATGGGGCAGTGGTCTGATGAGTTGTGGTTTAGGTTCTACTCTTTAGTGATGTTAATTCTCATAGACTCGGTTCGAATCTGTTCCTCGTATATGTGAGAGTTGAGGTAATGAGCACCGTTGTTACGACCACAACCACCCATCCCATAAAAATTACTCTTTTGGAGCTAGTCTCCACCACTAACGGCGATACACGCCAAAAAACATCCACTTAAAGGATGTGACATAATGCTAAATCAAAGCATTACCCCATACACCTTGTCCCGCATAAATTGATAGCAAACAAATCGAACTAAACGTTCGATTTGCGCTAATCAATTAAACTCCAAGCAAATTGAACTAAACGTTCAATTTGCTCACATAAAAAACTGGGAAACATAATCATTGAACCAAGGGTTCACCACAACAACCCCTAAGAGCCAAATGTGCAAGCCAGATGCCGTCCTTCAAACAAAACCATTGAGTATCATAAAAAATTGCGCGCCAGCAATTTTACGAGACCTCAGAAAAATGGTTATCTAAAACAATTAAAACAACCAACGCCAGTTTTCGTTTTAACAAAATTAAGTTAAAACAAACAAAAGGAAAATATTCGCCTTTGTATCGATTCCCCACGGGAAAGATCCTGGCCCATTCGACTACAATAAACAACATAGAGAATCAGAAATGCTCATTAGCACAATTCTCTATTTGTATTCCCTAACGTATCCTTACAAAAGGGATCCTTGCCGAGTCGGCTAGAACAAACAACAGGCATCATAAAACGAATTACACATTCGTTTAGCGCATATCAACATAGAGGATTATAAATGTGCATTCGCACGATCCTCTGTTGATTTTTCCTTTTGTGTTTCCGCGTTTGATCCCAAGCCGGGAAAGACAAAGAAAGAAATGCCATATCCTTCGACCTTCAGGATGAAGAAAAAACAGGTCTTCGTTGGCGGGTTGAATTTTGTATCTCGACCGAGACGGTGAGATAACCGAGAGTTGTGTTTTGAGAGTTGTCCAGAACGGACGAAAAGTGGGTTTTGGATTTTTGACCAGGACGGTCGGGAGGAGATTGCTTGTTGGTGTCATACCTATCATACGTTTTAATAAGTGTAAACTAAATAAAATAACTTTGAAAATAGATCTTGTAACAATACGTTTTAATAAGTGTAAACTAAATAAAATAACTTTGAAAATAGATCTTGTAACAATGCGTGTTTAATAAGTGTAAACTAAATAAAATAACTTTGAACAATACGTGTTTAATAAATGTAAACTAGATAAAATAACTCTGAAAATAGATCTAGTAAGAATACGTTTTAATAAGTGCGAGTAAAGTAACTTAGAATGAAGCAACAAAGAACAAAAAGTGTTTTATTTAAAGAGGGATTCCAAAGTGTGTGTGATGTTTAAAGTGAGTGACAAGAAGATCCTTACACCGTCAATTTCATAGCAAAAAGTGAAATTAACATTAAAGATTCAATTTGAGAAGGGATCACCATAATACGAAGCGTAATTCTTGAACTTGAAGGGTAAATTGAGCAAATCAACATCTGCAACTCATACAGGATAGAAGACATCGAGAGAATCACAGCTGCACGAACCGTGAGTACGTTGACCCTTTTTAACCAATTTCATTTTGTATGCACGCAAAAGCCAGTGTAACACTCTGCTACATTGTGGTTTTATAAGCTCCAATTCATTTGAATGGAGCTTGGCTATCTGTCTACAAATCAATCTAACTGGTGATACCTTTTAACCAAGAAACAGTTTAAATTAATTACCTTTTTTCAAAACCTTCACTAAATATGCCGTTTTTATTAGTAAAAAAATCACAGTTTCCACAGAAAATGTTACATCATTCCAGTGGCTTCAATATTACAACTACACAAATATTTTGCCGAAGGGAAAGTATTCTTCCAACAGAGAATCCCCAATGCATAAAATATGTTATCACTTAAACTGTCACAGTGGGATTTATGACCTCGCCAGACGATACAGAATCATTTGATCTCATAAATACTGGACCAGCTCAAAGGCACTATGATATGCTGACATTTTATCAATTTAGCTCTACTCGTTTTTAAATCCACAACCCCAAAAAAAGTTACATAATTCCCAGAAGTTTTTCATGGAGGACATCAGACGAAATATTGACAACAATGTTTTATTCTTATCGGTAAAACGTCCCCAGAGCATTGCAATAGAACACTATGCAAAATAGCACTTATTGTTCCCAATTTACAATTGCCCACCCCTTCCCGGCCAACTGTGTTTGGGAAGGTTGTGCAGTCTTTGGAGGGTATGTATAAACCAAGCGAATAGAAATCTATTAGCAAACAATAAATGGTTTGTCCCTCTGCTTTTGAAATGACGAAACCGACATAGAGCTAATGGATGAATTAATATTCACCGTCAGTGGATACAGGGTGTTGCACAATAAATTGGGTGCACACGAAATATGAAATAATAGAAAGTAACAACGTGCGTGCTCACGGTTTATGAGGCTGTGCTTACCTCGCCGGTTGTTTTCTGACTCTCGCGATCGCTGATGAACTGGACTGGACTGGATTTGCACATCTAACAATCTCCGGGTTTAGTGTTTAATGAAACAGACTTCATGCGATCGAATCTTAATCTGTGCGACTTTTAACTTTTTTTTTGTCTTTCGCCTCGGGAGAATTATTCTTTTTTTGTATGATGGTAATAACAATGATCCTTATAGATTTGCTCTCAATGTGATTCGTGTTGGGGAGATCTCTTTGTGGCAGGTTAAATATATATGTATATATAAAATTTCCACAGTTTCGAGGTTAAATATTCACAGGCGCGATCTTTCACCAGTTCAGTTTCAGTTCAGTTTTTTTGTTTTTTTGTCTCTTTGTTTCTTTGTCTCTTTAATATTTGGTACACTCCAAAATTACAACTTCCACCACTGAAAGAAAATGAATAAATGTTGTTCACGATTTAAACGATTCTTTATTAAAAAAAAAAAAAGCTTAGTCTTTTCAGTGTAAACCGTAATTCCGCTGAGAAACTAAATCAATTTACTTCTTTATTTAGCTAGTTCGTGCGAATTTGCTTGAGATACGACCTAGCTTGTTATCTAAGTAAACAAAGAGGGAGAGAGAGACCGCGGGTAGTGTATTTGGATAAGCAGGATAAATGATGGGCTAGTAAAGGATAGGGTGGTAGGGTATAAGGGTGGGGCATTGGAATGTGTATGGGTTGTAAGAGTGTAGACGGTGAATGGGGCGCGATCAGGAGGGGGAAGAGAGGAGACGAAGTTTGAGATCAGTAGAGGTAAAATTGAAATCGAAGAAGGTAGGGTGAGAGCTTGCCCACCCCTTCGCGAAATGGGTTCATTAGAGCCGTAAGAAGTGTAGTGTGTGGGCAAATAGAAGAGACGAGGGTTTCGCAGGTTACGGGGCTTAGTGTGGAGTGTGATGGAGGAGACCATGCTTGGGCAGTTCATTGAGCCCTGAGAGGAGACGGTGGATGAAAACGATACCGGCGTGAATTCCGCGCTCTCAAGTGTGTTGGGGTTTATTATATGGAGACGGCTTGTGTATGCGGGTAGAGTCCGAGGATTTTCCCAGTTCAGTCCACGGGGGGCAAAACGCAGGACACGGACACGACGCTGCACGCTTCCGATCCTTGCGAATATGGGACGTGTAGTGGGGAGACCAGACCTAACTGGGGTATTCTAGTAGGCGGCGGAAGAAGGTTTTGTAGAGTGAACGGGAAACGCAGGGATTAGAGAATTCTTTCGACCAACGTTTCACAAATCCAAGGACAGAGTTGAAGAAGAAAAGTATTGGAAAGGGTTGATCTAAATCTGACACGGTAGGTTCAGTCGTTAAGGTAGGAAGAAATCCACTTAACCAGTAGGGGTTCGAAACCAAGGGAGGATAGCTTAAAGAGGATAAGATTGTGGGAGATTTCGAAGGTCTTGCTGAAATCGGTTGTCAAAACATCGACTTCGCCGCTATTCACTAAGGCACGGATAGGGATAATAAGTATAATATCATCAATATAAAGGATGAAGTAAGGCTACCTGTCACATAAGATCCCAAGGTCACGTATCGAAGGTACAGATGATATCTGCTGGAAGAAAATATGAACGTGACGAGGAAGGGGCACGTTTACGGGAGAAGGTGTGGGGGTTCGAAGTATGGATGGCAGCAGGGACATGGATTCACTTCCTCACCACTACGTTCGTTGATGCTCCACAAAATTGTTCCAGAAGCATGTTCAAGATAAGTTGAGATAAAATGCACCGATAAAATTTACTATGGTTTATTTTTCTGTCTTTTGAATATTACTAAAAACTTAAAGAAACTTGGCGGATTTATTTTATAGCTTCACAACATTGTCATTAATAAAAACGTAAAGGACCTTGGCGGATTTATTTTATAGCATCATAACATTGCCATTACTAAAACTCGAAGAAAAGTGCAATTACGGGTTATAACTTGTAACTATCCGCCGGCACCGAATGTATTTTACTTGATAACCATCGAACACAATTCTGATCCCGACACCAATTAATAAAACGTTATCGGCAGTTATCGAGTAAAAACTTTTGCCGCGCGACGGCTTCGACATGTATTAAAATGTTTGACTTATTAGTTTAAACTGCCCGCGCTCTCGACTACTTGCGTCTCGTCTAAGGAATTAAATCTGACTCCATTGTCGCGTATGGACCGAGCGGTGGTTGGGAAGCGACCCGATCACTTGTACACCGTGTGGTGGATGATTAGCGACCGGCTCAACGAAGGCAAGAATCCATTCAGGGTGTCGTGGCAGTGGAGGCATCGCTAAGTAAACTCACTGCCACTTACTAGGAACATGAAGAAGGGTTACTATGCCTACACAGAAAGTTTTTTTTCAGGGAATTTCTGCCGTACGGGCTGAATTAGATTCTTCTCTTGCTGTGTATACGGAGAAATCGGTTTCGGAGGCATAGCCAAGTATGTTCATGGGTTGTCGGTTAGACGATAGAACATGGGTCTTGACCGTTGCAAGCGGGAAAATGGTTTAAGTAAGAAGTGAGCCGGAATGGTTCTCGAGGAAAACTAAATGGGGTTTGATTGTAGATGAGGGAGATGATTTAAAATCTATTCTATTGCAGGATTTGGAATGTATTCTGTTGTAGGTTTTGAAAATGCATTCTATTACAGATTTGGAAATATATGCTATTGCAGATTGGGAAATGTATTCTTTGCAAGTTTGAAATGGGGGGTTGGGTTAAGATGATAGCGGTCAAAATTAGGTTGGAATTATGGGTTAGTTCTCCATGTAATATAGAGAACCCTTCATAAAGGTAATAGAGTGACATTTGACAACGTTGAGTTCGAGGCAGTTGTTAAGGCACAAAGTTGAGAAGTTGTCGAGATCCAATTGGAGAAGTGAGGTGTCGAGAGGATAGAGGATCGTTTAGTAAATTTAGTAGAGAGAGATGGATGAGTGTTTGATGTTGGAGTCTATGTCGTTAATGGTAAGGATAAATATGAGGTGTCCCAAATGACTGCCTTGGGGGACCCTTGACGTGGGAAGAAAAGGATTGGAAAGGGAATCTGAAACTGACACGGTAGGTTCGAGCTTTCAGATAGGAATAGGGGTTCGAAACCAACGGAGGACAGCTTAAAAAAGGTTAGATTATCCGAGATTTTGCCAAAGGCCTTGCTGATATCGATGGTGATTACATCAACTTCGTTGCTATTTTCTAAAGCACGAAGAGATTGGTGATGGTCGACCTACCCGAAAGGAAACCATGCTGATTGGGTGAGATGATGGATTTATAACGGAAAGATAACGCGTTGTAAAGAATCCTTTCGAACAGTCATTTTTAAGTCCCTTTTTATGTATGGGGGTCACATAGGAGGATTTACAAATATTAGGGAAGACACCTTGTGTGAGGGATAGATTGAACATTTTTGATAGCGGGAGAGAAAGAGAAGAGGAACATTTTTTTTAAAAGGACAGTCGGATGGCCATCAGATCCAGGACTCAACTCGTTTTTTTTTGACGGTTATTGTGAATACCCCTTGCCTTTTTCCCTATTTTGATGGCGGAGTGTACCGTGCATCTATGTCCTTATGAATAACGGCGGGAAGTCTCAGCCGCCCACACAATCCGGGTAATACCTTATTCACAATAGTGAAGTAGTTTCCCTCCACCTCATTCAACGGGCGACCGGCGCAGGCAAGAGGCGGGTCTTTGCCTATTTGGCCTTGAGATAACACGGCTCTGAGTGCTTCTTTGGTCGCATCCATGGTCAAATTAAAGAGGTTTGGTATGGTTTGGGTAGACCCACTTTGGCGGCGAAACCAACATCACCATTTTGGTCTCAAATGCCTGCCGGCATTTGTCTGACCAGGTCCATTTTGAAGGTATGACATGCGAGCTACCACTGGTGCACGTCAGGTAGCTGCCTTTAAGATGAATAGATTTATCCGACGAGTTGTCACCCGAGAACAGAGGTTTAATGTATGGTAGGTGTTGTTCCTCCGAAGGTTTGTTCTGGGATACGGGACCACTCGATTTGTCATCAGAGTTGAGTCCCGTTGACGTGTGACATCTCAACTTCAGGGGTATTACGGAATAACAACATAACATAACGGCAACGTCACTTGCCCAATTATATTTCGTGAGCGCCCTGGTTTCCACCAGTAGTTTTGGGCCAGGACTTATAAAAATTTTATTTAGACTCATTTAATTGCTCCCGTCGACGGAAGTCTTTTGTAAAAGACGAAGATTTATTTCGATACTGAATAGAAGCTTGAGTCTGACCGGTCTTTCGACTTCCGAAGGGTTAGTTGATGTGGTCTACCGAAGGTTTCCTTTCTTTAACGCTTTTTGGGCTTTCGGGTTACAGCCTTGTTGGAATAACGGGGTCCGGCAACTTTTCGCAGCCTTCCCCTGTGTGGGTAGGGCCTCCGGGTGAGGGCGGGCAGCGGTCTGGAGCTTCTCAGGTCCCCTTAGTACGGCTCGCCACTCGGCTGCCTAATGCCCAACCCTGCCTGTCTTATTACTTTCAAAATTAACGGAAAAACGTTCGGGATTTATGTTTGTTTGGGGAAATTCCAAACAACCACCCGGTCCATTGACCCTACAATTTTTCGACAGGAAGTCGTTAGCCAACAGCCCGTCTTCCCACAAACCCGGAAGGGAATCTATTTCTTGGAAGTTACAGGGAATTTCTTGGTGTAATTTGAAACTCCTATGAGAGCGTCCGCTAGACTTACCTTTACCAAAAAGGCGTCTGGAGGGTCGTTGATTTTTGGGCATCCACAACATATATCGAGTAGGATGCGTTCCGCCTTAAGAGTGTTGCAGCGCTACGTGGGAGGATATTGTTTTTGTTGTTTATGAACAAGATCTCTTTATGGATCTACCAAGTTTGCCCGTGCGGTCGTCACTGTACTTCCGGAGTTACCCGGGAAGAGTAGCGACAGATCGTTCGTGGCACGTCATTCCGGAAATGGTGTCCTCGCGCCGAACAACCCAGCGGCTTCCGTGGGGCAGGTGATGCTCGGCAGCGGCAAAGGTAGAAGTACGTTTTGTGGGTATATACCACGACTCAACTAACCAATTTGCCGGGATTTCAGCAAGATCTTCTTGTACCCAGGTCCACGCCTGTGCTGGAGCAACTGAACAAAAAACACACTCTTTAGAAACGACTGCTTTTATTAATCTTTATACTGGATTGTTCTTCTGGAGTACTACCTCCAGGGACACTAACTCTTGTCATACTGCCTGCCGAAATCACTTTTTTTTTTTTTTTTTTTTTTTTTCCAAACTGTATTTATTTGACCAAAAATGAATAGTTACAATAAGTAACACAGCTAACTTATAATAGATTTGTTACATATTAAGTGTTTACATGTTATTTGGTAACATTTTTCAAACAATTCTTTTTATATGTGCTTAAGATTTACTGGGAATTATATATATTGGTAATTTTGATTTTCCTGGAAAAGGTCAGAAAAAAACCAGGAACTCTGTTTATTTTAACTTAGCCTACTTTAAATTACTTAACATAACTTAATCTAACTTAATCTAATCTTATATACAATTTACAATATTTGATATTGCAATAATAGTGACAATTCGCATTTGACTTAAAAATAATATTTACAATTTTTAGTTATGGATGTGGGATTTCTCGTTGGGATTGAGGATACTAAGGGATAGGATCAGGTAAGTTCTTGAAGGAGGGGAGAGCCATTCGGTTCTGTGTTAAAGGTAAGGATCTTGGAGAATGGTTGGATGTTGCTGTATTTGAAATGATTGGGTGCCAGTTCGGTGTTGTGGTACACGATCTCGTTTAGATCGTTAACCACTCTGCCTGCGGCGAAGAGGGTCCTGATTTGGAGACAATTACGGTAGTGAGCTCCCGTATTGGAGGAGGGTGATGGTAGGTCCGTTATTATCGGGTTGGGATTGTTAGGAAGGTTTTCTATGAAATTTATCGACAGTTCTAGGATCCGTCTATCCAGTCGTTCGATGCCTGCGGTGTTGTAAAGGTCGTTGTTACAATGGTATCTATATGAGTTGGTTTTGCGGTGTAAGCCAGTGATAAACCGGAAACATTTTCGTTCAAACACTCGTAATTTCTCCATTTGGGAGGGTGAGATGTGGTACCATAATGGGCAGGCGTATGTAAGAGTAGGTCTGATTATCTGTTTGTAGATGAGCTGTTTGACCTTAAGAGAGAGGCCTTTAGGTTTCCATAACACTCGTCTGCACAGGTTAAGCTGTATTGAGGCTTTTTGAAGAGAATTTTTGATGTGGGTTGAGAATGACCAGTTGTTGGAAAGGGTTACTCCCAAATATTTTAGTGTTTTGGAAGGTTTTATGAGGGTGTTATTAAGATTTAGTTTAATTTTGTTGTGGCAACGTTTAGTGTTGTTTGTGCAGTGAGCGTTTTTGCCCTTAAACACTGTTAGCTGGGTTTTGGTTGGGTTGAGGCGAATTTTCCATTTGTTAAAGTATGCTGAGATGAGCGGGAGGAAGTTGTTAACGCGGTTTCTTGCCGCTTTGACAAATCTACTGCTAGAGTAGATTAAAGTATCATCAGCATAATTTAGCATTACAACACTAGGTGGAGGTTGGGGGATATCGGATGTGTATAGAAGATATAAAAGTGGTCCAAGAATGGATCCTTGGGGAACTCCTGCGGTTATGTTGTGAGTTTGTGAGAGGGAGGAATTTATTCTGACCATAAATTTCCTCCCAGAAAGGTAAGATGCTAGGAGCTTTGTGATATTGGAATTCAGACCAAATAAGCAGTGCAGCTTATAAAGAAGTCCTGAGATCCAGACACAATCAAATGCTTTGGAGATATCGAGAGATATGCATACGGTAGGGCATTGGTTTTCTAGACCAGTTGTGACATCGTGTGTAAGTTTTAGTAACGCATGGCAAGTAGAGTGTCGCTCACGAAAGCCAAACTGAGAATTAGGAATGAGAGCGTTATCACTGGCAAACGAAAGAAGGTTTTGGTAGATCTTACATTCCAATATTTTGCTTAGGGTGTTCAATAAAGATATTGGACGATAGTTGGAGGTGTTATTGGAACTGCCGGACTTTTTACTGGGAATTACTACCGCAGTTTTCCAGTTCTCTGGGAAATGTGAAGCATTTATGATATGGTTAAGAAGGACTAAAATGGGAAGTAGATTTGGCGGGTGAAGTCTTTTAAATAGAAGGTGTGGTATTCCATCTATACCGGTAGATTTTTTGTTGGGTCGTGATTTTATGAACTTGATGAGTTCATCTGTGGTTAAAAATGTGGTGGTGTCTGAAGGATGTGACGCCTTGTTTGTGTCGTTAAATTCTCCGATGAAAGGAGTATAAGATGCGGGTAATCTGTGTGAAATATATTCGTTGACAGTATTTCGAAAATTAGGGACTGAGAGGGAATCATTTTGTTGATGGATCTTTGAGAAGTGGTCAGCGAGGCAATTGGCTATGTCCGTGTCGGATTGGATAAGATTGTTGCTGAATGGGCTGATAAGGTGATCGATTCGCGGTTTAAACTTCCGACCAGTTAGTCGGTTGATGTTTTTGAAGAGATCACGATTGGGTTTAATATTGTTAAGTGTAGAGGTATAAGTCTGATCCGCGAACTTTTTTAAATGTTCATTTATTAAGGTGGTCAGGAGTTGGATCTGACTTTTAATAAAAGGACAGAATCTTATATGGAGTTTTCGGCGGAGTTGTTTTTTGAGACGCAGCAATTTAATTAGGATGCTGGGTAAAGGTTTTCCTAGATGATTATGAGGGATGGTGGTGGGTGTATTGCTGGTGAGGGCATCCTTGAGTGTCTGCTCAATTTTTAGGGCTGCTCGATCGATATCAGCAGGGATTAGGTTAGAAGATTCGGGGATTTGCAAGTTAGAAAACCTTGCGGCGACGTCTCTATTGACCTTTTTCCAGTTAGTCTTGGAGAAGTTCGGGACAGGATTGTGTGAGTAGAGAAGTTCGAAGGAGGGAACTTTGATCGAAGTGTGAACGGAACCATGATCAGAGGGAAAGAGGAAGGATACTGTGGGGGGGCTCGTTGAGTAGACATCAGCCGACTTGAGAAAGAAGTCAATTGTTGACCGCGTCGAGTTGGTGACACGAGTTGGCTGCAGTGGACTGTCGATATACGTATATGGGTGAGATGAGAGGAGGTGCAAAAGTTGGCAGCCGTATTTGTTATTCTTTATGTCGTTGAATGCTGTATGTCGAGCGTTCCAGTCTCCACCGATTATGAATGGTGCGGGGAGAGACTGTCTGATTATTTGAGATATGTCAGAGTCAGGAAAGTCTGGTTCTCGTGTTGGGTGGATGTAAACGGATGTTACTATGATTACTTTTTTGTTTTCACAAAAAAGTTTAACTGCCGTGTATTCAATATTGAAAACATTGGCGAACCTGATTTCGGTGAATTGAAATTTATTATTTATTAGGATGCCGGTACCTCCATGGGATCCAGTAGTTCTGGGGTTGGAAATAAATGTATAATTGGGGATGGATACTCGGGAGTTGGACTTAAGCCACGTTTCTGAGAGGAGAAGGATGTCTGGGGAGAAGGTTTTAACAAACAACCGTAAGTGTTGCTTACGGATGTTGGAGTATATAGACTCTGCGTTGAGGGCGACTATAGTTAGTTCAGACATTGAGGGAAAGAATATGGGAGGTTATAAGTGAAAGAATCTGACCTTTTTTTTCGATATCCGACATATGCTTCAATGTAGGAAGCATAGTTTGTAGACTCTTGATGTAGCCCATGATGTCCAGGTTGAGGCCAATGGAGTTGGGGTTGTTTGACGTCGGCGTGTTTTGATTGTTCTTGATGACATCCGCATATGATGTTCCTGGCCTTGTAGGTTGTGGTAATGTGTTCTGCGATGTGGATTTGGTTGGTGCGGATTTGTTGATTGTTGCTGGTTTTGTTCTTCTTTGGAGAATTCTCAATTTATGCGGACACTGGGAGAAATTGGCTGGATGTGGACCTCCGCAGTTACAGCACGTTACAGCGATTTCCTTAGTGGTAATTGATCCATCGGGGTTTGTGGTTTGGATTTTTTCTGGTTCCATACCTTGTGGATTGACCTTACAGTCTCCTGGTTGATGTTCTTCGGCACATCTGCCGCATCGTATATTTAGGTGGCAAGCCACCGCCAAGTGTCCTGAGCCTTGGCATCTCTTGCAATGAAGGATACTTTGTTTATGAGGCTCCTCGATGCTGATTTTGTGGGTAAACAAGTACTTAATTTGTTTGAGCTTGTTGGTGTCTTCATTTGGAGCGATTTGGATAATCCGTAGGTTCCTTAAGTTATTTTCCCGCATGTACGGAGTTTGAAAATAGTCCAGCCTGTGGATTTTCAGCTCTGGGCAAATCCTGATGATCTCCGACGCTAGCTCTTCGTTGGTCCAAGTTGGGTCAATGTGCCTAATGATGAACGTTGTTGGTTTGAGCTGATGGTGTTGGAACGTAAAAAATTGGTGTTGTAGTTCCGCAAGTTTTCTAACGGTTTTCTCGTGATCAACCAAAGTTGTTGTTGCAATGGAGACAGAGGAGCCTTTAGTGTTTGTGGTGAAGTTGCGGTGTCCTAGGGCATTTTCTACTATTAGAATTATTCCCTTTATACTGGTCACATTTTTTATGTAGATTGGTGGTGGTCTAACATTTTTGTGCTGGGCAGGCAGGGGACTCGCTGCTGGCTTGGTTTGCTTGGTGGCTTCCTTATGGGCTGATGATAGTTGTTTGGGTGGAGATGTTTTTTGGATTATGCTGGGAGAAGGCGTCATCTCCATACTGGCATCGTCGCTGTTTTGGCTGGGTTGCTTTAGAGAGTGAATTTCCTCCCGGAGTTGTTTCACCTCTGTTGTAAGCTGTTGGATGTATTCCACGGCTTCGTGGAATTTTTGTTGGTAGTCAATCTGTTTTCCTGGATTTTCCATTTTTGTCGTCTTCTTTGATGAGTTTTGAAGAGTTTCAATGGCTCTTCTCTTCCGCTCCAATAAATATTCCCGGGTAGCGCTCGGATCGTTGTCTGGCATCTGTGAAGACAGATTTCGACTACGGCATCCAGCGAAAATTACACGTGTTTGCGAGTGTTATATGAGTCGCAATTTATCACACAAGATTCGGTGTGAACGCGATCGATCGTCGACGACTTAACGTCTACAGAATCAATTTTTTTTTTTCTTTCAATTTTATTCGTCAACGAGCACACGATTAATACGTCTGTACGCATGAACGATCGGCGAGTGGCCTCCGAAATCACGATGCATACCCCTTTATATATAAAATCTTATCGGGATTTTACATCGCGCATGCATCGAAATGAACGTAGAGTTTCGAAAAGTACTACGGTTGGAGTCGAGTATTGGGAATTGTGAAGGAAATTCGGTTAACCGAATTTCTGGAAATTTGAGATATGCAGGGCAGATATTGATGGTTGAACATCTGGTTCAACTTACCATGCGGATTTTTTATTTTGGGTATTATGGGGAATTGGTTGTATGGGTGATAAAGGAACATTTTATTCGGTTATCAGGAATTTAAATTTAGGTATAGGGATTTGGATGTATGAGGAGGGGAAGGAGATGGTGGTGCTTTTCAGAGCGCTACAAGGGACTGATCTAAGCGCCGGTGTCCACAATTAGTGCGTAGTGTTTCTACGACCAATATCCAAAGGGAATTGGGTAATCGGGACTTTGGTTGAGTTGCGTGTTTGGTGCGGTCGGGGTGGCTTTCCCCAAAGCTGTTCTCAACTTTCGCCGAGTTGGAAGTTTGGTGCGGCCGGATTGGCCTTTCTCGACCCGACCTCTGGGAGTTTTACGACCTCTTCCACTTTGCTTTTTGTTGATCAGTGTCGCCGTGCATGTCATCATCATCGGCACTACAACCGGGGACCGGTCTTGGCCTTATTTAGCAAGTCCTAAGGCTTGTTAAATTTTCCATAATGATTTATTTTTTCTGGGCAAGGTCATTAGTCTTGCGCCAGAGGCTCCCCGACGGGGAATCGAACCCCGGTCTCCCGGGTGACAGGCGGGTATACTAACCACTATACTATCGAGGAGCCCCCGCCGTGCATGTATCGACCGTAAAATTCGCAGTAGGATGAAGAATTTGCCTCCATCGACAAGGTTCTGCATCGACTTCAGTCGTTTCTGGCAGACAACGAGCGCCTTCATAATGTCCGCCGACACGCCACCAACTACCTTCAAACAGGTGTCGACCTTCAGGGCCTGTTTATACATGATCCTGAAAATGGAATTCAAGCTTGATTCCAGTTTGTGGGCGAGGTGCATCACACGCTTACCTCTATGGACGAAGAATGTCAGTCTCTCGCTGTTTTCCTTGTCCAGGCATATCGAAGGAATGTAGGCAGAATTGATGGCGGTAGCCTTTACATATTTGAGACTCATGGTGTAGTTCTGTGGTTACCTTTGGCCTTTGGTTCTGTCCTACAAGTCGCGACCTGCGTTCTTTAGCTTGGCGTCGTAGGACGCCTTCACCACGGTTTCATTCTGCAGCATGTTCCTGAGTTTGGAATGGAGTATGACGTCAGTTCTTATTTGTAAGTTTGCATCAGGTTTCCGAGCTCCAACGTGTGGAACATCTTTAGCATCTCATTTCATCTCTTGCGCGAGGTCTATCTACGAGCTGCGCTCGTGATTTGAGACTACAGTCGAAAGATTTCAACTATGTCGTCTGTGATATGAGTCAGTCTTTCTTATATTCCGCAGTGCGCTTACGGCCAGCTCATGAAATATTTTAAACCCCTTAGGCGACTGCTGAATACCAGAAGCCAGAATCCACCCTTCGTGAACATCACGCTCTCTGGTTTTCAGTTTGGAAGTCTTGAACTCCACCACGTCAATTGGATGTCTTTCATTACCTTGTATCATGGTCTCTTGAATTTAGAGTGCCACCAAGATTAGTGTAACTCATGGCTGTTGCGGTTTCCGTGCCGAAGAACCAGATTTCGACCATGTACAATGCATGAACCACAGCGTTGCGAATTTAAAACAGGAATCGCCAACCTTTTTGGATACAAAGCCGTTATTAAAGATTTTAATGAACGCAGCAATATGTTATGACATCAAAAGTGTTTACTGTTAAATGTCGCTTACGGACGAGGGTTGACCAGGCCTAATTTAAAATCTTCCTCGCCCAAATAAAGACTTAGTCTGCCAAGTAACGATTTTTTGTTAGATCAGGACAAAAAAGCGGGTTTCCCCAGAAAATAGAAAAAAGAAAACCGCGCCATCACTTGCAATTAGAGGCAATATACCACTTAAGGTTTAGTATACACTTTGTCTTCGCGATATTTTGCCCTTCGATTCCGAAGAGCTACAAATTTGATAAAGCTTCCTGGTTTTCTTCCTTGTATTGGAGTAAAATGCAATTAAATATGCGAACGTTGATTTAATGACCCGAAAAGTAATAATAAAAATTAAAACGATGTGTAGAAAGTTGTTTAAGTTTCTGGAAGTCCTTTTGCAAATATATTGTAAATAAATTAAATATTATTAACAAATAAAAAGCATATGGTTTTATTTCTCATAAAGGGAGACAATTCTTCAAGTTACACAAGAACATCAGACATCGTTTCCAATATTATTGTTATTTACTTTGGTTTTTATTCGATTTGCTTTCAAGTTGTCCTAAGTTCTGATTTGCAATTCATTATTTAGATAATATTGTAAAGTGTGGTCCATTTAAACCATTACGATGTTTATAATAATAATTAAATAAATGAAAAATAAAAAAATAAAAGCAGATCATAATGGTGGTTTTCCATGAATTTTAAGCCTTACAAATTAGTTCTAGTCACGTTTCGAATTTTGAATATACGCGGGCTGTCATGAAGCAATCTGAAGACAGAAGTGAAAGCTAGAGGGTCGCCAAAGACCGAAAATTTAAATGGCCCTCAACTTATTAAGGGAATAAATAAATTGACATCCTCCCCAAAGTAATAACCTATAAAAATTACAAGGTTATTCAAAATCTAAGACACGAAATCTTTTGTATTTATTAAAACCCTCTTAATTTTAAATATGCGGAAACTTGTTCACGATAACAAGTCACCTAAACTGTTTTCATCGTGGGACGTTCATGCGGGTTTTTAATTTATACTTGTAACGCTTCTTTACCATCCACGTAAACGTAGCGCTCCTCACTGGAAGCTCAATCCCCCAAATTGAATACAAAAAGTAATTTATTCCACGTAAAGTTTTACCAAACCCCTTCGTTAATCAAACATCAACTTTCAGCAGATCAAACTAACTTCTAACTTCGTCATGTGTCTTTTATGTGCAAAATAGTTTACCACAACTTTCCCAACTTGCCCTGAAGCAAAAAATTACCTCCCTAAACAATGAAGTTTCAGCTCGCCGCATGCAGTTGGTGCACACAAGTTACCCGTAATTAGTTGTTACTCAAATTTCTTCTTTGTTCTCGGTGTTAAACTTCATGCCACTAATTTATCGCATTAACTGAAGTGTGTTCAGGGTTCAAAGGATAGCAATGCTTCACCCTTCTAACTTTTAGTGGTGATTGTTGTAAACGTGAGGTCTGACATTAATTAATTTCGCTCAAGGTAGCGAAGGTATTGCATTTAAGTGATAGTTTGAAATGTTTTTGAAAGTTTTATTCCAAATCTAGTGCACTTGAAAAACGGATGGTCTTTGGTAGTAACTGCTGCGTAAAAGTCACTCGTTTATAAAATATCAGATGAAGTGTAATAGAACTTGTCCATTCCGTATTGAGTTCGCAAGGTTCTTGAAATGAGGGGCAAACGAAAGCATAGGCAAGTGGTGTTATCAATTTTGAAATCAAATGATTTTCTGTTCTGAACTGGTTATTAGCTACACTTTCATTTAGTACTGGGCATTCCTATTACTGTGGACGTATTAACTCTTATTTATTTACTGATATTTATGATTTAGTATTGGAAGACTTCATTGCTATATTTATTAACTGTGGGTGATAGACAGTAGCAGGTGATCTATTCTATTTCTATTTATTGGCTTGTGGAACTTCATGACCTCACCGACTCGATTCCGCCATTGTTCCGTGTCCTGTGCACTCTCCTTCCACGTTCGACCTTCCGATCCGATCTCCTCGAGGTCCAAGCTAACATTGTCCTCCCATCTCCGTCGCGGCCGTCCTGTCGGTCTCTTTGCCGTTGGTCTATCGTCAAGAATTCTATGCACGGTCCTATCATTGCCCATTCGCGCCACGTGTCCGGCCCATCTCAATATTCGCGACTTGATTACTCTCACTATTGTAGGTGTGCGGTATAGCTCTTCCAATTCGCAGTATCAAGTGATATAATTAATAAAGAGTTCATTCGACACGAAAATGGTAACATGTATTCTTTCAAGATTATTACAAGTATATACATTGAAGTACGTCCGGTTGAGCGACGACTGGATGGTGGGGTATATATGCGTGTTGTTACATCTCCAGCGCCGTGCTTCCTCTTTATATCGAGGGAAGAGCGTGGAGGTTTTGATATAAGCATATATCTCCTCTTCTTTGGTTTAGTTTAAAATAATTTTATTTCATTTTCTTGATCAAATTTCATTTTATATGCTTTTATTCTTCGAATTACTTTTATAAATTCTCAACTCAAATTAACTGATAAATCAAACTTAAAGTCAACTCTAAACTCTAAACTTTAAACTGAACTGTATCAGAACTGAAACTTAACTCAACTGCTTCTCAACTTGAACTTAACTCAACTGCCAAAACTAAACTGAATCCAAACTTGAACCCTCTATTTCTCAAACTGATTTTACTATTAAAATTTCTCTCTTCTTATGCTACTTATTGTTCTAATTGGTTGTAAATTATAATGTGAACAAAACTAATTTTATCAAAGTATTCCTTTAGTCTCTGTGACTTTTAAATTGAATAAACATTGAACGAAAATCAGAGTGCTATGTTTTGAATGAAAAAAGGTGCATGTTATGAAAAGGGGCATGTTATTAAATGTGCTGTAAGTGGCTTGATATAGAATATTGTGAATGTTTATGAATGGTATGTAGTAAGTTAGAATGTAAGATATATAAAGAGGAAGTTTTAAGGATTTGTTAGAAAAGTAATGAGATTCAGTGTTAAAGCTAATAAAACTAGTATTCTGGAATACAACATCCCACCCTTCTTCGAGAAAGAAAATTATCCTTGATTTTATCCAATTTTCTTGTAACTATAGATTAGATTAAGATTAATTAAAGACTTGGATTTTCGTTCAATTACATTACAATGATTTTCAAAATTAATCTTCCATCAAAGGTTACAATATTTAAATTTCAAAAAGTTCTTAACACTATTATCTATTTACATTATATATTAACTAAATTTAAATATTTCTCCTTGGAACCTTTTCTTTTCTTATCTAAAAATTATTATTACTTATAATATTATTATGTTTCAAAATTCTCTTTTCCGTTCGAATATATATATTAACTCAAAAATTTCCAATATATATATTACCTCTAAAATTTTCTTTCTTTATTCCCCCTCTTTAACTTTTTTTTTCCATTTCCGTCATTTCCTACAATTGTTTGATTATTTCCTATATATTGAATAAAAAAAAAGGCCATTTGTTATGTGTGTATCTTTTCCTTAAATTTATGGAAAATTTTGCAAAACTGTGTTGGGTTCTAATTTTAAGATAATTGTTAAAAATGTGGTTATGTTGTGTGTATAGGTTATTTATTTATTTCGGAAATAGTTTTATATTCTTATTGTGTAAAATTTTAAATTTATCTCCTATTTTGATTTCCGAGTTCTCATCGGATACTATGTTGTGTATTTCGTAAGAACTCTCACTTTAAAACCCAGAAGCCAACAAATAATAGACTTTCCGTTAAACAGTAAACACCAGGACATATCCGGCGATATAATCATTCAAAACAAACGAATCGTGCCAGGAATATACGTGGGCGAAACCTTAACCAGTCCCAAGAGCTCCAAATTAAAGGTGTTAATGATGAACACTTCGGAAACAGAGCAAACGGTGAATATTAAAGACGTAGACTTCAAATGGGACAAGCTAAGTGATTTCAACCTGATCTCTAGTCAATCCGACGACCTAATCAAAGGCAGTCTACAAAGTTAACATCCATAATCGATCTCAGTCACTTGTTACAAGAGTAATGAGATTCAGTGTTAAAGCTAATAAGGGTAGTATTCTGGAATACAACAGTGTGTCGAGTGTGTGTAACTGCGCAGTAGGGTGCACCGTTTTTTTTCCGGTAGGAAGGTGGAAATTTTCAAAATTTACCTCTGACCGATCCAGAGGCATGCCGGACTCTTACCGATTAAAACCACCTCCTGCCAATCGCATATTTCCGTTGATCCCCGCGGAACTTTCTTTTAGATATTCTATCGCGGGGCGGGACGGACTTTACCTGTTACTCCGCTCTTCGCGTCTCAACTGCTGCATCATGTCACATAGAACACCATTTGCTACGGACCATGCCTGTTTTGAACTCAGCATCTATTCTATTACTCCTGCCGGAGTAACTGTCCGTCTCATATGTCTCTCCAAAATCGTTAGTGAGGTCTTAAGTCTCACACACTCTGCGAGCACGTGTTCCGCAATTTCTATTTTGCCTTCGCAATACAAGCAGTATGGGTGATTCACATGCTTACACCTGTGCAAGTATTCCCGAAACCATCCATGTCCTGATATTAGCTGAGTCAAGTGGTAATTCAGCTCGCGGTAATGTTTTCTTTTCACCCATGTTTCTACATAAGATATCATGGTGTGGGTCTGTGGCGTTTTTAGCAGATACACACGACCAATAGTGAGGAACAACACCACCAAAGGCACATCAATTAAAGGCGTATACCACAGTGATAATATAACAATTCCACATCAGTGGAGTGTACTTGAGTTTAAAAGTCGAATTCGTACACGTAGCAGTGGCCTGATGCGTTGAGCTTTGGTTATAACTTTTAGTGATTCTAAGCGGGACGGCGTCGGTTCGAATCACACGCTCTTCACTATCGTCGCATACGCTATAACTGGTGACCCCGACGTGGTCTGTATACACACAATACACAGTCCCCCCTAGGTAAACAGAACTTTAGTACTCGATCACGACTTCCGCATAGAGTACTGGCACACTCGCTTGATCCGACGTCCTCTCGCTAGCTCGCTCCTCGGTCCGTCGTTCGCATTTCCAAGTTGATTGTACCGAAAGTTGCTGGGAAGGGAGTGATGTGGCGTTTCTAGCAGATACACACGACCAATAGTGAAGTACAACACCACCAAAGGACATCCATTAAAGCCGTATACCATAGCGATAACATAACAATTCCACATCAGTTGAATGTACTTGAGTTTAAAAATCGAATTCGTACACGCGGCAGTGGCTTTATGGTTCTATCTTTTAGTGATTCTAAGCGGGATAGCGTCGGTTCGAATCACACGCTCTTCACTATCTTCGTAAACGCTGTAGGTCCATCTTCCTTTAGTGTGTGACGTTTTCCGCCACGGAACTTTATATAGATAGAATTGGATTACCTGTCGTTACTTATTTGTGGGGCATCCAGTAATTCTCCCACAGAGGCTCCCCTTAGCGGCAGTTGGGACTCCTCTCCTTAGTCCAGTTCGCCCAGAAACACAGAATTCTCTTTCTCGTCCGGTGTAACACAGTTGGCAAGTCGATCCTCTAAGATGTTCCGGTGCCCCGGACAAATTGTCAGACACACGATGTTTCATGAAATTTGCGACAATATTCTCGAATTATTATCTTTCTTTCCTTTTTCATTCTCTATTCCCAAATTACAACTTAAATGTTATTCTTTACAACGTTAGGGTCTCTTTTTTCATTGAACACCAAAGAACTTTTTGTTTTTTCTCTTTTCCTTTTCTTTTTTACTTTTAAATTTTTACTTTTTACCACTTAGCCAAAGAAGAACGGAGCGTTTCTTTTCTTTTTCCTCCTTTCCAACTGTTCAGAAACAACCGCCTTTCAAAATCCACCAAACGGAATTCTAAGAAACTTGTTGTTACTTTTTCCCCGTCAGGTACACAAAAAGAACCTCTCTCCCTCTCCACCCCCATCCACTCCGAAAAAGATATCTACTTCCACACGATCCACAATCGAACAAGGGCATGTTCGCACATTCAACATGTGGATCGTGTGTTTCCTCCACCACCTTACCATCTATTATTAAATTATATTAAAAAAAACAAACGATGGAGAGGGCGGAAGCCGCACGCAACAAGTGGAAGAACCCCAACTTCGTTGCCATTCTCTTAGGCTTGAGAGCTCTAATTGTGACCGCATTCTCCAACGATTCTCTTGGGAGACCTTATGTAATGCAGCGTTTTCCTTAGCTGCAATGTCAAGTGGTGTCATCCCGGCCAAAACATTTATGGCATCTTCGGATACCGTTCGGAATCCACTGCATACTCTTAGTGATGCCAGCCTATGTGCGGAGTTCACTCCCCTCATGTACGACTTATACTGTGCGGCTGCTGCCCACAAGTGAGCTGCATACATTATAATGGAGGTGTTGGTACTGGTTATGAGTTTCCTTATGTGGCGCCGGGGTTCTCCAACATTGGGTAGCAGTCTCGCTAAAACTTTGCATACTCATACTTGAAGCTCAACCTGTTGTCGAGCATAACACCAAGATATTTAATATAGGGACTGGATCCGATCATCGTCCTTCTATTTCCAAATCAAGGTGTTCAACCTTCTTACGGCTGCTTATTAAAACTGCCTCCGTCTTATGTCCAGCTAGTTTCAGTCCGGCCATATCTAGCCAGCATTTAATGCTCTGGATTGCTTGGGAGCAAATATTCTCCAGGTCATCTAGATGTTTAGCTGCGGCCACTGTTGCCAAATCATCTGCGTACCCAATGATTCTAACCCCCTCCTGAGCGCACCATCATACATTATATTCCATAACAGCGGACCTAATACAGATCCCTGGGGTACACCCGCTGTTATTTTATATTCCTGTCGTCCCTGATCTGTATCATACAGCAGTCTTCTATCCGAGAGATAGTTTGCTAGTATACGCACCAAGTAGGGTGAGACTTGTAGATCGCGCAACGCTTCTAGAATCCGATTCCAATTCACTGAGTTAAACGCATTTTTAACATCCAGCGTCATCACCGCGCAATATATTTTGGTACCACCTAGCCATCGTGCTCCAGCTATTCCATTGCGAGCGATGTCGCACACCACAGATAGTGCTTTTCCGGTTGATCTACTTTTCCGGAAACCATACTGCGATTCAGAGAGCCCCGATGTCCCCTCAGTGAATTGTTCCAGGCGAGTGGCAATTATTCGCTCAAGTAGTTTTCCTGTCGTGTCAAACATGCCCAACGGGCGATAAGACGACGGCACCTCTGGATTCTTGACTCCTTTTGGTATAAGCACAAGCCGCTGTTTTTTCCATCGTTTTGGAAATTGTCCTGTTTGAAGGCAGGTTGTGAAGAGACTACTGAAGACTTCGGGCTTTTTGTTAAAGCAGTCTTCACTACAACGTTAGGGATACCATCCAGTCCCGGGGTCTTGTTTTTTTTTTTTTTTTTTTGACAGCGCTTGCAGCCAAGAACATCTCTTCGGTGGTCACGGGAGGTATCTCTCCTTCAGTGGTACTCCACTCGTCTTGCACTCTCAACACCTCATCACACGGTGGAAAGAGAACAGCAACGATTCTTGCCATGTCAGTTTTACTTTTTGCATTTGACTACTGTTGTTCTGTAGTCTTTCCATGACTAAACTGTAGGCGATGCCCCACAGGTTGTTATTTAATTCATCCCTTAGGGAGCAGGACGCGTCATATTTACTCTTGCAGATTACGTTCCTCAATTCTTTCCGCATGCAACTGTGGGTAGGTGTTACGGTTTCTTGCTCTTTGTTGCAAGCGTCGTAACCTGTTGCACTCCGATTGCCCATGGGCGATTTCTGAGTTCCACCAATACACTGGTTTGATAGCCTGCGCTGGTTGTCTTTATCGTGGCATAGAAGCATCACATGCGGTAGTTAGCCACTTCATGACTTTTCCAGCCTGCCTGATCGCATCGGCCTCTGCGTCAAACTGTGCGATTTGGCCTTCCAGTATATAATCGAGCAGCTCCGGATCGAGGTCATTCTCTTTCCACCCATTTTTCTCGGCTTTCTTCGCCAATTTGCCAGTGATGAATCCCCTGTACGGTAAAATTTCGTACATCACGGCTTGGTGGTCACTATGGGTGTAGGTGTCCAAAACTCGCCACTCCATATTTCTTGTCAACATGGTTCAGCAGTGGTGAGGATGAACATGTCATGCACATGTATGAGAAAATGCTTTTTAGCATTGCGCATTGACATGTTCATGGATAAATGCTGGTTACCTGATGAGGTTTTGGCGGTTTTTTTTATGTGTGATGGTGTCAATGTGTTCCGCCGAACACTAGTTGGTGGTGATGAAATAACGTTCAAGCAGACGACACTCACCAAACAAGTCAAATAAAACTCGCTGTGAGCTTGCCCTGGGTTTGGCTCTTTTATTTTCTGGGTATTGACTAACAACCCCAGTAATTAGTAAAACATAAAGGTACACTATATTTATTATCGAATCTTTATTTAATATTTTTACTATTTAATCGAGTATACCGCACAACAAAATGAGTATTTCACATCGTTCATACAGTTTAAAAATAGATTTTCTTATTTAATATGTTTATGGTTTAATCGAGTATACCGCACAACAAAATGAGTATTTCACATCGTTAATACTGTTTAAAAATAGATTTTCTTATATAGTATGTTCATGGTTTAATCGAGTATGCCGCACAACAAAATGAGTATTTCACATCGTTAATACTGTTTAAAAATAGATTTTCTTATATAGTATGTTCATGGTTTAATCGAGTATACCGCACAACAAAATGATTATTCCGTATCGTTAATATGACTTTTAATATTTGGCACACCACGACTGTTATTCTATGCTTCAATGCTTCTCCAAGACTAACTTCTGAATTCATTCCGACTCGCAATAGTTACCTCACACGCAACCCCTTTTCTTATTTTTTCTTCTTTCTATTTTGCACACTCAGCGCCAGGACCCAAAACAGACCATTGCCCCGACCACCATATACGGTGCGCCTTTAGCTTTTTGCTAGGCGAACAAGAAAAAAGGAAAGGGTGAATACACATACACGCTTATCGCGTCTGCCGCTTACGTGCGTGTCCCCCAGCATGCAGACACGGGATCATCGCCATCCACATGACCTGCAGGTTTGCACAGGGGCTGAATTGTTTACACGATCACTACTGCTTGAAGCATTATTGTTGATCGTGCAAACTTCGCTAGTGTATCTTCCATAGGAACGACGAATATTCATACGATCGCGATCACAGCCAGGATCGCCGCCGATCGCATATCGATCGTCGTGCAAATGGTGCAGGTGGCTATTCCCTGTGTTTGCTTCTCCTTTAGGCAAGCATGTTATTACTTGCCTGTAGTTGGTTTTTGCCACCGAATTGCCCGCCGTGTTCGCTGATGAAAAAGGGGCAGCTTGCCTGTGTGCGACGGTGCTGGATCGAAGATATTCTTGTCCGAATATCTCGATTGATCCGTTGGTTGAGGATGCGACCGTTTTTCTCCGCTCGAGAAAGGGTGCCTGTTGGCGGGAACCAATGTTGGAATATTTTCCGTTGACCGTCGGCGCCGGTTGAACTTCCCCGGTGTGTGCTGTATGTTGAGCAAATTCTATCGGATATTCATGTTGTGCTACGCACAAACAAGCTATTCATCCTTCCAGGAAATTTTACTCTTTTTCCTTATAGAACTTGATGCTCTGCGACGACCAGGCTTTGTTGTTTCCGCCCCCATGGTGCGGCACGAAAACCAAGGTCCCTAGCGCATCAACCGCTCGCCCAATAATTTCGGACTATGCACCGTCGCCTAGGTTAATGCCCCTTCTTATTGGTGTTCCCGTTAAAATGTGAGGGGGGCAGTGGCGTCGGGGGAAACCGCCACAAGGTAACCAAATTAGGTTTCGGGGACATGATGTGTTGGATGCAAGCATGCCCCGGGGTGAAAGTTTGATGCCACGGTAAGATGGTAATCTTGCCGTGTGCTTACGTTTTCAGCTGGAAGGTGATGTAGCTTACGCTGCTCATTTGCAGGTAAGTATAATGACGTGTCTGGTAAGTGGGAGACGGTTAATTAAAGGGGAGTGGGTGGTTCTTTGGGAATGCCCAAAAGAACCCCCACAGTCGTAAGAACCCGAAGTTTTCAGTCGTTGCCATCCGAGACCACATCAGTTTGTTGAACTTTACATACACCATATTATTTTTGTTTTTCTCTAAATTATATTTGTATGGAATATTGTTGTTATAATTATTATTAATCGTTTCCTTTAAATAAATATATCATCATCATCATCATCATCGGCACTACAACCGGGAACCAGTCTTGGCCTTATTTAGCAATTCCTGAGGCTTGTTCAATTTTCCATAATGATTTGTGTTTTCCGGGCAAGGTCATTAGTCTTGCGCCAGAGGCTTCCCGACGGGGAATCGAACCCCGGTCTCCCGCGTGGCAGGCGGGTATACTAACCACTATACTATCGAGGAGCCAGGTCGGATGAATACCGAGTATGATATTATTTTGACTTTGGGGTCTAGAAAATTACTAAATAAATATATATCTAAATTAAATTTTACATACATAAATATATATCTAAATTAAATTTTACATACGATGCAAATGAAAATCATTGGGAACTTAAATGTTCTACTTTTAATTCCGTTGTCGGCAAAATTTATTTTGACTATTACTATCACTATGTTACCACCAACATTGCTCAAGTGAACTTCGAAGATGCGCTTCTTGGACACATGTATATCTATGTTAAACGCTGTAATCCATGTGTGCGACTGTATTATTAGCAGAAGTAAACTTTATATGGACAGTTAAATACACGGATTTGTTCTTCAGACGAAGTACACAACCGTTGACAGATCTGCTTAGTTATGAGTTCTCTGGTGATTACAATCATGAAGATTTAAAAGGAGTCTACATCAGCACTTCCCTTACCTATCCTCTGCCATTTAGGCTGCTACGTACAGTAATATAAGGTATCAAAAAATACCTTTTTAATGTAATGTATTTAATGAAAAAAAGAGCAACAAGACGTACCGTTTAGACGTAATCATAGAATCAAGAATCTGAAGTCACCACTACTAAGGTGGATATATCATAACTACACTCATTACTGTTGAAAGGCTTTTAATAAAAAGGTATTTTATGTATTCACCAACTTTTTGTCCAAATTAAGAGAGTAATTGCCCATATAATTGAAATTGGATCAACTAGTCCAATTGAATTCATTTTGGTATATATATTCACTCAATTGTTAATGCTCTTAAAATCAATGGATGCATATCCTGTTCCTTAATTTAGTACAATAAAACAGCCTTAAGAACTCCGCAATTCCACGAATAAGTATAAACGTTGAGTGCCCATAAGAAGTTACATCCCCATTTATAATTCGACCCTTTATGAGTCTCAGTTACTTGCCACAAAGGCTTTTATATTACCAACGTTCTGTTTATGGCCTTGTGACGATTAAAGGTTTACAACTTCAGCCTTCCGGCTCCTCTTACACATTGCATATTGGTGACCTTGTGTACGTTTAGGGACACCATAAACTTCTGGCTGTTTAAAAATTAATTCGATACTCCTTCTGAATAATTTCGTACTTAAAGAGCTTAAGTTAAAATGGTAAAGGTTATCTTGAAGGCGAATCTTAGAGATGTTACTATACCACTGTACCCTTGCAAAAATCAGAAAAACTGTATTTTAGTACCTGAGGAGAAAGACTTTGTAGAGAGTAGAACATGAGTAGCACAGCATTGCAAACAAAAGGGGGACATAAAATATTCATCAATTCACTAGGTACACTCCCGAACAACGCCAATGAAGTATCATTTACAAGGTTTTCTCTTACGACGAAAATTACCGAGCAACATTTTGTTGAAAATGGATTTGTTTTCCATAATTTATTAACTTCATGTTCATGCTCGGGAATGTTGGCACATCTGACAGGATGGCGGAGATATCTTTCATATGAGTAGATATTATCATAACACGAAAACCCTGAGCACTTGTGTGAAGCGCAATCTGTGAGGACTTTTGTAACAAAGGTATTTTGAAAACCACTGTCAGGAAAGTTTTTATAGAGAAGACGGGTGATATTTAAAGGTCACTGCTGAAGTAGACAAATTTATGAAGAATAGACCGATTTACTTGACCACGCTGTTTATCGATTAGATGATATACAGCTATAATCTAGCAATGTAACACGTCTCTTTAGTGGAGACGGTTGAGTAACTTAATTCACGTGTGGCGAGTTTTGTGAGCGGGAAGTGATTTGAAAAGATATCGACTTTGTAGGTTCTATTGTGTATGTTTGAAACGTTTTCCTGTTTGATGAATACTATGAAAACTAAACCTTTCTAATGTACTGGTTTTTATTGCTTAGACAAGACATTATTTAGAAGCTTCTTCTTAATAATGATCGTAAAGAAATGTTATCAAATATTTTTATTGTCATACATTCATTATGAATGCATCCCCCTAATATCTTGATATTAATGAATGTAGTTTCCAGACGTTTCACCCTCTCTGCCTGCCTGAGCCATATATGAAAGGATTACCAAAAATATGGCACCCTTTTCATAACACTTCGTAATGCGTACCATTTCTTCCTTTCTTATATCATACTACGGCACTATTAGATTATCCATCAAAATTCAGAGGTGAATGATCTCTTTCAAACAATGACAACGTCGTCACAGGGATCAAAACAATAAATTTTTGGAATGCTCCTTGCAGAATTTGGAAACTTTTACTTACTTTTCCAAAAGTAGGCTCTTAGCTGCTGTACTTTGTTCTAAATCGTCCTTTCGAGTTTTATGTCGACGGGGAGGGGGGGGGGGGGGGGGGCTCCTTTAAGGCTCCTGATATGCCCTGTCCTTTATAGCGTTCTCCTTCTTAAAATGTATGAAAAAAGAAGATCAAAAAGAATAACGAAAGAGCTTGTGTTCATGCGGTCCCGTGGTAACTAACTTTCGTCGGTTTTTTCTTGTATCATTTGTTGTATTCCAGAATACTACCCTTATTAAATTTAACACTGAATCTCCTAACACATTCTTAAAAACTTCACTTAACATATATTACATTCTCACTTAATACATACCATTCATAAACATTCACAATATTACCAGTTACAGCACACTTAATAACCTGCACCTTTTTATTTATTGAAAACATAGCAACTTGGATTTTCGTCCGAATTGAATGTGAAAAGTCACAGAAGAAAAAATAGAATAGAGGAAGTTCAGAGGAGATTTGGAAGTGAGAACTGTCAAAGAAAAATGTATTGATAGCTGTGAACACAATTTCCGTTGATTTTTTATTAATTCAAATATACATTAACAAGTCGATGATTTCAAATCGATGGTTCTGTCTATAACGAATTTTTGGATATCGGTGATAGAGGAATGTCTAATACCGAAAAGAAAGGTTTTACAAAATTAAGCAATTAAAAATAAAAGGTCCCCGCTCTTCCCTCAACCGAGGAAGCACGGCGCCGGACATCAACACTGGTGGCAGCGGTGGGATACAACCAAAGGATCCCAAATAAAAAGAAGAAAATAAGAAGAAAAAAAAAAAAACAAGAAAAAAAAAATTTTTTTTTAAACAAAACAAAATTTAAAACAACAAAAAAAAAATGTTTATAAGAAGAAGAAAAAAATAAACATAAAACAACGAAAAACAAAGTAAACAAAAAAATTTAAAAAAAAAAAATTTTTTAAAGTGAACACAAGAGAAATAACTAAATAAGAAGAAGAAAAAAAAATTTTTCAAGAAAAAAAAAAAACCCAGACAAAACTACGAAAAAAAAAAAACATAAAACAACGAAGAAAAAAAAACATAAAACAACGAAAAAAAAAATCCAGCAAAAGACCAGGATATTCAACTTCTAGGGCGTGAAGTCTGCCTGGCAAGAATAACAAAATAATATAAAATAAAGAAAGGAACACAAAGAGGAACTCTACGACACAACAAAGAAGAAAAAAAGGGACAACAATAAGAAATTCAACAAGACTTCTATCAACATCTAGAGTAGTAAGAAATTTTTTCAATATTTTGTTTTTTCTCTCTAAATTTTTTAGGAATATTTTCTACTTGGAAGCTTTCCTTTTTACTAACATACATTTTTTTCGATAGAAATTTCTATCTATATTCTTTGAAAATTCTCTTTTCAGTTTTTTTTCGACGACATTTCCGTTTCTTTTCCTTCTCGTCGAAAATTTTCTTTCTTTTCAGTTTTGGGTCCAAACCATATCGTTTCCATATATATATATTGAATAATAACATAAAGGCAAATTTTTCCATAACCATATTTTTTCATAAACCATATTTTTAAGAATTGATAACAAATTTTCGCCATACTTTAATTCAAATTTTCAATATTACGAGCCCATATTACACGAGACAGGCGGCTAGGCAGGGGGAAGAACAATTCCACTATCAACAGATACTCAGTAAAACCCCTGAAATGGCTCTGTCTGTCGGAATTTCTGATGTTTTCAGAATCGTCCCTACCGTTGACGGGAAACCCTGCGACTTAGGTAAATTTATTTCCGGGGGAGACGTTTTATTTAGATCCATAAAGAAGGCAGACCCGGATATATACGAGACATTTTTAGATCTAGTCAAAAATAGACTAGAGGGTCATGCTTACGATCTGATCAGGTATAGCAAAATCGCTAAGTGGGAGGATTTAAAAGATAAACTCGAATCGGAATATAATGAGGAGCAATCTCGGTCGACGGCACACAATGAGTTGATTTCTCTGAAACAACGCTACAGAGAAACCGTCCGGGAATACGGCGATAGAGTCGCGAATGCTCTAAGGACTCTAAACTCTGCCACGTGTGAAATAACAGCAGACGCGGTGGTTAGGGAATTCTTAATGGAAGAAAACAAAAAATTGGCCGTACAAACATTTGAAGATGGACTAATGAACGAACAGCTAAAGATACTAGCTAAAGTCCATGGGGGAAATAATTTAAAACAGTCGATTGCACATGTAGTGTCACATGCGGCTCGCATGGACAACTCTCCCAGGTCATATCAATATAACGAAAAACCTACATTCAATCGCATAGTCTGCCAAACCTGTGGTAAGTCAGGGCATACACAGGACACATGTTATCGGAACATGCAATCCAACTTTTTTCCGAATAGACAACCCATAAAAAGGGAATATAACATTGTATGTAATTTCTGTGGACGGAATAATCACACAGAGAATGAGTGTAGATACAAGATATCTAGGAATGGATCGGCTTCAACAAATTACCAACAAGGTACAACAACGCGTAACCCATTCCGAAATAATCCTACAAACTCTGAAAATCGTTTTGGTGAAAATTCTAGGAGCACCAATAGACAAAACGATAGACAAAATGTTCACTTTTCTCGGGTGCAAGAGTCGGAAAACGAGGCCTGACGCCAACCAAAATTTATGGAAGACAGACCAAAGTTTTCTATTTACAGCATTAGATCTTTGGAAATAGATAACGACCATTTTAATGAAGCTCCTAGCCAAATTTACCCTGAGCCCACATACTCCTATAAACCAAGCCATATAAACGAAGATAACCCTGTCCCTAATATAAAGACTCCGATTCATACTCCCATTCTGGAAAACAATTCAGCAACACAGACTGAAAATCCGAAATTTTCAGCAGTATTAAAGACTGAAATCGCTAATATCTCAGATATCCCTATTGACAACGCAGACACTTCAGCAACCAAGACTGAAAACTCAGCAGTATTAAAGACTGAAAATTCGGATCCTGCAGAAAATATACAAACAGAAACCCCTAATATTCCGGCTATCCCAATAGACAACCACGGCACTTCAGCAACAAAGACTGAAAATTCAGCAGTGTTAAAGACTGAAGACCCAATAGTTGCAATAAAATTCGAAACCCAAGTCAGTTCAGCAGCTAATACTGATGAACAAATCTTTTCAGCAGCAAAGACTGACGGATTAAATGTTTCTACAGCAGATATAACTGAAGAAATAGTTCAAACAGCAAATAGGACTGGGAACCAAGATGTTCTAACAGCTAATAAGTCTGAAGAACTATTCGAATCAGTAAATGAGACTGAGAAACTAAACGATCCATCAGCAGTGAGAAAGACTGAAAAGGTAGACGTTCCGACAGCAGTTAAAGCTATGGACAATGACAACACTAAGCCGAAAACAATAAATATTGTAAACAACGAAAACAAACACAAACACTTACTCAAACACGAAATAATAAAAAGTGAAAATAATAATTTAACTAAAATAGGTATTGTAAAGAGTAACTATATAAATACATTACAAGTCTTTTTTTTCAACAAAAAAAATTTATTCCAATGCAAAGTACAAAAAAATAAAAGGTTACACCGTCATTTAAATTATTTAAGATCATTTTTCAAGAAGATTTTTGGTAAAATTCATCTTTATTCAATCATCATAGTAATAGGCCCAGAAAGGTTTTGGAAACTTTTCCATAAATTTAAGGAAAAGATAAACACATAACAAATGGCCTTTGTTTTATTATTCAATATATATGAAATAATCTAACAATTGTAGGAAATGACGGAAATGAAAAAAAAAAAAAAAAAAAAAAAAAAAAAGTTAATGAGGGTACGAAAGAAAGAAAATTTTAGAGGTAATATATATTGGAAATTTTAGAATTAATATATATTCGAACGGAAAAGGAAAGAAAGAAAATTTTATTGGTAATATATATATTAGAAATTTTGGAATTAATATATATACGGAAATGAGAATTTTGAAACTATAATATTAATATTATATATTTAATATAATAAGTAATAATGATTTTTAGATAAGAAAAGAAAAGGTTCCAAGGAGAAATATTTAAATTTAGTTAGGTAATATGTAATGTAAATAGACTATTTTGACTATTTTTCTAGTGTTAAGAACTTTTTGATTATTGAAAAAATTTAGTTAATATATAATGTAAATAGATTATTTTTCTAGTATTAAGAACTTTTTGATTATTGTAACCTTTGATGAAAGATTAATTTTGAAAACCTTTGTAATGTAATTGAACGAAAATCCAAGTTTTTAATTAATCTTAATTTAATATATAGTTACTAGAAAATTATTCTCTTCAAGGATAATTTTCTTTCTCGAAGAAGGGTGGGATGTTGTATTCCAGAATACTACCCTTATTAAATTTAACACTGAATCTCCTAACACATTCTTAAAAACTTCACTTAACATATATTACATTCTCACTTAATACATACCATTCATAAACATTCACAATATTACCAGTTACAGCACACTTAATAACCTGCACCTTTTTATTTATTGAAAACATAGCAACTTGGATTTTCGTCCGAATTGAATGTGAAAAGTCACAGAAGAAAAAATAGAATAGAGGAAAAGTTGAGAGGAGATTTGGAAGTGAGAACTGTCAAAGAAAAATTTATTGATAGCTGTGAACACAATTTCCGTTGATTTTTTATTAATTCAAATATACATTAACAAGTCGATGATTTCAAATCGATGGTTCTGTCTATAACGAATTTTTGGATATCGGTGATAGAGGAATGTCTAATACCGAAAAGAAAGGTTTTACAAAATTAAGCAATTAAAAATAAAAGGTCCCCGCTCTTCCCTCAACCGAGGAAGCACGGCGCCGGACATCAACACATTTGTGTCTTTATGCAATAGGGTTCTAAATAGAATACGAGTAGCCTCACATTTCTGGAAGTTTATTTTAAGTTTCCAGTCGTCACAATACCGCTGGACTTTATTGAAGTCGCGTTGCAGTAAACTCCTTATGAATTCAATTTTTGGAGCTGTTTTATAGATTGTAAGATCGTATGCGTACACAATTGCGTCGGGAATTGCGCTTAATATGTCGCTAACGTAAATGTTAAAAATAATAGGGGAGAGGGAGTACTGTGGTGTTTGTTGCTAGTGTGTCGGCGTACGACACGGATTCAGACGAATACCACCACCACTCTATTAGGGGCACTAATTGATCCGCCGGAGAACACAGAATAGTCAATCCACCGATGTATATCACATGATAAAACACTATAGCTGTTCTGCTGCAATATTGCCACTTTATTGTTACGTTTTAATATTATAGTTCACTTGATCCATTGGTGATGGATATCAACCCGGTAAACACGAACTAAAGAACACTGAACTTCCGACTTGACAACAAAACGTATGTGCGCTGGTGAATAGATATTCGCATAAAACAGACTGACCGACTCGACTCAATAAATTTGATGTATTATTGACCAACTCGCGTAGAGACGGTGTTTGACTTTCAAACTGAATATGCGCGTGTTAAGTGTGTCGATGATGTCATAGATAAAGATGACATACAAGAGATCATTGACACACCTAAACCAAAAAACGCCATCCGATTTTTAAACTCTGATGACCCCCCCGGTACGATAATGCATCAATTGCATATGCCAAAACGATTGCCTAATATTGCAAAAGCAATTAACGGCATATTGCGGAACAGTTAAAATGCAGAAACGTTTAAACTGCATGTTCCAGCACAATCAAGTACGAAATAATTAATTGGGTCAATTCGCAACTGCGGATACGGAACTGTGATGCAAGTCAATGAAGAAATATTGGCCAACACAGCAGTTTGAAGCAATTGCGAATCAAAAGCCAATAATCGGAAATTGGGGCAATTAAAATTGAATTGCATTGTCGTAATCGGGAAGTGTTGACCCCGAGGTATCGAGAAGTTACAGGAAGTAATTAAGGGGCAGTTGGTGGTTAGTCGTGAAGGTAGAAAAGGGAAAAATTTGATCGTGAAAGTCGGGTGTTGCCCACGGGAAGAGTGTTGTTAATATAGAAATTAATACAAAGTGTATTCGGAAGATACAAACTCCTCATGATGTTAAAGTAGAGTAAGAAAGTTACAATAGATCAAAGACAGAGTGTTGTAATTATAGAAATTAATACAAAGTGTATTCGGAAGATATAAACTCCTCATGATGTTAAAGTAAAGTAAGAAAGTTACAATAGATCAAAGACAGAGTGTTGTTATTATAGAAATTAATACAACGTGTATTCGGAAGATATAAACTCCTTATGATGTTCAAGTAAAGTAAGAAAATTACAATAGATTAAAGACAGAGTGTTGTTAGTTGATAAGACAATATAAAGTGTATTCCAAAAACCTAAACTCTTTGTGGTGTTTAAATAAAATAAGATAATAAAAATAGTACATGAAAGACAGAGTGCTGTTAAAAGATAAGTCGTTATAAACAGTGTAAAAATCAAAAACTCTCTTGAAGGGAGGAAGCGTAACATAAGAGTAAAGACTAGAATAAAGTAAAGAAAACCAATAAAAGGAATCCGTGTTTTAACTGTTCGCTGTTTTCTTTTTCTTTTTTTTGTATTCTGATTGTTATTTCGACGTTTACATCCAAAATTCATAACTCGCGCACCTCGGGGGTAGAAATCTGACTCGCCGAGCTGGGCAACGTTGGCCCAGCCTCTGGTGATTGCGATGAGTTTCCACGCAAGTCATCGCAGGGGAAAACAATCTTTCCAGATAGGGTGAATGTCATTTCCTCTGCAAGAAAGACACACAAAACACTCGCTGGGCGCAGGAAAGGAAAAACAAACATGCAGCTGGTCAAATATGATGATCGGTGTACGGCTGGGTGTATCGTCACCGTACGATAGCGGATCGATTTTTGATTGACGTTAAGTCAACATGGCTGCGCTGGGAAGGCAAAGGCTACTAGATTTGGGTGCATGTTTATTTTAGTCATTGGATAATACACAGGATCGCCGGCATGCAGGCAAAAATAATTTCTTCTGTTTACGTAGGGTACACAGAAACATTTCGTTTAGAATAGCCAGCGTGAGAATAGTGGCTGGTCGTTGTTTAGACAACGAATCATTAGACAGGATCATGGGTATGATTGTCTACCGTCAATCATGTTCGTGCCGAAATCCTATGATCGATAGATAACCGATAAGGGAAATTGGTCGGAACTGTAGCGAACCTTGGGACTGCAGCAATATATGGTTATGAGCCGTAGCAAAACCCATCGGGTACAGCTGTGTCAACAATTACGCTGGCCAGCGAGTATTTAACTATTATAATTGCTGACGAGCTGAGCCGATGGAGATATGGTATGGTTCATATAATAATTCAATGTGATGCATGCCTTGATGAGGTTTAACTTTCAGGTGAAAGTTATTTGAAAGAAAACTTACACTGCTCGAATGCAAGTAAGTATAGTGGTTTATGGAGTGAGCGAAAAGTAGGTTGTTTTAAAGAAATGGATCGTTCTTTAGGAAGGCTTTAAAAAACCACCACAGTACCGCTCCCTGTTGTAAACCATTCTTGATATTATACGTTATACTGGAGGCCACTTTGAGATTTTCGATCACAAACCTCCTGTTATTTAACATATCATATAGTATATAGAGTAAAGGTTTATACATGTCTTGTCGGACAATGTTGTGATATAATCTTTCAAGCCAAATGGTGTCGAAGGCTTTTTCCAAGTCGATCAAACAGGCCCCCGTGCATTGGTTCTTGCATTTATTCCATTGTATGTCGGAAACCAGTTTAGCTGCGGTATGTGTGGTTTCATGACCCACCCTAAAGCCGAACTGATTATTTGGAATAATGTTGTTGTCATCAACCCATTTAAGCAAATCTTTGTTTAAGACTTTCTCGAATACTTTACTGATGCTTGGGAGTAAGCTTATCGAACGCATGTTCATTGGGTTTGTACAGTCCTTGCACTTTTTTGGTATAGACTGAATGATTTCTGTTTTCCAACGCGCGAGATAGTGTGCATTGTTAAATAGAACTGTGTATGTGTGCATTGCTAATGGTGGTAGATAGTTGAGTACGATATTTAGTCTATTCCCATTGACTTCTTGTTTCTTAATAAGTCGAAGACACCCTGGATCTCCTCCTTCGTTATTAACAGGCTATTAGCCCTGTTATTGGCGTTAATAGCATTTGCCAAATTATCGTCCTTAAATTCGGTAAAACCGAGATTCTCTGATTGCTAATTTGAAATTTCATTTCGAAGGTGCAAGTGATTCATTAGCACTCTGTTTTCCAAAACGTAGTTTCGGTAAGTGATTTCATTGACCTTGTACATTTCCTGGAAGACAGCCCCCATAGTGTTCGCCTTTTCTAAGGGATCTTCTATCACAAAGAGCTCATTACTGAGGATAGCGTTCATTATTTGTTTTCGTCATTAGGTGGTAAGTGGAGACACTGAATTTCATTTTGATTATTTCTCCTGAATATCTTATTAATTTGTGGGAACCTGTTCGGGTTGTTACATTTTATAGCCCGTACTCTGTTGTTCCAATACAAATTTGATGCTAATATATAATTAGCTTTTAGTAATTGTTGGAGGTTTTTTAATCGGGATTTCAGTGTTATTATCTCCTGGTCGTGTCTGTCAGTAAAGTGTCTGCATACTTGTTTTAGTTTTGTTAGCAGTCTGCTTTTTTCTGTGAAGTGCGTTTACTGTTGTCCGGTTGTGTTGTTTTCGGAATTGTTTTGTCCATTGTTCGTTATATAGTTTCGTCCATTTGTTGAAAGTATTTGTCAATTTCGTCATGCTTCAGGTTTCTGTTTGTTGGTAGGTCGATATCTTTCGAACGTAATTCTTTTGTTAACGATCTGGTGAATCGTGGCCATCGCATTGTCCCATCGTTTTAGGGTTGCGGGACCACGAGTTCCTACAGTTCTGCCAGTTCGTTCGGAAGCTTTATTGTGGCCGGGAATGCACAGTGGTCACTGTCATATTCAATTGCCCGTAAACAGTTTCCATTATGTCTGTACGTGTTTAATAGTCTCAGTCCTGCGACAATAAGCAAGATCTCTAGATAGGATCTACCTCTAGGGATCGATGGATATTCCGTAGCTAGAAAGTCAGGTTTGGGCTCCTCGATAGTATAGTGGTTAGTATACCCGCCTGTCACCCGGGAGACCGGGGTTCGATTCCCCGTCGGGGAGCTTCTGGCGCAAGACTAATGACCTTGCCCGGAAATCCCAAATTATCATGGAAAATTTAACAAGCTTCAGGACTTGCTAAATAAGACCAAGACCGGTTCGCGCTTGTAGTGCCGATGATGATGATAAGAAGGTCACGTTTATATTCTACGTGGTATTGATCTAACCAGCTAGACAGTTAATTTCCTCTACTTTCGGACTTACAATTTCCCCAATCTTTATTGTGGAGTTCATGTCTCCCCCTATAACAAAGTAGGTTTTATCCAGTTGGAGTTGCAAGCATCGAAAGAGGGTCTCAAGTTTTGCTATAAAGAGATTATACTGATGTTTCTCGGGTGCATAAACCGAGATCGGATACAGCCCCCTTCCTTGCTGAAGTGGTATGCGTACGATTCATGCTTCAAGCACCCGGAGCCTGCGTACTTCTCCAGTATATATGAGTTTGTGTTGAAGTCCTTTTCTAATAAAGATGGCGACATGTCCCCTTTCGAGGAATTGGGTTCGTCTCTTTGTATAACATCATAGTTTATGCCTCTGGTTCAACTTAGTCTCTCCAGCCAGGAGCACATCACAGTTTTCGTCTTGCAACAAGTTGAAGAGAGTTGTTCTTCTCGCGGTCCTTATGAGTGAATTTACATTCACGTCAAGAGCTTTAATGGATCTTTTGGTTAGAGGGTTTATATCGACTTTTTATTTAGACTGTGCAAGTGCGAGTAGATCTCGGTTATTTGACTTTGCAGCTGTGTCACCTGTCTCTGTAGATTGAGCAAGATTGACAACACGTCGGCTTATGATGTTGTTTCAGTCTGTGCTGAATTTTTTGGGATGTCCCTCATTCCGACACACTGCACACTTTAAAAGGGTTTCGTCTTCTACCCTTTCTTTACCCAAAAAGCACTCCTCTGCATTATGATCTTCACCGCATTCCATGCAACGATGCTGCATTTCATAGTTTATCGTTGAACGCCTAAACCATTGGCAACGGACGCATTGAAGAATGTTTATGACTTTTTTTTAGTTTCTCCCATGTTACACATAGGGGGTCCAGGACTGTGATTTTCCGTGGACTACCAATTTCACTATTTGGGGTTAACTGTACCAGAAAGACGGGTAGCTTCCGGTTCTCCCTTTTAGACCTGGCTGTGGTGAACGGTTTGACCATATTAAATTCAAAGTCATCGTACCTTAGCTCTCGAAGCATTTTTAAACGCATTTTCTCCGGTTAAGTTTTCGGGTCGACGCCCTTTAATAGAACTGTAATATTTTTAATTTCCTTCGCCGTGTAAGAAAAGAATTCCGCGGTGGCTCTTTTCAAAACATTTTTAATTTTAATATGGTCACCAACGTTAAATGTTTGAATGGCATGTCTGTTACCTCCCAGTCTTTTAATCATAAAATTATTACTACCTACAGCTAACTTCATAGACTTACCAATTCTTTACAATCGATGTGTACCGTGTTGATTTGTGGCATTTTAGTTTTTGCTGGTTTCCTGCTGTTGTCCCTTTTGTTGATGTGCTTCATTTTGTTGTTGGAATTCTTTGGCTTCGGCTTTTCTTGTTTGGTTTTTTGTTGTACCTGCTCTTCAATTTTTTTCTTTCTCCATCTTTCCTCTTGTCGTGCTTTGGCTATAGCTACTTTCGGTTCTAGCTCATTTATTTCTTCTTCTTCGTCCTCTGATTCAGAAGAAGCCAGACAAGCGAATGTGTTATTAGAAAAATCCCGAAATAGAGGGGAATGCATTCTGCGTCTCCATTTGTTGTTCTTCTGACATTAGTTCTGCAGTTTTGTTGGGAGTCATCATTATGTTATTTATTTCGCTCTCTTTGATTTTTTTTAAAATTTCGTTTGGTGCGCTAAGAGCGTTTTAATAGACTTATTTTGCCTTTTAATAACCTATTCATTATATATACTCCCTGTATAATTCCGGTTCGTTTACCGGATACTTCAATTCAAACGAAAACTAATATTTCTAATCAACGAACGAAAAGTAACTATTTAATATTGAAACTCGAACGAATACAATTATCAATAGACAAAACGATAGACAAACGAAAACGAACTAACTAATTTGGATAATGCAAAAATGACTACAAAACCATTACAACTAAAACTAAATAACAAAAATGGCAATAACAAAGCTAAAAAGTGCTGCCAAACATGCACGTATTTACAAAACTATAAAGAATTAATACTAACAATTAATAATAACAATAAATATAAACTACTATAATAATTAATAACAAAAAGTAACAGTAATTATTCAAATGCCTTGAACTAATTAGTTCAAGCACGACGCGACACTCCCTCTTCACTCCTCATGTCATGGCGGTATTGTGGGGCTTTTCAGGGCCCGAAGAGCCACGCATCGCTCGAACCCCACCATTATCAGCAAATACAGCTTATCTGAAAGGAACCCCCACAATTTCTTCTTCAGTACAAAACTGAAGAAAGCACCCTTCCCAACAACATTCCCCTCTATAATAGAGGATTCCTGGACCCATCCCATAGGGTCTACTATTAACAAACCAAACACACGAACGCACAGTACAAGACGGCACAAACACAAACATACACACCGACCAAAGAGCAGATTATCAGACGCCAAAGACGTGATCTGCGTTTACTACCGCACCCAAGACCCACCGGTCTTGTATGATTTCTTTCCCACCATCCCTCTATAAAAGTAGTTAGAGAACACTTGGACTAACACTGTCCACACTATCCTTGGATACCCCCCTTTTTTCTTTTCTTTTCAGATGCCGCGAGACCGAGCCCAACATCCTCACGGATGTGGATGATTCTGGTTATCGCAAGATGACCAGAAGTCAGAGACAAGATGAAGGACACATATGTCCTGTCTCGCTAAATTCGGCCTTCTCACAATTTTTTTTTTTATCTGAAAGTTTAATTTTCGGCAAGATTACTCAATCTTGCCATGGCATTAACTGCCAACCAAATTGCCGAAATCAATTCGGTTATCCTCAGGGATAACCGACATGAATACCCCATAGGCAGCTTACCTTTTTAAGGGCTGTCTCAAGCCCTCTTCGAGCGGTCATACCTGGAAACATAATTCATGACAAGATTATCATCTTGCCATGACATCAATCCAGCATCAAACTAGCTTCCTCGACCGAACAATGGATGGCACATATCCACCAACACACGCTAATCTTTCCGTGTGTTATCTTGGTACCCATCCATTGTCCTAGAAGTCATTTCGGGCTGCTTGCACATCTGCAAGCCAGATTTTCAACGGCATGCTCTATGATCTATCTTTCCAAAAGAAGAGAAGATCAAATTAAACATTGGCCTTTCAGGCGCGCATATTTGTTTGGTTATCAGCATGACCGATTTTACGATCCGTTGCTGTATCTAGGAACGATCACCAGCATCGGTTATGACCAGGAATATTTACTTAAGCAACGAGTAGCCACGATTCTCACGCTGGGTATCGAAGCTGCTTTCGTTTACACAAAGTAAACACCCAAGCAGATACTTTCGCCTGACGGTACCAACAACGGGATTAACATACCCTAAAGCAACATGCACCCAGGCATCGAATTGAACATGACCGAAATATGTTTATTTTAAACGAACTAGCAACGGTCATATCCAATGCTTGGTTCATTATCCCAAAATAGATTCCTGCCTTCGGCAAGAGTTTTATTGACTTACGGCAATCAAGGAATCTATCTCTTGCGGATGGCGGCAGTATATCTTGCCCATACATGGAGCAGCAGATTTGACCTGCGACATGCGGTTTTCCTGCTTTCATTTCTTATTACCTTCACCATTGGCTACCCTTCGGCGGAGAATCCATTAGGTTCGGTTTTGTTGGATGTCTGTAAAGAGACATCCAATAGTCAGTCAGATTTTTAACGTCCATCGGAGCAATTGTAGTGCTCCAAAAAGCCCTACCACCTTTTCCCCCCATTCCTAATCCAAATCCCAGCAATAATACGCTAAAACGAAAAATCCTACCAAAACCCACAATAACCCAAACATGATCCAAAATTCGCAATAAACGAATCAAACATTCGTTTATAGCCTAACAATTGCCCCCACGGCATAATTGAATCTAAAAAACCAAATTAAAATCAAATTCACAATAAACGAATCTATTATTCGCTTATTGTTCTACATTTGCTTCACGGCATCATGAAAATTCATTCAGGAAAACTAACAAAAACCCAAAAGGAGATACATTCCCACATCTGCGCAATATTTTCGTAAGAATTCAAGAAATTGAATTCTTATCTAAAGTAAACACTGAGCATCTCGCTCAGGATAACAAAATCGGGATTTTCGTACGAAATTGTACACTTTTGAGATACAAATCTCAATCTTTTTTCCTTTATAAAGGTAGTATAATATCGACCATTGCCCCTGGAGGAAGAAATCCAGGAGAAGGGCCGATCTTTTGAGAAGAAATAAATACCAATACCAAAAGGAAAAACGGGCCTTTTTCATTTTTTCAACGGGGCATCGAAGAAAAGCTTTAATAGATTTCTGGACTGAGGCCTAATCAAGGACGTTGCTCTTCCCTCTGGATCAGAGGAAGCACGGTGACGAGCCCTTTGTAGGACGAGTTTTCAGGAGCGGTCTATTTTAAGAGATCACCTTCTCCTTATAAGGACTAGGAGACATGCTTCCTGAAACCAAAACCCTACAAGAACACAACACAATCACTTTTTAGAGGAGTTGTGCACATTTAAAAAATCGAGTCATTCTATCCACGGAAAGGTGTATTTTGAGTCCGCTGTGATATTCGGCTAATTACTTTTATTGATCTTTTCGCGTGTACTCTAAATGTCAATCGCCAAAGTACAGTGTGCGTTTATTTATATTAAGTAACCATATGAATTAAACGACTCTTATGAGTACGGAAATAAATCTCATGATTCATGTAAATAAAATATGGGTGTGTACCACAGTGTGAAACATTAAACAATAAAAAGCCAACGTCAAACAACAAGATAGCCCGCCGAGTTTTTATTTTCCTGGTCCTTATCGGTCGTTGTAACAATTCTGGAGAACTGCAGCAGGACATCCAGTGGTGTTTTGCTCAACCTGCGTCCGAGCCGACGCCCCAAGCGAAACGACCTACGAAGAATCGAAGAATCGCACAACACAATTGGGTTTTTTATGTTCATCGCTATTGTCTCTTTTCGCAAAGCAAAACACGGCGCAAAAATCGAGTCTATTGTTTTGTTCAACCTGACTTTAGTTTTAAGACCGTCCCGTTGAGAGATTTTTTAATTATCGTTTGTCCGCTGTCGGTTGCCGACACGTCTTCATCAGATGGTGGTTAATGTGATACTGCTCTTTCCTCTATCTTTCTTATGATATGTTCTCTTCTTTAGACCAACTTCTAGTGGGTGAAAATGATCTTACCACCGTCCTGCGTCTCTGGGTTTATTTTCAACTTCGTTTGAGTAATACTACCCTTGCTTTGACAATTTGTCATTCTCGTTTGCTCAACGTGTATCCTCACCTCTTTTCTCTCCAATAAACGATCTTTGGAGAGACGTATTATCTCTTCTTCGACAATAAACGCCAACAGCTGTTATTGTTGATTTGTAGTGGCTGCGGGTGATACCTCGCTTTGACCCGATGATTTTGTCACGGGCTCTTAAGGTCATATTTAGATGGAAAGATAAATACATGTCGTTGTTCTTCAGACGGAGCACACAAGTGAAGAACCCCTTTCCAGATAACATGTTCTTCTTACGCGATTTCAATTTTTAGACATGCAAGACATCCCCTTTCGCAGTCCCCTCTCTCACTCTTCTTTTGTCCGCGTAGCAGAAAGGAAGATTTTATAGATTATATTTTGTAAGTCTATCCATATCTAGCTCTTAGACAAGGCCTTCCAATGTTTTTCCACGGAAAAATTTTCCTAAGAATGATTTATAAATATTCACAGCTGAAATCGGATTCACAAGTTACTGTCCCGATGGGGAAACATATAGCAAGAACGGGTTGTGCACGCTGTAGTTGGGAGCAAATGCAGTAGCCAACATCACAGAGTCCATTTTTATCCATTAATAACGATTCAATGCATTAAACTCTGCAATTTAATTCATTTTATATCAACTACAACAATTTAAATTGCTCTGATTTCCGTTTCCCTTCAAATGTAAGGGTATCTATTCTTTCACTTCCCCGCAAAGCAATAAAAGATACAAATTCAGAAAGGAGATACAAATTTCCACAATTTTTCCTTTTTCCTTTTGAGTTTTGAATTTATTGTTTTTTGTGCTATTCATTTTTAGATCGCAGGATGTGAGTCATTTGAGCGATTAATGAAACGTAAAATAACATCGTAAATTGTCTAAGATGCTCGTTTGGGGTTGAATTAAGGACGTACACCCTCAGTCCCCCTCATCAACACGTTGTGAGTAGAATTTTCGGTTTGTAGAGAGTTCCCACATCCTTAGCTAGATTCGAAGAGTGAATAGAAATATTTGGTTAATGTGATCACGTTTCAGTGATAGCTATTAACGAAATGTGCGCCTGTCGAAAGGAAGTTCTTGGATTTTCGGCGAGGACGACGCAACAAGATTAAGTGCTCCGCCATTCGTGGTTATACGTGGGATTTTTATTCACTTAAAAACTCGGCAGTTCTAAGGACGAGAGTAAATAGCTGGATTGTGGTTTTTTAATGTGGAAATGAGGGTTGTTGTTGCGTGATGGAAATTAATTGTCTAGGCGGTGGGCGAATTCATCAGGCTTATCCTCATTTTCACCTAATTTGGTTCCTTCCCCAAATGTTGTTTTGTAATTTTGGGCATTAAAATCCATTAAAGTGTCTGCAAATGGTAAATACAGTTCAATCTTGTATGCCCTTGTTGTTGTAATTTTATGTAATTAGCATACAATTTTATGGAATCCTTGAAATCCACAACTAATCTATTAATTATAGGGGTATCCTTCGTCTTGTCGATGGATTGCAATCATTAACTGAAAATGGGAAAGCGCATGTTAGAGACAAGTGTTGCTGGAGTTTTTAATGATAGCAAGGCGGACTGGGGGGCGAAGTTTAAGAGCGGGTGAGGTGAGATTGAAGTCGAAGAAGGTGGGGCAAGAGTTTGCCCACCGCAGCATTCGCAAAATTGGTTCATTACAACTGTAAGGAGTGTGATGCGTGGGCAAATCGAAGAGGCGAGGATTTCGCAGGTTTAGAGGGTTGGTGTAAAATGTAATGAAGGAAAGCAGGCTTCGGCAGTTGATTGAATCTGAGAGAAGACGGTTGATGAAGAGTATGTTGGCAAGAAATCTGCGCTATTCAAGTGTATTAAGGTTAATTACATCTAGATGGCTTATGTATGTATGGAGTAGAATCGGAGGATGTTCGCAAATCAATCCTCCGAATATGGGACGAATAGAAAGGAGACCAGACCTGGTTAGCATTTTCAAGAAGGGGACGGAAAAGGCTATGTGGAGCGATCGGGTAACGTAGGGATTAGAGAATTCTTTCGACCACCGTTTCACAAAACCAAGGGCAGAGGTGAAGAAGAAAAGGATTGGAAAGGGTGGATCTAAATCTGAAACGATAGGTTCGGTCGTTAAGATAGGAGGATTTCCACTTAACCAGTAGGGATTCGAAACCAAGGGAGGAGAGCTTATGGAGGATAAGATTGTGGGAGATTTCGAAGGCCTTGCTGAAATCGGTCGTAATTACATCGACTTCGCTGATTTCTCTATGGCACGGAGAGTGCGGGATAAGTACTCAACTAGATTGGTGGGGTCGACCCACCCGTAAGCAAACCATGCTGGTAGGATGAGATGATGGATTAGCACCGGAAACATAACGCGTTGTAAAGAATGCCTTCGAACAGTTTTGGAACATGTGACAGATTGGCGATGGAACGGTCGTTACTAATATCCTTTTTAGGCCCCTTCTTATGTATGGGGGTGATAAAAGAGAAGACACCTTGTGTAAGGGATAGATTGAAGGCCATTGATAGCGGGAGAGAAAGAGAAGAGGAACATTTTTTAAAAAGGACAGCCGGAAGTCCACCGGGGCCAGAGCTGAACTCGCCACTAAGTAAGTTTAATTTTCCTTCAACTAGATCATCATCATCATCATCGGCACTACAACCGGGAGCCGGTCTTGGCCTTATTTAGCAAGTCCTGAGGCTTGTTAAATTTTCCATAATGATTTATTTTTTCTGGGCAAGTTCATTAGTCTTGCGCCAGAGGCTCCCCGACGCGGAATCGAACCCCGGTCTCCCGAATGACAGGCGGGTATACTAACCACTATACTATCGAGGAGCTAGATGATGATGAATAAATTGAGCGATGAAGGGGGCAAGAATTCGGGTAGGTCTTTGAAGTAAGACAACTTAGGCTCAAAAGGGTTATCCGTGAACGATTTTTTAAAGAAAGAAACGAAAACAATGGCAATAGTTTGGGGGTCGGTTGAAATAATCGAGTCATAAGAAAACGAGTTGGGATATGCGCCAGATTTATATTTGTAAATAATAAAGAGGCAAAAAGATTTGGGGTAATTGATCAGGTTTTTTTTTTGTTTTTGTGAGGTAATTGTAGTAGAGTGAGTTGTAAAGTTCGGTGAATATACAAAAAGAATCGAGATAGTTGGATTAGTCTAGGGAGGAACGCGTTCTTGCGAAAATGTTCCACATATTATTCATTTTATTCCGAAGAGTGCGGAGCTTGGGGTTGTACCATGGGGGCGATGATACCGATAACCTATGTCGAGAATAAGGGACGTATAGGGAAAAAGTTCAAAAATAAAGCTTAAAAATGTTAGACATCATATTATCTTTGAAAATAATATATGGGGAGGAAGTGTATTCTGCCAGGCAATGGCACTCGGTTCATCTTCCTCCTCCATCATAAAACCTTCGCCATTAAACACCGAACGAAAACAGCACGCCACCGGTGATCAGGGAAACACATTACAAACGTCGACGCGCTGCAGCCGGAATAGTAAAACACTGGTGGTGTTGTTGAACTAAATGTTCTTTTTTATTGGTGCCGTTTTGTTTAGTTTTATTCTTTACATAAAAACCACTACTTTAGTTAACAATATTGAACGTGATGCCAACCAATATTAACATAAACTTATATAACGTATTTCTTTTTGTACCGTCGATGAAATGTATACTTTAACAAAATCCTTCGGAATCAATTACCCGACAAACTAGCGCTCAACTTAATGGATGATGACTAAAATTTACTACTCCAACGACTCCGTATATTATCGCGTCCCCGTGCGCATCGAGGTGGTGGGAGCGGCACGACGGGCACGGTCGGCGGATGTAATAGGACTCAGCGATAAACGGCTCGTGCAGAGCCGACTCGCTACTGGGGTGAGTTTCCCCGAGGGAGAAAGTATTCCTCTCTTGGTGAAAACGAGGAAGGAGGATCTCACTGGTGAGGCCCTGTAGTGGTGTGCGTGAAGTCAAAAGCGAAACGAAACGTGGAAAAGGGATGCAGACAAAGAAAGAAGCGACCTAATGCATCGTCCGGTAATGAGGGCCAGCTGAGTAAATAGCAGCCACTCGTTAGATGCTAAAAAGGATTGAAATAATGAAGATCGTATATCGTATCTCTGCCGACTGGGAGAATCGGATTCTTTCGATTGCATATGTTTATGCTATTGAGTCCAATCCGACGGCTAAGAGCGACGTCGGTGATTGTTTGAAGGTTCAAACAAAGAAGTATTTCCGCGAGAAGTGCTTGCAGCTGAATCAATAGTTGCAAGTCTTTGGAAAGTAATTTAGATGGTTACACAATGACGTTGTGTATACCATCTGTGTTAATTGGGAATTCGGTTCTTGGTCGCTAATGCAGAGATGCATTGATACATGCATGAATGCCCTTGAATGAAAAATTCTTTACAGGAATTTCCCGATAATGCATTGAAAGCATTAATTATGCTTGGGAAGGAAATGTTTATGCTGCGGGGAGATTGCGCTGCAGGTGTGGAAGGTTGGAATTTGCCTGGCAAACGAAGGTACTCAAAAGGTTTTGGATTCATGATAAGATAGGAAAGAATTCTTATAAGGATATTGTATGCGAAGAGATGCATAAAAGTTAAGAATTCTTTTACAGGGACTTTTAGGTTATACCTTAGATAACCTAGATGCGTAAAGCATTTAAGGTGCTAATGCGATTCCATTAACGAAACTTATAAGGTTGCGTCGAAGTTATGGGGGTTCTTCAGGTAAGTAACAGTGGGGTTTGGCGGAACCGCCACAAGCTCACACCTATATTATTAGAACTTAAACTAATATATTCACTTTTGAAAATTCAAATGCATCAGTAACAGTAGTAAACCTGTCAAGCTCATGGGATTAGTCAATCACAAATTTTTAAACCTGCAATAATGCAGAACATACCTGTGCGGCATGTTATCGCAACAAATTTTCCAAATTCTCTACCGTAGTAAAAAAGACAGAAGTTTAACATCCCCACGGCGCGTAATGCAATAAATTCAATCATTCCCAGGTGAAATGTAGACCAAAGGTGCGCCAGGTAAAATCATCCTCAAATGAACTAAGACCGTTTCAAGATGTATTCCTACATAAATTGTGTCTGAAATTTTTCTTTTGTTATCGAAATATCAGTACCAGCCATGGGGTAATCCTGTGGAGAAGAAAAATGCGGCACCAAAACCCAATTGAAAATAATCATCAGCGCCGTATACCAAAGCATTAGCCTAACAGTGATAGTTTATGTAGTGAGATAATACATTCAGGTGGCCGCTGTTTGATGCGTCCGTGTTTTGGTTTTAACTTTTAGTAGCGTGCGTTTTTGGCGGATTCATTCCAGTTACTATAATGCCAGAAGCACACGAAATAAGGAGAATTAATTTGAATTAGATAATTTTAGTAGAGTAATTTGAATAGGTTCACTGTTGGAGAATTATGGTAGTTTATTAGTTCCCAGAATCTCGTAATAACTTCATATTTCTGAAATCACGTACATGAGCAGAGGTTTACATCTTGACCAAATAATTAAAAAAAAAAAAAAAAATTAATAAAAATAATGTTATTCATAATCTGTTTTATTAAAATCTTGTAAAATGATATAAAAAATGCACCAGGATCCCTCCTTGTTTTTGATTTAAATTAAAAATAACTTTTTAAGCCACAGTACTAAAATCATTCATCATTGATAAGCGGCTGTGGCCGCCTGACTCATATCTATCGAACAACGAAAAAGCCGACGCCATCAACATTTATAGAAAATCCTAAACAATTGACATGACTTTGTTGTTGGTTTCTCTCACTTTAAACGTTTATTTGTGAATGTTGGTAAACTGACGAGAAATCACGAGTAGCCCGTTCAGTTAGTGAACTCCGTAATTTTACGGTGGGGTACTGTAGAATTATTATACAATATTTAGAAATTTACAGACGGTATAATTTAGTGCTGCAGTGGCGTTTTGTTACGATAATGAAGAACGTGTAATTCGAACTGACGCTATAATGGTTAGAACCACTAAAAATATAACCAATACTCAACACAGTAGGCCACTGCCGCGTGTATGAATTCGATTTCTAAACTCAAGTACACTCAACTGATCTGTTAGAAACGCCACACTACTCCCTCCTCAGTAACTTTGGTACGATAAACTTCGTGTGGGAACGACGGAGCGAGGAACGAGCGAGCGAAATACAACGTCGGAGCAGGCGAGTGTACCGGTGCTCTATGCGGAAGTCGTGATTGTAGTAGTAAAGATCTGTTTACCTATGGGAGATTGTGTGTTGTGTATACAGATCACGTCGGTTTGTTGCGTTAAGCAAAGATAGAGAAGATGGCTATTTGAACATACGATGAAGTGGGTGAAAAGCAAAGCATTGAAGCATGCGGCTACTGGCCGCGTGTACGAATTCGGTTTCTAAACTCAAGTACACTCAACTGATGGAATTACTATGTTATTGCTTGGTATACGGCTGATGCATTTTTTTTATTCGATTTTCGTTCGCTGTTCTTCACAATTTGCTTGTGTATTGTTATTGTGTGTTAGAAACGCCACACTGTCACCGGCTAGGATCACGTTCTTCGCTATCTCGTAAAATCTTATAAACTAACTGTAGTGATCCTAAATCACTACTTTACCTATAATCCCAATCCAATTCCCATGATGAATCATATGGGCGACAAGTTAAACCAAAAGTTAATTTGTCACACATTGATTCAATTTCCAAGTACCTTACACCCCAATCCAATTGAATCATATGCACGATAAATTTAAACGAAAGTGCATTTGTCGTGCATTGATTTAATTCCCTATAACCATTGAAATTATGAAATGCCTAATTCTAAATGCATTGCATAATTTTTCCTTCCGGGAATTTATTCAAGTAAATTCCTATACACTTCCCAGAATCCTATTCCAATTGAAGCACACAAAATCTTGTTTGTGCTTCTTCGAATTTTTAAATAACATTTTTAACAAATCTCTGTTGCCACAGAGTATAAAAGGGCGGCACATTTTGGATTCGTGATCAGTTGGAATCCAGAAGCCAAGGCAACGGCCAAAAGTAAAATTAAAAATAAATAAATAAAATAATTAAATAAAAACAAACTTAAAACTACTTTGATCTTGGACACGAGCCCAAAGACCCGGAAGCCCCGCCAACCGAGGTAAGCAAAAAAATAATAAATAACAAAATATAACCCTTAACATAACGAATTGATTTACTCATTCGGGTAGCGAACAACCATAATTCTTCCCGTGAACAAATGATCGTTGACGTACACCCACTCCGACATACTATTAAAGCTTATTGTTCTGAAGGAACCCGCAAGCACATGAACTCATTAACTCGGCTACACCACCATTCCCAATCTTGTGTACTTTACCTCCACGTTTTGTCGCCTGATTCAATTTCTTCAAGGTCACCCCGACATCGATTTTAAAATACGTGTATTCTCGCCCTGAATTCCAAAAGCCAATAATACTAGTACAATGCAATCCATTAGATAACTGGTCGTCCATTTTCGTGAACGACCCTGATTGAACTTGAGGCCTGTTGATTGATCTCTTTAGTGCGGACCTTCCTTAACAATCCATTAATTCTGATGACATTTCGTTCAGTGAACGCCGAAATACAGCGCACTAAGTGATAGTAGTTTTTGTGCACCGGTCAAAAATGTATAAATACCTAAATACCAAAGAGCCATTAATTGATTGTGTATTGAAATTGAAAAAAAATGCCACCGAAACGTTTGAATGGCTAAAAAAAAGCTCAAATAAATTTAAAAAATGATAAATGTTTATCCAAAAAATAAGTATTTGGGTGTATTGGCGGTTCTGGGGAGGTAGGGAAGACCTGCAAGACGATAAACTTACCATCTAATTTGATTACCGAAGAAAGGGTCTATAAAATACGCGTAGTATCCCACTACATAAGCCCCACTTCACGTAATGTTCACATTAAACCAATTAGCATGATACTCATAATATTCATATTGCACACGACGCGAATCTTCATTAATTGTCCACCTGTGACGCACAGTCAGTACTCAAGCTACATGCTATCTATTTATGGGTACATTTTCGCATCGTATTATATATTTAAAACCAAGCGCCACACCTGGCATGGGACACTGCCGGCATCTAAAAAAATGTAACATAATGAGGATTGCCATACGCCAGGTGTCATGATACCGTTTAACGGCATTCCCATCAAAATGCTTTCGTCTACGAAAGGCAGGCGCGTGGATAAAAAGGAAACGAGACTGGCAATATCAATTATGGGAATTGATTGAACCGAGGCTCAATTAAGTGGCGATAGCAATTAAGCAAAGCCGGGCGATTGGACCCGATATGGGTCATGCGTTCGGGGATATGCCAGGTAAAGAAGAATTCGTTGCATCTTTCAACAATTTCGTTATTTTTCCTCCATAACGATGTTGACTCTATAGCGGACACATTGACAAACACGATTCTATTTGGCATGCGGACCTTTATTCCACACAGAGTAAAGAGTATCAAACCCAAAAGAAATATGTAGCTCGATTCCGGGTGTAGAGAAGTCATTAAGGCTAAAGAGTTGAGCTTCCAGTTGTATAAATCAAACAATACTGAGGAAAACCGGAAAAGATTTAAGGGAGGTAGAAACGACTGCAATGCGCATATTCAGGGCGCCAAGTTCTTGCATGACCAGACAGTGAGACAGAAACTCCTACACTCTCCCACAGGTAGTAGAAACTTCTGGGCATTACTGAAAAACATTCAAAACTCAGTCTCTTCATCCATTCCGTCGCTTATAGTTGATGACAAACCAGTCACCACTGCAATCGAGAAGGCGAATCTACTTCCTGCACACTTTGTAGCCAACTCAACGCTGCCTGATACCACATCAGTTCCGCCTTGACTTTAGCATAAGCAGCACACCATGTGCCAGATTCGCTACCGAACGCGTACTGTTGCCCGCACACTCAAAGAGCTAAATGCACACAAATCCGCTGGTCCGGACGGCATTCCCCCAATCCTCTTGAAGAGATGTTCCTCTTCACTCGCCAAACCACTGCGGAAACTCTTCCATTTGTCTTATTCTACTGGCCGTATCCCAAATAGATGGAAGTCAGCGAACATTCAGTCAATTGCCAAAAACGGTGACAAATCATCCCTTTCTTCTTATTGGCCGATATCACTAACTTTTATTCTCTCCAAGGTAATGGAATCCCTTATCAACCGTCAACTTTCTAAATATCTGGAATCAAATGACCTCCTCAATCACCGCCAATATGACTTTCGTAGCAACAGGTCCACAGGAGATCTGGTGGAGTACCTTATTGAAAAGTGGAGCCATTCCATCCACTACCTCGGTGAAAGCAAGGTTGTCGCATTGGATATTTCAAAAGCCTTCGACAGAGTTTGGCATCCAGCCTTTTTGTCAAAATTGCATTCATATGGAGTGGACAATTCCCGGATCTAATGGATAAGAGACTATCTTTCTGGCCGCTCAATCCAAGTGGTTTTTCTTCCATCAAATTAATGCAGATGTTCCCCAGGGTTCGGTACTCTCACCCACTCTCTTCCTGATTTTTATAAATGACCTCTTGTCAATTACTCACAACCCAATTCATTCGTTTGCTGATGATAGCACGTTCGTTTCTCATACTCATACGAACACTCCTGTCCAAACTTTTCGAACGTCACTACCAACCAGTAACTTATGCTTGATACATTGAATTCAGACCTCAACAAGATATATCAGTGGGGATTATTTAACCGAGTAGAATTCAATGCCCTAACAACACAGTACTGGCTCTTGTCGTCAAAGGTGAGCCCCAAAGTAAATATGCTGTCTATGAATGGCACTTGCATCGATGAAGCCAAGGAATTATCAATCCTCGGCACTCGAATTAATTCGACTCTTGACACTCGACAGGATGCAAAAACGATCTCTGAAACTTATTGGGGACCCAGCCGTAAGTCGATCAATTCCGTCGTTAGAACACTGGCGCAACATATCATGCCTATCTCATTTCTGTAGGTATTACCAAGGTCGTTGCTGGACTGAACTTGCTGAATGTGTTCCGTCCCTTCAGACAATTTGTCGCGATACTCGTCAATCTATGAATGCGCATCAGTTCACGTTGAAAGTGGACTTTAGGCCCACAAATAAACATAGTGAGTCATTCTTTAGCCGAACCACACGAATATGGAATGTTCTGCCTGATCATGTGTTTCCTGGCCGTTGTGATGTCCAGACATTCAAGACCAATATACATCGACACCTCCTTTCCTTATCCACTTCCTCTCCATTCGCTCGCACTGTGCTCTGACATTTAAGGGTACTTCAAAATCCCCTTTTGTGGGCGCGTTAGTGTAAAAAAAAAAATTGGGTATAAAAGGAGCGGTTGCAAAGAAATTAGAGTTAAGTAACCAAGCAGAGGATTGCAAGCAAAGGGTTGCAGCCTTGCAACGGATCAGCGCGCCTTTTGCTATTAAGTAACATATTAAGTTGTGGCGGTTCCTTCGAACGCCGCCAATCATCTTCCATTTACCTAGGTAAAAACCCCCATCTAGGGCATACTAATGAATAAAAAACAAGTATTATGGCAGTTCCATTGAACGCCACTACTTACCTTACAGCTATGATGAAGAAATAGTTCCCTAAAACACATAAAAAGCGTGTACTTACCTTCCATAGTTGTACATATAATATCAGAAATACCTCGAAGTATTAATTCTAGCTGACATAAAATTTAAATGTTAATTTCCCTGAAAACAGTTGGATCGCACCATCACGCAACCAACATGAACCGAACCGATACATTGTACATGTCTCGGTTCAATTTTCATCATCTGACACGCATCCTCCACACGTAAGCGCAATTTGGTTGCACTTTCTAGCAACCAACATTGCCCGTACAATATCCATGCGATATTCCCTTGCGCGAGTTAACACCTGTAGGGAACACAACAACAAATACCTTACCCACCTCTAAAAACATCAAGCATACGACCCAACCATCTTCCCTTTTCATATAAATCCAAACAATCATCTAACCACCTTATCACAATCCATACCACAATTAATTCATATCACAATTTATATTTACTCCATTCATCAAATGCTTAAGAACACAGATCACAACCCATATCACAATTAGTCCATATCACAATTCATATTTACCCTATTCATCGAATACCCAAAACCACGATTAACGTAGACCCAATGACTCATTATCACAACCAATATTTGCTCTATGCTAATTCATCAAAATGCATCTTCATCACAACACAGATAACAGCGGCCCCAGGACAGGGGTATAAATGCTATGAAGAACCCATCAGTAGCGGCTCTCTCTCCCTAGTGCGTAAGTTAATGTTTAAATAATAAGACAATAAAAACATATAAATGAAATCAAACATTAGTTGATTTACTCGCGCCGGCCGTACACATGCAGAAAATGTTTATCTTTCCTTTGCATATCATGCCCACATCGATCGGTCACCCGACCGACCAATACATGAGGGCATCCGGCCGACCGCCCAGCAAGTCGAATTCTCAAAATGGAAATTTACTATCGAGAATTCGACTACGTGGAGATGCCAGCAACATGTACACGGTCAGCAATAATGCTTTACGCAGTCGTTGATCGTGTAAACATTTCAACCCCTTTGATGGGATGCTTGCACCAGCTGCAACCTAGTTAATTCGATCGATTCTTCGTTCGCATACTTGTCGACACACGCGAGGAGCAGCAGAAGTAATCATCGTGTGTGTGTTTCAACCCCTTTTGTAGGACAAAATGCAGAAGGGAATCTCACCATATATGGTCATCGAGGCGATGAATGAATTTTTGATAAGTCTGTCGCTTCGGTAGCCGTGGTAATCCCGTTATGGATTCCGTGGAGGCAAGTCGGGCCTCCACGTTAAATATACGAGGAGTTGAATATTAGTAGCGTGGATGAGCGGTCGTGTGTTTTCAGAGTTGGTGGTAGTTTTTTTGATCTAGGAGTTCAATATCGATAACGAGACGTTGAGATATCTTTTAATTATTATCAATTAACAATAAGTATCATCGTTCATCTTTTAATTATTATCAATTAACAATAAGTGTCATCGTTCATCTTTTACTTATTATCCGTGAACAATAAGTGCCATAGTTATGTAATATTGTAATTATTACCCATTAACTTTAAGCGTTATCGTTAATCTTTTAATTATTATCCTTGAACAATACGTGACATAGTTATGTGATCGTTCAATTATTATCCAGTAATAATCAGTGTCATATTTATGTAATCGTTTAATAAATATCTAAGAACAATAAGTGTCATCATTTAATCTTTGAATTATTATCCTTGAACAATAAGTGACATAGTTATGTAATCTCTTAATTATTATCCTTGAACAATAAGTGACATAGTTATGTAATCTTGTAATTATAATCCAGTAACAATAAGCCTCATCGTTAATCTTTTAATTATTATCCTTGAACAATTAGTGACATAGTTATGTAATCTTTTAATTATTATCCTTGAACAATAAGTGATATAGTTATGTAATCTTGTAATGATTATCTTTGAACAATAAGTAATCTTGTAATTATTATCCAGTAACAATAAGTGACATAGTTATGTAATCTTGTAATTATAATCCAGTAACAATAAGCCTCATCGTTAATCTTTTAATTATTATCCTTGAACAATTAGTGACATAGTTATGTAATCTTTTAATTATTATCCTTGAACAATAAGTGACATAGTTAAGTAATATTGTAATGATTATCTTTGAACAATAAGTGACATAGTTATGTAATCTTGTAATTATTATCCAGTAACAATAAGTGGCATAGTTATGTAATCTAGTAATTGTTATCCAGTAACAATAAGTGTCATAGTTATGTAATCGTGTAATAAATATCCATTAACAATAAGTGTCATCGTTAATCTTTTAATTATTAGCCTTGAACAATAAGTAGCATATGTGTTCTAACCTGGAGTCGGAGTTTAAGTGGAAATCTTCGCGAACCAGTTCCCATGTTGGCACATGACGAAGACACTATTTCCTACAAAGTCATAAAGCCAATACAAAGATAAAAGAAAAGCCTCGTTGGTATTTAACTGCGAGACGGCATAACATACGTGATTTCGTGTAAGTTTCTTCAGTAAGATTTATAAAAATGGAGCTTAACAAACGATAACAACAATTCGTCGCATTTTAACTGAGAAACTTGGTCTAAGGAAATTGAATTCAAACTTTGTTCCACATCATCTGAACGATGACCAAGAATTCCACTAAATTGAACATTGCTGCGAAATCTTTAAATACGCTCGAAATGACGAAAACTTCTTAAAAACCATCGCAACTGGTGATAAAACATAACGTTTTCAATGCAAAGCAGAAAGAAAATATGCGAGTGCTGAATGACGGTTACCAGATGAAGGAAATTCAAAAAAATAGAAAAGAGAACGGCCGTCATCCTCAACAATATCCTAATCTCAGTACCTGGCTGACTTTCAAACAGACAACTTGTCTCACAGTTTTGGTCGTGCTAGTTATCTTAATCAACCGTTATTTTCACAATAATTTTCACAATTTAATTATCATTATCTTGTTTTCTTTGCCTCGTTTTCCGCATACAAAAATTTGAACAAGTGTTATAACCGTTAAGTTATGGCCCCTGGGCCACGTGTATTAAATAAAATCAAGCGCAAACGGTTGCGTTACGACCCCGTTATTGGAGGCCAAACACCTCCCGATAAACTTTCAAAAGTGAACAATAAAGTTCTAGAAAAATCTAAAATGTGTTCAAACACTAACTTTTTTCAACCACTTCAAAGTCTGATGGAAGACTCTCCTGAAATGGATCCGACCAATGACGAACAGTGCGCAGAACTTGTGGTATTAAAAACAACTAGTGCTCAAGTGCGTGATATTTTGAGCAACATTAAGATAGACAAATACTTAATCAAAAACATTTCGCTTGGGCAAAAAATATGTGCCCCAACAATGGACATTTATAATAAAATCAGAACCGAACTCTTACGGTTAAAATGTGAGTTTTTCACCCACTCACGTAAGGAAAATCGTCCATTAAAGGTAGTGTTATCCGGGCTAGACTTAATAAGCAACGATATAGTGAAAAATGAGTTAATTGCACTCGGGATTAAGTGCCTAGATGTTAAAACCATCACATTAAATCCGTCAACAAAAGCCCTGTACAAACACTACTTGTACATCGTCTACATTCAACGCGGTACAGTTAAATTAAACGAACTAAAACGGAACTACTCCACCTTGTTCAAAACCATCGTTCGCTGGGACTTTAAAAAACATAATCCAGGTAAGGTCACACAATGTCACAATTGCCAGCTTTATGGTCACGGCTCGATGCATTGTCATATAAATAGCTTCTGTGCAATATGTTCGGAAAACCATAAAACATCCGACTGCAAAACAAATGAGGTCATCAAGTGTGCAAATTGTAGTGGGCCACATAAATCCACCGATCCAGAATGCATAAGCCGAAAGCAGTACATAGACATTCGCCGCAAATTATCCCCACGCGGACGTGGTACAGGAAATACAACCTTCCTACAGCCTCCGAGTGACAAACGGCAGCCAGTGCCCGACCGATTATCCATTGATAATTTTCCTCCACTACCCCGATCTGTGCGTCAACCTTCACTTCCTTCATCCACCTGGGCTTCAGGCCTCCATCAAACCCAGCAACCTTCCAACAGTGATACGATACACACGAAGAAAACTCCGTCAGAAACATTAACTAATGATAACCTGTTCTCATTTAGCGAGATAAACTCACTTCTTAACGAAGTTGTAACCAAGCTTAGTGCTTGTCACACTAAATGTGACCAATTTAACGTCATTACCTCATTAGCTATAAAGTATCTATATTCGGAAAAATCATGTTAAGAAACTCTCTTAACATCATAACTTGGAATGCGAGAAGCATCAAAAACAAAAAGCATGAATTTTTTAGTTTCTTGATAAATTTTAATATTGACATTGCACTTGTTTCAGAAACCTGGTTCAAACAAGACATTTCTTTCTCACATCAAAATTACATATGTTATCGCCTAGACAGGGTACATGCTAGTGGTGGAGGTGTCGCCATTGTTGTGAAAAAATGTATAGAACATTCCTTGCGTCCTTCATTGCGCCTTAAGTTAATTGAGGAAATTAGTATAGAGGTAACATTAAGTGACAATTCCAAGGTGAGTCTTTTTTCGGTCTATTTCCCTGGAGGAAATAGAAACCTAGAGAAATCGACTTACTTTAAGCGGGATCTGCAAAAATTGTATAGAGTCAACACTCGAAACAAGGTAATTATTGGTGGTGATCTAAACTGCAGACATCAGTCGTGGAATTGTCTTAGGGCAAACAGCTGGGGTAACATTTTACTAGATGTTGCTGAATCCAGCCCAAGTTTTTCCATACTTTATCCACTTCTTCCCACCTATATCCCAGCGAGTGCTAACAAGAACCCCTCAACTCTTGATCTATATATCACTAATATTCCAAATTACTGCACAGTACCATTAACTCTAAATGCGTTAAGTTCAGACCACCTTCCGATCAGCCTCACAGTGAATCATACAGTAGTTGTAAATCGTACCAGTTTATACCACAACTATTCCGCCGCCAACTGGAATTGTTATAAATCATATATAAACACGAACTTGGTTCTAGGTGATACCAGCCTAAATTCTATAACCTGCAGCGAGCACATTGATATCCTATGCAACAATTTTGTTTCTATTATCAATAGAGCGGCCGATCTTGCGATACCTAAATGTTCCACTGCTCCAGTTGATAAGGCACCGCTTCCTGAAAATATCTTACATCTGATTAGGCTACGAAACTCTGAAAGAAGAAAATGGCTGCGTTATAGAATCGATTGTTTTCTAGTTAATGTTAAAGTCTTAAATAATATCATTAAAAACGAAATCTCAACATATAGGAACAAGTGTTGGAATAAACACCTTTCCTCTCTTGACAAAGCAAGCAAACCGTTCTGGAAAATATCAAAAATTATGAAAAAGAGAGGGTCAAGTATTCCTCCGTTTAAAGTTCACAAGTTGTTTATTTCTTCAGTGGAGAAATCGAACCTACTTGCTAACACGTTTAGTAAGAACCACTCCATATCTATGCATCTAAGCGACGCGTATACTGAAGCTGAAGTTGCTAACACTATCTATGTACTTTCTCAAACACCAGCTGAAAGTACTTACGCAACTAATATCAGCAAAGTTAAAGAATTGATAAAAAAATCGAAATCAAAAAAGGCCGCGGGTCTCGATAATATTAACAACAAATTAATCAAAGCACTTCCACCTGCTGCAAGTAACTATTTAACATTCATTTTCAACGCTTGTCTTAAGAATTGTTACTTTCCGGACTGTTGGAAAACAGCAAAAGTAATACCTATCCCGAAACCCGGCAAACCGAAGAACAGCCCCGAAAGCTACAGACCTATTAGTCTACTTAGCTGTCTAAGTAAGCTCTTAGAAAAAATCATTAAGGAAAGGATTGATCGTTTTGTAGAAGACAATAACATCTTACCAAACTTTCAGTTCGGTTTCCGTAGTGGTCACAGCACAATCCACCAAGTCTTGCGCATTAAAAACCACATAGCTGGTAAATTCATCGACAAGGAGTCAACGGGACTAGTTCTTCTAGACATCGAAAAAGCTTTTGATACGGTATGGCACGATGCCTTGATTTATAAGCTACTAAAACTTAAGCTGCCAATACCGCTTATCAAAATTATCCAGAGCTTTCTTCGTTCCAGAAAATATGTTGTGAGTTTAGGAACCGACATATCCTCTACTCACCAAATCCACCATGGTGTACCCCAGGGCTCGGTCCTTGGTCCCATATTATTTACATTGTTTGTCGCAGATTTACCATGTCTAGGTGAAAACATTCAGGTAGCTATGTTTGCCGATGATACAGCCATTTTCTCTTCGGGTGCCTTATTCACTAATGTCTACAACTCTTTGCAAGCAGCTCTTGACAAGCTAGCAGTATATTACAGGAAATGGAAAATAAAAATAAATGGTAATAAAACACAAGCTGTCTGGTTTTCGAGATGTAGGAAACACTGTTACCTACCAAATGGCACTAAACTCAGTATGTGTGCAGTTGATATTGATTGGTCCGAAGAGTGTAGATATCTAGGTATTATTCTAGATAAAAAACTCATCTTTCAAAAACACATCACTACCACAATTGACAAAATAAACAAAGTCGTAAGAGTTATGTATCCATTAGTGTGTAGAAAATCAAAGCTTAGCATCGAAAATAAAATTATAATATTTAAAACCATTTTTCAAGCTATACTCCTGTACGGGGCGCCTGTATGGTGTAATTGTGCTCGCACACACAAAATAAAATTGCAAAGGTGTCAAAATAAAATATTGAAAATGTTGCTGAATTTGCCATGGCATTATTCGACACATGAACTACATGAAAACGCCAACGTTAAACCGGTAGAGTTCGTTATTGACAAAATCAATCGAAACTTCTTCGTCAATTGTTCTTTTTCTGACAATGTTCTCATTTCCCGTCTTGCGTTATCCTAAGTCACTATATATGTACTCTGTCTATGAAAATTATATCGAGGTCATTACTACATAAAATAACCGGAAGCTCGTGCAATATTAGTCTTAAGATTCAAATAAGGGTTTTTTATTGTAGTTTTCCCTTAATTTATTATTTGTTATTCATTAAAATTGTGCTATTGTCGTTATATAGATTTAAGATTATAGTTGTAAAGGAATTGCTATCCTAAATCTCTTAAGTACTAGTTGTAAAATATACCATAAATGTAATTATCTACTAAATAAAAATTGAAAAATATCCTAATCAACGACTTACAAACACTTGTCGCACGACTCAATAAATATTTCCGTTCAGGAAGATTATTTAGGATAAATAAAACGAATTTTCTGAAAATGAATTAATCATTGGACCTTTTCTAAAAACGCATTCCGATTTATTTTGGCCAGATGATGTATATCACAAATAATATACATAATACATTTCTCAATCGCTTTATTAACGGCAACTATAATGAGGGTTGCTTGGCCTAGTTTTAATTACTATGTTGGACGTACACAACACACACAACACACACAACTTTCTCACCTAGGCAGATATTTGACTTAAACATGGCACATAATAAAGACTCCCTCATTTGGTAACGACCTCCAGGCAGCAGGGACCATTTACACTATTAGAACCTATTTTAATGTGTTTTACTCACATAGGCCTACTTGAAATGCTGGTCCCTTCAAGGGTACTAATGATTATCCTGACATTAATCGCCCACTGAATTTCCCATCACACAAACGAATATCAATGTGAAACAGAAGCCTGAAGCAAACACATGTCGATACCACGTATCCGAACAAGAAAACATTCATTCTTCTGCACTGCTGGCCATAAATCTTCCTCTCAAATCAACAACAGACTCACGTTTCGGCAGATTGCGTGAGGAGTCCAATTCCATTGGCTTTGCAACGGAATATCCTTTGATCAGTGACTACAGATGCCAATGGTGTCTGATGCCCATTGGTTGCTCTTATACAATTTAACTGATCGCATAATGTATCCTGATTCCCGCTTGTCTTCGAGTACCGAACCTATAGGACACTCAAAACAGATGACGTAGGCAATAAGCAAAATCGAAGCTTGCGGATACAAAGGACCCGTATTTTGCTATCGATTTTGTCTTAGATAACGACCGCCTGTAAGTCGAGAACTGAGGTGAAGGTCCTTTGCTTTGAACCAGCTGTCATTTCTTCCCCATTCTTTGTAAATCGCAACCTTTAAGTAATATTCAATATCGTAGGTGTGTGGACGGTTAAATCATGTCATGACTTTTCCGTTTACCGGGGCAAGCGGTTGCAGTTAACACGTCGGTTAAGTTAAATAACATATGAGTAGGATTTTCCCTTTGTAAAGATGAGTGACTGATAAATGCTTAATTTTTGTGTGATGTGGCGTGAATATGTCCCTTCGAGCTGATATATGACATTGGTGGCACGTCTACCCGTCATCTGCAATAATGGCTGTTTGTGAACGATTATTATATTTCGTTGCGTGAACTTTTCGCCATATGTGGAGATATGTAGTGGTTGAGCATTAATCTGATAAATAAACGAGAAAGGGATGAACATTTTACGGAAAAGGTTTGTCCTAGGTTGTGTGAAATGAAGTCTTTAAACCCATAGGAATTTAATTGTAGTGTGATGTTAATGGTAAAAAACTCGAGCTTCAAGATATAATTTGTATAAATAATTCGATTAAATATTAAATAAACCTTGATGTCGAATTTTAGCCCCATATTCGATTACTTGTCCTTAATTTTTGAAAAATCCCTTGCATTGGCTTGGTCTTGTAAACAGTGCATATATTTTATATAAATAACTTAGCGACGGTCTTGATAATTAATTTTATCATTTAAACATTAGTGTTGGAAATTTTGGAATAGTTTGACAAACAAATAACTACAACACATATAATAAAATACTTTCGAGAATTCGTCCTCTATAATAGAAAAACATTTTTCTCTGTCCCATTAGAAAGCTTTATGAATAATATTTAACTGAACAATGAAAATAACTGCCGGTGTTTGGTTAATATTATTTATTGAAGATGAAACTGTGGGGGGGTTTCTCTATTCTATATGAGAAACAACCCACAATTCCAACCAACATTTCCACCTAATTTCGCCTGCTTTCAGCGCGTCATACTTACCCATTTCCTTTATATGTATTCCCCTGTAAAACATTTCAAACGGACGTATAGCTAAACTCATCATCCTTTGCAGATAATGCGTAATTGAGTTTAGCTACATAAATGTCATACGGCAACTCCATTCTTGCTAACAATGAGTTTCCCATCGGAAATCTCATAATGTCGGTTAGCAACAACAAGTCTAAAAGAACGACGTTGTTGCATCATAGCAAAATAGCTGGGGTAATTTCAGCGTCTTAGAGTCTGGTTCTCACGCGAATTATTTCCCAAACATCAGCGGCGTCCTATCGACTTTCCCTCAGATCACCCATTCGCTTGGGATTAATGATCTCTTTTTGCAGGGGAGTAACATCGGCTAGGTGTCCCTCTCATTCGTATTTCTTTCCACGGTTCAATGTGCTCTAACTACACCATAGCCGTACCACTGGGTCAGTAGGTCGTGTCAGTAGCTGCATCTGATAGCAACACACGCAACCAGGGCTACCACGAGATCACAGCATATCATGTATTCTGTTCTCTCATTCTTCATGTCCGTCAATTACCCTATTAATAAAAGTTACTCATACTTTGACGGGCGTGAGGTTGAGAGAGCAGAGGCGTGGTGTCTTTTGGTTGTCCTGTGTGTAGAAAGAAATATGAATTTCAACCCTAATTCACACCAGTCGTTACACATCCACCACCGGTGACAGTCAACCCGCGCCGTATCAAAATTATCCCGCGTCGCGTACATTTAATTCAGTCAGTCGCTATTTGTATCTGAACCTGGTTGTATCTGCGGATGAGATAGTTCGTTTAGTTCACGGAACAAAAATCCCAAGCAGTCGTTCGATAGAGTTGGTGCACACGTAAAGTTCTTTAGTTCCCCAGGCCTGTTTGGACGGTTCACCTATAAAATAATAAATATAAAAGAACTACCTTCAGTTAAAAAAAAAAAAAAGGAAAAAAGGAAAATGTATATAGTGTATATAATTCAATTTTAAAAGAATTAATTATAAGTGCTAAGTTAAAGTTAAGAAAAACAGAACAATAAAACGGAATAGATCGAAGCAACAATCCAGTGCGTTTTTATTTAACTTATTCTCTCCAGAGGAACAATTTACTACGGAACAATTGGTAAGTGCAGTGGGGAAGAAAGTGAAACAGTGCGCATACAGGAGCAATACTTCTTACCCCCCACAAAACCCTTAAAATAATCGTCGTTAGGGTTTATATATGGGTGTAATAGATGGTTAGTCAGACTTGTGCGTGACACATTGCTGAGGAAAGCAAAACAACTATAATTATAGGGCGCGCGATTAAGCCTTATAATTGTAGAGATGTTTGAATGTTGCTGCAGTTGATACGGAGGTTAAAATTTAGGAAGTAACTATCGACTTAGTCGGGAACAAATTGCGTAAGTACGAGAGTAATAGAAATCTGGAAGAAAATAATGGAGTGGACGCAGTTCCGTTGCAACCTTTACCAATTACCTCAAGTATATATATCAAGTATCAAGTATTTAGTTTAAAAGCTTTTAAGTCAGATCAAGATTCAAATGCGATATTTGATAGAAGACATTAGACTGTTGAGCAAAAGTTCGTCAAGACGAGGCTGTATTTTGAAAAATGTTCCACTTTTCTTTTTTAGTTATTCTTTAATAATTTTCAGCAATTGTGCAAAATAATCTTGATTTTAATTGGCATAAATATTACCTTATGAATGTAATCTGCTGTTTACACTAATTTTATAACAAACCATCAAGAGCTGAAGCGACAGTTGCCTTTAAATCGCAACCGTTTTCTTCTCAAGCGATAACTAGTTGAAATTTACTTCCTGTAGGACATAATACTTGAGAAAACCCTCTTAACGGGAAGCTTTTAATGCTTAAAGTCAGAGTCCTGCTTTTGTAACGACAATGTTCATTCGTGTCAGGTTCTTAGCGATTAATATCTCTCTCGACTCGTGTTCGCTTTTTGCTTCGTCTTTTTGGCGAGACTGAAGTGCACTTTTTATTGCGTTCGTTTCTTTTTTCTTCTTTCTTTTTTTGCTCTTCCTAGTATCTTAGACAAGAAAATCATTTTTTAACGTCAAGTTTTATGAATTTTCTTTCCAGGTAATTTAATTGAAAACTGTAATGGCTGCTGGAAGAATGAAATTATTGATCACCTGATGGGGGTGGAAGTTTAAAATTGTGGTAGTATTGCAACATATGATACGAAGCTGTGCACAGGAAGGAAGACAACCACACGCTGGTACTCTATGTGGTGTGCTCGTCCTCCGAAATATGGTTGGGCGGATATGAATATTAGTTAACATATTTATGGCAGTCGCTTATTTTTGTGATTTATTAATTGAAAATGTGGTAAGTTTATTTATTATAGTATATAACTTATGGAATGTAATGGAAGTCCAATCTCAGAATTTCTATTTACACTCAAATGTCTGGTACCAGGATGTGTGAATCCTTTTATTCCAAATAATAACTATTAAAAATGTTAATGAATGCAACATAATTCCATACTTTAGTTAAAGATAATTTCTTTTTATAGTATAGTCACAACTGCGCTGACCTCGACTATTCAAGATGGGCCTTTACTGTGTTCGCAGTTTGTTTTATATATAAAAAAAAATACGTAGGAAATTTGGATCGCTGCCGGTGTACTTTATACTACAACGGCTTAAAAGTCGCGGGATTTTTTAATAGCTGGCGCCACTAGAAAGTAAATATGACTTATTTCGAGAGGCTCATTTGTCAATAGTTTATGTAAGAAGTATCGCGACATTTCATCCATTCGTTTAAAAGCTACATTCGTTTAGCTGGCCCTACTGTCCCCTTCGTAAAAAAATGGAAAAACTAGAATATTGCACCTTGATAACATTTTTTTTTTATGGGAAAAGTTTCTGAACAATTATTGGAACGATTGCAGATATATTGTGCTATATATTTTTTTACTCTTAACAGTTCTTAATTTTCTTTATTTATTAGGTAGGTGTTTAATTCCGGTTCGTTTACCGGAAGCGAACGAACACGACATCGAATGAACTGCACAAAACCAATCGATACGAAAACAAAATTCTTTAATTAACGAAAACGACTTTAATTAACGAAAACGATTTAAATACAATACACAACGACAAACTAACTCATTTACATAAAATGCCAGATGACAACTACAAAACAACAAAACCATGACAACAACAACTAATAATAAAACATGAATAACAAAAAGGGCAAGTGCTGCCTAACGTGCAAATTAATTATAAATTATAACAAATGAATAACAAAAACTAATAATAAGAATAAATCAAATGGCTTGAACTGATTAGTTCAAGCACGACGCGACAGTAGGTACTCACTCGGTTCGTGGAGTTGGTGTCTTCGCTTGCCTGGGTAGGGTCTTCGTGGTACGTCTACCTGGGTTATTCGCTTTTGGGGTGTATTTTCGGTTTGTTTAAGACAAATAAAATTATTGTTTTTTTATTTTTTTTATTTAACTATTGTTCTATTATTTTTTTGAAACTAATTGTTATTTTTTATTTAACCTTATTTTAAACTTTTCTAAATCTACTGTTTTTTATTTTCTTTATTTAACTATTGTTTTATATTTTTATTTAATTTTATTTTAAACTTTTTTAAAACTATTTTTTATTTTCTTTATTTAACTATTGTCTTTTAATTTTTTGCACACTATTGTTTTTTATTTTTTATTTACCTTTTTTTTAAACTGTGGGGGGGTAAGAAGTATTGTACCGGGATACGGGCACTTGATTCACTTCCTTCACACTTATTGTTCACTGAGGAGAAATGTTCACTAGAAGGAAAATTGAATTAATGAAAACGCACTGGGGTTGTTTTTTTATTGTTAATGTTTTTTTATTTGGTTCTACTTAAAACATTTTATAAATTAAATTCACAATCACACTCTTGATATTACTGCCAAACTTTTAAGACAATAGGTAACGTGTTTTACAAAACCACAAGTGTTTTTAATTACACCGGAATATCCTTTTAATAAGATTTGGTGGAGATACCAGTCTATTTTTGTTACAGGAAAACTTATTTTTGACGAAAATACCCAACACAACTAATTCTCAGCAGCAAGTCGGCTCGGGAACGTGCGCACACTGTAGTGATTGAATTACGACGACTCGTTGTGGCGTGACCGACACCGGTGATGGATGTAAAGCGACTAATGCGAATTAGGGATGAAACTTGGGATTTGGGATTTGCACAGCTATTAGCCAATCATCGCCGTGCTCTCTCATTCACTCTTTAAACCTCCCAGCCAATCGAGGTGAATAACACTTGCGTATTCATTCGACCGTCGCTTAGCATAGGAAGGATGAAGAAATCAAAAGGAAAGCACAATAACCCAGGGTTGATCTGGCTATTGCGTGCGTGCACAAATGCAAACTATGAGGGCGGCGCAGTGACCTAGTTCGGTGACTGTGGTGATCTCAGAGTGCAATGAACTGGTGAAACGGGAAAATGGGATGGAGAGGAAAATGGTTTGTGCTATTCACCTGACAAAAGAGATCATTGATCCCAAGCGAATAGAGTATCTGGGGGAAGTCAAACGGACGCTAAATCGGCTAGGGAAAAATTATCGATAGAACCTGTGGGGACAAATGTATGGTGCGCCAGCGTACGGCGCTGATTCCCCTCTTCCTCCATCATCACTATAAGACAAAGTTCAGCCAACCGAATCGTCACTAGAAACAAAAAAAAACACAAAAAGGGACTCCACAACACTATGTCCACAAATGTAACCCAGAAACACGCTCAGGAACTGCAGCACAGGAGAAGAGTCAAATGAAACACACGGCTTATTAATTAATTAATCTTTATTGTTTTCGGTTACATGTTGAACAGGTTTATTCATTTATATTTGACAGTCAATTTATTCAATTATTAAAAGTAAAGTTCGCTTGCAGTTTATTTAATTCCGAACACTTTAGTCTTCACTATAGCTCTAAATGTGAGACGAGCTATGAAGTCAACCAGCATTTCACAAAACGACCCGTGTATAAACCCATCTCCGCAGCCGGCGGAGAGCGGGAGTGATGCGACCGTCGCGAACCGTGGTTGTTATAGGACTCCCCGAGGATAGAATTCTGACATGAATTCCATCCTAGGTTAGAGTTAAGAAAGAAGAGAAGAGAGAGAAAGGGGTGCGGCCGCTGTAGGAAATGCACTATTTCAGTGCAGTGGTATGCGTAAGTAAATGTATCGCCATTAGGAAGAAGCGCTAATGGTTTTTCTATTTACACAATGGGAAATGTGTATCGCTGGTGATGCTAAAGGGGTCGAATTGTATACATGATTACATGGGAAGAAATTTGTTTTATGACTCTAGGGTAAGATGAGAGTATTTGCTTTTGTCCGATGGTCAAAGAGCTGCCGCGGCCGTGGAAATGCTAGGGACATGTGGTATGCAGTCACCGAGTACAATCGACGAGCGCCTTGCTCCCTCGTAGTTTCATCCACTGGTGTGGTATTCATGGGGGGGGCTCGACCTATCCGTTGGGTATGTGCATTTCGATGGGCGCTTCTTACCTCCGCGCGAATTTGGTTTAAATTGCGGTGGAGTGAGGCCTGGAGCGCCAGGAGGTCGGATATAGTGACTTGTGCTGGGGAGTTCTCTGGCATGGAATTGCTGGGCCTGCATTCTTGGGTCCGCTGGGGCCAATTGGTTGTATTAAGGCCAGCGGGCCTTCTGGAGGGTGTGGGTGACTGTGAGGATTGCGCTACCGGGGTGTGGTGGAAATGATGGGTGCCGTGTAGGCGGGGCGACGTGCTGATTTATCGCCGCTACTTGGTACGCAAGGGGCTCAGACAGCGGGTCTGAGCTTTCCAAAATTGCGTCGGCGATTTTCGATAAATAGCCCAAACTCTGATTGGGCTGGACTATTAATGCCGAGCGGGCATGTTGTCGGAGGCACCTCAGGAAATGCGGCCTAATTACATCGTCCAAAATCCTGGTCCCCGCTATTGAGCGTAAATGGGCTCGGAAAAGGGACGGTCTAATATCCGAAAAATTTGCCTCGCTAGCCAAGCGTTGTTGCGTGATGCTGGTGGGTTCGTCCAGGGCATTGAGGAGCGTCTCTTGTATATTGCTGTCAGGGTTTGGGTCTGCCGACCAAATTACATGAGCAACATGCGTACGCTGTGTGCGGTCCAGCACCCGCATCAACTCAACTGCACGGAGTTCTTCGTCGTGCGTGTTGGCGGCCCGGAAAATGCGGTTTGCAATAGCGAACCATAGCTCTCTGTCCTCCTCGTCGAAAGGAGGGAGCTTAATGATGGAAGGATGGGGGCTGGGTTCGACGCAGGAAGCGTCCTGGTATGCGGGGTATCGGATCGAGCTTGCACCTGCTGGGAGGTACCGGCTTTTGTGGTGGGCATCATGGTTGTGGAAGATTTTAAAGAGAAGCCGGGAATGGAACGTTAATTGTCGACTAGTGTCGGCGGAAGTGGCACTTAGGTTGAAATTGTGGGTTGGTTCTACATGTAATATAGAGAACCCCGACAAAACTTTTCTAAAACTACTGTTTTTTTCCTTATTTAACTATTGTTTTATAATTTTTTGCAAACTATTGTTTTTTATTTTTTAAATTTAACTATCACAACCGCCTGACATCAGCTCTCAAATCAAGTCCCAATCGATCCTTCGCCGTGGGTATTCATCATTTGGGGTTTTTTTTCCCAACCCCTGACGCGAAAATCGATTACCTGCTTCGAACTTTTCCTATCCACCTGGAGTCGACTCTTTTTTTGTGTTCTTACCAATCCATAAGCCTTTTTTCGATTTCCTTCGTTCCAAAGCCACCGTTTAGGCAATCCTCTGCACTCGTTTTAAGGAAGGTCGATGAAAATGGTGAACCAACGAAGCAAGCTTTTTGAATTGGGGGAAGTGGTGTTGTTTTTATGGGTAACCAATATTTTGGGTCAATCGTACAAATTCCACAAATGCCTCTTCAGTTAGGCAATCGAAACAGAATACCCAAACCACGACGACGACGATGTTGCATCATTTCCATACAAACCCACCAACAACTACCGATAACAACACAACAACTCAAACGACGTCTGCTTTGGTTTGATTCGTTTGTATTTTTTTCGGTCTAATTATTTCACTACCTTTCCATGGTTAGTCAGAACTTTACGTCAGCACACAAAGTGGTAAGTAGTCCAGCTCTATAAAAGTATTCTCCTCGCCCATTTCACCTGATTTCCAAAACACCAGCCGAGACATAACCCCCCAGCCCACACATAACCCCCATCTGAGACATCACCCATAGCCCACACACATAACACCCAGCTGAGACGATACAATGATTTCCAAAACACCAGCCGAGACATAACCCCCCCAGCCCACACATAACCCCCATTTGAGACATCACCCACAGCCCACACATAACACCCAGCTGAGACATCACCCACACCCCACACACATAACAGCTAGCTGAGAGACGATACAATATATAGAAATATCATAAGCCCACCAATACCCAATACTTGAACCTCTATAACATCCGGGCCACCAACCCACAGCCCAGACATAACCCCCCGCCCAGACACCAACCCCCAAGCCCAGACACCAACCCCCAAACAGCCCAGACACCACCCCCGCCCCAGACACCAACCCAATCAGCTGTAATGGCGTCACTGAGTTAGAACGCCCATAAACATACTACTCATTAATAAGCTCGGAACTTTTCGGGCTATGTAGTATGCCGGATATTGAAATTTTAGGAAATATGGCACGAGGCCATCCAAAATAATGGGCGGTATATCACCAATTATGTTTATTTTTTATAAGAAAAACGGTGCATCATTTCATTCTTTAAAAACCAAGCAGAATTATGGGATAAGCCAGTTATCGTATATTTAATTAAATAAAATATGAAAAAACGCCAACGGACCAGATTCCAAATAGACTTTTTTCCTCAAATTCACACGATGACTTTACAACAAAAATAAACGGCAGCAATTTCATTGAAAATTCTATGACTCGAACTTGTCTTTTGTTTTCCCCTTTTTTCGTTTTCGAAGACACTCGTGAAAATTCGAGTCTTGTTCAACTACTTCGAATGTGGCGTCGATCATAGACAAAAACGTTGTAAGCGATACAATGCAGAACCGCCATAATGGTACATAATCTTTATAAGATCAGTTCTTTCACTCGCAGTGTTGGTTTTCAAACAGCAACCATCATCTTTACGTCTGGTTCGATTTTTCACGGACAACTCTGGTAAGTTAGTTACAGCGGTAACTTCCCATCCTCCTCTTTCCCTCCGTTCGTGACAGACATTGGGACGTTGGTCACGAATTCAAACGATAAAGCTGATGTGTGCGCGAATTTATTTTCCGCGAATTCAAACCTCGATCCCGGCCTTTTGGAGCCGCCTGTGATCTCGCCGGTACGGTCTTCCATTCGGAATGTGAGTGTTCGTCTGCGAAGTATTCAACGCATTCTACGTGAACTGGATCGTAGGAAGGCAGCCGGCCCGGACGGAATACCAGCAATAGTCTTTAAGAACTGTGCTCCAGAACTATCGCCGGTTCTTGGCAGAATCTTCCGCTTATCTTATGCACGGAGGACATTTCCTACCTGCTGGAAAATCGCTCGAGTTCACCCAATCCCAAAGACGGGAAAAAAGTGTCTCCCACAAAATTACCGTCCGATAGCATTACTATCAATTTTATCTAAGGTAATGGAAAAAGTCATAAATACAGAGTTGATTAAGTATTTGGAGTGCAACGGACTTCTGAATCATCGTTAATACGGATTCCGTGGCAGACGGTCCACGGAAGACCTTTTGACACTTATAACCGATATATGGACATCTGCGATTGAACGGCATGGTGAGTCAAGGGCGGTCGCATTAGATATCTCCAAGGCTTTTGACCCCGTCTGGCACGGGGCATTTCTGAGCAAACTTCGTTCATATGGACTTTCCCAACAGCTTTGCGACTGGACGAGGAGCTTCCTCGAGAGTCGATCGATCCGGGTTGTTGTGGACGGGGAGTGTTCGGATCTGTATACTGTTAATACGGGGGTGCCCCAAGGTTCTATTTAGGCTCCAACCTTGTTCTTGCTTCACATAAATGATTTGTTGGAGACAACGGATAACAAACTGTTCAGTTTTGCGGATGATAGTAGGCTTGTTTCCTCCTTTTCGAGTGTTCGGCCGATTGGTGCATCTGCGTCGCATCAGCTGAGATGTAGACAGATTGACTCTCTAAATCAGCATCTAGATAGGGTCCTGCAGTTGGGAAGGGCCAATCTTGTCGACTTCAATGCAGCGAAGACACAATATACAACATTCACAAAGCAAAGTGGATCATCGGTTCCACAGCTGATAATGAATGGCCGGGCTCGGCGTAACGGCCTGTGGGAATGTATCATGGCATAAACACGTGTCGTGTATCGCCAGGTCAGCCTCAGGAAAACTGAGTTATCTTTTTAGAGCCTTTAGAGTTATCCTTTTTACTCCGGCCCAACTTCTTCTCCTATATAAATCCCAAATTAGACCCGCGCTCGAATATTGCTCTCATGTTTGGATCTCGGCTCCTAAACATACCCTCGACCTACTTGAGAGCGTACAGAGACGAGCGATCCGCCTGGTCGGGGACTCGGCGCTGACGTCGGGACTACAGTCGCTATCACATCGAAGGCGCGTGGCCGACCTCTGTCTGTTTTACAGATATTATCACGGGTGTTGTTCTTCGGAGATCATTGGTATTGTGCCACGCAATTCGGCTTATACGAGGGTTGCCTCTTATGTTTCGGGATTTGGCAACCCTAGTGTTGCAATCCGGCAATTGACAGCTCTGTCGTAAAGTTGGACATTTTTGAGGTTATACGCACTCAGAACGTTTTGACATACAAGCGTTATTTGCGTTGTTTACAGTAACTTCAAAGATTCATCTCGGCCCAAAAATGGAGTCAAATCGTCAACACTTTCGTGCGAATATTTTTTACAACTTTCGGCGTGGATTAACTCAGCAACAGTGCATGGATGAACTTAATTCAATTTTTGGCGATGAAGCTCCATCAAGGACCAGTGTTTATCGATGGTATGGTGAATTCAATCGTGGTCGTAGTTCACTCCAAGATGAATTTCGTGAAGGTCGTCCAAAATCAGTTGTTGTTCCGGAAACCATTGATGCTGTGCGCGAAGTGATATTGGAAGATCGTCATGTGACCTATCGTGAGATTGAGACAACCTTAGGCGTTAGTTTCAATATTGCATAAACATTTGACTGTCAAAAAAATTTGTTCGCGTTGGATCCCACACAATTTGTCAATCGCCCAAAAAAAGGCTCGTGTCAATTGGTCGAAAGAAATGCTCAAAAAATACGGTCGCGGTGCTTCGAAACACGTGTATGACATCGTGACAGGTGATGAATCGTGGATTTACGCGTATGAGCCCGAAAGTAAACAGCAGTCGATTGTCTGGGTGTTTCAAGATGAGCCAAATCCAACAAAAGTTGTTCGCGCATGAAGCACTTCCAAGCAAATGGTCGCCTGTTTTTTCGGAAAAACTAGACATGTCGCAACCGTACCACTAGAACAACGCAGAACAGTCAATTCTGAGTGGTGCACAACCATTGTTTGCCAGTTGTCTTCCAAGAAATCAGGAAAACCAACCGCCGAAGACGGATCACTCTTCACCACGACAATGCGTTCAAACGCATGCAAAAGTGTATAGATCTTCATGGGGAATATTTTGAAAAACAATAAAGTGATTTTCGATGATCAGGATTTGGTTTTGTTCTCTAATCCCGAAATATAAAAGGAAACCCTCGTATGCGCTCCACAAGACAATCCGACGGATCGCACCCGTTTGTGGTTCATCTCCCGATGGCGCGAACATCACTGCATCAGAACTCGTTCCGTTACAGAACTGGGAAGCTGTGGAAATCCCTTCCCACGCGAGTTTCCCGGAGCATTACAACCTGCAACTGTTCAAAAAGAACTGCAACAGTTATTTGATGGCATCTCGGGGCGCCCACTCTGCGCTATAGGTTCGTTCTCCCGAGAGAAGTCTAATAAGAATAAAATTAAAAAAAAAAAACATATATGTACGAGGGTGGGCTGAAAAGTTTCCGACCTAACAAAGATACAAGATATTTTTTCTTAAAATTTATTTTAATTTTTCTACATGGTCTTATAACGTTTGCGATGATAGTGAAGAACGTGCGATTCGAACTCACCAAAAATTAAACCAATGCTTAACACACCAGGACACTGGCCGCGTGTACGAATTCGATTTCTAAACTCAATTACACTGAACTGATGTGGAATTGTTATGTTATCGCTATGGTATACGGCTCTGCTGCATTTTTCTTATTCGATTTTCGTTCGGTGTTCGTCAGTATTTGCCACACTACTCCCTCCTCAGTAACTTCGTTACGATCAGCTTCGTGTGCGAACGACGGGGCGAAGAGCGAGCGAACGAGAGAACGTCGGAGCAGGCGAGTGTGCCGGTGCTCTGCGGAAGTCGTGATCGTGTCGTGAAGTTCTGTTTACTATGGGAAAGTGTGTGCTGTGTGTACAGATCATGTCGGGCTTGTTGCGTTAAGCAAGGATAGTGAAGAAGGTGAATTGAACACACGATGAAATGGGTGAGAAGCGAAGCAACGAAGCATCAGGCTACTGGCCGCGTGTAGGAATACCATTTCTAAACTCCAGTACACTCAATTGATGTGGGATTGTTATGTTATCGCTATGGTATACGGCTATGAAGCATTTTTCTTATTCGATTTGCGTTCAGTGTTCTTCACTATTTGCTTGTGTATTGTGTGTGTATCTGCTAGAAACGTCACAGTCTCCGTGTAACCCTACACACTTCTCCCAGCGATGCTCCCATCTCACTAACTCTTCGAAATAGTACTCGGCGTTTTTCTCAGCAAAATAACTGTTCACAAAGGTGATTGCTTCCTCATTTGACGAAAATCTCTGTCCTCCGAGCACAGTTTTTAGATTAGGGAACAAAAAGAAGTTGCTTAAGGCTCGATCTGGTGAGTAAGGCGGGTGGTCAAGCAGTTCGAGTTGCTTTTTTTGGAGCAGATGTCCCGAACGTTCATCTTCACCCAAGCTCCCACAGTCACGTTTAAATTCAGCTGCCCAAAATTTCACTGTGGTAAATGATGGTGCAGAGCCCCCATACACAGAGCCCAACTCATCTTTGATTTGCGTAGGCGTATTGACCTTCAAAAACAAACATTTAATGACAGCTCGATACTCAATTTTGTCCATTTTCACAAAAACACACATCGGTTCACTCAAACGACTGTCAAATAAAAACTACTCGTCTAAAATGACTGAAATTGTGGTGAGTAACTGTCAAAAGATCCACAACTATATTCACTAGCTTATATTGACAATTGTTGCTATCTTCACGTTGAGATCGGAAACTTTTCAGCCCACCCATGTACCTCAACATCTGAACATTAAAAGTACGGCGAAGACGTCATTGAATTTAATCTCATATAAACCAGGTAAGGTTGGAGGTCATATCCATCCACCACTCTTCCTGCACTGAAAATAGGAGCCCTACTTCTTTTGCATAGATCTCTTAATAAAATATTTCCTAGTAGTAACATAATTTCCGTGCTGTGTTATCGCCAAATTAGCATTGGCGAAGCTTTACATTTGGGATGTACAAATATTATTACTACTACTAACATTTAGTTAATTGTGTGTTCCTCAAAATCAAATTAGTCATTATTACCCAGTTTATGTTTCACTTATCGACCAATATTGCCAGCATTTAACAATTTTTCCATTCCTTAAATTTATTACGGAATGCCTTTTGTTCACTTTGAACCAGTCCATTGCTTTGAATTGAATTACTATCGCATACTAAAGGATATTGCACCATTGCATATCTGTGTATCAGGATATTAGGCGGCGTGGTACTTGTAGGCCTACGAATGGTGAGAAATCAGGTACGTTCGTAATCATCTGCAAAGGATCCCTAAGCGCCTGTAGTTCATTTGCATAGACTGAATTACTAATTAGGGACCGAACGGTCTCTATAGAGTTTCACTGTCATATCATGACAAATAGAGGAGCTGCGTGATAATTTTATTCGCTCATGTGCACATTAGATTCGATTAGATGCGGTTAGATACGGACCTCTGAAACTAAATGCTTTATTAACGGGAGACTTTAAACTAATTGGAATATAATTCCCGCCCACAGTAGTCTTGGAATAAGAGGAATCCTAATACCGTACAGTGTATATGCGGCCCTAATAGCATCACAGGGAATTCCTGGAATACTATAATCTCCCAAATAGTTTCGCTCAGAACGCTATTATGCAACCAAGTGCATCCTCCTATGTCCACTTACAACCTTAAGTCTTTAATAAGTGTATACTGATGCCCGATCTCTCGTTGAAGGATTAAATTAACTCGGGTGTAAGTGATTTTCATGGAGTAACGACTATAGGACCATGGGTCTATTGGCATATACGGCGTAGAAGAATTTCATTCGGAGTTACCCCTAGGCCTAAGCTGATATCATTTCCTGACTTAACATTGTGCTCATTTCGTCAGTGTCTAATTTACAACCAATAAACGCGTTTGTATCAACGTTTAACGGCATACATCTATTTACGTCTGCCCATGATTTGGGGATCGCATGTTTCAGCAGGAAATCCGGTATGTCACGCAGATTTGTGATAATACCCTAACATGGGACTTGCCGGATGGCCAGTTCTATCATTCGGGAACGTAGGATATAAGCCTATTAGAGTCCTCAATGTCGACACTATATAAAGTTTGACTCCTATAACTGTTTTAATGAAAATGGCCAAACTTAATAATCCACAACATATTTTTGGTCTATTAGGAGGATCCCTGCATAACACAGTTAAGTATTTAGAATAACAACACATTTGTCTTCCTTTTTGGCCGACGACATCGTTATCTGTGTCTGACGTTATCCCTGATTATCATAAAAATATGGACATGTAATTGTAGAAATTACCATTACCGGCAATCGCATTAAAATACTAAGTTAAGATGTTCTTGCGATTTGGTGGGTAATAAAATATGATAAACCTTTTTAAACTGTTGGTAAATTTAATGCAGTTTGCGATTGTTTATAGAACATTTAAAAAGCCAAATCGAATTCCAAAATGCGAATTAAGTTTATGATACAAGATATCATAATAGTTATCATTTTATTATTATCTACTCAGTAATGCTAATTCAGCCACTAAAATGTGTTCAATACATATCGTTTAACGGGGTTTTAATAGGACCTTGTAATACGTAATACGTAATATGTAAAACGCAATAGGAAATAAGTAATTCGTGAAACGTAATCTGTGTAAATCAGTCAGTTATCTGATAGCATAACCGGGCATCGCTTCAAAAAGCATCTTGCAGCAATACAATTATAATACAGATCCTCTCATGATCGTCAAAATATCCGACTCTGTTATTAATAATTTTGACATAACATTGGAGACAAACATAAGCGATATCATGTTTTAAGTTAAAAAAAAAAGACGGTATTTAATTTCCATTGGCTTCTTACAAAAACCCTCTGTTAAGTAATTAAACCCCCCCCCCCCCCGCGCGGATTATTGATGTGATTCGCCTCTTTTTGTCTAAAATAAAAAAAAAAGAATTTCCTACATTCCACATACCAGTTCCCTAAATGTTCCCACCGCAACCTATCATGCTGTTTAACAACATAGCGAAACAGTTTAGTCCATTCTCAATAAATAGCTTGGGAATAGTTTCCACCCGGTGAAACGTGTGCATGAGTTGATTTTTCAACCCTCTGCATTTCCTCTTCTCGGGATGCACTACGTAGCTCTGCATTATGAGAATAGCCCAAGCTTCTAAACGAGGACACAAAGTCTACCTTTTGTTTTTGCGTTTCGTTGCAAGCGAAACCATATCAACCCTTAACCCAAGCTACTCTCCTTAGCAAGTTTCCCATTCGCCCCGGGTCCATTGACTGCTGATTAAATTCGTGAGAGTTTATTCGCATTTAGTGGGCGGGTAAATGGGAAATTGAGAAAGAGTGTGCCATCGGAAATGGGCGATCCGGGTAAAAAAGGGTGCGAATGGGCAGGGAACTGGTTGTTCGTCTGTTAAAGAAAGCAGTCAAAGTGTCTAGTGCCATCGTGGGTACATATCAAATTTAAAACAGGAAAAAGAATGATAAATGTCTAATTTTAAGTGTGTGAAGTTAAAAAACATTAAGGAACTTAGCATTAAATGTAAAGAGAAAAGGAAGAAAAATCTGTAACTTAAGTGTTTAAAATTGAACGGAACACATTGAGGAACTTACGATTAAATGTAAAGAGAAAAAACAACAGGCGTGTCTTTTTTATATGCTAAGGGAATCCACTTATAGGATTCTCCAACGAGGAATACAAAGAGCCACAAAACCCTCCATCGAGCCAGTGCCCGGGACAGAACTGTGGGTACCCCCAATTTAATTATTATATATTTTCGTGTGCAATCATCGATTTTGACCCCGAAAGTCTATCCCTACTGGACAAGACAGTGATCCCTGTCCAGAAAGATGCCCGTTCTGGAGGTACGGCCGACCGACCAAAGTCTAAATTGCCACACCACTACTCTTCTCGTTTTAAATATTTGCATTTGACATTGTAGCGATTCTAACAGATACACACAATTCACAAGCAAAAATAGTGAAGAACACCGAACAATTATAGCGAATAAGAAAAATACATCAGAACCGTATACCAAGCGATAAATAAAAATAATTCACACCAGTGGAATATACTCGAGTTTGGAAATCAAATTCCAAACACGGTCAGTAGCCTGGTGCGTAACGCTTAGGTAAAATTTTTTTCGTGATTCGAGCTGTCATAGCGTCAGTTCGAATCACACGATCTTCTTCACTATTATTTCAAACGCTATAACATTGTTACAAGTAAATCGCTTACTCGAATCTCAGAAAGATTTACCGATTGGAGAACTCGGAACGTTGGCAGGATTCGCATAGAATGTTAGCTATGTCAGTTATCGTTTACCTGAAGGAAGATGAGTTGGAGGTTGTTGATGAGGCACACATCAGATGATACCAGAACCGACTGAGGAACATCTGAGTGAGTTGTCATTTGAACCGAGGTGTAAGGTGGGTGGTATGCGTTGAAGGACACTGTGGTTATATGTGTTCACTATTTTCTCCGAAAGTCTTCTCTTTCAATAATGAAAACACTTTCCATCTATTTTTATCACTTCTTTATTTATTAATTTAAACAAACATAACATAAACTAAATGAACAACAAAAATTTGCGAAACTTCTTCTTGCCCTAAGGGACTACGGTGACTCCAATGCCCAGCTGGATCACTACTATAAACTTCGGGTATACCGTGTCCATCTAATCGTTAAGAATTACAATGACACTGATTTAACAATACAACCTCAACGATGTACAATTATGGTTTGAACCATAGTGATTAATTGAAGTGAATTTACTGTCCAGCATCACTGTCTTAAGGTTTAACTTTGAACAAAACTAATTAAAAGAAAGGTTTTTAAACTGTAGCATTAATTGTCCGGAAGCACTGTCTTGTGGTTTTAGTTTGAAGAAGCTAATTATAATAATAGAAAGGTTTTTAAACTGTAGAATTAATTGTCCGGAAGCACTGTCTTGTGGTTTAACTTAAACGATAACAAATACTAGAAAGGTATTGTTTTAGGGTTTTAATACAAACGATAATAAATACTAGGAAGATAGTAGCCGACAAAGACTTCGCAATCGCGTGGTTTGTTAGACATACTTTACTATAACTCCGGTTAGCTATGAATTGTGACGATTTTAAGATAAGTTCAGGTACTCTTCCGTCGACGGTAGCTGTTTTCTGACTGATTCGCCGTCCAACAAAAACCACTATCCGCAAGATAAATTAAAATGATACACATTTCGCATGCATCCCCCGTCCTAAGCGACCTACAGGATGAAAATCTTCGACGACCGGTCTCATTTAAGATGTGCACTCACTCCATGATTATCCCGGCTGCCCATGCTGAGCAACCCTCAGCATGCGATCCGTGGACACACCGATACACTTTGTCTGAGGCGCGAGATACGCTTGCTGCTTGGGCGAGCCATTGAACACGAGGGTGTTTACATTATCGTACCCATGTACAGTGATTACGCTGATCGTGCTTATGACCAGCCAACCCGTACGCAGACGGGTAAAGATCGAACACAAACCATAATAATTAAATAGGGTTGCAGCTGTGCACTCGTTGTATAGAGGGACGTTGGATGTTTATACAATCCGCTATTGCGTACAGCATTTCCACCGAACGTACATCCTTAGTTGGCAATTGGTGCAGCGTTTTCGCTGGTGCTATGTTGGTTTGGTTCTCTTGGGGCAGCTAGGCATGGTTCATACATCGCCTGTAGATTAGTTTAGCGACCGAGATGCTCGCTGTAAAACAGAAAAGAGAGAACATCTCCTGCATGTGTGCGGCGGGATTGGAGAGGAGATATGCGCGCTCAAATATATTTCAACTTGTATCGGTTGCTTAGTGATGCGACCGTATTGCCTTTTAGGAACATGGGTGTTTCACGTAATTATGCCCTTTTGGAAAATACTTGTTTGGTGCTGATAGATTTTGCATCAGCGAAAATTATAGATTTACGGCATTTCAGGTGATAGTTTGCGCAAACGATGGGAAGGTAATCATCGTTAACGAGTAATTTATCTGCCATATCACTAAATTGCAACCACCAAATCCTTAGACAAATCACACACCATGCAAGAACAAACAGTATCACTACACCACGCCGAACGGAATAATTCAATAGACTTTCGGTCGCGCCCGTTCAAGTACTGGTCGGGTGTAAAATATGACCCCGAAACAAGTAACCAGTGTGCGGGTTTCGTTTAAATCATATGTATAAGATAATCACCAGATAGTATACCCGCCTGTCAGCCGGGAGACCGGGGTTCGATTCCCCGTCGGGGAGCCTCTGGCGCAAGACTAATGACCTTGCCCAGAAAAAATAAATCATTATGGAAAATTTAACAAGCCTTAGGACTTGCTAAATAAGGCCAATACCGGCCCCGGCTGTAGTGCCGATGATGATGATGATAAGATAATCACGACGCAAAATAAACACATCGAGAGAGAAGTAGAAGCAAAGGATTATTATTATTATTATTTATTGGCCTGTAGGAACCCGGAAGTTCATGACCTCACCGACTCGGTTTCGCCATCGTTCCCTGTCCTGGGCACTCTCCTTCCACGCTTGACCATTCGATCCGATCTCCTCAAGGTCAAACCTAACATTGTCCTCCCATCTCCGTCGCGGCCGTCCTACCGGTCTCTTTCCCGTTGGTCTACCGTCAAGAATTTTATGCATGGTCCTATCGTTGCCCATTCGCGCCACGTGTCCGGCCCATCTTAATCTTCGCGACTTGATTACTCTCACTATTGTAGGTTTGCGATATAGCTCTTCCAATTCGTGGTTATGGAGTCTCCTCCATTGTCCTGCCTCCTCGTCATATTTACCTTCAAAGATGCCCCTCAAAACTTTATTCTCGAACACGCGGAATTTGTTCTCTTCCCGTTTTGTGAGAGCCCATGTTTCGCATCCATATAGAACAATCGGCATGCTTGTGGTTCTATAGACACGGAGCTTTATGTTACGTGATAGCAGTCTGGATTTCAGCAGTTTACTGACTGCGTGCCAACTCGCGTTGCCGGAATGCAGTCTCTTGTTAATTTCCTTCGCCATTTCGTTACTGGCCGTCAGTATCGTTTCCAGATATTTAAATTCTTTAACTTTTTCAAATATCTTACCTCTGACGTTTATATGTGTTATCTGAGATCGACCTGTTCTCGCCGTAATCATGTATTTTGTTTTGTCTTCATTTATTTCTAGGCCCACCTCTTCTGCCGCTTGCATGATGATTTCACAGTTTTTACTAACAGTCTCTAGATTATCGCCCAGAACGGCGATGTCATCCGCATATGCGAGCACTTGTGTGACCCCGTTCAGGGATGATCCGGCCATGTTGTCGTCTTGTACCTTTCTGATGACATACTCGAGCACAAGGTTAAAGAGACACGGTGATAGACCATCTCCCTGCTTTAGTCCGTCCCGGATTTCAAATGGTTCTGAGAGGTGGTTTTCTATTCTGACTCGCCCTTTGTTTTCGTTCATGCAAATTTGAATGAGCGCGGCATATTTTTTTGGGACTCCCAGCTCAACTAGAATATGGTAGAGTCTCTGCCTTGCGACTGAGTCGTAGGCTTTTTTGAAGTCAACGAACAGTTGGTGAACCGTCTCTCCGTATTCCCACTTCTTTTCCAGCAGTTGTCTTATTGTGAACATTTGGTCGCTTGTTGACCGGTTCCTACGGAATCCACATTGGTAGTCTCCCAGTATCTCTTCTGCGTACGGTGTGATTCTAGCCAGAATGACATTTGTTAATATTTAGCAAAGGATACGATACAGAACCCTCAGAATTAACATAAACATTCGAGAACGAAGATCAGAAAGTCTGAATGTAAAATAAGCAAATACGTTGAGCGAATGAATCCGAAGGAGACGATTCTTGTAGTGACACACTGAGGATGCAGTTCACCCGGAGCTTTCGACTGCGTTTGACGTGTTCATCTCGGTCGCGAGTTCTCATTACAACCATTCCCAAACGCGATAGATCGCCTGATACCGGGGACAATTGCTTGTCCTCGGATAAAAAACTTCGTTCCACTATGCATCCAACAAGTGGGCTTGGTTAAAAACCATGTTTGGGTAGAAGTATGGATGCCGACGTACGGCAAGTATTCCTTAAAAACCCCCGACACTTGTTACTCCGAAGGAAATGACAAAAAACACGTTTTTATTTATTTAATTTTATTTCTGGTGAATGGCATAATATCGATTGAACTTAATTACACAGCTAAAAATTGGTCTTAATTGTATTTGCCAACATGAATCACAGCCTCACTGGATTAATCAGAATATCTATGATTTACTATTTCACTTCTGTCAAGCCTCTGCTCTCTCAACCTCACGCCCGTCAAAGTATGAGTAACTTTTGTTAATAGGGTAATTGACGGACACGAAGATTGAGAGAACAGAAAACATGATATGCTGTGATCTCGGGGTAGCTTTGGTTGTGTGTGTTGGTATCAGATGCAGCTACTGACACGACCTACTGACCCAGTGGTACGGCTATGGTGTAGTTAAAGCGCATTGAACCGTGGAAAGAAATACGAATGAGAGAGAACCCTAGCGGATGTTACTCCCCTGCAAAGAGAGATCATTGATCCCAAGCGAATGGGTGATCTGAGGGAAAGTCGATAGGACGCCGCTTATGTTTGGGAAATAATTCGAGTGAGAACCAGACTCTAAGACGCTGAAATTACCCCAGCTATTTTGCTATGATGCAACAGCGTCGTTCTTTTAGACTTGTTGTTGCTAACCGACATTATGAGATTTCCGATGGGAAACTCATGGTTAGCAAGAATGGAGTTGCCGTATGGCATTTATGTAGCTAAACTCAATTATGCATTATCTGCAGAGGATGATGAGTTTAGCTATACGTCCGTTTGAAATGTTTTACAGGGGAATACATATAAAGGAAATTGGTAAGTATGACGCACTGAAAGCGGTCGAAATTAGGTGGAAATGTTGGTTGGAATTGTGGGTTGTTTCTCATGTAGAATAGACAAACCCCCCACACCCCTACTGTAATAAATTCACTCCCCTTCAATGTCATCCAGATACAGATAATTCTGAAATGGACGAAACTGATTCGCCAATAATCAGAGAAGTGTATGTGCCACCAATCAAAGTGCTGCAAAAATCACCAGAATATGTGCATAGCCTCATGAAAAAATTAACAATTGGTATAAAAATAATGTTCGGAACTATTGAATCATTTAATATTGTGTTAGAAAAACTAAAAGAGGATAACTGTCAATATTTTTCTCATGATATTAAAAGTGCTAAAACTTTCAAAGTTATTTTGTATGGACTGGATGATATAAAAACTAATGAACTCAAAGCTGAACTCATTTCGCTTGGCTTAAAATGTTCTGATGTTAAAAAAATTGAAAAAAAATATGATCAATTTACTGATTTTTTTTATCTCATTCACTTTGAAAATGGAACAATTAAATTAAGTGAACTTAAAAAAAATTATCGCTCAATTTTTCATACCCAAGTGAACTGGAACTTCCAAAGGAAAATCAAAGGTAAGGTGACACAATGCTTTAATTGTCAAATGTTTGGACATGGTGAGAGAAATTGTCACATAAAAACATATTGTGCTACTTGCGCTGGTTCACACAAAACAAGCGAATGTAATAACGCTTCGGTAAATAAATGTGCCAACTGCAACGGCAATCATAAAGCTACTGACGTCACATGCACCAGTAGATCTAAATACTTAGAAATAAAAGAAAGATCATCTGGAAGATCCAAGATCCATCCAAGAACTCATTTCGCTGCATCAACTCAAATTTCTAATCATCAAGCTTGCCAAAAACCGATTTCGTTTGCCTATATGAGTGATTTTCCCACGCTTCCACAGCCACAGCGACGACTGGGACTGACCAATGCTCCGAGCAAATGCTTTCCAAATTCAAGTCCGCAAATTCAAAGTTTACCACCAACAATTAATGCATGGGAAAATGACTCACGCGGCGCTTCTTCATCAAACAATAACAATAATTTACCCAACAACAATTCACCACTCTTCACAATCGAGGAACTAAATTCCTTGTGTATGGAAATGATCTCAAATTTATCAGTTTGTAAAACGAAAATAGAACAATTTAATGTGATCGCGCATTTAGCCACTAAGTTTTTATACACTAATAATGTTAAGTAAAATGGCAGATACACATATAAAAATAATTACTTGGAATGCTAAAGGCATTATAAATTTCATGAATTTTTAAACTTTTTAAATAGCTGTAAAGTTGATGTTGCTCTAGTAACAGAAACTTGGCTTAATTTTGATATAAGACTCCCATCATCTGACTTTAACTGCTATCGCATTGATAGAGTAGACCAAAGGGGTGGGGGAGTGGCGAATCTTATCAGGAAATCAATTCAACATTCGCTTTTACCTGTAATTCCAACTAGGCTTGTGGAGAATGTAGGTGTAATGATTATGTTAAGAAACCATAAGACAGTAAAAATCTATTCTGTTTATTTCCCTGGTGGATCTTCGTCGAATATTAAAAGAAAATGGCTCAAGCAAGATTTAAAAAAGTTATTCACAATGAATGGTGAATTTCTATTAGGTGGTGATTTTAACTGGCGGCATAGACATTGGGGGTGTGTAAGAGCAAATGCTTGGGGCAATATATTGGCTGCCCTTCCATTGGCACTACCAATTAATATTTTTTATCCACCTTGTCCAACTTATTTTCCCGCAGGCTCTTGTGGTATCCCCTCTGTCCTTGACTTGTTTGTGTCAAATGTCCCTGGTCTTATAACAGAACCCGTTTCGTTAAGTGCTCTCAGTTCAGATCATAATCCTGTTTTTTGTAACCTTTCTTGGTTGGGTGAAAGAAAGATTCAATATTTCCTGGACATGAAGAATGCTAATTGGAATTCATTCAAATCAAAGATTAAAATGAGCCTTCAAAATAGTACTACAAATCTTGAAAGAGTGTCTTGTAAAGATGATGTTGACCTTATTGTACAAAACTTTACACAAGCTATAATTTCTTCGGTTGATGAAAGTATTCCCAAAAGAGTAAAAAAAGATATTTTTAAAAAACTTCCAATCCATATCTTAGAGCTTATTAAAGTCAGAAACATTCATCGAAGAATGTGTGTCGTGTAATAGTATATATCACTTCTATCAGCATACGGTTCATTAAATATTAAAATAGCGATAAAAGTAAAACTCAAAAGTAACATGTATCGTTTATTACAAAATTAGTGTGATATTTGATATTGTGATAAATTTTCAACAAATTTAGACAAATCGGGTTTATAATTGCTGCATGCTACCCTCAATGCGTCATCAAGGTGAGAATCAGTAAGTCGATTCCTGTATACGTTTTTTGCATATTTCATTTTGGAATATGATGATTCACAAAGATATGTTGATGCAAACAATGTGAGGAGCAGGAAGGCACAATTTTTTACAGTCTTGTATTTTTCTGGAACTAATTTCCAAAAATGGATGTACTCCTTTCCTTCTGTTTTTTCTTCAAAAATAGCTTTCAGATTAGTATCGTTCTTAAATTCAATAAATTCGTCAAAAAGCTCTGCATAATTATATCCCAATGCAGCTAAATTTGTTATAGTGGCTGTTTCTAGATGCCAGGGATTTTCTATGAGTAACAAACAATTCTTGATACAACGTAAGTCCTGAAATCTGCTCTTAGATTCCTTAGCCAAGGCAGCTAAATAATTTAAAAATATCGTATAGTTTTCTTCAGAAACATGTATACCTTCTTGATTAGCTTTTATTATAGTTGGAAAGTTATGGAATACCTGGTTCTCTATTTCTTCGTGGTAGATGTTTAGTTTCTCTTCGCCATCTGCGTAATGATTTTATTTTCGCCTTGTAAGCCACGATTGAGTTCATTAAGTTTTTCTGCGATATCACACAGAAAAGCCAAAAGACACCACCATCCATCATTGTCAAGTTCGATGTAAATTTTATTATTTTGCTGTAAAAACAAAATAATTTCATGCCTCAAAGAATAAAACCGTTCCAGAACTTTTTCTCGGCTTAGCCACCTCACCGAGGTATGTAAAAGGACGTCACTATAGTTACTGTTCAATTCTGCCAAAAGACTTTTAAATTTCCTGTGGTTCAGTTCTTGTGCTCTAATATAATTAACTATACTTATTACAGTCTTCATTGCGGCACCTATTTCGGCAATGGATATACGTGCTGCTAAGTTCTCTTGGTGAATGATACAGTGGAAAGATAAGAGATTTGTTAAATTATATTTCTTTTTCAATAAAGTAATAAATCCTTTTTCAGATCCGTTCATTGAAGGACATCCATCTGTGCATACACAAACCAATTTTTTAATATCAATATCATTGTTTTCCAAAAATGTACTGATAGTATTGAGATAGTCCGTTCCTCTGGTTTGATTTTTCATAGGAAGAAATTTCAAAAAATCTTCATGAACTGAAAATTCATTTTGTCCGGTACAATATCTAACAAAAACGGAACATTGTGATGTTGCTGAAATATCGGTGCTAGAATCAAAAGCCAAACTAAAATATTTGCATTTCTTCATATCTTCTATGATGCGATTAAATATGTGTTTAGCAATATCTTCAATGCGTCTAGCAAAGGTAGAATCAGAGAGCTGCATACTTTTGATCTGAGATATTATTTGACTTTTATTGCTAAATTTATCAAATAATATGTTGGAAGCACTGAGGAAACATTCTTTCACAACCTCTGCGTCAGTAAATGGTTTCATATGTTTACCAAGTATGTAACAAATTTCATACGACGCTCTTGTCACCGCTGCGTCATGTGATACCGCCATTGATATGATATTTTGTTGATGTTGTAAAGACTTCTTGAAGAATGTTAACTTTTCACGTCTTATTAAGGAGCCACGAGGAAAAGTTACATTAAATGTTTTGTGCTTTGCGGTATAATGACGAAGAATATTATATTTTTTTAAAATAACACTCTCACGACAGATCAAACATGTGGTCGAACCATGTTTATTTGCAACAACGAAATATTCTTCTTCCCAATTGTCTTGGAACACTCTCTTTTCGTTAGATATTTTTCGTTTACATTTCGAAGACACTCCCGCCATTATGGGTAATTAAATTATAACAATACAATATTATATAAGACAGCAAAAAATGCTATTGTATCCGTGTTCCGTGTAATGTTTACTTGAAATAAAGCCACAACACTGGAGCTGTCAAACATTTATGTGTTACCACAAGAAAAATTATTTGCGCGAGTTAAAGGAAAACAACTTGGTGTTTTTTTTTAACTTATTTTATTTAAATTACTCATTAATGACGCTGAGTTCTCTCCCTCACGGCTGGGAAATCAATCGTCACAGTTCCTCTTCGGTGGCGGTATTTATGCCTCGAATTGCGATAAGGTTGAGTGTGTAGTTCGGTATATTTGTTGATGTGTCCGTCATGGGCATTCGTTGATTGTTTGTCTTGCGATTAGAGATGTCTTGGCGGCATCGATTGGTTTTATTATCGTCGGTATCCTTTGACTATGTTTTGATAATGCGAGTTCGGGTGAGTATGGTATTTGTACAATATTTATGCAGTATTTGGTTTGCAATATGGAAAAGATTAAATTGGATTGTATGTATATTGGTATCATAATGTAACTGTACATAGGTTGGTAGAGATTTATAATAAAGATATTTTGGGTTTAAAATACAAGGGTTATTATGTACAGAGATTTGTTTGGGGTTTGAACTACAGTAATGCCTAGGTATATCTAATACATTATGTGGGAGGTGTTAACTCTCCCCCCCTTAAGTTAAAACGTCCTCGTTTTTTTATATTTTCGGTTTCTTGGACTAGTCGTGTCATTTCTTATTTAGATAGTACATTACATTTTTCTAAGTTTTTTTCTTTTTATATATTAATATTATTTTTATAATATAAAGTGTTAATGTGATGATTACAATAATTGCCAGTACGCAGCAGAATGTTCTTATAGGGTGGTCTTCTAAGGGTGTGAAGAATGTAGATATTTCTTGTAAGTTTGTGAATTTATTAGTTGTATCTGAGGACAATAATTCAATTATTATGTTCAATTCTTCATTATGTCTTAGTGCTACAGCTTTTTTGATTACATTTTTTCGAAACTTATAAGGTTAGGACTTTTAATAGTTTTGCCGTCTACGACATGACTTTTATCTATAAAAATATATCCGTTTTCTATTTCTTTAATCTCTACATTGTTTTCTTTTATAAAGTTAGAAGCGGCTGGTTCATTGGTTATTAATGGTAATGTACAGTTATCTTTGTAATTTCGAATAAGTTTACAGATATATGTCCCTACAAAGTTTTTACAATTGGTAATATGTGTATATTTAGATGCTATCAGACATTATAGGTTTACCATATATAGTTGATAATGCATGTATTATATATGAAAAAGTTGACATTTTTTATTATACGTTATTAAAGTCGTATCAATATAGTAGCAAATAAATATACTGGAATATTCCATTACATGAATTTAGAGGTTTGCTGGGTCCGTTTTCACTAAAACATATTTCCTATTTTTTTAGATCATTGATCTTGATTGGCTGGATTAGGCCTGTCATTGTTATAACCAGGAGAATGGTTAGATTTTTCATCCTGGGAAAGTTTGATTCTCGATCGTATATTATCTTTGTGGATTTTTTTGTTGCGTGTTGTGATTATAATGTCGCCTTTGTCTTCCTTTACCGTGTGTTCGCTGAATCGATCGGTATTTTTATTTCTGCGTGAAGACCTAACAAAGATTTTATCCCCGGGTAGGTATTTGATGTTTACGCGTTTTGTATTAACATGATCCAAGAGGTTTTGTTGATTGTTTTTTAATTTCGCCTCTATATCAGGATAGTCTCGTCTGTTAAAAAATACGTCTTCAGGTTTGTATCCAGTCGACGAGTGGATTGTTCGGTTGTATTGAGTGACTGCATCAAATAGGAAGTCCTTGCATTCACCTCCTTCTTGTTTAGCGAGGGCTCTGACGATTTCGATGAGTGTGGAGTGCGCTCTTTCTACTTGGCTGTTGCTGGTAGAGTGGTCGACAGGTGTAGTAGTGTGGTTAACGTGATGCCGGTTGAACACAGCTTTTGCCTGTTGACTAATAAAAATAGACTCGTTATCTGTCATAACACTTTGTTGGCCCGGATAACCAAATATTTGGGATAGGAGTTCGTTTAATGTAATGTGGGTATTAATTTTATTAGATATATAACGTAAGTGCAGATACTTTGAGTACCTATCTATAGTACTAATGTATATTTCATTGTTCATGTGGAATACATCCATTTGTAGATATTGGGAGCATTTGCTTGGTATAGGTGTTCGTCCTATGGGTTGATGGTTGGGTTTCCGATCGTACTTGGTGACATGGCATATTTTACAGTTTATTGCATATTTTTTGCAGTCCTTTGACAGAGTTGGCCAATAGCTGGTTTCCCAAATTTCTTTTGAGTTATTTCTGTGGTTACGATGAGCTCGAATGTGCACATCTTCCAAAATCTGTAATTGTTTCTCTCTATCTGTTATGTCTTCTAATAGTTTGTCGGTTAAGGCAATCTTGTATCTCCCGAATACCTTTTTAATTTTATCGCAGTATTTCATCATTATTTCTGCTTCCATTTTTAAAGCGTTCAATTTATTTGGATTTAAAGTTTTCTTCATGAAGTCTATAAGTTTTTCTTCGTTAGTGAAGTATATTATGTGTCGAAAATTATTGAATATGTTGGTCGATTCAAGATTATTTTTGTTGGATTCTTTCAATATTAGTTGGTTTCTATAGGCGTTTAATGGTCTTTTTAGTATCTTGAAATTCTCTGTAGGTATGTTGTCATCCGTTGTTGCGTTTATCTGTTGTCTGGATAATGCATCGGCCACAATATTTTGGCTGCCTGGTTTGTAAACTAGTTTTGCTCCGTACTCTTCAATGATGCTCTTCCATCTCTTGAGTTTCGTATTGGGATTTTTTCTGCACTGAACTATTATTTGGTGCCACCTCTCTCACAGTATTTTTCTTACCAAATCGATGAACTGCTGCGACAATCCGTTGTAAGTTTATACTGGTCCTCTGGTCGGCACGACTTCTATTTCGTGGATTTTAGTTTTATTAAACTAAGCTCGACAGCTGAAAATTAATTTGGTGGTCCTTTTGGATCGCCGGGCCTTTACCAATATCCAACTACACCCTCATATGGTGGGGAATTACAAGTTTGGAATAATGATGAAAGGTTAATGGTCCGTTCAAACAAGCAGTATACTTGTATGAATGGCAGGATCGCCAGTTAAAGGAAAACAACTTGGTGTTTTTTTTTAACTTATTTTATTTAAATTACTCATTAATGACGCTGAGTTCTCTCCCTCACGGCTGGGAAATCAATCGTCCCAGTTCCTCTTCGGTGGCGGTATTTATGCCTCGAATTGCGATAAGGTTGAGTGTGTAGTTCGGTATATTTGTTGATGTGTCCGTCATGGGCATTCGTTGATTGTTTGTCTTGCGATTAGAGATGTCTTGGCGGCATCGATTGGTTTTATTATCGTCGGTATCCTTTGACTATGTTTTGATAATGCGAGTTCGGGTGAGTATGGTATTTGTACAATATTTATGCAGTATTTGGTTTGCAATATGGAAAAGATTAAATTGGATTGTATGTATATTGGTATCATAATGTAACTGTACATAGGTTGGTAGAGATTTATAATAAAGATATTTTGGGTTTAAAATACAAGGGTTATTATGTACAGAGATTTGTTTGGGGTTTGAACTACAGTAATGCCTAGGTATATCTAATACATTATGTGGGAGGTGTTAACTCGCGCATACTTGTCTGTCAAATGTTTGTTTTTTGGGAATAAATCTAGCGTGTGCAATAGCAACACTCTATACCAGATCTGATATTGACACGACAACGGTGGGTGGTTTGGTATATTTATGCGACAAAGACAATCCTCTTCGGGTGTCACTATCTGCACGTCAAAGTCAAAATTAATCTCAAGATATACGAAATATAGAATGCCAGATTTTGTAAACCATGAATGTCTTTAGGGCCGCACAAAAAAGCTCGGCGGGCCGCAGGTTGAGTATGGCTGTTCTAGACCATCGTTCACGTGGTCAATCAACGGGCATGATATTGTTAGACATTGAAAAAGCTTTTGATTCCATATGGCACAATGGGATAATATATAAAATGATACAGTTCGACTTTCCTTTGTATTTGTGTAAGGTCGTCCAGAGTTTCTTATCCAATAGATGTTTTCAGGTTCATGTCAATTGTGATGTTTCTAGATTGATATTTTTTGATTGTGGCGTCCCCCAACGCTCAGTACTTGGTCCAGCTTTATACAATATCTACACTTCGGATTTTCCAAATCTACCGCAGTGTGAATCAGCTATCTTCGCCGACGACACTGCAGTATTTGCGTCGCATGAATTTTCTCTCAACGTTGAGACAAATCTAAAGCATGCGATCGAGATACTTGAAAAATATTATATGAAATGGAAAATCAAGCTAAATGTCGGGAAGACACAAGCCATCTTTTTTACACGAAAGAGAAAAGCTTGCTATCTTCCCAGCAGTCAGCTGCAAATAAATGGTACCACGATTGCATGGGAGCAATCCGTAAAGTATCTCGGAGTTCATCTCGATACAAAACTCACATTTAAAGAACATATTCAAAGTACTCTTAATAAAATGAGTATTGCTATTAAGATGCTTTACCCTTTTATTAATCGCAAGTCTTTACTCACAAATGAAAATAAGATTATTATTCATAAAGTTATTTTCCAAGCTATACTGTTATATGGGTGTCCAGTATGGGGTAACGCTGCAAGGTGCCATATAAAGAAGTTACAGGTATCACAAAACAAAGTTTTGAAAATGATGCTAGACCTCCCTTGGCACTATTCAACCTTAAGTCTCCACGGAAGGGCGGATGTTAGGAAAATTAGAAACTGAAAATCCGCATGTGATGTACGAAGAGCCATTAAATCCACTCAGAGCCACTGCGAGGTGCGGCGTTCACGCGGCAGGAGTATTGTTTTGAGGACGCCATCGGCAATACGGTTACTGTTACTGGCGAACACTACAGGGCCATGATAAACGACTTCTTGGTGAACATGTGGTTTCAACAAGACGGTGCAACCGCACACACAGCACGACCCACTGTGTATATTGTGAAGGAAGCGTTTCCTGGTCGCGTAATCTCCCGTTTTGACGATTTGACATGACTAGTAAAATCGCCCGATTTAACCACCCCAGACTTCTTTCTTTGGGGCTACTTGAAGTCGCGGATTAATGCCAATAAGCCTCAGGTAATTGCAGCCCTTAAACTGAATATTTGACAGTAATGCGAACAGTTATCACAGGAAATCTTGCGGAAAGTCATGGAAAATTCGATAAAATGGGTACAAATGTGTATCAACACTGTCGGCAGCCACTTGACAGATATCATCTTTTCCACTTAACAGCAAAAATTGTAAAGGTCCAAATAAAGATTCCATCACCCAAAATCTTTCTTTTTTTATTTAGTAAAAAAGCAATTGAAACACAAAATTGGATGATTAATTTCGCGCCAGCCTATATATACATTACAACAAAGAGCACGAAAATTAGAAAATTGAATAAAGATAAACGTAAAAACCAGAACTGATGAAAATAAGGAAAAATAGGGAACACGAAAACCGGAATTATTAAGGTATAAGTAAAAAGAATTTACAAATTAAGTAAATAAAAACTAATATTAAACATTTCATAACCCTGCAGACTCTATTACTCCTTCAATAAACTCCCCGAAGGAGAACGAATCTTTGAGTACTCAGATGGTTTGACGATACTGCCCGTAGCTGAATATCTAGCTGGTCTAGAGAATATTATGTCCATGTTCAGCACATTAAATATTGGGTAGATATAGTCAAGCTGAAACTATCCGCACATAAGATCGACGCATTTGTAACAAGCAATTGGAAGAAAGTTAATATAAGTACCTGATACAGAAACAAAAGGGCACATCATCACGTGTCGGGATTGTTTTAGCCACTAAAAATGCATCTAGATCGGCACAAAACTGCGATTTTCGCCCACGTTCGAGTATCCTCAATAGTATACTGGTTAGTATACCCGCCTGTCACGCGGGAGACCGGGGTTCGATTCCTCGTCGGGGAGCCTCTGGCGCAAGACTAATGACCTTGCCCGAAAAAAACAAATCATTATGGAAAATTTAACAAGCCTCAGGACTTGCTAAATAAGGCCAAGTCCGGTTCCAGGTTGTAGTGCCGATGGTGATGATAGTGCTCTGACATTTAAGGGTACTCGTAAATCACCGTTAGTGCGCTAGTTTGTGTAAAAAAAAAATCCACAGCTAGGCCCACTTGTCGTAGGAGGCGACTAAAGGGCGTGTGGTAGGTGAGGTCCTAACGCCCTGTCGCCCGGAGAAATAGCACACCATCAAGCTATAGGGTCTGTGAAATGGCCGGAATAAATCCCTGGCCATCTTCCGATGCTTGGCTGATGGACCGGTTCGAGAAAACGGTGGTGAAGGCGGTAAGGCGGTCCCAAGGTGAGATACCACCCCGTCACGCTGTAGGTTCCGCAATATCGTCAGGAGAAATTTCCGACTATATTTCAGATCCATGGCTGATGGCCCGGACTGACACGGAGATAAGCCCTGATGGTACCTTCTGAGATAAAGATTTCCGTAGGTAAACTAGTTACCCATTCGGCTCTCTGGGACGACTCTGTCAGGGGAACATCATGCGCAAATTTTGATAAATAACCAAACGTTAAGAAATTCGTCATCGCATAATAGGGTTCGCTCTCGAAAGTCTGTCGACGTTGGACTGATAACGGCATTTTGTTAGATAAGGGGGATCGCTGGTGGCCGAAGGTCATCCTGAGGAATTGTGTTAAACTTCTTTGTTCTCTCTACCGCTCCCCGAATGACGTTCGACAGTGATATTTTTTGAACATCTTTCACGTACCATTGACTGGATACAGATCAACCACCCAGTTTCTGAAATTGTTGTCCTTGGCAATTTTAATGTACACAACTCCAGCTCTACTAGAACCAACCAGGCTAGGAGGGTAACGAAGATATTCGCTGTTAGTCCCAATCTCACTAAACTCGTGGAGGAACCTACGGTAGTGCCGAATAGCCGAGGTCTCGAAGGCAAACACCCTCCTTTTGACATTCAAGCCGAGCGTTCATATCGTGAAAGTTGCTGCGCCACTGGGAAACTCAGATCCCTGCTTGGTATTGGTCGTGCAGCCAGTTTCATTTCAAACGAATAACCGATCTAAGCAGCTTCGTCATGTATGGAGGTATGGGGTTGCTAACCGCAACGTCTTGCGGGATTTTTGCGTTCTTTCCGCAGTCGGAGGTGTGCTTTAGAGACTCCGATGTTAACGCATGGGAAGAGTCGATCACAAGGATTATTCTTCTCAGGATGGGGATCTACATTCCGCATTCCATCAAGCAAAATTCAGCTGATAAGCCTTGGTTTGATAAAAAATTCGAACAGATTACATTGGCAAAAAATAGAGGCTTTACACAATGGCACTCTAATTCCACTGGGGTCAACGGAATGCACTTTGTTACAATTAGAAACTCGTTCAATTAGGCGATTTATACCGCGAAGAGGGCTTTCGTCGGCAGGGTGACCAATAAACTCCTTGAATGGCCAACTGGTGCGTGTCCCTTGTGGTCAATGACTAGGGCTATCAGCAGTAACTTCCCTTCCGCCTCTTTTCCTCTACTAGTGACGGACGGCAGGACTCTAGTCACAAATTCAAAAGATAAAACTAATGTCTTCATCGTCATCATCGGGACTGTAACCGGGATCTGGTCTTGGCTTTATTTAACAAGTTTGAGGCTTGTTAAATTTTCCATAATAGTTTGTTTTTTTCGGGCAAGTTTATTAGCCTTGCGCCAAACTTTCTCAGGATGTCGCTGCATGCATTGGTTCACTACTTGGCGGGTGACAAAGTGGCTATTCAGGGGTGTCACGTGGGGACTGCATGCCAACATGGATTGAACAGGGACAAGGATCGTCCTGGCCTTCACCGGGTTGAAAGCAACCAGAGACCTTGCCCTGTATCTTCGCTCCCATCCCCCAAAGCTAATGTGTTGGTGAATTTATTTTCCGCGAATTCAAACCTCAATGCCGGTCTTTTGGAGTCAGCTGTGATTGCGCGAATGCGGTCTCCGGTGCAGGATGTGAGGTGGCGGCCACGAACTATTCAACGCATTCTACGTGGGTTGGAGTGCAAGAAGGTAACCGACCCGGACGGAATACCAGTAATAGTCATTAAGAACTGTCGCTAGTTCTTGCCAGACTCTTTCGTTTATATTATGCACGAAGGACTTTTCCTGACTGCTGGAAAGTGGCTCGAGTTCAGCCAATCCCAAATAAGGGTAAAAGTGTCTTCCGCAAAATTACCGACCGATAGCATTACTGTCTATGTTATCTAAGGTGATGGAAAAATTATTGAATGGCGAGTTGATAACATCTCTGGAATTCAACGCACTTTTAAATGATCGTCAACACGGAATCCGTGGCAAGCCTTTTTACCCTTATAACCGATATATGGACATCTGCGATTGAGGGCCATGGTGTGCCAAGAGTGGTCGCAATGGATATCTCCAAGGCATTTGAACGCGTCTTGGGCGGAGTATTCTTCGTTCGCACGGACTTTCCCAGTAGCTTTGCGACTGGACGAAGAGCTTCCTCGAATATCGATCGATCCGGGTTGTTGTAACGGGGAGTCTTCGGTTCTGTATCCTGTTACTTTCGGGGTGAGTCAATGTTGTTATATTTTCGCTCCAACCTTGTATTTGCTACAGATGAATGATTTGTAGGAGTGAATGGGTAACAGAGTATTTAGTTTTGCGGATGATAGTACGCTTGTTAATTCTTTTTCGAGTAACCGGACGATTAGTGCATCAACACTGCACCAGCTGAGATGTAGACAGATCGACTCTCTGAACCCGGATCTGGAGAAGGTCCTGCTATGGGGAAAGGCCAATCTCGTCGACTTAAATGCAACGTAGAAACAATATACAACATTATCAAGGAAACATACATCATCGGCTCCATAGCTGATGTTAAATGCACATACTCTTTAATCTGGGGAAAACATGAAATTGCTCCACGTGACAGTCTGTGGATTGTATCGTAGCATAAACACGTGTCGAACATCGCCAGGTCTGCGTCAGGAGAACTGAGTTATCTTTTTGGAGCCAAGAAATATTTTACTCCAGCCCAAATTTGTTCTCCTGTATAAATCTTAATTTAAACCGGCGCTCGAATATTGCTCTCATGTTTGGAGCTCTGCTCCTAAACGTACCCTCGAACTACTTGAGAGTATACAGAGACGAGCGATCCGCCTAATAGAGGACACGGCGCTGACGTGGGGACTACAGTCGTTATCACATCGAATGTGCGTGGCTGACCTCAGCCTCTTTGACAGATATTATCGCGGGTACTGTTTTTCGGAGATTGGTGATGTTGTTTTGCGTAATTTGGTTTATGTGGGCTCCATGAGTCAAACCGACGGACCGCACCACATCTCTGCATCATAACTCTTTCAGTTACAGAGTGGGAAAGCTGTGGAATTGCCTCCCTCCGCGAGTGTTGCCGGAGCGTTATAACCTGCAACTGTTCAAAAGAATTTGCAACAGTTATTTGTTGGCGTCTCAGGCGCCGAGAGAAGTGTAATAAAAAAAATGAGAGTGGGAACGGGACCCCTCAATTTCCAAATTAAGGTCTGCGATAGGGGTTTCGTATATGGCCCTGACGAATTTTTTCGATTTACTTATATCTTGTGTTCTTCACGATCGTTGCGTACGTCTAATTTATTGGATGAATCGGCACAACTTTACTTGAGTAGTGGAACAATTTTAAAATGCACCTCGGGTTTTTCTTTTACAGTTCATAACCTTTTTTTTCTGCGACATTTTGAACTGTTTTTCTCATAATAATCAATAGAATTGTGATGCCACTCACTGCTGGAAATACTCAAATGAAACACGTAGCCAAGCATGATATCAAAAAGGACCAGAAAAGATTTGTTTGCTATGTTACAACTCTGGCTTCTCTGATTTGTTCTACTTTCTCTTGTCTATGTCTTTTTATTTTCCGACAATCTGACTTGAGTCGCTGCTTTTAAGTGGTGTACCATGTCGCAACTAGGACTCCTCTTTAGTCTTCTCGTCTATCTAAGCCTCAAGCTTTTGTATCAATTCCCAGCTCATCTCTTGCTTCAATAGTTCTCCAAATCGGGTTAATTACAATTCAACCATCCCCCAGTGGTATTGTTCTCACTAACGCCGTTGAGCATTCAAATGCGCCCCAGCTATCAGGAATCTGATCATCTGTTGTAAAAGGTGAGGGGTCGAGAGGACCAATTCATTCAGTTAAGTTGCATCTCGGCTCTGTGGAATTACTATGCAAAATGCAGGATTTGACTAGTACTGCACTGACAGCATGTGGCGTCGAGGGAAAAATCCTTAACAATAAATCCTTAATTGTTTAGCTTCTTTTCTTGAATTCCTTTCGCCAGTTTATCTTGTTTTTTGTTTTCGATTTTCTTAATTACTCGGGGACTTGCTGGATGAATCGACCGCTTGCGGGTGACTGACAAATGGTAGAGAATATCAAGTGTATTTCGTTATTGCTGTGTGACTATGTGGATTGTGTCTCCGCTCAAGGATAACGGAAGCCATGTAATTAGAGGTTTTTGTTGAATGCAATTTACAATTTTGTACTGAAACATTGTGTTGAAAGAACATGAAGAGAGTTGTGATTGGAATAAGTGGTTGAAATTCAATGAGAGGACAGCTGAGTTACGACGCCATTAATTTGAGTTGGTGATGTGGGACCTATCAAGTGCACGCATTTGTTCGGGGTATATCCTTGTTCTTTGTTAGAGTACACAATTGTCTATCACTCTTTCATATGTGACAAAGACAGGCATAATTTAGAAATATGATTGCGTCGAATATAAAGGAGATATCTTTGCTGCATACCTTAATATCGCATGGCATGTAATTATTCTGCTTTGTAATAAACAATACAATATCCACACGCACCGGATTGAAAATGGTGGAAAGAATTCGCACTTAACAAACTGACTGGGTGTTGTGATGAAATTAATATATACGGATCTGAGTAACTGTCAAATTATGTGGCATTATTCTTGGGATAAATTAATAGTTTTGTGCAAGCCTGTTTCTACTCCTCTGGTAGTAGTTATCCCACCTATTCTCCGAGTTGGTCTTTCTTACTGGTGTTTCGTCTAGCGCTATTGTTGCGTATTTGGTATACAGCTTCAATCATATAGATGTTAAATGGATCGAATTCCATCTAAATTTTCTACCACGAATATCAAACACGTTTTTTGATTGTAGGCAAAAATAAGTTGCAGGACCTCAAGTAGAAGTCGGAGCATGTCTGGGTTAAACGATTGCCACTGAACACGGTACACAAAGGTTAGAAAAATCAGATTTTAACTACTAAATTTTTATTAATAATTATTTAGATGCGCGTGAGATTGTTCCTTAAGCATCTTCATTTTTGAAACTATTATACAAATGAGTTTAATGTAACAGCGTTTCGGTTTGTATTTATTCGTGGATCGTTCAATAAGTCACTAGAAAAAGATTTTTTTGATTTCTTTATTCAACCGCTACAATAAGGATGTGTTGACGTCCGGCGCCGTGCTTCCTCTTTCGAGGGAAGAGCGGGGACTCATATATTATCAATATATTTATATCATAATTCAAACTGAAACTAAAACTCAAAGTCTACATTCTCCGAATTCAAAACTCAAAATATATTTAAAACACTTCTATCTCTCAACTCTGCTTTTCTCAAACTGATTTTACAAATGAATTTTTTCTCTACTTATAGAACATAGTGTTCTAATTAACTGGAAATTATAACATGAACAAAACAAATTTTAACAAAGTCTCTGTGACTTTTAACTTGAATTAAATTTGGACGAAAATCAAACTTACTATGTTTTGAATGAATAAAAAGGTGCAGGTTATTAAATGTGCATGTTATTAAATGATATAGAATATTGTGAATGTTTATGAATGGAATGTATTAAGTGAGAATGTATTATATGTTAAGGGAAGTTTTTAAGGATGTGTAAGGAGATTCAGTGTTAAATTTAATAAAGGGCAGTATTCTGGAATACAACAGATGCATAATATCGTTAACGTCTTTTTCTTTTTTCAAGTAATCGATATTGTAACATCAAAGTTCAAACCTCTGACATTAACATTTAATATTTCGTTATCGTGAATGTGCTTGTATATGTTATTACTATTTTCTTCTATTATAGCCCCACGTTGGGCACCAAAATGTAACATCAGAGTGGTAATCTCCGATACTAGCATTTAATATTTTAGGTTATCTTGATATGAAGTTAGTTAGCTCTCGGGGAATGCACCGCCGATGTTAAATTACTGATCTTCACCTGTTAGTTCTAGCACGTTTCCAGTCAGGGGGAACTAGGTACTCGTTCTCTGTTCTAGTTTCATCTGAGCAGCTTTCCTTTTGTAGTTCGTCGCAAAAGCAAAAGTTACCAACACTTTTGGGGAATAACAATAAATGGTTACATGTTGGCTCTGGTAGGTTTCCTTGTGAGTAGGTTGTTGGCTTTGGCAGGTTTGCCGGTAGGTGAGTTATTAGCTTCGGTATCTACTATGGCAAGCAAGTTGATGTTTGCTTTTATTTGAACACTTTTATTTGTTTACTTTTATTTGTTTAACTAGGTTTACATTTACTTGTTTTCTTTTATTTAGATAGCTAGATTTAGTTTTATTCACCTACTACTCTAACCTGATCAAGACAAAAGACCCGCTGCACAAACGCTAAGGCCGCAATCTTTCGCTTGATTGATTAGTTCTACACTGCGAGTTCTGCCCAATCGCAACCACTCTTTTATACTGAAATTATTGGTAAGGAAATGCAGATGATGGATATTCTTCAGCCTGAACTATGTTCCAGAACGTATGTCCCAGTTCAAGGCTAATCGCTTGGCACATGTCATTCGCATTTCTTAATTATCATTAACGTTCACTTGGATGCAACAGCACCGGTTTAAGCATTCATTCAATTTGTAGTGGCAATGACCGAATCAATTATAGTACATTGCTCTACGTACACATTGTATCGTTCAAATCGTGTCATCCGATCGATTTGCGTTTCGTTGCTGTGTCTGTTCTTTCGCAGAACTCAGCATTTTGACTGACGCTCAATTATATCGTCGTTAGTAGCCTTTGAAAAGCACCGGTCGTATCATATATCTTGTAAGACACTTGTCTTTGGGCATGAAGCAAAAAATATTCATTCGAAATATGAGACCGTGTAGGTTCGCGGGCAGGTACTCGCTTGGTTAAGCAGAATGCATTTAGCGAGTGGCCTTGGCGAGTGGGTCAAGCTTTTGATTACATTGATATATGATAATTGTTTTGGCTGTGGAAGGTGGGTATGAATGGGTAATTATCGCAGCGTATGCGATATGAATTAATTACCCGTGAAAAAGACGGCTGCGCTTTGCTTTGGAATTAATGAGTAATCATATCCGAATTTTAATTGCCTGTGGGTAAAAGGCGGGTATTTCATTCCATGCTGAATGATTATTGGATGTGAGGATGCTAGGATATTAATTGTTTAAGAGGGGGTGTAAAGCGAGGTGTAGCAATATGGACGATTTTCTCTACATCCCAAATTATCCGTTCGTTGTCAAACGTTGGTTCGATTATTACTTTCTTGTGGAGTCTACTGTATGCATGTTTCGTCTACAGTAAAGTATTGATACAGGAACTCACCAGGATTCCGACATAAAAGTGCCAAAACAACCGTAAGGTTGACCACACGGCTATGTTTATTCTTTACAAAGAGTAAGCGCAGCACCTATCTTGCTAAGATTTTGTTGAATCCATATAATACACGAAAATATAATTACGAGAAAAACCAATGCAGCTGTCTAGTAAGCAATGATGCTCCCCAAAAACAAACAATTGTTGATACCACCAGAACTATCCCTTGGATGTTCTAAAGATTTATTGAACGAGCCTTATAATAGATCAATACACTTGTATGTAAGAAATTGAAATCAACTAGGTGTTGAAAAATGAATATAAAAGAAAAATAAAATTGGGTTTGATCTATCAAAAATTGCAACAAATAATAATAATAAGAAAGAAACACAAATACTAAATTAAAAGAAAGAGAAACATGAACTAAAAACGAAAAAAAAAAATAAAAGAACAAGTAAAACAACAATAAAATTAATATAAAAAAAAGATATCTAAATATTGTAAACGAAATTTAAATGAAATAAATTAAAAACAAAAAAAAAACGTTAAATATAAGTTAGATAAAAATAATTTAATAATATAAAATAATTTAATATAATAAAAAGACAGAAATAAATTGAGTTAAAGTGCAATTAAATTGAATAACTTAAATTAAAACAATTAATAAAAGGGATTGCAAATAAAAAAGAAAATTAAACCAGGACTAAACAAAAGAGCAAGACAATAGTACGGCGAAAAAAAAATACAAGAAAGAAATAGGTTTCACTTCCTGCTACAACATCAACCACACAGAATTATTGACGATCGGTCTTTAAAAAAGAAAAGAGCAAAATTCTCTTTAAATAATAAAGGAACCCCCTTTCTGTTTGACTCGATTTACACGTGTTTACAAAGTTGTATTTTTGGTTTGGTTTTCTCGGCTCGTCTTATAATGACGTATGACGATCCGCGTGAGCCTATATCAAATTAACTTTTCTATTTATTTTCGCGATGAAATTAAAAAGGAAGCCTAGAAGAAGTAAAGGATTCTGCCGACAGTTCTCTATCCCAAGCTGCCAACATGAAATTAGCCGCAGAAAATGCCAACTTGACTCTAAACGAGCATGCAACAAAATCTGAGAGTGGCCGTGAAAGAGCTAAAAAGCTCCTACAACCTGCTTCAAAACTCACCATAGATACAAATGAAAAACTCCATGAATTGCGCCAAATGCAGGAAATCTATCACCTGAAGGATGAACAGTTGGAGAAAATTAAAAATCTCATTAAACCCCTAAATGATGAGATGACACTATACCTAACAAACTTCCAAACCCAAGCTGATCGATTTAGATTGTGTAAAAGATATATGAACCGCGCATCTATGTACTAATCGTGTCCTCGCATTTTTATACTTAAAATATGTCGCCCCCATTCAAATCTGCATGAACGAAAACAAATGGCGATTTAGAATAGAAAACCACCTCTTAGAATGATTTTGCTTTTGGCGTGCAACGAACGCAATGTGCAATGCACTCTCAGAAGGGGAAATGGAATGGAATGAAATGTATTTGTGCTATTCACCTGACTAAGAAGTTTATTGATCCCCAGCGAATAGCCGTGTCTGCGGGAGGCCAAAGGACGCTGCGATGGCTCGGGACAATATCTGTAGAGAGAAAAAGAACTAAAAGTGGTCGATATTACCCAAGCGGTTTCGCGATGATGCAACAGCATCGTTTGCCCTGACTTAGCTGTTGCTAACCAAACATGAAATTGTGATTTCCGGCGGAAATCTTATGTGGTTTATGATATGATGTTGCCGTATGGCAAGAAAGGGCTGAATTCAATTATGCATGATCAGTATAGAATATTGAATTCAGGTTATCCGTCCTTTTGGGGTATACCTTTAGCAGGTGAAATTGGCCGACGGAAGGGAATGGGGTTGAAGTGATGCGCGGTTAGCGGCGAAATTGGGTTGAAATTGTGGGTTGGTTCTCAGCGTAATATAGAGAACCACCACAGCACCCCCCCCCCCCAGTGACGTAATAAGTAGGGGGCGGGGGAGTTTGGTGTGGCGTCGGAAGGAGAGTTATGTGCCTAGAGGTCTGGGTGGTCTAGTTTGCCCAGTAGTCGCGGTGCTGGGTATTGGAACTGTGGTGTTGACGAGTTCCTGGGTCGTGACGGGGCTTGGGTCGGTATTGTGAGTGGACCTGGTTGTTTCCGCGTGTGATGCCGGCAGGGGAAAGGTGATTGCGGTGCGGTCCACTGGCCTGTTGTAGGTCGCTTGGAGTAACAGGTGTGACGTCCGAGTAGGTTGGGACCTATCGGGAATATCGCTCGCATCCGCAGTGGCGAAGTGGCGTGTGCGAGATGGAGCAGCCTCAAGCCCGGAATTAATTCGCCTCCGCCGTGACGGAGTGCCGTGTGCGGGATGGAGGAGACCTGGGCCCAAGGTCGGCATTTTCCGTCCATACGTTGGTATGGAGAATTGTTTGCCGCCCTTGTCGGACGTGTGGGTTTGTGGGCACTGGCGTTGATGTTTAGTCTTAGCCGCTTCGGGTCGTATTGGGGTGGGTGGTACTGGGGAATTTCTTGTTTTTACCCACCCCAGCCCGTCTCCGCACTGGTCCCATGTGTGGCCTATACGGCTCGCAGCAACTTCGAATGCTAAGCACTTGGTGGTTTGATGTTGCCGGGTTCTTGGGGGCAGAGGGTTGGTGTGGTCCCAGATCTGTTCTCTTCTGGGACTCCCTCTGCTGGTGTGGTGACCTATTCTGTGGGTCCGGGATTACGTAGTGGTGGAGTGTAATTGTGTACATTTCGCAATATCGTCGGGAGAAATATTCGATTAGGTTCGATTAGGTAATGGAGATAAGTCATTATGGTACTATAGCTTTTGCGACGATACTGCACACCCCCAATTTACATTAAAAATCCTAATAGTACCAAAGAAGTCATCAAGACGCTTGAGAATGCCCTTGGAGACAGAAATTTTACCACGGACTCAAAAGGATCTTCGATCTCTATCAAGACGATGACTCTAACGGATCACGACATGGCAATAAGAAAACTCTCAGAGAACAAACAGGAGTTCTTCACATTCCAACATGCCCAGATAAAACCAAAAACATTCATCATAAGGCACATTGATCCAGCATGGACTACCGAGGAATTTACACTCGAAATCTTGAGGATATGCCCGTCAATGAAAATCCACAGATTGGACTACTTTCAAACCCCACACATGAGGGAGAATAATATTAGGAGCTTGCGAATCATACAGATCCCACCGAACGGTGATGTCACCCAACTTAAACAAATAAAATATTTGTTCACACACAAAATCACGATCGAGGAGCCACATAAACAGAGCATTCTCCATTGCAAAAGGTGTCAAGGATCAGGACACCTAGCAGTTGCGTGCCACCTAAGTGCACGATGCGGAAAATGTGCCGAACAGCATATACCAGGAGAGTGCAAAGTGAACCCGCCTGGCACAGAACCATCAATAATTCAGCAAACAAACGCCGATGGATCAACATCCACGAAAAAAATTACCATAACTTGCTGTAACTGCGGAGGCCCACATCCAGCTAGTTTTTCACAATGCCCCGAAAAGCTACGGATTCTGGAGAGACGTTCGTTACATACGGTAACTAATACGGCCAAACCAGCTGCAAAGAAACCCTTATCACCACAACCATCCCATCTCAGGGGGTCAGGAACATCATATGCAGAAATTACGAAAAGTTCCCGTAGCTGCCCGAAATCTCAACAACCCAACCCCAACGTTCTCAACCTGGATATCTTGGGATACATCAGGAGCCTGGAGACACTACTACCAACCTTAAAACACAGTTCCGAATTGGAAAAAAAGGTCAGACCTTAAATTTAATAACTTCCCACATCCTTTCCCTTAACGTATAACTTAACCCTTATCTGCCTCAACTCAGAGTCCATTTATTCCCACACCCGTAGACAACACCTCCGACTGTTTGTTGAAAAGTTCTCCCCAGATATTCTTCTGCTTTCAGAAACTTGGCTGAAATCCACTTCTCGAGTCTACATACCTAATTACACATTTGTGTCCAACCCACGAACCTCTGGCCCTCATGGAGGTACGGGAATCCTAATACATAAAAAATTCCAATTTGCTGAGATTAGATTTGCTAATATAACTAGTGTCGAATACACGGCTGTTAAACTCTCTGCCGAAATAATAAAGTACTGGTCTTGTCCTCCATATACATTCACCCTTCTCGTGAACCAAACTTCCCTAGTGCAGACATCTCACAAATAATCCAACAGTCTCTGCCAGCACCTTTCATAATAGGAGGAGACTGGAACGCACGACATACTGCATTTACGGCTGCCAACTCCTTGATCTCCTCCGACTTCATCCATATGTCTACGCAGACTGCCCGTTGCAACCTACTCGAATTTGCAGTTCAACCAAGTCAACAATCGATTTCTTCCTAAAGTCTACAGATAGCTATTCATCTAATCCTCCCACAGTGTCATTCATATTCCCTTCGGATCATGGCTCTGTCCACACCTCGGTTCAAATCCCCTCGCTTGAACCACTCTACACTCTGAATCCTATTCCAAATTTCACCAAAACAAACTGGAAAAAAGTCAATAAGGATATTGCTGCTAGCTTTTCAAAATTTTCCTTACCGGAATCTTCTAACCTGCCCCCTACACAAATTGACCAAGCAGCGGCCCAAATAGAGAAAATACTGGGAAATGCTCTCTTCAGCCATACTCCCACTATCGTTCCTCATAATCACTTAGGAAAACCCCTACCCAACCTACTCACAAAATTATTACGTATAAAAAAACAACTCCGACGAAAATTGCACACTAGCTACTCACCTTTTATTAAACAACAGATCCAGCTATTGACCTCCCTGATAAATGGACAACTAAAAGTTTTCACTAATCAGACCTACACATCCACCTTAAACAGTATCAAACCAAATCGCGATCTATTTAAAAACATAAGCAGACTAACGGGTCGCAAACTCAAGCCTCGAACAGATTATCTTATTCACCCAACTAATAATAACATCGTCCAGTCGGACACTGATATAGCAAACTGTCTCGCCGAACATTTCTGCAAAGTCCATAAGCAAAACGATACCCTCCCAGTAACAAATTTCCACGATACCGTGAACGATTACATTCCACGCTCACTGGAGCCATCCCTCACACCATTTATTACTGAATTCACCGAAACCAATAAAGCATCACACCCCGTAGGAATCGACACATTCCTAAGCATTGAAGAACTATCCGAAGTCATTACTTCACGTAACAATAAAAAATCGACTGGCCTAGACGGAATCCCTAACCTCCTATTCAAAAGACTCCACCCAGGCAACTTGCTCCCGTTTCTCGTTCTTCTCAAACACATAATAAACGCTTCACATTTCCCTAAAAGTTGGAAAACAGCGGTGATCGTCCCTATTAGCAAATCTGGGCCCTCCAAGTACCCGGATAACTTCCGTCCGATATCGCAGCTAAACTCGCTTAGCAAGATTCTTGAATGTAAAATCTACAAAAATCTTCTCTCATTTGCCAGGGATAACTCCCTCATTCAGAACTCTCAATTTGGCTTCCGCTCACAACACTCCACTTGTCATGCTCTGTTAAAACTGACACATGATGTGACGACCCACCTCCAAAACCAATCCCCAACGGTATGTGTCTCCCTAGACATAGCTAAAGCATTCGACTGTGTCTGGATCGCAGGACTGTTATACAAACTTCATTCAATGTATGGATTAAACATCCACTCCACAAAACTTCTCGCTTCTTACCTCTCTGATAGAAAGTTCATGGTGAAAATAGACTCAACTCTCTCGACACCTCATAGCATAACCGCAGGAGTTCCTCAATGATCCATCCTCGGTCCACTACTATACCTTCTTTATACATCAGACGCACCTCAGCCACTGTTACCCAATACAACAATGCTCAACTATGCCGACGACACCTTAATTTATTCAAGCAACAAGCTTGTCAAGGAGGCAAGAAACTGTATTAACAGATATCTCCCAATCCTGTCAGCCTACTTTACCAAGTGGAGAATTCAACTAAATCCAACCAAAACTCAGCTCATAGTTTTTAAAGGCAGAAACGCGAGTTGTACAAACAACACTATTCGCTGCCATAATAAAATCAGAATTAAAATAAATAACAATATAATTAAACCCTCCAAAACCTTAAAGTATCTAGGTATAACCTTTACCAACAATCTGTCATTCTCCGCCCACATTAAAAATACGATTCGTAAAGCCACAACCCAACTGAACCTCTGCAGAAAAGTCATGTACAAACCGAATGGTCTCTCTCCCAAAGTCAAATCACTTATCTACAAACAAATAATCAGACCCACTCTCACATATGCATGCCCGATATGGTACCATATCACACCCGCCCAAATGGAGAAGCTACGCATCTTCGAAAGGAAATGCTTCAGACTTATCACTGGCCTCAACCGACATCCTAACTCCCACAAATATTACAACAGTAGTTCGCTCTACTATGCCGCTAATATTGAACGTATAGATCGACGCTTCCTCGAGCTGTCCATCAAATTTAACGAAAATCCTCCCAATAATCCCAATCTGATAATAAATGCGCTCACATCGATTCCGTCAGACAACCGAGCTGCCTACCCGAACTGTCTCCACACCAGAACCCTCTTCACCTCTGGCAGGTTGGTCAACAACTCCAATGAGATCGTATACCACAATACTGAACTCTCACCTCACCAGTTTAAATATTGTAATATACAACCCTTCTCTAATATCTTGCATTTCAACGACCTATCGGAAAGTGTTCCCCCAACCCATATCCCCGACTCATAGTACCCACCCTAACCCAAATTCCACCCATCAACCACTATACCTCCCGCCCCACCCTACTCTAACTTATTGTAATAATAATAGATTTAATAATTAGATAAGCTAAGCTAAGCTAAGTTAAGTTAAGTTAAGCAAATTAGTTATAGGTTAAGTAAATAATTATATCCTGGTTTTCTGACCTTTTCCAGGAAGCCCCACCTACTCCTATCTTGTCCACCCATAAAATATATAACTTTATAATAATGTTTGAAAAATGTACTAGCAAGTATGTGTAAACGATTAAAGCTAAGATAATTATAAGTTATCTGTATTACTTATTGTAACAAATCATTTATGGTCAATAAATACAGAAATCTAAAAAAAAAAAAAAAAAAAAACGATACTGCAGAGCGTGTGATTCGAACCGACGCTATGACGGTTAGAACTACTAAAAGATAGAACCATTTTTAATCCAATCGTTATTCTCAATTACATTCAATTGACGTGGAACTGCTATGTTAATTTCCATGGTATATGGATTTGATGCTTTGCTTATTCGAACTTCTTTCCGTGTTTTTCACTATTTCCTTGTATATTTTGGGTGTATCTGTTTGAAAATCCACAGTATCTTCCGAGATAAAGAATCTGGAGGACAACTATTTCCTCATTCAGGGATGACCATGTCAGGGGGAACACTATGCAATGTTTGATACAGAACTGAACTCCGGACGTGTGGCTGATGGACCGGAATGAACAGAATATAAGTCATGACGGTACCTTTTGAGATAAGGAATTCCGGAGGTAAACTAGTTCCCTATTCGGATCTCCCCGGGGGGACTATATCAGGACGATCATCATACAATGTTTTAATAGAGAACCGAGCTCTAAACAACTTTCACTGCGCAATCGGGTCTGCCTGTCCTACCCTGTCAACGATAAATTAGTAACGGCATTCTGTATCATCAGGGGTGTTACGGCCACAACCACCCATCTCATAAAAATTACCCTTTTGGAGCTAATCTCCACCACTAACGGCGATACACGCCAAAAACATCCACTTAAAGGATGTGACATTTTACTAAATAAAAAACATTAGCCCATACAACAAATTGTCCCACATAAATGGATAGCAAGCACTAAACGTTCAATTTGCGCTAATCAATTAAACTCCAAGCAAATTGAACTAAACGTTCAATTTGCTCACATAAAAAACTTGGAAATATAATCATGGAACCAAGGGTTCACCACAACAACCCCTAAGAGCCAAATGTGCAGGCCAGATGCCGTCCTTCAAACAAAACCACTGAGTATCATAAAAGTTGCGCGCCAGCAATTTTATGACCCCTCAGAAAAATGGTTATCTAAAACCATTAAAACAACCAGCGCCAGTTTCCGTTTTAACAAAAGTAAGTTAAAACAAACAACAGGCAATAACACATGCTGAACGTTCACCTGGGCGCCATTGATCTTTTCTTTCAATCGATTTCCCACGGAAAAATCTTTGCCCATTCGGTTAAAGACAACAACAGGCGCAATAAACACACTATTGATTTTTCTTTATGTTTAATACCGAAAAAAGATTCAGGCGGGAAAAAGGAAGTATCCTTTGATCTGGCGAAAGGAACCAGATTTCGAAAAAAGAAATGAAAAAGGAGAAAAAACTAGACACGGTGGTTTTTCGAGTTTTTTGGCGGAGACGGCCATTAAGGGGGTTGGTTTCTTGAATCAGTCCAGAACGGACACATGAATTATTTTCCCAGAGTAGGGTTTTGAAAATTTGACGGGAACGGTCCGTGACGTGTGCGAGCCAAAATAAATTAAGTTAAAGTTGGTGTATAAAGTTAAAGGATTATAACTAATAACAGAAGTGTAACTGAGAGAAGATTTAAGCGATCGTCACAAAATAAATTAAGTTAAAGTTGGTGTATAAAGTTAAAGGATTATAACTAATAACAGAAGTGTAACTGAGAGAAGAGTTAAGCAATCGTCACAAAATAAATTAAGTTAAAGAAGAGAAAAAGGTGTTTTATTTCCAATCTGTGTGTGTGTGGTGTGCAAAGTGGGTGGTGTCGATAAAGACTATTACAGGGGCATGGGTTTCGCTATTAACGATATAGACTCCAATATCAAGCACTCGTCTCGACACTAAACTCTTCAAGACGATCCGCTCTTCTCTCGACTCTTCACTTCTCCAAATGGCCATCGACGGCTTTTCAACTAGGTGCCAAAACAATTGCCTCAATATGTGCCAAATGTCACTCAATCACCTTATGGGGTGGAATATATGTGTGCGTCGTTGCACGGGTTCTACTCCTACCACCATAGTGTTACGCCCGCTATTCTCACTAATTTGGAGGTAAACGTTCGATTGTGGCTTTGTTGATAATGGAGCGGAAGATCGATTTGTGGAATGTAGTGCCGTGGATACGGTTCTATCAATCAAAAGAGAATAAAACACATTTTTTCCTTTTTTTATTTTTCAACTCAACACATCGTTTCAAATTAATTTTATTGTAGGATAATTGCAGCACATAACTATTTTGTGTACATATCTTGTTTATTTATTAATATTCTTATTTATTTCGTTCAACTTTCCGAAGGCACTCACTCCCGTTTCGTTACACGTACATAAAAATTTTCAACTGAACTATTTTACTAGCACCGAACGGTTGAAACGAATTCGAGTTACATTCCGACTCCTTTTAACGTTTTACGTGGAGGCCAGACTCGCCTCCACGGAATCCGATCTGCGATTAATTAGATTACCGAAAACCACAGCATATCATAATTTATTCGATGCGTCGGTGCCCAACAGGGGATGATTTCATATCTATGACGTGTGGATGTGCACGTACACATATATGTTGCCTCGCATGCTCATGTGATATGTCCATGAGCATGCGAAGCGTGGATATAGAAATTCCATCAAAGGAAATGCTACACATCGTGTTCCTAGCTGGGCAAACATCATGAAGGAGATGCTTGGGTGTTGCAATCATCAGCAACGGTGTAGGATCGACCGATATATCCATGAATGTGCCTTGCCATGCACGTGTGTGGAAAAATTCTTCCCTCATGTGTGCATGGTCAAGATCAAGAGTTTATATCGTTACATAATATCGTAGCTGAATTGTAATTCAGGGCACGCCCACTGGTGCCAATGAATTTGCTTGTCGATCGGTTTACCGACCATTAAGGAAAGAAAGGAAAATAAGAATTATCTCCCGTGGTATGTGGCAGACACATTAGGAGGTATTTCTTTGGTACGGTTTGGGCAATGTTGGTTGCTCTATGTGCAACCGAATTGCATTTAAGGAACATGGTGCGTTTCGTGCGACTATGCCCCTGTGGTGAAAGTCCGTTGTTGCTGATGAAATTTTATGCCAGCGAGAGTTAATGCTTCGAAGAATTTCTTATATTATAGGTACGGCTATGGAAGGTAAGTACACGCTTTTTATGTGTTTTAGGGAACTATTTATTTATCATAGCTGTAAGGTAAGCAGTGACGTTCAATGGAACTGCCACAATACTTATTTTGTAATCATTTTGTACGCCCTAGATGGCGGTTTTTACGTAGGTAATGGGAAGATGATTGGTGGCGTTCAAGGGAACCGCCACAACCATCCCCCGTAAACGCTCCGCCCCCCGCTACGTTCCTATTTCTTAATCAATCAACGTATATCACCTATACAATCGGTTCGTGACCTTGGGATGTTATGTGATAGGTAGCTCTACTTCATCCCACATATTAATCACATTATCCCCAAGGCCAACTATGCCCTTGGTTTTATGAAACGCTGGTCGAAAGAATTCTCTAATCACTACGATTCCCTATCGCTCTATATAGTCTTTATCCGTTCTCTTCTTGAATATGCTGGTCACATCTGGTGTCAAGACTACTCGTTCCATATTCGCAGGATCGAAAGCATTCAACGTGGTTTTTTTTTTCGTTTTGCCCTCCGAGAACTGAATTGGGAAAATCCTTTGATTCTACCCCCCTACACAAGCCGTCTCCATCTAATTCACCTTAACACATTTGAAGAGTGCAGAATTCATGTCTTCATCCACCGTCTTCTCTCTCTTTCAATCAACTGTTCAAGCCTGCTCTCCTCCATCACATTTTCCACTAACTCATACTTACACCCTAGCCTCCGGCCTATCCTCGCCCTTCCATGTCCTTCCACTTTAACTATTGTCTATCCATCTTTGTTAAGTTCCCCATTCCCCAGTCTTTAAGTTACTGTAAAATAAATCGATTTAATATACATTCTTGGAACATCTTCGTTGGCTGTGACAAATTTTTCAAGGCTCTACGAGCTTAGTGAAGTGCTTGCACCTGCTAGATCTATTGGGTTCTACCACATGAAATGTCCGATTTTATAGTAAAATTTAAAAGCCAATATTAGTTTTCCGTAAATTTTTATTCAATCAAAATAGGATCCGTTGCGATCTATGATCTTCTTCCAATGTGATACAAGGTCAAATATTCCTTTTTCGTAGAAGTGCTGACTTTTGGAGGCAATGAAATCTTTAAATGCTTTCATGACCTCTGCTCGGTTTCGGACGACCTTCTGCCGCCAAAATAAATCCAGATTACGGAAAAGATGGTGCTCCGTTTTGGAAATGTCAGGAGAGTATGGTGGATGCGAAAGAATTTCAAATCCCAACTGCAACAGTTTTTGCACCGGTACTTGTGAGGTTTGGGGTTTAGCATTGTCATGCAAAAGGATCGGGCCGTGCCTATTGACCAACACAGGTTGATTTTCAGCCAATTTGGCATGCAAAATGGTCATTTCCTCGTAATATTTGATAGCGTTTATCGTTTCCCCTGGTTGAGGAAACGAAAAGTGAATTGGTCCTTTCGATGTCCACCAAATTGTCGCCATAACCTTTTTTAGCTGAAGATCCGGCTTTGGCGTATGTTTTGGTTTTTCACCAGCATGCAACCACTGCCCAAGTCTTTTACGGTTATCATGCAGAATTCACTTTTCATCACAGGTGACTCTCCTGTGCACAAACGGTTCAGTTTGGTTTGTTCATCTAAGCGGTGCGCAGATTTCCAGGCGGCTTAGTTTTTGGGATTCGTTCAGTTCATGGGGTGCCCACTTATCGAGTTTCTTTACCTTTCCTATAAGAGAAGGGTGTCGACTTATTGTCATCGGGGATACTCCCATGCATTGTGCAATCTCCCGCACCGATTTCGTTGGGTCCGCATCCACCGTTGCTTTTAAAACATCGTCTTTAACTAACGTTTCCGGCTTCCCAAGTGGTTTATTTTCGAGTCTGAAATCTCCCGAACGAAACTTTTCAAACCAACGTCGGTTCGAATTTGAACTGCCGACAGCATGGTAAACAATTCCTAGAAAAAAAAAAACTGTACTTGTAAAGCACCCTAAAATGTTCACACGTCAAGCACATGTACCACTTTACTTTATAAAAAAAGGAAATTTAACGTTCTGGCACAGATGTTCACTTGAGAACTTCATATTTCCGACTGAGCGAAATTCTGTTAGTTTGTAGCGGTTCTGCGAACCGCACAACCAACTATTTGTCGAGATGTCCTTTCTGCCAAGGAACATACTTACCTTTATTCCTTACACATGCCCACAGACACGTGTCCCAAGAGTCATGGCCATTCCTGAAACAAGCAACAACGTTGAACCCGATACCAAAAAGCAAGGAACTTAACGTTCCAAAAGCTTCCAATATCGAGTTCATACATCATACCTGAAACAAAGGTTAGGTGAGGATTGCAACGCATTCATCCATCATATGCAAAAACAATTGAAAAGACAGAAATGCAGCGCATTCCAGAAATGCACAATCTTCAATTCCGAACATCTGCACGATGTTTCCATGAAATACCATGTCGGTAAGTAAACCAAACAAGGGATACATTCTCGGGTAGCTAAATTCAATTAGCGCCTAAATCCCTCGCATGAACTAATGCTAAGGCACACTTGTTCAAACAAAACGATTCGCTGCGCCGCTGATTAGCAGCCATAGAGCCATAAACTCTAAACACTATCCCAGATAGATGTTTATGAGTGAAAGGCAAACAAAAGAATTACATTCCTTGGTTCCTATCCCATCTGAATTGCATGGGACCCTTTTCTTCATGCCAGATGTGTTGGATAAACAAAACCAGCGAAAGATCGGAGAATAAGCGGCGGCAAACGATCTGTAATGAAAAGCAAAAAAAAAAAAAGATACCGACCACCAGCAGCGAATGTACTGATAATGATCACGGGGAAGATTTATCCTTTTTTAGATTCGATGGGAAATTCTCCTTTTGAGATGCAAAGGGAAATTTTATGCTGGTAACAGATACGATGGGAAAATCTGTTTGCAGACAGGATGCAAGTTTTTCTTTTGAATGGGATATTTTTTTGGATAGGGACAATGAGTCTGGCAAAAGAGTGGCACCGGAAGGTCTCTTAGGAAGTCAAGAGTCTACTGCGAGCATCCGAGATAGTACAATTAGAGAAACACGAGAAGGAGGTCGGCCTGCGCGAGTGTACAAACGGAAGGTAGCTACTGGTGTAACAAGAATCCGACAGTTAAGCCGTTGAATGCTGGATGTTTGAAAGAACTATCTGTTATGTAAAAATCGTTTAAGTGTTTCCAAAAGTAAATTGTATAATGTGTGTAAAGAATTATCTGTTATATGTAAACTCATTTAAGTGTTTCACCACAATTGAAGGGAAGAGTGTACTAGTGTAACGTTGCTACTTTAAACATTTCATAAATAAAAGGAAATTTAATAAACGCTTCCTACAAAGAATTTGACAGAGTTTCATTCGTGTGCTGAATTTATTTTTCGTGTGTAGTTGGAGAACAATGTTCGGCGGAATACTTCGACGTAAAGACACAGTGACATTTGAACCACACAAATATCCGCCAAAAGTTCATGTGGTACAACCCAATATCTTAACTAAGGAGTAAATAAATCATCTCCTGACTTTTGCTGATAACGCGGAGCGGATCGCTATCGAGCACGGTCATTTATAAGAATCGATGGGTAACAAAATATTCAGTTTTGCGGATGATAGATAGTACACATATTTTCTCATTTTCAAATGACCGACCGATGAATGCATCAACGTCGCATCAGCTGAGACGTAGTCAGATCTGTGGCGGTTCCGCCAAACCCCACGGCTCGCTTTCCTAAAAAACCCCCATAACCACAACCCAGTCTGCATAAGCTTTCGCTAATGCAATCCGGATTAGCATCTTAAATGCTTCACGCATCAAATAGATCCAATTCATATAACCTAAAAGTATCTGTGAGAGAATTCTTACCTGCATTCATTTATTTGAATTCAAAATTCCTCTTAAAAATTCTGTTCCAAACAGCATATCCCTGAAAAGAAAACCTCGGTTCACATATCATGTGACCTTCACCAGGGATCATAAATATTGCGCCGTCTATTTTCCAACTTCGCCATGTGCACGATAAATTTCTTTATGTACACATTGGCCGGCGACCTTTTTCTCCCAGCAATAAAATTCTCTGATTCGCACAGTGTGCAAACCAAACCAAATACGCATCCCGCGTCCCTTGGCATCAATTGAATTCAAAGCATAAACAATGAAAATATAGAATCCGTTTCCCACAAACGGATTTCCCTGCATATACAGATGCTAGCTGGGGATTTGTTTCGTCCAACAACCCATTAGCACCTTTCCCAATGTCTATTCGTATATCTACACATCATTCATCTAAGACTTTTATGATGCCCTCGTCTCATCTTTTCTTTTACCACATTTGTTCGCTGTATCGTCGTCTATTTATTTAGACGCGATCCACTTTATAGACGACGATCTTTTTGATCCTTTTGTCTTTACCACCTGTCTGCTCCGTTTACCCATTGCCCTCGAGCACGTGTAAACCACACAGATCTGAACGATCGCACACATACCACCAAGAGAGACTACGTTTCTCTGGTGGTAGGTAAAAAGGATATCCTTATTGGAGATGATATCTACCAGACACCATAAACTCACCCTAAGAAGCGAATCATCTCTGCACGAGATGATTATCGCTGAGTCTTATTACATCCGTTGACCACGCTGGTCACGCGTCACTCCCGCTCTCCACCGGCAGCGGAGACGCGTTCATAAATGTCCTGAAGTCGAGTTTTTGATAAAGTTTTAGAAGTGCAGAAGTTGATCGTATACAGTGGAGTGTTGCATCCACTTTTGTAAGCCCGTCGATATTTGTAGTTCGGGACAATCGTCTTCAAGTACTAATGTATTCTGAAATAAACTTCAAATTTAAAACTCAAGTGTTTTTCGTTATGGTGACACAAAATACCAATCACCAGTCATTGTCTTTTTGTGAAGATAAACTTTTGGTGTGGCCGTGCATCCTTCTGATGACGAGTCACATACACAGTATGATAGTCAAGTATATATAAATGACAGAGCTCTTTTTGAACAACATACACTAGCGTTTACTTTCCCGGCTGCAGTTCCTGAGTGTTTGTGTGTGCTTCTTTTTTCTCGACGAACAGTTTAGTTTACGGCGGACCTTATAGTGATGATGGAGGAGGAAGGGAATCAGTGCCGTACGCCGGCGCCACATACTTCCTACCCATAGATCCACTCTGAAAAGCAGCTTGTGATGAATGGCCAGACGAATCTAGAAAATTTGCTCGACGTCACGGTCTGTGAAAATGTATCGTGTCATGAACGTATATTGAACATCGCCAGGTTCATCACTAGACTATTTTTCAGAGCCAACAATATTTTACTCCGGCCCAACCTCTTCTCAAATTAAACTCGCGCTTGAATATTGCTCCCTTGTTTGGTGCTCTGTTCCTAAGCATACCCCCGACCTTCTTGACAACGTACAGAGACGGGCGATCCGCATGATCGAGGACGCAGCGCTGACATCGGGACTGCAGTCACAACAACAGTCGCTGTCATATCGAAGGCACGTGGTGGACCTTTGTGTGGTCTACAAATATTATCACGGGAATTTTTTCTCAAAGATTGGTGATATTATCCCGCGATATAAGGTTTACTTCGGCTCTACAAGAGTATCCGACGGATCCCACCAATTTGCTATTTATCTTCCCGCGATACATACATTTTCGTTCCAAAACTCCATCCACTACAGAACGGAAAAGCTGTAGAATTCCCTCCAGGTGCGAGTGTTTCCGGCGCGTCACAACCTGCAACTGTTCAATAAGAACGCCAACAGCTTTTTAGTGGCATCTCGGGGCGCCGACTCTGGGTTATGGGTTCGCCTCTCCTGAGAGAAGCATATTAAAAAAAATATCTTTTTAGAATCTAAGAAGTTATTCTCATGTCACCACCTTAGTTTCTTGGACCTATAGCGATATGCCACAAAGTGAAGAACTTGATTCGAACCCACGCTATGAAAAGGCTAGAACCGAAGTAACAATATATCAGACCGCTCCAAACTGGTACCAGTCGCTACATTTGTTGTAGATTCCTACGTTTAAAGCTTTGGTATATGATTCTGATGATTTCTCCTTCTATGCTCTTTTGGGCTGTGTTCTTTACTATGGTTGCTTTGGAATTGTCACAGACCCTTCTTCTCGGATTTTTAAAATATTATTTAAAAGTGGTTTCTTCTTTGAGCCAGCTTCGATGGCTGCGGTTACTGCCAACCGGTTCTTGCACTATTGACCAAGTGCAGCAATTGAATGAATAATTTCAATACACACCGTAGCGAGATTGGCAACTCATGTTTTTAACTTCTCATTCACGTATTCAGGTTTGGCACAAAGAATTTTGGATGAGAAGACGGAATTGAAATTATCTTTTTTCATGATCCGTCTGAGTACGATGTTCAACACATTCGGCAATGTAGTCTCTGAAGTTACAACTCTGTCGTCATCTTTGAAAATTGGTACCCTATTCATGATTTTAATAGTATGCTTGAAAATCCTGAGATAGGCAAAGAAATATGATTTGTTTTATGTGTTATGAACTGGGGTAGTAACTAACAATGGGGTTATGACACCAACACTTATGAACTTCATAAAAATCTTCTTTCGTAAAAACGGCATTAATCTTGATGTATGGAAATAATTTATTTGTCTAGCTGATATTGTCCAAATGACCGTGGATGACTTTCAAAATCGGTGTCTTCTTGCCCAAAAGGACCACTGTTCTATCTCAAGGAGAGGAACAAATAATTTACTTTTGGCGAGACATTGTCAGCCTCGTCGGTGAAATATTTTGAGAACTTATCTATGACACAGTTATCCCATTTCTAAGAAGTAGTCTGGCATTCAACATGAGTTTGTTAGCTGTAACCATTTTGAAAATGTCAAATTACGGACCCGATCAATTTAAGAACGAAGCACGAGTACACTACATGATGTCCTAGACTAAATTGTGGTTATATTGTCGGCAAATCCACCACTGAATGTATAAGTGTATGCATTTATATGACAAGGATAACCTTTTTCAAACCTATACAAAATTTCATACCGCAAATTGTAAGTGCCCAAACTCGTAAAGGTATATAATGCTTACAAAAGCCGTTTTCAGAGCAATAAAAACTAGGTGGTTCACTCTGCTTCCTTTTCTTATACGATATTTCCTCATAAACACTACACAAACCCTTTTCCTTTATCCAGTGAGGGTTACATTTTGTAATGTTGTGTGAACGTTTACTTACCTTGTAGATCATTGAATAAATACATAACTACCACCTGATTCGGGGAGGGAGAACAAGAACTTATTGATAGTCCCACTGAGAATTGGGCAAATTCAAATAATCCAACAAGTGTTATACGTTCGAAGGGAAGGTTTCTAAATAAGGACAGTGATTTACTTCACCAGATAACATGGAATTCAATTTGGGCCTTGATGATACTGCGATAGAACAAAAGTGTCATTTACGAAAGGCCCGAAATGAGTTATAAATTGTTAGAGTCGATAACCGAATAGGCTAAATGGCTACTTACACCCCAGAGAATGCCATTTGAGAGAAATGAATGTATTTGCTACGTATGCGAGATGTGTGAATAAATAACACAAAGCTAACGACGGGGCATCCGTTGAGGATATTCTGGTGCTGGGATTTGCCCGAATGGGATTACTGTCTTTTCTAATTAACAAATGAGGCGTGATTTTATTGAAACTGGTTGGTTTTATGTATTTTCATGTCATTTTTATTACAAGCTCACGGCGTTCGGCCGCTTTCACAGTTTTACCCGCAAATTAATAGTATCTTTAACTTTTAACTATGGACACACGGTCTCACGGACCACTCGCAGTTTGCAATTTACGCGTTTATCCTGTTTCCCACGCTCATCGCTTCTAAGGCGCTCAGTTATTTCGGTCATAGGTGTGAAACGATTGCCAAAGCGGTATCATCACATGCAAGTTCTGCAACCTACTGGACTTCATAAATACATTGCGGTCTCTAAGACCTCGCTGTCTTTGTTTCTTTTAAATTATTGTGCTTCAAAATGTATAAGAATAAACAACCAAGGAGGGATAAAACAAACCGACCGTCAAGGTCATTGCTACAAGAGTTACCAGAGCGCCCAAACAAGATATTACGAATGGATGACCCTACTTTCGAAGATGAAGCGAACAATGTACTTTTAGCATTGAATCAATTCGATAACGAGGAAAACTTTAATGGACGTTTAATGTCTAAAATGGATTTTTTACTAAACCATGATAGCGATCAATGAGAGGAAGAGCAAAATTCTAGCACTGACTGTCCAGACAATGTAAGTTCGATAATATATCAATTGCAGAACTGCAAAGATCATCACCGCGATATTATTATGGTGTAAACCGCTAAAGGACGGCTTATGATCCAACTATGACACTCAGAACTGCTCGGCACAACATAGTTACCATAAGACCTATTTCATGCATGACTGATGAAAGAAAGGATCTCTATTGACACAGAAATACCATAGATTGTTTTGATTCAGTAAATTCAAGCAGCAATGTAGACCTGTGGGGAGGAAGTATGTACCGGCATGGGTACTTGATTCACTTCCTCCTCCATCATTCACTCCACTGTCCAACAATGTTCCGCCAAACCGAATTGTCAAGGATTAAGTCCAAAATGCATCAAGACACGCAGATGCCGGCCGCGAGAAATAAAACACCGACACACAGGTTTGTTATTATTAACGTTCAGGAGCACTGTTTATTTAATTTAGTTAGATCGTTATTTTAAACATAATAATGGTAGCAGCTACACCGAAACACGACACACACGTTGGTTTTAATTATTTCTAGGACCATCATCATCATCATCATCATCATCATCATCATCATCATCATCATCATCATCATCATCGGCACTACAACCTGGAACCGGTCTTGGCCTTATTTAGCAAGTCCTGAGGCTTGTTAAATTTTCCATAATGATTTGTTTTTTTTTTTTCGGGCAAGGTCATCAGTCTTGCGCCAGAGGCTCCCCGACGGGGAATCGAACCCCGGTCTCCCGCGTGACAGGCCAGTATACTAACCAGTATACTTTTGAGGAGCTTATTTCTAGGACCACTACTCTTATTATACGACACTGACTCCGAGGTATATTCCGGGCCCACCGGAGCGCGGGAGTTAGCATGATCATGGCGGCCAGCGGATGAAATTCGACTCATTGTGTACCAGCGTACCGGCGCGAGGTACGGTGGAGGTTGACGACCCGACCAACTCGATGGTTGAATGACGACTCCGTTATATACATGCGCGACTCCGCCGTGACGGAGTACGGGTGTGGCATGACCATGCTGGTCTGCGGATGGTAAAGGACTCCGTGATTCAATCCTCGTTTTGAGGTGAGTTTGGTGGTGTGGTGAAAAGGAAATGAAATTTCCTTTGACCAGTGACCAATGGAAAGCGATCTCAGGTACGCGGTGGTGTATGTGTGTGTTCGTACACATCACCGTGTTCATCGATGCGTTTTCCCTGAAACGAGGAAAAGAAGAGCAATGGTGAAGGGTAGGATGCGAGTATTCGCTTTTGTCCGATGGTCAAAGAGCTGCCGCGGCCGTGGAAATGCCAGGGACATGTGGTATGCACATGTACGGAGGAGTTGCAGTGGTGGAACATGGGTGCCTAATGGCCGGGAATCTATGGTGCATATGCACGTTACAGAATTGTTTTTAGGGATTACAGGGTCGATTGCGCTAATTGAATGCGGCCGCTGGTATACTACTGCTGGGCGAAAAAGGTCGCCGGCCAATGTGTACATTAAGAGAATTTATCATACACATGGCGAAGCTGAATAATAGACAGCACAATGTTTATGGCCACTGCTGAAGGTTATGTTGTATGTAATTCAAATCCTTTTGTTAACAGGAATTCGTCTAGGGAGATTTGCTTGGCAAACAATGGTGGACTATGAATGCTCTTGTAGATGCAATTCTGTTTAGGAATTTTATGTAATACTTTTATGCATTAATGTCCTTGGAAAAGGAAATATTTTCAGGTGCCAATGCCATTGCATTGGCGGGAGACAATGGGACTTGAGTTGCGGCTATTAGGTAAGCGGGCCGTGGGGTTTGGTGGAACCCCACAGACCTCAACTAAAATAATTAGATATGGTAGAACTCATCAAAAAAGGAAACGGGGCAGAGGGAAGGCCGACTTGCGAGACAAGGACAAGTATGTCCTTCATGATCTCTCTGTCTTCTGGCTACCTTGCGACGATCAAAATCATCCACATCTGTAAGAATGTTACGCTCGGTCGCGGGATATCTGAAAAATAAAAGTGGGGAGGTATCTAAAGATAGTGTCTATAGGATTACAGGGGTTTTGGTTTCGGTAGGAAGGTGGAAATCTTCAACAGATACCTCTAGACTGAGCCAGAGGCATGTCCGATTTTTAGCGACTAAAAGCACCTCCCACCATCCCCACCAGTCCCGTAGATCCCCGCGGAACTTTCTTTTAGATATTCCATCGCGAGGAGGGACTAATTTTAATTTTAACAAGTATTCCTATAGTTTAGAATTTGGAAATGTTACATAATTAAAACCCCCCGAATCATTGAGCTGATTCGCGTCTTTAAATCCCACATACCAGTTCCCTACATGAAACCACCATCATCCGTCATGCTATTTGCTAACAGCAAAACATTGGCAGACGACGCTGTTTCGACATAGTGGAGTTTGTTCCTCGCATCCACAAATTCCTTTTCACATTACGATGCAAAAGTTTTCCCAAGCCAGTGTTCCCCTTATCATGTACAAAAAGTACAAGCTATTCACTGATGACCAACATCCAGTGAAAAGTATACATGAGTATACTTTTCAACCTTCTCCAATTCCCCTCCTCGCAACGCACTATAGTAATTCTGCTAGTTCTAAGAATTACCCAAACCTGTAAACGAGGATCCACAGTATATCCTTTGGTTTTGCTTTCCGTTGCAAGCGAAACCAAATCATCCCCTAACCCAAGCTGCTCTCCTTTGCATTTTTTCCATTCTCTCTGGGCTCATTGACTGTTGAGTGAATTACCGAGAGTTTATTTGCGTGTAGTTTGGTGCGGGGGGGGGGGGGGGGGGGGGGGTGCGATCGTAAATGGACCAGCGCTATAAAAGGGCGCGAATGGGGAGAGATCTGTGGGGAAGAAGTATGTGCCAGACACAGGCGCTAGGTTCACTTCCTTCCTCCATCATCCACTGAACGAAAGTTCCGCCGCAATTATCCACGAACAAGAGAACGAAACGCAGCCACGTTGGTTCACAACCAGGAGTAAAGGGAAAATGTTCTCAGGAACGGCCCAAAACACCCAGTTGGTCACCAGAAATAAAACGCACTGTCCACCAAAGGTGAGAAGATAACTAAAACACTGAATGATTTTTAGTCGGAAAAATGTTCTCTTTATTTAATTAGTTGATAGATATCTTTTGTAATTAAACAAACGTACACGTATATTAGATGTCCCCTGGAACTATCTAAACACTTCACACTATTTTACAGCGAGTTTGAATATTTATTTGGTGTACACTATTAGTTAACTAATTTGTAATTACACAATACGGTACGAAGCAGCTGAAGGAGGAAAAAGTTAACTGAAACAAAGTTCGCACACATTTGCACTATTGTATTTAAACAGGGACAGAAAAGTTAAGCAATACCGAGGAACTCGAATTTACTACGCCAACGACTCCGTATATTATCGCGTCCCCGTGCGCATCGGGGAGCGGAGGTGGCCCGACCTGCGTGGTCGGCAGATACAATTGGACTCAGGGATATTCGGCTCGTGCAGAGCCGACTCGCTAATGGGGTGAGCTCAGTGGTGTGGTGAAAAGGAAATGAAATTTCCTTTGACCAGTGACCAATGGGCGGCGATCTCTGGGACGCGGTGGTGTACGTGTGTGTTCATACACATCATCGTGTTTATCGATGCGTTTTGCCAAGGATAAACGGAACCTACAACGAGGGAAAAAGAATAATGGGGAAACGACCTAAGGCATCGTTCGGTAATGAGGGTCCGCTGAGTAAATAGCAGCCACTCATTAGATGCAAAAAGGGATTGCGATAATTTATACAATAGAGATCGTATATCATCTCTCTGCCGACTGGGAGAATCGGGGTCTTTTGTTTGCATATGTTTATGCTATTGAATCCAATCCGGCGGCTAAGCGCACCGTTTGTGATTGTTTGAGGATTCAAACAAAGAAGTATTTCCGAGAGAAGTGCTTGCAGCTGAATCAATAATTGCAAAACTTCGGAAAGTTATTTAGATGGTTACACAATGACGGTTGTGTATACCATCTGTGTCAATTATGCATGGCATCTATGGCGACGCCAAGATCGAACTCTAGTGTGAATATCTACACTAATGGGAAATTCGGTTCTTGGTCGCTAATGCAGAGATGCATTGATACATGTATGAATGCCCATGTAGGAAAAATTCTTTACAGGCATTTCCAGGTAATGCATTGAAAGCATTAATTATCCTTGGGAAGGAAATGTTTTGCTGCGGGGAGATTGCGGTGCAGGTGTGGGAAGGTTGGAATTTGCCTGGCAACCGAAGGTACCGACTAGGTTTTGGGATTCATGATAAGTTAGGAAAGAATTCTTATAGGAAATTTGTATGCGAAGAGATGCATAAAAGGTAAGAATTCTTGTACAGGGACTTTTAGGTTATACGTTAGATAACCTAGATGCGTAAAGCATTTAAGTTGCTAATGCGATTGCATTAGCGAAGCTTATAGGGTTGGGTCGAAGTTATGGGGGTTCTTCAGGTAAGTAACAGTGGGGTTTGGCGGAACAGCCACAGATCAATCTGGTGTTTGCGAATTTAAAAAAAGGCAGTCCTGGCCGTCAGGGGGGGAAAATAAGTTTAAAAAAATGAAAGTGAAAACGTTCTATAATTGATTAATGTATTATAGCCAAAACAAAAACAACTTATTAGTAAAATAAATGTAAAATAAATTAAAGTGACAAAGTTCGATAATAGAACAATTGTTTAATTTATTATACACAAAAGAAAAAACAACTTATTTGTAAAATAAATATAAAAGAGAAAACAACTTTTTAATAAAATAAATGTAAAATAAATGAATGTGAAAAAGTTCGATAATAAAACAATTGATTAATTTACTAGAGACAAAAGAAAAACAATTTATTACAAATGTGAAAGTCTTAAAATAAATGAAATAAGAAAGCGAAAAATAAAGTTGCGTATTTGTATTCAGACAAATATTTCACAATAAGTACCTTTTCAAATAAGGAACAGTAACTTGTTAGTGTTTAGCTGGCGAAGTTTCTAAATCAACATCTGCAGCTCCTACAGGAAAAACTAGCGAGGACTGGACAGCGGCACAACACACTGAGTACCTCCTGGTTTGTTATATTTTTGTTTGTACACAAGGAACACCTTGTAACAGATAATGGCAACCGACAGGCATCCTAGAGTAGTTGTTGCATCTACTGAAGAGTTTCCATTCAAAAACTTAAAGTCTTTTCATTTGTGCCGAAGATAAACAAGACCATTTCGAAAAGCGTACTAAATTCCATATCGGATTAGCTGCTTTCAGCAGAGGAGTTTAACTGTGGGGTCAACCTTGTTACTGCATTTCAAAATGTTGTGTGGCTGCTTATACCGACCGAGGGCCCTTTGAAGGATGTGGGCCACATCCTTGATGAAATTCATATCGAGGTATAAATGTCTTGCCGTCTATTCGTAGTACCTCCCATTTGTATTCGAATATTCTGTGGAAATTTAGAATTCGGTTGGGAGTGTATAGTACTTAGAATAATGGCGACTGCTTTAGTTTCGTTGAGTCGAGTATGGTGGAACCCTTTTTGGGATTGTTATACTCTTCTGTCGCCTTGAAATCTAATCATGAAAGCTTCAGTTATTCATGCTGCATATCTGGGACTACGTTTTTGATTCTGTTGCAATGTTTACATTATAACGATGCAACTGACCCCACGGAAAGGCTAAAGAGCGATAAGCTCGAAGCGATTTATTTATTTATTTTTTTTGTACCTATTTCCCAACACTTATATGGAGTTTGCGATTGTATCACTATTGAGATGTTGGTAAATCTTCCTGCCTGGACTTGTAGCGCTCTACGAACGCACAATTCCGCGCAGGTAAGGTTCCTACCTTCAAAGAACTTACTTACCTGATAACGCAGCGCACGTGCCCACAGACGCGTTCCCCAAAGTCCCACCATAGGGCCTGCAACTCGTAGCCAACGTTGAGCCCGACATAATTGGTGACTACGACGTGATCTTGTACACACAGCATACACTTCCCATAGTAAAGCAGAACTTCACACACGGTCACAACTTCCGCATAGAGCCCAGCCTCCGACGTTTTCTCGTTTCTCTCTCGTTCGTCCGTCGTCCGCATACGAATCTGATCGTAACGAAGTTACTGCGGCGGGAGTGTGTAGCGATTCTAACAGATGCACACGATTCACAAGCGAAATAGTGAAGAACACGAACGAAAAATGGAATAAGAAAAATACATCAGAACCGTATACCAAGCGATAAATAACAAAAAAATAATTCACACCAGTGGAATATACTCGAGTTTGGAAATCAAATTCTAAGCACGGTCAGTAACCTGGTGTGTAACACTTAGGTAAAATTTTTTTCGTGATTCGAGCTGTCATAGCGTCAGTTCGAATCACACGATCTTCTTCACTATTATTTCAAACGCTATAGACTCATATGATCTCAAACATGCCAAAGAAACCAGTAACACAAATATCATAGAAATCTAACTTTAAATTCCAAGAAGTATAACACACAAAAGATAAAAAGCCTGGCAATTCTAAAAGAAGTAATACTTCAGGTAAGTTAAATGTTTCACACTAAAGAAATGCTGAGCACTATTTTTTTTTTAATTCGAATATTATAGTTAATAGTAAGTAGCGGTACGAGGACTGACATACGGAAACACGGACAAGTATGCCTTTCGTCGTGTCTCTGACATCGTGGCTTCTGGCTGTCTTGTGACAAGTAGAGTCACCCACATCCCTGGGAATGTTAAGCTTGGTTTCAGGATATCTAAAATAGGCGGGAAGTGATCTGTTGAAAGTTTCTTCTGAGGTAGTGTATGTGTTTTCTAATTACAACGTCTTTGGTGTTTTTTTTGTTTTTTTTTTTTTTTTTTGGTTTCGGTAGGAAGGTGGAAATCTTCAAAAGATACTTCTGGATCGATCTGGTTTTTACCGACTAAAACCGCCTCCCGCCAGCCTCATATTCCCGTTATTCCCGCGGAACTTTCTTTTAGATATTCCATCGCGGGGCGGGACGGAGTTTACCTGTTACTCCGCTCGTCGCATCGCAACTGTTGCATTCATACCTGTTTTGAACTAAGCATGTGTTCTATTATTCCTCCCGGAGTGTCCGTCTCATATGTTTCTCCAAAATCGTTCGTGCGGTCTCGAATCTCACGCATTCTGTGAGTACATGTTCCGCATTTTCTATTTTGCCTTCGCAATACAAGCAGTATGGGTGATTCACATGCTTATACTTGTCCAAGTATTGCGGGAAGCATCCATGTCCTGATATTAGCTGAGTCAAGTGGTAATTCAGCTCGCCATGTTTTCTTTTCACCCATGTTTCTATATCAGGTATCATGGTGTGGGTCCATCTTCCGTTGGCGGAAGAATCCCACCTTCGTTGACATGCCCTTAGGCTTGTGAGCTCTAATTGTGACCGCATTCTCCGACGATTCTTTTGGGAGACCTTATGCAATGCAGCGTTTTCCGTAGCTACAATGACAGGTGGTTTCTCAGGAGAGCAAATGTGATCGGTTAAAAAAATAGAGCGAAAAATCAGTGGAGGATTCTGAAAAAGTCAGTGAGAGAGTTGTAATTTGGGAGTTTTTTTTTAGCCGTTCTCATTCGAGAAAGGGGAAAGTAAAAGACTGCGAACAACGTGAAAAAGTATTAATTGAAGAAGTGCTGAATAAGAAACACTTTACAAATAATTGGAGGTGATATATTTAATTTTTACGATGTTTAATTGAAGCAGTACTGATCGAGAAATACTTTACAAATAATTGGAAGTGATATACTAAGTTTTTATTTACAGAAAAAAACGTATATACACAAAACTGGCAAACCAAGTAAACTCGGATGTTTTGTTTTAAACTATTACGCACACAATTTTTAACTGGACTACTTAAATTCCAACGGCGACATAGTAATTTCTTTTGGTTTACCCTATTTTAACGTAAACAGCGAGTATAAAACGAACGGCTGAAGCAACCACCCAACCCCATCATCGAAACTGTAAGCAGCCTTTTCTCTACTTATTTTTGTATCCAACGAATTTTACTTGCAACACATTGGGACACTGAAGCCCCTTTTAAACCCATTCGATAGTATTCTGCCCTGATATTGATTTTCAGTCATCTGTTCATACATTCTTAATGGCGGATTCGAAATCTTAGACAAAACTGGGCTGGCTTTTCAGCAATTATATCCCGATCTGTTGCTATACTTAAATCGCATCGTTGAATAATCTTCTTTACCACATATTCCATGAAATGGATTTGTAAAATTGCGAATTTTCGAAGGGGAACTGAAAGAGGTGAACTAATCTGATGATAGACTTATCCTTGAACTTTCATTGTAATCGTGAAATTACCATATTTTGCTTTATACGTCATTCCAAACAATGTCATTTGAAAACATGACTTTTAATTTCATTATGCGTTACTAAGTGTTATCGCTCCCAACCAGCAACAAATACGTAAATTAGAAGAAGTTCTGATGGCTAAATTAGTGGTGCCAAATTCACTTCACCACTCGAAGAATACTTGCAGAGCGTTCTTTTTCTTCTGAAATTTTAAAACGCAATAATTTAGGCACAATCTACCTATTGTTCCCACGATCCATCCTGATCCAGTTCGTAATCATAGTCTCTATGGTAATTGAGTCCTACCTTTGAGATCGATTCTCGTTCTTGATATCTGGAAAACGGATTTTACATTTGTCCGTCAGCTCGTATTCGGCCAACTTTTGTGTTCCACAAGGCTTCCATCTGGGCCCCATTTTGTTATCTACACCATCTAACAGATTGGTAAAGCTCTAAAATGTGGTCAAGGATGTCTCTCAGTCATTTAACTGAGACTGTAGCGTGATGTGGAGGAATACCAGATATTGGGACACAGCCTGTCAGCTCATATCATGTTCCCATATAACATTCGTCGTAGTTACTGAATATTTGGTTGATTTTCTTATTTATTCATCAGCGATCCCTTTTTTCATCATTTTCTGATAGTAATCGTCCGGAATCATATAACGCTATTAGTCCTTGCAATGCCTCCATAACTTGTATATATTGTAATTGTTATCCATAATAAATGCAATGGAATTATTGTCGTTGCATATTGACTTCTGTTGTGCTAAAAAGTCAACTTTAAGTGATCAGGATGATAATGAACAACTACACTACTTTAACCTTAACGATAAAAAACGTTCTTATTAACTTCAACTACATGAACCGCTTAAAGCACAGGATATTGATGCTAACAAACCAAGTTTTTTCTACATTAAGGAGCAAGTTCACACTTGAAAGAAAAATCCTTGACAAGGTAAATACCCTAGGGTATCCTTGTAGATTATTCACGTAATCTCTTAACGAAAACTACTGCTTCGAAAGTTCCAGTAGATGCTTCTTCGGTAACGAAGTAACTTTCTTTCTTAAAAGCAACTTCTTACAACAGCTTAACATACTTTGACTATGATATCTGTATGTATCGTCTAGCTTTATGAGTAGTTAAAATCATTCGAAGGATGACACTCTTTGCCAACAAGCAGTTAACTGCCTTTGACATCATCTACAAGTTCTTCATTAAAAGTCTTGAAGTGTGTCGTCTCCATTTTAACTTTTTTCTTCCTCCCGTTCTTCTTGACCCCGGTATTCATTCAACTCCTTAAAGAGTCAAGTGTTGAAGAAAATATTTCATTTAACGCCTTTGTCAGCAGCATGTGTTGTCATGGGGATAGCGTCGTCATTACAAGAGCGTTTTTTCAAATAAGTGCTCATAAAAGAACATTCCCATTAATGGCTTATATGGTCGGATACCAAGATGCCGCGACTCTAATTACAGAACATGAGTGGTCACCATCACACGACGAATATGTGCTCATCCCTAATGATGTGTTAGGGGATTTTCCGGGTGAAAAACTGACACTGATTAATGAAGAGCTACAACTCTGACCTGAATACACTTGCCGCCTGTGTAATAGAGCCAACCTCCGAACACCGCCCAAGGTTTCCCTATTCCACAAATGCGATGCAAAAAGAATTCAAACAGGAAATTCAGCTAAACTGCTTCAGTATCAAATAGCAATTTACTTTCAAGTTGATTTGAAAGAAGAAAAAAAAGATTTCGTCTATCTAGCGATTGATGACATGCTTGTGACAGCTTAGTGTCAGGACCTGGAAATCCTGTCGAGGGCACACAATAAAAGTGATGACACCCGTAATTCCGTTGGTGAAAAGTCTGCGTCTGGAAGAGAACACATATTTGTAAGTGATTTATCGACACTCCTGCCAGCTCAGCAAACAATTGCTGTACAATCAGTTCGAATAAGTATGAAAAACAAAAAACACCATTCCGTCAGCATGTATGTGGATCCTTGAGAATAGAATTTGTTTCGGGTTGGGAGTGTTCTGCTGCTTCTGTTACGGGTGAAACGGCCGTGGCCTAGTTGCCTGACAATTGAGGTGCTTGTTATTGAATTCAAATGAGGATTTGCGACTTATGTTAATGTCGAATTTTGCGGAAGATTGATCGCTTCCCGGAGCTGAACGGTACATCCTTCGCAACAAAAAGTAGATGGCATTATAATTGAGAGATTTCTTCAACTACTTCTCCACAACAAATATGAAAACTGAAGACGTGGAGGAGGCTCATTTAAATATGTCTTCGAGATTGATCTCGAAAACACTCACCACGATATACAGCGAGTGTTGTATTGGAAAATATATAAACAGTAAAACACTGTGAATTTGAAACGTATTTGAACTGCAAAGACAATTTGTCATTTGATTAATCGTATTGTTTGTTTTTATTCCACCTCACGTTTATTTCCTGAATTTGTTAGATCACGATTCGAAGTTTTAATTTGTAGAGGAGAAGAAGTTGTTCTCAACGGATTTTTAAGAAGGAGGAGAGGTTTTCTATGACTAGGTGTTACTGAAGATTTGCTTATCTAGACTATATATGCGGTCCTGTCCTGTATAAAAGATGTCCTGTCACCTACCACATCTTTGATCAAAGTAAAAAACCAAAAAAGCGAAAAAAAAGGGAAACGGTTTTGAGAATTTCAAAATCAAAGAATATAAAATTATTTATTTAATTATTTTTTTATTTAGACATTCGGCGAATAACTGATTATTTTTCCGAGAGTAGACAACTTTTACAGTCCCTTAGCCCTTGCACGTGTAGTCATTTTATACCTTTGAAACATTTTTTTATTTTAGATTCTGAATTACAAGCAAGACAAAAACCGATTAAATTCTAGCTTAATGTGATATATTATAACGTACTGGTCCTACGCCGACGCTCTATACTACACATTATTACATGGGCCCGAAAAGTCTCAGCGATTTTTCAGCAGGTGGTGCTATTACATGGGTCATTTCGAGAGGCTTGTGGCGGTTCTACGAACCCACTATAGGTCGAGACATCGTCGTTCCACCAAGGAATACTCACCTATATCCAAATTACACATGCCCACAGACACGTGTTCTCAAAAGTCCTCCTTTCCACCTGAAATAAAAGGCAACACGCATCTGGGAGTCAACAACCCCACGTATCCACAGATACATGGGTCACAAGTCCGACCTATTGTCCTACGCCTGCACGGCGGTGGAAGGACACGGCTCAGCATAGAAATTGTGTACCAATCCATTAACTGGATAAACACAAACGGTCGGCACAGCTGCGCCAGATGTCGACAGACATCAAATCCCCGGCGATAAACGAATTGTCGGAAATCCAACCCGCCGACCAAACCTTTGTCTCTGCCGCAATATACTTCGTCCAAACAAAGACCAATGTGATGCAACAGCAATAAACCAATGCTGTTCCCAAAGGGAGCTGTAAACAACGATTATTACATTATCCCCTGATCGGCTAGAGGAAAACGCTTACCCGATTGTTTACGAAAACAATCCATTAGAGGTGTGAAATTCGGATCACAGAGTGATCTATAGCATGCAGATAATAACCTTCGCGTCTGTATGTGTGAGCGCGATCTTCTCTGGTGAAAAGATTCTCGATTGAGAGAAAGTCACCACCCAAGGAATGTGAAAGGAGGAAAAAGAAAACGATGTGGGTGAATAGGATCATCCCCGAGAGAAAGTACCGCAGTCGTTACAGAGAACACTAACCGGAAGGTCACAGCGCACCGCGCAAGATAATTAAAAGTACGTATATATGTTGTAAAACTTTTCTTACACCACCCACTTTGCACACCTTTAAAATAAAACACTCTTTGTTTGTTTTATATTTAAGCTAATTTTTATTTCTAATCAACACACACATATATTCCTCGGCTGACATAGTTAGCAGTCACTTAAAGTAGTTCCTAATTTCACATAAGTTAGTTGATGGAAATCTATTAAGTTTAACACGACTTTTGCTTTGTAAAACTCCTTAGAATCTTTTGAACACTTACTTTTTTCCCGGCCTCACACCGCGCACCACTTGAAGGCCGACTCGGTAAAAATTCTAGAACCAACAACCCGACCGTTCCACTCAACTCTTGAAGACCAACTCCTTATCTGACCGTCGCGGCCAAAATCTCGAAAACCAACCGTCTCTAGTGGTTTTCTCATTTTTTTCTTTGGATTCGATCGGAAATCTTTTTTCTTACTGCCTGCAGATAAAAAGGATATCTCCTTTTCTCCGCCTGCTCTTTTCTTTACCCGAACACAAAAGGAAAATCAATAGTGCATCGTGTTAATGCACATTTCTGATTCCTTTTTTTGTGTTGTTAGCTGCTTGGGTGAACGTGTAGTCCGTTATATTGCGCCATTGTTTTCTTTAACCGCATGAGCAAGAATCTCTTCCGTGAGAGGTCGGTACAAAGAAAAAGATCAATAGCGCCTAGGTGAACGTGCAGTTCATTTTATGGTACCTGTTTATTTCTTCTAGGCGAATGGGCAAGGATGTTCCTTGTGGGAAATGGTTTGGGTAAACAAAACTTTGAAAGATCATAAAATTTCAGACGTGCAATTTATGATTCTCAACAACTTTACTTGAAAGTTGGTCATCTGGTCCACAGATTTGGATCCAGGGGATTCTGCGTGTTGAACATATGGTTCGTTCTTTCGCGTCTTGTATTCAACTTAAATTCAATATGGGCAAATTGAACGTGCAGTTCAATTTGTTTGATATTGAATTTATATCGCGATATTTACCGCATGCGCGATTAATGATGGAGCTTAGATCCAAAGATGTATGTTTTATGGGATGGGTGGTTGTGGCCGTGACAATCCTCCCCCCCTTTATAAAATAGGTATTGTTCTTTCAAGAGGAAATAATACTCCTTGAGCGCCTATAGAAACGTAAGTGGTGTAGTGTGGCGGTTACAAAATGTTATCTATCTTTTGTCCCTTTAATTTATTTTGTATATGTTTAGTTTATATTTCTAGGGACTGTAGTTTATAGGATATTACTTATTTGTTGTTGTACATAATTGTTTTGTTTATTATTTTCGTTTTAGGCATACAATATGGATTTGTTGGTTGATTACATAATATCGATGTTCTCGTAGACTAATATGTTTGTATATATAAAAATGTTTATTTTTATAAGTTTGCTTAGTCTACTTATTTTCTATTTAATTTATTTATTTTATTATTTACCTTTAATAATAGTGATCATCATCATCGGCACTACAACCGGCAGCCGGTCTTGGCCTTATTTGGCAAGTCCATTTTTGGCAGGCCGTGAGATTTCCATCAGAAATCATATCATGTCGGGTAGCAACAACAAGTCGAAGCAAACGATGCCGTCGCATCATAGCGAAACCGCTGGGGAATTTATCAAAATATCTAATTAGTTTTCATGATAAATTACTCTAGCCAATTTGGCGTCACTTCGGCTTTTCATCAGATCATCCATTCGCTTGGGATCAATGGTATCTTTTTGCAGGTGAATTACACCAGTCAAATTTTCCTCTCCTTCGAAATTCTGTCTTTCTATAGTGCAATGACCTATGAGATCATCACTAGGTCAGTAGACCAGTCGCATACGCGGCACTGATACACACACACTAAGTCAGATCAACCCTGGGTTATTGTGCTTTGCTTTTGATTTCTCCATCCTTGCTACGCCCATCGACGTCGAACGAATATACAAGTACGTTTCTACCTCGATGAGTGTGGTGAGTTGAGGAATGCACAAGAAAGCATGATTACCATTGGCGGATCGATGTGTAAAACCAGAAATCACAATTTCCACCCTAATTCAAATCAGTCACTATCCAACCACTACCGTGCAAAGTCACGCCGCTCGGGTCGGAAAAATAATTATTAAATCAGTCACATCTCAACCATCAAAGTGTTCGGGCACGCCGCTATATAGCGCAACCTTTTCAACTAGGACAAGTTCGAAATAAAGTTTTGGCTGGTGAATATCGCTCTCACGTGGATATTTCGAGAGTTAACTAAATAATTGTTATTTTTCTTCTTGATTCATATTTAATGTTGAAAGTACTTGCGTAAAGTTGGTGAAAGAATTGATAAAAATCTGTGATTTTATGTGTTGCTCGATTTTGATGTACATTCAAAATTAAAGTTTCCTATTAAATTGTGCATTATAATTAAAGTAGATTCCAATTAAAACATAATAAAAAACATTATATATAAAGGAACCTCCAGTGAGTTTCATTTATTTAATCTCTTCTCGTGGACTTCCTGTCGATCATTTTCGCACAGCAACATCGTTGGGGACTAAGTGAATCCTGTGCCATACGTTGGTACCAACTTCTACCCCCACAAATCTCTTGGTTTTCTGTTAATTGCATGTTCACTTTGCATATCTATGTATTCTTATTTTTAAGTTAACTGTTCACTTCACATATAAAAGCGGTGTTAATTAAAAATTAAATGCTCACCTCTTTCGGTATTACATTACTTAGTTAACATTAATCAATCTCTTTCTTTTATGTTACTTGTATGTTCACTTTAAATATCTAAGTATTCTTATTTTTAAGTTAACTGTTCACTTCAACTCTTTTTACCACAACTTCTCACTTCACCGCCCCGGTCGAGTATCTCTAAACACAACTCTCTACTGCCTCACCGTCTCGGTCGAGATTCCAAATCCAACTCACTGTCTGACCGTCTCGGCCAACATCTTGAAAACCAGCCATCTCTAGTGGTTTTCTCATTTTTTTTTCCTTTGGCTGGAAATCATTTGTTTTCCCCCCGGCAGAAAAAAGGATCTTTCCTTTTTCCAGCCTGATCCATTTTTCGGTAGATCAAACACAAAAGAAAAATCAATAGTGCATCGTGTTAATGCACATTTCTGATTCCCTTTTTTTTTGTTATGGTTTAGGCGAACGTGTAGTTCAATTTATGGTGCCTGTTGTTTTCTTTAGCCGAATCGGCAAGGATCCCTTTTGTGGGAAAACGATAGGGAATACAAATAGAGAATTGTGCTAATGTACATTTATGATTCTCTATGTTGTTTATTGTAGCCGAATGGGTAAGAATGTCTTCCGTGGGAAATCGATACAAAGGAGGGATCAAATAGAGAATTGTGCTAATGTACATTTATGATTCTCTGTGTTGTTTATTTTAGCCGAATAGGCAACAATGTTCCTTGTGGGAAATGGTTTGGGTAAACAAACCTCTGAAAGATCATAAAATTTCAGACGTGCAATTTATGATTCTCAACAACTTTACTTGAAAGTTGGTCATCTGGTCCACAGATTTGGATCCAGGGATTCTGCGTGTTGAACATATGGTTCGTTCTTTCGCGTCTTGTATTCAACTTAAATTCAATATGGGCAAATTGAACGTGCAGTTCAATTTGTTTGATATTGAATTTATATCGCGATATTTACCGCATGCGCGATTAATGATGGAGCTTTGATCCAAAGATGTATGTTTTATGGGATGGGTGGTTGTGGCCGTAACATATACTCGACGTCCGACGCTCAGTAAAGTAACGCGCTGTAGAAATACACATTTATAAACCGATCTGAAAACTCAGGATGCGTGGGGAAACCCCAGAGAACTGCTCTTCAGGCAATGTTTACGATCATTTGGTCAAAGCGTATGATTTATCGCTATACATACCAGGAGAGGGCAAATAAGATATGACTTGAGCCGGACACCCTCAACCTTTGATGTATTTCACATAGGTCAAATCTTCAAGTTCATCATCAATTTCCGCGGCCAGAAAGCAGAGACTCAACTACAACGCCGTTCACACAGATACATTTCCGACAAAAAAAATATCGGCGGACGCTTGTAATGTACTGATAACATTGGTAGTTGTGAATCACTCCATTTGCTTAGACTTCTAGAGGAGTCGAACAGTTCGACCGTACACTCGTGTGGAGAAAAATTTTAAACGCATTCAAGACTTGAGTTATGATTCGGAATGCAATCGACACGTGAAAGCAGATTACCTAAAGAAAATATCCCATCTAAATGGTCAGTTGTGTCTAGATGAGGATAGCCCACCCAATATTGTACCTGGATACCAGTACCCACTATTATCAGTAGGGGCCTCAACAGGCAACTCACTTTTTCCAAGCTATAACAGGGATGGGGCGATCTTCGGTCCCAAAGGTAACTACAAGAACCAGCCATATTGTATCAAAAACATATCAAAGAGAAGAATAAATAAATAATTTGAAAAAATTGAAGGCAGGCATCGCATTGCGTTTTTAATTACACTGGGAAGAATAGGCTACACCAGCTACATGCGCTGAGGACAAAATATACTCCAGTGTTACACGATATTATGATAAGCCTTTTTTTATCTTTTTATCTTTTAGAATTTAAAAAAAAAACTATATTTTTTATAGTACTATTATATTTATGCTAATAACTTTGCCCGTAAAAATAAATTATTATGGAAAATTTAACAAGCCTCGACACTTGCTAAATAAGGCCAAGACCGGATCCCGGTTGTAGTGTCGATGATGATGATTATATTTATACAATACATTTATTTTCGCATTAGTTTTTATTATTGTTGGACATCTAATGTTCTACATTACTGTACATCCGATGCGCACACCGGCGACAATGAAATTGGTTGAACTTGACGAACGTCCACCATTTCGTATTTCGTCAAGTTGCAACGGCTTCCTGATGACGTACGAGCACATCATCACTCTCCTCTATTAACTAGCCGCTTCAGGGCACGTCCATCCAACCACGTGGTATCCTCCCTTCGTCTCTACTACTCTACAACAGGTTATGGGCGCAGGCATTCACCAGAGCACTGCGAAATAGAGTCGCGAGTGGAAAACCTACAAACAACACGGGGAAGCTAAATTCTCGTCTTTCAACAAAATGGCGCCATCCACAGCAAGCATCGAACAACTGCGGGAGGATAACTTGGACAGCTTGGAAGCTGCAGATGGAGGCGATCGTAGTAAAGAACGACGCGTGGGGCTATGTGACTGGAGAAATCGTGAAACCTGGATCGACGGAGGAGCGCACAAGCGCGGTCGAGCAGTGGAAAACAGGAGACAGGAAGGCTAAGGCAGACATCATACTAGCGATCGGACCATCTGAAGTCAAGATCATTAAAGGGTGTGAAACTTCCCGAATAGTATGGGAGAAACTCATCTCCTTGTACGAATCAAAAGGGCCGGCCAGAAAAGCCAGTCTACTGAAGAGACTAACGCTTCATCGTATGAGCGACCACGACGACGTGCGAACACACTTAAGTGACTTCTTTGACACCGTCAATAAATTGAACGACATGGAAATCGAAATCAACGACGATCTGCTATGCATCATGCTCCTGTATAGTCTCTCCCCGAAGTTCGAGAACTTCAGATGCGTCATAGAATCCCGAGACGAGTTACCTTCACCGGAGGCGCTACGAATCGAGATAATCGAGGAAAGCGACACCAGGCGCACCAACGAACGACATGAAGCCGGAGGCGCGATGGCCGCCAAACAACGCGACACGAGGACGGAGGATAAACGCTATGGACACAATCACCCCGGACACCACGACAAAAGCCTTCCTACAAATGCTACCATTGCGGAAAAGCCAGGCACGAAGTCGCCGAGTGCCGCTCTCTCAACAGAAAAGGACCGGGATCTTCTAAAGATCGTGGAAAGGAAAACAAGACGTACAACTACGGTACACGTGCACTAGCTTACACCGACTCATCGCAACACGGATTTCAGGGTTTTAAGTCGGCTGTCAGTAAGGGGTGGTGCCTGGACAGCGGAAGCACATCCCACATGTCGAGTAACACACGAAGCTGAGCAGCGAGCTTAAACGCACCGGTCTCAAGCAGTCCACTGCCGATCCTTGCATATTCTTTGAAGGAAAAGGAAAGGACATACTACTCGTCACCGTATACGTGGACGACATTTTAGTTTCCTCACAAAGAGTTACGACCACAACCACCCATCCCATAAAAATTACCCTTTTGGAGCTAGTCTCCACCACTAACGGCGATACACGCCAAAAACATCCACTTAAAGGATGTGACATAATGCTAAATCAAAGCATTACCCCATACACCTCGTCCCGCATAAATTGATAGCAAGCAAATCGAACTAAACGTTTAATTTGCACTAATCAATGAAACTCCAAGCAAATTGAACTAAACGTTGAAAATATAATCAGTGTACCAAGGGTTCACCCAACAAAAACTCCTAAAAGGCAAATGTGCGGACCAGATGCCGTCTTTCAAACAAAACCACTGAGTATCATAAAAAATTGCGCGGCCGCAATTTTACGAGACTTCAGAAAAATGGTTATCTAAAACAATTAAAACAACCAACGCCAGTTTTCGTTTTAACAAAATTAAGTTAAAACAAACAAAAGGAAAATATTCGCCTTTGTATCGATTCCCCACACAAAAGGGATCCTTGCCGAGTCGGCTAGAACAAACAACGGGCATCATAAAACGAATTACACATTCGTTTAGCGCATATCAACATAGAGGATTATAAATGTGCATTCGCACGATCCTCTGTTGATTTTTCCCTTTGTGTTTCCGCGTTTGATCCCAAGCCGGGAAAGATAAAGAAAGAAGCGCCAATCCTTCGATCTTCAGGATGAAGAAAAAACAGGTCTTCGTTTGAGAGTTTGGTTTTTGAATCTCGACGGAGACGGCGAGACTTTGGTGAGTTGAATTTTGAATCTCGACCGAGACGGTGAAGAAAAAAGAGAGTTGATAATTGAACGGGACGGTCGGTTGGTGAGGATAAGTTGAGTCCAACATTATTCCAGGCAAGTTAAGCCAAAGGTGACTATGAACAAAAGTGCATTTATTGACACTTGTATGTGATGCAATAGTGGTGGTTAAGAAAACAACATCACGTTAAAGATTAATTTAAACAATAAATAATAAGCATAAAACTATAAAGGGTGTTTGTTTTAAAGGTGTGTCAAGTGTGTGTGACGAAATTAAAGTTATTACATTTATGTGTGTGTGTTAGACATAAAGACTATACGTTTAAATAAAACCAATGAGTGTTTTACTTGAAGTGTGTGTGATGTGTAAAGTGGGTGACAAAAAGTTATATCAACAAAAGCACAGCAAAGATCGAGGAACTATCGAAGCAGCTTTCAAAAACATTAAACACAAAGTACCTCGGCGAAATAAAGCATTGTCTTGGAATCGAATTGCATCGAGACAAGGAAGAACTGCGGGTGACTCAAACCAAATACATATCCGAAGTCCTAGACCGTTTCAACATGAGCGACTCGAAGCCCGTGAGTACACCTCTGGACAGCGGCACTATACTACAGAAAGGGAAGGAGAAACCCGACAGAAACCTGCCGTTTCGAGAGTTAATTGAATCTCTCATGTACCTGGCAGTATGCACAAGACCTGATATAGCCTTTTGCCATGAGCAGATTGAGCCAATTCAACAGCTGTTTCGACGAGCATCACCGAATAGCCCCCAAACGTGTCTTACGCTACCTGAAAGGCACGGCGAACATTGGGTTATCCTATAAAACGAGCGGGATACGCCGATGCGGACTGGGCCAACTGCCCGGGCGACAGGAGATCGTACACTGAGTATGCCTTAATTCTTAACGGCACACCTGTCTCATGGGAATCGCGTAAACAAAGAACCACCGCGCTATCATCCACAGAAGCAGAGTATATGGCCATATCCGATGCGGCGAAAGAGGCCATACATCTACGCAGACTGATTAGTCAACTGGGATTCGCCTTACCAGACAAGCTGAAGTTTTTCAACGACAACAACGGTGCACGGAAGCTGGCTGAGAATCCCGTATTCCACTCCCGGAGCAAACATATCGACGTCCGACATCATTTCATCCGTGAAGCACTCGACAGCGGAACACTCTCGGTCGAATACATGCCCACGGAACAAATGCCTGCAGACATTCTCACCTAGGCCCTATCCAAACCGAAGCACGAGAGGTGTCTCGATCTCTTAAACCTGATGTAAATTGTTCGCACTGGTGCGCTCATCGAGGGGAAGTGTTGGACATCTAATGTTCTACATTAGTGTACATCCGATGCGTACACCGGCGACAATGAAATTGGTTGAACTTGACGAACATCCACCACTTTGTATTTCGTCAAGTTGCAAAGGCTTCCTGATGACGTACGTGCACATCATTTCTCTCCTCTATTACCTAGCCGCTTCAGGGCACGTCCATCCAACCACGTGGTATCCTCCCTGCGTCTCTACTACTCTACAACAATTATATGAAGAATATATTTCAAAAAAATGGTTTTAGCCCTATAACTTCTTATTCACTGCTGTAGAGAGCGCCTTCCAAAAGCCTTTTTCTAATCGGTGCGATACTTTCCAGTCTTCTTGTAATAAATTAAGTAAAATTTTACACGGGGTACTAGACATTATACCTAAAAAAATTTTGCGGCAACTACCCCTGTACAAAACGGGAAGGTAATGTGGCATGACCCATGTTGAATATCGTCTAATCCGTATGCGGAAAACTAACTTATCTCTTTACGGCTAAAAGATGCTTTCCTTCGGTTCAACTTGTTTTCCACAAATTTCAGATTAGTTCACCAGTCGAATATTGTTTACATCTTCGGTGTACTGTACCTCCGGTGTGAGTATTTTCGACTATTGATAGGCCCTTGCAATATGTTTTTATTTTATACTAAAGAACAAAACCAATTGAACACCGAAAAAGATAAAAAAGAGATATTTATTAATTTAGAATGTTTGCGGGGATAACTTAACCCGCCAATGGTGACCTACTGCTCTGCGAGACCGGGTGTGCAAGGAAATGCGAATAACTTTATTCTCCGTTATTGTTTTTTGTTGCCGTTTCTAGTAGCTGCCGCATTGCACGTCCTCCACCATCAGTTGTCGTCGAAACTTTGTAGTGAGCACACGTTGTGTATTTTATATGCTAGCCTGGTCCATGAGACCGTGCGTCACCGTTTATGCAAGTACAATAATCAAGTATTATTTCTTTATTAATCGCGTAATTTCGCTATTTTATTATTTTATTTATTATTTTATTGTGTTTTATGCATAATATATGTATATTTGTGCATTTCTATGTGTGTATGTGAATGTGTTCTATATTATTAAACTTGTTACAACATGTTTTATGAAAGCAAACAGCGTCATCTTGAAGCCCTTCTACATGAAACATCACTCGATGAGGACAGACCACCAAGTTCTTCAGATAGTGAATACGAACCCGAGGAAATACAAAACTCAGACAGCGAAGAGGATTTGAGTGACCGAGAGCCTTCAGGTGACAACAACTCTTTATTTTATATTGGAAAAGACAAAAGTACGAAATGGAGTAAGGTACCTGCGCGCCAATCTGTTCGTAATAGAAGTGTCAACATAGTTTTACAGTTACCAGGACCCAAGCGAATAATAGTGAATGAAAAAGACCCTTTTCAAATTTGGAGACACTTTTTTGATGATTCTATTATCCATATAATTATCAAATATACCAACCAATATATGGCTACAGTGAAGGATAAATTTTGCAGAGAAACATATGCCAAAGAGACTGATTTCAAGGAAATATATTGCCTGATAGGATTGCTCCTTCTAGCTGGTGTTAAAAAAATCTAATCATCTCAACGTTGAAGAGTTGTTTCGAACCGTTGCTCTTGAAATATTTCGGCTTTCAATGTCTGCCCAGAGATTTAGATTTTTACTGCGAGTTTTGAGGTTTGATGATGGTACTACGAGAGCAAATAGAAAGGAATTTGACAAAATCTGCCATATTCGAGAAATATTCGAGAAATTTGTTCAAAATTGTAAGGCTAATTACACTTTATCTGCTTTTGTGACTATGGATGAGAAGTTGGAAGGATTTCGCGGAAGGTGTTCATTTAGGCAATACATTCCAAACAAGCCAAATCCATACGGCATCAAAATTCAAGCTCTTTGTGACGCAAAAATGTTCTACATATTTAATATGGAAATTTAGCCCGGGAAACAACCGCAAGCAGGCCCACACAATTTCGACAATTCTGGCTTAGCCGTTGTTCAAAGATTATGCGAACCGATCTTCAATAAAGGTCGCAATGTCACAACAGATAATTGGTACACCAGTATACCCTTAGCTGAAGCATTGCTGCAAAAAGGTTTAACAACCGTCGGAACAATCAGGAAGAACAAGAAAGAAATTCTTACAGACTTCAACATATTGCGCGGTCGAAATGTAAAGTCCAATATGTTTGGTTTTCGTGACAACATGGTTTTGGTGTCACATGTTCCAAAGAAATGAAAAAATGTTCTTCTTATTAGTACTATGCACAATGATGCTAAAGTCGATGACGACACTCAAAAGCCCGATATAATTTTGAGTTACAATGACATCAAGGGTGGCGTATAATTGTGCTCGAGCAACAAGGCGCTTGCCTATGGTAGTATTTTATGCTATGCTAAATGTCAGTACCATAAACAGCCAACAATCAAGCCAGAAAATTGCTACGCCGAAACTTTATCGAGAATTTGGCTATGAAACTAATTGAACCCCACATAAAAGATCGGCAAACGCATTTGAACTTGCCACGTTCAATGAAACTTACACTGTCGGAGATTTTACATGAAGATGGTGTACCTGGGACCTCGGCTCCTTCAAGAAAAGGCCGGTGCTATGAATGTGGATGGAAAAAAACTAGGAAAACGAAGTAGATTTGCCAAAAATGCCAACAATATTTGTGCCTTGAACACGTAGTGCCGTATTGCAGCAGCTGTTTGCCCACAAAATTTTAGTTTTTTTAGATGTATTTTTTTTTTATTTTTTGTTTAGAAGGATACCAATTTTTGTTTATTTTGTTAAAGTTCCTAGTGTCGAGAGACCAAAAAACTTAATTTTCATTTAATTGATATGTGATTTTTTTTATTTTTTACCTAATTTGAAAAAATGTATTTTAGAAAAACTTGTTATTTTTAATGCTCTAAGAAAACAATTTTGTGAATTTTTATATTGAAACAAAAGAGCTTATGTTGATTTAATATCTTTGTTTTGTTGTCAAGGAGTATATATTTAAAAAAAAACACAAACAATTAGTAAAACTTTTCAAAAAATATTCATTTCAAAAACCCGGTCCGTGAGACCGGCCTCACCATTGATCAAAGTCAAATTTGCGTCACCAATGGCGGGTTAACAGATGAGTAGTAATTGTAAAGTAGGGGCTACCTAACTCCGGTGACATTTGTCAAGCACATTGTACTCATACTACAAATGTATGACATTCCACTTCTAGTGACACTGTGCTGTCATTTCCAATGACTACAACTTATGCTTTAACACTTCAAAATGTTTTCGTGTCCTACTTAAAACAAAAATTTGCCATTCGTTTACACCTCAAAAATAGATGCACATTCTGGTGTTTATGCAAAAAAAGAACGCAGACCCATTTTCTAATAGACCTATGTCCCATTGCCCCCTTTCCGTTATGTCGAGTTATTATTCTATGAAACCACAGTAAAAAACCCAAATTTTTTATATCGAACATAGGCAGATGCTTCCCGATTGAATTCATAAACTCTGGTAGAGGACTATATCACAAGTTTTTGTGGCTCGCTGTACTCGTTCACATAAAAAGGCGAGGCTGTCGAAATACTTGTACTAACAAGAGCCATTGCATTCTCACCACTGACCTGTTTCATGGTATCATAAATCTGCTGACGTTATGAAAATCCTGTGTATTGCACCATAAATTCTGAATCAATTCAGATTTACTATAATTTATGTTGGTGTTTGGACGATTGAAGTGATATGCTAATTTAATTTGGGGATTTTCGGCGCGAATTTTGATTTAAAACGAAGAGACAATGTGGTTCGCTTTAAATAATACCAAACCACTAAACCCTTCGAAGAATCGTCATGCAAATAGATAAATATTTTTTTCTGGAAAGTCGTTGCTTCCTATGAACACATCAATTCTCGTTTCGTCAATTTTTTTTTACATTTCTGTATTTATTGACCATAAATAATTTTTACAATAAGCAATACAGATAACTTATGATCATCATCATCATCGGCACTACAACCGGGATCCGGTCTTGGCCTTATTTAACAAATCTCTCCACCGGTCCCGATTTCGAGCCGATGTCATCCAGTTTAGCACTCCCAGGCTCTGGGCGTCCTGGTCTACGCCATCCCTCCATCGCAGACAAGGTCTGCCGCGCTGTCTCCTTCCATACATCCTGCCACAAAGGACTTTCCGGGCAGGGTCCTCTTCGCTCATTCGAGCTAGGTGTCCCGCCCACCGGAGTCTACCGAGCTTGATTTTTCTTACAATATGAGCTTCAAGGTAGATTGCGTACAACTCATGGTTGTAGCGTCTCCGGAATCGTCCTCCCTCACATACGGGGCCAACAATTCTCCTTAAGACCTTTCTCTCGAACGCGGCCAAGAGTTCAGAGTGCCTTTTATTAAGCACCCAGGTCTCGGATCCATACATGAGTACTGGTAAGACCATGGTCTTGTACAGTAGTAGCTTGGATGTTCTGGATAAATTTCGAGATTTAAAGAGCCTTGATAGACCATAGTAGGCTTTGTTGGATTTAATCAGCCGTTCGCGTATTTCTTCTTCCATATTGTTATCGGCTGATACTATTGACCCAAGGTAGTTAAAGGATTGCACTACTTCAAATTCGTGCTCCACTACCCCGATAGTTTGACCAACGTTAGGTCTTCTCTTCGCAGAAGTTGCCACCATGTACTTGGTTTTTCCCTCATTAATGCGCAGTCCCAGTTTTTGTGCCGCCTGCTCGATCTGGGTGAAGGATTCCTGTACCGCCGATTCGGTTCTACCGATGATGTCGATGTCATCTGCGTAGGCAAGTATCTGGCTGGACTTGGTGACAATAGTCCCTCTAGTTGTACCGCCAGAGTCACGGATTGCTTTCTCCAACGCCAGGTTGAAGAGGAGGCAGGCCAGACCGTCCCCTTGTCGGAGTCCATTATAGATGTTTATTGGTTTGGACAGCAATCCCGCTACTTTTACTTGACTAGTTACGTTGGTCATGGTCAACCTACAAAGTCGTATCAATTTATTTGGAATGCCGAATTCTCTCATGGCTTTATATAGTTCTACCCTGGCTATGCTGTCGTAGGCGGCCTTGAAGTCTATAAACAGATGATATAGTGGAATCTTAAATTCCAGACATTTTTCCATCGCCTGCCTAAGGGTGAATATCTGATCAATTGCTGATTTGCCTGGGATGAAGCCACACTGATATTGACCAATGATGGCTTTAGCGTATGGGGATATCCGGTCTTGTAGGATAGTGGAGAGTATCTTATAGGCGGTACTCAGCAATGTTATACCCCTATAGTTACTGCACAGTGTGATATCTCCCTTCTTATGTATGGGGCAAATTATACCACGACGCCAATCTTCCGGCATCTCCTCTTGCTCCCATACGTGCACCACGATCTCGTGAATTGCGTGATGTAACGCTGTCCCTCCTTGTTTGATCAGCTCAGCTGGTATGCCATCAGCTCCAGGGGCTTTATTTGATTTTAGCTGTCTAATGGCTTTTAGTGTTTCCTCAATGCTTGGTGGCGGCAGCATTTGGTCCTGGTCTTGCATTGGCGGAGCCTCCAATTCTTCTGTGAGCTGACCATTTAGCAATTCATTAAAGTGCACTTCCCATCGCTCCAGAATGCCTTCAGGATCGGTGATCAGATTACCCTCTTTATCCTTGCAGTAAGTGCAGCGTGGTGTGTACCGCGTCATACTGCGGATTATTTGGTAGAACTTCCGCGCCTGGTGCGGACCTCGCTCTCTACTTTTCTCTATTTCACAGACAAGATTTTTTTCCCAGGCACTTTTCTTTTGTCTGTAAAGTCTTTTTTCAGTTCTTCTGAGCTCTTTGTATTTCTCCTCGCGTACCCGCGTCCTATGAGACTGCTGCATTGCCCGGTATGCAGCATTCTTACGTTCAGTCGCTAGTTTGCACTCATCATCAAACCAGTCGTTCCGATCTCTACGACTACTGCCTAAGATGGAGTTGGCAGTACTAATGACAGTATTCTTAAGGCGTGTCCATTTCTCTTCTACGCCCGGCTTTCTGGCCCCAGGACTTACTCTCCCTCCGTCGAGCCCTTCGAGGGCGAGTCTTAACGCATGACCAAAGGTGTTGCTGGTGTTCTCATTGCGTAAGGCAGCCGTGTTGATTCGAACCTGATCCGTGGATGCAATACGTCTCCGTAAGGCAATCCGCGCTCGGAAAACTGTACCAACAAGATAGTGATCCGAGTCGACGTTGGCACCTCGGTACGTTCGTACCGTCATCAGGCTCGAAGAGTGGCGGCGATCTATCAACACGTGGTCAATTTGGTTGCGAGTGGCTCCATCATTTGATACCCAGGTGGCTTTGTGGATATCTTTACGCGGAAACCTGGTACTCGCAACGACCAAGTTTTTCGATGCTGTCAGTTCGATGACTCGTAGTCCATTGTCATTAGTGTTCTCATGCAAACTATGGGAACCTGCGTAGTGCCTGAAAACCGGCTCCCGACCTATTTTCGCATTCAAATCCCCAAGAACGATTCTCACATCGTATCTTGGGCAGGCATTGAGCGCCCGTTCGACCTTCTCATAGTATTCTTCTTTTTCGTCGTCAGGGGACTCCTCTGTAGGTCCGTGAAAGTTTATGAGGCTTATGTTCTTAAATTTGCCCCGCACGCGAAGAGTGCATAGCCTTTCATTTATTGCATTAAAGCCGATGATGGCAGGCTTCAGTTTTTGGCTGACTAGAAAGCCTACCCCGAGCACATGGTGTTTTGCGTGACAGCTGTAATAAATGTCATACTCTTTTCTTTGAAAAACACCACTCCCCGTCCATCTTATTTCTTGTAATGCTGTTATGTCAGCCTTATATTCGGACAGGGCATCGGCTAGTTGCTGTGCAGCTCGAGCTCTGTATAGTGAGCGTATGTTCCATGAAAAAATCCTTAAATCGTTTAGCCGTTTTCGTTTCCGTGGTCGTCGTCGTGTATCCGGTCCATATCCGAGACTTGTTAAATTTGCCATAATAATTCATTTTTACGGGCCTGGTTATTAGCCTTGCGCCAACCTTTCTCAGGATGTCGCTGCATGCATTGGTTCACTACTTGGCGGGTGTCAAAGTAGCTATCCAGGGGTGTCACATGGAGACTGCATGTCAACTTGGATTGAACAGGGACAAGGATCGTCCTGGCCTTCGCCGGGTTGAAGGCAATCAGAGACTTTGCCCTGTATGTTCGCACCCAACTTATGATACCTTAGCTATAATTGTTTACATATACTTACTAGTACATTTTTCAAACAATATGATAAAAGTTATATATTGGTTATGGATTATGATTTTAGTGAGTAGAGCTTCCTGGAAAAGGTCAGAAAACCAGGATATAGTTATTTACTTAACCTATGCTAATTTACTTAACTTAACTTAACTTATCTTAACTTAGTCTAGTTACCTAATTATTATTGAAATAAGTTAGTGTGGTGTGGAAGGGGGTAGCATAGTGATCAATGGGTTAGTGAGGATATTGTCAGTCAGGGATGTGGTTTGGGGAACTACTTTCCGTTTGTTCGTTGAAACGCAAAATATTGGAGAAGGGTTGAATATTACTATATTTAAATTGGTGAGGTGAAAGCTCTGTATTGTGGTATACAATCTCATTAGAGTTATTAACCAATCTGCCAGAGGTGAAGAACGTTCTGATGTGGAGACAGTTCGGGTAGGCAGTTCGGTTATCTGACGGAGTCGATGTGAGCGCATTTATTATCGGGTTGGGATTTTTGGGAAGATTTTCGACAAATTTGATGGACAGTTCGAGGAAGCGTCGATCTATAGGTTCAATATTAGCGGCATAGTAGAGCGAACTACTGTTGTAATATTTGTGGGAGTTGGGATGTCGGTTGAGGCCAGTGATAAGTCTGAAGCATTTCCTTTCGAAGATGCGTAGCTTCTCCATTTGGGCGGGTGTGATATGGTACCATATCGGGCATGCATATGTGAGAGTGGGTCTGATTATCTGTTTGTAGATAAGTGATTTAACTTTGGGAGAGAGACCATTCGGCTTGTACATCACTTTTCTGCAGAGATTAAGTTGAATTGCGGCTTTGCGAATCGAGTTTTTGGTGTGGGCGGAGAATGACAGATTGTTGGTGAAGGTTATTCCCAGGTACTTTAAGGTTTTGGAGGGTTTAATTATATTGTTATTTAACTTGATTCTGATTTTATTATGGCAGCGTATGGTGTTGTTAGTACAATTCGCATTTCTGCCTTTAAACACTATGAGTTGAGTTTTGGCTGGGTTGAGTCGGATTTTCCACTTAGTAAAATATGCAGAGAGATTCGGGAGATAGCTGTTAATACAGTTTCTTGCCTCCTTGACAAACTTGTTGATTGAATAAATTAAAGTGTCATCGGCATAATTCAGCATTACTGTATTAGGTGACAGTGGCTGCGGGGTGTCTGAAGTATAAAGGAGGTATAATAATGGTCCGAGAATGGAACCTTGAGGAACACCTGCGGTTATACTGTATGGTGTCGAAAGAGTTGAATTTATTTTCACCATGAACTTTCTATCAGAAAGGTAGGAAGCGAGAAGTTTTATGGTGTGGGTGTTTAATCCGAACATTGAATGCAGCTTATAGAGCAGTCCTGCTATCCAAACGCAATCGAATGCTTTTGCTATGTCGAGAGAGACGCATATTGTAGGGGATTGGTTTTGGAGATTCATTGTCACATCATGTGTCAGTTTTAGCAGAGCATGACAAGTTGAGTGTTGTGGACGAAAGCCAAATTGAGAATTCGGGATAAGGGAGTTGTCTCTAGCAAATGAGAGAAGATTTTTGTATATCTTACATTCCAAAACCTTACTAAGCGAATTTAGCTGTGATATGGGACGGAAGTTAGCCGGGTTGTTGGAAGAACCGGATTTACTAATAGGGACTATCACCGCTGTTTTCCAACATTTTGGGAAATGTGAAGCGTTTATTATGTGGTTGAGAAGAACGAGAATGGGGAGTAAGTTTTCCGGGTGAAGCCTTTTAAATAGAAGGTTAGGGATTCTATCCAAGCCTGTAGATTTTTTATTGTTACGCGAAGAAACCAATTCAGATAATTCTGTAAAGCTTACGAATGTGTCGGTTCCCATGGGATGTGACGCTTTATTGGTTTCGTTGAATTCAGTAATGAATGGTGGGAAGGATGGCTCCAGTGTGCCTGAGCTGAATTCATTCACGGTGTCGTGGAAATTAGTGTCTGGGAGGGAATCGTTTTGTTTATGAGTTTTACAGAAGTGTTCAGCGAGACAGTTTGCTATATCAGTGTCCGATTGGGCGATGTTACTGTTAGATGGTTGGATGAGATAGTCTATTATAGGCTTGAATTTACGACCAGTTAGTCGATTTATATTTTTGAATAGGTCACGGTTTGGTTTGATACTGTTTAGAGTAGACGTGTAGGTCTGATCGGTGAAATTTTTAAGTTGTTCATTTATCAGGGTGGTCAAAAGCTGTATCTGTTGTTTAATAAAGGGTGAGTAGCTAATATGCAATTTACGTCGGAGTTGTTTTTTTATGCGCAATAATTTTGTGAGGAGGTTGGGTAATGGTTTTCCTAAGTGGTTATGAGGGACGGTCGTAGGGGTATGGCTGAAGAGAGCATTTCCCAGTATTTGCTCTATTTTTACAGCTGCCTGGTCAATTTCAGTAGGGAATAGGTTTGAAGATTCCGGTAAAGAATAATTTGAAAAACTGACAGCAATATCGTTATTGACTTTTTTCCAGTTTGTTTTGGAAAAATTTGGGATAGGATTCACTGTGTAGAGTGGTTCGAGCGAAGGGATTTGAACCGTGGAGTGAACGGACCCATGATCGGATGGGAATGTAAAGAACACTGTAGGGGGATTAGATGAATAGATATCTGTGGATTTTAGGAAGAAATCGATTGTTGATTTGGTTGTACTACAAATTCGTGTAGGTTGCAATGGACAGTCTGCGTAAACATATGGGTGAAGTGGGAGGAGATCTAGGAGTTGGTAGCCATATTTGTTGCACTTGATGTCATTAAATGATGTATGTCGAGCATTCCAGTCTCCCCCTATGATGAAAGGTGCCGGCAGAGACTGCTGGATTATTTGAGAAATGTCTGCACTGGGGAGGTTAGGTTCACGAGAAGGGTGAATGTATATAGACGACCAGTACTTTATTACTTCTGCAGAAGAGTTTAACTGCCGTGTATTCGACATTAGTTATGTTAGTGAACCTGATTTCAGTAAATTGAAATTTCTTGTGTACTAGAATTCCAGTACCACCATGGGGGCCAGTGGTTCGCGGGTTGGACACAAATGTGTAATTAGGAATGTATACTCGAGAGTTTGATTTAAGCCAAGTTTCTGAGAGAAGAAGAACATCTGGGGCGAACTTTTCAACAAACAAACCGAGGTGTTGTCTACGAGTGTGGGAATATATGGATTCTGTGTTGAGGGAGACTAGGGTTAAACTCTTCATTAAGAGAAAGAATGTGGGAAGTTATTAAATCTAAGATCTGACCTTTTTTTTCTATTTCCGAGCTGTGTTTCAGGGTGGGTAGCAGCGTATTCAGGCTTCTAATATAACCCATGATGTCCAGGTTGAAAACGTTGGAATTGAATTGATGAGGTTTAGTCCAGTTTCGGGAATCTTTCGTAACTTCTGCATAGGATATTCCCGATCCCGCGAGATGAGATGGTTGAGGTGATGAGGGTTTAGTTGCAGTTGCTATGGTTGGTGTTGGTTTATTTGTTGTCGTGTGTGACGATCGTCTCTCGAGGATTCGTAGTTTTTCGGGACATTGGGAATAGTTCGCTGGATGTGGGCCTCCGTAGTTACAGCACGTTACTGTGATTTTATTTGTGGTTGTTGATCCATCAGCGTTTGTTTTTTGAATTGTTGTTGGTTCTGTACCAGGCTGGTTTACCTTGCATTCTCCAGGTGTATGCTGTTCGGCACATTTCCCGCATCCTGCACTTAAATGGCACGCAGCTGCTAAGTGACCTGAACCTTGACATCTTTTGCAATGGAGAACGTCCTGTTCGTGTGGTTCCTCAATCGCAATTTTATGCGTAAACAAATATTTTATTTGTTTAAGCCGGCTAACATCTTCGTTCGGTGGTATCTGTACGATTCATAAACTCCGAATATTGTTTTCTCTCATATGAGGAGTTTGGAAGTAGTCCAATCTGTGTATACTCAGTTCCGGGCAAATCCTCGATATTTCGAGTAGGAGTTCCTCATTCGTCCATGCTTGGTCAATGTGCCTTATGATGAATGTCTTTGGTTTACTCTGGGCATGTTGAAAAGTGAAGATCTCATGTTTTTTCTCTGTGAGTTTTTTTACTGCCGTGTCGTGGTCCGTCAAAGTTATTGTCATGATCGAGATCGAGGAGCCTTTGGAATTTGTGGTAAAGTTTCGATGTCCTAGGGCATTCTCGAGCATCTTGATTACTTCCTTGATGCTAGTTGCATTTTTGATGTAAATTGGTGGTGGCCTCACCTTATTTGTAATTTTGTGTCCAACTGTTTGCCACTGGTCCTCTATTTTGTTAGTATATTGGGCCGTTAACGGTTTATGTGATAACGATGGTTTGATGTTGGTTGTTAAGGAGATGTCTGATCTTTGGGGATGTACTTCCTTCATGCAGACATCGTCGTAGGTTTTGGTCGGTGATTGAAGAGAGCGTATTTTGTCGTGAAGTTGGTTCATTTGGGCTGTGAGCAGCCTTATTTGTTTCATGGCGTCATTGTACTTCTTCTGGTAGTCGATGGTTGGTTAAGTAGTCATTGTAGCGATTTTCTTCGGGGCGTTTAAGCTACTGCGGATGGTTTTTTTTCCGTTTTATAGTTAATCGTTGGGCAGCACTGTGACCGTTGCCCGGCATCTGCGAACGCAAAATCCGGATACGGTCGTTTATTTTTTGTTTCGGTTTACCAATTTTGTAATAGTTTTCATAAGGTCTCACCGAGATTTAAGTAATTTTCACTATCACTTTACACAAAGAACAATGTTCTGTCACAGGCCGTTCTTAATGACAGTACCACATTTATGGTTCACACGGGTACACGTGTTTTTTTTTTTCTTTTCTTTCTGTCAAGCAGTGGCAGTGGCAAAACGCGTCTACACACTAAGACGATCAGAGTGGGAATGACGTTTCGTCAAAGTTTGTAAATTTACTGCAGAAACAATTCTAGATCAATTGGACACCTATTTTGCAAGAATTGACTCATTTTGCAACAGAACTTGAGGAACGCATTGGTACTCACACGAAAAGTAGATGGTTCACAGAGTTAAGCCTGTTGATCAGTTTTTAACCACCGGCACACAGCACCTGGGACATTCACTGGGATTGTACGGGGAAAGGCATAAGAAAAACATAAGATTGATAATGTATAATTTATAGTGCTTGCGAAGAGCCAGTAAGTTAAGGTAAGAATGATATTTACAAAATAGAATTTAACATTTAGTCTTAAGTAAAATCTGTAATTGAATTGTGAATAAATGTGGAGATAAAACAAAACAAAAACATACACTGGCACTCCCACTAAACGTATATGGTTCACAAAGTTAAACAAGATGGTTGGTATTTAAAATACTCACTCAAGCGATTGCACTAGTAAGCGATCAACGTGTGAACATTCGCGTCCCTTGAAAAAGACTTCTCCATTGCCCGTACCATTAATATCCCCTCTACAAGATTGGTTCATTTTCTGTACGGATTGTTGTTGTTTGATGACCGGTCAATCACATGTTTGACTCATTCGGTATGGGTAATAAAAACCCCAATATATCTGGTTGGCAGGAGATCGCGCGATCGCTAAGATGTATATATAATGTCCATATTTTGGATTGATAAACAAACTGTGTCTTGTGGATCGCCAAGCATAATCCTGAATAGCCTGTCGAGGAATGTGTGATTCTTATGCGATGCCGACACTGACATGCTTAGTATAAAGAAAAGAGAAAAAGAAAACCAAGAGAGAACAAATCCAGATTATTGAAAACATAAGATCCCTTTCCCTTGAATCAAAAATGGACTACGTACAAATTCTTAAATTCCACAGAAACGCCTGATGTGAGGGATTTTATTTCACGCTTTGTTTGTGCAGCTGCGTGATTAGATATGCTGTTTCAACAAGAAGCGACAAATGGCCAATTACATGAACTGAGTCAACTGATAAATCCTTTCTCTTGTCAAAGGAACAGATGGCTAATATCTCCTGGTTCCGACATCCCATCGAGGGAGGTCCTCTGCCCATACAGAGCGCCGCTTCAGACTGCAATGAGGGCCATACTCGACGGAGAGCCCGACCGAAAATGAGAACAGCTGTGTATCATTTCAAAGAAACTAAGCCCAACACAACGACATTACATTAAAGCTTGCTTGTAAATAATTAAACAAAAATAGGATTCTCACCTTATCAAAATCAATATCAAAATCAAATTACAGGGTCTATAGCTGGGATATGGTGACTATATACAGTGCAGACAATGGAATTGGGGCAGACAACAGCATGCTTCCAAACTTGCGGAAAGTACCCCATGTGGTAGGCATGGTTGAGCAGAATGGAGTGCTTTATAAAGAATAAAGTAGAAAGCCTTCGCAACGAGTGGTACGACATGTTGTCGATACCGGGTGACTTCTTGGGGTTTCGAGATTTAACTAGATTTTGTAAGGTATTTGGCGTGACGAAACCGTGACCATTATCACGTGTGTCGTCGAAGTATGCACTGCTAGATGGGTTAAAGACAACAATTGCCTCGTTAAAGTTGTCTAGTTTATTTTGCAGCTCTGATTGATCATCGAATCCAAAATGCGCCGCCCTTTTTATACTCTGTGGCGACAGAGATTTCTTAAAAATTTTAAATAAACATTCCAAGAAACACAAGCAAGATTTTGTGTGTGCTTCAATTGGAATGAGGTTCTAGGAAGTGGATGGGAATTTGGTTGAACAAATTTCCGGAATGAAATTATGAAATGCATTTAGATTTGGGCTTTCATAATGTTAGAGGTAATGGGAATTGAATCGATGTGCGACAAATGGATTTTTGGTTTAACTTGTCGTGCATATGACTCACCTGAGGAATATAATTGGGATTATAGATAAATGGTAGGGCAATTGGGAATTGAATCGATGTGCGACAAATTAATTTTTGGTTTAAATTGTTGCTTGTATGACTCACTATGTTTGATTGAAAGCGGAACCCCTATTTTCATTTAGCTTAATGCAAGCTTAAAATTAACTTAATATAAAACCTTACAGACTATCTTAAAATCTAGAGTAGTGGTTAAGACGTTATTCAATTATTCAATCGAAAAGAAAGGAGAAGAAAACCAGGAAGTTGAAGATTACATTGGCGACAGGGGAGGTAGGAGGCCAGGGAAGAGCGAGTGTATGTGGGGGTTGTAAACGCGGCCTTTGTGCGACAGAGGGTCGACGGTTAGAGAGCGGGTGGGGGGGGGGGGGGGGGTGGGATTGGAAAGGTGTGGGGGAGAACTGGTTTGATGGAGGGAGGGGAGAGGATAGCAGGGTAGAAGGGTTTTTGAGGGGGGGGGGGATATAGGACGGGTTTATTCTGAGACGTCGTTTAAAAGCGGGAGTGGAGATGTTGAAATCGAAGGAGGTGGGGAAAGAGTTGGCCTGTCGTAGCATACGCGTGCTGGGTTCGTTAGCGCCGTAAGAAGTGTGATGAGCGGGCACGTAAAACAGTCGAAGGTTACCCATGTTACGGGGGTTTGTATGCAATGTTAAAGTGGAGAGCAAGCTTGGGCAATTGATTGAGCCAGACAGAAGACGATGGACAAAGATGATGTCGGCATGGATTCTGCGCTTTTCAAGTGTGTTCAGATTACTTAGAGGGAGCCGGCTTGCGTATGGTGGTAGAATCAGCGGATTTTCCCAGTTTAGTCCGCGGAGGGCAAAGCGCAAGAAACGACGTTGAACTCCCTCAATCCTGCGAATGTGAGTCACTTAACCAGACCTGACTAGCGTACTCGAGTAGTGGCCGGACAAAAGTTGTGTAGAGTGATCGGGTGACATAGGGGTTAAGAAATTCCTTCGACCAGCGTTTGACAAACCCAAGGGCGGCGTTGGCCTTGAGTATTATGTAATCAATATGTCCGGTAAATTTGAGCTCCTTGTCGCATAGGACGCCCAGATCGCGAATCATCAATCGATGTTATCGGTTGGTTCAGTAAGAGATAGGAGCGTGGGTGAGTGGGGGAACTCTTCCGAGAGAAGGTGATTGTGTGACATTTGACGATATTCATTTCTAGGTAATTATTTTGGCACCAAGTCGAGAAGCTGTCAAGATCCGATTGGAGAAGTGAGGAGTCCAAGGGAGAGCGGATTGTCTTAAAAATTTTGGAATCATCCGCGTAAAACGAGATGAAGGAGTGATTAATGCAAGCGCCTATGTCATTTATGGTTAGGATAAATAGGAGAGGGCCGAGATGACTGCCCTGAGGGACACCTGAGGTTGGGAAAAGGGGATCGGAGAGGGTGGATCTAAATCGCACGCGGCAGTTTCGATAACTGAGATACGATGAGACCCACTTAATCAGCAGGGGTTCGAAACCGAGGGAAGACAGCTTGAAGAGAATGAGGTTATGGGAGATTTTGTCGAAGGCCTTGCTAAAGTCGGTATCGACTACATCGACCTCATCGCCGTTTTCTAGGGCAAGGAGTGTGTGGGATGTGAATTCGACAGGGTTAGTAGTAATGGACATGCCTGAGAGGAAGCCGTGCTGGTTCGGAAAGATGACGGGTGCGCATCGGAAACATAACGCCTCATATAGAAGGCCTTCGAACAGTTTGGGAATGTGCGAAAGCTTAGCAATGGGACGATAATTGGATATATGGTTTTTTTTTTTCTTTTTATGTGTGGGGTTATGTAAGAGGATTTCTAAAAGTCGGGGAATAGACCTTGTACAAGGGATAGATTGAAGATTGACTCGAGCGGCAGAGAGAGAGAGAGAGAGAAGAGGAACATTTTTTTAAAGAGGATAGCAGGTAGTCCGTCTGGGCCAGGACTGAAATCGTCTTTCAGTTCTTCAAGTTTTTTTATGACTTGGTGTTGTTGAATGTGTAGAGGGATGAGTGGGCCGAGGGAGAATCCAGACATGCCAGTAAAATAGGAGGGGTTAGGCTCGAACGTCGGTGAAGGATAGTTTGAAGAAGGACGCGAAAAGATTGGATACGGTTGGGGAGTCCGTTGTAGTAATTGAGCCGTAGAAAAGGGAGGTGGGATAGGCACTAAATTTTCGTTTGTGGTTGATGAAGTGGAAGAAAGATTTGGGGTCATTGATCATGTTGAATTGAGCTTTGGCATGGTAACTGTGGTAGAGAGAGGTGTAAAGCTCGGTGAATTGGTAAAAGTAACCCAGGTAGTTGGAGTAGTCAAGGGGAGAACGCGTGTTTGGGAAAGTGTTCCACAACTTATTCCTCTTGTTACGAAGGGTGCGTAGTTTATGGTTATACCATGGGGCGATGAGAATGATAACCTGTGTCGAGAGTATAGGACATATAGGCATATGGCGTTGTGGATTTCTGTGTAGAGCGAGGCTGTAGCGTCCTCTACACTTATATCATTTACGCATAGTGTGATATTGCTGAGGTACTCATTTATGAAGCGGAAATTGGCTTTTCGAAAGTTGAACGAAAATTGATATGGGGGAAGTGTGCTGTGGGCTGAGTAGTCGTGGTGTAAGGATATGTGAAGCGGGGGTGGTGGTTATCAGTAGTTGAGAGGGTGTGTGGACTAGGGACGAGTGAGGAATTAAAAGGGTCTGTCGTGAACACAAGGTCAATTTGTCTGCCCAGATGATTTTGGACATTGCTTACTTGGCAAAGGCTAGAGTCAGTGAGGCTGTCTATAAAAAGACATTTCTTAGTGGTAGTGGGGTTTGAGATGTAGTGAGAGTAGCCGTCAGACAGCCTCCATTGGAGATTTTTTTTTTTTTTTATTAGACTTCTCTCGGGAGAGGCGAACCTATAGCGTCGAGTGGGCGCCCCGAGATGCCATCAAATAACTGTTGCAGTTCTTTTTGAACAGTTGCAGGTTGTAACGCTCCGGGAACACTCGCGTGGGAAGGGAGTTCCACAGTTTCCCCGCTCTGTAACGGAACGAGTTCTGATACAGGGATGTTCGCGCTGTCGGGAGATGAACCACAAACGGGTGCGATCCGTCGGATTGTCTTGTGGAGCGCATATAGACCGAATTGCGTGGAACAATGCCAAGAATCTCCGAAGAACAGCACCCGTGATAATATCTGTAGAACAGATGGAGGAGATTAAAATCGCCAAGGGCTACAGTGCCGTCTTGGGAAGAACTAGGCTCAGTTATGCGTCGGTTTCCGCAATAGCGAGTTCGTATGACTCGATAGCTTGCGATGACAGTATGTAAAAGGATATGATGTACACGGACTTTGTTCAGTTTTTATTGCGACATAGTCGAGGTCAAACAAGGTGATTCGGGATAACGTCATCCTGCCGATCCTACAGTGGGTGTTTTTTTCCGAGTGGAAAATCCAGTCATATCTGGAGGGAAGGTCTAAGCGGAAACTAGATTTAATCTCACTGCCAGGAAGCGAGTAACATTCATTTACAGGAATGCTGAATTTCATCAGGAAGAATTCAGCAATCCAAGCGGGGTTCGCGCTTTTTTTGTGCGCCCTTTAACAGGTATGAAGTAACTGCTAGATTTGAGTGTGCCAGTTTATTGAGCCGAGCTTGTCATTCAGCAGGTGTCCAAGATGTGCCCAAGTGGACTATTAGTGGAGAATCAGCTTGGGGAGTCTTGGAAACTGGGGCGGAAATAGGCGGTGGGAGATGAGCGGGACAGGTAATTTCGGGTGTATTGTGAAGAGGCGGAGGTGGGGGTATGTTCTGGAGTTCATCGTGTAGAGATGATATGCATCGTGGGGAGGGGCGGGGGTTTGTTTGCTTCGACTGTACTGAAGCTATAGCGGTGTCTTGCTGGCCCATCTACGATCGAAAAGCCGAAAATTCATCAGCGACAGAGTCGAGTTTGTGGAGAAGGTATGGGAAGAAGATTGGGATTATAGATAATAATAGGGATTGGATGGGAGTGGTTATTTAGGATCACCAAAAGGGCGTGAGGTCTAAGAATAATAAAATAAACATCCCTGCGAAAATTATAATTTGTTCAAATACTCTGAAGGGTTTTTCCAGAGAAAAGCCAAGTGCTAAACTCAAAAGAAGTATTCTATTGTTACAATCATTTTTCAATTAACTATCTACACAGAGGAATACATGTGATTGAATTGAAATTGTTGGTTTTAAATGACGGTTCAGTGTAGAAAAGTTGTCAGGGTTTCCTACATCTCGGCTCAATCTACCATTATACTCAATAATATAACAAAATTGTAACATAAGAGATCCGAGCAATTACAAATTGTGCTGCCAATAAGCGACTGAATAAATAAAGTATTACTACTAGTACTACTTCTAATACAAAGGGTTATAACATTATGTTCCAACTTTATTTTCCCCACATTGATATTTATATGTAGCCTGTGTAATTCGCGACAGCTCCGTGTAATATTTCCTTAAACCGATATGCAGCCTTATTATCATTTTTCACTATTAATTTATTTTTTAACTAATTAATATTTTTAATTATGGGAGATGAATAAATCTCCGCATTTCGAATATTTCAAATCCTTAATCCAAAATTTTTATATTCACTAAGGTATCGGTTATTTCGCTTCCCTCTGGCGATTTCAACTTTTCATACCTTTAAATTCAAAAACAACATAGATATCAGTAATCGCTCACAATGGATGGTCGTACAACTCTGAATGCTACTAATCCAATGGAAATGAGATCATAAATTAATTGAATCTAATTCATGACACATCAATGCACAACCTTTCCAAATGCAAACAGGAAATCATTTCCCACTTGCCAAACGGACAAAACTCTTTCAAAACAGCTAGCTATCATCCAGGTATAATAACTCCACGTCATGTTATTTACATCCCCCGAGTGCTTCGCAATTTAATAATACCCAAGCTCATAAACTTCGACAAACACCTCCCAACGCACGACCGCGTAATTAGATAGCGCATTGCCGAGAACTATTGAAAATCACCACAACCAATGCAGTAACATCGTTTTAATTATTACACATTATTCCGGTACGCAATTTTCGACAGACGGACTCTAAAGAGCATACACGAATACCCGAGGGGAAAAATGTCAGGCAATTGACAACAATCTGCTAGTTTCAAATAATACTCCGCAGTTAAGCCTTGTCCCCAATGGAATGTTCGATGTTGTTGCACGTAAATTTTACATGAAAATCGATATTTCCGGTTTTGAAACTTGTTTTAGTGCGTAAGGTCAGAGAAAAACGTCTGAATAACAGGTTCGTGTTGTTATTGGCCCGTGTAGTGCATCGAATATATCGCGAATACAAACTGTTTTAGTTAACATGGCAATCTGCCACAAGTAGTATCGAATCTTTTGAGTATATTGAACTAAAGACAACTCTGTCTTTTTTTTAATGCATTTACTTACAAAGCAAGAAGTACAGATAGAGGTTTTTACAATAGTAGAGTAAATGCTAATTTTAACACTTTAACAAATAAAGTTTTGATGTAACTTACTGGCTCTGGAAAAGCACTTTAAACTATTCTACGTACATTTATTGTTACATATTTTTTGTTCAATATAAATATGTGTTTTACTGTTTTTACATCAAACAAAAGTTACAAATTCATATCAGAGAAAAAAAAAACAAAAGTTAAATCTAGTCACTTTATTATGATTTTTAAGCCTTTCGTTGATTTATTTGTTTATATATATATAAATATTGGCCTGTAGGAACCCGAAAGTTCATGACCTCACCGACTCAACTCCGCCATTGTTCTGTGGGGGTTCTTTTATCATATCCCAAGAACCACCCATTTTCCTTAAGGGGGTATTCTGGTCTAGACGCACGAATTTAACGCAATTTTTGAAGTGCTGTAAAAAAAAGCAATCAATATTTTTACTATTAATTTTTTTTTTTTTAGGATGTTTATTAATATTTCAAGAATACAGTAAAAAAAATTGAAAGTAAAAAATTCAAAATTCAAAGAGTTAGCAGCTGATGAAGTGCGGGATGTCAAAAGTTGGCATGCGACCATACCCACGATTCAACCCTCCTAGCAATCTGAAAAAAAAAACGATTATTAATTTACAGAAATGCCTCTACCTATTTTCTTAACAAAATGGCGACTGCTTGAAAAAAAAATTTATTTTTGTACCACTTTTTTTTAGTTTTTCGATTTTTTTAAAAATAGTTAACATTGAAATTTGTGGATGAGGATAGTTCATGCAATAGAAAAGCCTATAAAGAAGACATATACTAAATTTGAAGTAAATGGGTTCAGTAGAACTTGAAAAATCGTGGGTATTGTTTTAAAAGAGACAGTTTCAAAAAAAAAAAAACGCGGTTAAAGTTTCACATTCCGGCCGAGCCGGTTTAGACGGCGCGTCAGCAAAACAGCTATACCTCCGAAAATAATTTGAATTTTCTAAAACCCTCTTAAAGACATATTCTTAGAGGGTTAAGCTTTAAAAATATGAAAAAAAATGTTTTTTTCAAAATTTCTACACCAGAATACCCCCTTAATTCAACTCCCCATTTCTCACCCAATAAAGGTTATTAACTTACCTGCAATCAGGTTAAGCTATCCTTCAATCACTTAATTTACCTGTAAACCACCCCATGGCAATATCATCATCTTGCCACAGCGTCAACCACCTCGCTGTATTCCCTTAAACATATTTGGTTCCTCTGGTCGGCACCCATCTTCCCCGGTCCTTTTGCTGGCACCCAGGCCTACCATATACACAGCAATCCCACTGTGTTTGCTTTTCTCCAGCAACCGCTGGTCCCACGATCAAGCCATGCCAAATCGCTTGCTTATACAGCTGCAGCCAATTATCCCAGATCGGTTGCATAAGCGATAAACATGCAACGAATAAGATGCCACCCTAATGTGTTTACCTCAAACAACTTGCAACGGTCTCATCTCATGTTTCGTTCGCTAATACAAACAAATGCGCACCTTAGCGCTTGCCCTTTTAGATAGCGTTACGGTATATATAATATACCCTCTATCGTTTATGATAGAAATGCTTTCAGTGTAAGCACGTTCATTATTTGAACAGCTGCATGATTGTTTTCTCTTCTTTTTATCAACGCGCGTTTCGTTTGTCTTTCCTTCCAAGGTAAAGACATTCATCCCAATCTGAACGATATCTATGAGGAACCTTCCAATGGGACGCGGGACGGTTTCTCATTGGCCGCAGCGTCACCAGAAAGATCGATTTCCCTTGTCACCACACGAGTGGAAATCCACCACACCCACCGGGATGGTTCTGCATCGAGCAGCTCTCAGGGTGCCAGATAGTAACCTTGGAACCGCGCACATGTACCGGGGACGTTGCGTGAGTCAGATTTCTATCACCACAGCGGACAGTCGCACCCGCTTAGCGTTACATTTTTACCAGCCGCATTACCAAGTAGGCAGTTTGGTTTTAACACGGTCAGAATATGTGAGTTGGAGTGTAGTATTACCTTTTAGCCACCTAGTCGAGAAATTCGTTTTGTTCGTTAAAGTGAACTTCGCTTTGACATTATCAACGATCCTGAAGGAGTGCAGGCGCCCACCAGCTAATGGATTAAAGAATTATATTGTTAACTCCTAGTCACCAGATTAGTGAATTAAGTTGTGAACTGCCCGTTATGCACATGTGCCGATGCCATAACGCTAATTTAAATAAAGAACACTTGATAACGAAATACTTGCGTGACTATTCATTACTTTCGCTTGTTTGGAGTTGATTTGTTTCGTGGCAAAATTTCGGAGAAACCAATGGTAAGTGTTTGGGTGTTGAGTTCAACTAGTGCCCATGTCTGGTACAATAACCAACACCCGCAGTTCCCTGTCCCGTGTGCTCTCCTTCCACGTTCGAACATCCGATCCGATCTCCTCGAGGTATAACCTAACATTGTCCTCCCATCTCCGTGGCGGCGTGGTCATGGTTCTATAGACACGGAGCTTTATGTTACGTGATAGCAGTTTGGATTTCAGCAGTTTACTGACTGCATGGCAGCTAGCGTTGCCGGAGTGTAGTGTTTTGTTAATTTCCTTCGACATTTCGTTACTGGCCGACAGTATCGTTCCCAAATATTTAAATTCTTTAACTTTTTCAAATATCTTACCTCTGACGTTTATATGTGTCCTCTGAGGTCCACCTGCTCTCGCCGTAATCATGTATTTTGTTTTGTCTTCATTTATTTCTAGGCCCACTTCTTCTGCCGCTTGCATAATGATTTCACTGTTTTTACTTACAGTTTCGAGATTATCGCCCAAAACGGCGATGTCGTCCGCATATGCGAGCACTTGTGTGACCCCGTTCAGGGATGATCCGGCCGTGTTGTCGTCTTGTACCTTTCTGATAACATACTCGAGGACAAAGTTAAAAAGGCATGGTGAGAGGCCAGCCCCTTGTTTTAGTCCGTCCCGGATTTCAAATGGTTCTGAGAGGTGGTTTTCTATTCTAACTCGCCATTTGTTTTCGTTCATGCAAATTTGAATGAGGGCGGCATATTTTTCGGGATTCCCAATTCAACTACAATATGGTAGAGTCTTTGCCTTGCGACTGAGTCGTAGGCCTTTTTTGAAGTCAACGAACAGTTGGTGAACCGTCTCTCCGTATTCCCACTTCTTTTCCAGCAGTTGCCTTACTGTGAATATTTGGTCGCTTGTTGACCGGTTCCTACGGAATCCGCGCTGGTAGTCTCCCAGTATTTCTTCTGCGTATGGTGTGATTCTCGCCAGTATGACATTTGTTAGTATTTTGTATGTGGTTGGGAGCAGTGATATTCCTTTGTAATTTTCGTAGTCAGATATGTCGCCTTTTTTTGAAAATGGGGTTGTGTATTGAGGTTTTCTATTCTTCCGGAGTGACTTCCTTATCCCATATTGTTTTAATCAGTTTGTGGATCTTTCGAGCAGTTGCCTCTTCTCCATGCTTCACAAGCTCTGCCGGCATGCAGTCGACTCCGGGAGCCTTGTTGTTTTTCAATCGATTTATTGCGGCTACAACTTCGTCGAAAGAGGGCTCTGGGATCAGAGGCTCGGCTGTATGTACGTCTGGTGCGTTTATTTGTGGTTGATGGGCGCGCACAGGTTTTCAAAATACTGTGGGGGTAAAACGCCGTGGTGCCGACACGGGCACGGGTTCACTATATCCCCAACACGTCACTGGACAAATAAAACTTAGTTCCGCCGCACTCCAACTCACTTGAAGATTTTTAACCCACTCCATCAATTTTCGTTTTTTCATCTGACGAAAACTTTTCTTACCCTGCAGATAAAGGATTTTCCTTTCTTTGTCTTTCCCAAATTTGGGATCGAAAGAGGAAACACAAAAGAACAATCAACAAAGGATCTTGCCGAAGAGCATTTACGATCCTTTGTGTCGGTCGGTGATAAACGTACATGTAGTTCGTTTTATGGCGCGAGTTGTTTGTTTTAACTTGGTTTAGTTAAAACGGAAAACGACGCTGATTGTGTTAATGGTTTTGGGTAACCATATTTCTAGATGATCATAAAATTGCTGGCGCGCATTTTATGATTCTCAACGATTTTGTTTGGAGAAAGACATCCGGTCCGCACATATGGATCCTAGGAGATTTTTGTGGCGAACATCTGGTTCGATTATTATATTTCCAGGTTTTTTATGTGAGCAAATTGAACGTTTAGTTCAATTTTCTTGGAGTTTAATTGATTAGCGTAAATTGAACGTTTAGTTCGATTTGCTTGCTATCCATTTATGTGGGACCATTTGTTGTATGGGCTAATGTTTTTGTTTAGGTAGTGTCACATCCTTTAAGTGGATGTTTTTGGCGTGTATCGCCGCTAGTGGTGGAGACCGGCTCCAAATGGGTAAGTTTTAAGGGATGGGTGATTGTGTTCGTAACAGTATTACAGTAATTTTTTATTTATTTGTATTTTTTGGGATAACGATTTAATGGTCCTGATAAGTATACTAAGCAGCGTTAATTGTAATCAATTGTTCTTGGGTCAAAGCACTCAACACAAAGCGTCTCATTAAAATTCCAAAGCGATCGCTATTTGACGACTGACACAACAAAACTCCCATGCGCACGCTGCGGTGGTTGAATTTCGACTGACTTCAGCAGCTTACCTAGGGACTCTCTTTCCCCACACGATCAACCATTCTTGATCGCACACGCATCCGCATTCTCCCATTTCCCCGCACATTAAGTTGAATAAACTCTTGCGAATTTACCCAACAGTCAATGAATTTAGGGAGAATGGGAAAACTGCTACGAAGAGCATGACGATTTCAGAGTTGATTTGCTTTCGCTTACAACGAAAGCGAAACAAATTGGTGACCGCATGACCCAGTTTCGTATTTAATTGCTCTGAGAGTGCAGAACCAAAATGCACCCCGAGAAAGGGATATGGGGTGGGTTGAAAAGTATATTTCTTATACTTTTCACCTGACTGCGGGTTTTTTGATCCCCAGCGAATAGCAGTGTTTGGCGCAGGTCAAACGACGCCGCGATGGTTTGGGATAATATCGGTGTGGGAAAAAGACTAAAGGACTTTGCCGTTTTGCTATGTAGCAACAGCGTCGCTTATCTACGCTTTGCTGTTGCTAACCAGGCATGAGATTTTTGATTTCCGATAGTAAATCTCATGTGGTTAATCAAATTATGTTGCCATATGGCTTGAAAAAGCTGAATTCGGTGATGCATTATCTGCATGGAAGGATGAATTCAGGTTATGCGTCCCTTGAGAGGGTACCTTTTACAGGTGGTATAGGCCGTCAAATGGTACTGGGGTTGACGTTGTGTACGGTCTGTGGGCGAAATTGTGGTTGTAATTGTAGGTTGGTTCTCGGCGTCATATAGAGAACCCCCACAGTACTGCTTCCATCTTGTCACGATATTGTTTGTTTCTGTCACCAGACAGCCGTTTGTGTCTCGGATTATTTCGGCTCTCCCTCGGTAGCCACTTCTAATTGAATTTATGCCGGCATACATACCCCTGATATTCTTTGCTCTGGTATTTTATAGAATTTTTTCGTTCCTTGTATTCTCCCATTCGCGTTTTTTTTTTTTTTTGCGTTTAAACATTCTCATTGTCTCTTTCCGAATTGTCGCGTATCTTTCTGCGTTGACTTCATCATATCTTTCTAAGTGGATCACTCTAAGTCGTTTACGTTCTTCGATCTTCGATCTTCGCCATGCACTCGTCGTCAAACCAAGGTTTGGACTTAATTGTTTTCTTAAATCCTTTTGGGCTGTTTGTTTGATTGTGTGTCTGGTGGATGTCCATTTACTGTCTACTTTATTGGATTCCTATTCCTTACTGCTACCATTCTTTACGATACTAAATCTATTCCTTTTTTCCCAGGAAAGCGCTAATTATCTGAGGACTTTTGGCGAATTTTTGTTTGTTGTATGGCTGAGGTGTTCCGACGAACGGCGTTCACAAAAGGAACACGGAGCAAATACTGTTCACAAACGTAGCAATTGTTTTTGAATTTTATTTTATTGTTTCCTTTTTTGTTTAGTACATCAATCACGTCGGATTTACAAATGGTCTAGTTTATGCGAAACTCACTATTTCATACACAAGGACAGTACATCAATCACGTCGGATTTACAAATGATTTAGTTTATGGGAAACTCACTATTTCATAACACAGGAACTGTCCGCGGATTTCTACTTTTCGTTTGAAGTTCTGTTAAATGACTCCCCTTGTGAAACTACAACTGCTATTTACAAAGCGAACACTCATTAAACACGGGGCAAACTTGTCGGCACCTAACAATGCAGGCGCGTCCTACTATTTTCACGGCTTACTGTCGACTAAATTAAATTTTCCTTTTTGGGGATGATGCTACTCATCCGATAGTTCTCTTTTCGATTTTCTCTTAATCGTGAATCTTTGCACCAGGAAAGATGGCTTTCTTTTTTCAGTCCTGCGGTTTTCCGTTTCGTCGCAGGCCAGATGATGAATTTAGAAATCGAATTCGCACACGCGGCAGTGGCCTGGTGTGTTGAGTATTGGTTACATTTTTAGTGATTCTAACTGTCATAGCGTCAGCTCGAATCACACATTCTTCACTATCGTCGCCATACGCGAAAACTCTACTTGGCATGCTCTACTAAAACCTACACACGATGTCACAACTGGTATGGAAAACCAATGCCCTACCCTATGTATATCTCTCGATATTTCTAAAGCGTTTGATTGTGTCTGGATCTCAACAGAGCGCGTTGGAAATGTTCATTCGTACACGTTTTTGGTCTAACGTGAGCAATCGTGCGGACAGCTTTCTTATGCATAAATATTAATTTAATATGTAACAAACACGTTCTTTGGACATTTTTATTGCCTCTGCTATATCTCTCATTTTAATTCGGCGGTCGTCTAGCACCATTTGTTGAACTTTAGCGATGTTATCATCAGTTGTTGCAGTTTTTCGACGTCCCGAACGTTCATCGTCTCCCAAGCTCTCACGGCCACGTTTAAATTCAGCTGCCCAAAATTTCACAGTGATAAATGATGGTGCAGATTCCCCATACACAGAGTCCACCTCATCTTTGATTTGCGTAGGCTATGGCCTTCCAAAAACAAAAATTTAATGACACTGGATACACAATTTTGACAATTTTTACAAAAACACTCACATAGCCTCACTCAAACAACTGTCAAATAAAAAATACGCTGAAATTTTGGTGAGTAAAGATGCACAACTACATTCACTAGCTTTTATTGACGAGTGCTGCTTTCTTCACGTTGAGTTGAATATAAATATATATGTATATATATATATACTCAAGAGTCTTGTTTTGTATTACTTTATGATTTTTTTCATGGACATAAGATGCATATGGGTAAATATTGACCTGGACCTTTTGAGTTGAAATGCTAAATTATTCATCGAGTTTAAAGTATAATTCCGGCCACCAGTTTTCTGCACATATGCTATATGAGTATTACTTATTACACCACCAATAAAGTGCATTTTACTATTAATGTTTTGCAACTTATTTTCCATTAACGAAGTTGAGATGTTAAAAATCTTCAGTGTGACGCCACTAATCGACCGTAGTATGATTTAACCAAGTTAATAAAATAGTGGCATGTGTTGTAATGTTAATTGAACTTAACTGGAGCCACCAGTGGAGCACTGGTGGAGTAGATATAGAACAGGAAGTCGTTTTCCACATCAACTAATATCTATAAGTGCGAGATGTTGGTAAGGCAACAGAGGATATTATGCTGGTTTCGTCTAGTATAAGGGAATCCTTAATTAAAAAAAAAAAAATTATATAAAGCGCTCGTGTCGATGGGGACATTTTCCAAAGACTCTCACTACAGTGGTGCGAACCATAGATATGTTGAGTGTTTACAACCAAGCAAGGAAATGCGCATTACGTATTCTGAACAATAGGAAGTGGTTAACAGCTGTGTCAGTTCTTTAATTTGGATGGTTGGGTACATTTGCCGCAGACCTCTTGTACATAAGAGTAAAACAAGAGATGTTGCGCTCTAATTACTTTAGGTGGGGGACGGAATTACGTTATTAGGGAGACATTTTAGTAAAAGTCTATTAAAATCAGAAGGATATTACAGTTTATCATTATTTTGCTAGCGTAACAGTACTCGATATGTGAAAACGTTCACAAGTCCTTGTACTACAACATAAACAGGATCATATTTAAGCTTAAACTCTTTCATGAATTGCTCTTTGTGCGAGGTAATTCCTGAAATAAAGAGGTATTAATATTGTGTGGCACAATTTTATTTGAGTTCGTAGCTATCAAAATTAATAATCAGAAAGGAACGCCTCTTTTGACGCTCAGAACTAAGGACCAATAACATTCTTTAAAACAATTGATTACTTTAGGGTAGCCAATAAAACTCATTTAATATGTAGCCACAAAAACGTATCATATTATACAATGTTTTGTATTCTCGATTTTGTGGCTAAAAATAGGTTACGTGATTGGAATTTGATGAAAATTGGTATATAGTGGTGTTTTGAGTCGCTGCTTTCAAAATCGCGGATCCAAATTGCAAAACTGCTCCAAAATCGAAAGAGAAGCTTTTGTTACTGTTTGGCAGGCCAGATGAAATACAAACTTAAAAGTGTAGATGGAACTTTAAACTTAACCCATCCTTAAAAGTTTGAATAATGCGGCTAAACGGGAACTGCAATTACCACATTCATCATCATCATCGGCACTACAACCGGGAACCGGTCTTGGCTTTATTTAGCAAGTCCTGAGGCTTGTTAAATTTTCTATAATGATTTGTTTTTTCCGGGCAAGGTCATTAGTCTTACGCCAGAGGCTCTCCGACGGAGAATCGAACCCCAGTTTCCCGCGTGACAGGCGGGTATATTAACCACTATACTATCGAGGAGTCCCAATTACCACCTTACGTAGTTCTTTTCGGAGCACGGTGGGAGTCGACAATATCTAAACCATTTTGGGCATGACCATGATATTTTCGTATGCAACGATTTCGCTCAATCGAGAAATAACCTCCCCGGGCCGGAGCACCTCGTGAACTGTATAATGCGGTCAGATATATGTTATAATCAGTACTCTAGATATATGTTATAATCAGTATAATCTGCCGTATAAGTTGGGCGAACTCTAAAGAGTAAGGCGAGAAGTCACAGAAAGCAGTGAAACTAGCCTAAAAAGCTAAAGGAAAAAAAGAAAGCTAGTCCCGCGGGGAGAGTGATAGGAGATGCAAAAGCCTGTTTTAGTACGTAGGCGTAGAGATGTCACATACGTTTATCCTAAACAAAAAACGGCGTGAGCAGTGTGTTAAATTATTAACAAAGTTAGATATCACCCCCCCCCCCCCCCTCCCCCGGATCCATCCAAATCAATACGCAAATTCGCCTCCTTATCCCATCAAATACACATATCATTTCCAAAAACAGCATTGTCCTACACTTGAATAGCACATTTTAAGTTCAAACCACATTTTCACCATCCCTTACAGCACATAATCCTATCCCAACAACGACAATTCATGGTCAAAACTTTCCATCATATATAACATACCAACATTTTCCACCTTTTACACCCCCGATCCCGCACGTGTCATAATTCTTACCCTATAAGATTTACAAAATTCTCTTAACGAGACCTTGAATATTTTCACACATATTTTAAGTAGAGTTAGAAGTTTAAAGTTTAGTGGGGATACTACCCCATTTATTGGCTTAATATAAGCAACATAAGTAACTATGTTAACTAAGCTTAACCTATGATAACTAGGACAAATTAAGAAGGTAGGAGTAGCGGCGAGAGGTGCGGGTGGGTTGTAGTACAGTGTAGAAGCGCCGCTTAAGATTGGTGTTGAGAATGATTTAGGGGGCGGTGTTAGAGATTATGGGTATAGACGTCGAAGTCGAACAAGGTGGAATTGCAGTTGGCATTTCTCATCATCAGCAAAATGGGTTCGTTCAGACCATAAGAGGTGGGGTGGAGAAGGGGGGGATTACGGTATTTCGACGGTTTGTGTTCAGAGGAATTAAATTAAATAGGTAGGCGCAGTCGACCGAATCGCAGAGGACCCGATGAATGAACACTATGTCACCCATGACCCTGCGCTCCTCAATGATTATGAGGTTGAATAATTTGAGAAGGTAAATGTACGGGGGCAGGATTAAGGGGTTTTTCCATTCTAGCCCTTGAAGAGCGAACCGAAGGAAGCGACATTGAATACTTTCGATTCTGCAGATATGGATCTTGTGATAATGAAACCATATTTGGTTAGCATACTCAAGCAGTGGACGGACGAAAGTAAGGTAAAGGGATCGAGTTACGTAGCGGTTGGAGAATTCCTTAGCAGAATTTCAAGAATCCGATGGCAGAGTTGAATTTCCGGATCATCACGTCAATGTGACGGAGGAAGTTAATCTCCCTGTCCCAAAGGATCCCAAGATCTCGAATAAATTGGACAAAGGTCAGGGGTTGGTTATGAGGGGTACAGGGACGTGAGGATGAGTGGAAACGGTTACGGGAAAAGGTTATACATAGGCATTTGGCGATGTTAAGCACAAAGCAAGTTATGTCCCACCAAGTCGGGAAGTTGTCAAGGTCTGATTGCAGTAGTGTAGAACCAAATGACGACTCGATGATCTATAAATCTTGGTGTCATCAGCGTATATGGACAAGCTGGAATTTTTAGTGACCTTATCAATGTCATTAGTGGCAAGTATAAATAGGAGAGGAGCCAGGTGGATAGGAAGAAATCCATTACAACAATTCAGGTTCGAAGTCGAGGGCGAATAGTTTGAAGAGGATTATATTGTGGGAGATTTTGTCGAATGCTTTACTGAGGTGTAGTAGCTTAGATTCAATTGAGGTCTGATCAAAGGAGTTATGGAGATGGGGCCCGAGGGAAAAGTTAGGTAGCTAGTTGAAGTATGGCGGGTCAGGAACAAAGGAGTCATTAGTGAATGACTGATTGAAATGAGTAGCGAAGAAGTTAGCAATAGTAACAAGATTAGATGAGCTATGAGAGTTTAAGGTAAGTGATATAGGGTAACCATCAGCTTTGCGTTTATGATTGATGAACTGGAAGAAGGTTTTGGGGTCATTTTTGAGATTGATATGAATTTTTGTAAGATAGTTATTTATGGGGGCGGGGGGGGGGGGGGGTTGGGTTCAAACTGGCAAAAACAAACATCATTCTTACATTAACTTACTGGCTCTTCGCAAGCACTCTAAATTGTACATTATCATTGTTCTTATGCCTTTCGGCGTACAATAGCTGATGCTTTTATAACATGTCACAATAATTCATCTTTTATTTTTAAAATTTATTCAATTTTTTCAATATCATGTATTATTTATAATTTTTTTTTTTTTTTAATTACATATATAGGCGGTTGACAAGCAAAAAAAAAAAACAAAACAAACAAGGAAGACAAATAAAAAAAAAAAATAAATAAATAAAAAATTAAAGTTAAATTTAAAAAAAATTAAAAACAAAAATAACAAAATAATAAAAATAATTGGGAATTGGGGATAGGGGGAAGGAAAGCGGTGCATACTATGTTTGGGGACGTATAGTCCTTTCTTCACCACTGATCCACCACCAGTTGCGATGAGATGGTCGATCGTCATGCGGAGAGCGGTAGAGACAGCAGAGAAATTTTACAGAATATTTCAGCATGATTATCATCCAAGTGATGTCCAAGTTATTGCCTTTAATGCTTCTTTCTTTTGGCAAGCCAAGTCGGCTCGGCTGAAGATACTCGTTAAAAGGAAATCTCGAATGTAAATCATATCAGGCTAAACGAGGATATCCCGAGTCTGTTGGCGAGTCGACCTGGATCTCGGTTAGAGCTAGGGAATCAGCTTTCTCTGTTTGCAAATATTGACTAACGGCTCTGGTGTTATAATATACTGTTATAAATTTAACGTTTCGTGGTCGAACCCGATTATGTGGTGACGAGTTGTTTACAAATCGGTTTCATCAAAAAATCTGCACGACGTACCCCCTGACATAGCTCCCCGCGGAGGTCTTGTCGGGGTGAGAAGTATTGTTGCCAACGTATGGAACGGATTCACTTCACCCTCGACAATTGTTCCACCGAAAGAAATGGAAAACACTTTTTATTTGTTGTTTTTTGTTATGTTCTTTATTTTAACACTCCTTTTCCGCGTCCAGCCATAATTTCATGAATAAAATTTCTTCTTCTTCACTTCTAGTAAGTGTTTACTGGTTGAAAATTACAATTCAAGCTCACGGACGCACTCGCGTGCGGACACGGCGAGGGTGGAAAGACGATTCGTGGCGGTGTGGCGATGATGTTTGAGTAAAGACTGATTCGAAAAGGGATGAAGTTGGGTAATTTAATTTTTGCACTTGACAACCAAAAGAGAACATACGTCTGCTCTCTCATTGCCACATTCGGCGATGTGTGGTGGATTACATCGGTAAATTGTTGATCAAAGAAAACGGGAAAATGAGAGAACAGAAACACGATGTATGATTATCTTGGGGGGGATTTGGTTGTGTGTGCATGAATCAATGTAGTTCTGAGCGAAACCCATTGACCTAATTCGGTAATATGGTGAACTCAGAGTACATTGATTTGTACAAAGACAGAACTGCGAAGGAGGGGAAAATTAAGCTGATGCTATTCACCTGCGAGAAAAGAGCATTGATCCCCAGCGAATAAAGTGTCTGGAGAAAATGGAAAGGACGCTGACTTGGCTAGGGAAATCAGATCATGGGAACTAACTTAAATGCTTTAATAATTTCCCCAGCGGTCACAAGATTAAGCAGCCTCCGTTTGATCAGACTACGGCGTTGCTAACTGACATGATACGATTTCCTGTCGAAATCTCATGGGTTAGCGAAATGGGGTTGCCGTATGGCAAAAAGGTAGCTAAACTCAATTATGCATTATCTGCATAGGATAATGAGTTTAGCTATGCGTCCGTTTAACATGTGTTACATGTGTAATATCTTATAAGGGGAATGGGTAGGAATGAAAGCGGTCGAAATAAGGTATGGAATTGTGGTTTGGTCCTCCATGTGGTATAGAGAACCCCCACGGTCTGAATGGGAAACTAGTTTAGCTCCGGAATTCTTTATATTATCTCAGAAGGTATCATTATGACTTATCTCTATTTCAATTTTGACCATCAGCCAAACGTACGAAACGTACTCGGAAATTTTCCCCGACGATATCACGGAACGTACAGCAGGTTCGGATGGTATCTCACCTTGGTACCGACTTACCGCCTTAACCAATCTTTTCTCGGACCGGCCGATCAACCAAGCCCCGAAAGATGGCCAAGGATTTCTCCCGACTATTTCATTGGGTGGTAATTCACTAGATAATAGGGCTCCTACCCACTACTCGGTCCTTAGTCGCCTTTTACGATAAACCAGCCTAGCTGTGAGTATATTCTAATACCGTACTCGCGGTTAACCAAAATGCGAGAACAGATGCGCGAAGGCTTCCCAATCGTAGACACCCGACGGTTTTTTCAAGAACTCACAACGTCTACAAGGAAGGAAAAAAAGCAGGCAGACATGGTTCTAAGGGACAGCCACGTGTGCTCGATGCCCTCTATAAACGGATTAACCAAAAATTCGCTTTTGTCGTGCAATGTCAATATACTTGAATCTTGAATCTGCACAACCTTCAGAGTTGGCGTTTGGGGAATTCTCACATAATCTGAGACGACCTTAGTCCCATTGCTATTGTACATTAACACCCTGGTATCTGTTTCCTATGATTTTTCCGATTCTCTTCTGGTGCTATGTTCTACAATACGATTACGTGTGGGTAATGTGTCGCAGATCAATTATTTTTCAATAACTCACAAGGCTGGTCGACATTTTGGAAACTCTCCATATTTGTGTCATAGAATCCTTTACTTATGATTAGAGCTTTGGATATGATTCCAGTCTATTCAATATTGTAACTAAGTGATTCTGTATCCACCAAAGGTGCGCACAAAAATGGTTTCCCTTTAAATGTCAAACCACACTGCAGGCAGAGGTAACCTGTGTGTTGACCACAATGAACAGGTAATACTTATGGCGAATTCTCTGGAATGTATTGGGTTATAAAACACAGACATTTTCCTAAAAGAAACTAAAAGAGAACGGTAGGTACAAATAAAATAAGTCAGTCATAAATTCATATTTTATTTTCCACTGTCACCGAAATCGACATCCTGATTGTATCTATGTCGTCTTACTTTTAGAGACTGAAATTTAAAATAATATTTGAATGTTCTCCTACTTAATATTTTAAATATCAGCTATTCTCTATGTATGGTATATTGTATGACAGTAGAATTGCAGACAGTAATTGGTATTCCACTTGCGTGCCATGGTCCTGTTAGGTCCTGCATATCAATATCCTAAATACTTCAGAACATGCCTTTATATGAAATTCATTGAGATTCTGATTGCCGAATTTTGAATGTCCGTCTGAATTGTGTTGAAATGTTTATGTACTTCTATAAGGGCTCAACAAGAATTAGCTGAATAATTTATTTTCAAATTCATGGGAAAGCTTCCTGCTGCTGCTTATCTCCAGGGCACCACAATCGTGAAAGCAATTTCATCCTTTTTCGAAAGGATACAGTAAACTAACTCCAGTGAACCGTTCATAATTTCGTCTTAAAGCTCAGCTTAGCAATTGGCCTGATTACGATGCATCCTTTGTTCGCTTTTAACTTCATTTACTTCAATCATCCATTTGCAATTGTCCAGTTCGGCCAACAACAATAAGGAAAGCCTTCCGAACTCTCTGCGAGTTCTTTTTACTGCAACAATACTCTTCCAGGATTCGACCGAAGTACTATCCGCATCAAGTGGGAAATCAATAGATAGATGGTGCATTCGATTCCACAGGGAGCCCAAAAGAAATATCATGGTTCAGTCTCTCCGTCATCATTGTGTTTTCGAATGCAGTAGGGAATAAGCCGGTCAAGTAAGTCCTGCCCGAATTGGATAATATGATTTTATAGAGGGACATTCTATTAAAATGTTACGACTTTTGCAAATAGGATTTCATCCTGGAGAGACAGTATCTCTGTCGTTGCGTGTGGCTATGTGGATTCAGTTAAAAAGCTTAAGGAGGACTTTTCATTGCAAACATTTAGAGAGTTTGAATGTTTCGTATCTGAACGGATGTTAGTGTATTCAGGTTTTGTTTTTATGGGTGCAATGACGCTTCTCAAGTGGTAGCTAAAAGATTACTCCCCATTTAGAAATTAGTACCTGAGGATGCCTGGTGGCATTAAGTTTCCAGAAATCCCAAAGTGTTTGTTTGAATGTTTTTCACATGTTTTGCTTTTTTGGTTTAAGTTTTTAGACATATTAAAGTGTAAGAGTACGTAACCTGCATTACTAATAATTGTGTTCTGATTGTTATGGCGTTTCACTGAAGTCTTGTGCGTTACTAAATGAGTCAACAGCGCAGTGTCAAACTCAGTTGCCCTAACGGACCTTAAGTGTAGGAGCTGTGGGGATGAAGTATAGTGCCAGGCATGGGCACTTCGTTCACCTTCGTCCTCCATCATACACTAAACAGCTCCGCGCATTGTCCATCACGAAAGAAATAAATACCGACAAAAGAGCGAAATGCCGCCACGTTTGTCCACAATTTTGAGTAAAACACTAGGGAAATAACGACTAGGTAAACACATCTAGGAACTGTCAGGCACTGCAGCACGGAAAATTAAACACTTGTTTGAATTTGTAAAAAGGGTGTTTTTTTATATTTTTAATATTAGTTACAAAAAGTCTGGAAAACAACTTAAACTTTAAACGCGCACGTATTGCTGTCTTAAGATCTTTGTTATTATTTATGGCACGCGCATTGGGGAATAAAAGTTACTCGACTTTGGATTATGCATCCCCGCACGACACGGGGAGCGGAAGAAGAACCGACCGTCGCGAACGGTGGTTGGAAAAAGACTCCTAGATAACCCACCGTACCGGCGCCGCTACGCTGGATGGCAGGCGACCCGACCGCCTTGCTGGTTGAATGACGACTCAACGATATCTTGCTCGTTCCGAGCTCACTCGCTCATCGTGGTCATGGTGGTATGTGTGCCTAGAACAAAGAAAGGCATAAAGTGCATTCCTAGGATACGATTTCGGTAAAGCAAATAAAACCGAAATCGTCGGATGCATGTGCGTAGCAGCTAAACAAAGAGACCACGATGCGATGTAGAAATGTGCTAATTAGTTTTAGCTAGATTACTGGGAAATGGTGTTTATGGCATCGCTAGTAATGGTACGTATTGAATACCTATTTGCATTGTTTATGCTTGGATTTCAATTGATGCCAAGGGACGCGGAATGCGTATTTGCTTTGGGTTGCACATTGTGTGAGTCAGGGAATTTTATTGCTGGGAGAAAAACGTCGCCAGCCAATGTATACATAAAGAAATTTAACGTATACATGAATGAAGGTAGGAATATGCGACGCCATGATAATTATCTCTGGCTGGAATGGTTACATGATATGTGAACCGGGGTTTTTCTTTTCAGGAATTTGTCTGGTACCGAATTGATTTAGGATACCAGATAAGCAAAGAAAGAAATCTTACGGAAAATTGTATGCGAAGGGATGCATGAAAAGGTAAGTTTTCTTTATAGGGATTTTAAGATTATAGATGGTGATCTATATAATGCGTGAAGCATTTACAGGTACTAATACTGTTGCATTAGCGAACTTAATGAAGTTGGGTAGTAATTATGGGGTTTTTTCAGGTAAGTGGGTTTGGCGGAACCGCTACAGAGCTACATATGGAAAAACTTTATGCCAAAAAAATTAATTTCTTTTACACACGATTAGAGTGTATTTTTTCTAAAGGGGTACTTGTGGCGGTTTCAACTAGCGCCACTGCTCGCCTTTTCCAGGTACGCTGCTCGCCTTTTCCAACTTCCCCCTAGAGCATACGAAAACCATAAAACAAGTATTGTGGCAGTTCCATTGAACGCCACTACTTACCTTTTCATTGCCAACATAAATTCTCCCAAGTGTCTAAAAGCTATAATTTGCGCTTGGGCATTAGCATTAACACCAAATAATAATTTTGCTAAGGGCATGGTTACGTGCAACGCACCATGTTTCCTAAAAAGCAATTCGCTCGCACCAATGACTAACCAACATTACCCGAACCATATCGATGAAATATCTCCTGATAAGTTTGCCACACGCGTGCAGGAGATGTTTCGTCTTTTCCTTTTTTTACCTATGCCCACATCGGTCAGTCATCCGATCGACAAATACGTAATGGCCGTAATGACCGACCGCCCATGGAAGTCGACTTCTCCTAAATGGAAATTTACCAGCGCGTGTTCGACTACTTGGAGACGCCGCCAAGATGTGCACGATCAGCATAAATGCTGTACGCAGTTGCTGATCGTATAAACACCCTAATATCTCCTTCGAGATAGTGGTACCAGCTGCAACCCTTTCGCTGAATGTTTCCCTGTACGGAAATTGATATCCACGGTTCGCTTGCTCGGGGACACGTAGCATGAGCATGCGAAGCATCCCCATAATGATGTGCGTGCACATCATCACAGGGATGTGTGACAGAGATTCTTTTCCATTGGGTGTTGATCGAAAAAGGGATTAAATTTTTCTCTTTCACTAGGGTCGAGATTTACCTTCCACCCCGTACGGTCGCTAATCACAGTGGGTCTGTGGGGGTTGAAGTATGTGTACCGACGTACGACACGGATTCCTTAAACCTCCCAACGATGTTTCGCTGAACACACTTCGCCGAAAATATCCGATGTCAGAGAAAAGACGAATAAAAGGCACTGGTTAATTATTGATATTCTGTTTCTTTAATGAGTTTGGTGCTATTCTATTTTACACAGGTTTATTTTGATAAAGCATTTAACTTCACGCACAGAGTGATTCTCGTTCGTGCAATTTATTAGGCGGGGTACAAGAGCAACCCAAATTGATAATTTGATATAAATGGATCGTTTTACTTAATTCGTTCTTTGGATTTTAACTTAGATTCGTTAGAGAAATAGTATATCTCTACGCGGACAATGATTTACTCGACTATAACGCGGGCAAACACACTTGATTAATTATTTAAGCGGTGGCGTGGGTATCCGCCCTGACGGTTGAGATGTGACTGGTGAATTAAGGATGAAATTCTGTATTTCACTCCACACACAGGACAACCAAAAGAGACCACGCCTCTGCCCTCTCAACCTCACGCCCGTCGAAGTGTGGGTAACTTTTGTTAATAGGGAAATTCACGGACATGGAGAGTGAGAAAACAGACACTTGATGTGCTGTGACTCGGAGTAGCTTTGAGTGTGTGTGGTATCAGATGCAGCTACTGACATAACCTACTGACCCAGTGGTACGGCTATGGTGTAGTCAGAGCGCATTGAACCGTGTAAAGACAGAATTTCAGGGGAGAGGAAAACCTAGCTGATGTTATTCACCTGCAAATAGAGATAATTGATCCCAAGCGAATGGGTGATCTGGGAAAAGTCAATAGGACGCCGCATCGCCTGGGGATATAATACCATGGGGAAAACTCTGTGGAATGTTGGTAAATACCCAAGCCAATGGATGATGATGCAACCGCGTCGCTTGGTTTGACTTGGTTGTTGCTAACCAATACGAATGGAATTTCCGGTGGAAATCCCGTGGTTAGAGCAATAGTGTTGCCTTATGGCGAAGATTGTAGATAAACTCAATTATGCATTATCTGCATAGGATAATGAGTTTAGCTATGCGTCCTTGGGGAAATTATGTATTTCAGATGAATAACATATGAGGGAAATGGATATGTATGACGCGCTGAAAGCGGTCGAAATAAGGTGGAAATAAGGTGGAAATTGTGGTTGAGATTGTGGGTTGATTCTCATGTAGAATAGAGAAACCCCCACAGGTCTGCTTGGTGTATCCCATCGGTTCTCGCGCCGCAACAAGTACTAGGAACAAGTTAGAAGTGATGGAGAGCATATTAAAGTGTTAAAGTTTTTGAGCATGGAACGTTATACTCCACTAGTGAAATAAGTTTACATAATAATTGTACATATTAACAAAGTTTTTGAGCATGGAACGTTATACTCCACTAGTGAAATAAGTTTACATAATAATTGTACATATTAACAACGTTTTTGAGCATGGAACGTTATAGTCCACTAGTGAAATAAGTTTACATCATAATTGTACATATTAACAGTGACTTTGAATCTGGAGTTGCTAACTTTATATTCTTATACATCAATAATTAAGCGGACTTTACGTTGTATTCCTTAAAAGTGATGCTGCGCCTGCAGTCGTTATACTTTAGTTTAATTACCTCCGAATAGTGTCGGACCTTTTCGTTTATATAAGATAATTATGAACTAAATATTATGTTTCTTTCTAATTGTAAGTAAATATGAACCATAACATCGTGCCTTTCAATTTAAAGTGAATTTGAGATCTACGACTGGTGAACCGGTGCCCTTGGGGCATATTACCAAAGAGAAGACGTGAAGTTCCACCCTGGTTCCTACGAGAATCGCACCACCACATAGGTCAAAGGAAAGTAGGAAAACCACATACTCACGGTTTCCTTAAGGACATCGGGAAATATGAAACCCAATCTTCGCCTAACGTGGTTGGGCCGTCCTTCCTTTGCCTTTTGCTGTTCTGGTCCACCGATGATGTTGTTTCACAATACTGTTAATTTTAGTTTAAAATAAAACTAATTTATGTTTTTTTTTTTTTTTTTGACACTTTTATTTTCTATTATTCTCGTGTACCCAAACTTTTACTTTGCTTATAATTTCACCGAACAGACATTGTAAAACTTTAACTTGACGTAAAATTTAACCGAATGGACATTTGTTGTTTCTTTTTTGTTTATTTTTAATTTCCTATTATCCTTATGTAACAACAAGTTTAACTTTACTCTTAATTTCACCGAACGGACATTTTAAAACTTTAACTTTACGTATAATTTAATCGAACGGCCACCACCGATTTTTTCTCTTTTTTATTTTGCTCCTATTTATTTTAATCGCTAACTTAAACTCTTCTCTCAAACTGCAACTGACTCCTTTCGCCAATTACTGAGCCTATTTACCGATTCAATTTACCCCCACTTCACCGTTCGTTCGTTGAATTTGGTGCTAGTGTTCGCAAAATTCAATACCAAGTAAAAAAATCATTAAGCTAATGACGAAAATACATTGCTGGATTAGGGGAAGTGTTGGTAATTTTGTATGTAATATGATACTTTGGGTTTTCGTTCAGCACATTTTGTAATTCCTGTTAGGGTCGGAATTTGAACACCTGTGAATTTATGGAGGAATAGTGGAAAGTTTTTGCATTGAAATACGGCGGAAACTGGTGACCAAAAATTATCATTGTTGGGATAGGATTTTGTGTTGTAAGGGATAATCTGATCTTAAGAAGTGACTAATGCATGTAGGGAAATGTTGTTTTCAGAAATGTTATGTGTGTTTCTTTGGATAAGGACACGAATTAGCGATATTTGTTAATTGTGAAAGGGGGGGGGGGGGGGGGGGGGGCGTTGTAAATTAATATGTCAACACGGACACTGTTTCACATACACACCACGAAATTGTTCCACAAGCTTTAGAAGATTAATGAAATTAAACACACTGGTATGTTGTTTGAATTGACGTTTATTTATCTATTGTTTATCAGCTTAACAGAATACATTTGGTGTTAACTTCTCGCACTTGAAACACATTTTTAATCAAGTCAAGTTCGTGACTGTTAGGTAACTAATAGTTCGGGAAATAACTTGTCACAATCTCACATAAAAGTTAGTGTCATCAATTAAGCCTCTAGTCTTTAAAATGTCACGTACACATATCGCGCGCAAGGATTCTGAAGCAGTTAATCGGGAACAACACAACTATTTGAACCTACAACCCCGGTAAATAGAATAAAAGTGCACTCGTATACACTCGCGGCAAGTAATCGAAAACTCGGATCCACACTTCACTCTAGCTGAACTCTGACTCCCGGGGCGAATAAAATCTAACTCAACGATGTTCGTCGAGATCAACTTCCACCAGCCGCCATAAAGATGGATTCTTCCTATATCCTTTCAGGTCAATGTACTGGTGCAGGTTAACGTCTCACCCAGGGGAACCATGGACCAGCGGTTAGTAAACAAAACAAACGCAGTGAGGTACTGTGTGTTTGCTTTGATTTGCTGGTGGGTCATCATAGGGCATGACAGGGGTAAGATTGTCTAAACAATGATCATATCCATGCCCAAATTCCATGATCGGTTGATAACCGATGAAAGGGAATTGGTATTAGGGGCTGCAGGCATCGTTGAGATAAGCGATGGCTTAAAATCGCCGAAGGAAGAAATAGGTTTCTGTGTGTTCTGTAAATAGAAACGCTATTTCAGAGGGTCATACGCTGAGATGCGCATTTGTTTGGTTTAACCAATGCTGCATGGGAACGTCGGCTATTTATATAAACGCCCACAATCATACCGTTGCAGGCAATAGATTTCTCGGTGACGATAAGCCAACCGCAGATTTGTTCGCCTATGGCAAAGGCTAGGGTGGCCATTGTTTGGCCATGAAAACTGTACTAACTAACGTCAATCATATTCGTGCCCAAATCCCATGATCGGTAGATAACCGATAAAGGAAATTGTCGCAACTGTAGCGAACCTTGGGATTGGGGCAATATTCACTCATGAACCGTAGCAAGAATACCGGGTACAGCTGTGTCAACAATTTCGCTGGCCAGCGAGCATTTATCGTTTATAATTGCTGACAAGCCGAGCCGATTGTCTGGCACGGTTCATGTAATATGAATGAAATAACTTGTTTGATGTGCATGCCTGTTAGGATTTTACTTTCAGGTGAAAGTTATTTGAAAGAAAGCTTACGCTGCTCGAATGCAGGTAAGGATAGTGGTTTATGGAGTAAGGGAAAAGTAGTTTGTTTTAAAGAAATGGATGGTTCTTTAGGAAGGTTTTAAAGAACCGCCACACGAGTACATTGGAAGCTAACTTTCCTTGTTTTTGCGCGTTCCGTATCAGAACTTTATTGCCGACGTGAAATGTGAAAGGGCATACTGTACGGCCCTTTTGGAAATCAATAGATTACGTCTTGCTATTTCGTACGTATGTTGGAGTTTGTACTTTAATAGCTTATGGTAGCTCTCATGGTTATACACCGGTTCCGGAGGTTGTTTAATACTATATGGTACCTCCGGGGTGAAACCAAAGAGACAATCCATAGGCGTAAGCTTGGTACCTTTGTGGGGGTTCTTTTAAGCTTATCGAAAGAACACCCCATTATTACAACCCAACTTCCATTGTTTCCCGCCAATGCAATCGCGTTGGCACCTGAAAACATTTCCTTTTCCAAGGACATTAAAGTGAAAATCCCTAAAAAGAATTCTCACAGCATTCACGCATTTAATGCGTTATTCAAATTTCCTGTGAAGAATTCTTTACATCATACGGCATCATAAATCCCAAACCGTTCGGCACCCTTGTCATCGTTAAAATGCTGTGTCGGACAGCTTGTTTATACAGCTGCAGTAAACCGACCCGCCATTCATTTGTCCAATCAACAAGCAATTACCGCATCCCAAGCATTATCATCGAAACCGAATCCTCTAGCATTTCCTAGTACAAACAAGGACTCGGTTCCTACTGCAGTCAGAGGGGCCATAAACATCAAAAACCCATTAGCACCTTTTCCTAATGGCGATGCATCTATTAACGCATGCGCACCACTCATATACGAGTGTAATGATGCCCTTATTTGTTTTCAGCACCATTTCTCCCATGAAGTTTGTACTTCTATGATAGCCACAATGCACAACGTAAACAATGATCTATACGATCCATTTGTTCTTTTCCCCTCGTTTCAGGTTTCGTTTATCCTTTGCTGAATGATAAACACGGTGATGTGTACGATCACACATACTGCATAAAGAGATCGCCGTCCATTGGTCACACCAGTGAGGATAGATCGCATTTCCTTGGTGGCCACACCCTAAAGAGAACATTTTCTCTTTCTCCTCCATATTTCACCCTTAACCGAGGATTGAAGACAAGTTAAAATTCAAACCTCGGGGGGTGTTTTTCCATCACCCGACCGAGCCCGGTCGGGTCTCCAACTCCGCTCCCGTAGCGCTGCTGGACGCGAAATAGTGCGACGGGTTTAGTTAGTTGCATATGGTGTACGTTTGCACGATGCAATGAGAATGCGTAAATTAAGACATTTGTATGGTTCTAAGTAACTTTTCTACATTCAAATAATAAAAGTTAAAGCCATATATGAACGTTACAGAAAAATGTATTCCCATTTGTATTTTTTGTTTTTGTCACCTCAATAAACAATGTTATAGTGAAACAAATTTTAACCAACATAATTGTGTATTTTACTTTACTCCTTGTGGACGGTGTGCTGTGGAGATTTACTTTTTTGGCGGTTAGCGTCAGCGGAACTTTGTCTTAGTGGTGGTGAGGACGAAGTAGAACCCCGTGCCGTACGCCGGCACAACGACTTCGTACCCCCACGCCTTCGTGTATGTTGGTGTTGTACACGAATGCTGCCGTCCTCAGGTATTGATCCATGACTGGGAATTTCCTTCCACAATCATCATCATCATCATCGGCACTACAACCGGGATCCGGTCTTGGCTTTATTTAACAAATCTCTCCACCGGTGTTGTTTGGAATGCCGAATTCTCTCATGGCTTCATTATATAGTTCTACCCTGGTTAGGCTGTCGTAGGCGGCCTTAAAGTCTATAAACAGATGACATAATGGAATCTTAAATTCCTGACATTTTTCCATCGCCTGCCTAAGGGTGAATGTCTGATCAATTGCTGATTTGCCTAGGATGAAGCCACACGGATATTGACCAATGATGGCTTTAGCGTATGGGGCTATCCGATCTTGTATGATAGTGGAGAGTATCTTATTGGCGGTACTCAGCAATGTTATACCCCTATAGTTGCTGCACAGTGTGATATCTCCTTTCTTATGTATGGGGCAATTATTCCACGACGCCAATCTTCCGGCATCTCCTCTTGCTCCCATACGTGCACGAGGATCTCATGAATTGCGTGATTTAACGCTGTCCCTCCTTATTTGATCAGCTCAGCTGGTATGCCATCAGCTCCGGGGACTTTATTTGATATTAGCTGTTTTATGGCTTTTAATGTTTCCTCTATGCTTGGTGGCGGCAGCATTTGGTCTTGATCTTGCATTGGTGGAGCCTCCAATTCTTCTGTAAGCTGACCATTTAGCAATTCATTGAAGTGCACTTCCCATCGCTCCAGAATGCCTTCAGGATCGGTGATCAGATTACCCTCTTTATCCTTGCAGTAAGTGCAGCGTGGTGTGTACCGCATCATACTGTGGATTATTTGGTAGAACTTCCGCGCCTGGTGCGGACCTCGCTCTCTACTTTTCTCTATTTCACAGACAAGGTTTTTTTCCCAGGCACTTTCATTTTTTCTGTGAAGCCTTTTTTCAGATCTTCTGAGCTCTTTGTATTTCTCCTCGCGCACCCGCGTCCTATGAGACTGCTGCATTGCCCGGTATGCAGCATTCTTACGTTCAGTCGTTAGTTTGCACTCATCATCAAACCAGTCGTTCCGATCTCTACGGCTACTGCCTAAGATGGAGTTGGCAGTACTAATGACAGTATTCTTAAGGCGTTTCCATTTCTCTCCTACGCCCGGCATTCTCCCTCCGTCGAGCTTTTCGAGGGCGAGTCTTAACGCATGACCAAAGGTGTTACTGGTATTCTCATTGCGTAAGGTAGCCGTGTTGATTCGAACCTGATCCGCGGATGCAATACGTCTCGGTAAGACAATCCGCGCTCGGAAAACTGTACCAACAAGATAGTGATACGAGTCGACATTGGCACCTCGGTACGTTCGTACCGTCATCAGGCTCGAGGAGTGGCGGCGATCTATCAACACGTGGTCAATTTGGTTGCGAGTGGCTCCATCAGGTGATACTCAGGTGGCTTTGTGGATATCTTTACGCGGAAACCTGGTACTCGCAACGACCGAGTTTTTCGATGCTGCCAATTCGATGACTCGTAGTCCATTGTCATTAGTGTTCTCATGCAAACTATGGGACCCTGTGTAGTGCCTGAAAACCGGCTCCCGACCTATTTTTGCATTCAAATCACCAAGAACGATTTTCACATCGTATCTTGGGCAGGCATTGAGGGTCCGTTCGACGTTCTCGTAGCATTCTTCTTTTTCGTCGTCAGGGGACTCCTCTGTACGTCCGTGAACGTTTATGAGCCTTATGTTCTTAAACTTGCCTCGCACGCGAAGAGTGCATAGCCTTTCATTTATTGCATTAAAGCCGATGATGGCAGGCTTCAGTTTTTCGCTGACTAGAAAGCCTACCCCGAGCACATGGTGTTTTGCATGACAGCTGTAATAAATGTCATACTCTTTTCTTTTAATAACACCACTCCCCGTCCATCTTATTTCTTGCAACGCTGTTATGTCAGCCTTATATTCGGACAGGGCATTTTCATTTTCATTTTTAAACATTTTTTATTTTTCTTTTTATATTCTTAATTTCTAAATTAAAGGCTAGACAAAAAATGCTTAAATTCTAGCTTAATTAACTTATATAATAACTTACTGGTCCTTCGCAGACGCTCTAAGCTAAACATTACTTAACATTTGTATAATTTGCCTTTCGGCGACAGAACTTTGTGGCAGTACTGATAATTAGTTGAAATGCAAAGAAAAATTTGAAAAACGTTGTCAATTTTTTTTTTGTTTTTTTTTCTTAAAATTTAACTACTTAACTTACCTACGTTTTTTTTTTTTTTTTTTTTTTTTTATGTAAAAGCACTTAACCTAACTTAACTTAAATCTTATACTACCCTAATTCTAGAAAAGCTAAGTCTATGTAAGCTAGCTGATGATAGTATGATTCTTTACCGACTTTGGTACCCAGGTCTTTATATGCCATTCAACCACCAGAACTGTTGACGCTGTCTAATACTATCGTCCCGGTCTCTGTGGGAGATAGCCCTACTGAAGGGCAGGAGCTCTTCTTCGGTGCGCGTTACTTCCCGGTCGTAGCACAATCGCCCGTCTACAGATGATCTACTTACATGATAGATCAGTGGAATTCCGGATCTATCCTGTATAAGCCCTTTCATATCCAAGTCAAGGAACGCCTCTGGTGGAACAAAGCCGGTGCGACGCACGCTCTCATAGTACAAGGTGTTTGGATAATAGGCCCCGAAAGTTAGGTCATTGGACGAGCTTATTGCTCTCGCAATATGTCCTCTGATTAATTTAATCATAAAATTATCCACCCTATTTATGTACGCTTCATTATATAAAGTCTCATTTGAGTAATACTTTTTACAGTCCGATTCCGGTGTCCGATATAATCTGAGACAACTTCTGAGACACTTTCTTTCGAACACCCGAATCTTTTCCATCAAATTTGGACCTATGTTGAACCATACTGGGCAACCATATATGAGCATTGGCCTGATTAGCGTCATGTAGCATATGACTTTTACCCTGCTGTCAAGTTGGCTACTGTGAAATAGCCTCCTTGTCATAGCAAAAGTTTTCCTCGCTTTGAGCAAAGCAGCCTCTACATGTCTGTTGAAATACAGATATTGATCTAGCCAGATGCCCAGGTATTTAACTAAACTCTTGGTTTCCAGTTTATCTCCATGCGGTCCCACGATAACTAGCTTTCGTCAGTTTTTCCTTGTGTCGTTCGTGGCTTTATATAATGGAGTTCTGAATAGGATCGCTTCACATTTCTGGAAGTTGATCTTAAGTTTCCAGTCATTGCAATAGCGCTGCACTTTGTTGAAGTCTCGCTGTATTAACCTATTTATAATCGCAACTTTCGGAGCTGTTCTGTAAATTATGAGATCGTCTGCGTACGCAATAGCCTGCGGAAGTGCTTCTAATAAGTCGCTAATATAAATGTTAAAAAGAATCGGAGAGAGTACCGCGCCCTGTTGTAAGCCATTCTTGATATTATACGTTTTATTAGAGGTCACATTACCACTTTTGACCACGAACCTCCTGTCCTTTAACATATCGTAAAGTACATATAGTAAAGGCTTATGTATGCCATGTCTGACCAGTTTGTAATACAACCCTTCGATCCAGACGGTATCAAAGGCTTTCTCCAAGTCGATCAGACAGGCCCCTGTGCATTGGTTCCTACATTTATTCCATTGTATGTCGGAGACCAGTTTAGCTGCGGCATGTGTGGTTTCATGACCCGCCCTAAAGCCAAACTGGTTATTTGGAATAATGCTGTTGTCGTCTACCCATTTTACCAAAGCTTTGTTAACGGTTTTTTCAAATGCTTTACTGATGCTTGGGAGTAAACTTATCGAACGCATGTTCATTGGGTTTGTGCAGTCTTTGCCCTTTTTTGCGATGGGCTGAATGATAGCCGTTTTCCAACGCGCGGGATAAATATGCATTATTCAACGCGTTGTTAAACAGGACCGTGTATATATCTATTGCCATTGGGGGCAGGTTCTTGAGTACGATGTTAGGTACTCCATCTATTCCCACTGACTTTTTGCTTCTTAATGAGTCGAAGATACTCTGGATTCCTTCCCCTGTTATTAGAAGGCTATTAGCCACTACACCATTGGCATTAATGTCAATTGACAGATTATCTTCACTGAATTCGGTTAAACCCGGATTCTCCGATTGCCAAAGTGAAATTTCATTCCGGAGGTGCAGGTGATTGAGAAGAACTATGTCCTCCAGGTCGTGATTTCGGTGAATGCTTTCATTCACCTTGTACATTTCCTGAAAGACAGCTCCCACAGCGTTCACCGTTTCCAAAGGATCTTCGATCACGAAGAGCTCACTATTGAGGATAGCGTTCTCTGCATCTATGCCAATGTTGGTTAGCAGCTGCTTGTTTACCTGAGTACGTGGGATTTGGAGACACTGAATCTCGTTTTGATTATTTCTCCTGAATATTTTATTTATTTGTGGGAACATATTCGGGTTATTAGTTTTTATAGCTCGAATTCTGTTGTTCCAATACAAATTTGTTGCTAATCTATAATTGGCTTTAAGTAATTGTTGGAGGTTTTTTAATTGAGATTTCAGTGATATTCTCTCCTGGTCTTGTCTGCCTGTAAACTGTCTGTGTAATTGTTTTAATTTTGATAGCAGTCTGCTCTTTTTCTTGTGGAGTGCGTTTATTGTTGCGTTTCTGTACATATTAATGTGATCTGTAACTGTTGTTTTGGGAATTGTTTTGTCCATTGTTCGTTTTACGGTTTCGTCCATTTGTTGAATGTTTTTGTCGATTTCGACATTTGTCAGGTTTCTGTTTACCGGCAGATTAAAGTCATTCGAACAAAGTTCTCTTGTTAATGATCTGGTGAACCGCGGCCATCGCATTGCCCTGTAGTTATAGGGTTGCGGGATCACGAATTCCTCCAGATCTGCGAGCTCGTTCGGAAGCTCCATTACTGCCGTGAATGCACAGTGGTCACTGTCGTATTCAATTGTCCGTAAACAGTTTGTGTTTCGTCTGTTGGTGTTAAGTAATCTCAGTCGTGAGTCGATTAGCAAGATATCTAAGAACGATCTACCTCTGGGGAACGATGGATATTCGGTAGCTAGCAGGTCAGTTCTATATTCAATATGAAACTGATCTAACCAGCCAGCCAACTGATTTCCTCTGGCATTAGATATATGATTTCCCCAATTTCTATGCTTGGCGTTCATATCTCCCCCTAGGATAAAGTAATTTTTGCCCAGGTGCAATTGTAAGCATCGGAAGAGAGTCTCGAGCTCTGCTATAAATAGATTATGTTGGTGCTCCTCAGGTGCGTAGACCGCAATCGCATACAAACCCCTTCCTTGCTGAAGGGGTATGCGGACGATACAGGCTTCCAGCACCCGGAACCTGCGCACTTCTCCACTATATATAACTATATATAACTTTATCTTTTCTAATAAAGATTGCGACACCCCCCCCCCCCCCCCCCCCTTGAGAGGAGTTAGGTCGGTCTCTTCGTATAATATCGTAGTTTTTATGCCATATCTTGTATCTCTGGTTTAACTTTGTTTCCCCCGCCAGAAGTACATCAGGCCGTTCAACTTGCAACAGGTTGAAAAGATTGGCTCTTCTCTCAGTTCTTATTAGTGAATTTACATTCGCGACAAGAGCTTTTATTGATGTTGTGGTTAGAGGGTTTATATTGACTTTTTGTTTAGATTGGGCAAGTACGAGTAGATCTCGTTTATTTGGTTTTGCAGCTGTGTCATCTGTCTCTGCAGATTAAGCAGAACCGTGACCACGTCTGCTTGCGATGTTGTTTCAGTCTGTGTGGGAGTATTTGTGGCTACCAATGTTGTAGCCTGATTTGGTGATCTCCCACCCGACGCAACTTGTGCGTACGACCGCTGCGATGTTTCGGGCATTGTTGTAGTACGAGCTGGCTCTGTGTTTTTTTGCCGGGTCACACTTCTTGCCATTATTTCTCGGAATTTAAGACATCCTCGATAATTAGCGGGGTGTCCCACATTCCGGCACACTGCGCACTTTAGAAGGGCTTTGTCTTCTACCCTTTCTTTTCCCAGAGGGCATTCTTCTGCCTTATGGTCTTTTCCGCATTTTACGCAACAGTGCTGCATTTCACAGTTCGCCGCCGCGTGACCAAACCTTTGGCAACGGACACATTGCAGGATGTCTCTGCCTTTTTTTAATTTGTCCCATGTGACCATTTGATGATCCAAGACTGTAATCTTTCTTAGACCACCAATTCTGCTGCTGGGCGTTAGTTGAACCAAAAAGAAGGGTAGCTTGCGGTTTTCCCTTCTTGCCTTGGTTGTAGTGAACGGTTTTACGGAGATAAACTCGAGATCGTCGTGCCTCAACTTTTGAAGCATCTCGAGCAGAGCCTCCGGTTCCACCTCAGGGTCGACACCCTTTAATAGAACCGTTACCCTCTTTGTTTGCTTCGGCGTGAACGAGTAGAATTCCGCGGTGGCCCTTTTTAAGACCTCTTTAATTTTTTCGTGGTCTGCCACCGCATAGGTTTGAATGGCATGCCTATTACCAGCCAGTCTTTTAACTACAAAATTGTTACCTATCGCTAGCTTACAAAGACTTACCAATTCCTTACACTCAATATCTATGGTGTTGATCGGTGGCATCTTTATTTTTTGGTTGTGATTGTTGCTTTCCGGCTGTTGTGTTGCTTGCTGTGGTCGATTTTGTGTTGATTGTTGCTGTTGCTGTTGCTGTTGGCCGACTTTTGGATTCGGCTTTTGTTGTTGTTCGGTGTCTTTTTCTTTTTCGAGTGCCGCTATTTTTTTTCTTTCGGCGCCTCTCTTCTAGACGGGCTCTTGCCATCGCAAGTTTCGCCTCCAATTCAGTTATTTCCTTTTCTACATCCTCAGACTCTGAGGATGCAAGAGAAGCGAACGAATTGTTTGCCCCATACATATTAAAATTGTAGGGGGAGGGGCGCTCTCTGTCCTCCTCCATTTGCTGACCTTTTTTCTCCATTGTTAATTTTGCGGTTTTACTTCGCGTCACAATGGAGATTTTCTGAGTACCTTTTCTTTTGTGTGTTGTCGCGTGTTTGTCGTCCTTCTTTTTCATTTAAAAATTCATTTGTTTTCATTTAAAAAAAACAAAGGCGACCCGCAATACGAAGCACGAACTCGATTTCTTCCGTAGGCCGACTCGAACTTGGCTATCGTCGAGTAGGAGTCAGTGACTCTGCGCTCACACCAAACGCTGCCTTAAAAACCACTTGCTTAATGAGCAATATATTGTCTGTTCCAATTTTCACGATTGCGAGGTGATATATTTTAATTGACAGTTTCTTTGTCGCACCTCACTGAAGGGATTTTTTTTATTCTTCAATTTGTTTGTTTGTTTTTATTTTTGTTTATTTTCGATTATTTTCGATTACTTTTGATTCACTTTTCCTTCTGTTACTTTGTTTTGACTGTTATTATTGCTGTGAAGCAGCGCACTTTATAATGTCACTGAAACCAATTTATCGTTTTTGCTTGATTATGCTTAATCAAGTGAAAGAAAAAAATGGGGATCTCGGAGGTATGCGATATATTATTATTTTTCTCAACGAGACTATTGCATAGCTCATCAAACTGTTAATGAAATTTAAATTTATTGTTTATTGTTTGTCCTTTTGTTTTTTGTGGGATTGATTTGTTTTCACGTAAACTATTAAACATTTTCGTATGAACTTATTAATTCTTTATTTTTATATCTGCGCGGGTCAAACACAGGCGGCACGCACACGATTACTTTCTCGTCTGATTCGGACAGGGCATCGGCTAGCTGCTATGCAGCTCGAGCTCTGTATAGTGAGCGGACGTTCCATGTAAAAATTCTTAAATCATTTAGCCATTTTCATTTCCGTGGTCGTCGTCGTGTATCGGGTCCATATCCGAGTCTTGTTAAATTTGCCATAATAATTCATTTTTACGGGCCTGGTTATTAGCCTTGCGCCAACCTTTCTTAGGATGTCGCTGCATGCATTGGCTCACTACTTGGCGGGTGCCAAAGTAGCTATTCAGGGGTGTCACGTGGAGACTGCCTGTCAACTTGGATTGAACACGGACAAGGATCGTCCTGGCCTTCGCCGGGTTGAAAGCAATCAGAGACTTTGCCCTGTATGTTCGCACCCATCCCCTCGAGTTATTAAATGCCGAATTTTATAATCTGTTCAAATACCTTTGACGGTTTTAGTTACCAGTATAAGCACAATTTTTTTTTGTCTTAAGGAGAATTACATTTCGCCTACAAGCCTTAAACCTATATTTGGAGCCGGGACACCACTTTTGATAATGCTCCAAGCAACGGCGGCCATTTCTTACACGACATTTACTGTGGGCTGAATTGGAAGACGTACGTACAGGAATGTACTTATTAATATAGATGCCCTTTTGTTGTATCCCACTACATAAACCCCATTCCACAATCAACTAACATGTGTCACAATCAATTAACATAATTCATTTCAATCGAATTAACATAATATCGCACACGATCCGATTCCTCGTTAATTACGCACCCAATTGCGCACTGTCACCCCCCAACTTCCAGTTGAAAGTACATTTTTTGTATCGTGTTCAAACGCGCCCTAGTCCTGGCATGTGTCACAGCCGGCGTCTTCAAAGACAATTCTCTCACGCCAGGTGTCATGATACCGTTTAACGGAGTCTCCGATAGGCAGGACTATAGGCAGGCACATGCATAACAACGAAACGCCACTGGAAATATCAGTTAAGCGGTACGAATTGCATGAACGAAGGCCACTGCACTTTAAGTGGATTGATCAATTGGGGCCACAAGAATTAGTTGCATCATTTGCGATTCCGCCCTAATATTTGGGTATAAATCGAGTGGTTACGAAGGGATTATATTCAGAATTAATCGATCAGAGTAAAAGGTCGCAGCCTTGCAATGGACCGGGGGGCTCTTACTTTGAATAAAATAATAGAGTTAAGTATCCAACCCAAGGGTTGCAGCCTTCCCACGATACAGTGTCCCCTTTGCTTTAGAATAAAATAATAAACGAAAAAATATTAAGCTAATAAAAGATATAAAAAACAAAAGAAAAACGCTTTCAATGTATAACACTCTTATATGAAACCAGTCGTATCTGTAGTATTTATACCAACATGTATTATAAATTGGAAAAACATGTTAAAAACACGAGCCTATTATAAAAATTGAATACCATCGGTTCAGACACTTCTGAATGAAATCAGTCACTTTTTTCCAAATCAAAGCAGGCTACGCTTAAATCAACGGCGGCTATCATTCGTATTTGGTATATCTTTGAGCTCATCGAACTGTTAAATTGCCTTGAAAGATAACAAAAGGGAAACGGCACATTTTTGTGTTGTCGGCCTTTTTCGAGGACTTCTCCAATGGCAATCGCAAAAAGGCGCAAGCGAATATTCATTTCAAGAATGCTTGGGGATAATGATATCAGAAATAGCCTGCCAGGACTCTATAAATTATATTCATTCCATTTAAAAGGACTCGTTAACATTCATAAAATTGTTCCCGGCAGCAACGGAAGGAGGGCTACCATGAAATATATAGGTAAAATATAATGATCACACCTGGAACCATGGCGATGATTTGTTACTAGAGACCTCATTAAACTCATCTCTTTTTATTAGGTAGCATTTTGTAGAAAATGACTACAGTCCATTTTAAATGTCAGAAAAAGGTCAGAAACACTTTGTTGAATCTCCCATTTAAACTGCTCTAAAACGACTTTCGCACCAGCTGCTGCCTATGGACGTTCAGTAGACTTCGGTAGAGGTATTCTCTCAATTTTATGAGCAAATATTTGTATAATTAGGGTCATTTAGTTTATCAATCTTCAACATGAAATTTTCTGCGAAAGATGGATTCAATAATTATATTTGAGATGTAAAAAATAGGAGATTTAATCCCTTCGCCTGAACGCATGCATACTATTCGCAATCATAATTGTATGCTAAAACTTTAATTAATACTCTTATGTCATAGCATAGAGCTTACGCAGGGACCAAGTGGAAGAGAGGGTAAAAAACATGGTACTGTGTGTCAGATAGCATTGGTTTTATACACATATCTTTGGAAATATGTATTTTAAATAGATGCAAAACAGATTGATATCTATTGAATGTAATAACATACTGCTGGGTCACATGGAAGAAATGGTTTGGGTACTTAGTCACGCTATTTAGCCTTCGCCAGATGGTTTAAATGTCATAAAGGTAATACGTGAGAGAGATCTGTTCCAATACGGCATAGCATCCACTGTAGGTTTCCATTGCAATGGATTGTTAGTAGCAGTTTTGTGTATTCTTGAGTCGGTGCATGTGCAATTTTTAGGCCCTTAAGAAATTATATATATATATATATATATATATATATATATATATATATATATATATATATATATATATATATATATATATATTTAATTCAAGAGAAACAACGTTTTCATTTTCGGATTGCAGCACGGAACACTTGATGGGAACACGAAAGTTTCTAGATGACATGGAATTGAGAGTATAGTTGAAGTGCCTGTACTGTCTCTTACAAAACACATAGTCTTGGTCTGCACAACTGTACTCAGACCAAAACTAATTTTCCTGTTGTAGTTAAAGGACGGGATGCACGATCCGCATCTACAAATACTGGCGTCACTTCTGTTTCACGATGGCCAGAAGCCAGGTACAAACCATAGAATAGTAGTTCATCACTTAATCTCTTTTTAGAAAAGAACTTGACACCTGGGTCTATCGGCATTAAGATCGATCGTCGGCATCAAAAGATCTCCTTCATGTAAACAATTATTCCTTTCATCGCAGATTTGTTTATATGGATATCAATCTGAGACCACATGTCTTTAGCTTTGTGTAGAATGTTTGTTTATCTACACACATACTGTTATACTGTTTATGGGATTTCAACTAATTGGTGCTGATTTTTTATATGGAGAACCAAACAATTGTGCTGTTGGAACACGATCAGGATAAGGATCTATTTTGAAAATTTGAGATCTTTTTTTTTTTCTTTTTCCTTCTAACATTCCGCCCGTCTACGCAGATCCTAATCTTGTTTTAGGTTCAGATTATACAGCCTTTGCGGCAATAGTGAAGAGGGTGTGATTCGAACTTGTGGGGGTTTTGGTATGCGCCAGCACGGACGCGGTTTCATCGATATTCCCACCTACTTGTTCCACCGAGAGCGAAAGGCACCAAGTTCACCCGCGGGCTGCAGAAAAGTAACAAAAGTCAAACACTGGAATGTTGTTTGAATTAACGTTCATTTATTTATCGTGTATTAATTTTACAAAAACTTTACAAAATGTGTAAATTCCTCGCACTCGGAACAAATTCTAATTCAATTAAGTTCGTGACCAACCGTTTGAATTAATAACGCCGGTAAGTAGTGTAAAGACTGCACTCGTACACGCTATCTTAAATACACGCCCATTTATTTGCGATGACGATTCGTTAAGCTCAGCGACCCGACTATTCAGGGATGCGCACTGGAGGGTATGGAGGGACGTCTGTCCTCTGCGGCGGTTATTACTCGACTGACTAATGAAATGGAAAAAAAATTCATAGCAGAAATAAACTCACTGCCACTCCCGACGAATTCCGAGAAGAGTTGCTATGCTCGCATAAGAATTCAGTTCCAGCGAATCCTCGCCGTACAAGCTGAGTTGGATTCGTCGGTTGTGTATACCGGGAAATTGAAATTGCTTGGGTGCAAGCAAAAAATATCGTTTAGATACGGGGAAATGTATGCGGCTTGGTATAATCGGTGGCGAGGGTTAATGTTCCGTTGTGGATTTGAATATGCGTTTTGTTACGGCATATGGATTTCGGGGAAATTAGGATTGCTTGGTCGCAAAGAGGGAATATGAATTAAGTAGAGAATTGACCGAAGCAATTTTGGGGAAATGTATGTGAGGTGATGTTGCGGGGGTTTAATTAGGCGTGCCAGCGTATGGCACGGATTCACTTAACTCCCCAACACTCGGCGTTTGTTTCTTCGCAAATTGATCATCAAAACGGAAGGATCATAAAAGGAGTAATTTTTATGTTAATGTTAATTTATTTGTTCTTTGTGATTCTTTATATTTTAAAACAATGTGTTGAAACAAGAAAAGCTTTCATTTTAACTATAGGGCGCACATGTATTTAGTTGAACCCCTTTGGGTGTGACAGTAATGTCTTACTCAGAAACAGTAATTTAGTTTCACTAATTAATTGTATTAAGCACATCCGAGCATAACTTCTTATTGACCGCTTGGGCTTTTTCGTTTGAAATCAATTCAATTTTGGATATGTATTAAAAGGAATAAATATAATGATACGCGAACAATCATACTTGAAACAACTTTTACACTTGACTTTTACAGAGTTGAAATTTGACTTTACCGACGCGATTGTCCACTGTGGAATATGACTAGCGACTTGCGCGGCAGCGTGTCTACGGGCAATGGTGATTGTATAGCGACTCTCGCTAGCGGAGGCGTGACTGCTTGTGACAGTGGTTGGATTGTGACTAAACTGAATTAGGGTGGAAATTCATATTTCTTTCTACACACAGGACAACCAAAAGAGACCACGCCTCTGCTCTCTCAACCTCACGCCCGTCAAAGTATGAGTAACTTTTGTTAATAGGGTAATTGACGGACATGAAGAATGTGAGAACAGAAAACATGATATGCTGTGATCTCAGGGTAGCTTTGGTTGTGTGTGTTGGTATCAGATGCAGCTACTGACATGACCTGGTGACCCAGTGGTACGGCTATGGTGTACTCGGGGCACATTGAACCGTGGAAAGAAATACGAATGAGGGGGAAACCTAGCTGGTGTTACTCCCCTGCAAAGAGAGATCATTGATCCAAGTCGATAGGACGCCGTTGATGTTTGGGAAATAATTCGCGTGAGAACCAGACTCTAAGGCGCTGAAATTACCCCAGCTATTTTGCTATGATGCAACAGCGTCGTTCTTTTAGACTTGTTGTTGCTAACCGACGTTATGAGATTTCCGATGGGAAACTCATGGTTAGCAAGAATGGAGTTGCCGTATGACATTTATGTAGCTAAACTCAATTATGCATTATCTGCAAAGGATAATGAGTTTAGCTATACGTCCGTTTGAAATGTTTTACAGGGGAATACATATAAAGGGAATGGGTAAGTATGACGCACTGAAAGCGGTCGAAATTAGGTGGAAATGTTGGTTGGAATTGTGGGTTGTTTCTCATGTAGAATAGAGAAACCCCCCACAATGTAATTGAAGGAGATGGTTAATGTAGACTTGAATATAGGTTTTATTACGGGATGTTAATTTCGGGGAAATTGTGATTGCTTGGTCGTAAAGAGGGAATGTGAATTCAGTAAAGGATTGACCGAATTTTGGGAAAATGAATGCGGGGATGATTAGAATATATTCTGTTGAATTATATTCTGTTGAAGGTTTGGAATGTGTTTTTTCCAGGGTTTCCGATATATGCTATTGCGGATTTTGCATGGGGAGTTGGGTTACAGGTTATGGTAAGGTGACGCGCTGTTAACGGCAAAGGTTGGTTGGCATTGTGGGTTGGTTCTCCATGTGGTGTAGAGAACCCCCACAAACTCACGCTATAACAGTTAGAATCAGTAAAAGATATAATGAGAGCTCCACGCATCAGTCGACTGGCACGTGTTCGAATTCGATCGTTATTCTCAACTACACTCAACTGATGTTGAATTACTATGTTTTTGCTATGGTATACGGATCTGGTGGTTTGCTTATTCGATCTCCTTTCGGTGTCGTTCTTCACTAATTACTTGTGTATTGTGAGTGTATCTGTTAGAAACGCCACAAATCTTTTATAATTAGGATTCTTGGAACTACCCTAAATAGTTTCCCCGGTAACATGTCGATTTTTGATGGAGGCAGTGATCAATCTACAGTTTCTACATTCTACCGAGATTATTTCGATTTGTAGGTACTGTTGGTTACCAGATTCCTCACTTGGAATCCGCCGGCAAAGCTGGTAGACTTGGTGGCTTCTATTGATTGTCATCAAACGATATATAAATTCCTTTTACCTAGGAACTTATATGTCGTTGTGGATGCTGTAAACTATTCGCAGGAAAATTTGCCGCAAATGTGATATTTCATGTGAATTGAACTGATCAAACTGTAATCATTCAAGATGTATTATTGCGGCTCATATAATTGCTGGTGTAAAGTAGTTGTTATTTTCCGAGCTTGATTTAAATGAAGTGGAGTGTGATTTCAATTTCATGTAATGTTCTGAGAGGTTGACGCCATTATTGTTTGACCATCCATTGCATTGACCGCATTTTTTACGTGTGCCCGTAAGGTGCGCCACTTGGCTATGAAACAGATGCACCAGTCACACTTACGCTACCATAGACGACATTAGATATGCCAAGTGGACTACCCAATATATTTTGGGTTGTCAAATTATCTGAATTGTAGTTACAATTGGGTTCACCGTCGAGTTTTCTTCTCAGTCATGCCGGTAATCGATTTCAAACCTATATCAGCTGCGGCAACTGTTGTGGTTGTTGTTTCTGTTGCTGCTCCTGTTGCTGTTGAGCAGTCGTCTAAACTCTTCCGTCGGCCCTGATGGGAATTAACAATTAAGTTAATTACTGGAAAGAGAACTTCCACTGAAGTGGGTATGTGACTAACGATTCATTATCAGGACCACTAAATTCTACTCACACGATCACGAATGTGAGCCATGATTATCGTGTACTCGAACGACAACTGACATGAGTCGTAGCAAGATATTTCTACAAGCACGATCGCTGACGTCAGTCATGGCTAAATTATACTCATACTATCGCGAATATGAGTCATTGTTGACGTCTATTCACACAATCATGGATGTGAATCGCGATAATCTATTGCTACGTGCAGGAGTCGTTGATAATTTCTACTTTCACGATCACTAGAGCGAGTTGCGGCAACATATCCGCAACATACTGTGAGCGTCAAAAGAAAGTGTACAGCTATGAACTGCATTTTTGCAACCATGTTAAAGCAACGGGGTTCGATCGATAGGAACATCGTGGGTTGTGTACCACAATATAGGAAGGATATTCTTATCTCTAATGTTTTTTGTAACAGTTTCTATTGGTAAGATTTCCGTAACGCATTCGGCGTTAGCACGGTGAGGAGCGTAAAATGTTTTTATGCTTCATGCTTCTTTTATTGGTCTCTTATCGCCTGATATTTTGAAGACTGCCAACATCAACCGATGCTGCTTTTGACTAATTTGTTTTTCCCACCCAATGTATCACCAAACAAGTTTTATTCTGCGTCTATATGGCACGAGATAGCAGAGCAGAGGTTGGGATCATGACATGTAGAATGGCCCCTTTTACTACACGAAGAGATTTTCCGAGCTTATGCCTGGTTTCATAGAGTCCACACCTTCCTTTTAGGGCTTATTATAATGAAGAATAGAGCAAAATACCAGAACCATGTCTATGTAATGACCTTTATTGCCGCCCTTTTTACACCACACACACTTTAAATAAAACACTGTTTTGGTTTTTATTTTTTAAACAGTACATATATATATAATGTTAAGGTTATTTGGGGTCAAACACTTTTATAGTCACAAATTATTCAATAGTGTTGTTATATTTGTTTAATACCACACACTTAGCACACAGTTGAGACACATTTGAAAAGTCTTCTTTGTTTCATTAATAAACTAATTTTTATTCCTAATCCGCACTTAGATGATCACTCTAAAAAATACTTAAATTAGTTCATACTCTTCGTCACACACATTCCTCCGTCTAAACAGCCAATTGGCAAAATCAAATCTTCTGTTAAGTTTAACACGACATTTTTTCGGTGAAAGTTCCACAGATTATTTCAGCAAATTATACCTTTTCCAGAGAGGCCAACCTAACTATCCTTAGATGTAAAACAGTACACTCAACCGATGACCGTCTGGATCAATTGTCATCAACCAACTCCCTATCTGACCGTCTCGGTCAATTTTTAGAAACCAACTCTCTTGTCTCTATTTTTTTTTCATTGGATGGGAATCTTTTGTTTCCGCCTGCAGATAAAAGGATATCTCCTTTTCTCCGCCTGCTGTTTTCTTTAGCCGAATGGGCAAGGATCTCTTCCGTGGGAAATCGATACAAAGGAAGGATCAAATAGAGAATTGTGCTAATGTACATTTATGATTCTCTATGTTGTTTAATTTAGCCGAATGGGCAAGAATCTCTTCTATGGGAAATCGATAGGAACCACAAAGAAAAATAAATAGCATCTAGGCGAACGTGCAGTTCGTTTTATTGCCTTCTGTTTGTTTTAACTTGGTTTCGGTTAAAACGGAAACTGACGCTGGTTGTGTTAATGGTTTTAGGTAACCATTTTTCTAAGAGATCATAAAATTGCTGACGTGCATTTTATGATTCTCAACGATTTCGTTTGAAGAAAGGCATCTGGTCCGCACATTTGGCTCTTATGGGATTTTTGTGATGAACCTTTTGGTTCGATTATTCTCTCTAATTTTTTTTTTTTTTAATGTGAGCAAATTTAACGTTTAGTCCAATTTGTTTGATATTGTGGAGGCTATATTTTCAAATGAAAAGCTTTGGCTTACCTCCTTTAGTGTTGCTGGGTCATCTCCGAATGGAGTGGACGGCGTGAAAGGTGTGCCCTCGCAACTTCCTTCGGTGAGCGTGGGGCTTTCCAGACGGGAGACTTGGTTTCCGTAAGTTCCTTGGCAGTGAAGGCGGAGTTTCCTTTCATGGCATCCTTGGTTACTCCGAGACAATGCACATTATCTTCACTTGGTCACCGAGTGGAATAATCCGCCATTGGCATCGATTTATGGGGCCGCAATAAACTGTCAATAATCACCTCTCTTCATAGAAAAATGTTCCGAATAAATAAATCCACAAGCCCCCCATCAATTAAATACACCGCGAAAATGAAAAGTCCAACTTTAGTTTGAAATGACACTATTCTCTTTATTTAATTTTTATCGGTTAATTCCTTTTTAGTTTCATACATTAAATTTTCTATTTCACGTTTGGTGTGGCTTCGGCCTCCTAGAACCTAACTGATCGCGAAATAGAAATGTGCCGCCCTTTTATACTTTTGGTCATTGGGATTTGTCAAGATTTTTATTGTTAAAAATTCCAAGAAGCACACACAAGATTTTGTGTGCTTCAATTGGAATAGGATTCCGGGAAGTTGATAGGAATTTATTTGAATAAATTCCTGGAAGGGGAAATCATGAAATGCATTTAGAGTTTTAAGCATTTCATGATGTTAGGATTATTAGGAATTGAATCAATGCACGACAAATGGGCTTTGGTTTAAATTTACCGTGCATATGATTCCATTCGATTGGGGTGTAAGTTAATTTGAAATTGAATCAATGTGCGACAAATTAACTTTTGGTTTAACTTATCGCTCATATGATTCAATATGGAATTTGGATTGGGATTATAGGTAGTATTGGGGATTTGAAGAGAGTAGTGACTTAGGATCACTACAATATCAATTTATATGGGACCATTTGATGTATAGGGTAATGCTTTGGCTTGGGTAGTGTCTCATCCTTTAAGTGGATGTTTTTGGCACGTATCGCCATTCGTGCTGGAGACTGGCTCCAAAGAGGTAAGTTTTATGGGAGGGGTGGTTGTGGCCGTAACTTTTATTTGAGTATTAGCTTCGCACTTCAGATATCGTAAAAGTAAAAGGGTTATCTAAATTGATTGTTTCTGCAAGGCTAGCACAGGAAGTCTCTAAGTGAAAAAATGGGGTGATAGTAGGAAGGATATCATACAGAACCTCTCGGTCTCGTATGTGTAAGTAACGTAGATTCCGTCTTTGACGTTTGATAATCTGCGTTGTCAAGTTTAATGTGCAAATCTATACTCAATGCTTGTACAGCGTTGTCCTTGTCCTGCTGCGTATATACCCGTGAGTTAACATATCACGTTTACTCATCCCAATAAGACAAAGCAAGATTCCAAGAAATATATTTAAAAAAAATTAACAGAACTGCAGGAGACGGGCACTTCATTTTAAACAAAGAGGGGAGTTAACCTATCAGTCTTACTCATTCCAATGATACGTAAATTTCCACAGCTCTATGTATAAAATTACATCTAGTGATTCCTGTTAAGATAACGATGTACTATAGTGATAAGTCTCTCTTTGGTTGATAACAACGCAGTATAAATAGCATGTAAATCTATCTAAGCACTTTCTTTTGTACTGAAAAATCACCGAATACAGTATCGAACTCAGGCCATAGGCCGGAAAAGAATAGTTTTTTGAAATATTCATGAAGTCAAACTTAACCCGTGCATTCCTCATCTTGTCTTGGGTACATAAAAAAAATAAGAAAATGTCTGTATCAAAAGATTCATATTTTTATGGTTTTGCACGCATGACTCGTAAAAGTACAATTTGCACCAATTCAGTCGATCTACTCTAGAGTACGTTTGAATTATCACTTTAAATGGAGTGCAGGATTTTAGCTAAAGTTTTCTTCAAGATATCCATTAAAAACCTTAGATTCATAAGTTGAGCGTGAACATAACAGCGTTATGAATAAATAGCCGGCTATTAGCGAGTACGACGATGATGAACTGGAGCTGAAGTCTTTAGGGTGAAAAGTTTGTCTTATCTTCTATTCGGGCCATCAAGAACGCAATACGCATTAGCTGCACACCCAAGAACTGGCTTACTTCACAGTTTCGCGTATTTCCCAGTCTTTTCTTCCGAATCCTTATTATATTTCCTTATTAAATCTTCTTTTTTTAAATTGTCCAGCACAAGCAGTTGCTGCATTCGATATTCCAAATAGTAAACAACTCATCACCCTGGTAATCCCAAAAACTTTGCGAACAGGAGCAAGCAGAGAGGAAAGAAATAAAAAGCACGAAAAAAAACAACGACCCTTTCCACTATTATACAAAACAAAACGAAAGAAGTTTGCAAACTTTCTTCCTCTGGAAACTTTCCAATTGAGCAGAACGCGGAAGTTTCTAATAAAACTTCTTCCTTCAGTCCATCGAGAAATGATGAAAACGGTCGTTCAAAATTCAATGGCTTCTTCGGGGTGCAGCAGCTGGCGGGTGTTGCGACAACTGAAAATGGACTCTTCTATATCGAATCAATCGCATTGTCATTGATTTGCTTACCAGGAGTGGGAGTTCCAACAATTGCTCTTTGATTGACGATCTAGGATCGACTTAACCATCGATTCCTTAAGGCGGCATTTTAATGGTCAGGCGGAGGACACAATAAATGCAAACAGCTGGTTTGAAGAACGATTCCAAGTGTTCTCCATATATCCTTGTAAACACTTTATTGGGTATGGTTTGAAGAGCTCTCGGGTTATTCCCTCGCCGAAGTAGGCCAACTGGAGTGTACAAGAAAAAGGCAAAGATAAATGCAGTAGGACGGATGGGCGGAAACAACCAAGTGGCAAGCAAAGCTCTCAGGATATGTGGCGTTTTGTGTGCTAAAGCCAAGTGGGTTAAAGGCACTTTGTGCAGAAATAGATGGTGGGAGCGATTTCATAAGAAGGTGCTCCTTATATTATCCCCAGTTATCATTGGAATCTGGGGACGAATAAGAAAGTAAACGACTGCTCCATTAGGGGTGAACATTAAGGAGCATATACCCGAAACAATCATATCATTTAGGGGCACTAGTGTTTAATAGTGTGATCCTTATGTGGCACTTATTAGTTTCTTTGTTGTGTACGAGTAGGACGATGGAATGTGCCGAATTTCCTCTTGGGGAACTCAATTTGTGCGGTCAAAATCATAAGAGTGTATTAGTGGCAGGAGAAGATGCTTGAGTTTATTTGTTTCACTATAACTCCTTCATTAGCGAAGGTCTATCTTTGGGTCAATTCTATTGACACTTTTCTGCAGAGGCTATTATCAAAACAACAAAACGTGAATAAGTTAGACATTTCTTAATTATTGGATTAGATCAGCGGAGTATATCTTCCTGTCGTTTGGGTTCTGTTTTGTTATTATTTTTGGTAATGCTCTACAACTGGAATCGCGAGCATGAGAAAACCATTACAAGTCATTTAAATGGGACATATTGTAAGAATGATGTAGGTGTATATTCTTCCATTATATAAAAGACTTTGTCTGGGTGACGAAAAAGTTGACGCTCTCTCCAGAGATCATTGAACTGTTCCGACCAACGAAATAATTTTTGCACTATGCGCGAAGCTCAAGAATAAAGATTGGTGCACTGGTAATACACGAAGTCAGCAGATAATGTCCACCAACGTATAACAGGACTTTGATATTGATATTTATGATACGTTTGTATATCATAAATTATATACGAAGAAGATAATTCCTAGCTGATTGTGAAGATTCTAGCAGACATAAGACCCACCATAGTGGAGACAACGCAGAGAACATAGAGAATTGACTTAATTTAAATTGGAGAGCTACACACATTGGCATTTGCGCACTACCGAAGCCCTTGAGATGATGATTTATTTCTCGATTAAGAAAAGAAAAAGCGAAAAGAAATTAATATAGTAATTATTATAGCAATTTATGTCTTAATCCAATCCTACGGTTTTTTTTTTTTTTTTTTTTTTCTGCCTACCTTGTATCCACTACGGATGCGTGCACAGCTATAGTTCACAGGTAGTTGGCACATGGTGTGTTATGCACTTATGTATCAGTTTAGATTGCTTTTATACTTTCGAGAATTTCCTCCACTTAATTCGACAGTTCCTTAGTATATTCTTGCCTCCGCACCAACTCCAGAAACATGGACAAATTTCAATAATTAAATGCCCTAACCACGCCCCCTATATATCATGTGTTATAAATACAATTATTGACATTTTCTAATTGGAGATTATATTTTGATTATAAACTCAGCATTTTTGTACGGAATAATTATTAATATAAAGAGTGGGCCATACATTTATGCATATTTGAAACATGCACAGAAATAAAATTACAAATGTTATTTTGTTGATCTTTTATTGAACGTAATTGATTGATTGAAGGCGGAACCCCCATTTTTATTTAGCTTACTGCAAGATTAAAATTAACTTAACATAAAACCTTACAGACTATCTTAAAATCTAGAGTAGTGGTTAAGACCTTATTCAATTATTCAATCGAAAAAAAAGGAGAACAAAACCAGGAAGTTGAAGATTACTGTCGATAGGGAAGGTAGGAGGCCAGGGAAGAGCGAGTGTATGTGGGGGTGGTAAACGCGGCTTTTGTGCAACAGTGGAAGGCATGGGTACGAACTGATACCGCGGCGATGGTTAATGAGCAGGGGGGGGGGGGGGGGGGGGGTTGGAAAGGTGTGGGGGCGAACTGGTTTGATGGAGGGAGAGGAGAGGATTGCAGGGTAGAGGGTTTATTGAAGGGAGGGGGCGGATTTAAGAGCGGGAGTGCAGATGTTGAAATCGAAGGAAGTGGGGAAAGAGTTGGACTGTCGTGGCATACGCGAGATGGGTTCGTTAGCGCCATAAGAAGTGTGATGAGCGGGCACGTAAAAGGGTCGAGGGTTCTGTACGTTACGGAGGTTTGTATGCAATGTTAAAGTGGAGAGCAAGCTTGGGCAATTGACTGAGCCAGACAGAAGGCGATGGACAAAGATGATGTCGGCATGGACTCTACTCTCTTCAAGTGTATTTAGAATGATTACAGGGAGCCGGCTTGCGTATGGTGGTAGAATCAGCGGGTTTTCCAAGTTTAGTCCGAGGAGGGCAAAGCGCAAGAAACGAGGTTGAACACCCTCAATACTGCGAATGTGAGTCACTTGACCACACCTGACTAGCGCATTCGAGTAGCGGCCGGACAAACGTGTTGTAGAGTGATCGGGTGACATAGGGGTTAAGGAATTCCTTTGGCCAGCGTTTGACAAACCCAAGGTCGGCGTTAGCTTTGAGGATTATGTGATCAATATGTGCGGTAAATTTGAGCTCCTTGTCCCATAGGACGCCCAGATCGCGAATCAATTCAACCGATGTTATCGGCTGGTTCAGTAAGAGGTAGGAGCCTGGCTGAGTGGGGGAACTCTTCCGAGAGAAGGTGATTGTCTGACATTTGGCGATATTCATTTCTAGACAATTATTTTGGCACCAAGTCGAGAAGCTGTCAAGATCCGATTGGAGAAGGGGAGAGCGGATTGTTTTGAAAATTTTGGAATCATCCGCGTAATGCGAGATGAAGGAGTGATTAACGCAAGAGCCTATGTCGTTTATGGTTAGGATAAATAGGAGGGTTTTCTAGGGCAAGGAGTGTGTGGGATGTGAATTCGACAAGGTTAGTAGTAATGGACCTGCCTGAGAGGAAGCCGTGCTGGTTCGGAGAGATGATGGGTGCGCTGTGAAAACATAACGCCTCATATAGAAGGCCTTCGAACAGTTTGGGAATGTGCGAGAGCTTGGCAATGTAATTGGATATATCGTTTTTTTTTCCTTTTTATGTATAGGGGTTATGTAAGGGGATATCCAAAAGTCGGGGAATAGACCATGTGCAAGGGATAGATTGACGGTTCACGCGAGCGGGAGAGAGAAAAAAGAGAAACATTTTTTTAAGAGGATAGCAGGGAGTGCGTCTGGGCCGCGACTGAAATCGTCTCTCAGTTCTTCAAGTTTTTTGACACACAAGACACCGCCCGGGGTCAAGCTTCGTCAAAACCGGCGGCGGCGCCGCGGTGCAAACCCCAAAACGTGGAGGAAGGGCCACTTATAAAGGTCGAGGAGTTTCCCGTTTCTACACGTAACGATTCCGACGTTCGATTGGCGATTCCGGGCCGCGCATCTACAAACGGGTCATCTTGCCGCAACATTTCCTTTCTAGCTCGCTCGAATCCGGTCAGGTGGTCCACTATGCTGTGAAATGGGACATCACCCAACGTGAGGAGGAAGTGTCTTAGTGCTTCCTCCCTTAAACCCCTTACCAACACCGGTTTGGCCATTGCCTCAAGCTGGCTTGCGAAGACGGACCTACCCTGGCGACCATGGTAGCGCTCAGCGCCCTCCTCGCACCGTAACACGGCCCGCTTCACTCGGGAAACAAAACTGGTGGCATCCTCGGAGGGAAGCTGTCGCATTTTGGATAGTTGTGCACACAACTCCTCATACGACACTCGGGGTTCAAAGTCCTCCCTGAGACGCTGCTCCGCTTCGAAGAAGGTCGTGGGTGGCCTCTCCTCGAACATTCGATAGGCCTCGCCGCTCAGCCTAGAGGGTAGCCACCGAAGGAAGGTATGCTCCTCCTCCACCGCCAGACCACCCAAGATCCTTCTGCAGCGCTTGAGAAACAAAGAGAGTTTCTTGGCTGTATCCGGGCCTCCCTGTCACGAAAACATGGGGACCGCCTTCGACACGAGGTCGAAAACCCTGTCTGTGCTCAACATGGTCCGTACAGGACATGGCTGTGGGCCCAGTTTAAAGTATGAGGGCATCGGCGTGTCCTCCATGCTTTCAACAGCTTGTTTGCTAACGGTGGGAGGGGGGCGCGTTAGCGACCGTCCCGCGAATCGCGGAATGCCTCCGGATCCACCTCGTCAACTGGCGGCTCGGGAAGTGCCTCGGGCCGCGCCCGGGCAGGGGTGCCCTCTCGGCCATCTCTTTGGCGCTGTCTCTTCTGCATTTAGCAGGCCGTCTAACTAAACTTCAAACATCCCGATATCAAACAACACCCGGGATCCAAACAGAGAACCACCCCGAACGCGACAGAACCAATTCGTACACGAGCCGGATACAAACCCACAACGTCTGAGCCGATAGTGCTTTATCTCGAAATCCACGACTGCTAAAGGTCGCACACTAATCGAGGGGGCGCGAAAAACAACAAGGAATACGATTTCCACAACAGACAAACAAACACTCCTAAAGGGGGACAATCACTCTTCTCGCCGCCACCAAACTGCAGACCGCGCGAGAGACGCCACAGAACAAACAACAATGACACCGCTCGAGAAGAGAGGGAGAGAGGGGAAAGGAAAAACCTTAACGCGCCACCCGTCGCGCAGAAAAACAATATCCACCCTATTGAAAATTCTGCAATACAGAGAGAAAGAAAAAAAAAAAAAAAACAAACAAAATTCAACGCGCAGCTGAAAAAGGAAGAAAAGCAGAATCCCCTCCAACAATGTCGGCTTTACAATATAACTAGATAAATTAGTTAGATAATATAAATAACTAAAGGTAATAATAAATATTCAATAAATAACATCAAAGCAAAATCTTAACATTAATATCAAACAATCCTACAATAATTGATGTACAAATACAAAGATGGCAAGGTTTAACATCGATAAAAATATTTAACAAATCAAAAAAAAAAATTTTGTTGTTTTCTTCTGTTTTTCCTTACGTCGGTATCTACACTCACGATCATATGCTCGTCGCCAATGTCAGTCGATCTGCTATGAGGCACTGGTATTACCTTATAACGCCGTATTTTCTAAATCCTCCGTGGTTTCTTGGGAAAGGTTATCCGCGGTGCCAGACTGTTTTATTATTTGATAGCCATGCCGTCAATGTAATGCACTTCCAAAACTTCCTGATGTAATTTGACAGGTTCTTACCGGATTCGGGCTTTTCAAGCGCTTACGAGCTTTCAACCTCAGGCTTCCTCGAATCCTGTCCGCAGCGCCAGTTTGTTGGATAATATATTGCAGTGTATGTGGGGACGACTATTTCATAGCACCCGTTGGATAGTATAATGACAGTTGGTTGAATAATATATTGCAGTGTATGTGGGGACGACTATTTCATAGCACCCGTTGGATAGTATAATGACAGTTGGTTGGATAATATATTGCAGTGTATGTGGGGACGACTATTTCGTAGCACCCGTTGGATTCGATAACATAGGGTTTGTTGTGGCGTCGTTTCGGCATTTACACTTCGTGGCTCCCAATCACCACTCGATGGTCACCATAGGGTCGTCGGGTTTCCGTTGATAGACACATATGGGGTTTACCTGTCTCTGTCCACAGCTCCGGCTTCCAATTTCTCCTCACAGCCAGCACCCGAACAAACGAAAAGGAAATTGACTTGCACAAGATAACGAATTTTCGCTTTATTGTTGACAACGATATTTTCACAAGGTCGTAATCTCCAAACTTTGCAAATACTTAATAACAATTTAATTATTATCTCTTACTGGTTCACGTGTCTTCTTTTTTTCTTATTTTGTCGTAAAAAAAAACTGTTTTCTTCCTTTTTCAACTATTTTCACTGCGGCTAAACAACTGTCTCCCAAGATCAACCCAACGGAATCCAAACAAAAACAGTATCCAACTGCCCAACAATCAACAAAACGGAATTCAAAACCGTATTCATCAAAACATTAACTTGTTGTTCCCTTCCCAGGTACACAAAAGACCTCTCTCTCTCTCAACATCCACTCAGAATACAGAATTCGAACTTGCCCACGATCCACACTCGAACTGGGGCGTGTTCGAACACTCACATGTGGATCGTGCGCTTTTTCCACCACCTTACCATCAAACTATATTAAAACAAAATTATATTAAAAACAATCTAATGATGGGGGTGGCGGAAACCGCACGTAACAAGATCTTATCGATAGAACATCAAATTCGTTAAAGGAAGCGTTTCTATCCAACTTTGAGCTTCTGTAGAGAAGGCCCTAAAGTATGAAATGCTTATAAACGTGAAGTTTTAGCCACGAATAACTAAATTCTAAATCGGAGCAGAGTTCATATTGTGGCAGAAGCTGATAAGCAATATCACTTCGTGAATATGTGGCTAAGGCTCGATGTGGGAAGAACGGAGGCACTAAGTTGAAACCATGCTGATTGATATCGGAAATATATCTATCAGTTATTTACCGGGTTTCACTGAGTGCACGATTTGATGGTTGCTTGCGTGGCCAGACACAGAGGAGAAATTACATCTTAGGCACCGAATCCTACAATAATCGAAGCGACATACCCGGTTCATTGAAATGCCGCGGTACGGAAAACCAATACCGCCTCAGAAAAGCATGCAAGTCGGGGACCGCCAGAGATGATGTTTAAATATCGCCATTAATCTGTAAAAGTTTCCACCCTTTAAAAATAACCAGACGTCTACCACAGCTTCCTACTCCCGCAGAGATAACCAGAAGAGAAAATTCTTAAAAAGCCTTCGCCCATCTAAAAAAAAAAAGCTTCCTCCACGACTGCTGGGTATACGAAACTAGTTTTCCGAAAGGAAATCCCTTTTGTGACAGGTTTTGATAGCGAAGGATTAATTAAAATAAATAAATAAACAACATCCACCTGTGTTTACTTTGAATGACTTCCTGTGGATATGGTTACTGATTAAATTTGACTATTATGTGTGTTCTTGTTGGGTGATACATTGCTGAGGAGAGTAGAGCAATGCTATTAAGGTTAAAACCGATGTCTATATTATCTAAGGTAATGGAAAAGGCCATCAATGCAGAGTTAATTAAGTATCTGGAGTGCAACGGTTTTCTGAATGATCGTCAATACGGATTCCGTGGCAGACGGTCCGCATGAGACCTTTTGACACTTATAACCGATATATGGACATCCACAATTGAGGGGCATGGCGAGTCAAAGGCGGTCGCATTGGATATCTCCAAGGATTTTTACCGCGTCTAGCATGGGGCATCGCTAAGCAAAATTCGTTCATATGGTCTTCCCAGCAGCTTTCCGACTGGACGAAGAGCTCTCTTAATAATCAATCGATCAAGGTTGTTGCGGACAGCGAGTCTTCGGGTCTGTATCCTGTTAATTCTGGGGTGTCTCACGGTTCTATTTAGGCTCCAAACTTACTTGTGCTTCACCTTAATGATTTGGCGGAGTCAATGGATAACCGTGTGTTCAGTTTCGCGGATGATAGTACGCTTGTTTCCTCTTTTTCGAATGATCGGCCGAATGTTTCCGGAGCGTTACAACCTGCAACTGTTCAAAAATAATTACAGCAGTTATTTGGTCGCATCTCGGGGCGCCGTGCTAAAGGTTCGCCTCTCCCGGGGGAAGTATATTAAAAAAAAAATGCAAACTATCCAAGATAAACACGAGTGAATAAAAACATTGTTCAAGAAACGAACCGGTGGCGGTCATAATTTTTACTCTGCAATATTTCATTTAAATTTCCTCAGAAAGTTTTGACGCTTATTTTTCGTCATCGAAGTTTATTAAAATTTTTAATAAGTTAATCCGGACTAGATTCTAATACGGTAAACCAAGCAAAACAAAAATAAAGTCAAAGAAATTCATTGTACGAGAGATCTAAGAGATGTCAGTCGTAGTATCGCTAATATTCTGTTTTTAGTAAGCATCATTCCTCACGTATTATATGACATATATAACATATAAACAGCTTGTAGGTATCTGGTAAATTGTGTATCGAAAAAACATCTGCTCTCAGCTGAGAACAAACGCAACCACTTGGTCTCTTCTAGGGCTATGTTGGACCGCATGCGTCGCAACTCAGATGAGTTTCTGCGCAGATTAGTAACTGTAGATGAAACATGGGTACACCACTACACTCCTGAGACGAAAGAACAGCCAAAACACTGGATTGTTACAAACGAGCGGGCTCTAAAGAAGGCAAAGGCGGTGAAATCAGCTGGAAAGGTTATGGGTACTTTGTTTTGGGATGTCCTCCCCTTAGTAGAAACCTTGACGTGGTACAGGGCCTTAAACTACAATGAATTACGCAGGCTTTGCTGACGGGGGCTTACGCTTCCAGCGCGGCCACCCATGTCAGACAGGCTAGCGAGGGTAACACACAAAATCCAGGGTATTACGCGCCACCATGCCCATTGGATGGTTTGCAGCCAGGGGTATACCGACTGTATTATAACGGCGCCTCTCTGACACCTCTCTGGGTCGTATCAGAGCAGTAAGCAGACCTTACCATATCAAAGCGGGGCTCTGATATGGAGGACTATTTGAAACCCCAAGACTCGTAGGAACAAAAATTAATAATCAATATACAGAAACCATTCCCACGAAAAAACCGGAAGACCTAGGTGTGATGAGCCGACACTACCATAAGGGAACAAATCATCAAGAAAACACCGACTCGGCGAAAAGAAGACGTAGGGAAAAACAGAAAAAGCGGGATATACGTCATGTGAAATGTTCGAACGTTATATAAACCAGGCGCGATATAGACGGTCGTAGAAAACGCGAAACAATATAAAATGGACATCGTCACGCTTCAAGAAGTCCGACTGCCACATTAAGTAATCGAAACCAACGGGTTTACGCTGGCGTGTGGAGGTACCGATACACATAACCTCGGAACCGGCTTCATCATAAGCAAGAAGATTACGCCCCCTGTAAAAGACGTGAAATTTATTAATGACCGAATGTCGGTGCTAAAAATACAGGGCCCATGGTACAATTATGTATTTATAAACGTACACGCCCCAACAGAATCTACGGACGAAGAAATGAAGGATACGTTCTACGAGACCTAGAGGAAGTATTTGATGGGATCTCATCATTCGATGTTAAAATCCTCCTCGAGGACTTCAACGCGAAAATTGGAAGGAAGATATCTTTCAACCAACTATAGGTAAAAAATGTCTGCACGACGATAATAGAATTCGAATTATAACGTTCGCAGCGTCAAAAGATCTGGTAGTGAAAAGCACGATGTTCAAGCACAAGCAAATCCATAAAGCCACATGGATATCACCCGACGATAACGCGTAACCATATGAACCACTTCATCATAGACAAAAGACCACTCGAACATCCTTCGTGTGAGGTCATATAGAGGAGCAGATTGCGACTTTGATCAACGCCTAGTGATGGGCAAAATTACGAGTCGGCTCGCACCAAACCCACACGGGCAGTCACGGGAGACGAGCAAAAAGTTCGACATTGATAAACTAAAAGACCTGGGCAAAAGGGCTGAATATCAAGACGAACTAAGGAATATATTTACCATCCTCGAGAATGGGAACAGTGACGAAGAGGAAGCCAATAATGTGGACACTAAATGGACATCGATCAGAGACACAACCAAACAAAGAGCTCAAAAGGTATTAGGATATAAGAAAACAAGTAATTCCACATCTTGGTTTAACGATGAGTGCAGGGCGAAGATCGAAGAACGTAAACGCCTCAGAGTGATCTACTTAGAAAGATATGATGAAGTCAACGCAGAAAGATACGCGACAATTCGGTGTGGAGGGTTATATTTTATTAAATCGTTTTTTGTTACCTCAATGGGGTGTCTTCCTTCAGGGTTGCCAAATAAAAATGCTATTTAATTTTATTTACTATATTTATTTAATTATTCAATTTTCGGCCGTTGCCTGGACCTCTGGATCCCAACTCATCTCGAATCCAAAATGCACTCCCCTTTTATACTCTGTGGCAACAGAGATTTGTTAAAAATATTACTTAAAAATTCCAAGAAGCCCAAACAAAATTGTGTGTGCTTCAATTGGAATAGGATTCCCGGAAGTGCACACGAACTCTATTTGAACTAATTCCCGGAAGGAGAAATCATGAAATGCATTTAGTATTACGCATTTCATAATTTCAATAGTTATAGGGAATTGAATCAATGCACGACAAATGGACTTTCGTTTAATTTTGTCGTGCATATGATTCAATTGGATTGGGATATAAGTTACTTGGAAATTGAATCAATGCGCAACAAATGAACTTGTGGTTTAAATCTATCATGCATATGATTCAATTGGATTGGAATTATAGGTAAGTGGGTGAGAGTAGTGATTTAGGATCACTACATCGGAAAGAGACAATGAAACTTTTCAAACGCAAAAAATGCTAACGGGAGAAGACTCAGATCGAAAAAATCCTAGAAAATGCCAGAGCAAAGAACATCAGAGATATGTATGTCGGCATAAGTTCAATTAGATATGGCTACCGTAGGAGGGCCAAAATATTTCGAGACACAAACGGCTGTCTGCTCACAGAAACAAATCAACAATATTGTGACAAGGTGGAGGCAGTACTTCGAAAACCTGCTCAATGTGCGCACCCATCAACCACAAATAAACGCACCAGGCGTACATATAGCCGAACCTCAGATCCCAGATCTCTTTCAACGAAGTTGTAGACGCAATAAATCGATTGGAAAACAACAAAGCTCCCGGAGTCGATTGTATACCGGCATGGAGCATGGAGGAGAGGCAACCGCTCGAAAGATCCTCCAACTGATTAAAACAATATGTGATAAGGAAGTTACACCGGAAGAATGGAAAACCCCAATAACCGTCCCCATTTTCAAAAACGGCGACAGATCTGACTGCGAAAATTACAGAGGAATATCATTGATCCCGACCACATACAAAATACTAACAAATGTCATACTGACGAGAATCACACCGTACCCAGAAGAAATACTGGGAGATTACCAGTGCGGATTCCGTAGGAACCGGTCAACAAGCAACCAAATATTCAAAGTAAGGCAACTGCTGGAAAAAAAGTGGGAATACGAAGAGACGGATCACCAACTGTTCGTGGACTTCAAAAAAGCCTACGACTCAGTCGCAAGGCAGAGACTCTACCATATTGTAGTTGAGCTGGGAATCCCGAAAAAATATGCCGCCCTCAGTCAAATTTGTATGAACGAAAACAAATGGCGATTTAGAATAGAAAACCACCTCTCAGAACAATTTGAAATACGGGACCACTAAAACAGGAGGATGGGCTCTCACCATGTCTTTTTAACCTTGTGCTCGAGTATATCATCAGAACGGTACAAGACGGCAACATGGCCGGATCATCTTGAACGGGGTCACGCAAGTGCTCGGATATGCGGATGACATCGCCGTTTGGAGTGATAGTCTAGAAACTGTAAGCAAAAACAGGGAAATCATCATGCAAGCGTAGAAGGAGTGGGCCTAGAAATAAATGAATACAAAAGAAAATATATGATTACGGCGAGAGCAGGTGGACCTCAGGGAACACATATAAACGTCAGGGGCAAAATCTTTGAAAAAGTTAAAGACTTTAAATATATGGGAGGGATACTGGCGGCCAGTAACATAATGTCGAAGGAAATTAACAAATGACTATACTCCGGCAAGGTTAGTTGGCACGCAGTCAGTAAGTTGCTTCATTAACACTCGAAATTCTTGTTTATGGGTTTTTTTTTTTTTTTTTACAATAAAAAAAGTTGCTTCACTTACAATGCTTTATCTCACGAACCAATTGTCCGACACCTGTCAAATGTATACACGTATCGTTCGAATGTTAGTATTAACTAAAAATTATATAGATTTAATTCTAGTAACACTAGGTTAGTCTACGAACTTGTCAGTCGACCTGTTACGTGCGCAGTTTCAACGGCTAAATGGAGGAGTTGAAGTTTGAATTGATAGGGCATCCGCCGTATTCACCAGATCTGGGCTCTAGTGACTTTTATTTTATTTTCAAATTTAAAGAAATGGCTCAGTGGAAAACGATTTATGGTACATCAAATGAGGTGGTCATCGCACACACAAGTGCTTATTTAGAGGAACTACCATGACCATACTTTTCTGAAGGCTTAAAAAGGTAGGAGGGAGGCCTGGCAAAGTGTATTTTACTAGAAGGAGAGTATATTCAAAAATAAAAAAAAAATAATCCAGAAAAGATTGTTTTTCTATCTTTTTCTAAGGACTTATTGACCTACCCTCGTAAAATAATTTCGAAACAGTTGTTTTTAAATTTGAATTTTCTTCCAAAGAAAAAAGTTCAATTCTCTCTCAAAAACGATTACAAAAAAAAAAAAAAAAAAAACAAATGAATAAAGTGAAGCATCATATATAAAGAGACATTTTAGCTATGGATACATTCATCAATTCCGGCGCAAGACTAATGACCTTGCCCAGAAAAAACGAATCATTATGGAAAATTAAACAAGCCTCAGGACATGCTAAATAAGGCCAAGACCGGTCCCCGGTTGTAGTGCCGATGACGATGATGACATTCATCAATTACGGGTATTATTTCAACTAAACCCACACCATATATAATCGGAGAAAACTATCCAAAGGAATGACACATATGAGGAAAACGTAACATTGGAAAACCAAAATTTTTAAATTTTGTTGCCAATGATTTTGTGATCAACTTACACATAGAGCAGAGTTTTGCAAGCATGGTAATAATTATCTCGCAAGTAGCCCCAAGAAAAATATGCTAAATGTGGTTTCGAAACATTGTTAGTGAGAAAATTTAACTTGTTCATAAATACTGGCTTCTTATTTTATTCAGAAAAATAAATTTCTGGATGGAGACCATTGGCGCAGCTGTGCTAAACTTCTGTTTGGCAGCTTGTCAAGACTACATCGACTATGCGCTGCACGAACACCCCTTGGAGAATAGTTTACTCAGTTTCTGTCCAATTTTCCTTAGTACCACGAAGATTTGGAAATAACTTTTCCATAACGATTTCTTAGAACCCTTAAATCAAGACTCCAATCAAGTAAAGTATTTACCCCCTAGAGCTGTCTTATAAAATTGCTTAGAATCAATTGCTAACATAAATTATCCCCGACTTTCGATTACCTTGGCAAAGGGTGAACGTAAAAGCATTTAAATTAATTAAAAATCGAACCACCCCCGCACCGAGCCACGTGAAAATAGCAAAATTCCCAATTAACACCATAGTGTGCGTTCAAGTTTTCCTTTGGTTCTCATTAAAATTCCATTGTTATGGATTCCAAATAAATTTGCAAAACTTGTGCTGCACATGCAGATGGAATGCAAATTAGTTGAAGTCAAGCATCCGGTGCAGGACGGGATCGTCTGCAGCTCTAGCTATGGGGCAATTGCTTGGAAAGGAGTACTTTCTCTTGTTGGGTGTCATATGCATAAATTACTGTTGCAAAGAAGCAAATAGCAAAGTGTGATGCACATCATCTTCAGCGTCGTCATCATTAGTTGGGGGAATAAGTGGTCGTTAGAACGATTTCCGCGATGATTGACTCTTCTTGGTTCACCGTACTTTGTATTACTAGTATAGAAGCTGGAGAAACCTTATTGTGAATGCTAAGGTGTCATAGTGGCAATGTATTACTTTGAATGCTTTTGGTGGTTCGCAACGTGAATCAATGAATCTTATCAAGTCTTGAGTTAAAATTTCATTACAAAATTTTACATTGGGAACGATGCGAGTATGCGGCAGAGAAATTGGCTGCCAGGATTCATGGTAAATTGTGAAACACAGACTCAAATGTGTGCTCTTTTGGTGGTAGTTTTAAATGGTTTATAGGTAGCTTTGAAAATCATGAATTTGGAGATGTTTCTGCCAACATTCGTAGAATTGGAGGATAAGGTTAAAGGATTCGTAATCGGTGACGAGTTGTATGAAAGACAAAAGTAATTATTGGACCAACCAGTCTTAAACATATACCTGTATAGTTATCGGCCCGTGAGATCAGTTTTACATGGAATACACAGCACCCACACGGATTTCCACTCGTGTATTCGAATAGATATGTTGAGTGCAGTGGAGAAACATTTTTCCCGCAGGTGTGTAGTGTGGGAAGACTTTCAATTCATTTCCGTAGCATATATTTTACTTTCCGCACATCTGTTGTTACTCTGGAATAGTATTTACATTTGTTTTTGTGGTGTGAGAGTGGCGAATTATTCCTTATGGAGAGATTTTCATTTAATTTTGTGCAAAAATCCAGTGGGGGAAACACTATAAGAGTAAAACACCTATTTCGTGCCAATGTTGGCCTCTTATGCCAAGGTACTGCAATAATATGCGAGTTCCACGTACGTTGAACATCTGTGAGTTAAGGTGTAATTTCTTTGCCATGATAGCGCAGGTATACTTTTATCAAAAACTTCCAATAACCTTAGAATTTCGCAGACTTTATAAATCAGATTAAAATTTATTTGTACACATGTTCATGTGGCGGCATCTGCAGCCATTTTGAGCATTTTTCACGGTCAAAAAGGATATAAGTGTTCTGGTGTGCACTGCGATGTTATACTTTAACTTACATCTCGTTACGTGTTCACTTTGTAGATTTGTGTATGGGACTTGAAACTATCATCAATAATATATAATTTTGTTTTAATATGGTTTGATGGTAAGGTGGTGGAAGAATTGCGCAATCCACATGTGAGTGTTCGAACACGCCCCGATTCGAGTGTGGATCGTGGGCGGGTTCGAGTTCGATTTTTGGAGTGGATGTTGAGGGAGAGCGAGAGAGAGGCGGCAAGTTTGATGTTTTTGTGATATACGGTTTTTGAATTCCGTTCAAAAGGATTACAGTTGAGGACACAGTTGAGGAGACAGTTGGAGAGTGCTCTGTTGCGCAGAAGAAAGAAAAAAGGTTGAAAAGAAGAACGAAGGAACGTCAACGTCCCGTTTTCTTTTTGTTTTTTGATAAATTGTGAAAACTAAAAGAGTAAAACTTGTAAAACGTAAAAAGTGTAATAAAAAGATTTGTAAGGAATAACCTTCAAGTATTTTTGTGATTATCGCCAAGAGACAACAAGCCGAGATGAATAGTAAGGCATTCTTATAACTGCGTGTGCTTGATAATTGTCCGGGGAGCCGGAACATTTTGTGGATCAATTTACCTACTTGGCTTTGCACCGGACCATAGAGGGGATTCATGTTGGAAGCGAATTTGGATACATGCTCAGAAGAGTGTTAGTGATTGGAGAGAGTAATTGGACGTAAATGATCGAGAAGAGGTGTACAAGCTGCTCCGGAAGGAAATCTCTGAAGCGGAATACTAGACGCCCCACTCTGGACTAACCCAAGGTAACAAATTTTACATTACCCCTAATAAATACTTTACAACTGGCGCTGCGGACAGGATTCGAGTAAGCCTGAGATAAACTCGTAAGCGCTTGAAAAGCCCGAATCTAGAACGAACCCGGAAAACTATAAATTAACATATAAAAATTAAAAGCAACAATTGGATTTCCAATCCAGCAACAAGATATTATAGCAATTGGCAGACCGAAGAACACAACAATTTCCTTCGTGAAAGACAAAAAATACATTACAACAACGAACCACGGCGGGCATTAATTCGATTTCGACGTTCAACGATATGATCCAAGGTGTTCAGCTGCACCCTATAGTCAGTACCGGTGCCTCATCGTGGTTGAAATGAGATTGCAGAGTCACAGGCAACAGAGGGAAATTTATATATACGAGGGTTGCCTTTTTTATTTCGGGATTAGAGAACAAAAACAAATATTGATAATCGAAAATCACTTTATTGTTTTTCAAAATATTCCCCATGAAGATCTATACACGTTTGCATGCGTTTGAACCAATTGTCGAAGCACTTTTGCCACTCTGATTCAGGTATCTCCAACACATGCATTCTGAATGCAGCAACCGCTTCTTCAGGTGTCGAAAAACGTTGACCTCTCAGTTTGTTTTTTACGTACGGGAATAAAAAGAAGTCATTCGGTGCCAAGTCAGGACTATACGGCGGATGACCCATCAAATCGATGTTTTGGGTGCTCAAAAATGCAGTTGTCGCAGCCGATGTGTGAGAGCTCGCATTGTCGTGGTGACGAGTGATCCGTCTTCGGTGGTTGGTTTTCCTGATTTCTTGGAAGACAACTGGCAAACAAATGGTTGTGTACCACTCAGAATTGACTGTTCTGCGTTGTTCTAGTGGTACGGTTGCGACATGTCCAGTTTTTCCGAAAAAACAGGCGACCATTTGCTTGGAAGTGCTTCGTGCGAGAACAACTTTTGTTGGATTTGGCTCATCTTGAAATACCCAGACAGTCGACTGCTGTTTACTTTCGGGCTCATACGCGTAAATCCACGATTCATCACCTATCACGATGTCATAGACGTGTTTCGAAGCACCTCGACCGTATTTTTTGAGCATTTCTTTCGACCAATTGACACGAGCCTTTTTTTGGGCTATTGACAAATTGTGTGGGATCCAACGCGAACAAATTTTTTTGACAGTCAAATGTTTATGCAATATTGAATGTATGCTGGTCCCACTAACGCCTAAGGTTGTCTCAATCTCACGATAGGTCACATGACGATCTTCCAATATCAGTTCGCGCACAGCATCAATGGTTTTCGGAACAACAACTGATTTTGGACGACCTTCACGAAATTCATCTTGGAGTGAACTACGACCACGATTGAATTCATCCTACCATCGATAAACACTGGTCCTTGATGGAGCTTCATCGCCAAAAATTGAATTAAGTTCATCCATGCACTGTTGCTGAGTTAATCCACGCCGAAAGTTGTAAAAAATAATCGCACGAAAATGTTGACGATTTAATTTCATTTTTGGGCCGAGATGAATCTTTTAAGTTACTGTAAACAACACAAATGGTATGTCAAAACGTTCTGAGTGCGTATACCCTCAAAAATGTCCAACTTTACGATAGAGCTGTCAATTGCCGGATTGCAACACTAGGGTTGCCAAATCCCGAAACATAAGAGGCAACCCTCGTATATGTATATATTTTTTTTCCTTTCTGTTCTTTTTCTTAGTTTTGTCAATTAGTGAATACGGCTATTTATTTATTTATTTATTTTCATTTAGTGTTAAGTGCAAATTGTGTATTAACTTCAGTAGCAGTGTTTTGGTTTTAGTTTTAAGTTAGTGTGGCCAAATTGGTTATTGTTTGTTTTTGTTAAGTCGCCAATTTCAATAATTTTCCTTTTTTTTCGCTTCTTTTTCGCTTTTCTGAATGGTGTGATATTGGTTGGTAACTTTGATTTGCTCTACAAAAATTTTTTTTTTCTTTTTGAAATTGTGATTCTGCTTTTCTTCCTTTTCGGCTGCGCATTTAGATTTCGTTTGTTTTTTTTTTTTTTTTTTTTTGCTGTGGCAAAAGTGACCAGAAAGTGGTTATAGTTCTTATACGCGACAAGTTCTTATTTCCTTCCCTCTTTCTCTCTCTCTCTTCTCGGTGGGCGTGGTTGCTGTTTGTGTTGTGCCGTCTTTCGTTCGTTCGTTGTGGGGATCGTGTTACTTGTTGTTTTTCGAGATAAAACACTGATCGGCGCAGTGGTTGTGGGTTAGCATCTGATATACAGCCGGTTCGTGTGCGGGCTGGTTTTGTCGCGTTAGGGGTGGTTCCCTTGTTGAGGGCGTTATATTTATTGTTGTTGTTGGAGGTTATATTTCTTGTTGGAGCTCAGGGGTGGACTGTGTTTCTCCCATCACTGGGTTGTTGTTTTTTTTCTCCGGTTTTGCTGTTGGCCATAGGCCTTGTCGGGGTTCCGGGGTTGGTAGCGATAAATTTTGAGGTTTAATAGACGGCCTGCAGATGCAAACAAGGCAGCGGCAAAGAGATGTCCGAGGGGGCACCCCTGCCCGCCGCGGCCCGAGGCATTTCCCGAGCCGCCGGTTGACGAGGTGGATCCGGAGGCATTCCACGATTCATGGGACGAATTTGTGGACGAGCGATCGCCAACGAGGCCCTCTCCCACCGTCAGCAAACAGCCTGGTGAAAGCATGGAGGACACGCCGATGCCCTCATATTTTAAACTGGACCCGCAGCCATGTCCTGTACCGACTATGTTGGGCACGGATAGGACCTTGTGTCGAAGGCGGTCCCCATGTTTTCGGGACAGGAGGGTCCGGATACGGCCGAAAAACTCTCGTTGTTTCTCAAGGGCTGCAGAAGGACCTTGGATGGTCTGGCGGTGGAGGAGGAGCATACCTTCCTCCGGTCGCTGCCCTCTGGGCTGAGCGGCGAGGACTATCGAATGTTCGAGGAGAGGCCACCCAACAGCGTCTCAGAGAGGCCTATGAACCCCGGGTGTCGTATGAGGAGTTGTGTGCGTAACTCTCCGAAATGCGACAACTTCCTTACGAGGATGACACGAGTTCCGTTTCCCGAGTGAAGCGGGCAGTGGTACGGTGCGAGGAGGCCGCTGAGCGTTATTATGGTCGGCAGGGTAGGTCCGTCTTCGCAAGCCAGCTTGAGGGCATGGCCAAGTCGGTGTTGGTGAGGGGTCTGAGGGAGGAAGGACTAAAGCACTTCCGCCTCACGTTGGGTAATGTCCCATTTCGAAGCCTGGTGGACCACCTAACCGGATTCGAGCGAGCTCGAAGGGAAATGTTGAGGCAGGACGACTTGTTTGTGGATGCGCGGCCCGGAATCGCCGATCAAGCGTCAGAATCGTTAGATGTGGGACCGGGAAGGTCCTCAACCTTTTTAGAGAACCCATCCTCCACTTTTAGGGATTGCCCCGCGGCGCCGGCGCCGGTTTTGTCGAATCGCGACCCCCGGGCGGTGTCATTCGTGTTGCCTGAAGAGCCATATAGTCGTCGGCGGGAGGAGGACGGTTTCGTTCGGGAGCGGTCGTGCGGACCTCTCGCTTATCGAAGGGATGCTGGTGCCTATGCTTCGGCCTCCTCCTGCAAGGGAGCGTGGTCAAACACCGTGCCTTCCTTGAGCCGGAGTGGAGGGTCGCAGAGCTTGGCTCAGGGGGCGTATGTGCCCCAGGATAGATCGGGTCGGGACAACCCGTTCAGGGATCCGGTTCGTCGATCGGCGAACCCCCTGGAATCCCAGACCATATGCAATTTTTGCAATCTGAGAGGTCATGTATACGACGAGTGTCTGCAAAGACGAAATACTCCTTTATGTCGTGAGTGTTGGCGGTATGGCCACGATATAGTGGACTGCCCGGATCGCCCGACAAGGACGCGCGAACCCCAGACTCCATACAGGGGTAGAGGACAGCAGGGCGGATTCGCGCGGCAAGGAACGCCCCATCAGCGACCGCAGTTTCAGAGGAGTGCCCTGCCGGAGCCGCAGCTCCCGCCTGCGGGTGGCGGGCCGGCGACGTCGGGCCCCAGAGTATTCAGCGTCCGGTGCTGTTGCGAGTTTGTGGCCGACAAGGCCATAGCTTGCGCGGTTGCGAATACAGACAACGGTGGGAACAACAACAGGGTTCCCAGGGTTCTCCCCACAAGCGGCACACCGGAACAGCACCTGTTGCGAGCCGAGAGCAGGACACCCATGTGGAGACTGGGGGAAGCGCGAGAAATAGGCGCGGAAAGCGTAGGAGACGGCGCCAACGCAATCGAGAAGCCGGTAGTAGTCGCGCGGTGGGCTCCCGTGAGGTGAGTGAGGATAATAGGCGACGATCCTCCGTGTCGAGTGGCGGCGGAATGCGACCCGACTCCATGGACTCGAAGTCCTCGCAAACGGATGCGAGGCATGACGCCGCATCAGACAGCGCGAGGAACCGTAAATGGCGACCCCGGCGCATTGGGCCCAAAGGAGGCCGAAAAAATAGCTCCAGTTCCGCTAGTTTGGAGTCCAGTGGGACTCCCGAGCGGGACAGTCCTGAACGGAGGAGCGGATTAGTGTGCGAGTTTTGCGGTCGACACACTCACAGGGCGGCGGAGTGTCGACATAAGGTAAAATGGGAGAATTCGGGAAACTCCCAAAGGTCGGGTCGGCAAGATCCAACCCGACCGCACTAGAAAAGCAACCCAGCTCCAGCTGTTCTCAGTTTTCGCCGACTCAGGTCCCGATTGTCACTCTCCCTTTAGACATTGGCCGTAGGAACTCTACGCGCCTAATCGTGGACACAGGCGCTGAGATCAGCCTGTTGAAGCTGAAGGCACTCCATCCTCGATATGGCATGGATGTGCATAGATCTACAACGCTCCAAGCGTTGTTCGTTAAAGGCAAGTCGAGGGGATGCTGCACTGGGAATTTCAAGTTGCACCATGAGATTCCCTGCAGTTTCCAAATAGAGGACTCCTTGCCGGGTTTGGAGGAAGACGGATTGTCGGGGTACGACTTCCTGTCTCGGAATTGTAAGGTAGACGGGCCGGGTGGTCGTTTGGTGTTTCCCCGAACGACCGTAAATCCCGGGTCATTCTCCATTCAATTTGTCAACTATGGGACGGGAAGGGTTGAACATGTGGCAGCCGAACGGGGAGACGTGCCAAAGGGATCTGTCAAGGTCGATACTGCGGCAGGTACTCGCCCGGAGACCCTACCCATACAGGGGAGGGCTGCGAAAAGCTGTTCAACCACGTGCTACCCACGAGGTCATCTGGATGAACCCCGAACAGCGGTCGTTGATAACATGGTTATAGACAACACCTTTAATAAAAAACAATTAAGGAAAGGTTAAGCCTTCCTGTAACTTGGAGCCCCTGATCCCAGCTGGCCAGACTCAGGTTTCCCTCCGGAATCTTCGTCCTTGTAAGACCTTCAAGTATTTTTTGTGATCATCGCCAAGAGATAACAAGCCGAGATGAATAGTAAGGCATTCTTATAACTGCGTGTGCTTGATAATTGTCCGCGGAGCCGGAACATTTTGTGGATCAATTTACCTACTTGGCTTTGCACCGGACCACAACTACAACTACAACTGGCGCTGCGGACTTTACGGTTGTAAAGTATTTACTAGGGGTAATGTAAAATTTGTTACCTTGGGTTAGTCCAGAGTGGGGCGTCTAGTATTCCGCTTCAGAGATTTCCTTTCGGAGCAGCTTGTACACCTCTTCTCGATCATTTACGTCCAGTTACCCTCTCCAATCACTAACACTCCTCTGGGGATGTATCCAAATTCGCTTCCAACATGAAGCCCCTCTATGGTCCGGTAAATTGATCCACAAAATGTTCCGGCTCCCCGGAGAATTATCAAGCACACGCAGTTATAAGAATGCCTTACTATTCATCTCGGCTTGTTGTCTCTTGGCGATGATCACAAAAAATACTTGAAGGTTATTCCTTACAAATCTTTTTATTACACTTTTTACGTTTTACAATTTTTACTCTTTTAGTTTTCACAATTTATCACAATTTTTTCTTTCTTCTGCACAACAGAACACTCTCCAACTGTCTCCTCAACTGTGTCCTCAACTGTAATCCTTTTGAACGGAATTCAAAAACCGTATATCACAAAAACATCAAACTTGCCGCCTCTCTCTCGCTCTCCCTCAACATCCACTCCAAAAATCGAACTCGAACCCGCCCACGATCCACACTCGAATAGGGGCTTGTTCGAACACTCACATGTGGATCGCGCAATTCTTCCACCACCTTACCATCAAACCATATTAAAACAAAATTATAATAAAAACAATTAAATGATGGGGATGGTGAAAGCCGCACGTAACACTTGTTATAAATTCACCTGTGCCTTACACCTTCGATAATCTCAGAGGGCGCCTCCATCGTTAGCGAGTTCATGTCTTTCATATTTACCATGGATGTCAACTTCACTCTGTTCTATTCCAGCCGCCAAAGGAGACGCAATGTTCCGCATGTTTACCTCCAGAATTAAATAAAAGGATGTATAAAGTCGCGGGAAACGTGGAGAAAATGGAGAGGGATGAACCAGTCTAAGGGTCGTGCTCGCAAGGCGACAATACTAAAACGCCTCCCGCTACACTAGATGGTGGATGGCGACGATATGCGCCAACACATGTACTCATTTTTCAATGTTGTTGACAATTGAATGAAATGGGGGTAAACATAACCACCGACTTGCTCGCGATACTGATACTGTAAAGTTAACCATCGCAATACGAAAATTTGCGATGCACTATTGAGCCACGAACAAACTACCTTCGATGGAAGTACTAAACATAAAGATAATGGACGGAAATGACGCTCGAAAGATGAATTTCACGTCCCAGTTCAAGGCGTAAAGGTACCACCACCGTGCTTCCGGGGCCTCCGGGAAGGGTCGTGACCGTTGTTGAGTTGAATAAATTAAATGGTCATTTTGTTTCTTGGTTTACATTTTTATTTCGGTTTCAGCATTCTACTACTATTATTTTGTTTAATATTTAAATTATACATTGTTAAATAAAATATATTGTTTTAGTTTAAAACGCCAACATCAAACCGACCGTGGGCAATATTGATGAAAAAAGTCACTCACTTCTCTTTCTTTGAAACTGTCTTTGATTTTGTTCGCACAGAGCGACGTCCACAGCTTACTTCTACATACCTTTTTCGACCTCACTTTCTGATGCTCGAGCAAAGCCATATCTCAACTCTCTCACCGCTTTTGTTTGACTAACTCCTTTCCATTTACTTTGTGTCATCTTTTTGGATTTTCTGGATTCGGAGCATGGGAAAAGCGAAAGAAAAAGGAACAATGGACTTCGGGGAGAAAACAATAGGCAAAGGATCATGTGGATGTGCATTTATGATCCCAGATGTTGGCGCGGGACCAAATGAACATGTGGTTCGTCTTGTGGTGCATTAGTTGGAAATAGAAAGAAAAAGGTGTTGTAGGGTTATATTTTTAATATGTGTTTAGCTTACCACTGTGGCTTCCTTCCAAGTCTCTGGCTGGGTGTCCTTTTGTGAGCTTCAGTTATTTTATTTATTTTTATTTGTAAGTTTTTGGCCTATTGTCTCGGCCTCCGGGTTCGAACTGATCGCGAATCCAAAAAAAAAAAAAACAAAAAAAAAATGCGGGTGGTTGGAGGCCGCCTTTAGGGAGACAAAGACAAATGTGTCCTTCATCTTGACTCTGGCTTCTGGTCATCTTGCGATAACCAGAATCACCCACATCCGTAAGGATTTTGCGCTCGGTCTCGAGATATCTGAAAAGAAAGGGGATGGAGGTATCTAAGGATAGTGTGGACAGGGTTAGTTCAAGTGTTCTCTAACTACTTGGATGGGGGGTGGTGGGGAAGAGTTCGCACAAGACCGGTGGGTCTTGAGTGCGATAGAAAACGCAGATCACCCATTTGGTGTCTGATAATCTGCGCTTTGTTCGGTGTGTGTGTGTGTGTGTGCTTGTGCTGTCTTATACTGTGCGTGCGTGTTTGTAGTGTGTCAGCAGTATACCCTATGGGATGGGTCCAGGAATCCTCTATTATAGAGGAGAATGTTATTGGGAATGGTGCTTTCTTCTCTTTTGTACTGAAGAAGAAATTGTGGTGGTGTGATCCGAAGAGATCGAAAGAGAGAAGGGTCAAGAACGCAGGACTCCCGTACAAGTGGGTTCTCGCTGTTCTGAATGCCTTCGAGGTACTTGTATGCTAATTGTGGCAAGTACTCGTCGATCGGGATAATAGAGGCGCCTTCGTATAGGTGAGAGTTTGGGTAATGGCGACCGTCAGGCCTTCTAAAATGGTTGATGCATCTTCTGAGGAGTTTTCTTTCGAAAACTCGAAGTCTTTCCATTTGGGCCGAAGATATGTGGCGATTCCGCCAGATCCCACGGCTCGCCTTCCTAAAAAAAAACCCCATAACCATAACCCGGGTCTGCACCAGCTTTCGCTAATGCAATTCGCATTACCATCTTAGATGCTTCACGCATCAAACAGACCCAATTATTATAACCCTAAAATCCCTATAAAGAAAACTTACCTTCATGCATCCCTTCGCATACAATTTTTCATAAGATTTCTTTGTTTGCTTATTTGGTATTCTGAACCAATTCGGTACCAGACAAATTCCATAAATATCGCGCCGTCTATTTTCCTAGCCGCGCCATATACCTTTTCATATACATTGCCTGGCAACCTTTTTTGTTTGTCTTACCAACAAACAACCCAAGCAGCTGCATATAATTAGCGCAATAGACGCTGAAACCAAATTCTCCAGCATTTCCTAATGCAAATATGAACCCGGTTTCTATTGCAGCCAGAGATGTCATAAACATCCAATTTGCTTTTAGCACCTTTTTCTCCTAACGTCGAAAATAGCGACGAGGCATCGTATAAACATGACCCTCATTAAAGAGCGAACCATTTGGTCGCCTTTCCTTTTGTCTTTGCCGCCTCCCTGTTTCGCTGTTCCACTGCACGTGTGAATAGCATTGATCTCAACGATCCCACACATACCACCATGAACTGTATTACAAGATCTGGTTTCCTATACCACCGAGAGACTTTACGTTTCCCTGGTGGTAGGTAAAAAACGATATCGTTATTGGTGAGGATATCGTTTGAGTCGTAATTCAATCTCCGTGGCGGTCGGGTCGCTCGCCATTCACCGTACCTCCGCCGGGTACGGTGCGAAACCAGTTTTATCCGAGTCGAGTGTTTTCTTTTGAAGAAGTTAGTGTGGTGTAGTACTTTGTGGTTTTTAAAAGATGCTGGGCAATTAGATAACAAAACAAGTAGTTATTCAGATTGAATCAAATGAAGCCATTCGATAAAATACATCCAATAAAAATAAAGTTCATTAACTGTTTGATTTTCAAAATTTAAAGGTAAATTAAATTCGCAACTAGACACATTTCGTTGTTAAAGCGCGTTTCCTGTACCTGCTGCGATATTCGGCCAAACTTAATTAGTGAACAATAAAAATAATTCAGAAACTATGTGCAGTGTGATTCTTTTCATCGGTATTTAATTTTCCTCCTGGAGGGCGGTGCGTTGCTGGGGTTCGTGTTTGTGCGTTGTATTCGGTGGAATAATTAGTGAATGATGGAGGAGGAAGTATAACTCGCACCCATGCCGGTGCCGCGACTTCCTCCCCACAGATATGGAGGACCATATGGGAAAGGCGTATGATATTCCAGATCGAATTAGCTGCTTATTGCAGAGAAGCTTAACTTTGGTGTCAACTTTGTTGGACCACTTCAAGATGTTGTGCAGTTGCTTAGACCGACCGAGGCCCCTTTGAAGAATGTGGGTCACATGTTTGATGAAATTCATTTTTGGGGTATAGATGACCCCAAGATATTTCATCCTGTCCTGTGGTCTAATCGTAGTACCTCCTATTTGTATTTGGATATTCTGTGAATATCGAGAAGTAGGTTGGGAGTGTTTACTACTCAGAATGATAGGTACTGCTTTGGATGGGTTAAGTCGAATTTTCCATCGACTGTAATACTGATACAGTTCGTCTAGATGACGGTTGAGTGGGCTTGTTTCGAGTTTTGGGCTTTTGGATGACGTTTACACACACCTGCAGCGCGTTGAAAGTTCGGGAAAGCTTTCCATTCACTTGAATTTGAAAGGTTCTGTTTTGAACGAACTGGTAGATGATACTACACAGCGTTTTACTGAGGCCAGTATTCAGTAATTTAGAAGCGGGACCTTCGATTCAGGTTGTGTCAAAAGCCTTTTCGATGTCAAGGCTTATTAAAGAGGCGCACGCAAACGTGGTTTTGAAATAAATTGAGAGCCATGGTGGTGCTGTGCCCTCTTCTAAATCCGAATTGGAAATCAGGTATTAGGTTCCTGGCACTGATAAATTTATTTAGCTTCTCGTATATGAACTGTTCATATATTTTGCTGATGGAGGTGAGGAGCGAAATAGAACGAAAGCTTGTGGGGTGATAATTTGGTTTCCCAGCTTTTTCTATTGGACAAACAACAGCGTGCTTCCAAACTTGCGGAAAGTACCCCATGTGGTAGGCATGGTTGAGCAGAATGGAGTGCTTTATAAAGAATAAAGTAGAAAGCCTTCGCAACGAGTGGTTCGACATGTTGTCGATACCGGGTGACTTCTTGGGGTTTCGAGATTTAACTATGTTCTGTAGGATATTTGGTCTGACGAAGCCGTGACTATTATCACGTGTGTCGTCGTTGTATGCACTGTTAGCTGAGTTGAAGATAACTATTGGCTCGTTAAAGTTGTCTAATTTAGTGTGAACCTCTGAACTAATTATCGCAATAGTGTCCGGGTCGCCATCCTCGAGAGTGAGCTTGTGATTATTTTCAAAAGTCTCTCCGATGATGTTTGCTTTATTGGCATCATTATTGACAACAAGACCGTTGTGAATGACTGGCCCCGTGATACGAGAAGCGCCACATATCTTTTTAACATTTTTGTAAATGTTCTGCTCCATCTGAATACCCTTGAGTTTGTCTGCCAATTGTCGGGTACGATTGATTTGAGTTCTTTGTGTTATAAGTGTACCAATATTGTGAATAATGGATCGCAATAATGGCTGCCCTTTGCGTGAAGCGGTGACGATATCTCATTCTGCAGAGCTTTTTACGCTCCCGAATGAGATGAAGAGTGAAGTCGTCATGGGGCATCTGATAGGTCTTTTCAAGTTTGTACTTCGGGACATGGGTCTCCGAAATTTCAACTAGAATCTCGTGAAGTCGAGCTGCAGCGTTATTTATCTCAACCGTCGTTAGGTTCCTGTCAGTGGGAAGAGAGAGTTGGTGAAGTTTTTCGTTCAATATAATATTGAAGTTATCCCAATTTGTGCGCCCATAATCGGGTATGTATCTGATATGAGCCCGCAATGCTCGATAGCTGCGAATGAACGGGGTCACTGCGTTGTGGTCAGATACACCCGCCGATACTTGGGGAGGAGTGATTTGGGGAAGTAAATCTTTGGACACAATAAAGATGTTCAGAATTGAGTTACCTCGCGTACCAACAGGAGGTGCGACTATTTCAAAATTTACCGCATGCGAGTTTTCGGTGTACCATTGGTACAATTTTATGCTATTTGGGCAGGAGATGGAGTTGTTCCAGTGGGGATGTCTGGAGTTAAAATCGCCGCCTATGATGAGGGGGGTATGCCGCGAGGATGTTATTAATTGGCCGATATCCTCGGGATTAATGGAGCCATTATTGGTTTTATGTGAGTGGTATACGGAGTATATGTTCACTCTACCGTTATTAGCTAGACGCAGTTCAACCCCGGAGACCTCTAAGGACTCGAAATGTGGGAGGTCAATAGCTTCATGGCGTAGTTCGCTATTAACTAGAATACAGGTGCCACCTCAGTTGATGGTGGGGCCGCCAGTGAGGGTTCGATCTCTTCGAATGATTGAAAAGTTTGGGAAAGTAGGACGGTGACATGGATGCAACCTATTTTCGGTTACAAGAACCACGTCCGCCCGGTTATCCTTTATGAAGTCATAGACTATCGCACGTTTTGATAGCGAAACAAGGGAGTTGGCATTTATAAGGATAACTTCAATTGTGGGATCCATTTTGAAGCGTATGTCTTACATATACCGTGAAAAGGAGTGCATCCCTTTCAACCTCAGTTGTTAGTTTTTCATATCGGGGTCGAATATCCTCAATCACGCGGGAGAGACTAGGTAGTTTCTCGAGCATTCAGGGTATCTCCTGTGGGGTGAAAAAGTATGATACCTAACATGGGCACAGAATTCACTTCTTCCCCAACGATGTTGCTCCGGTAAATATCCACAAAAATCCTGGTAAATGCAATTAGAGAAAATACTCAGAGGTTGTTCCGCTGTATTTTCATTTTTTTATTGTTCTCGTTTGATTTACAATTTACACATTTGAATTTATTCTATATTTATCATTCAAGGATTTCACGTGCACCAATAAAGTGATCAAATTTAACTATTTTCGGGAGAACAATTAAACCGACTTTGCGTGGCAAACATAAAACTTTACGCGAAGGATAAAATTGTGTGCATTGAATCTCGACTGTCATTTGACGAATAATTTAATTAAAGTTTAGCGCGGCGGTGTGACTTGGCACGGTGGAGATTGGATAGCTACTGACTTTAATTTTCGCAATTAAATTCGGACACGGGCGGCGTAACCTCCTGTGGCAGTGGTTCAATAGTGACTGATTTGATTAAGGAATGAAACATGGGCAATTGGATAAGCATGACAAACAACCAATCGAGATCATCCTTACATCTGTGCTCTCTCATTCTCTCCGCCTATCGAGGTAGATAAACGCTTCATTTAATTCAATAGTCGACGGACAAGAGAGAACGAGAGAACCAGAACACAAGGTGCAATGATCTCAAGGTGGAATTAGCTTTAGCACGTATGTCGCAATACTATTCTGAGACTGACCTAGTGACCCAATTAGGATATTATGGTGATCTCAGAGTACGTTGGACCCTGGTAAGGGGAAATGAGAGGAGGACTGAACCACCCGTCCACCCGTGGCTGCGTTAGGTAGGGCCTTTTCGTAAAGGCCATCGTGATGTTTTACCTCTATTCATCGTATTTATGGTAACAATTTAAAAGCCAATATTATTTTTCCATTAACTTTTATTCAAGCAAAATAGAATCGTTAGCATCTATGACATTCTTCCAAAGTGATACAAGGTCAAATATTCCTTTTTCGTAGAAATGCTGACTTTTTGAGGCAATGAAATCTTCAAAGGCTTTTATGACCTCTGCTCGGTTCTGGAAGACCTTCTACCGGCAAAATCAATCCAGATTGTGGAAATGATGTTAACCCGGTGGGGAAATGTCAGAAGAGTACGATGGATGCGGAATAATTTCAAATCCTAACTGCAACAGTTTAGCACTGTTACTTGTGAAGTATTGGGTCTAGCATTGTCATGTAAAAGCATCGGGCCGTTTGCTTTTCAGCCAACTTGGCATGTAAGATATCAATTTCCTCACAATATTTGATAGCGTTTATCGTTTCTCAAATTTGAAGAAATGAAAAGTGGATTGATCCTTCGATGTCCACCAAATTGTCGCCATAACCTTTTTTGTGTGAACATCGGGCTTGGGGGTATGTTTTGGTTTTTCACCTACATCCAACCACTGCCCGGGTCTTTTACGGTTTTCATACAAAATCCACTTTTCATCACAGGTAACCATCCGGTGCAGAAAAGGTCCAGTTTGGTTTGTTCATCTAAGCGGTGCGCACAGTTCCAGGCGCCGTCGTTTTTTGGACTCGTTCAGTTCATAGAGTACCCACTTATCGAGTTTCTTTACCTTTCCTAAGAGAGAAAGGTGTCGACTTATTGTCATTGGGAATACTCCCATGCTTTGTGCAATCTCCCGCATGGATTTCGTTGGGTGCGCATCCGCCGTTGCTCCTCAAACATCGTCGTCAACTAACGTTTCAGGCTTCCCACGTGGTTCATTTTCGAAGCCGAAATTACCCGAACGGAACTTTCCAAAGCAACGTCGTATAGTGCGTTCGTTTACCGCTACATCCTCAAGTGCGTCATTAATGTTTTTCATTGCCAATGACGCATTATGTTCTTATTTAAATTCATAAAGGAAGAGGGTTCGAATTTGAACTGCCGACAGCATGGTAAAGAATTCCTAGAAAAAAAAGAGTGCACTTGTAACGAACTCGAAAATTCTCACACGTCAAGCACACGTACGACTTTACTTTATAAAAAAAGAAAATTTCACGAACTTCTTATATCCAACTGAGCGAAAATCGGATATTTCATGTGGTAGAACCCAATATTTTATTTATTTTTAGTTCATCCGTCTTAATTATCCTTTCATCTTTTGGCTTTGCAATTTGTTTTTTTTTTTTCAGTGCCTAATTTTAAAGACCTCTGCATTGTTGTTCTCAGTTGGAACAACACAAAATATCTGGAATATTTGACAGATGCCTTTGACGTGTACTTTTTCCTTATTTCTTCTTGATATATGTTATTACGTAAGTTTGAAACAAATTGCTCGCCTGGGTAGTATAAGCGGATCTTCTTCTGTCGCTGTTGTACTTCGAAGTTAACTGTTTTAAATGCGCCCTCATTTGATCATGTGTGGGATTTGACGCCACCCTGTTGAAACTGCGCACTATCGATATGAATAGCATCCAATTTCGGGTTAAAAACTTTGCACAGTAACGCTTACCATTACAGAGCAACCCTCAGCAATCAATAAGACACAAATTTGGAACATTTTTGGAAGAAAGTGGGACTACTGTGGCGGTTTCACCAAACGCCACTACTCACCTTCCCAACTTACCTAAAAGCTTCCAGTCCTGAAGCTCCCATAACCCCATTGTTACGCTAATGCAACTGTATTAGCACCTGCAAACATTTCCTTTCTCAAGGGCAATTAATGCTTTCAACGCATTACCTAGAAATTTGTGAAAAGAATTTCTCCCACAAGGGTATTCTCTCATGCATCAATGCATCCCAGCATTAGCAATTGAGAACCGAATTCTATATTGGTGTACTGGAACTCGACCCTTGAGTTGCCATAGATGCCATATACAATCGGCATAGATGTTATACACAAGCGCCATTGTGTAACCATCTAAATTGCTTCTTAATGACTTGCAACTATTGATTCAGTTGCAAGCACTTCTCTCAGAAATGCTCCTTTGTTTGAATCTCCTTTCCACGGTTCGCCCACCCATGATCGGTTTGTTCGTCGACAAACAATTACCGCATCTCGCGCATTATCACTGAAACCGAATTCTTCAGCAGGCATCACGTACAAACAAAAGAATTCGGTTCTGCCGCAGTCATTCCAAAGATACGATATACAATCCAAATTGTATAAAGTATCCTAAATGCATTAGCACCTAAGAGATACAGCTCGTTTACTCAGCTGAACCTCATTACACACGATGCCCTTTGTCCTTCCAATTTTTCAGCTTCGTTTCCCATGACCTTTGTGCATGAGTTAAACAATGCGATCTACACGACCGCACACACACACACACATACCACATGATCTTCACTGCGAGATCCGGTTCTCTATTCCACAAAGAGAGACTTTACGTTAGTAAGTAAAACACACCCTTAGCCGAGAGGATATTCACCACCGCCCCAAAATATCAGCCACCATCGAATGCACATCGCTGAGTCGTTTTCCATCCACCTACCGAGCCCCCCCCCCCCCCCCCCCCCCCCCCCGTTGCGCTGCGCTGCGCGGACGCGTATATTCCGGAGTCGTAATTCATCGCGGGTCGCTTTCAGTAATTAAACCTTTAATCGTTTTATTTGTGCAAACTGTTGTGAATTAAATATATCAACGAACGTGAGACGAACAATCGACTAACGCAAATTAACTTAATCCAAACCAATTGTCACTGCTAAGTGCTCAACAGAAAATAAATTGCATCCAATCGTAAAATGTGTGTAATGAGCAGATCTGCTCTATTCCATTCGCTTCGTTTATAATATAATAAGAAAAAACTAATCAAAAAAAAACCAAAAAGTTCATGGTAATGTTTTAGAATCCCAAGTTCGAGTGTATATTTAGCGTTTGATTTGTTTTATCAACTGCATGAAGTAAAAACAAGGACCATAAATGAAAAGGAACTTATACAAAACAGTGTGTTTCATTTTACTTACTTCTTGTGGACGGTGTGTTGTGGAGTTTTGTTTTGTTTCTTTGTTAGAGTGTTCGGCGGTAAGTGCTTCTTGTGTAAGTGAACTGATTGTGGGGTCGTGGTAGAACCCACCGCCCATGCCGGGGCAACGACCATCGTCCCACACACTACCGCCATTATGTACTAATTATATGTCTGTAATAGAAGACACCGGACTTTCGGAGCTGTCCCAAAGCTAACGTTTAGCTTTACGGCTGCTCAAATATTATATTTCGAAATCTAATTAAATCCATCTAAATTTAAATGCGTGTAAAAAATAACCTAAAGTAAAACAATAATTTTCACAAGTAAAATAAAACCATTCGTTTCAACCCGGACTCCATTCACCGATCTTTCCTCTGGATAGGGGAAGCACAGCGGTGACCATAAACTGTTCTGAGGGAACGTGATAGAAGTTGTTCTTTTCAAAGTAACCCCGGGTGATTATGAATACCACGCACTTTATTTAGTTCCAGTTTTAATTGAAACAAAAAGTGCAGTCAAATGTATGAGGTTTCATAGGCGACGTAGGAAGTATTTGACCAAGGCATGTAGTCGTGTTTAACTGGAACTGAATTCCCTTATAAGCCGACGTTCATCTGAAATAGTGCCATACACTATATAGGATGCAAAAACTAGCAGCAAAACTCACATCGGAATTCAGGCTCAAATTTTTCCGTACCATCCTTAGAAAATATCCCCAACATACCCTGTTCATCTCATTTCAGTATGGATTACCACAATATTTGCTGAACGAAGATTGTTGAATACATTCCATTTCCCCAACTATTTTTCAAGAGTGCACACCAGTTTGCGTTAAAAATTTACCGCAGGCATAGGATAAACACGGAGAACCATTCTTCAGTCGAACCACACAAATCGACTCTTCATGCGCTTTCTCATATTTATGATCTCCCAGGATTCAAGACCAATGTACTTTAGCATCTGGTACTTTAATAGCTGTTTCATTTTCCTTCTCCCTCTTCTTTCGATCGCACTGTTGTAGCGTCCTATGAACGCACAATTCCGCCCAGGTAAGGTTCCAAACCTTCAAGGAACTTACTTACTTGAGAGCGTTGCACGCGCCCACAGAGGCGTGTCCCAAATCCCACCTTAGGGCACCGAAACATTTAGCCAACGTTGAGCCCGACACTAAAAAAGCAAGGAACTGAACGTCCCAAAGCTTTCAATATCAAGCAACAAGTCGGTTGTAACATACCTGAAACAAAGGTAAAAGCATTCATTCATCATATTAGTAAAGATTGAAATGCGCTGCACTCCAGCACTGCATAATCCGAAATCCTGAACATCTACACGATGTTACAAGGATTTGTTATCGCCAGCAAATTAGCCGACCGACGATGCACGTGCGGGTAGCTGCCATAAAGACCACCAAATCTATCGGCAAACAAAAGAAACGCCAACCGTAATTATCTCAACGAGATAATTCAAAATGTATGAGGTTGAAAACCTACAAGGGAACTACTCCGATCCCACGGTGTCTGTTTGTATTTCATACCCATTCGAAAGATCTAATGGATTTCGGGTGTATTGACAAAAGTCAAACAAAACCCATGAACCATACATCCATTCAAATTGCAGGATATCTTTCGGCCGCGCGCCAGATGTGCTATGCAAATAGAGGCGGCACACAATTCGACAACCGTCGATCCGAACTTCGATCACCACCACGGATGGTGATGATGATATAAGGAGGGACTTTCTCCTTTTCAGGCACCTAAATTACCCATGGGCATTAATAACATGCCGCTAACAGATACTGTGGAAAATTCTGTTAGCGGATGAAATGAAAGATTTCTTCTGGCAGATGTAGATACGATCTGTATCTGGGTATCCGAGTGGGCAGACGGACAGAGAGATTTTGATCGTCGACCCGAGGAGTGGTACAGGGAGCCTCCTCCCTTCAAGGAGTTAACGTGTGTATCGTCTGTGTGGTTCGCCGCGTTTTAATTACTGTTATTGAATATTGTTCGCTGCGTGTTACTTTGTATTGTTAAATATTGTGAGACACTATTGTCAAACAGATACCGTTAATTATAACAATTATTGAAAAAAAAATAAAAAAAGGATTTTAAATCGACAAATAACCCTCAGTGTTTGTTTTTGGACAATTGTTTTCACTCCATTGGATCTCCGGTGTGGATATTACTTCGGACAGTGATTGGCGGAACACTTATAACTTACCCGAAACACACCGCCGAAGTTACCCAACATAATTACCGCCAAAGTGTGTTTTTAAAATACTATAAAACAAGTGTATATAAATGTACACCCACATCCTCCGAGCATACGAAATAATACATATACGAATATCACGAATGGCACCGAATTTGCCCGTCTTTAGCAGTACGATGTTGCAGGAATTGAATATGGTAAAACACTTTAGCCCAAAAGTTAAACAACATTTGAATGAACACAACACGTTGCAATGTTGGAGTACCATTATTCCACTAATCCTTTTATGACAGAGTTACCCACCAAAGTATAAGGTTTCTTTTTATCTGTACAACGAAAATTTTCATTAAATGCACACCGGATCTTTTGAGTTCTTAGGAACCCTGAAGCTAATGCACCAAAAGTTTCTACACTGTTTCGTGTACTTCCCACTGCCTTATCCTTAAGCAAGCGAAGACAAATAGCAACTTCACCCACAGAATTAAATGAATTTTTAACAACTGCACGTGGTATTGCGGAAAAGTAATTGAATAAGTTTCCTCCTTCGAAGTCCTCAGTTGTTTCTTGCTTTAACAAAGAATGTTTGCTTTGTGATTTACGACAGGAAATGCGGTCACATGCGAAGGAAGTGCTTGTTTTATTTAGCTGTTAAAATGTTTTCTTGACATTGTCGCGTATATAATCATTACAGTCGAAGGGAAAACGAGAAGGAGAGAAACAGGATAAGTAACACGATTTATAGGGCACTTCTAGAAGAAGCTCCTGTATTTGAACCAGTAGTTTGTTGATATATCAACATGATTTAAATGGTCACTGGCGAATGTCCTTGTTTGGCTAAATGAAACAAGATTTTGTATTTTTGCATCCAACATTGGAAACGTCACGTAATTCTATTTAGTGTTCCTGAAACTACACAGTTCCTCACTGTCTGCGTTTTGCATTCCAAGGAACTTGTTTTTCTTTTCATATTCAACGCAATTTCTATTCAAATTTAAGTGATATTGCTGGATGAGAAACTCCTAACTGTTCTGCAGGCTCTTTTTGAATTTGACATGGATTTTCATCCAGTAAATCTTGCAGTTCTTCGTCCTCAATTGTTTTTACTGCACTTGGACGTAGGGCGTCGTTAAGACTAAAACATCCTTCACAAAATCTCGCAAATAACTTCTTTTTTTTCCCGTTGACAGAATGTTCACTCAAAGTCAAATTAATCAATTCCATAGCTCGATCAGCATTTTTTTTTTCATTTGAAAACAGAATAGTATGCAATGGCGTAAATGTTGGTTATGGACATCCATTTCTTATATAATTGATGCGCACGGAATGCCAGCTTGTAAATGACTAAAACTTAGTCATAAAAACAGCATATATCCAAAATGGAATTCGATACGATTAAGTATATTTTTAATGCAACCAACTTCAGAGCCGAGTCTCTTCTTGCAAACCTATTGTTTTATTGGCGTAATCAAATTAACTGTGTTTATTAGGGTCGCGTTCGAAAAATTACCTTTAATTAATACAATCGCCCAAAACCATGATTTACCACTAAATTTGTTGGCCACCCTTCTATTGAATTGTTTAAACATTCTTTTACTGAATATTTTGGACATCTTTCTCTTAAATAGCATTACTATCTTTTCATTAAATTGATCATTTTGTTTTATTGAACTTCATGACCAGAAAAGATTTTCTACATTGAATATTTGGTTCAGTTTTTTTGCAAGATATCCCAGAGAGTGGACATAAAAGGAATGAAATTAACAAGGAACAATAAGTAAATTAAGTGTGTTTTATTCTAGATTAAAACTATAAACTTTAGTCAACACTCTTCGCTTAGCCTCCAAAAAGGAAGGAAGGAAGAAAGAAGGTGTTATCGGAAATTTAATAACACGATGTTTAAGATTCTAAAATTAATATTTAAATTGGTCATCAGAAAAGTTTCTACGAATATCCGAGTACTTCAAATTCAATTTTATCACTACAGATCTTCGAAAAATTTAAAACAGATTCACCTAGAGTCACACCAAACATCTTATCCTTTATTATTCGATTCCCTCTCTTTATTCAATCGAGTAGATAGATAATTCTTTATTTCGTATTAAAATATAAAATATAGCTGTTACACAGCTTACATACAGAGATTTGATATTTATTTTGTGACTTTAAGCTGGATAATAGTGTTGGGATTAAAAATACTTAGATAGAAGCCGCAAACAATGATTTGAAGGAAAATACGACAAAACCTTCAATTTAAATAAATATATAAATGTGCAAACAAATAATAAATAAATAAATTCAAAAACAAATAATAAATAAATTAATAAATAAATATCTTTGTATATATATATATTTTTTTTCTTTTCTTCTTTTTTTTCACACTAACGAGCGCACAAAAGTGAATTTTGAAGTACGCTTAAATGTCAGAGCACAGTGCGAGCCGATAGAGAGAAGTGGATAAGGAAAAGAGGTGTCGATGTATATTGGCCTTGAATGTCTGGACATCACAGCGGGCAGGAAGCACATGATCAGGCAGAACATTCTACATTGGCGTGGTTCGGCTAAAGAATGACTCTCTATGTTTATTTGTGGGCCTGAAGTCCACTGAAGTATACCCGGCTGTCACCCGGGAGACCGGGGTTCGATTCCCCGTCGGGGAGCCCCTGGCGCAAGACTAATGACCTTGCCCAGAAAAAATAAATCATTATGGAAAATTTAACAAGCCTCAGGACTTGCTAAATAAGGCCAAGACCGGTTCCCGGTTGTAGTGGCGATGATGATGATGATGAAGTCCACTTTCAACGTGAACTGATGCGATTTCTCAGATTGACGGGTATCGTGCGAAAAAGTCTGAAGGGACAGAAGTTCAGTTGAGCAACGACCGTGGTAATACCTATAGAAAAGAGATAGGCACGATACGTTGCGCCTGTGTTCTAACGACGGAATTGATCGACTTACGCCTGAGTCCCCAATAAGTTTCACTACTCGTTTTTGCATCCTGTCGAGCACGTGTAGTGCAGTTTTGGATACTCCTGGCCAAATATGGGAGTTGAACTCCATTTTTTGATGAATATACGCCTTGTAAATAGTGGCCAGGTTGGATGGAGTGAAGTATCTTTTGCATCTCTTAAGGGGGGAACCTCATGTAAATAGCCTGTTTTTCAGGAATTTTTTTTTTTAATGTAATGCGTAGATTAAATTGCAATTTAAGGCACAATTTATATACGTTATAATATTTAAAGAAAATATTTTTTAAGACTAATCGTTAACAATAAAACGGTGCGATGGCGGCTTGAAAACAGCGTCTTGCAAATGCGCCGTAAGCATACAGGTCACAAAAATGATCTGAAACAAACAATATAAAATGGGTTCTTTAGTTTATGCAAATCGCTCAGCGTGACGTTCCCCTTTTATGAAAATTTGCAAATTTGCAAAAATGGCAAAGTTTTGCAAAAAAAGGATTTTCTTTTATAAACAATTGTTAATAACAATGTTTTAAATAAAAAATAAAAATATCTATAGAATTTCTATATCAAACTTCATAAAGATCGAATGAATAGTTTTTGAGCTACGTTGCACGGCGTGCGAAATTTTGCGTTTCGAGAAAAACGCGTTTAAAGTTTGAGTAATAGAAAAATCGTGCAAAAAATTGTAATTCGTTCGAACTTACCGCAGTTTTTTGCTAATCTGCGATTCCAGGGCCATAGAGTAGACCTTCCTCTTCTTCAAACGGTTCTAATTGAGCCGTTTTTTCCTATTGTCGAAAAGTACGAGCCTCTTTGGTGACATAGTGGGGGTTCTCTATATCACACGAAGAACCAACCCACAATTCTAACCAACCCTGACCGCTAACAGCGCGTCACCTTAACCCAACTCCCCATGCAAAATCCACAAAAGCATACATTCCTAACCTTGCAATAAACACACTCCCAAACCCCCAACAGAATACAATTCAACAGAGTATATTCTAAATCATCCCCGCATTCATTTTCCCGAAATAGCTTCGGTCAATTCTTTACTGAATTCATATTCCCTCCTTGCGACCAAGCAATCTCTATTTCCCCGGAAATTCATAAGCTGTAATAAAATGCATATTCCAACCTACAATGGAATACCAATCATCTCCCTCAATTACATCACCCCACATACATTTTCCCAAAATTGCTTCGGTCAACTCTTTACTTAAGTTATATTCTTTCCTTGCGACCAAGCAATCTTAATTTACCCGAAATTCATATGCTGTAATGAAACGCATATTCAAATCCATAACGGAACATTAACCATCACCACCAACTATACCGAGCCGCGCACGTTTATCTTACTCAATTATCTTCCAAGAGGAAAAACCATTACAGGAGCATAATATGTTACGCATCATTACTTGACCACCTGAAGGCAGAAATTGCCGAAAAATGGGCACATTTGCAGAAAAATAAAATCCTGTTTCACCAAGACAACGCGCCGTCTCACACGGCGAAAATCAACGAATAATGGTTTGGACTGCTTGACTATCCGCCTTACTTACCAGATCTAGTCACAAGCGACCTCTTTTTGTTCCCTAATCTAAAAATTGCGCTCGGAGGACATAGATTTTCGTCAAATGAAGAGGCAATCACCTTCGTGAACAGTTATTTTGCAGAGAAAAACGCCGAGTACTATTTGGATGGGTTAGAGAGATGGGAGCATCGCTGGGAGAAGTATGTAGAGTTATAAGAGGACTGTGTAGAAATATAAAAATAAATTTTAAGAAAAAATATCTTGTATCTATGTTAGGTCGGAAACTTTTCAGTCCGCCCTCCTATTTCCGCTATCCTGAGAAAAATATGATAAAAACGTTGCTTTTGCTATTCAAAGCCACAGAGCTCAATCGCGCCTTTTCATTATTAACGATTTGCCATTCAGTGAGGGCAGAATGCCATTAAGTATACAACTACTCTTCATTCTGGTTGCACTGAATATGACATTATTTTGTTATAAATGCATACAGTCGTTAATTGGGCTTGGTACAATGCTACTAATATTTAATTACATATTCTCAATCAAAGGAAAATTCCAATGATATGTAGAAACTTTTATGCATGTCTAATTAAAGTTGTATATACGGTCGCCTTTTTGGTGTGTTGACCAATCATTTCACTTGTATGGTTCAAAATTCCCCCAGGCAAACCCTATAACAACCCCAAAACAATTTAAACACTGATCCTGTATCCATCCCAAACTTTGGTTAACCTACGAAAAGCTGTACACATTCTTCACTCAGTAGAAGTTCCCACATGTTTCAACAAATAGTACCTCAGAGGTAGGAACCCACATTCCGTTCAATCTCACTTGATATGGCTGATCTAGCCTTTCAGCATTCAATTACGTCTTAGAGTTAACTCGCTTTAATGTCTTCCATGTTGTTGAACATCAAGGCCTGATGTCAATAGAAGCAACCAGCATCACACAAGCCGAATTCTCCTTTTAATAAAAGTCAAAACGTTTACTTTTGCCGTCCTCAGGACTTTGAATTCACTTTGATTGGAGGAGATACGATTAATCTCCGATTAGGAAGCTTAGGCGACAAACTGTAGAAACAAACCTACTACCCAGAGATGTAGCATTATCATCGTGCAGGCATCTCTGCTCACTTGTCCTCTTTACACTGCAACACAATTGGCCACAAGGACGACGGTCTTATGAGCTCATTTTGTAGCAAGTTCTATAGCCCCATAGAGGCCATGAATAGAACATTCAACAGCTGCTGTTACTCCGGCGCTTATCGTAAATTGATTCATTCAAAGGATTCATTTTTCGATAGTTTTCTTATCCTTTTGAAAGTACTTTTGTCGGTGGGTCGAGTGTAAAATAGGGGAAAGGATAAATGCTGCTTCTGAGTTGCAGTTGGGAGTTTCAAAGGAACACTGGTTTTCCAATGGAAGGTATGCTATGATGTCCTTTTTAAGGGGTGAGATTTCGGGAAGGCGTTGAATACAACCGTATTGCGAGGATGTTTTAACTTGTAGTCAGACTTTTTGTAGGTTGAATGGGTGGGCAGATATTAGAACTTCTATTGTGCCAGTGTAAGGAAATGGGTACCCTTTGATCTGCGAACTGGTACCATGCGATAAAAAAGCAGTTGAGTGAAATTCAGACCTCTTCGTTGCATTTACAGGTTTCCTATTCGGTTGTTTAAGGTGATTTCCTTTCGTGTTTTTTTCTGATCGTATATAGACAGCGTTTGATGTTCCGGATTGTCTGAGCAGAAATATTCTCATCTAGGCTTTTAGATAAGGCCACTATTGCCATACCAATCATCTGCATAAACAATCGATTCTGAATACACCGCCTACATTTTTTATAACAATGGTGCTACTACAGATCCTTGAGGCACGCCCGACGTCATTTAATTGTGTTTAGTGGAACTTCACCGATGTCATAAAGCAGTGTTTTAATAGAGAAACCTTAACTTTTTACGCACTAGGTACAGTGAAACTGGGAAAGTGTTGAAGGACTTTGCTGTTATGTTGAGATTTCATAAGGAATGGTAAGATCACGGTGCATCTGGCTGCTTGGTAGATGGAAGAAAGGCTGTTACTGACAGCTGGTTATGTAATTAAAACAGTTTCCATTGCATTATTAGGAGTTACGCATATTTTTGGGGTCATATCATTTTAAATTGGGCTTTCAGTTCCAAGTGCCTCTTTGATGCTTACTGAAAGTATTAGCCAAGCTCTGAAAAATGCTTAAGGATTGCTCTTAGCTATTTTAGGAGCCAACAGTTTAGTATGTTGGTATTTCACTGATGCGTGACTGGGCCTAAGGTACCAACCTACCACTCAGTAATTTCCCTAAAGTGCCAGAGTCGTAAGTGAAACATACGTATGCACAGTTAAACAAATGGTACAACCTACTTAGCAATCACTGAAGCGGTGTTAACAGACACTGTCCCAGAGAATATTGCTCTGAGGATGAAACTTCTGATTTCACATCATATCAAATTAAGTTCAATAGATAAACTTTGATTTTATGAAAGACGTGAGCAAATTACAAAAATAGGGTTTTCAAATATGTCAATCTATTCGAACGCCTGTTATAGTATTTTGCGAGGAAATTATGATTAATATAATTCGAACGCATTCAATAAGAGTTTATAACTAAAGTCATAATCAACGAATAAGACCACGGCCGCCCCTCTGGGAAAAGAAAGGGTAGAAGACAAAGCCCTTCTAAAGTGCGCAGTGTGCCGGAATGAGGGACACCCCGCTAATTATCGAGGATGTCCTAAATTCCGAGAAATAATGGCAAGAAGTGTGACCCGGCAAAAAAACACAGAGCCAGCTCGTACTACAACAATGCCCGTAACATCGCAGCGGTCGTACGCACAAGTTGCGTCGTGTGGGAGACCATCAAATCAGGCTACAACATTGGTAGCCACAAATACTCCCACACAGACTGAAACAACATCGCAAGCAGACGTGGTCACGGTTCTGCTTAATCTGCAGAGACAGATGACACAGCTGCAAAACCAAATAAACGAGATCTACTCGTACTTGCCCAATCTAAACAAAAAGTCAATATAAACCCTCTAACCACAGCATCAATAAAAGCTCTTGTCGTGAATGTAAATTCACTAATAAGAACTGAGAGAAGAGCCAATCTTTTCAACCGGTTGCAAGTTGAACGGCCTGATGTACTTCTAGCGGGGGAAACAAAGTTAAACCAGAGACACAAGATATGGCATAAAAACTACGATATTATACGAAGAGACCGACCTAACTCCTCTCAAGGGGGGGGTGTCGCAATCTTTATTAGAAAAGGGATCCCTCATAAAGTTATATATAGTGGAGAAGTGCGCAGGTTCCGGGTGCTGGAAGCCTGTATCGTACGCATACCCCTTCAGCAAGGAAGGGGTTTGTATGCGATTGCGGTCTACGCACCTGAGGAGCACCAACATAATCTATTTATAGCAGAGCTCGAGACTCTCTTCCGATGCTTACAATTGCACCTGGGCAAAAATTACTTTATTCTAGGGGGAGATATGAACGCCAATCATAGAAATTGGGGAAATTACATATCTAATGCCAGAGGAAATCAGTTGGCTGGCTGGTTAGATCAGTTTCATATTGAATATAGAACTGACCTGCTAGCTACCGAATATCCATCGTTCCCTAGAGGTAGATCGTTCTTAGATATCTTGCTAATCGACTCACGACTGAGATTACTTAACACCAATATACGAAACACAAACTGTTTACGGACAATTGAATACGATAGTGACCACTGTGCATTCACGGCAGAAATAGAGCTTCCGAACGAGCTCGCAGATCTGGAGGAATTCGTGATCCCGCAACCCTATAACTACGGGGCAATGCGATGGCCGCGGTTCACCAGATGATTAACAAGAGAACTTTGTTCGAATGACTTTAATCTGCCAGTAAACAGAAACCTGACTAATGTCGAAATCGACAAATACATTCAACAAATGGACGAAACCGTAAAACGAACAATGGACAAAACAATTCCCAAAACAACAGTTACAGATCACATTAATATGTACAGAAACGCAACAATAAACGAACTCCACAAGAAAAAAGCAGACTGCTATCAAAATTAAAACAATTACACAGACAGTTTACAGACAGACAAGACCAGGAGATAATATCACTGAAATCCCGATTAAAAAACCGCCAACAATTACTTAAAGCTAATTATAGATTAGCAACAAATTTGTATTGGAACAACAGAATTCGAGCTATAAAAACTAATAACCCGGATATGTTCCCACAAATAAATAAAATATTCAGGAGAAATAATCAAAATGAGATTCAGTGTCTCCAAATCCCACGTACTCAGGTAAACAAGCAGCTGCTAACCAACATTGGCATAGATGCAGAGAACGCTATCCTCAATAGTGAGCTCTTCGTGATCGAAGATCCTTTGGAAACGGTGAACGCTGTGGGAGCTGTCTTTCAGGAAATGTACAAGGTGAATGAAAGCATTCACCGAAATCACGACCTGGAGGACATAGTTCTACTCAATCACCTGCACCTCCGGAATGAAATTTCACTTTGGCAATCGGAGAATCCGGGTTTAACCGAATTCAGTGAAGATAATCTGTCAATTGACATTAATGCCAATGGTGTAGTGGCTAATAGCCCTCTAATAACAAGGGAAGGAATCCGGAGTATCTTCGACTCATTAAGAAGCAAAAAGTCAGTGGGAATAGATGGAGTACCTAACATCGTACTCAAGAACCTGCCCCCAATGGCAAAAGATCCTGTTTAACAACGCGTTGAATAATGCATGTTTAACAACGTGTTGAATAATGCATATTATCCCGCGCGTTGCAAAACGGCTATCATTCAGCCCATCACAAAAAAGGGCAAAGACTGCACAAACCCAATGAACATGCGTTCGATAAGTTTACTCCCAAGCATCAGTAAAGTATTTGAAAAAACCATTAACAAAGCTTTGGTAAAATGGGTAGACGACAACAGCATTATTCCAAATAACCAGTTTGGCTTTAGGGCGGGTCATGAAACCACACATGCCGCAGCTAAACTGGTCTCCGACATACAATGGAATAAATGTAGGAACCAATGCACAGGGGCCTGTCTGATCGACTTGGAGAAAGCCTTTGATACCGTCTGGATCGAAGGGTAGTATTACAAACTGGTCAGACATGGCATACATAAGCCTTTACTATATGTACTTTACGATATGTTAAAGGACAGGAGGTTCGTGGTCAAAAGTGGTAATGTGACCTCTAATAAAACGTATAATATCAAGAATGGCTTGCAACAGGGCGCGGTACTTTCTCCGATTCTTTTTAACATTTATATTAGCGACTTATTAGAAGCACTTCCGCAGGCTATTGCGTACGCAGACGATCTCATAATTTACAGAACAGCTCCGAAAGTTGCGATTATAAATAGGTTAATACAGCGAGACTTCAACAAAGTGCAGCGCTATTGCAATGACTGGAAACTTAAGATCAACTTCCAGAAATGTGAAGCCATCCTATTCAGAACTCCATTATATAAAGCCACGAACGACACAAGGAAAAACTGGCGAAAGCTAGTTATCGTGGGACCGCATGGAGATAAATTGGAAACCAAGAGTTTAGTTAAATACCTGGGCATCTGGCTAGATCAATATCTGTATTTCAACAGACATGTAGAGGCTGCTTTGCTCAAAGCGAGGAAAACTTTTGCTATGACAAGGAGGCTATTTCACAGTAGCCAACTTGACAGCAAGGTAAAAGTCATATGCTACATGACACTAATCAGGCCAATGCTCGTATATGGTTGTCCAGTATGGTTTAACATAGGTCCAAATTTGATGGAAAAGATTCGGGTGTTCGAAAGGAAGTGTCTCAGAAGTTGTCTCAGATTATATCGGACACCGGAATCGGACTATAAAAAGTATTACTCAAATGAGACTTTATATAATGAAGCGTACATAAATAGGGTGGATAATTTTATGATTAAATTAATCAGAGGACATATTGCGAGAGCAATAAGCTCGTCCAATGACCTAATTTTCGGGGCTTATTATCCAAACACCTTGTACTATGAGAGCGTGCGTCGCAACGGCTTTGTTCCACCAGAGGCGTTCCTTGACTTGGATATGAAAGGGCTTATACAGGATAGATCCGGAATTCCGCTGATCTATCATGTAAGTAGATCATCTGTAGACGGACGATTGTGCTACGACCGGGAAGTAGCGCGCACCGAAGAAGAGCTCCTGCGCTTCAGTAGGGCTATCTCCCGCAGAGACCGGGACGATAGTATTAGACAGCGTCAACAGTTCTGGTGGTTGAATGGCATATAAAGACCTGGGTACCAAAGTCGGTAAAAAATCATACTATCATCAGCTAGCTTACATAGGCTTAGCTTTTCTAGAATTAGGGTAGTATAAGATTTAAGTTAAGTTAGGTTAAGTGCTTGTACATAAAAAAAAAAAAAAAAATATATATATATATATATATATATATATATATATATATATATATATATATATATATATATTAGGTAAGTTAAGTAAGTTAAATTTTAAGAAAAAAAACAAAAAAATTGACAAAGTTTTTCAAATTTTTCTTTGTATTTCAACTAATTATCAGTACTGCCACAAAGTTCTGTCGCCGAAAGGCAAATTATACAAATGTTAAGTAATGTTTAGCGTAGAGCGTCTGCGAAGGACCAGTAAGTTATTATATAAGATAATTAAGCTAGAATTTAAGCATTTTTTGTCTAGCCTTTAATTTAGAAATTAAGAATATAAAAAGAAAAATAAAAAATGTTTTAAAAATGAAAAATGAGACCACGGCCGCGTGTGCACAAGGAGGTTTCAACTAGCTACTTATACCATGGATTACTGTGTTTCAATGATGTGGTATACGGCTTTGATAATTTTTTTTTCGATTCTCTTTTGCGCTGCGATCTTCACCACGATGGCGCGTTCGTGTGTGTTGGACCTTGCTATAAGATTAATAGAATGAATTGTGTTGGTGTCAAAACCGGTTGTAATTAAATCACTGGGACCACGGAGAAGAATCACAGTAACAAATTAATTAACAAACAAGCTGAGTGTCCGTCTGGTTCACGTCTTATCCCATCATTCCATTTTTAAAGAGCAAAAAGCGATTACCCTCAATTATTTTTCGCTACTTTATTTTCAGTGATTTTAACCTTCATATATCCCATACGGTAGAATGTATCTATTTGTTTAAGTTGATCAGAAACGATTTTGAGAGCTGTTCTTGGCGTCCTATTATGTCCATAAGGTAAGGTATCGCCGGTATATAGTAAGTGTTAATTTCTGTGTTGTGCCGTGTTGCAATTTAGAGTGTACTGGGCTTCTTAGCTGGTCCTGTGAGTAAGTAGTGTGGGTACCTTTTAGTGTCATATATTGTGGTTGTTGAGGTGCCGTCACGGGCCCAGGGTCACAACCAGTCACACTTGGAAAATTGGCACAGAATCGACAATTGCTTACGGGTCTTACTACCCGGGGCCGAACTGGTGTTTCTTCACTTTTCTCGGTAGCTGTTTGTCTTTATTTCATACGAGGGAGAGAAAATAAAACTCGGTCCTTCAACCTACTATTTTAATTTACAAACAAAATTTGGAACACAAATGTAACCGAACGTGGTTTTCCTAGATTGTTGAAACATAAGTATTAATATTATTTTGGGTAAATTGAAACGGCATCCACTTAGATATTAATGTGAAACATAAGTATTAATATTATTTTGAATAAATTGAAGTTGCATCCACTTTCATATTAACTTGAAATATAAGTATTAATATAAATAGTTCGAAACTGCATGCACTTAGATATTAACTTGAAACATAAATATTAATATTAATTTGAATAAATTGAAGTTGTATCCACTTTGATATTAACTTGAAACACAAGTATTAATATTAATTTGAATATCAACTCGAGCACGTCGCGTATGCTGGTAAAACTGACCGACTCCACTGAGATTTAATTTCCGACTCTTCTTTGCGATAGGTGGTTAACGTGAAGTGCACTGCTTGCCTCCACGGAATCTAGTTACAGACTAATGAATGCCACCGAAACGACAGAATACAAAATTCCATACTTCGCTTCGGTGACCAATAAGGGATGATCTTTCACACCCTGGTCACGGTGAGGATATGCACGCACACAGATGCGGTTACTTCGCGCGCTCATGCTGGTGTCCATGAGCATGCGAATCGTGGATATCATAATTCCATAAAAGAAAATGTTACACGATAAGTTTGCAACCGGTGCAAGTCATCGTGACATAGGAACATGAGAAAGTTTACCCGATCGGCACTGCGTAAGGCATCTATGCTGATCGGGCGCACGTTGCTGGCGTCTTTAGAGGGTCGAACTCTCGTGTGTGTATTTACAATAACGAGAACTCGATTCCCTTTTGCGGGCAGGTGCGAATTAAGCCATTGCTTGTCGATCAGGTGACCGACCGATGTGGGCATAGGTAAAAAAGGAAAAGAAGAAATATATCCTGCGCTTGTGTGGCAGACTTCGGTTCGGGTAATGTTGGTTGCTTGATCGTGCAACAAAATTGCTTTTAAGGAACATGGCTCGTTTATATGATTATGCCCTTGTGTAAAATGTCTGTTTGGTGCAATGTATTTTGCCTTAGCGCCGAACTATGGCTTAGGTGGTTAGGAGACATTTTAGGTGGATGAAAACAAGGTAAGTAAATGTTTAATTGCAAGGTAAGTAATGGCGTTCGAATGGAACCGCCATATTACTTGTTTCGATAGTATTTAAGTGCTCTAGGAAGCACTTTCTTACCCATTGCTGGGAAGGTTAGTAGTCGCGTTCGATGGAACCGCCACAGTAGTATACAATCGGATTGGCACCGATACGTTGTCGTTCTTTTATTTTTCAGTTTTGTAGAAACTTCTTGCGAAGCATTATAAACTTTCTGTAGATTTTCTGTGGTTGTCGGAACACGCCAACTCTCCTTCACAGACAACGTTAGTGGTAGTGTGGCGGATCCACGAACCGTACAAATCGCCATTGGCTGAGAGACCTTCGTTCCACCAAGGAACATACTCACCTATGACTAAACTTCACGTCCACAGACACGCGCCACCAAAGCCCACCTTTTCACCTGACCAAAGGTTGTATCCATACCGGTGTCAACAGCCTCACGTATCCACAGATACATGGGCCCCACGTCCCGAACAATTTCCCTACGCCTGCACGGCGATCGAAGGACACGACCTAGTATAGAAATTGTGTACCGACCCATTAGCTGGATAAACACAAGTAGTTGGCACAGCTGCGCCGGATGTCGACCAACATCAAATCCCCGGCGATAAGCAAACTGACGTAAAACAATCCGTCGGCTAAACCTTTGACCGTGCCTCAAGGCACTTCGTCTAAACAAAGGCCATTGCGGAGAAACAGCAATAAACGAAAAAGTTGTTCCCATAAGGCAAAACAAATACGAGTATCACAACCAACGATAATTACCACGATCCCTAAGATCGCTAACAGGCCAAGATCGGATCCCGGTTGTAGTGCCGATGATGATGATAAGATCGCTAAGAATAAACCACAGACCCGAATGCATACAGAGGCAACGCAACAGAAGGTGTGAAAATCCTGGCCATCCGAGAATGATCTACGGCACACAGACGGCAACCTGCGCGTCTGTGTGTGTGAGTACATTCACACATCTGGCCTGCGAGGAAGCGGAAACCGCACAAAAAAAAAAAAGAGTGCGATCATCCCTGGTGGAGAGATTCTCGATTAAGAGAGAATTAACAGGACAAGGGAAACGAAAGGGAAAGAGAACTATGGGGTGAATAGAATTCAATTCGAATTGCTAATGTGTACTTCATTTCGGCGACGTAATATTCAATTTATTGGTAACACGTCTGTATACTGTAAAACCATAATATATTTCCCACCACAATATATTAGACTGGACTGTGGAAATGAATAAAATTACCCCGGTTAAATCTTTACTACTTAAAGGAACTCGCTTGAATAATCGGACCATCGAAGACAGGATGTATTTTTTTTTATAATAAATCTCATCCATGAAATCATTAAAAATTCCAGGAAGAACAGACAAAATTTGTGGTGTACTTCGATTGGAATAAAGTTCTAAGGAAATGTATGGAAATTTGGTTGAACAAATTCCCGGAAGTTTTGATGATGAAATGCATTTGAAGATACGCATTTCTTGATATTAGGATTTTTAGGAATTTGTGATTATGAATGATAAATAAACATGCGGTTCAATTTATCTTGGATTTGGTTTAATTTGGGATTTTTTGGAATGGAATCGATGTGCGACAAATGAATATTTGGTTCAATTTATCGTGCATTTGATTCAATATTAATTTGGATTCTTGGATATGGATTTGGTTTGGGATTAGGGGATATTGCGTGTATGTAAATATATATGGGGAAGGAAGTGGTAGGAATTTGCAAACCACTATAATCTGATGCGTCGTTTGTTTCTAACTATTTATGTTCATTACTCTTTGGCAAAACAAGATCAACGTCCTCTCGTGCCATATGGCTCCTGAATATAATGTGATATATTCTAGAGAAGACAAGGGTAAATTGCTCGTCGTAGCGGAAAACAACGGAGTGTTTTCGGCCGGCTTCCGCACATCGTGATCCACCATCGATACTATCAAAACAGTGTGATAGATATTTCAGCGGAAACAATAAAAGCAAATAGATAAACAGAGGGCTAAAGATATAATGTTCCGCGGTAACGTTTACCATAAAAACACTTCTAACTCAGTCAGCTTGCTCTACCCCATAAAAAATGTCATATATTATTACAACAACTGCTGATGAATGACGATTGTGTACAATTTTATGGTGTTTCGGCAGGAGTTGCTCAAGGGCCAGTGCTTGGACCACTCTTTTCTAACATTTTGTAGGATGGAATCTTAGAAATGAGACAATCGCACGGAATGGAAATGATTGGATTTCCAGGCGTATACATAAGATGGAAATGGGCAATGACAACGTAATTCGACTTTTAAAAGAGCAGAACTGAACTAACCGGTCACACACCAGAGATAGCAAGTGTTGCGAGCTCTTTGTTCGGGTGCTGTACCTTCAGAACAGCACTCTGCTCCGGACAAAGAACGCTATGGTCTTGTACAGTACGACTCGACTTTAAGGTGTCATCATCATCATCATCGGCACAACAACTGGGAACTGGTCTTGGCCTTATTTAGCAAGGCTTGTTAAATTTTCCATAATGATTTGTTTTTTCGGGCAAGGTCATTAGTCCTGCGCCAGTAGGGTTATATTTTTGAGTATAACTAATCTTATCTCCTTTGGTGACTCCAAAATGAAAAGTGATATCTTGTATTCAGGTTTTTATATTTATTTTGATTTTATTTAGTATTATTGTTGTCTTGGCCTCCTTAACTGAAATGTCCTAAAAAAAAAAAAAAAAAAAATGGGGAGGCGAGAGGCCGACTTTAGGGAGACAAGGACAAATTTGTCCTTCATCTTGTCTCTTCTGGTCATCTTGCGATAACCAGAATCACCCACATCCGCGAGGATGTTGGGCTCGGTCTCGAGATATCTGATAAGAAAGGGGGAAGGAGGTATATAAGGATAGTGTGGACAGGGTTAGTTCAATGTTCTCTAACTACTTGGATGGGGGGATGGTGGGAAAGAAATCGTACAAGACCGGTAGGTCTTGAGTGCGGTAGTAAACGCAGATCACGTCTTTGACGTCTGATAATCTGCGCTTTGGTCGGTGTGTATGTGTGTGTGTTTGTGCGTGCGTGTTTGTAGTGTGTCAGCAGTAGACCCTATAGGATGGGTCCAGGAATCCTCTATTATAAAGGAGAATGTTGTGGGAAGGGTGCTTTCTTCAGTTTTGTACTGAAGAAGAAATTGTGGCGGTCTGATCCGAAGAGATCGGAGGATAGAAGGGTCAAGAACGCAAGACTCCCCTACAAGTGGGTTCTCACTGTTATGAATGCTTTCGAGGTACTTATATGCTAATTGTAGCAAGTACCCATCGATAGGGGTAATGGAGGCACCTTCGTATAGGTGAGAGTTTGGGTAATGGCGACCGTCAGGCCTTCTAAGGTGGTTGATGCATCTTCTGAGGAGTTTTCTTTCGAAAACTCGAAGTCTTTCCATTTGGGCCGAAGATATGCAGGGCCATATGGGAAAGGCGTATGATATTCCAGATCGGATTTGCTGCTTATAGCAGAGAAGCTTAACTTTGGTGTCAACTTTGTTGCTCCACTTCAAGATGTTGTGCAGTTGCTTAAACCGACCGAGGCCCCTTTGAAGAATGTGGGTCACATGTTTGATGAAATTCATTTTTGGGGTATAAATGACCCCAAGATATTTCATCCTGTCCTGTGGTCTAATCGTAGTACCTCCTATTTGTATTCGGATATTCTGTGAATATCGAGAAGTAGGTTGGGAGTGTTTACTACTCAGAATGATAGCTACTGCTTTGGATGGGTCGAGTCGGATTTTCCATCGATTGTAATACTGATACAGTTTGTCTAGATCGATTTGTTGCGAGTTTAGGGCTTTTGGATGACGTGTACACCAGGACGTCATCCACATAGCATATCTGGTTTACTCTCCCGTCCACAAGGCGAGGAATATCTGAGGTGAAGATATTAATTAAGAAGGGGCCTAGAATGGAGCCCTATGGTACGCCAGCAGCGGCGTGAAAAGTTCGGGAAAGCTTTCCATTCACTCGAACTTGGAGGGTTCTGTTTAGAACGAACTGGTAGATGATACTATACAGTGTTTTACTGAGGCCAGTATTCAGTAATTTAAAAACGAGACCTTCGATCCAGGTTGTGTCAAAAGCCTTTTCAATATCCAGGCTTACCGCAATGGTGGGTTCCTTATTAAAGAGCCACACGCAGACGTGGTTTTGAAATATGTTGAGAGCCATAGTGGTGCTGTGCGCTTTTCGAAATCCAAATTGGAAATCAGGTATTAGGTTCCTGGCAGTGATAAAGTTATTTAGTTTCTGGTATATGAATTTTGCATATATTTTGCTGATGCAAGTGAGAAGCGAGATAGGGCGAAAGCTTGCGGGGTGATATGTTGGTTTCCCAACTTTTGCTATTGGACAAATAATAGCGTGCCTCCAAGCTTGGGGAAAGTACCCCATGTTGTAAGCATGGTTGAACAGAATGGAGAGCTTTATAAAGAATAAGGCAGAAAGCCTTCGTAACGATTAGTATGACATGTTGGCGATACCGGGTGACTTCTTAGGGTTTCGAGATTTAACCGGGCTCTGTAGGGTATTTGGTGCGATGAAACCGTGTCCATTATCACGTGTGTCATCGAAGTATGCAGTGGTAGTTGGGTTAAAGACAACAATTGGCTCGTTGAAGTCGTCCAACTTACTGTGGACCTCTGAACTAATGATCGCATTAGTATCCGGGTCGCCATCTTGGAGAGTAAGTTTGTGATTATTTTCGAAGGTCTCTCCGATGATATTTGCCTTATTGGTGTCGTTATTAACAACAACACCATTGTGTATGATTGGCCCAGTGATACGAGAAATGCCACATATCTTTTTAACGTTTTTATAAACGTTCTGGTCCATCTGAATACCCTTCAGTTTGTCTTCCAATTGTCTGGTACGATTGTTTTGGATTCTCTGTGTTATCAGTGTACCAATATTGTGTATAAAGGATCGCAATAATGTCTCCCTTTGCGTAAAGCAAGAGCTTTTACGCTCCCGGATGAGACGAAGAGTGAAGTCATCATGGGGAATACTTCGGGACATGAGTCTCCGAAGCTTCAACTAGAATCTCGTGAAGTGGTTTGCAGCGTTGTTTGTCTCAACCGTCGTTAGGTTCCTGTCAGTGGGAAGAGAGAATTGGTGGAGTTTATCGTTCAATGTAATATTGAAGTTGTCCCAATTTGTCCGCCCATAATCGGGTATGTATCTGATATAAGCCCGGGATGCTCGATAGCTGCAAATGACTGTAGTCACAGCGTTGTTGTCAGATACACCCGCTGAAACTTGAAGAGGAGTGATTTGGGGAAGTAAGTCTTTGGACACAAAAAATATGTCCTGAATTGAGTCACCTCGAGTACCAACCGTAGGTGCGGCTATTTCGAAGTTGAGGGCACGACAGTTTTCGGTGTACCCTTGGAACAACTTAGTGATATTTGGGCAAGAGACAGAGTAGTTCCAGTGGGGATATCTAGAGATAAAATCGCCGCCTATGATGAAGGGTGTATGCCCCGAGGACCTTATTAGCTTGCCGATATCTTCGGGATTAATGGGGCCATTATTGGTTTTATGCGAGTGGTATACGGAGTATATATTCACTCTATCATTATTAGCCAGATACAGTTCAACCCCAGACACATATATGCACTCAAGGTGTGGGAGGTCAATAGCTTCATGGCGAAGTCCGCTATTAACCAGTATGCAAGTGCCACCTCCGTTGATGGTGGGACCGCCAGTGAGGGTTCGATCTCTTCGAATCATGGAGAAGTTTGGGAATACGGGACGGTGACATGGATGCATCCTAGTTTCGGTTACAAGTACCACGTCCGCCCGGTTATCCTTTATGAAGTCAGAGACTATCATAAGCTTGAAAAGCGAAACAAGGGAGTTGACATTTATAAGGATAATTTTAATTTTGGAATCCATTGTAGAGAGTATGTCTTGCATATGCAGTGAAAAGGAGTGCCTCCCTCTCAGCCTCGGTTGTTAGTTTTTCATATCGGGGTCGAATATCTTCAATCAGGCGGGAGAAACTAAGTAGTTTCTCGAGCTTTGAAGATTGCCCCCTCTGGGGCTTTTGCACCGCCGCTTGAATTTGTGGCGTCGTGTTGGCCTTTACCGGGGCTCGCTTAGGGACTTGAATATGTTTTTGAGGGGGAAGAGTTTGGAGAGTTTTTATATTCTTTGTTTGTTGTCCGTTAAGCATGTCGGTAAATGTAAATCCATTTTGGATGAAGTGTTGTGTGGCATGTTTTCCGAAGTCTGACTTGGCTGTTTGCTTAGCTCGAGTCTCCTTGGATCTTTGAATAATTTCTTTATATTTACGGCAATTCCTGTAACTAGCCGGATGTCCCTTGTTGCCGCAGTTCCAGCAAGTTCGCAGTGTTATTTCATCCTGCACATTTGTTGCGGGATCGTATTTTGCTGGCGGTAGTTCGCACTTGCCAATATCGTGGGATTTTCCGCAACGAACGCAACGGTGACTCATGTTGCAATTTCGGGAGACCTGCCCGAAACGTTGGCAACGTCTGCATTGACGCATCGAAGACAACTTGCTGATGCAAGATTGGAAGCGACTTTGTCCGTATTATGGAATCTATGTCGGTCCCTGGGGCAAGGTGAAGCTCCCATATGTTCACCTTGCTGTATTTTTCCGGTCTGATTTTCACAAACCGTTCTGGGGGACCGAATTTTTCGACGTCCGTGAAGTTGACGTTAGGAAATGTTGCCTCGAGGGCAATTACGATGTCGTTCTTTTCCCAACAAGAAGCGACTCGTTTTAGAAGGATGGTCCTCGACTTTTCATCGGTCGGTGTGGATGTGTAATAATTCACCTCCTTGGCCTTGAGGCTGTCGTTAACCTTGCGGTAGGTTTCCCTATCGTAGGTTACGATTTTGTTTAGGGATGGGCTTGAGGTCTTTGCCTTGAGGTTGGAAATCTCTAGTCGGTCCATGTCGCCGACGAAATTTTTTAAATTGGGGTCTCGTGCAAAGAGCCCGGGTTGTTGTTTCTTCTTAGAAACAGGTGGGCGACCCCGTTCTCTGGCTGAACAGTGTTGGGAACACAAGCGGCCTTTGGTTTTGGGTTAACCACCGGAGCTGTCTTCGGTGGGCGAACTGGTACTGGACGTGGATGCGGTTGGGGCGGCTTCCAGTCGCGACAATTTATCTTTCAAGACAGCGTTCTCAGCCTTGAGAGCCTCGAGGTCCTCCCTTAATCTTTTTATGAGAGACATCATGCCCTGATCGGGAGAAGAGCAGGTGTCCATTTATGGCGAGTATGTAAACATGTAAACAGATAAGCGACACTACAAGCGCACGAAAAAGAGACAAGAAACCCACGGAAAGCAAGGAAAAGAAAAAGGGGAACAAACAAAAACCAAGAAGAAAAACAAACAAACCTAATCAACCTAAATGAATAAAATTAAAACAAATAATAAAATATAAATTAAAAAAAAAATAAATTAAATTAAAAATGTTCAAACCACGCGTCCTGTTTCACGTTCACACTCACAAAGTTTTTTTTTTTAAATTCAATTTTAAATTTTTATTTATTTTTTTAAATTTAAATTAATTAACACGTCTGGATTGTAGAAAATTTTTAATGTTGACTGTATGTATCTTCTATCAGCTCTCACTGTGAAAATGGATGTATCTCCTATCAGCTCTCACTGTCGTGATCACTGAGCTGAAACCAAAATGCGTCGCCCTTTTATACTCTGGAGCTTCAGAGTTTTCCCTCAAAAATGTGTATACAAATTCCGGGAAGCACAAACAAGATTTGTGTGTGCTTCAGCCGGAGTGACATTCTGGGAAGTCAAACGAATTTATTCAAAAAAATTCCCGAAGGTAAGATCATGAAATGCATTTGGAGTTAGGCAATTCATGATATTACGATTAATAGAAATTGAATCAATGTGCGACAAATAGATTTTTGGTTTAATTTGTGGCGCATATGATTCACTTTGGGAATATTATTGGGGTTTTGGTTTGCGTAACTTCCCGGAAGGCACAACCATGAAATGCAATTGAAGATACGCATTTCATGATGTTGTCGATCTGGGGAATTTCTTAACACATAGTATTGACATAAGGTTCGCACCGTGGCGCATCTTTTGGGGAAAAACTCCTTTACTTGAGACTTAATGGGAATTGGGCGAGGATCACTACAAAGGGTTCCGCTTGTTTTGGTGCACCTATATGTTGCACAAAAAAAATATAAGTATAAGAAAGGGCTACTCGTAGTTTGTTGTGAACAACAGTGGCTTACGAACTTCTTCTTTTGAGGAGGCGATGGAGGTGTTTCTTTTACTTCTCAGATCCTCTATGTTGTTAATATGGTCCTCTGGTCCTTTACCTTGTTAATATCATCATCATCGGCACTACAATCGGGAACCGGTCTTGGCCTTATTTAGCAAGTCCTGAGGCTTGTTAAATTATCCATAATGATTTGTTTTTTTTTCGAGCAAGGTCATTAGTCTTGCGTCAGAGGCTCTCCGACGGGGAATCGAACCCCGGTCTCCGGTGTTGTTAATATAGTCAGCATTTATTCACTGCTTTTTGTTGTTAATATAGTCACCATTTATTCACTCCTTTATGTTGTTAATGTAGTCCTCTAATGTTTATTCTTTGTTGAAATAGCTTTACTTCAATATTGCTCTTCATCAAAAATCGTTATATCACAAATTAAGGCCTAAATGAGAAATTTTAAAGCTTTCACTAATCTTATATAGACAATTAAATGCTTCTTCTACGACTGTTATCACTCAGCTCTTTACTCGACTTCTCCCTATTGAATAGAAATCTCGACTCTATCTTTTTTATCACCGTTGCTTCCCGGAGAAACCAGTCATCCAATTACCCCGTTATAGGTACTCGGGTGAAATCTGCGACCACACGGTAATATGGAGTGATCTCGCCAACGGTGGGTAGGTTGATCGCATGTTAGGCAGGAAAACAATATTTTCCTGCTTGTGATATTAAACAAGATATGGCAACGAGTAATTTTTTGTTTATGCTTTTCTTTTGACTACTGGTTTGTGTTTAAATGGCTGATTGGATGAATGTATACAATGTCTAAATGTAAAAATATGACTTCTTGTTTTATTTTTAATTTTTAGTCATGTATAATTTTATGTTTTGATTTAAATGCATGGCGATGTATGTATATTTCGTATATTTGGTATACTGTGAATTTGTAGATTATGGTTAAGCAAATATGTATGTGTATTAGTTTTATTTTAGCTGGTTTCTTAGCGGAACAACTGTGGGGGAGGAGAGGCGTACTTCGTAACACCAGTAACTAGTTAAGAGTATGCAAAATTCCGCCTCACAAACCGTTACAAACAATTTACAAGTATGGTACTTGGGAATTATGCGTGACAACATATTAAGGTCTAGATATAGGTTTAGATTATGCAAGTAAAAAGGTCACAGGCGATGGGGTGCCATCAAGCATTGGTGACAGAGGAAACAGTGAAAGATTTGTGGCCGGGGCTGTTACTTCAGTTTCTCACGCAGTTGTTTCGCCGAAAAACCAGTTCAAATAATAAAAAAATGTACCCATCATCATCATCATCATCATCATCGGCACTACAACCGGGATCCGGTATTGGCCTTATTTAACAAATATCTCCACCGGCCCCGATTTCGAGCCGATGTCATCCGGTTTGGCACTCCCAGGCTCTGGGCGTCCTGGTCTACGCCATCCCTCCATCGCAGACAAGGTCTGCCGCGCTATATCCTTCCATACATCCTGCCACAAAGGACTTTCCGGGCAGGCTCCTCTTCGCTCATTCGAGCTAGGTGTCCCGCCCGCCGGAGTCTACCGAGCTTGATTTTTCTTACAATATTGGCTTCAAGGTAGATTGCGTACAACTCATGGTTGTAGCGTCTCCGGAATCGTCCTCCCTCACATACGGGGCCAACAATTCTCCTTAAGACCTTTTTCTCGAACGCGGCCAAAAGTTCAGAGTGCCTTTTATTAAGCACCCAGGTTTCGGATCCATACATGAGTACTGGTAAGACCATGGTCTTGTACAGTAGTAGCTTGGATGTTCTGGATAAATTTCGGGATTTAAAGAGCCTTGATAGACCATAGTAGGCTTTGTTGGATTTAATCAGCCGATCGGGTATTTCTTCTTCCATATTGTTATCGGCTGATACTATTGACCCAAGATAGTTAAAGGATTGCACTACTTCAAATTCGTGCTACACTACCCTGATAGTTTGACCAACGTTAGGTCTTCTCTTCGCAGAAGTTGCCACCTTGTACTTAGTTTTTCCCTCATTAATGTGCAGTCCCAGTTTTTGTGCCGCCTGCTCGATCTGGGTGAAGGATTCCTGTACCGCCGATTCGGTTCTACCGATGATGTCGATGTCATCTGCGTAGGCAAGTATTTGGCTGGACTTGGTGACAATAGTCCCTCTTGTTGTAACGCCAGAGTCACGGATTGCTTTCTCCAACGCCAGGTTGAAGAGGAGGCAGGCCAGACCGTCCCCTTGTCGGAGTCCATTATAGATGTTTATTGGTTTGGACAGCAATCCCGCTACTTTTACTTGACTAGTTACGTTGGTCATGGTCAACCTACAAAGTCGTATCAATTTGTTTGGAATGCCGAATTCTCTCATGGCATTATATAGTTCTACCCTGGCTATGCTGTCGTAGGCGGCCTTGAAGTCTATAAACAGATGATATAGTGGAATCTTAAATTCCAGACATTTTTCCATCGCCTGCCTAAGGGTGAATATCTGATCAATTGCTGATTTGCCTGGGATGAAGTCACACTGATATTGACCAATGATGGCTTTAGCGTATGGGGATATCCGGTCTTGTAGGATAGTGGAGAGTATCTTATAGGCGGTACTCAGCAATGTTATACCCCTATAGTTGCTGCACAGTGTGATATATCCTTTCTTATGTATGGGGCAAATTATACCACGACGCCAATCTTCCGGCATTTCCTCTTGCTCCCATACGTGCACCACGGTCTCGTGAATTGCGTGATGTAACGCTGTCCCTTCTTGTTTGATCAGCTCAGCTGGTATGCCATCAGCTCCAGGGTCTTTATTTGATTTTAGCTATCTAATGGCTTTTAATGTTTCCTCAATGGTGGCGGCAGCATTTGGTCTTGGTCTTGCATTGGTGGAGCCTCCAATTCTTCTGTGAGCTGACCATTTAGCAATTCATTGAAGTGCACTTCCCATCGCTCCAGAATGCCTTCAGGATCGGTGATCAGATTACCCTCTTTATCCTTGCAGTAAGTGCAGCGTGGTGTGTACCACGTCATACTGCGGATTATTTGGTAGAACTTCCGCGCCTGGTGCGGACCTCGCTCTCTACTTTTCTCTATTTCACAGACAAGGTTTTTTTCCCAGGCACTTTTCTTTTGTCTGTGAAGTCTTTTCTCGGATCTTCTGAGCTCTTTGTATTTCTCCTCGCGTACCCGCGTCCTATGAGACTGCTGCATTGCCCAGTATGCAGCATTCTTACGTTCAGTCGCTAGTTTGCACTCATCATCAAACCAGTCGTTCCGATCTCTACGACTACTGCCTAAGATGGAGTTGGCAGTACTAATGACAGTATTCTTAAGGCGTGTCTATTTCTCTTGTACGCCCGGCATTCTGGCCCCAGGAATTACTCTCCCTCCGTCGAGCTCTTCGATGGCTAGTCTTAACGCATGACCAAAGGTGTTGCTGGTGTTCTCATTGCGTAAGGCAGCCGTGTTGATTCGAACCTGATCCGCGGATGCAATACGTCTCCGTAAGGTAATCCGCGCTCGGAAAACTGTACCAACAAGATAGTGGTCCGAGTCGACGTTGGCAATACGGTACGTTCGTACCGTCATCAGGCTCGAAGAGTGGCGGCGATCTATCAACACGTGGTCAATTTGGTTGCGAGTGGCTCCATCAGGTGATACTCAGGTGGCTTTGTGGATATCTTTACGCGGAAACCTGGTACTCGCAACGACCAAGTTTTTCGATGCTGCCAATTCGATGACTCGTAGTCCATTGTCATTAGTGTTCTCATGCAAACTATGGGAACCTGTGTAGTGCCTGAAAACCGGCTCCCGACCTATTTTCGCATTCAAATCCCCAAGAACGATTTTCCCATCGTATCTTGGGCAGGCATTGAGGGCCCGTTCGACGTTCTCATAGTATTCTTCTTTTTCGTCGTCAGGGGACTCCTCTGTATGTCCGTGAACGTTTATGAGGCCTATGTTCTTAAATTTGCCTCGCACGCGAAGAGTGCATAGCCTTTCATTTATTGCATTAAAGCCGATGATGGCAGGCTTCAGTTTTTGGCTGACTAGAAAGCCTACCCCGAGCACATGGTGTTTTGCGTAACAGCTGTAATAAATGTCATACTCTTTTCTTTGAAAAACACCACTCCCCATCCATCTTATTTCTTGTAATGCTGTTAGGTCAGACTTATATTCGGACAGGGCATCGGCTAGCTGCTGTGCAGCTCGAGCTCTGTATAGTGAGCGGACGTTCCATGAAAAAATCCTTAAATCATTTAGCCATTTTCGTTTCCGTGGTCGTCGTCGTGTATCCGGTCCATATCCGAGTCTTGTTAAATTTGCCATAATAATTCATTTTTACGGGCCTGGTTATTAGCCTTGCGCCAACCTTTCTCAGGATGTCGCTGCATGCATTGGTTCACTACTTGGCGGGTGTCAAAGTAGCTATCCAGGGGTGTCACGTGTAGACTGCATGTCAACTTGGATTGAACAGGGACAAGGATCGTCCTGACCTTCGCCGGGTTGAAGGCAATCAGAGACTTTGCCCTGTATGTTCGCAACCATCCCCCCAAAAAATGTACCCACCCATCACAATTCTTACGGCTCCAATGTACCCATTTCGCGAATGTGTTATATAATTCTTTATTAACAATTAAATTTGTTTTGCCACAAAACTTACCCCGGATTTTTCTTGATAGTTGAGACGTGGGCGGCTGAAGCTGTTGGGGGATGTATGTGAAGCGGGTTTTTCAAATGATAACTGTGTTATTATTTTAATTTTCATTCATTTATTTCTATTCACTTTCTTTTTCTTTCTTTTCTCAATTACAAATTCTTTTCTTTTCACAATTACAAATTCTTTTCTTTTACGTACACCGATTGTTTCTTTTATTTCTCTTTATTTTAATTACGAACGAACCGACTCGCGCCACGACTGAATTTCAAGCTAACTTTTTATTTTATTTTTCTATACATTGAAAAATCGTCGGAGCGCATAACCTTTGGCAACCACGACACAATACAGAAGAAGGAATCTCGTGTCTTTTCGGCACATATCCTTTTTCGTTCCGCTTCCACGATAGTTATTTCTAGGAAGCGGCGGAATTGCCTAATATGGGGCGACTATGGCAAATAACAGGAAGATGGCTATTGCAATGTGAGTGGGGTTTTAAATGGGGGTTTTACTTTTATTTAAATTATCTACTATTGTATTTGGGGATATTCTATTGTAAAGGGAAATTAGTGATTTGGAGGGAAGGGATCTGAATGGAAGGATATGCATGTGAAGACACGAGATGTTAATAATTCAAAGGGGGAGTAATAATTAAATGAACATTAATTATATAACAAATGCTGGGGTGAGCAAAATCTTACCCCACCTTCTTTGAATTCAATCTCACCCCCCCCCCCCCCGCCGCTCTCAAAGGTCGTCTCCTTTCTTTTGGGCTCACGGTTTTGTTAGAAGATGACCTTTGCCTCCATAAAAAATATACTTTATACACCTTCAGTCGGTGATAAATATGAGTGATACTGTATCTCCTGATATTTGGATTCATTCATCAAGTTAATTGAAATCGTAGGGTCCCAATGCAATTAATCTTGTTCATCATTCTTTGCAGGATGAACGAAGACAAATCCTTAACTATGTATGGTATTCATTCACTAACCTGCCTCGGTTCCACTTGCTGCTCTCCTTTTCTCGATCAAATTACCATTCATCAAATTGAAGCACACACATATGCCAGGATAATATAGCATAGTGCTTAATTCCACGCCTGGCTACATATCCTAAATGGATTCTATCACAATGTATCGAAGTACCTTTATAGAAGACGGTTTGTTCCAATACATTTCCTGCCGCGATAGTCATTTATTGCGAGGGGAGAGTTTGTGCATGAATCCTTGCGCACTATCCAAGCTAAGTGTATGGTACTTTTCAGTGCTAATGAGAAGGACTCAATTCATTTTCTAGTGGAATTTGATTAATGCCCCTGCTCAGGGAATACAGTCAACTGTAGGTATCAATGCTTTCACATCTCCTACAGTGTGTAGGCGAGATAAGTAATCATCATATCGGTAAGTGGACGCAGAGAAGGAAACTACTGCATGGATTATCGTTTTCACTTACGTGAGTGCCTTGAATCGGGTTACAGGCTGTGATAAGTTCGTTTAATTTTCAATGGTAATGAATTGACGTCAGAATGTCAGTGTACTTAACATGTAAGTGGATAAGATATTATCCTCGCAGATTTCATGTTACTGACAGATAGTATTTAAGGTAAGCATCGATGGAGGCAATGGTACGAGAAAAGGATTGAATTTATGTCAAACCTACATTACTACCATTGTAAAAGAAGAAGAGGAGAAAAAAAAACGAAGGACGAATATCTCTTGTCATGTTGTACTTGAGTGGTACGTATCCGGAGGCACAAATGAGATTGATGATGAGGATCATTGTGGGAAATTAAGATGGTCACATCAGTAGTTTTGTTAGTGTGAATACAACTGAACACCCTCTCTCAGAGGTAAAGTTGAAGAAAGTGTGGTGACGATTTCGCTAAAGTATAATTGACGAATCTGCCCCATTATGTTAAATCAGTTAGGAAATAACCTTTTGGTTCCGTAAAGTGTTGGCACGATACGACACCTGGAATTCATGTAGTGATTTTTTTGGTCATAAGTATGACGTGGGTATAGGTCTACAGGCTTGGTTAACGACGTAGAGCCAAAACATTTCTTTTACATCTTTGAAACTTACCATCAATGATCTTATAATTATATTAATGGCAACCACAAATGGTGTTCTCTGTAAGAATGTTGATTCGGGCATTGTATGTCATTCGTAATTGAAACTTCATCCAAAAATTACAAGAAACAATTCCCGACTTTTCATTTTATTTTCTACTTTTTATAAGGTACTACGGGGCATTAGATTTGTTGTATTTTTTGTTAATCGAGAACTGATTGCAATTGTTGCTCTAATGGATGGCGATATCCATATTTGTATAAAATCGATAGATGCCACATATGTCAAATATTTGTAGACTACAGAAGGCATTCTCTATCTTTCTTCCTTTGAAAGACTTCTGTGTGTGGGCGCATTCACAGTTTTTCTGTTCATTGGTGTCAAAACACCACGCACGGGTAGCTTCAGCAACACAATCGTCCATCCCAGGCCCGAAAAGACGAGGCTTGCAACGATACCACAGGTATAGAAATTATCTGCAAATTGCATTGAATGTTGAACCCAACACAAAGAATTTTCAAATCATAGGCCGCTAGATCATAACGGGTAAAATAATGATGCTTCCCACCTTAAACAACAAACAGAAAGAAATTGAGTTAATTTATTTGGTGACTGTCATAAGAAAGCGAACTGGGAGCGCGCCTTATCTGTTGTGAAACATGCTCCAACATGGCCACAACATTGATCTGCTGGAAGATGATGTCAAACGGCTACGACCCTCATAGCGCCGTTTCATGTTTATGCAACTAAAAAAGAACAGATTTGAATGCCTTTTCACAATGGCTAAATAAGAAAATATCGTTTTCTAAGGTGGCGTGTGCATTATAGTGTTAGAGATAACATTAACATAACAGAGATTATCTGTTGTACATTAAAACAAACAAAAAAAAGTTATCAAACATAATTCATTTCAAACACAAAACAAAATTTGTATAAGTACAATATGATAAATCGGTTGAAGGCACCTGAACGGATAGAAACTGTGATTAAACCAGAATACTATAAATACAAGTATCTAAAGCGGCATAATCGAAGCTGAAGACCTTTATTCCTCTTAAAAAATTATAACACAGCCGTCTTTGTTTTTCTATTAATTATTGTAAGGAATAAATTTTAACCCGAAAGTTCATGACGTCATCGACTCGACTCCACCATCGTTCCCTGTCCTGTGCACTCTCCTTCCACGCTTGACCATCCGATCCGATTTCGTCAATGTCAAACCGAACATTGCCCTCTCATCTCCGTCGCGGCCGTCCTGTCCGTCTCTTTCACTTTGGTCTACCGTCAAGAATTCTACGCACAGTCCTATCGTTGCCCATTCGCTTCACATTTCCAGCTCATTTTAATCTTCGCCACCTGATTACTCTCACTATTGTAGGTATGCGGTATGGCTCTTCCAATTCGTGGTTGTAAAGTTTCCCCCATTTTCCCCCCTCGTCGTCATATTTACCGCCAGAGATACCCCTTAAAACTTTATTCTCGAATACGCGGAATTTGTTTTCTTCCCGTTTTGTGAGAGCCCATGTTTCGCATCGTATAGAACAATCGGCATGATTATGGTTCTATAGACACGGAGCTTTATATTACCTGATAGCAGTTTGGATTTCAGCAGTTTACTGACTGAGTGTGAACTAGCGTTGCCGGAATGTAGTCTTTTGTCAATTTCCTTCGACATTTCTTTATGTTCACACATATTTCAACTCTTTTAACTTATTCAAATATCTTGCCCCTGACGTTTATGTAGACCCTGAGGTCCACCTAATCTCGCCGTAACCAAATATTTTGTTTTGTCTTCAATTATTTCTAGGCCCATCTCTTCTGCCGCTTGCATGATGATGTCACTGTTTTTCGTACGGTTTCTAGATTGTTGTCCAGAACTGCGATGTCATCCGCATATGCGAGCACTTCTGGGACTCCATTCAGGGATGATCCGGCCATGTTGAGGCTTTGTGCCTTTCTGATGACATACTCGAGGACAAGGTTAAAAAGACATGGTGAGAGGCCATTCCCCTGTTTTAGTGCGTCGCGGATTTCAAATGATTCTGAGAGGTGGTTTTCTATTCTAACTCGCCCTTTGTTTTCGTTCTTGCAAATTTGAATCAGGGCGGCATATTTTTTCGGGATTCCCAGCTCAACTACAATACGGTAGAGTCTTTGCCTTGCAACTAAGTCGTAGGCTTTTTTGAAGTCAATGAACAGTTGGTGATCCGGCTCTTCGTATTCCCACTTTTTTTCCAGCTGATGCCTTACTGTGAACATTGTGACTGATAACTGCATTTTGTAACATCCGGAGCATCGGTTTCACCAATAGAAATGTAAACGCCTTCCACCAATATTTACAAAGAGCGAAAACTGATATCCTTGCCCTAACTGTCACCCAGGTCGATTTGTCATCTGATTCCACATATCTTCGTTGCTTAGGATACAACTAGCGTTCGAGATTCCGTTTTAAGGTTGGAGTCTGCCTCTTCAGGCGCTCCGATCTGACTTGCCAAAGGATGGAGGCGTTGAAACCCAATCAAATGGGCATCATGTGGTTGAGAGTCGTGCTGAGAAATTCCGTTAAATTGTTGTCTCTGTTGTCTTTACCGCTTCCCAATTGATGATCTACCGGGGACATTTTCGAACACGGTTCACGTACCGTCGACTGGATACAGATCAACCATCCGGCTTCTGAAAATGTCGGCCTTGGTGATTTTAATATACACAATTCCGGCTGGTTGGTCCATTCTAAAAGAACCGACGAGGCTGGGAGGCTGGCGGAGATGTTCGCTGTTAGCCGCAATTTGACTCAACCTACACAGAGGGACGTACGCGAGTGTCGGGTGCACGATATGATTATGCGAAGACCCTGGGCCCTTTTTTGACACCCGAATGAAGCACTTGTACCGTGGAAGTTCCAGCGCCACTGGGAAACTCAGATCACTACTTGGTGTCTGTCGCGCAGCCGCTTGCATTTCAAACGAATAATCGACGTAAGCAGCTTCGCCATGTATGGAGGTATAGGGTTGCCAACTGGGACGATTTGCGAGATTTCTTCGCATCCTTTCCATGGTCGGAGATGTGCTTTAGAGACTCCGATGTTAACCCTTGTGCGGAGTCGGTCACAGAGATTATTCTTTTCTCGGGATAGAAATCTACATTCCGCATTCCATTAAACGAAGTTTATCTGATAAACCTTTGTTTGATAAAAAATGTGAGCAGATTACAGCGGCAAGAAATAGAGCTTTTAAGATTCGGAGATTCGTGGTATTGTTCCGAGCAATTCGCTTTATATGCGCCCCACAAAACAATCCAATGGATCGCACCAACTTGTGGTTCATCTCCCGACCGCGCGAATATCTCTGCATCAGAACTCGTTGCGTTGCAGAGCGGGGAAGCTGTGGAACTCCCTTCCCGCGCGAGTGTTTCCGGAGCGTTAGAAGATGCAACTGTTCAGGAAGAACTGCTTCAGTTATTTGCTGGCATCTCGGGGCCCCTTGTCGGCGCTGCAGGTTCGCCTCTCGCCTGTCCTGAGAGAAGTATATAAAAAACAAAAAGGCAGAAGCAACTCGAACAACAGCATCGCTAACTCCAGCAATCAAAAGAATATCAACCAGCGGCAGCGACCAAATTTACACACCAATTAAATGCACTAAACAAGCCAGGATTCATAAATCTGGCTCCATGGACCATGCATACCGTGAGTATCATCATCATCATCATCATCGGCACTACAACCGGGATCCGGTCATGGCCTTATTTAGCAAGTCCGCGGACTTGTTAAATTTTCCATAATAATTTGTTTTTCCGGGCAAGGTTATTAGCCTTGCGCCGACATATCGTAAGTATACTAGCAAAAAAAAAAAAACGCGATGTTTTTCACACAAACTTCCGACTAGATTGGTCTTACTTTAACAATCACTTATTGAATATGAAAACTGGTTAACAGTCGAGGAACGACGACGCAGTTGCACTAAACGAAGCCCATGTTGTACGCTTCACTTCCGTGCTTCTCGATTAAACGAGGAAGGTAAGCGAACGATGGATCCTGAATGGGTGCTTGTTGTGTGTTGAGTCCTGGTCCCAGTATGGATATGTGGACACATGGCCTCGTCTTTAATTCGTCCAGTAACCGATATGGGATACGCGGTCCATGTACAGGTGAAACGCGGGATAATAGCCCTCAGTTTAAAACAGTTTGGCTACAATTATTGATGCACAAACAAGGAAAAAGTTAATTGAACTCAGACGCACTATTTTCCATTCTATATATGTCATTTAACACGGCCTACCACAACTTTGCTTGAGAAATAATAGGAACCGAACACTAAAAAAGTTAAACTTATCCATTCGAGGGTCACGAAACCACCACACTCACCAAGCAACACTGTTCACAGCCGTAGCCGTAGTAAAACACAGACTAATTATATTAGTGTACTCTTTATTGTGAGCTCATCACTACACTACTCGCGTTATCAACTGACTACTTTTTAATCTACTTTTCTTCTTACTCGAAGTCTCGGACACATCGCCCCTTATCGCAGATCCTTTTGAGGCTTTTTGTTGTGTAATGTTATCTGAGGTTGCAGGGGACATGGCAGGGTCGCCATGTAATGTTATAAAGGGTGTAATGCCATTAAGTTGCTTATTGCATTCGCCATGCAATATGTATATCGTAATATTTAGTCTAACAAAATAACTGACTAAAATTCTATTTCCCTAATTGTGCTGTTTAAGCGTAGCTCGCTGTAAAGGTATGGCGTAGAGCGCCGCAGTTAAGTGAATCTAAACTCAAGTATGGTTTATAATTAACTTTACTTCAAAAATGTTGGGGTATTGATACTCCCAATCAATCATTCAATTATTTACACATTTCCTCATTTACTCATACAATTTTTGCTTACAAGCTATAAAATAATAAAATGGAACATCACTCGTACAATTTTGCCGATTATGCTATTTAATATCCTATCACCGTATAGCGAAAGAACAATGACATGAGTTGACCCAATTAATTCCGTGAATCACTTTGCCAATGACAAATTCGCAAACGATTGTCATCTGATTCCTTCAAATCGTAACTGGAGCGATTCGTTTGTTCTACTCAATGAAATGAGTTGACCTGGACTTTGGTTGTAAACAACGAATGCTGGTTACTTGAGAAGTGCAAATTGTGACAAGGGCAATCGATTCATTTGAGATTACTGTTAGTGGTCATTTCATGTATATGTTGTCACACTACACTTGTCCATTAGCGTGCCTGGATAATATGAAATGAGGTCAGAGTCCGTGGGAAATGGGTGAGAATATGGACGGGAATTTGGATCTATTTGTGCATTTCATAAAACATCTGGGTACGATGCGTATGCATTGTGATGTCTAGATTGCTGGAATTGTGTGTCGGCGGATGACATGGAAAGGGTTTGTTTGGACACGTGTTTGATTGTACATACAATGCATGTGGAAATATGCATTTTGATGTTTGGATTTTTGGAATTGAATTCAATGTTCGGACAATTGAACGTTTGGTTCAATTTGCTCGACGTTGAATTCAACGTAGATTTGGGGATATGGATATATGCTATAAGATGGCAATTCAATTTGTATCAATTATGGATGTGGGGGAAAAGGAAATGTGGAAGGAAAACGGTAGGGCTGCTTGAAGCACTACACCCAAGTAAAGACAGAGTACCAGGCAAAACAACGATGCCAAGTTTACCGTGCTGGCAAATGGTCTTAACTAAGCCACAACTTAATTGCTTTGCCGATGCTTAGGAGCATACGTCACATCCGGCCAGATCGGAAGTTGATTTGTGATCAGCAAGAGAGACGTACAATGCGAAATTCTCTCCCAACAAGAATATTCGAACATACAAGAGACTACTTTCAGGCTGCAACCATGAGAAACCAGCTCTCCATTGTTTACTTCCACGATTAAATCGTATTGCTGCTTTGCAACAGAAGGTAGTGTACCAATCCTAATCGTCGCACCAGTTCACACTGAATTTCGGTTTTAGGTGGTCGGACAAACGCAGTAATTATTCATCAGCCGAAATAGACGAACGTGGAACACTGCACCTGGACATGTCTTCATCTGTGATTTCACTACTCCGGAACTCGAGATCAATAATTAGCACCAATAAAACTGACTGACTGGTTCCTTGATATTATACTGGTTAGTATGCCCGCCTGTCACGCGGGATACCGGGGTTCGTTTCCCCGTAGAGGATCCTCTGGCGCAAGACTAATGACCTTGCCCGGAAAAAACAAATCATTATGGAAAATTTAACAAGCCTCAGGACTTGCTAAATACGGCCAAGACCGGTTCTAGGTTGTAGTGCCGATGATGATGATGAAAACTGACTGCCATCCTTATCAAACCCGTCCATACACGCTATATCTTAATATTTAAAAGCACCACAATACCTAGTGTTAAGTCAATGGCAAACAAAAATGTTCCGATTAAATATCAATTTAGACAAGAGACCCAAACCCGACGTCTATCCTACGTTTACAAGTAAAACTTCGTCTTCTCACTTAATTCTCCCAAAGACGTAACTTCTATCTGATTTAAATATATAGCATATTACTCTATCGCCCACCGCTAGTAGCTGCTCATCTGTAAAAAAACATGGCGATGCTCATCCCTACACTCCCATTTTGTACGCAAATGTTTCGCATTTACGAAAAGCAGAGGGAGGAAATTATGAGCTATAGCTGTAAGCCTAAGTTAAGTAGAATATTCAGTTGCCCGGGTGGATTATTTGTCAGGTAACAAATTCATCATCCATCCATAATAAGCACTAAGCTCCGACGATTCATATTTCCCCACCGGTATCATTGTTAACTACATGATGAAGATTCCTTACACCCATGCGGAAGGTCTACGAAACCCAAACAGGAGTTATTATTATCCAAGTTTGAAAAGGTGTAAAGAGAGCGCGAAGCGTGTCAGTGGACCGCACTGAGTTAAGTAGCTTTTCATTATTCCCAACAAAGGAAGTAAATTACAGGATGCAGTAACCCCACTGTGTGGAATGCGTATTGCTCCCCATATGCGTAATACACACTCATATTCCTTCACTCTTCCATCACTTTCGTACGACAAAAGCTCCCCCAACAAAGAAACACTTAACACCACATCATTTTTTCCAGCGAACAGAAACACACGGCACACTGGAGTATTATAAGCACGGTGTCATGCTCTTTTTCCTGTTACCCGGGTCGCGAAGGTGATATCAGGGTCGCCCCAGGAAGCACTATGCTACGAGCAGGATCCATCAGTTTTAGCATATGAAATTAGTATTTAAGGATACGGGTTCTGTTCACACAAAGCGAGTCTCTTCTGTATCATCAAAGATGGTGGCCCCAGCCAACATTCGAGTAAGTGCGGTTAATGTCCCTGACGGGATTAATGGCCTGCGCTAATTTGAAATTCATGTTGACAGTAATTAACTTCTGGGGCTGACGCTGTTTGTAGGATGGATGGTAAGGATCCTGCATTTATATTGGGAGCGATTCATAATTTATATTTATTATGTTGTACAACAATGTGTGGGGCTTTTCGAATAAGGCCAAATGAACTTCCAAATATTTGGAAGGCTGAAATAACATCTTTCCATGTAAAGGCGAAAGTCTACATTGAAATTTTAAGTCTGCAATGGCATTGAGGCAACAAGCTTCCTGAAACGTTTCAGTTCCTCATTAAAATTTCAATGAATATTCAAATTAGGAACAAATATCGATTTTCTTGCCCTGGTGTTTTATCACTTGATTTTCACTATCTTTATAACCAAGTAACTCATGTGTGGAGGCTATTTGATGTCAGACAGAGCAGTCATCAGCATATTAGCAGCTCGCAAACTACTTACCGCAAATGTTGGCGGGATAAGGCCCCCTAATGCTTTTTAAATTGATTGGAGGAATCATTTAGCGGTCATTGACTGATAGACCAATTGAAAAAGTTGGAACCGGTTTTAAGGTGGGTCTAAACGTCAGCTCACAGTTGACATATCATGCTACCATATTATACAATTTAGTCGGCAGAAATCGTTGACTATGCTTTAGTACTTCGCAGATAATTTGACCTAAGATTGGGAAAAATGACGTAATGGAGTGTGTTTTTATATTCCAAGACAATTTTGTTCAGCTACTATTTCGATTTGTATAACATTTTTTCAGGTGGCAATTAATAGTCGTAAAGAATGGAATAACAATTTATCAAGCCAAGGTCTTTGGAATTATGAAAACATTTTATTTAAATAACTTTTACAGCTCAGTGTAGACGTAGACAATCACCACTTCTGGCGAAAAATCATTGAGCGACAAAGCACCTATCGACTTAGTTGTCTTTGTTTATAAACAGAATAGCCATTATTGGGCCATCAAAAACCCTTAATTGACGGGCCAAATACTATTACACTCAATGTAAAATCGAAATTATACACTTTCGTAAAGTCATTGCACAGTGTGCTATTTGTGCACCATCATTAAGCCATAGTTCCCGAAAAATGCTAAAGATAATGTTGTGACATTTACTGGTAGCCGCTCTCAGAATATTGAATCAATTAGGCCTTCAGAATATTGTGGGGCTTCTCTATATTACATGGAGAACCAATCCACAATGCCATACCTTATTTCAACCGCTTTCAGCGCGTCATGCCTATCCATTCCCCGTATATGCTATTCACTTGAAATAACATGTTTTTCCCAAGGACGCATAGCTACGAGGGTTGCCTTTTATATTTCGGGATTAGAGAACAAAAACAAATATTGATCATCGAAAATCACTTTATTGTTTTTCAAAATATTCCCCATGAAGATCTATACACTTTTGCATGCGTTTGAACCAATTGTCGAAGCACTTTTGCCACCCTGATTGAGGTATCTCCAACACATGCATTCTGAATGCAGCAACCGCTTCTTCAGGTGTCGAAAAACGTTGACGTCTCAGTTTGTTTTTTACGTACGGGAATAAAAAGAAGTCATTCGGTGCCAAGTCAGGACTATACGGCGGATGACCCATCAAATCGATGTTTTGGGTGCTCAAAAATGCAGTTGTCGCAGCCGATGTGTGAGAGCTCGCATTGTCGTGGTGAAGAGTGATCCGTCTTCGGCGGTTGGTTTTCCTGATTTCTTGGAAGACAACTGGCAAACAAATGGTTGTGTACCACTCAGAATTGACTGTTCTGCGTTGTTCTAGTGGTACGGTTGCGACATGTCCAGTTTTTCCGAAAAAACAGGCGACCATTTGCTTGGAAGTGCTTCGTGCGCGAACAACTTTTGTTGGATTTGGCTCATCTTGAAATACCCAGACAGTCGACTGCTGTTTACTTTCGGGGTCATACGCGTAAATCCACGATTCATCACCTGTCACGATGTCATAGACGTGTTTCGAAGCACCGCGACCGTATTTTTTGAGCATTTCTTTCGACCAATTGACACGAGCCTTTTTTTGGGCGATTGACAAATTGTGTGGGACCCAACGCGAACAAATTTTTTTGACAGTCAAATGTTTATGCAATATTGAAACTAACGCCTAAGGTTGTCTCAATCTCACGATAGGTCACATGACGATCTTCCAATATCAGTTCGCGCACAGCATCAATGGTTTTCGGAACAACAACTGATTTTGGACGACCTTCACGAAATTCATCTTGGGGTGAACTACGACCACGATTGAATCCACCATACCATCGATAAACGCTGGTCCTTGATGGAGCTTCATCGCCAAAAATTTAATTAAGTTCATCCATGCACTGTTGCTGAATTAATCCACGCCGAAAGTTGTAAAAAATAATCGCACGAAAATGTTGACGATTTAATTCCATTTTTGGGCCGAGATGAATTTTTTAAGTTAAAGTAAACAACACAAATAGCGCTCGTATGTCAAAACGTTCTGAGTGCGTATAACCTCAAAAATGTCCAACTTTACGACAGAGCTGTCAATTGCCGGATTGCAACACTAGGGTTGCCAAAACCCGAAAGATAACATGCAACCCTCGTAAACTCATTATTCTATTGTTACGGCCACAACCACCCATCCCATAAAAATTACCCTTTTGGAGCTAGTCTCCACCACCAACGGCGATACACGCCAAAAACATCCACTTAAAGGATGTGAAATTTAGCTAAATCAAAGCATTACCCCACACACCTCGTCCCGCATAAATTGATAGCAAGCAAATCAAGCTAAAACGTGCAATTTGCGCTAATCAATTAAATGCCAAGTAAATTGAGCTGAACGCTAAATTTACTCACATAAAAAATCCGAAAATATAATCATTGAACCAGGAGTTCACCACACAAACCCCTAAGAGCCAAATTGGCTGACCAGATGCCGTCATCCAAACAAAATCGATGAGAGTCGCAAAAATACGCGTCAGCAATTTTATGACCCCTTAGAAAAATGTTTACCTGAAACCAGTAAAACAATCAGCGCCAGTTTTCGTTTTAACCAAAATTAAGTTAAAACAAACAAAAAGCAAATATCCGCCTTTGTATCGATTTCCCACGGAAAAGATTCTTGCCCATTCGGCTACAATAAACAACATAGAGAATCAGAAATGTTCATTAGCACAATTCTCTATTTGTATTCCCTATCGTTTTCTCACAAAAGGGATCCTTGCCGATTCGGCTAAAACAAGCAACAGGCACCATAAAACGAATTGCACATTCGTTTAGCACCTAACAACATAGAGGATTATAAATGTGCATTAGCACGATCCTCTGTTGATTTTTCCTTTGTGTTTCCTCTTTTGATCCCAAGCCGGGAAAGATAAAGAAAGGAAATAGCGGCTGGCAAAAGGGCCAAGCAGAAAAAATGACATATCCTTCGATCTTCAGGATGAAGAAAAAAAGGTCTTCGAAAAAGGAGTTGGTTTTGGAATTTGGACGAGAACGGTCCGTCGAGAGTTGGTGTTTGAAAAAATTCAAGAAGTTGTGAAAGTTTTAAAAAAGGAGATGTTGAGTTCGGTTTAATGGTGAAACGCGTTGAGTGTGTATTTGGTGAGCGGACCCTAATTTCGTTTGTGATTAATATAATAAAATATTTTGTGAGCGGACCCTAATTTCGTTTGTGATTAATATAATAAAATATTTTGTGAGCGGACCCTAATTTCGTTTGTGATTAATATAATAACATATTTTGTGAGCGGACCCTAATTTCGTTTGTGATTAATATAATAAAATATTTTGTGAGCAGACCCTAATTTCGTTTGTTATTAATATAATAAAATATTTTGTGAGCGGACCCTAATTTCGTTTGTGATTAATATAATAAAATATTAAGTGAGATTGTTGTGTGCATCATAAGTAAGTTGAAATACCTAAAATAAAAGTATTAAAGGAGATTGTTAAGTGTTTAATTTAAAGTGGGTCTGGTAAATAAAAGGAGTAACCAAAAAATACTACACTATGCAGATAATGCATAATTGAGTTTAGCTAACATTTTCGCCATACGGCAATACTATTCCTCTACACCATGAGATTTCCACCGGAAATTCCATACGCATTGGTTAGCAACAACCAAGTCGAATCAAACGACGCGGTTGCACCATCATCCATTCGCTTGGGTAATTACCAACATTCCTTAGAGTTTTTCCCACGGTACCATTTCCCTAGCCGATGTAGCGTCCTATCGATTTCCATCAGATCATCCATTCGCTTGGGATCAATGATCTCTTTTTGCAGGTGAATAGCGCCAGCTAAATTTCCCTCTCCTCTGCAATTCTGTCTTTCCATGGTTCGATAACCTATGAGATCACCATAATCATAACTAGGTCACTGGACCAGTTGCATACGCGGAATTAATACACACACACTAAGCCAGATCAACTCTGGGTTATTGTGCTTTCCTTTTGATTTCTCCATCCTTGCTACGCCCATCGACGTCGGACGAATACATAAGTACGTTTCTACCTCGATGAGCGTGGGGCATTGAGGCATGCATGAGAGAGCATGATTACCATTGGCGGATCGGTGTCTAAAAGCAGAAATGCCAATTTCCACCCTAATTCCAATCAGTCGCACCTCAACCACTGACACTGTAGTCACGCTGCTGCTCAAGAAAAATTTAAATACGCGTTTATTAAACCAGTCACGCCGCCGCTAGAGGCTGGCCAGGATTTCGGGTTTATTTTATTCAATTGCCATCGCGGCCAGACACGCATCCGTAATCATCTTAAACGCCATCCAACATACTCGTCGCAGTCCTCAAAATGATTTTAGTTCTTTGTATATTATTTGCCAAAGCGCACCTTTTCGATAGTTACATTGAGTTGTGATCCTTTTCTGTGTAAACACTAATATAAGTTCTTCAATTTAAATCTAGTGATAAGTTATGATAAATATAAGCTAAATCAAATTAAATTAAAATAAAGAACATAAAAAAAGAACAACAAAATAAAACTGTGTTTTCGTTTCCTTTTTTTTCCTCGGTGAACAATTTTGTAAGAGTCGGGGATAAACTGAATCTAGTGCCCCTGTTCGGCACACCTACTTCTACCCCCACAATATCTATTTCCAACAACACGGTGCTATATCACACTAATGTGCTACAATGCAAATTAATGCGAGAATTAATTCTCACCCGAATTATTTCAAAAAGTGGTGATATGGATCGGCCCCCAGGACCCTCTGATTTGTCTGTTCTCCATTTCTTTTTATGGGGTTATTTGAAGGAAAAAGTATTCGCCAACAAATCGACCAGAAACTTAATGCTTAAAGACAACATTGGAAACGAACCTCAGACGTCTCCATCTCTAATGAAAATGCACTTCAAAGAGCTTGACCTTATGCCAGAAGTGGCTACTTCTCAACGCAAGACCAGGGAGGCAGAGACCTGTGGAAGGTCGTCACTGAGATGAGAGGAGAATGTCTGGGGTGACCTTGACAAATTCGGATTATGTGGGGAAGCGTGGAGAGAAAGCACGCAAAACAGGGACTGGTGGCGTAGCCAAGTTAGGGAGGTGAATGCCGGGTTCCTAGAGAAGATTAATTTGAAAATGTTAAAGATCATGTAAAGTATAAATTGTAACATTGTATTTCTGTTAAACAAATTAAAAAATTGTATTCAAATTGTAAACTATCACACTCATGAAAACACTCACTCTTCTCAATGCATTCAGGCCCTTAAGGCACACAACTGTCATCCACACCAAGAAACGCCAAACTCACATTTGTCAACTTCCACTTCTTTCTTCTTAGCATCCAGCTTTCGTGCCGTTCGGACGTGTAAAATATATATCCTTAATTTAAACAGAAATCCGTTTTGTTTTTTATTGTTCACCCTGCCTGTTCAATAATTTCAACTGAGAGTCATTTAAAAAATGGTATCGACCAGGAACCTGGCGCAAGACTAATGACCTTGCCCGGAAAAAACAAATCATTATGGAAAATTTAACGAGCCTCAGGACTTGCTAAATGAGGCCAAGACCGGATCCCGGTTGTAGTGCCTATGATGATGATGATGATGATGATCGACCAGGAACATAAAAAAGAATTGCTTTACGAGACACAGGGCGTTGAAAGTAAAGCGGTTTTTTTTTCTTCCTATTATTATAATTTGCTTACTCGCTAGACAAAAGTGATTAAACTCTAGCTTACGTTATCTTATTTCCTAAATTACTGGTCCCTTGCGGACTCTCCAAGTTACATGCATACGCCTGAAGCATGAAAATTTGTCTTTCGACATTATGATTATTTTGTTTACATGCATTTTAAAGAACTTAATTAATTACAAAGAAAATGAAGAACAAAAAAAATGTTGTTTTTGTTATTGTTTTTACCTTATATCTAACTTAAATACTAAACAATTTTTTTTTTTACCCTAATTCTATCCTAAACTTAACATCAAAACTAACATGCCAAATCTATTTAAGATTTCCGTTGTTTGTTGCCCTTTTGTTTTTATTATTACTATTATTATTACTTCCCTTTGTTTTGCCAGTTTTATATGGAACAGGTTTTTAATTGCCACTCAGCCACCAAAATCTCTGGTGTTGCTTATTCGTGTCTTTTCGGTCTTTCTGTGGTACTGCCCTACTGAACTGCAAGGCGCTCTTCATCTGTGTGCGCAACCTCTCGATTATAACATATTCGTTTATCTATGCCCGACCGAGCACATTCTCCCCCGTGGTTAATACCAACAGATTGTGTAATAGAAGACCTATCACAGCTCCCCAAAAGCACGACTAACCAAGAAGTATACCAACAACACTTCCAATTATTACGAAACAAACACCGGGAATGGGACCTACTCTTTACCGACGGTTCCAAAACAAAAGAAGGTACAGCTTTCGCCGTAGTAAACAGAACAGATACAGTCATCAGAAAAGGACTTTTACCCGAATTCTGCTCCATCTTTTCAACCGAAGCAACAGCAGTGCTGGAAGCAATCAAATTAGTTGAGAAAAATAAAACACTAATTTGCACCGACAGCCTGTCCGCCATACAAGCAATACAGAACCCGAATAATAAAAACCAAATAATCCACATGATTCAGGACAACTTAATCCGGAAGCAATCCAAAGTAAAACTGCTCTGGGTCCCTGGTCATAGTGGTATAAGGGGAAATGAAGCAGCTGATATCGCAGCCAAATTGGCTATAAAGGAACCATTAACAACTTTCTACGTGTACAACAATAAGGACATAGACAAGTACTTTGAAAGGGAACTACGAAAGATAGAACAATTGAAATGGTTAAATTACAACCATACATATGTAACAATAAACCCTAATAGACAACCCGTCATCTACCCGACAACATCGCCCGTGCAACAGATCAAATGCTTTCTCCGCCTGCGCCTTGGACATACACGTATAACCAACCAGTATCTCATCAATAAAACCAACCCACCCACATGTCACATCTGCAGATCTAACTCCACATTGTCATCCAAACACATCCTCTTGGAATGCGAAGGCATAAAAGCCCTCGCTCACCGACATCTTCAAGACGACATCAGAAACATCATCTCCGACCCAACCGCAACCAACATAGCCAAGCTCTACCACCTACTAACCCTAGTTAAGCTTCAAAACGTAATTTAACAAAAAAAAAAAAAAAAAAAAAACAAATGTACACATAAATATTTAATGCCAAACTAGCCGAAAGCCTTAGTTGCTAGCGCTATTAGATTTAAGTTATTATGTAATTTACTTACATGGTAATAAATAAATAAATAAAAAAAAAAATATGCCCGACCGACGCACGTGATAAATCAACGGTATAGCGGATTCATTTTGTATGAGGCCGTTCATGTTGACTAAGGAATGCTTCTGGTGGAATAAAGCCATTGCATAATACATATTGTTTGGGTAATATGCACCAAAAATTAAATCATTCGCTGAGCTCATTGATCTCACAAGATGCCCTCGGATCAGCTCGATCATAAAGTTATCCACTCTGTTTATATTGGCCCTACTGTACAAAGCTTCATTGGGATAGTATTTTATGTGATTGGATTCAGAAGTCCGATGTAAGTTAAGACACGTCCTGAGGCATCGTCTCTCAAAAATCCGAATCTTTTCCCTTAAGCTAGGTCCCACATTAACCACACTGGGCATCCATATATGATCATCGGTCTGATGAGAGCCATGCAGCATATAACTTTAACTCTGCTGTCAAGTTGACTACTATGAAACGGTCTTCTTGTTATAGCATAAGCTTTCTTTGCCCTGGCCAGCGCAGCCTCCACATGTTTGTTAAAATATAGATACTGATCCAGCCAGATGCCTAAGTATTTGACTACATTTTTGGTTTCCAGTGTTTGTTGGTGTGGTCCCATAATGGCTAGCTTTCGCCAGTTTTTGCTGGTGTCTCTGGTAGTTTCTGCCAGTGTTGCTCTAAAGAGGATGGTTTCACACTTCTGGATGTTGAGTTTGAGTTTCCAGTTGTCGCAGTATCACTGAACATCATTGAAATCCCCTTGTAATAGTCCGTTAATGATTTCAATTTTTGGTGCTGTTCTATATATTATCAGATCGTCTGCATTCGCAATAGCCTGATGAAGAGACGTTATCAAGTCGCTAGTGTAAATATTAAAAAGGATCGGAGATAACACCACTCCCTGTTGCAGACCGTTTTTTATTTTGTAAGTAATGTTGGAGGTTGTGGGTATTTTGTATGTATCGGCTTTGTTATTAATGGAGCTGACGATAACTTTGTGGAATGCAACTGCCGTGGATGCTGCTCTACAGTTTGAAACATTTTACTTCTCTGAACAATCGCTGCTTCGAGATACACTGATTTTATTGGGCATCTTGTCGATGGGCTGCTCTATAGCACTATAATCGCGTCTATCGTAATGCGATGAAACGACCTTACTATTACTGTGGACATTATTGGATTCGATACGAATACTATACACAACTGTTTGAATTAAAAACATTGGCTACTCAAGAACTTGGTATGATTATGTGTACGGCTATTATACACAACAGAAACTAAAACACGATTTTTTTATTTTTTTTTTTATTTTTTTATTAGACTTCTCTCGGGAGAGGCGAACCTATAGCGCCGAGTGGCCGCCCCGAGATGCCACCAAATAACTGTTGCAGTTCATTTTGAACAGTTGCAGGCTGTAATGCTCCGGAAACACTCGCGTGGCAAGGGAGTTCCACAGCTTCCCCGCTCTGTAACGGAACGAGTTTTGATGCAGGGATGTTTGCGCCGTCGGGAGATGAACCACAAACGATTGTTCAAATTATTGAATTTAATATAAATACTATACACTATTGTTTGAATTAGAATATTGGAGAACTCAAGAATGATCCGTTGCGGCTTTAACATGGTTAATTTAAAGGAAGGAGGACCCTTATAATCACCGTCCACTAGCTGATAGTTGACTCGATTCGACTGCTATATAATTTGTTAAACGTAGAGGCACGACTTGCTTCCACGGAATCCGTATCGCGATTACTTATATCAACCGAAGTGATAGAACACCAACATTTTCATCCATTGCCCCGATGACCATATAAGGGATGATCTTAGAAGATGATCACCGATAGGATGTGCACACACACAGATGCTGTGCATGAGCAAGCGGACCGTAGATATAATAATTCCATAAGGGGGACATTAGCTGGCATGGTTGCAGCTGGTGCTAATATCTCGACATAGAGATTAAGGTGTTTACACGATCAGCAACTGCGTAGAGCATTTATGCTGATCGTGCACATCTTGGTGGCTCCTCCACGTAGTCGAATTCTCGATGGTAATTTTCCATTTAGGAGACGACTTCCTTGGGCGGTCAGCCGTATGCCATCATGTATTTGTCGGTCGCATGACCGATCGATGTGGGCATGTATGAAAAGGAAAAGATGAAACATCTCCTGCACGCGTGCGGCTGACTCGTAAGGGGACATCTCATTGATTTGGTTCTGGCAATGTTGATTGCTTGATGGTGCAACCAAATTGCTCTTACTTGTGGAAGATACCTTCTATTGCCGATGGAATTCGATCCGAGACATGTATACTGGATTGGTTCGGTTCAGGTTGGTTGCTTGGTATATGCCGCATGTTATACTTTCATTCTAGGAAATCCGATGATGCAACATACACCTGACGAACTACTTTCTAGCACATGATGCCCGTGAGGAAAATGTCTCTTGTGGTTCGTGCTATTGAATTAGCGAAAATATGGTTTAGGAGACATTTTAGGTGGGTGAGAAAAAGTGTGACGTAATTTGTCACACAAATTTAGGTAGTTAAAATAGGTTACCTGGTTAGTGCAGCGTGGAGTCCGGCTCTTCCTCTGGTTCGTCCTCTGAATTTGCGGCTCCTCCCCCTTGCTCTACCAGGTCTGCCACCGCCTAATGGTGATTCTGTGGAGAAGCCAATGTTTTCCTGCGTGCCCAATTGCACCACAAACGATGGAATGTTCCCCTCCTGCTTCCGTCTTCGACGGATCAAAACACGGGCTTTTAGTATTTCGGGTCTTTTTTCTTTCCAAACTTTATTTTCACAACTTTTAGCCTTTTGATCTTACTTTTTTCTCCTTTTCAACAAAAACAAAGGCACGGGCTTTTCCCTTTTTCTCCTCCTTTCCAGAAAATAATTTCTTCAAAAAAAAGATCAACTCCACGGAAAACCAATAAAAAGACGGGACAATGCTTTTTTCTTTTCTTTTCTCGTTCTTTCCGTTAACAACCGTCACCAACGGAACCATAACAAAACCGAACTTTTACAACCTCCTGTCTCTCTCATTTCGCTCTCCACTCACGTCCACTTCGAAAAACAAATTCGAACTCGAAGAACTGCACGATCCACACCCGAATCAGGGTGGGTTCAAAAACTCACTTCAGGATCGTACAATTCTTCCACCACCTTACCATCGCACTATTTTAAAACAAAATTATGTTAAACACAAATTATCAAAGGATGGTGGTGGCCGACGTACGTAACACACCTCCCCCCTCCACAAGACTGCGTGGCATTCTTGGGAGAGGAATGTCACGCCGGAGAGTGGACGGCGGAGAGCAAACAAATAAACAATCAGCAGACCAATCAACAAATAAATAAATAAATAAATAAATAAATAAATTAACTAGTCTACATGCTTAAGTGCTAATGTTAGTAGGGATTATACTACTTTTATATGGGGGTTAGTACAAATAAATAAATAAATAAATAAATTAACTAGTCTATATGCTTAAGTGCTAATGTTAGTAGGGATTATACTACTTTTATATGAGGGTTAGTACAAATAAATAAATAAATAAATAAATTAACTAGTCTATATGCTTAAGTGCTAATGTTAGTAGGGATTATACTACTTTTATATGAGGGTTAGTACAAATAAATAAATAAATAAATAAATTAACTAACACGTAGTTATTAATATAAGAGGGGGGAACAACAGACTAGCGCTCCACAAAACCAATGACAACACAAACGACCGCGGCGGGTCCGACACTCAATCCGATGGTTCGACCAAAAGCTCGACCGCCCACACGATCCGGTTAGGACTCCCCCGCCAAGGCGAGTTGATCCCCTCTCGTTCAACCACTCCAAAATGTCACCCGGCCGGCGAAAACGTCCCGCTCTTATATATTTAATCTAATCCTCGAGCTCACGACTCCCCTACTCCCAGTAGGGCTTCAGACGGTTGTTGTGCACAACCACCGTCCTCTTGCCTTGCCTCACCGCGCTGTTGACCGCACTTTTCACCTCCACCACGTCATAAGGACCTCTCCATAGGGGCGCCAATTTTCCTTTTTTGTTTTCTTCCCGCATCAAGACTTTATCGCCCACATGGAACGTGAACTGGCGTAACTGGCGGTCATGGTACCCTTTGGACCTCTTTTTCGAGATCAACAGATTGCGCCTAGCTATGTCGTACGTTTTCTGAAGCTTGTACTTCAATAGCTTATGGAAGCTCTCGTGGTTGTAAACCGGTTCCGGAGGTAATTTGATGTTCGAGGGAACCTCCGGAGTAAAACCAAAGAGACAGTCCATTGGCGTCAATCGGGTACTCTCGTGCACGCTGGTGTTGTACACGAAAGTGGCCGCCCTCAGGTACTGATCCCAGGTTTGGGGATTTGTGCCCACAATGCTGCGTAGGTATTCTACCAGCGGTCGATGGGCTCGTTCCAAGGCACCATTCGATTGTGGGTGGTACGCTGAGGTTTGCAGTTTTTTGATGCGGAGCAGCCTGCACACGCTTTTAAACAGGCTGCTCAGGAAATTGCTGCCCTGATCGGTGACCAGTTGTGTAGGTACACCATACCTTGCAACTATTTGGTCGAAAAAGACCGAAGCCACCGTCTCAGCCTCTGCATTGGGCAGGGCATAGCAATCTATATACTTCGATAAATTATCTTGGAACGTAAGTATATATAGATTGCCTTCAGGAGTACGGTCCAGGGGGCCCACGATATCTAAATAAACCTTTTCGAAAGGCCTCTTGGCAATGTCGGTGATTACCATCGGCATTCGTAAATTTGGGGAAGACTTCATGCGCTGACAAATCTTGCATACTTTAATATATTGCTTGATATCGCGCATCATATTCTTCCACCAGTAGTGCCTGCGTATCTTCTTATACGTCTTGATCACCCCTTGGTGCCCACCTAAAGGGTGATCATGGTAATCCCGTAATAAGTGTTGGATCTCCTCGGGATTAGTTATTTCCATTCCTTTTTCCGTGCAGGAAGGAATGGCGTCCTCTTCAGAAGGTGACTCTTCGTCACTTGGACGTCCCGGGGATCCCTCGCTGTCCCGTTGGGTCTTTGCCTGGGCGCGAGTCACTACATTGCATCGCGGTGGTGAAGGGGTTTCGTCTACAGAATGGGGAATACGGCTTAGCGCATCCGCATTGGTGTTGTATTTACCGGGTTTGTACTCGATTGAGTAGTCAAACTCCGATAGTTTATGACGAAATCTGGTAAGGCGTGAGGTGGGTTCTTTCACGCCGAACACTCCCTTCAACGGTTTGTGGTCCGTGTACACGGTGAAACGTCTACCCAACAAATAGCACCGAAAATTCGTCGCCGCCCATACAATGGCCAACAACTCCTTCTCGATTGTGCTATATCTACGCTCGGCCCCATTCAGGGTGCGGCTGGCATAAGCAATAGGCTGGTCTTTGCCTATCTCACCTTGGGATAACACCGCTCCAAGTGCCTCATTACTCGCATCCGTGGTTAGATTAAAGGGTTTAGTGAAGTCGGGGTAAACCAATAGTGGTGGCGAAATTAACTTCCCCTTTATCTCTTCAAATGCCTGTTGACATTTGGACGACCACGTGAACTTCACGTCCTTCCTTAATAAGTTCGTTAAGGGGCGCACTATCCGGGAAAAACTTGGCACAAATTTCCGGTAATAGTTCGCCAACCCTATGAATGACTGGACGTGACGTACCGTCTTCGGAATGGGGAAATCTCTGACACTAGCTGTCGTGTCAGGATTTGGCGAAGCCCCTTTTTCTGAACAAACATGTCCCAGGTAGACCACTTCCCTTTGCAGGAATCTACACTTTTCCGGCTGAAGTTTGAGGTTGTGGTATCTCAACCGGTCGAACACCCTCCGGAGCTTGTCATTATGGTCAGCCAGGTTCTTACCATATATGACGATGTCATCCAGATACACAAAGCATTCGACCCCTTGCAGACCAGTAAGGACATGGTTCATTAGTCTCTGAAACGTAGCCGGGGCTCCTTTTAACCCGAACGGCATACGTCGAAACTCATAATGCCCATAGTTGGTGCTAAAGGCGGTTTTATTCCGATCGTTTAGATCTACCAAAACTTGGTGATAGCCACTGGCCAAATCGAGCGTGGAGAAGTAACGCGAGCGACCGAGCTGGTCTAAAATGTCCTCTATACGGGGAATAGGATACGCGTCCCCGATGGTTTTTTCGTTTAGTTTGCGAAAGTCCACCACAACTCTCCATCGGGCTTCTCCGTCGGGGCCCGCTTTCTTGGGAACCACTAGAAGGGGGGAATTCCACGGGCTTTTGCTTGGTTGGATAATGTCGTTATCCGACATTTCCCGAATTTGCTCGCTTATAACCTGCCTTTTGCTTTCGGGCAATCGGTACATTCTTTGGTTAATGGGTGCCTGATCCCGTACCAAAGGTATTTCGTGCGAGATTGCACTGGTGTACGTCAGGTAGTCGCCCTGTAAATGAAATATGTCGTTGAACTCGCGACATAACTCCGTTATCGATTGGCACTCGGGTGTGTTCAGGGTATCCCCTAAACGAAGTTCCCCGTGCAATTGTGCCAACCTGGAGCTCAAATCGGGTTCATCAGGCGACTGACCATCCGAGAACAGGTGTCGAATGAGGTGAAGGGATCGTCCCTCCGAAGATTGGTTCTCGGGCACGGGTCCGCTTGACTCGTCGTCAGAGTCGGTTACCGGCGACGTTTCTTTACGCTTGACCAAGGGGATGGTGTTATAGTCCTTGGTAGGGTATACCTTCACCGTAAGCTGATCGATCCTTTGAGGACCACTCTGGGTATTAAGTGCCAATAACCTGGCACTCCTTGCCCTACCAGTAACGCAGTGCGAGAATAAAATCTTCCCTCGCGCGTCTTGCGGCACCAGAATGGCCTTTTCCCGGATGTCAATGGGAATAGCCACCTCCATTTGGGAGCGTGCCGGCACTTCCACCGGCCTACTCAGGGCTACTTCGATCCTCGGCGACTCACGTTCATCCATCCACGATGTTTCCTCTCGCTGGGGTGACCTGGCTGAGCATTTTTTCGTATCCCTTCCCCGTGTGGGTGGGGTCTCCGGTGAAGTGTGGACCTCGGTATCGACCCTGACAGGTCCCCGTGTCCCAACTCCCCGGTTGGTTACCTTATGCTTCAGCCCCTTTGTCCCACCATTAACAAAACCAACGGAGAAGAATTCGGGGTTTATGGTTGTTCGGGGAAATTCCAAACATCCACCCGGTCCGTTGATGTTGCAATGTCTGGGCAGGAAGTCATTACCCAACAAGCCATCTGCTTCCAACCCCGGCATGGAGTCTACTACGTGGAAACTGCAGGGAATCTCATGGTGCAACTTGAGAGTCCCATGGCAGGACCCACTCGACTTGCCGTTGCCAAATATGGTTTGCAATGGTGTGGATTGCCGAACGTCCACCGCCTGGCCCCGGTGAAGGGCCCTTCGCTTCAAAAGACTGACCTCAGCGCCAGTGTCCACCATGAGACGCGTAGTATTCCTACGGCCAATGTCCAAAGGAAGCTGGACCATGGGGACCTCTACTGGTAAAAGCTGAGGACAGTATTGGCCAAACAACGTGTTCAGTGCGGTCGGGTTACGGTCTCCCGACCCGACCTCCGGGAGTTTTCCGACCTCTGATTAGATGTCTCCCGCCGACGCACCGTCGCCGCATAAGTGCGTCGGCTGCAAGATTCGCACCGTGCCTTGTCCTTCCGTTCAGGACTATCCCGCTTGGAAGTCTCAATAGACTCCGAACCAGCGGGACTAGACTGGCCTTGGCCCAACCTGGGCCCACGGTGCTGAGGTCGCTCCCTCCTATTTCTTTTATCCCTTGGTGAGGTGCCACGCCTCGCACCCGCTTCTGAGGACTCCGAGTCCACGGAGTCGGCTCGTCTCTCATCACCGCCCGACGCGGGCGATCGTCGTCCATCAACTCCATCCAACCTCCGGGAAACCACACTCTCCGCGCCAACGTTACCGGCTTTCCGATTTCGCCGACGCTGTCTGCGTCTATTTCTCGCGCTTGCCCTACTCCCCACACGGGTGTCCTGCTCTCGGCTCGCAGCAGGTGCCGTTCCGGCGTGCCGCTTGTGGGGAGAACCCTGGGAACCCTGTTGTTGTTCCCACCTTTGCCTGTATTCGCACCCGCGCAAGCTATGACCTTGTCGGCCACAAAACTCGCAACAGCACCGGACGCTGAATACTCTTGGGCCTGATGTTGCCGGCCCACCGCCCGTAGACGGGGGCTGCGGCTCTGGTAGGGCTCTCCGCTGAGCCTGCGGCCGCTGATGTTGTGGCCCATGCCGCGCGGTTCCGCTCTGCTGACCACCACCCCTGTATGGAGCCTGGGCTTGGCGCGTCTGTCTCGGTCGATCCGGGCAGTCCACTATGTCGTGGCCATACCGCCAGCACTCGCGACAGAAAGGAGTGTTCCTTCTCCTCAGGCACTCGTCGTACACGTGACCCCTCACTTTGCAGAAACTGCATGTTGTCTGGGATTCCAGGGGGCGAGCCGATCGACCAACCGAATCCCGGACCGGATTGTCCCGACCCGATCGATCTCCCGGCACATACGCCCCTCGAGCCAAACCCTGCGACCCTTCACTCCGACTCGAGGAAGGCACGGTATTTGACCACGCTCCCTCGCCAGAGGAGGCCGGAGCATAGGCACCAGCATCCCGTCTATAATTGAGCCCGTACGACTGCTCCCGAACGAAACCATCCTCTCCCCGTCGACGACTATCAGGCTCTTCGGCCGGCAACACGAATGACACCGCCCGGGGATTTAAATTCGACAACACCGGCGCCGGCGCCGCGGCGTAATCCCTAGAAGTGGAGGATGTGTTTTCTAAAAGGGTCGAGCAACTTCCCGGTCCTGACTCTAATGTTTCCGACGCTCGTTCGGCGATTCCGTGCCGCGCATCCACAAACAGGTCGTCCTGCCTCAGCATTTCCCTTCGAGCTCGCTCGAATCCGGTTAGGTGGTCCACCAGGCTACGAAAAGGGACATTACCCAACGTGAGGAGGAAGTGTTTTAGTCCTTCCTCCCTCAGACCCCTCACCAACACCGGTTTGGCCATGCCCTCAAGCTGGCTGGCGAAGACGGACCTACCCTGGCGACCATAAAAGCGCTCAGCTGCCTCCTCGCACCGTACCACGGCCCGCTTCACCCGGGAAACGAAACCTGTGGCATCCTCGGAAGGAAGTTGTCGCATTTTGGAAAGTTGTGCGCACAACTCCTCATACGACACCCGGGGTTCGTAGGCCTCTCTAAGACGCTGTTCCGCTTCAAGGAATGTCGTGGGTGGTCTCTCCTCGAACATTCGATAGGCCTCGCCGCTCAGCCTAGAGGGCAGCCACCGGAGGAAGGTATGTTCCTCCTCCACCGCCAGCCCATCCAAGGTCCTTCTACAGCCCTTGAGAAACGAAGAGGGTCTCTCGGCCGTATCCGGTCCTTCCTGTCCCGAAAACATGGGGACTGCCTTCGACACCAGGTCGAAAACCCTATCTGTGCCCAACATGGTCCGTACAGGACATGGTTGTGGGCCCAGTTTAAAATACGAGGGCATCGGCGTGTCCTCCATGCTCCCGACAGGCTGTTTACCGACGGTGGGAGGGGGGCGCGCCGGCGATCGGTCTTCCACAAACTCGTCCCTCGAATCGTGGAATGCCTCCGGATCCACCTCGTCAACCGGCGGCTCGGGAAATGCCTCGGGTCGTGCCCGGGCAGGGGTGCCCTCTCGGACATCTCTTTGACGTTGCCTTGTCTGCATCTGCCGGCCGTCTAACTAAATCTCAAGGTCACCTACACCAAAGTCAATCCCGGATACCCCGCGGAGAAAAGAAAAAACAACCTCGTCGCCGACAGTATCCACCAACAGAAAGGGTGCGAAAAACAAAAACAAGCACGCTCCCAATATACAACAGGACACCGTCCGACGAGCTTTCCCCTCTCGCAAATACTAAATGGGCCTAATACACAACAAGGAGACCCGGAACAACAGAGAAGATCAGCCCGCAAACAACAGTTCGAAAACAAAACGACAGTCGAAAACCCCAAGAACACAATTCACCAACACTCAGCGGGAACACAGGATGGGCTGCCAACGGATCCACACAATCACAAAAGCACTAAACAAATACTCTCAAAGGGGAAGAGAAGGAAAAATGAGGGAAAAATACACACCGCACCCGTCAGTCAAAACGAAAAACCACAATTTAACTAACAATCGCCGTCCTCAGTGGGCGAGAAATGGAGAGAGAGAATCGAGCAAAGTCCGATTAATCAAACGCAAATCCAAACGAAATCGCAACAAAAGTTCCACGACACGAGACCAAACCAACGTTTGAAGATAATTCCGAAAACTGGACAGTCCCAAATTACATTAACACTACAATAAACGAAATTTTCTGAAAGGAAAAGAAAAACTGAAAGTGCACCAAAATTTTGAATGGAATGCTGAAAAAGCTTAACAGTAAAAAAAAATTGTTTGCCTCAATAAATTAATATGAAAAGAAAAAAAAAAAAAAAAACAGTCCGGACGAAGATCTGAGGAAACTCAATAGTCCTCAGTTACAATAAAAATTACCTAAAATCAAAACATGCAATTACAATAAATATTCCTAAACAACAATTAACTCCAACCAAAACTCTCGGCAAAACAATTCCACAATTATCGACAATAGATTTTTGAACCACAAAAAAAAATACAAAAATAAAAAAAAATACTTTCGCCGCTCTCCTGCCGATAACAAGCTCCATCAACAGCGCACCGCCTCCAGTCCTCGCTCCGCCGATTGCTATCCCGCCGAACACCTTCCAGAAATCTCCCTCCTTAATTGCAACGTATCTCTATGCCTGCTGAGGTTTCCCCGGTGTGTTTGTCCGCAGCGCCAGTTGTGACGTAATTTGTCACACAAATTTAGGTAGTTAAAATAGGTTACCTGGTTAGTGCAGCGTGGAGTCCGGCTCTTCCTCTGGTTCGTCCTCTGAATTTGCGGCTCCTCCCCCTTGCTCTACCAGGTCTGCCACCGCCTAATGGTGATTCTGTGGAGAAGCCAATGTTTTCCTGCGTGCCCAATTGCACCACAAACGATGGAATGTTCCCCTCCTGCTTCCGTCTTCGACGGATCAAAACACGGGCTTTTAGTATTTCGGGTCTTTTTTCTTTCCAAACTTTATTTTCACAACTTTTAGCCTTTTGATCTTACTTTTTTCTCCTTTTCAACAAAAACAAAGGCACGGGCTTTTCCCTTTTTCTCCTCCTTTCCAGAAAATAATTTCTTCAAAAAAAAGATCAACTCCACGGAAAACCAATAAAAAGACGGGACAATGCTTTTTTCTTTTCTTTTCTCGTTCTTTCCGTTAACAACCGTCACCAACGGAACCATAACAAAACCGAACTTTTACAACCTCCTGTCTCTCTCATTTCGCTCTCCACTCACGTCCACTTCGAAAAACAAATTCGAACTCGAAGAACTGCACGATCCACACCCGAATCAGGGTGGGTTCAAAAACTCACTTCAGGATCGTACAATTCTTCCACCACCTTACCATCGCACTATTTTAAAACAAAATTATGTTAAACACAAATTATCAAAGGATGGTGGTGGCCGACGTACGTAACAAAAGGTAGGTACATGCTTAATTGCTAGGTAAGCAATCAGTACTTGTATTCGCGGTTTTCGGCCGCTCTAGGTGGAAGTTTTTACATGGTTAATGGGAAGATGATTAGTGGCGTTCAAGGGAACCGCCACGAGGTCACATTGCCACTTTTGACGACGAATTTCTTTTCCATCAACATGTATTATACTATATACAGTAGTGGCTTATGAATGCCTAGTCTCATTAGCTTGTAGTATAACTTGTTACGTACGTCGGCCACCACCATCATTTGAAAATTTGTGTTTAATATAATTTTGTTTTAACATGGTATGATGGTAAGGTGGTGGAAGAATTGTACGATCCTGAAGTGAGTTTCTGAACCCACCCTGATTCGGGTGTGGATCGTGCAGTTCTTCGAGTTCGAATTTGTTTTTCGAAGTGAACGTGAGTGGAGAGCGAGAGAGATGGAGATGAACCTTGAAAAAGAAATACGGTTCGGGGTTCCGTTGTCGAGCATTAGAAGGAAAAAAAAGGGACAAGAGGGAAAGCAGAGAAAGAAAGAAGAAAAACGTTTTTTTTTTTGTGACTAAAAATAGAAGAGATACTGTTTTCTTTCGGTCCGATATATCATGTTTTAGTGCTAATATAATGTAAAAAGGATTGTATTGAATAAATCTAAGCCGAGAGCAGTAACATCGATAAAATTTGTATTACATTGAGAAGACGAGGTGTTTTGTTGGACTTGAGGGTCCATCCAGTGGAGACCCACATTTTGGCAAGCGAAGGTGCCACCCAAGGTACTTTTCGGTTTAAATTGTCGTCACATAAACATTTGACAAGAATTCAGCAGCTAAAATACGCACCCAGCAAGTCAACTATATAATACACCTCCCACCAACAACCGTACTCACATAAAATCGACAGCAGATATACATTGGAAAACGACCAAGAGTTTGCAACGGTGGACCCAATAACCCCAGCCAAGAACCGGTTAGAGTGAACACAACAACGCCAGAAGGAGCACCCAAAACACGGTTACGGAAATTCCTGAATTCATTTCCAAGTGGCACAGTGCACGCAACACGCATCTTATCGTAAGTTGGGGCAACTTACAATTGTCGATTACCATCCAATACTGCAAACGGCTGTATCACAATATTGCGTCACAATTTGTGCAAAGCCCCCCCACTGGAACTACTTAACATTCGGACTGGATAGGTTAATACACTGAATTGCATTACCCGTTACAATGTATTGCATTGGCACAGCTAATATAAGCCTCTGCAATTTAAATTGGGACATTCACCTTAACTACTCCAAAAATCATATCATGTTATGTTATACCGGTGATATCTACGAAAGTAACATCATCACCCCCAAAATATAACAAGCGCGTACATCTCTGTACCACAATTTGAAACAGGAAAACTGTCACAAATTGGCGCTGCGGACAAACCTTCCCAAGGGACCACGGCAGGTTTGAAGATTTTATCTGTGCAATCGAAGAAGCAATCGCAGTTACTCAGCGGCACCAAATATTCAGTACCGGTGCCTTATCGTGCGTTGGATGAAGGTGTGGAATCGCAGGCAACGAGGAGATTTGTATATGTATTTTTTGTTTTTTCTTTTTTTTTCTCCTTCTTCTTATTTTTTCTTTATCTTTGTAAATAAGTCCATACTGTTTTTTTTTAATTGTTTCTATTTATTTATTTATTTTTTTTTGGGTTAAGTGCGAACAGCGTCTTAGAGAGGCCTATGAACCCCGGGTGTCGTATGAGGAGTTGTGTGCACAACTTTCCAAAATGCGACAACTTCCTTCAGAGGATGCCACAGGCTTTGTTTCCCGAGTGAAGCGGGCCGTGGTACGGTGCGAGGAGTCAGCTGAGCGCTTTTATGGTCGCCAGGGTAGGTCCGTCTTCGCCAGCCAGCTTGAGGGCATGGCCAAACCGGTGTTGGTAAGGGGTCTGAGGGAGGAAGGATTAAAGCACTTCCTTCTCACGTTGGGTAATGTCCCTTTTCGTAGCCTGGTGGACCACCTAACCGGATTTGAGCGAGCTCGAAGGGAAATGCTGAGGCAGGACGACCTGTTTGTGGATGCGCGGCCGATAGCGTCCGAAGCACTAGAGTTAGGACCGGGAAGTTGCTCGACCCTTTTGGAAAATTCATCCTCCACTTTTGGGGATTGTACCGCGGCGCCGGCGCCGGTTTTATCGAACTTAAATCCCCGGGCGGTGTCATTCGTGTTGCCGGCCGAAGAGCCTGATAGTCGTCGACGTGAGGAGGATGGTTTCGTTTGGGAGCAGTCGTACGGGCCTCTCAATTATACACGGGATGTTGGTGCCTATGCTCCGGCCTCCTCTGGCGAGGGAGCGTGGTCAAATACCGTGTCTTCCTCGAGTCGGAGTGAAGGGTCGCAGGGTTTGGCTCAAGGGGCGTATGTGCCTGGAGATCGATCGGGTCGGGACAATCCGTTCAGGGATCCGGTTGGTCGATCGGCGCACCCCCTGGAATCCCAGACAATATGCAATTTTTGCAATCTGAGGGGTCACGTGTACGACGAGTGTCTACAAAGACGAAACACTCCCTTCTGTCGCGAGTGTTGGCGGTATGGCCACGATATAGTGGACTGCCCGGATCGTCCGACGAGGACGCGCGGTCCCCAGACCACATACAGGGGTAGAGGTCAGCAGGGCGGATTCGCACGGCAGGAACCGCCTTATCAGCGACCACAGTTTCAGCGAAGAGCCCTACCAGAGCCGCAGCCCCCGTCTACGGGCGGCGGGCCGGCGACATCAGGCCCCAGAGTATTCAGCGTCCGGTGCTGTTGCGAGTTTTGTGGCCGCCAAGGTCATAGCTTGCACGGGTGCGAATACAGGCAAAGGTGGGAACAACAACAGAGTTCCCAGGGTTCTCCCCACAAGCGGCACGGCGGAACAGCACCTGTTGCGAGCCGAGAGCGAAACACCCGTGTGGAGACTGGGGCGGGCGCGAGAAATAGGCGCAGAGGGCGTCGGAGGCAGCGTCGGCGAAATCGAGGCGCCGGTAATGATAGCGCGGAAAGTAGGGATTCTCGGAAGGTGGATGGAGATGATGGGCGACGGCTGTCCGTGTCGAGCGGTGGCGGTAAGCGACCCGACTCCATGGACTCAAAATCCTCAAAGACGGATGCGAGACATGATGCCGCATCAGGCAGCGCGGGGAGCCGGGAATGGCAGCCCTGGCGCATTGGGCCCAAAGTGGGCAGAAAGAATAGCTCCAGTTCCGCTAGTTCGGTGTCCAGTGGGACTCCCGAGCGGAATATTCCTGAACGGAGGAGCGGATCATTGTGCGAGTTTTGCGGTCGACACACTCACAAGGCGGCAGAGTGTCGACATAAGGCGAAATGGGAGAGTTCGGGAAACTCCCCAAGGTCGGGTCGGCAAGATCCTACCCGACCGCACTAAAAACGAAACCCAGCTCCAGCTGTTCTCAGTTTTCGCCGACTCGAGTCCCGATTGTCGCTCTCCCTCTAGACATTGGCCGTAGGAACCCTACGCGCCTAATCGTGGACACCGGCGCTGAGATCAGCCTGTTGAAGCTGAAGGCACTCCATCCTAGATATGGCATGGATGTGCATAAATCTACAACGCTCCAAGCGCTGTTTGTCAAAGGTAAGTCGAGGGGATGTTGCACTGGGAATTTCAAGTTGCACCATGAGATTCCCTGCAGTTTCCAAATAGTAGACTCCTTGCCGGGTTTGGAGGAAGACGGATTGTTGGGGTACGACTTCCTGTCTCGGAATTGTAAGGTAGACGGTTCCGGATGGTTGTTTGGTTTTTCCCCGAACGACCGTAAATCCCGTGCCATTCTCCATTCAATTTATCAGCAATGGGACGGGAAGGGTTGAGCGTGTGGCAGCCAAACGGGGAGACGTGCCAAAGGGACCTGTTAAGGTCGATACTGCGGCAGGTACTCGCCCGGAGACCCTACCCATACAGGGGAGGGCTGCGAAAAGCTGTTCAACCACGTGCTACCCACGAGGTCATCCGGATGAACCCCGAACAGCGGACGTTGGTAATATAGTTATTAGACAACACCTTTAATAAAAGAACAAATAAGGGAAGGATAAGTCTTCCTATAACTTGGAGCCCCTGATCCTAGCTGGCCAGACTCTGGTTACCCTCCGGAATCTTCGTTCTTGTAAAGGACCTTCGTCGAGGGAGACCAACTTGAGAGTCGGACGAAAAGTCTTTAAGGCCAGGCCTAATGCTGCAGGCGCAGTCCCAGCGCAGACTGCAGAGGCAAACCCCAGTGCTGGGGGTTGGATCGCAAATATGAAAGTGCGAAAGCGCACTATAATGTCGGGTGATGGTAGGTTTTGCCGCCGAAACGGGACAAAACCCCCGATCTACCAACCCATGGACCGGGGCAAGTACCGAGTCCAAAAGAGGAGGACTAAATCAAATATATAGGAGCGGGACGTTTTCGCCGGCCGGGTGACAGTTTGGAGTGGTTGTACGAGAGGGGATCTCCTCGCCTTGGTGGAGGAGTCCTAACCGGATCGTGTGGGCGGTCGAGCTTTTGGTCGAACCATCGGATTGAGTGTCGGACCCGCCGCGGACGTTTGTGTTGTCCTTGGTTTTGTGGAGTGCTTGTCTGTTGTTCCCCCTCTTACATTAATAACTACTAGTTAATTTATTTATTTATTTATTTATTTTTACTAACCCTAGTATATAGGTAGCCTAAAACGTACTAACATTAGCACTTAAGCATTATTTATTTTGTTCCACTAACCCTAATGTATAAGTAGTACTAAATATATAGAAAATCCTTACTAACCTTAACACCTAGGCATGTTTATTTATTTATCTATTTATTTATTGGTTGGTTTGTTAATTGTTTATTTGTTTGCTCTCCGCCGTCCACTCTCCGGCGTGACATTCCTCTCCTAAGAATGCCACGCGGTCTTGTGGAGGGGGGAGGTGTGTTACGTACGTCGGCCACCACCATCATTTGAAAATTTGTGTTTAATATAATTTTGTTTTAACATGGTATGATGGTAAGGTGGTGGAAGAATTGTACGATCCTGAAGTGAGTTTCTGAACCCACCCTGATTCGGGTGTGGATCGTGCAGTTCTTCGAGTTCGAATTTGTTTTTCGAAGTGAACGTGAGTGGAGAGCGAGAGAGATGGAGATGAACCTTGAAAAAGAAATACGGTTCGGGGTTCCGTTGTCGAGCATTAGAAGGAAAAAAAGGGACAAGAGGGAAAGCAGAGAAAGAAAGAAGAAAAACGTTTTTTTTTTGTGACTAAAAATAGAAGAGATACTGTTTTCTTTCGGTCCGATATATCATGTTTTAGTGCTAATATAATGTAAAAAGGATTGTATTGAATAAATCTAAGCCGAGAGCAGTAACATCGATAAAATTTGTATTACATTGAGAAGACGAGGTGTTTTGTTGGACTTGAGGGTCCATCCAGTGGAGACCCACATTTTGGCAAGCGAAGGTGCCACCCAAGGTACTTTTCGGTTTAAATTGTCGTCACATAAACATTTGACAAGAATTCAGCAGCTAAAATACGCACCCAGCAAGTCAACTATATAATACACCTCCCACCAACAACCGTACTCACATAAAATCGACAGCAGATATACATTGGAAAACGACCAAGAGTTTGCAACGGTGGACCCAATAACCCCAGCCAAGAACCGGTTAGAGTGAACACAACAACGCCAGAAGGAGCACCCAAAACACGGTTACGGAAATTCCTGAATTCATTTCCAAGTGGCACAGTGCACGCAACACGCATCTTATCGTAAGTTGGGGCAACTTACAATTGTCGATTACCATCCAATACTGCAAACGGCTGTATCACAATATTGCGTCACAATTTGTGCAAAGCCCCCCCACTGGAACTACTTAACATTCGGACTGGATAGGTTAATACACTGAATTGCATTACCCGTTACAACGTATTGCATTGGCACAGCTAATATAAGCCTCTGCAATTTAAATTGGGACATTCACCTTAACTACTCCAAAAATCATATCATGTTATGTTATACCGGTGATATCTACGAAAGTAACATCATCACCCCCAAAATATAACAAGCGCGTACATCTCTGTACCACAATTTGAAAAAGGAAAACTGTCACAAACTCTTCTAACCAAACGATCTCGAAGGCCGTCTCCAAGTTTGTTTTATTAATTCGTCCATTTTTTGTATGTATTTGTCGATGTCATCGTTGGATATGTTTCTGTTGGTAGAAGGGTTAATATCTTTTAAGCGAATTTCTCTTGTTAAGGTTCTCGTGAAACGCGTCCATCGCATACTCCCATAGTTATAGGGTTGCGGTATCATACATTCACCGAGTTCCAGAACTTCGCTTGATGTTTTTATCACGATTGATAATGCACAATCGTCGCTGTCATATTCAATTGTGCGTAGGCAGTTTATATTTTGTCTGTTAGTATGTGTATGTTTAAGTCGTGTGTCAATAAGCATAATATCTAGGAACGATCCCTCTCTGGGGAAAGAAGGATATTCTGTAGCTATCAGGTCAGTCTTATATTCAATGTGATGTTGATCTAGCCAACCAACTAGTTGATTTCCTCTCGTGTTGGATATGCTATTTCCCCAATTTGGGTGTTTAGCATTCAAATCGCCACCTATGATGTAATAGTTCCCTTCAGAGTGAAATTGTAATCATTGGAAATGATTCTCTAGCTCCACTATAAATAGATTTTGTTGATGTGCTTCTGGTGCATAGGCAGATGTCACATACATCCCCCTACCTTGTCGGAGGGGTATGCGGATAATGCACACTTCAAGCACCTGAAATCTGCGCATCTCACCACTATATATTACCTTATGTTGAAGTTCTTTTCTAACAAAGATTGCCACCCATCCTCATTGTGTGGAGTTGGGCCGTTCTCTTCGTATAATGTCGTAGTTTCTGTGACGTATTTTATACCTCTAATTCAGCTTAGTTTCGCTAGCCAGAAGCACGGATTTTAGGAATTGAATCAATGTGCGACGAATTAACCCTTTCTTTACCAACGTGCATTGTTCTGCGCTGTGGTACTGTCCGCATCTTACGCATCGATACTGCATTTCGCAGTTTGCTGCTGAGTGCCCCAACCTTTGGCAGCGAAGACACTGGATTATATCTCTGCCTTTTTTCAATTCGTCCCATGTGACAAAGGATAGTGATTTTCCTAAGTCCACCAATTTTGCTACCGGGGCCCAACTGCACCAGGTAGAATGGTAATTTACGATTCTTCCGTCTAGCCCTAACTGTATTGAACGGTTGTATAGCGATAAACTCAATATCATTACAGTTAAGCCCTCGTAGCGTTTGTAATAGAACTTCTGGTTCTGTTTCAGTGTCAATGCCTCTTAGTAGAACCGTTATATTCTTTATTTCTTTCGGGGTGTACGTGTAAAATTCCGCGGTAGCCCTTTTTACCACATTTTTCATTTTTCAAAGTCCTCAACCGAATTTGTCTGTACGGCAAACCTGTTCCATATCAGTCTTTTAATTGAAAAATTCTCACCAATAGTAGAGGTCGTTACAGTCCATATATGTAGTGTTGATGGGTGGCATCTTCGTTTTCCTTTTCGCTACCTGTTGCTCTTAATAAGGTTCTTGTTGCGTCATCTGTTGCGGTGGACATTCTTTTTGCTGGTTAGTGTTTTATTGTACACATTGTTGCTGTTTTTTTTCTGCTGCTGTTGTTTCACTATTAGCTGCTCCTTTTCAGCCACTACGTTTTTTCTGCGACGCTTCTCAGCTAATTGCGTCCTTACTCGGGCTAGCCTTGCTTCAAGGTCGCTGATTTCCTCCTCCTTGTCCTCAGTGTCTGTAGTCGCTAAACATGCAAACACGCTATTTGTTATATTGCCGTCATTATATGGAACCGGGTGGAATGTATTGTCCTCTTCCATTTTTGTGCCTTTTCGAGCAAGTCTGTTATTGCCTCGTTTGACTTGTTGATCTTTGTTGTCACTAGTGTTAGTGGGGAGCTCGCAGGGCGTTTTATTTACGCGGACTTTGGCTTTAGCTTTTTAATGACCATTTTGCATTTTTGATTTTCGTCCATGATGATTTGGTCCATGTGTTCTCACCTTTTTTATTTTTCTTTTTTTTTCGTTTTTTCTTTTATTGCACGAAGGACAAATATATTTTGGACTCGCGCAAACACCCATAATGTTCGCGCGGACACATGTAAACACGGTTCACACGTTCGATTTTTATAAGTTATAGCGTCACACGTATTCCCATTCAAGTATTTATAGTGTGCGCACACCCGTGCGTTTTTTTAATTATGTTTAACGATGTTTACCGGCTGGTGTTCAGTTTGGTACTGCACATACACACACACACACACACACACACACACACACGCACGTGTACGCGAATAATAATTTTATTTATTTTTCGTTGACCAGTGACAAACGATGTTATTCGTTCAACGTTCACTGAAGCACTCAAAGTAATGCAGATCTGCAACCGAGATGGACCTGTAGCGTTTCTAACAGATACACACACAATACACAAGCAAATAGTGAAGAACACTGAAAGAAAATCGAATAGGAAAAAGCATCAGTCATACGAGTACCAAGCAACAATATAGCAATTCCACATCAGTTGAGTGTGCTTGAGTTTAGAAATCGAATTCGTACAGTGTCTTGATGTGTTGTTACACGTTCTTCACTTTCGTCGCAAACGCTATAGGCCACCGAACGGGGAACAACTGGTAAATAAGTTGAACAGTAAAAAACATCGCGTTCTCTGGAATTAAGTTCCGCTTGGAAACACTGCCAATACAGAAGTAATAATCACATTTGTTAGTATCAGGGGACTCAGCCTCACCGACAATTATTGTCGTTGCGTAGCGTCTGGTGTCGTAGGGTAGTATTCTTGACGACGTCGGCTTATACGGTTGAGAAAATATCTGGAGTCTTCTCAATTCAGTCGACACACGTCGGACCAACAACACGTATCGCGAAGATTTTACACCCGGTGTAGTATCTAAGAGAATCTCTCCCTCGGTTTACCAATTCGAAAACGTCAACTGAACAACTGTCCCGGCGAAATCTACCGTTATTCAAGTGCTAAGTGTAACATTTCTATCACATCAAAGCCTCAGATAGATTTTCTGAAGAGTGAACTTAACAGTGCAAAGTACGAAAAAGTAACCCGAATCAATGTTGCGAAACATGGCCTCTCACAAAGCGGGAAGAAAACAAAGTACGCGTATTCGGGAATAAAGTTTTAAGGGGTATCTTTGGTGGTAAATATGACGAGGAGGCAAGACAATAAAGGAAACTTCACACTGACGAATTGGAAGAGCTATACCGCAAACCTACAATAGTGAGAGTAATCAAGTCGCGAAGATTAAGATGGGCAGTATATGTAGCACGAATGGGCAATGATAGGACCGTGCGTAGAATTCTTGAGAGTAGACCAACGGGAAAGAGACCGATAGGACGGTGATGGGAGGGCAATGTTAGGTCTGACCTTGAGGAGATCGGATCGGATGGTCAAGCGTGGAAGGAGATCGCACAGGACTGGGAACGATGGCCGGGTCGATTCGCTGATGTCATGAACTGCCGGGTTCCTACAGGCCAGTAAATAGTAATAGTAATAAAATATTTCCGAGCGATATTACCTCGCGTTCCTTTCAGAAATTATGGCATTTTACCTTATAAAATGCAACCGTACACAATAAAATCATTAGCTCAGCACTATTTCTCGGTCAACGTGCGTTTTGTAATGTGGAATTTCACGTGTACAGATATATATATATATATATATATATATATATATATATATATATATATATATATATATATATATATATATATATATATATATCATCATCATCATCATCATCGGCACTACAACCGGGAACCGGTCTTGGCCTTATTTAGCAAGTCCTGAGGCTTGTTAAATTTTCCATAATGATATGTTTTTTCTGGGCGCATTTGAAGAACATCGAAATCATTCCAGCATTCTCTTCATCCAGTATTTTCTCAGGTTCGATTGCGCAGATTGCAACATACGGAATTCTCATCTCTTCTACAATATATACCTACCCTCCACACCCGTTAAGGCTCTAACGAACCTATCGCGAATCTCAAACTCGGCATTGTAATTAGCGCCTTCTATCGTGATTGGTCGCCTGTACATCCCACACTTTACTAATCTTAAGTTTCTCCATTTTATCTCTGATCGTCCTCGTAGTGAAGTTTTTTCTTCCTTTAAAGTTTCAGTGTAGTTGAGTTAGTTCATAAAGCGTATTGCAATTTTTTTATCAGCCTGCAGTAAGTAAACAAATAAGGTTAGCCCCACCAAATTCAAAGTTCAATTTCAATACTGAACCTAATATTACATGAGGTTTCAGGCATTCGAGTTTTTTCTTCCTTTTTTAATGAACATTTTTCAATGCAGCTTCAGTTTTTTAAAAGGTCTTAGAGATTATAAAATCTTATTGATAACCAAAATTATTCTTTGTTGGTTTTTTTAGTGTTGCTGCCATATATGTTTTTGCTAATATATTTTCCAAACCTTTGTTTCAGGTGAGTGAAGAATATTCATTCAGAAATTAAATCATGGAACTATAGAGGATGCCAAGTGACATTTAAGAGTGAGTTAAAGAATAATTTCCAATTTAAATTTTTTAAATTAATAATTTTAGTCCTTGCATTAAGATTAAATGAATGACAATCAATAAAATATATTTCGATCGCGTCGTATGTATTGGGCGGGGCAAAAAGAAAAACTTGCAATGTCACAATGTGAGCCTGACATAATGGCGTCCAATGTCGTTATGTTTTGACTTGTAACACGTCTAAATTATATGTACCTAACCGACCGAGTACCTGGCTGACTTTCAAACAGACAACTTGTCTCACAGTTTTGCTCGTGCTATTTATCTTAATCAACCGTTATTTTCACAATAATTTTCACAATTTAATTATCATTACCTTGTTTTCTTTGCCTCGTTTTCCGCATACAAAAATTTGAACAAGTGTTATAACCGTTAAGTTATGGCCCCTGGGCCACGTGTGTTAAATAAAATAAAGCGCAAACGGTTGCGTTACGACCCCGTTATTGGAGGCCAAACTCCTCCCGATAAACTTTCAAAAGTGAACAATAAAGTTCTAGAAAAATCTAAAATGTGTTCAAACACTAACTTTTTTCAACCACTTCAAAGTCTGATGGAAGACTCTCCTGAAATGGATCCGACCAATGACGAACAGTGCGCAGAACTTCATAAAGAAACCGTTCCGCCAATTGTGGTATTAAAAACAACTAGTGCTCAAGTGCGTGATATTTTGAGCAACATTAAGATAGACAAATACTTAATCAAAAACATTTCGCTTGGGCAAAAAATATGTGCCCCAACAATGGACATATATAATAAAATCAGAACCGAACTCTTACGGTTAAAATGTGAGTTTTTCACCCACTCGCGTAAGGAAAATCGTCCATTAAAGGTAGTGTTATCCGGGCTAGACTTAATAAGCAACGATATAGTGAAAAATGAGTTAATTGCACTCGGGATTAAGTGCCTAGATGTTAAAACCATCACATTAAATCCGTCAACAAAAGCCCTGTACAAACACTACTTGTACATCGTCTATATCCAACGCGGTACTGTTAAATTAAATGAACTAAAACGGAACTACTCCACCTTGTTCAAAACCATCGTTCGCTGGGACTTTAAAAAACATAATCCAGGTAAGGTCACACAATGTCACAATTGCCAGCTTTATGGTCACGGCTCGATGCATTGTCATATAAATAGCTTCTGTGCAATATGTTCGGGAAACCATAAAACATCCGACTGCAAAACGAATGAGGTCATCAAGTGTGCAAATTGTAGTGGGCCACATACATCCACCGATCCAGAATGCATAAGCCGAAAGCAGTACATAGACATTCGCCGCAAATTATCCCCACGCGGACGTGGTACAGGAAATACAACCTTCCTACAGCCTCCGAGTGACAAACGGCAGCCAGTGCCCGACCGATTATCCATTGATAATTTTCCTCCACTACCCCGATCTGTGCGTCAACCTTCACTTCCTTCATCCACCTGGGCTTCAGGCCTCCATCAAACCCAGCAACCTCCCAACAGTGATACGATACACACGAAGAAAACTCCGTCAGAAACATTAACTAATGATAACCTGTTCTCATTTAGCGAGATAAACTCACTTCTTAACGAAGTTGTAACCAAGCTTAGTGCTTGTCACACTAAATGTGACCAATTTAACGTCATTACCTCATTAGCTATAAAGTATCTATATTCGGAAAAATCATGTTAAGAAACTCTCTTAACATCATAACTTGGAATGCGAGAAGCATCAAAAACAAAAAGCATGAATTTTTTAGTTTCTTGATAAATTTTAATATTGACATTGCACTTGTTTCAGAAACCTGGCTCAAACAAGACATTTCTTTCTCACATCAAAATTACATATGTTATCGCCTAGACAGGGTACATGCTAGTGGTGGAGGTGTCGCCATTGTTGTGAAAAAATGTATAGAACATTCCTTGCGTCCTTCATTGCGCCTTAAGTTAATTGAGGAAATTAGTATAGATGTAACATTAAGTGACAACTCCAAGGTGAGTCTTTTTTCTGTCTATTTCCCTGGAGGAAATAGAAACATTGAGAAATCTACTTACTTTAAGCGGGATCTGCAAAAATTGTATAGACTCAACACTCGAAACAAGGTAATTATTGGTGGTGATCTAAACTGCAGACATCAGTCGTGGAATTGTCTTAGGGCAAACAGCTGGGGTAACATTTTACTAGATGTTGCTGAATCCAGCCCAAGTTTTTCCATAATTTATCCACTTCTCCCCACCTATATCCCAGCGACTGCTAACAAGAACCTTTCAACTCTTGATCTATATATCACTAATATTCCAAATTACTGCACAGCACCATTAACTCTAAATGCGTTAAGTTCAGACCACCTTCCGATCAGCCTTACAGTGAATCATACAGTAGTTGTAAATCGTACCAGTTTATACCACAACTATTCCGCCGCCAACTGGAATTGTTATAAATCATATATAAACACGAACTTGGTTCTAGGTGATACCAGCCTAAATTCTATAACCTGCAACGAGCACATTGATATCCTATGTAACAATTTTGTTTCTGTTATCAATAGAGCGGCCGATCTTGCGATACCTAAATGTTCCACTGCTCCAGTTGATAAGGCACCGCTTCCTGAAAATATCTTACATCTGATTAGGCTACGAAACTCTGAAAGAAGAAAATGGCTGCGTTATAGAATCGATTGTTTTCTAGTTAATGTTAAAGTCTTAAATAATATCATTAAAAACGAAATCTCAACATATAGGAACAAGTGTTGGAATAAACACCTTTCCTCTCTTGACAAAGCTAGCAAACCGTTCTGGAAAACATCAAAAATTATGAAAAAGAGAGGATCAAGTATTCCTCCGTTTAAAGTTCACGACAAGTTGTTTATTTCTTCAGTGGAGAAATCGAACCTACTTGCTAACACGTTTAGTAAGAACCACTCCATATCTATGCATCTAAGCGACGCGTATACTGAAGCTGAAGTTGCTAACACTATCCATGTACTTTCTCAAACACCAGCTGAAAGTACTTACGCAACTAATATCAGCAAAGTTAAAGAATTGATAAAAAAAATCGAAATCAAAAAAGGCTGCGGGTCTCGATAATATTAACAACAAATTAATCAAAGCACTTCCACCTGCTGCAAGTAACTATTTAACGTTCATTTTCAACGCTTGTCTTAAGAATTGTTATTTTCCGGACTGTTTGAAAACAGCAAAAGTAATACCTATCCCGAAACCCGGCAAACCGAAGAACACCCCCGAAAGCTACAGACCTATTAGTCTACTTAGCTGTCTAAGTAAGCTCTTAGAAAAAATCATTAAGGAAAGGATTGATCGTTTTGTGGAAGACAATAACATCTTACCAAACTTTCAGTTCGGTTTCCGTAGTGGTCACAACACAATCCACCAAGTCTTGCGCATTAAAAACCACATAGCTGGTAAATTCATCGACAAGGAGTCAACGGGACTGGTTCTTCTAGACATCGAAAAAGCTTTTGATACGGTATGGCACGATGCCTTGATTTATAAGCTACTAAAACTTAAGCTGCCAATACCGCTTATCAAAATTATCCAGAGCTTTCTTCGTTCGAGAAAATATGTTGTGAGTTTAGGAACCGACATATCCTCTACTCACCAAATCCACTATGGTGTACCCCAAGGCTCGGTCCTTGGTCCCATATTATTTACATTGTTTGTCGCAGATTTACCATGTCTAGGTGGAAACATTCAGGTAGTTATGTTTTCCGATGATACGGCCATTTTCTCTTCGGGTGCCTTATTCGCTAATGTCTACAACTCTTTGCAAGCAGCTCTTGACAAGCTAGCAGTATATTACAGGAAATGGAAAATAAAAATAAATGGTAATAAAACACAAGCTGTCTGGTTTTCTAGATGTAGGAAACACTGCTACCTACCAAATGGCACTAAACTCAATATGTGTGCAGTTGATATTGATTGGACCGAAGACTGTAGATATCTAGGTATTATTCTAGATAAAAAACTCATCTTTCAAAAACACATCACTACCACAATTGACAAAATAAACAAAGTCTTAAGAGTTATGTATCCATTAGTGTGTAGAAAATCAAAGCTTAGCATCGAAAATAAAATTATAATATTTAAAACCATTTTTCAAGCTATACTCCTGTACGGGGCACCTGTATGGTGTAATTGTGCTCGCACACACAAAATAAAATTGCAAAGGTGTCAAAATAAAATATTGAAAATGTTGCTGAATTTGCCATGGCATGACACATGAACTACATGAAAACGCTAACGTTAAACCGGTAGAGCTCCTTATTGACAAAATCAATCAAAACTTCTTCGTCAATTGTTCTTTCTCTGACAATGTTCTCGTTTCCCGTCTTGTGTTATCCTAAATCACTACATATGTACTCTGTCTATGATAATTATATCGAGGTCATTACTATATAAAATAACCGGAAGCTCGTGCAATATTAGTCTTAAGATTCAAATAAGGGTTTTTTATTGTAGTTTTCCCTTAATTTATTATTTGTTATTCATTAAAATTGTGCTATTGTCGTTATATAGATTTAAGATTATAGTTGTAAAGGAATTGCTTTCCTAAATCTTTTAAGTACTAGTTGTAAAATATACCATAAATGTAATTATGTACCAAATAAAAATTGAATTGAAAATAAATTATATGTGTACTTGTAACATTGTTATTTTATATATATAGTTAATTGTAACAATTTTTTATTGTAAGTACAAGGGAAATTTGTAACATTTTTTTATTGTTAACGGTCACAGTTTTCTTTATGTATATAATTGTAACAAATTGTAACACTTGATATTGTATCACTTGGTTTGTTAACTTGGTTCCCTATTACTTAATATATTCATACATATATTGTATATATTAAGGGTACTTACGGTGTTGCTGCTGAACTGGCTTGAGTTGGCAACGCAGCTGGTGCCCTCTTATTACATGCTTTCTTTAAAAAGGGTTATAACGTATATGTCACAACACATAGTTTTGATTCAGTTTGTTTTTCATTTATTTTGTGTTTTTAATAGAAACACATAAGTTTGATTCAGCTTGTTTTTCAGTTAGTTTTTACTTTGAATATAAACACTTTATAATTTTTGGTTTTTTATTTTAAAAATGGGATACACCCGGCGCACAACCACTTAAACTCTTCGCGGAGAATACTCGACTCTCGTCGCTTAATTTACTCCTGACCCACTCCTACCTAACCAATAGGTACTCTCCCCACGATTACCCATTTTCGACCGCACACTCATCCTCATTTTCCCATTTCCCTGCACATTAAGGTGAATAAACTCTTGCGAATTTACTCAACACTCAATGAACTCAGGGAGAATGGAAAAATTGCAGCTGATCGCAGAGACGATTTAGGGGTTGATTTGGTTTCGCTTACAACGAAAAACGAAACCGAGAGGGTGACCCCGTTTCATGATGGAATCGCTCTCAGAGTGCAGAACCAAAAATGCACTCCGAGAAGGGGAAACAGGGTGGGTTGAAAAGTATACTTTTCACGGGACGCGGGTTTTTTTGTTCCCTAGGAAATGGCTATATCTGGAGTGCAAGGAGACGCCTTTGGGGCCTGGGATTCGGCGTGGGAATGAGCAAAGGAATTTGCGATAAACGAAGCTGTTGCTCTATATAGCAACAGCGTCACTTACCCATGCTTTGCTGTGGCTAATTAGGCATGGAATTTTGATTTCAGGTAGGAAATCTTATGTTGGAATTCAAGGAATGGCGCTTTTTCTGGCTAACATTAAAGCGAATAAATTCAATGATTGTGGGGGGGGGGGGGGGGGGGGGGGGGGGGTATTTATGTAACAGACTTTTATGCTACAGACAAATAGAGAATTATTTACACCTTCAAATAAACTTTCCGTGAAAACTGAGCCCAGTTTCTTCATTTCTAACAAAATGGAAAATCCACTATTATGCGCCATCCTATATATTTTATAAACAAACACAGGTACGTCTGACTGGATATAAACAGTATTTCTATGTTTTGTAATGGTGTAATAGTATTCCGCGATACCTCCCATACCACGAACTAAGGCTTGGACATATAAGAAGTGCCATTAATTAGTATCCGTAACTAGAATCTGTCTAGAATTACACTGTTCGCAAGATAGAACTCAAATTGTTATGACTTTTCTCAAGTCTGTTTCGTGGTTAGTTATGTTAGTTCAAAAAGCCGAGATCCAGTCGTATTTTTCAAATTATTTGGTTGCTGTTTTCCTTTACTAAATTTCTATTTCGGTCATTCCTAAAAAAGTTGTATGGATATGTAAACTCCACAGCACCGGACGGCTGGAAAATAAAATGTGGAAGGACGCCTCCAGCCGGAAAGATGTGGCAGCGTGTTGCATTGCCATCACTTTGCATTTGATGCCTTTTCTGTTATTTGCAAAATCATTGAAGTATCGTATTGACAGATCTGTAATGCGGTGCCACTGTAAATGTTGAATTCAGATATGTGCGTATGTTAGGAACGCCCTATTCACTAGTTTATGGGATTTCATTTGCCTGCAGATGGCGCTGCTGACATCAACGTATTTCGAAAACATTTTTCGATGCACTCATAGGGATGCTCGCACAAATTTCGATTTGCATAATATAATTGTCTGCATTCTGTGTGCTTGCCTTTTGTAGACGAGTCACGTAAAGCCGACTAGGAAATTACCAGGAGCAGTAGAGGGACTGAATTTACACAGAAACTACATTGAGAGATATGTTGTCTTTTTTGCAATCGTATATTGTGTTATTGCATAAAGGCTGCGACCAACTATGAGAGTTTTGGGACAGTGCACTATCAAAAACCGATAAGCGGTATTATAACGTCACATATTGTGTATTTATGAGTAAGAAATTTGAACGAGATATTTTAAAAAGTTGAGGCAAAATAACACGCGAGTTTTCATTACATTAACAAAAATTGGCACCCACTAAAATATCACCTCATTAAGCTGTAGGCACAATCAAATTGTTAGGAGACATCTTTGGCCATATTTCGGTGCTTGATGATGGGGCATTCGGAAATAACCTGTGGTAGGTCGGTCCATCTTTTACTGCCCGATGAGATAACACCCCATCATGACAACAGTTACGCAATATGGCCGGGACCAACCTTTGGCTTGGCTTAAGCGATGACCCCGACGAACATTAGAAAAATGACATGATGATATAAAGAATCCCTAAGGTCGATTGGTCACCTATTCACATCTCCAGAAGAAATCATCTCAAGAAGAACCGCATGCAGGTAATTGAATAAGAAACTAAATGATGCACATTTGTTGTGTTATTGAATGCCCCTCAAAAACCCTGTCCATGTTCAACTACTAATAGTATTCGATAATCTTGGATAACTCGGTTTAGCTAATATGAATATTACCGCTGTTCAATAATATTTGCAAATAGTCAAGCCAGATATTTTAACTCTAACCGAGATTTTGACTCGTCATATCTTCTTTGCCCAGAATACAACCTGCATGTAAGATTTCGATTTAAAAGTGGAATCTGCGTCTTCAGCATGCCTGATTTGGTTAGCTACAGAGAAGTTGCATTCGAATCCACTAGCTTTTAACACAAAAGGACATGGGGTATATGTCAGACTACAGTGCGAGCGCACGGGGAGGAAGTGAATAAGGAAAGTATTGATGTATATTGGTCTTAAATACCTGGACATTACAACGATGAGGAGACACATGATCAGGTAAAGCATTCCGTATTAGTGTGGTTCGGCTAAAGAATGAGTGTCTATCTTTATTTGTTAGCCTGAAGCTGTCTTTCAAAGTGAGCTGTGTGCAATTTCAGATTAACGAGTATCGCTAGAAAATGTCTGAGGGTGCGAAACACATTCAGCAAGTTCACTTGAGCAATGGTCGTGATAATACCTATAGAAAAGAGACAGACAAAATATGCTGGGCTTTTGTTCTACCGATGGACTGAAATGACTTACCGTTGGGCCCCCAATAAGCTTGTGGCGGTTTCGCCAAACTCCACGGTTCGCTTTCCTAAAAAAAACCCCATAACTTTCACCCAGTCTGTATAAGCTTTCGCTAATGCAATAGCATTAGCAGCTTATATGCTTCACGCATTAAAGAGAACAAATTTGTAATCAAAAAAACCCCTGGCAAAGAGAATTCTTACCTGCATGCATAACTTTGCATTTAAAATCCCCTATAAAAGTTCTTTCCAAGCTTATCATAAATTCCCTGAAAGAAAATTCATCGGTTCGCATATCATACGACCGCATGTCATGGAATCTTACCCTTGAGTTGGCTAATCTCGGCCTCATTATGTGTACATAAAATCTCACACATCGGCTGTCGACCCTTTTAGCCAGCAATAAAATACCCAAGCAGCTGCATGCAATTGGCGCAATCGACGCTGAAGCCAATTTGCCCTAACTCGCACCAAGTACAAACAAAGAACGGTGTTCTTCCATAGGCTTCCTGGCGATACCATAAACAATCCATATCGTTTGTGGTATCCTAAACGCTGTTTTCATTTAATGAGTGGCTGCTATTTATCCAGCTGACCTTCATTATCGAACGATGCATAGGTCGCTTTTCTCTTTGTATTGTAATTGCCCAGAATACATCCCCCATAGCCGCGACGCACATCTCAAACAAAGATCCAATTAGCATCCGACGAGTTTCGGTTTCGTTTGCTTTACCGGACTCGCATCCCATGAATGCACAGTTTCCCCTTCTTTGTTTAGATTCTGTCCCATGGCTTTGATCCATAAAAGAACCAATGTACACGCATACATGTGTACCGTGGCGATCTTCTGTATGAGATCTGTTTGGTTACCCCAAAGAGAGACTTTACTCTTGGAACAGGAAATGCATCCTTAATTTAACAGAGCCAGTTTCACTGGCTGAATTTCTTTCGACAACGATTGAATATCATGGAGTCAAATTCCATCCGCTGACCGCAACGGTCATGCCGCTCCCGCTCCCCATCACTGCGGAGACGCGTAAAACTATCCGGAGTGGTATGGGTAATCGTTTTTAAAGTTATTAAAATCAAGTCCGTCGTGTGGGTATCAAAATCCAATAAGTAAAAACCAATAGACTTTATATTAAATCCGTGATCGAAAATAATGTGTAAAAGCTCGTTAACCAATAAAGAACATTCAATACAATAGACTCAAAAAGTGCATGTCAATTATTTACTTCTGGTGGTGCCGATCGATTAATGTGGACAACAAACGTGGCGGCGTTTCGTTCTTCCCCTAGGTGACATTTTGCTGTGTTTCTTTCAGTTGTTTTCGGCGAACAATTTTTGGCGGAACATACGCCGGTGCACAGTGCCACGCTCCCTACAAGCTTCACTGCTCGTTTTTGCATACTATCGTGTAGCACAGTTTTGAATACGTCTGACCAAATGTGGGAGTTTAATTCCATTTTGGGATGAATGTACGCTTTGTAAATAGTGGCCAGGTTGGATGGAGTGAAAATTTTGTTGCATCTTTTAAGACACACGTTTGGTCGCAATTTTTACAATCTCAAATATGTCGTCGTTCCAATTAAGAGTCGAAATAAATCGAGAGCCCCGCCCTGATAGTTCCTTGGCTTCGTCGGTGCAAGTGCCGTTCATCGATAGTATATTTACTTTGGGGTTCGGCTTTGATGACAGGAGGCAGCACTGGGTTTTTAAAGTATTGAATTCCACTCGGTTAGATAATCCTCATTGATATTAAATGAGCTGAAAATCTCATCATCAATCATGACTTATTGTGGGCGGCTCATCTGTCACTAGTTTATACACGAAGTTTCATGACATTTCGCCCATTTGTTTACAAGCTACGATCATTTGAGTCAATCTTCGCCTATTTAACGGTGGTTTCATCATCATCAGCGGCACTACAACCGGGAACCGGCCTTGTCCTTATTTAACAAGTCTTGAGGCTTGTTAAATTTTCCATAATGATATGTTTTTTCCGGGCAAGGTCATTAGTCTTGCGCCAGTGGCTCGCCGACGGGGAAACGAACCCCGGTCTCCCGCGTCACAGACGGATATACTAACCACTAGACTATCGAGGAGCCCTTAACGGTGGTTTAGTGAATTTAAAATGGGTCATAAAAGTGTAATACCAATGAATGGTATCAATAAAAATTATATATTTGCCACCGGGTGGGCCATATTGTAATGTTATCTTATTTGATATTAGCTGATTTGATGTGGGTGGTCCGCCGTTGCTATCCCGGGTCCCAGTGGAGAGTCCAAAAAAATAGGAGTGTGTTAAAGTTTGTTGTCTTTATTTTATTTTAAAGAGAACTTTTTTATTTATACTATTATTTTATTCAGAGTAATAGTCCCGCTGTACCAATGCAGGGCTGCAACCTGTTATTCTGTTTTTTGACTGTTCCATTATCCCATTTGCAACCACTCTTTATATACCCAAATTATGGACGTGGAAATGCAAACGATGCGTTTCATTTAGCTTGGACTTTGATCCAGAACGTATGACCCAATTGCCTGGCACGAGTCATCCGCATTTCTGAATTATCATTATCATTTAATTGCCCCAGTTAAGATGCAGCGGCGTTGGCCCGTGCAATTACATACTTGATTTTTCCATTTGACCAAACCAATTAAAGTACAATGGCCCACATTCAAGCCATTCGTATCGTTCGATCGATTTGCGTTTCATTGCTATGTCTGGCATTTCTCAGATCTCAGCACTTTGATCGAAGCTCATTTAAGTGGTCGCTAATTGCTTTTGAAGCCGCTGGTAGTGCCATATGACTTGTGTGACATCTGTTCCCGGATATGAGGCAAAAAATGCATTCATAATATGAGACCGTGCGAATGTGCCTCATCCCAGGTGCTGTGCTTGTTTTTTGAATACGAAGGAAAAGAATTCACTTAGCGCGTGTCATACGACATTGTATGTTAATTGTTATAATTGGGTTGCTTCGGGTGCAATATGGATATGAATTGAGGATACACGATAGGCGTGTAGCTTTGGGAACCGAGTATGCATCATAGGTGGGCAGTTAATGAGTATTCGAATGAATAAGTATCCTAACGTGCGATATGAGCATTAATTGTATGTGGGAAGAATCATATTAATTGTGAGCTGTGATGATTACATTGTGTGTGTTAATCAGTTAATGAATTAGGCGGTTTATGTAGCGGGGTGCAATAAAAGCATCGAAGACGCACCTCGCTCTAGGAGGCCAAAAGAGGCTACGAATGCGAAAATCGTGAAGCAAGTGAAGAAACAGTGGCCTCAGGGAAAGATATTCAAATCAAATGAGGAAGTCATCGTGAAAACCGCGTCATATTTCCAAGGCTTGGACTTTCGTCCAAAAAAACGGCATCGCAATGATGGGAAGTCGCTATACCAAGTGTATCGGCTTCGAAGCCAAGTACAATATGTTAAGGAATAAATAGAACTTTGCCAAAAAAAAAAGCTTGTCCTCATTAAAAATTCCTGGACTGTTCAGCCTATGTAATATACATTGTTGAGGTCGGAATTCAACGTATTAAGCATAACCTGCTGATAGGTAATAACGTTCGAAGAGTTTGGTCGGGAATGTTCGCATGAGTATGAGAAACTCAATGTGCTATCGGCTAGCGTGGCTATAATCAAACGAGTGAATTGGGATGTGGGTAATGAACAAGAGGTCATTTATAAAGATGAGGAAGAGAGTGGGTGAGAGTATCGAACCCTGGGGAGCACCTCCATTAATTTGATGGGTAGCACATTTGACACCATAGAGAAACACTTGCATTGAACGGCCAGAGAGATAGTTCCTTGTCCATCGGATCAGGGAATTGTCCACTACATAGGAACGTAATTTTGACAAAGGGGCTGGATGGTAAACTCATGCTTTCGGCGAAGTAGTGTATGGAATTGCTTCACATTTCGGTAGGGCACGCCATCAGATCTCCTGTGGAGATATATATGCCATATTGGCGGTTACTGTGGCGGTCGTTTGATTTAAGATATTGTGAAAGTGATTCCATTATCTTCGAGAGAATAGACGGTGGTGCTGTGGGTCGATAAGAAGAGAGGGACGATTTGTCAACGTTTTTGGGAATTGGCTGAATATTCACTGACTTTCATCTATTTGGGAAACGGTCAGTAGAATAAGTCAAATAGCAGAGTCTCGCAGTGTTTTAGCGACTGAAGAGGAACATCTCTTGAGGAGGAAGTGAATGGAATGGCTCTACTTTTCGGTAAGGTGCGCCATCAAATGTCCTGTGGACCTGTTGCTACGAAAGCCATTGGCGGTCATTGAGGAGTTCTTTTGATTCTAGATATTTCGAAAGTTGACGGTTGATAATTGATTCCATTACCTTCGGGAGAATAGAAGTTATTGATATGGTTCGATAAGAAAAGAGGGACGATTTGTCATCCTTTTTGGGAATTAGCTGAATGTTCGCTGAGATCCATCTATTTGAGAAACGAATAAGACAAGTGGACGAGTTTCCGCAGTGGTTTATCGAGTGACGAGGGACATTTCATCAAGAGAATTGGAGGAATACCATCCGGGCCAACGAATTTGCGTGAGTTTAGTTACTTGAGTGCGCGGGTAACAGTACGCGTTCTGAAGAGAATCTGGTTCATGGTATACTGTTTATGATCAAGTTGAGGCGGAACTAATATGGTATCAGGCAGCGTCGAGTCGGCTGCAAATGTGCAGGAAGGAAATTCGCCTTCTCTATTGAACTGGTGACTCGTCTGTAATTGACTATAAGTGAATGAATGGATGAGGAGGCCGAGTTGTGGACGTATTTCACAAATGCCCAGAAGTTTCTACTATCTGTGTGAGAGTGTAGTATTTTTTGTCTCACTCTCTGGTCAAAAAATGTTGCGTGTTGAATATACGCATTTCAGTCATTTCTGTCTTTCCTGAATCTTCTCCGGCTCTCCTCAGTATTGTTTGATTTATACAACCGGAAGCTCAGCTCTATAGCTTTAATGGCTTCTCCGGACCCGAAATCGAACCACATATTTCTCTTCAGTTTGAATAGGATCCAGTATGGAATAAAGATTCGCATACAAAATAGAATCATGTCTGTCAATGTATCGCCTATAGTAGTCGGTGTCCTTGTAACAGGTGCCCTTCCTTGACGAATATTACGCCGCTCAAACACCAACAACTTTCCAAATATTATAAATATTATAGATGCCTGTATCATGCAACAGAGATGCGTAAAAGACAAAAAACACACACAATAAAAGGAAAGGTTCTGTGGTTTTCCCGCACTGTACACTTTCTCAAAATGTTCACACTATGGCGCGTGTATGGTGATCCGTTTGACTACTTAGGATCCCACAGAAGCGAACCGATAGTGCAATTTGGTATCTTGTGTTTATTTACGATATCCAAAATAGATAGCACAATTGATCCGATGGTACGGATCACAAGGCAAAACGGCACGTGCTGTCTCGTCGGTGGTTAGACTTGAATGAAAGACGGGCTGAGGATCTCCGCCAAATTTCTCTCTAGTGTTTATCAAATGGCAATAGAGTACCAACATTGTTCGAACATCTTTAATAATCCAACTTCTTAAATTGTCGTTATAATCAATTCTACCATACTAACAGAACAGACCAGGCGGGAACTGTAGCCTCAAGATTCGCTTTTAGCTGAAAATTGACTCAACTAGAAGAAAAACCTATGTGAGTGGAAACCCGGAGTGATTCTTGAAATACCGTGAGTCTGTTTCTGTCACCTGAGCTAAGTACATATACCGTACACACGTATAATGTCACCACCACCCGAAATTATGCCATTAGCGAATGTATATCGCCGAGTCTGATTCTAATCATCGAACGGATCGGACGAGCCGTTTATCATCTCCTGTAGGTTTTACACGAAAGTGCACACCCATGAATGTGTCCCTTCGCGGAGTCGACCGAGTTTATTTCCGAAGTTCAGACTTGTGGCGTGAATATATCAATGTCAACAAACAGATTGCATCAAAGTGCTAAAGATTCTCCTTGTTTGTGTAAGTCTTTACTTCCACCTCAATTCTTTGCTAAATGTGAACAATACAAAGGAAGAATTAAAAATCACCCATAAACAACAAGTTGTTATGTGTTTTATTGTGTTTCGACCTACCCTCGGTGATGTTCGGCGGATCAGGTAATTACGCTGGGGATGGGAGTGAATCCAGTGCCGTACGCCGGCGCAGAGTACTTCCTCCCCACATTGGTGACCTAACAAGTGAACACGAGACTTCTGAACCTTAGTAACAGTTTCCGAACTACTCCTGATCAGTGCCTGAACAGTGAAAAGTGCCAATTAGAAAAACTATAACAGGGTACCCCGTACCCCAACACAACTGTAGCTAACATCACATCCATGTTTTCAATTGCAATATGTTCGCTTAAGTTTAAAAGTCTAGAAAGCACAAAAGGAAGGATTATACTCTCAAATAGATCTTACATTTTTTTTTTTACGTTGTGCTAAAATTAGTTAAACTACGTGCAAAATTCAATATAATTTAAAAAAGTAAATATAAAATAAAGTAATGTAGGTAATTGCATTGTTGCATACCACGAAGCAAGCAAGACCTCGCACAAAGCAAAATAAAAACAGAACAACAAATTAAACACCAAATTAACTTAAGTTGATTGTTAAATAAAATCCCTGGAATTATCATTTAGAAGGATTAGAAAACTGCATTAGAAACAAAATCTACATAATCGTGTCGCTGCTCAGAAAATGACATTTTGAAATGAAAAAGTTTCCGTTACGTTACATACATAGTCTTCAATTAAGCGAATTTGTATTGTTTAATAAAATTGAATTTGTTTAAATAAAAACATCTGCCTGTGTAAAAAATTAAAAAAGAAAATATATTTGTATCCTCAAATAGCACCAGATCGAGGCAAAATAAAATAAACAATTGTAAACCCCTCCTGGGTACAAATCAGGCACAACCACTTTGCAGCACACGCACAACCTTGTTCCGTAACATTCACGACCCAATTCCGCTTACCCCACATTCGACTCATTTTTTTGAGGACAGACTTCTCTCGACTCCGTTTTCTCACACGGACTCCACACTCTACTCCACACGTCTCCACTCGACCGCCTTCGACACCCTTTTACCTCATTAGTCTCTTTTCGACTCCTTTCCGACTTCTTTTCGACACATACGCGACTCCACCCACTCCTCTAAACCGGCACCACTTCTTAACATATTGGCGCACAATGCCCACCACACACACTCGACACACCCGACACCCTTGGTCTATTGTAAACACCTTCTATTCCGTCTCCTCACTACACATTAGCTATTACGCGTGGCAAATAATCAGTAGGATGCCCGGCCTCACCTCACACTTCTTTCGACGCTCTCTTCGATCCTTTTCGGCCTCTTCTCATTATACTGGCACACATGCCCGCCAAGCGCGGACTTCACGCGACTCCGCTCGACACCCTTCACCACTCTCAAGCCGACTGCTCACTTAACCACAGCTACTACGCGTAGCAACATTTAGTAGGATGCCTGGCCCTACCACCCTTACTCCCGCGTAAGGATCTTTCCTCCTAGGGACTCCCGACGTCCCCCAAGCCACCACGGCTTAATCTAAGCGGCAGCACATGGCCAAAACAGGCCCCACTACGCTGCCCCACACACACCAGGTCCACCAACCACCCTTCGCAGCGCGCATCCACTAATCCCAGGGCGCCCTGCGGTTGGGCACAACCAACCACCCTACAACGAGCCTCCAATAAGTCCCACCTCCCCGCACTTCGTTGTACGATGTCAACGAGCCCCAAATAAGTCTCACCTCCTGGCACTTCGTTGTACGATGTCAGCGAGCCCCAATAGGCCGCACCTCTTGGCACTTCGTTGTACGATGTCAGCGAGTCCCTAATGGGATCTGACCTATTGGGAAGGTACAACCTATTGGGAAGGTAAAACATATTGGTAGATACTGCCAACAATAAATTAGTACCCACGGCGCCTCTACCTGCCTCTTCCCGCGCACACCACTTCGTCACTGCGGATGTGAGCAGATTTCCGATAGGTTGCGACCTACTCGGACGATAAACCTGTTGGTTCACACGACCCACAACAGGCCAGTGGACCACACCGCACACCCCTTGCCCCCGAGGCATCAACGCGGTAATAACCGAGCCCACTCATTTATCGACCCAGGCCCATACCATGACCCAGGAACTCGTCAACGCGACAGTTACACTATTAACCACAGCGCCTCCCGTAGTATGAAGGGCAACCTTGATTCCCAAGCGCTCAACCCCCCTTTCAGCACCGCACCAACTCCTCCACGCCCCCCCCCCCCCCCACACTTATTTCGTAGGAGTTCTTAAAGCTCACCTGAAGAAAACCCCCCGTATTCGCACCTCATATTTGCACCTCAATCACCAGCATACCTGAAACAATTTGCTTTCCCAAGGACATTTAATGCATTCAACGCATTATCTAAAAACCTCTAAAAGAATTCTCCCAGCATTCACGCATTTAATGCGTTATTCAAATTCTCTGTAAAGAATTCTTCATATCATATGGGCATCATAAATCCCAAACCATTCGCGCACCCTTTGTCATCGTTAAAATGCTATGTCGGACAGCTTGTTTATGCAGCTGCAATAAATCGTCCCGCGATTTGTTTGTCCAATCCACAAACAATTACCGCATCTCAAGCACAATCATCGAAACCGAATCCTCCTGCATTTCCTAATACAAACAAAAACTCTGTTCCTACTGCAGTCAGAGATGCCATAAACATCTAAAAACCCATTAGCACCTTTTTCTAGTGGCGATATGTCTATTATCGCAACTGCACCACTCAGCCATGACTGTAATGATGCCCTTATTTGCTTTTAGCACCATTTTTCCGATGTATTGCCGTCTATTATAGCTACAATGCACATCGTAAACACTGATCTATACGATCCCTTTGTCTTTCGATTTTTCAGCTTCGTTCTCATGGCTTTGTTGCATGAGAAAACCAATGTGATCTTCACGATCACACATCACCTATACCGCCATGATTCATTACGAGATCTGGTTTTCTATTCCACAAAGAGAGATTCTAGGTTTCTCTTGTGGTAAGTGAAACATATCCTTAGCCGAGAGGATATTCACCACCACCCGAAATTATGCCATTAGCGAATGTATATCGCCGAGTCTGATTCTAGTCATCGAACGGATCGGACGAGCAGTTTATCATCTCCTGTAGGTTGTACACGAAAGTGCACACCCATGAGTGTGTCCCTTCGCGGAGTCGATCGATTTTATTTCCTAAGTTCAGACTTCTATCTCATATCGAGTAGGCGTAGTTTAGTGTTATGATTAAAGCGCTTTGTGAGCAACGCGTTCGTTTTAATCGTGAACTAACAATGTAACTTAAAGTCAACTAAACGTGCTGTAAAAGAGTAATGTGAATAAAATAGAACATATTAATAAATATTAACACTAGTGGCGTGAATATACAAATGTCAACAAACAGATTGCATCAAAAGGCTAAAGATTCTCCTTGTTTGTGTAAATCTGTAGTTCCACCTCAATTCTTTGCTAAATGTGAACAATACAAAGGAAGAATTAAAAATCATCTATAAACGACAAGTTGTTATGTGTTTTATTGTGTTTCGACCTTCCCTCGGTGATGTTCGGCGGATCAGTTAATTACGCTGGGGATGGGAGTGAATCCAGTGCCGTACTCCGGCGCACAGTACTTCCTCCCAACAATGTCAGTTACGCAATAACTTACATTTCACATGTCTAACTAACTTAAGTAGTCTCACCAGATATAAATGCTTTGTTGGATTTCTTCCCATCCTTTCCATGGTCGATGCTTTGCTTTGGTAACTCTGGTTTTAACGCCTGCCCAGAGTCAACAATTATTTATCTCTGTATGAAACTTGATTTATGAGATTTCACAAAAAGACATTTACCTGATTGACCTTGGTTTGATAAAAACTGCAACCGGAGCTATCTAATCCCGTGAAGGTCAACAGAACGAGATTATTTTTTTTTTGGAATCAGAAACGCTTCTAACCAGACTATTAAGACCATAAAAAAGATTTCCAATGACGGAGTAACCAAGAAACCATTCGAGTACCCAACTAATTCATGTCCCTTCTGGTTAATAGAGAAGGTTATTAACAACAACCTCAGTTTCTCCCCTTTTCCTCCGCTAGCAGCAGGACATTAGTCACGAATTCAAAAGATAAAACCAATGTTTTCTCGAATCTATTCTTCATTATTCAACTTCAAATGTGGTTGGCCAGTAAAATCTTCAATGCTAGATGTAATGTTTCGCCCACATGAACGCTCCGTCGACGTAAACCGATACCGGATACACTACCCCCACTCCTATTAGACGAGATGATTTGTTTGCCCAAATTTCGTAAGAATCCGTCTCACCCTGGAACCGATTGGATCACGTTTATTTGGTTATTATTCTCCCGATACGTGCTAAACGACGTGCGTCACACATATATCAGGGCTTTAAAAAAGTGGTTTCCCACTTTCGACAGTGGTGTGGTATCAGAATTCATGTGATGCTGAAACGTGTCACCGAAATACGCCAATCAGGCATACACATGCCGCGACCGAGTCTGGGTTACTTATAAAATATGCGTTACGGCTACAACCAGGGGTTACTAGAATATATTTATTATAAATATATCCTAGTATATTACATGGCATATATGGTATATCGTGTTGCAACTTTAGAACTAGCAAAAACTCAGTTTCACTACAAATATTGTTACATAGAACGTAGTTAGGAGTGAAGTGATTGGAACTGTCACTTTTACAAAGCCTTCGTTAATATAATACATTAAAGATGGAAAAGTATAAATAAAGCAATTAACACTACATATAAAGAATAACAACGGAACAAAAAACAAAAACACTTTGTTTGACCATTTAAGTCCCTTTGCACTGATCGTCAATTTCTCATCGTTCAGTCATCCCTATTTTCGCGTTTCCCCGCCCACTAAATGCAAATAAACTCTCGCGAATATACTCAGCAGTCAATGAACCCAGGAAGAATGGGAAAATTGCAAAGGAGAGCAGCCTAAGGTGGATTTGATTGCGCTCGCAACGAAAAACCAACCCAATTAAGTAACTGCGTGAGTTATTTTTTCTGCTTGGGTAATTCTCGGAGTGCAAACCCACAAGTGCATTCCGAGGAGGGAAAATGTAGAGGTTTGAAAAGTATACTCATGCATATTTTTCGCCGGACGTTGATATTGTTCCCAAGAGAATAGCTTATACTTTTTATACATCTTAACAGGGGAACTATGGCTTGGGATCTCCTTTTGCATTGGAACGTGCAAAAGGAATTTGGTGAGAGACTAAACTGTTTCGCTATCTAGAAACAACTTCGTCAACCCATGTTTTGCTGTTGTTAACCAGCAGGACGGGTTTATGATTTAAGGTAGGGAAATCCACATGGGGGATTCAGGGAAACGGTTTTTTCTTTGATACCAAGGACGCGAATCCGGTTATTGATTCGGCAGGGCGGGGGGTAATTATGTAACATGTTCTCGTGACACGTCCGATCCATCTTATTCTTTGCGACATGATCACCTTTACTATTGTTAGCTTGAGGTATAGCTCTTGCAACTCACGATTATTTAATTTTCTCCATTGTCGCGTGTCATCACATTTAGCCCCAAAGATACTCCTTAAAACTTTATTCTTGAATAGTCGGAATTCATTCTCTTCTCGTTCTTTAAGCACCCGTGTCTCAGATCCGGTTAAGTTATATAGGTTGTATGTTTTATATCTATCTATCTATTGTTACCTGTTAGTGTGGGAGTGTCGACTCTGGTTGACGGATCAAGGGTCCAACTAAAAGTAGCGTAGAGTGATACGTCCTTGTGGTTTCTTTCGCGGAAGAGGAGCCAATCTTCCGACGTGAGCATCTGCCGGTCGGTTCCTACCAGGTTTTGGGGTTGCTGGTAGGTGGTAGACTTCCTTGCCTTATGTGCAGTGGTGCCATCAGCCTTGGCCGCCTTTGAGGGGTGGGCTATTGCTGTTGATAGGTGAGCGCACCCGCAACAGAGAAACGAAACGCAGTACATCACCCCGAAACCAACCACATCAAGTCCCAAAAATTGATGTGAACCATGACAGCGAAACAACGGAATAGGCAATGTTTTTTGTGGACTTTATTTCATAATGATTTTAAAGATTTGTTTTATAATTTTTTTTACAAAGGTTCGGCCTTGAGATCCGGACTGATCTTATGGTTGGTTGTAGTCTCGGCCTCTGGCGACTGACTAATCATGAATATACATTGTGGCTCGTGCTGTGTGTGCGGTTGCATATGTACACCAAGCCTTGCTCATCCAATTCCCGCAGTAAGAAGTCGTTTATCATGGCCATGTAGCGTTCGCCAGTAACAGTGACCGTATTGCCGATGGCGTCCTCAAAAAATACGGCCCAATCATTCCTCTCGCGTGAACGCCACACCACACAGTGACTTTGAATGGATGTAACGGCTTTTCGTGTATCACACGTGAATTTTCACTCAGGAACGAAGATTTTGCTAATGACGTCTTAGATAATATTGATGTGACATCCGCATTCTCATATTTATGTTACGGGTCCGGGACGCCGTGCTTCCTCGGTTGAGGGAAGAGCGTGGACCTTTTATTTAGATTCAATTAAAACGCTTGGTTTTAATTAATTTTTTCTTTATTTTCTTCTTTTATATTTATTTTATTAAATTAGCTAAACTGCTCGACTGTCTTATTTCTCAAACTCAACTTATTTCACACGCTTACTTTTCTCAAAACTAAAACTTCAACTGAACTTTAAATCTCAACCAACTCCAAACTGAACTAACTCTTCTCAAACTCAAACTCAAACTCACTTTACAATTCAATCTTCTCTCTTCTTATAGAACATTGTGTTCTAATTCACTGTAAGTTATAATTTGAACAAAAACAATTTTATCAAAGTATTATTTACTCTACTGTGACTTTTAAATTTTGAATAAACTTTGAACGAAAATCAAAGAGCCATGTTTCAAATGAAAAAAGGGGCATGTTATGTAATGTACTGGAACTGACTTGATATAGAATATTGTGGATGTTTATTTATGATATGTATTAAATGAGAATGTTAGATATGTAAGGAGAATGTTTTAAGGATGTGTTAGATAAATAATGAGACTCAGTATTAAACTTAATAGTTATAAGGACAGTAGTATTCTGGAATACTACATTTATATTGCGGACTGTTCCAGCGCTAGCCAAACATTTTCTCTCCAGGTCAAAACTCAGGGCATTCAAAGAGACATTTATTACAAAAACGGTCATGTGAAAATTCTCTTTTATATCAGTTCTGGAGTGGAGCTGAACTTAACTTACCTTTACTCGAACTTAACTTACCTTGACTAATTGACTCGATTTACTTGAATGACTCGACTTTACTTCTGTCACTTGACTGTCAAACTAGGAACTGAATAACGATAATAGAGGCACTGAACTTTTCATGGAACCATGTCTTCCTTTTATAGGTCCGTGGCTCTCGTGTCTGTCATCTTTCAGAAATTTCCATTCAATTCAATACGCTGCAGCTGTGGCGTCGTGTGACAATCCAACACGTTGTGGCTGCGGCTGCAGCTGTGGCGTCGTCTAAAAATTCAACATGTTGCGGCTGTGAAGCCGTCTAACAATTCAACATGCTGTGGCTGGTGGCATTTTCCAGGAGTTGACACACCATGGTTTGTGGCATTTTCTAAGCAAATCATAAAATCTTAGGGAGCGCGACTCCTTGTCTTTAAAAGGACGAGAATCTCTTTGTTTGACTGCTCCTTAGGTGCTCCTTGTGGTCGCCACCGTGGTTGTGGCCCCCCAGGAAAGAGTGACGACCGATTGTTGAGGGGGGGGGGGGGGGGGGGGGATTTGCCGGGCTCAATGAGACGGTTGATTCAGCCACTATTTTTGTTGTAAAGTATATATTCTTTTACTTGATATTAGAAACTGCCCGGTTAAATTTATGAATTCGTTGGCGTCCTTGCCCCTCGGACTTCATTTGAGACTGCTCCTCGAATTAAAAATCGACCGCTCTTTTATACAAATCTTCATTTGGATTTGTATGTGAGAAACAGGGGAACAGGGCAGGAATTTGAATTAATTCTTAGAACATAAGCATCTGACTATGATGTATATAGAGATAAGGATTTGTAGGAATTTTCTGTATACGAACCAAATGGACTTTTGGGTTGTTTAGCGCGTGTTTGTTTGGACAATATGATGCATTGTGGTGTTGTTACGGCCACAACCACCCACCCCATAAAACTTACCTCTGTGGAGCCAGCCTCCACCACTAACGGCGACACACCCCAAGAACATCCACTTAAAGGATGAGACACTCCCTAAGCCATAGCATTACCGCATGCATCAAATGGTCTCATATTAATGCAATACCAAACAGATTGAACTAAACGTTCAATTTGCTCTAATCAATTAAATTTCAAACAAATTGAACTAAAGGTCCAATTTGCTCACGTTGAAAACTTAGATAGGATAATCGAACCAGAGGTTCGCCACAAAAATCCCCTAGGATCCAAATGTGCGGATCAGATGTCTTTCTCCAAACAAAGTCATTGAGAATCATAAAATGCGCGCCAGCAATTTTATGATCATCTAGAAATATGGTTACCCAAAACCATTAACAGAATCAGCGTCGTTTTCCGTTTTAACCAAACCAAGTTAAAACAAATAACTCGCGCCATAAAACGAACTACACGTCCTTTATCGCCGACCGACACAAAGGATCGTAAATGCTCTTCGGCAAGATCCTTTGTTGATTGTTCTTTTGTGTTTCCTCTTTTGATCCCAAATTTGGGAAAGACAAAGAAAGGAAAATCCTTTCTCTGCAGGGTAAGAAAAGTTTTCGTCCGATGAAAAAAACGGACATCGAGAGTTGGTTCAAGACGATTAACCGAGGCGGTTGGGGAGAGAGTTCGCGTACGCCGAGGTGTCGAGTTGAGTTGGAAATATTCCAAAGTTGTTTTTCCATTTCTCAATTAATTATTTTTTTTAAATTAATTCGATACATCTCCCTGGAGAATTGTGAAAAAGAGTTGATTTGCAATCATTGACCTGATTAAAATCAATAAAGTTCGGGTTACCTTGTTAGAACAAAAGAGAAAAGAATTGCCGACGTTACGGAAAGTCAGTGGTTTAAGTCGACTGTTTTATTTTCAAATGCATTTTGGTGAACGGAAAAACTTTAAGTGTAACAAAGGGAAATACGACGAGGGCCTCACATGATAATAAGGACCCACGCGACGTGTGCATCCAGAACAGTCCTGCCCCAGCAGGTAAGGTAAGGACCCAACACTAAGGACAAAATAACCCTATTACAGTGTTTAGATTTTAGGAATTGTATGTGTATGATAGACGCATTTTGGGAACATTTGGTTCGTTATCACGTAATTATTGGACATACAATGCATATGGAGATACGCGTTGTGATATTTGAATTTGCAGGGATTTCTGTGAATTTGATAATTGAACATTGGTGTCTAACATTGGATTGAATCTTAGTTTGGGGATATGGATGCATGATGTTGTAGGAAGATGTGTATGGGGATATTGGTAAACTGAAATATGTGTGGAGGACGGAAATGGTAGGGCACTCTAGAGCACTACAGCCTAGAATCGGCCTAGTGTGGTGTGTGCCGTTCTCCGGAGAATTGAATGGTGTGTCGCTATCGACGGTTCTGCACGAATCAAGCAAGGGACCATAACTGGAATGTCCCACTGAATTACTTTGGGCCATTTTCATTTCCGCAAATCTTTAAGGCTATTCCTGGATATGCGACGCATTGGATCAAGACGTTCGTTTAAACCCCATGGGTGGCGCGGGCCGTGGGCTAAAGCACTAAACCATAATTTTACTCCATGGATTGGATAATTACGGAATAGTTTTTCTGAAAGGAGCCAGCAAAAGCGACTAAACAACAGCAGAACCACGTAAATCTATAGAATCCTCTGAAAATTTCGGCGGCGTCGGTTTTTGTTATTGTTCTTGGAAATAAATTAGTCTCTTGTCTTCTCAACCACCAAGGTGGATTTCGATTGTTGTTATTTTTTTAGTCGAAATTTGATTTGAATCAAAATTTTACAGAGACAGTGGAAATTTGTTTATAAAAATAAACAAAACATCGGAAACAATTAAGTGCTGTTGGTTTAACTTCGTGTTCGTTGGGCGCGGTAAAAATCGCCAAAACATCGTACTTTCGAAAGATATGACGTGCATTGGTGTCACGGAAACTCGATGTGAAGTGATTATGCGGTTCTAGATGAGGTTATCAAAATCGGTTGTGCAACTAAAACAAGAAAGGGTGTACTGTTCGGATGCTGTCCAATAAGTTTAGTTGTCGAGAGGTTCTACCATGTTGCGCCTGGTACGTAGAGTACATGGAAATAAGAGGACTTGTGGGGATTCTCTATCTACTTGAAACCCCCCACAGACTAATATCACTTTAGGTTCGGGTAAGGGCAACTAACTAGCGAATTCAAATAAACACGCCTTGCCCGGATCTAGCTCAAAGTGACTACCTTTTTTCCTGTTACCGAATTTCGACAGTGATAAAAAATTGGTTACGATAGGAGATTGTGAAAACTGCTTTGTTGAGGTTTTCGCCAACAGGAACCAAGGCTTCTATGATAAGTCCATCCTAAGGTTACTTTTGAAACGACAGGAAATTATGCACAAAACGTTACATATCGGACCAAAATCAGATCTAATCTGAACGATGTTCAATTAAGTCTTAAAATAAGTATACACATAATGGATTTATAGTGTTTACGACGATAGTGGAGAACGTGTAATTCGAACCGACGCTAAAACGGTTAGAATCACTAAAAATTGAACCAAAGCCCCAACACATCAGTCCACTGCCGCGTGTTATTCTCAAGTACGCTCATTTGATGTGGAATTGCTGTGTTATCGATATGGTATACGGCTCTCATGCTTTGCTTATTCGAATTTCTTTCGGTGTTCTTCATTATTTGCTTGCATACTGTGTGTGTACCTGTTAGAAACGACACAGATATATTTTTCCCCAAGTTAATAATTATTTAACTCACCGCGTGGGATTACTGTGTTATTATTTAAGACCCACCGATTTCTGTCTAGTTAATAAATCGGAAATTTAAGAAAAGTGTTAAAAAAAAGATAGACAACTGCATCAAAAACGACTTCAACGAGAAGCGTACACAAATATCTATAACATCCCTCCTATCACTACGAGCTTCATGGAAGCTAACGATGTAATCAAATGTGTTAAGTTAACTTGTACAAATTTGGAAAGCAAACGGATAAATAATTCAAAAAGGACTTTATCGCAAAATTAATTCCGCATTGAGGAAAAACGAATTTCGGGTATGTACAGCCCAACACCGCTTAAGTACAACATATGTTGCAACGAACATATTGTGATCAGTGGTTCATCCGATCAACATACCATTATTCTTCTTCCCTTGTTTTAATTATTTTTCCGTAATACTCAAAATTCTTTACGAAACATTAGTGATAGCATCCCTTATTCGTTAGCTGTCTTGCTTCATTAATGTACAAGGTTTTTCCGACTTTGACCTAATTGTTCCCCATTCGATCAACACACACTCCGCTACCATTCTAATGGTCCTTCAGGTTGAACTGATTGCTGAAGTGTTTCAGTCGTTAGCCTTAATGTAAGTAGATGAAAAAAGGATACCTCGAGAATATGCTAAAAATATTCGCAACTAAATATCGCTTAAGTAATCACATTTGGGGTAGAATTCCATTAGTTATACGACAAGAAGGTAAGAAAATTATGTTAGATTTGTGATACAAACTTCGTAGAGTGTGCATCCAACTGGGTGAAGTATATTTACAAGAGAAGGAAAACCCTCTAGACACTGTCAGCCTGATTTGTGTAATAAAACCATTAACCGAAGAAGGTTTGTCATGGATTCGATTTAATTCAATTTACGACCCTGCCATAAGGGTGATGTAGCAAGGAAAGAGCATCCTGGAAGTGGGGAAAGGATTTGTCAAGAGCATACCCGATTTCAGTGTTAGTGGGTATGAGGATCTCATCAATTATGTTGATGTCTCTACCATTCATGCTAATACATACTGATTTTGCTGAGTATATTTTAGTACACGCAGGTTATTGAAACCTCAAATGTTTCTGAATATTGATAAGGCCAAAGTGAATTGTGACGTAATGGTCTTTGCCTTTAGTTTTCGTCAGGACATAAAAGCATTTATTGGTGTTTGGTGGAATATTCAAACACATTCTCGACTTGTTTTTAATTCGTGAGGGAAATAAAACTGCTTAGGGAAGAGGATTGTCGTGGTAAAAGAGTGAAATACAGTGTGTATATGCGTGCAATTCCCGGAGCCAAAAAGTAATTTCTTATTCATAAAGGTCCAAAGTTTGCGATGGCAATTATATCTAAAAGATATAATGTACGACGGATGTGTTTGAATTGCAGGCAATGCAATTTAAATATTTTATCCAGTAGCAAATGCCTATTGGTCAGAATTCCGGTTCTATTGGTTGGAAATTCGGTATCTTTGTAAAAGATCATGTTGATTACGGTATACTTTACATCTTGTTGCGAAATTATGAAGCGGACTTCAATAATAAAGTACCTCTAAAATGTCTTCATTTAATTTTTTAATTTTTTCAACATTTTTTATTATTATTATTATTTATTGGCATGTAGGAACCCGGAAGTTCATGACCTCAACGACTCGGCTTCGTCATCGTTCCATGTCCTCTGCACTCTCCTTCCACGCTTGACCAGCCGATCCGATCTCCTCAAGGTCAAACCTAACATTGTCCTCCCATCTCCTCGCGGCCGTTCTACCGGCCTCTTTCCCGTTGGTCTACAGTCAAGAATTCTATGCACGGTCCTATCGTTCCCCATTCGCGCCACGTGTCCGGCCCATCTTAATCTTCGCGACTTGATTACTTTCACTATTGTAGGTTTGCGATATAGCTGTTCCAATTCGTGGTTATGGAGTTTCCTCTATTGTCCTGCCACCTCGTCATATTTACCTCCAAAGATACCCCTTAAAACTTTATTCTCGAATACGCGGAATTTGTTTTCTTCCCGTTTTGTGAGAGCCCATGTTTCGCATCCATATAGAACAATCGGCATGATTATGGATCTATAGACACGGAGCTTTATGTTACGTGATAGCAGTCTGGATTTCAGCAGTTTACTGACTGCGTGCCAACTAGCGCTGCCGGAATGCAGTCTCTTATTAATTTCCTTCGACATTTCGTTACTGGCCGTCAGTATCGTTCCCAGATATTTAAATTCTTTAACTTTTTCAAATATCTTACCTCTGACGTTTATATGTGTTCTCTGAGGTCCAGCTGCTCCCGCCGTAATCATGTATTTTGTTTTGTCTTCATTTATTTCTAGGCCCACCTCTTCTCCGCTTGCATGATGATTTCACAGTTTTTACTAACAGTTTCTAGATTATCGCCCAGAACGGCGATGTCATCCGCATATGCGAGCACTTGTGTGACCCCGTTCAGGGATGATCCGACCATCTTGTCGTCTTGTGCCTTTCTGATGACATACTCGAGCACAAGGCTAAAAAGACACGGTGATAGACCATCTCCCTGCTTTAGTCCGTCCCGGATTTCAAATGGTTCTGAGAGGTGGGTTTCTATTCTTCCTCTTTTTATATCCGTTTTTTTCTTACATTCTAAATTATAGGCTAGACAAAAAATGCTTAATTATCTTATATTATAAACTACTGGTCCTACGCAAACGCTATAAGCTAAAGTTTATATGCCTGTTGTACATTTTGCCTTTCGACGACAGAACTTTGTTTTTTAATTATGTTTATTTTAACAACAAAGAAAAACTGAAAAAAAATGTGTGCCAATTTTTTTTAACTTAAAATTAACTATCTATATACATTTTTTTTATCACTTAAAATTAACTATATACATTTTTTTTCTTAATTGCCAAATTTTTTTTTTTAACTTAAAATTAACTTGCATCTATATACGTAATTTGTTTTTTCTTAATTGCTTAATAACCTAATTTAATATAACTTTAATCTTACTCTACCTTAATCCTAGAAAAGCGAAATCTATGTAAGCTGGTTGATGTTCGAGTTGCTTTACCGACTTTGATGCATAGGTATTTATTTGCCATTCAACCACAAAACTTCTGGTGCTGTTTAATAATGTCATCCCGGTCTCTACGGGAAATAGCTCCATTGAATCCCCAAAGCTCTTCTTCAGTGCGCGTGACTTCTCGATCGTAGCACAATCGCCCGTCTCCGGAAGATCTACCTACGTGATAAATCAGTGGAACTCCGGATTCATCCTGTATAAGATGTTCATATCAAATTCGTGGAACGCCTCTGGTTGCACAAAGCCATTGCGGCGCACCCTCTTAAAATACAAGGTATTTGTATAATGACTCCGAAAATTAGGCCATTAGGCGCAACTATGACTCTCGCAATATGTCCTCTGATTAATTTGATCATAAAATACTCCACCCTGTTTATGTAGGCTTCGTTATACAAGGTATCATTTTGATAATACCTTTTGTAGTCAGATTCCGGTGTTCGATATAATCTAAGACCAGTTCTAACACATTTCCTTTCGAGCAGGTAATATTTTCCATGATATTTGGACCTACATTGAACACACTGGGCACCCACATATAATCATGGGCTTGATTAGGGCCATATAGCGTATAACTTGTGGCAGTTCCGGCAAACCCCACACTTCGCTTTTCTTAAAAAACCCCCATAACTTACACCCAATCTCATAATTTCACTAATGCAATCGCATTAGCATCTTAAATGCTCCACGCATTAAAGAGACCAAGACATTATCCTAAAAGTCCCTGTAAAAGAAAACTTAACTTTCATGCATCCCTTCGCATAAAATTCCCCGTAAGATTTCTTGCTCAACTTATCAGGAATTGCAAACCAATTTGGCACCTTCGGTGCGAGGCAGATTCCCCTCGACGAATTCCTAATAACAAAGGATTTGGATTACACATTATGTAACCTTCACCAGGGACCATAAACATTGTGCTGTCTATTTTTCGGCTTTGCCATGTGTATGATAAATCTGTTAACGTACACATTGGCTGGCGACATACACCCAGGAAACCAAAACAAATATACGCATCTCACGTCTCTTGGCACCAATCAATCCACAGCATAAGCAAATGCAAATAGGAATTCAATACCCTACCCTTACCAGCGATGCCATAAACACCATTTCCCGGTAATCTAGCTAAAACCCATTAGCACATTTCCACATTGCATTGCCGTCTATTTATTTAGCCAGAATGCACATCTCAGACAAAGACCCAAACTTCCCTTGTCTTTTCATATTTCGAGATCTGCTTCTCATCAGCAGCGGCAAGAACAAACAGAAAACCAATTATCATCCAAGGAGATTCGGTTTGTTTGCTTTACCGAACTTTTTTTTGTTTGTTTTTAAACCACATTTATTTTCCTAATTCTTTTTACATGTATAATATTAGGGGTAAAAGTTAAACCCTTTTCTACAATCACAATCCTTAAATTAACTTACTGGCTCTATGCGAGCTCTCTAAATTACACATTACAACTTGATTTTTATATATGCCTTTCGGCGTACATCTTTTTTTTTTTGTTTCTTATATATATATATATATATATATATATATATATATATGAAATAAGTCATATATTAGAGCGACTCCTCGTTTACATCTATATGTATACATTATTATTACAATTTTTTTTTTTAATTATAACAAACAAAAACTTCAAAACAAAACGAATAAAACATAAAATAAAAAATAAAAAATAAAATAAAAATAAAAGTAATGGGGAAAGGAGGACGGGGGGAGGGGGGACAAGAGGAAGGAGAGCGTTGCTCTTGAGAGGCATACTATATCTGAGGAAGTGAAGTCCTCTCCTCGTTGAGAAGCCACCACCATTTGGGAGATGTTCGATCTTTGGCTGATTTATCTCTTTCACTGATCGCCGTGCTAAAACGCATGCGGTCTGGGGCATTGGGGATATCACTATCATGGAGAATTCGTTTGTCCCTGGCACCACGGAGAGCGTGGTAAATAATCGGGACTCCATGCACGTCTTGGATAAGGCCTTTTTGATCCAAGAAAGGGAACGCTTCTGGGGGAATAAACCCATTCTGGAGGGTATTCTCCAGATACATATCATTGGGATAGAATGCTCCCGCGATAAGATTATTGTCACTGCACATTGCCCTTGCCGTGTGACCACGAATCATTTTAATTATGAAATTGTCTATCCTATTTAACCCTGATTTGTTATACAGGATTTTGTTGGGATAGAATTTTTTGTATTGCGACTCTGGTGTTCTATAAAGTCCGAGGCAGGAACGCAAACACTGCCGTTCGAACACACACACACACTTCTCCATATAAAGTGGAGATATATTATACCATACTGGACAGCCATAAATCAAAACTGGTCGGATGAATGCCGAGTACGAAATTATTTTGACTCTGGGGTCAAGAAGACTACTCCGGAATAGACTTCTTGTCATAGAATATGCGCTTTTAGCTGCGGAGAGGGACGCTGCTACGTGCTTGTCAAAATATAAATACTGGTCTAGTCAGATACCAAGGTATCTAACTACAGTTTTCACTTGCAGTGGAAGGTTATTGTTACTTACAATAGAATAGTGTTTCCAGTTGTATTTTGTATCCCTCGAGGCCCTGTATATGGGCGTTCTGAAAAGGATAGTCTCGGTTTTCTGGAAATTAATCTTTAATTTCCAGTCGTCGCAAAATTGTTTTATTTTGGTGAAGTCATCTTGAAGGTGCCTATTGATGACGTCTATTTTTCCTCCTGTTCTGTACACCACTATGTCATCGACGTACGCAATGGCGTTTTCGAGAGAACTCACTAGATCACTAGTGTAAATATTGAATAGAATGGGAGAATTCACAGCTCCCTGCTGTAAGCCATTTTTAAATTGGAAGGTCTTGTTGGAGAGTATGTCCCCGCATTTCACCACAAAATGTTTGTCCATTATCATATCATAAATAATGTATAGCAGATATTGTGGCATACCCAGGTTTGTTAACTTATAGACAAGTCCTTCTAACCATACAGCCCTTTCAAAGTCAACAAAGCAGGCGCCTGTACATTGTCGCTTTGCCTTGTTCCACTGTATATGAGTATCGGAAACAAGTTTCGTCCCTGCATGAACTGTATCATGTCGCGCTCGAAAGCCAAACTGGTTGTTGGGGATGATATCGTTTTCATCACACCAACCTATCAGTGCTTTGTTTATAATTTTTTCGAATACCTTGCTGATGTTTGGAAGCAAACAAATCGAGCGGAGATTGGCTGGATTGCTCTTATCCTTACCCTTTTTGGGGATAGGGTGGACTACTGCAGTCTTCCAATGGGTTGGATAGTGTGCATTGTTTAGAGCGTTGTTAAACAAAGTAGTGTATATGTTCACTGCTTCGCGAGGCAAGTGCCTTAGAACCACATTTGGAATGCTATCTATTCCAGATGATTTCTTATTTTTTATTGAGCTAAGTATGTTTCTAAGTTCATCCTTGCGCACAAACATATCTGTATATTCATTTCTGACGGGAGAATCCGCCCTATTATTTTCGCCGAATGTGATGAAACTATGGTTTTCGGATCGCCAGTTGTGAAGTTGATTGCGCAGCGAGCAATGTCTTTGACGGGCATTGCTTTCAATTTCAGTGTTAGCATGAACTAATTCGTTAACTCTGTACACTGCTTCGAAACAGGCTCCAATTAAATTCGCTTTCTTTTGCGGATCTTCGACTACTATTACTTCATCATTGGAGTTGATGTACTCTACTGTGAGTCCTGCGTTCAGCATTATCTGACAATTCTCGGGAGTCCGTGGAATTCGGAGACAGGGAATGTCATTGTGAACTTTTCTTCGACATATTTTCTTGATTTGTGAAAACATGTTCGGTCCGTTTGCTTGAACAGCTCGAATTCTGTTGCTCCACTCCTCATTTATTACTGCTCGGTAATTATCCCGGATCAGTTTTTGAAGATTTTTAATCAAGGACTTGATAGTTTTGATTTCATTGCTATTTGGGTCACTGAACTGCCTATAGCACAATTTCAGCTTTGAGAGCAGGGTGCGCTTTTGCCTATACAAAGCATCGATAGTTGCATTTCTGTATCGGTGGGTATAGCCATCCATATGACCTACTTTGGGGATGGAACGATTCATTGTGTTAGTAACAATATCGTTCAAAGTTAGGAGGTAATGATCGATTTCATCATTACGAAGGTTTCTATTAGTCGGTGGGTCTATGCCAATGTTGCGCATTTCTCTTTTTACTATGCGGTCGAAACGCGACCAATGTGCTTTTCGGAAATCGAAAGAGTGTACCTGGTCGTACTGCTCAAGTAGATGGTGCTCGTTTGGCACATGTATTACGGCTCCAAGTCCGTAATGATCGCTATCGTACTCAATTGTGCGAAGACAATTTCGAGTAGTTACCTCGGTATCTGGTAACTGAATTCGATCATCTGTCATAAGTAAATCCAGGAAGGAGTTACCTCTTGGATAAGACGGTGTACTTGTAGCATACAATTCTAGTTTATGCTCGATCGCATTTGTTTGCCACCAATCAAACAAGGCATTGCCTCTGGTGTTCGAGGTCAGATTGCCCCAGGCACTGTGCTTGGCGTTAAAATCACCTGCCATTAAAAAGTAATTGTTTTCCGAATCTAACTTGAGACTTCGGAAAAGCGTATCGATTTCACAGATAAATTGGGTACCTTGAACGGATTCAGGAGCGTAAGCAGCGACTATATATAGATGCATTTGACTTTTTAGCGGAATGTCTATAATGCATGCCTCTAGCACCTGGAATTTGTGTACTTCCGTGCTGTAAACGACCTTATGGTGAAGACCTTTCTTAACTAAGATCGCGACCCCACCCCCTCAAGTAGAGTGTGGTCGATCTCGTCTAATTATGTTATAATTTTTGTAGCCCATTTTGTGCCTTTGGTTTAGCTTAGTTTCGCTAGCCAAGAGCACATCTGGGCATTCAGATTGGAGCAGATTGCCTAAAGTATCCCTTCTTTCGATGTGGATTAGTGAATTTACATTCACAGCTATAATTTTTAGGTTAAGTTCAGACGGAGGGTTGAAGAGTTTGATGTGGAGAGTTATTTGAGAACAGAGTTGAATAGAGAGTATCTATTCGTGCTCTTTGTTCAGTCAGTGTTCTTTGAAATTCGGCAAATTGTCCTTGCATGGTTAATAACATTGTTATTATTTCTGAATGTGCCTCTGGTGCAGGCATTTTCCCATTACTATATGTATGTTCCATGGATGCTGGTTGCTTAGGAGCACCGGCCATTTGTGCATATGACACACAAGGAGCCACGAAATTGTTGTAAGAACGAGTTTTTATTTTTTTTCTCTTCTTCAACTTGTTCCTTTTTGGATTCCAATTTTAATTTATTTTGTTGATATTTAGGACATCCTCTAAAATTAGCAGTGTGACCTGTATTTTTACAGAGGACATATCTGAAAACTGTTCCTTGCCCAAGGGGCATTCACCAATGATATGGTCAGAGAGGCACTTTACGCACCTGAATTGCATGTGGCAGTTTGATGCCGCTTGCCCGAAGCGTTTACAACGCATGCACTGCAATATGCGATCGATTTTTCTTATTTTTTCCGAACTTATTTTTTGGTGGTTGAGGTGTTTGATGTATCGGAGAGCATCAACTTTACTGTTGGCTCTCATTGATACAATAAAGAAAGGCAATTTGCAATTGCATTTTCTGGAGTTGGCGGTAGAGACGGGTTTCACACCTGTAAATTTTAAATTGTCGGTTTCGACATTTTTTAATTCCTCGAATACCTCCCCAGAGGAAAAACATTGGTCAACTCCTTTCAGGAGTTATTAATTTTTTTCGTTTTGAAATTTTTGCAAGTTAACTCACCTAATTTTATAACGTCGTTTGTTTCCATGGACGTAAGTATTATAGGCGGCGCCTTTTCCTTTTTGTTGGTTACGATGTGCTGGTTCTTTTGCTGCTTCTGCATCTCCTTTGTTTGCTGCCTTTTGTTTGCTTCCTGGTGTTGTTCCTGATTTTTCCGTTGTGCTGTTGTATTTTCTTGGCTTTGTTGTTGCTACACCAGGTCTTTTAATTTGAGGATTGCTTCTCTTTGTTTATTGAGTTCCTCTTTTTTTGTGTCGATACCCGCAAGGAGTTTTTCTAGTTCCGCCGGGTCTGTTGCAGTACCTGTGATATTCTTGTCTTCATCAGCAGGTAATTCGATTTCATTTGGGTCAAGGTCAACCAATTCGTTGAATTGGCTGCCTGCTCCAGTGTATTCGTTTTTCTTTCCTTTTGCATTTCTTCGCCGTCTGTATTTGGCTGGTGGCGCTTTGTTATAATACTCGGCTGTCGCTCGAGTCGGCTCCGTGTCATCGTTTTCAGGTCTGCCTGGCCCCTTTTCATGAAAGGTGACGAGCTCTTTAGCACTTTGTTTGTGTCCACAATTTTTTTTTTTTTAAACAACTGCTCTCAGTGGCGGCCACACTGTGTGTTCCACACTTTCACACTTGCACTCGCGCGACGAATTTTTTTTTCTTTTCTTTTGCTTTCTCCTGTTGCTAGATATACGTCTTTACTCTTTGACGTGCCGGTGACTCTTTGACATTGCCAACGGTGGTATATACTTGAGTACGATATTTGGTACTACATCTATTCCCACTGACTTTTTGTTTCTCAAAGGGGCGAAGAAACCCTGGACCTCGTCCTTCGTTATTAATAGGCTATTAGCCCTGTTACTGGCGTTAATAGCATTTGCCAAATTATCGTCATTGAATTCGGTAAAACTGAGATTCTCTGATTGCCAATTTTAAATTTCATTTCGAAGGTGCAAGTGATTCACTAGAACTCTGTTCTCCAAGTCGTAGTCTCTGTGTATGCTTTCATTTACCTTGTACATTTTATGGAACGCAGCTCCCGCAGTGTTCGCCATTTATAAGGGATCTCCTCCCACGAAGAACCCCTCACTGAGGATACCGTTCTTTGTATCTATACTATGTTGATTGACATTTGCTTGTTTTCGTCATTTCGTGGTAAGTGGAGACACTGAATCTCATTTTGATTATTTCTCCTGAATATCTTATTTGTGGGAACAGATTCGGGTTATTAGTTTTTATAGCCCGAATTCTGTTGTTCCAATACAAATTTGTTGCTAATCTATAGTTAGCTTTAAGTAATTGTTGGAGGTTTTTTAATCGTGTTTTTAGTGATATTATCTCCTGGTCATGCCTGTCAGTAAACTGTCTGTATAATTGTTTTACTTTTGTTAGCGGTTTGCCTTTTTTTCTGTGAAGTGCCTTTATTGTTGTGTTCATATACAAGTTCATATAGTCAGTATCTGTTGTTTAAGCAATTGTTTTTTCCTTTATGCGTTTTACAGTTTCGTTCATTTGTTGAATATATTTGTCGATTTCGTCATCAGTCAGGTTTCTATTTGTTGGTAGATTAATATCGTTTGAACGTAATTCTTTTGTTTATGATCAGGTGAACCGTGGCTATCGCATTTCCCCGTAGTTGTAGAGTTGTGGGATAACGAATTCCTCCAATTCTGCCAGTTCGTTCGAAAACTTTATTGCGGCCGTGAATGCACAATGGTCACTGTCATATTCAAGTGTCCGTAAAGAATTCTTATTATGTCTGTTGGTGTTTAAGGGGGCATTCTACTGTCGAGGGCCAAATTTGAATGTTTTTTAGAATTGTGTTTAAAAAAAACGAAAAATATTTTAACTATCGGATTTTTGCTCAATATTTATTTATGACATAATAAAATAAAAAAAAAATTTAAACAAAAATGTCGAAAATTTCCAAATTTCCCAGGGTGGGGAAGTGGGGAATTGAAACAAAAGCGTGCATCCTGATTGACATGAATTTTACTCTTCTAATTATCTGAAAAAAAAAACAAAAATGGATTCTTAATGAGTGAAGGTGTTGTAACTTCTGTTTAAAAAAAAAATTTGATTTCACTCATTATTTTTTTCCGGTTATTTTATTTTTTAAAAATTGTAAAAAAAAATTTTTTTTACAACCTTGGCAGGGATTTTATTAAGAAGGAGTGTACCAAATTTTCAATTTCAAGTCAATCGGTTCAATAGAACTTAAGATATCGTGTCACTAGACTTTAAAAGACTGGTTTCGATAAAAACGCGTTTAAAAATGTCAGGGTAAGCAGGCTTCAAGTGACAAAATACAACGGGCCTTCTTCTTTTTCAAAAAGCAAATTCTCCAAACTTCTCTCTGATAGTCGTGCTGTTCTAACTTCCTTCGAAGCAGCAGATACTGGTACTTCAGGTAGTTGGAGAGTATTATTATACGAGGGTTGCCTTTTATATTTCGGGATTAGAAAACAAAAACAAATATTGATCATCTAAAATCACTGTTGTTTTTCAAAATATTCCCCATGAAGATCTTGTTTTTCAAAATATTCCCCATGAAGATCTATACACTTTTGCATAAAAATTAAAAAGTAAATTCGATGGTTACCAGACATCGCTTACATTAAACTCTCATACCTCATCTGATCCTGTTACTATTGACAATCTCTCCGCCACTCATTTCAAACAGTCATTCACTAATAACCCCTTTCTTCCTGACCCGTCATACTTCGACTACTTATCTAATTTTTGCTTCACCCCCATTTGCTATTCCTTTGATCCACCCCTGACTGAATCCCAACTCAAAAAGACGAGTTCTCATCGGGCGCTGATGGTATCCCCGCAAATTTCCTCAAGAAATCCACATCCATTCTCTCTGCTCTCCTCTCGATCATCTTCAACCTTTCCCCCTCTCAAGGTGAATTCCCGCACATTTGAAAGTTTAGTGGGGCTACCGCCCCATTTATTGGCTTAATTCAAACGACATAATTACAAACATTAAAGTATATATAAGTTACAAACTAGAAAACTTAAGAACTATCTTAACTAGGCTTAACCTTAGGTAACGAGGACAAATTAAGAAGGCGGGAGTAGGGAGGTGGGGGCAGGTTATAGTAAAGTGTAGAAGCGTCGCTTACGATCGGTGGTGAGAATCTGTAGTGAGGTCGACATGCTTATAGCGTTTGGGATGATAGTGAAGAACGTGCGATTCGAACTGACGCTATGATAGTTAGAATCACCAAAAATTTAACGAAAGCGAATCCCATCAGGCCACCGCCGTGTGTACGAATTCGATTTCTAAACTCAAGTACATTCGACTGATGTGGAGTTGATATGTTATCACTATGGTATATGGATCTGATGACTTCGCACTTTCATGCTGTGCATGAGCAAGCGGACCGTGGATACGATAATTCCATAAGGGGATCATTAGCTGGCATGGTTGCAGCTGGTGCCATTATCTCGACATAGCGATTTTGTTGCTTACACGATCAGCGACTGCGTAAAGCATTTATGCTGATCGTGCACATATTGGCGGCATCTCCACGTAGTCGAATCCTCGATGGTAATTTTCCATTCATTAGAACCCGGATTCCTTTGGCGGTCAGCCGTATGCCTTAATGTATTTGTCAGTCGGATGATGTAGTTTTTAAATGGTTAATAGGAAGATGATTAGTGGTGTTCAAGGGAACCGCCACGAATTATCCGCCCTCAGCTTCGAACCTGGACTGCTGAAATGGATTTCTTCCTATCTAAAGGATAGACTTTATTCCAATTGGTTCAGATCGTTGATACGCACCCTCTTCCTTGGTGCCCCTGGGTCCGTCAAGGAATCTACCTGAACCGTCTCCTATGTGTTAGTAATGACATTTGATAAGGGCATTAAGTATTCCTGTTTATCCTTATACGCTGATGACACCAAGATATATAAGATCATCAAGTCACCACTTGATTCTGCACCGCTGCAATCAGACCATAACAACTTCTCGACTTGGTGTGGTAAAAACTTTGTACTTTACATTGCCAATAACCTTTTCTCGTAAGCGTATCAACTCGTCCCCGCACCCATTTTCCCTTCATAACAAACCCCACCATTGACCAATCTATTTGAGACCTTGGTATCCTTTGCGACAGGGAGCTTAACTTCCTCTCACATATAGACGAGACGTTCCTGAAACTGAACTCTTATTGAAAAACAACAATTAATGAATACAAAAATAACTTAGACCGCTCGAAAAGTGTATACGAAGTTGATAAAAACATTTTGTTCTAAAAATAAAATACGTTTAATATTTAATTTAAATAACTATATTGTATTTGGTCTTTTTAAGTAAATGCGTTTTTAAACAAAATAAAAATAAATTGACATATCATTTTAATTTAATCCTGTTAATACAAATATGTACTATCTTTTGTAACGAAAAGACACAACAATCGATTATAGGGAGTTCTCATTTTTCCATTCCTTCCTTATATTTTACCAGATATTGTTCTTTATAGATTCCCCTATTCCTTTATAATTGGTTTTCTCTGTTCGCATTTATAAATCACGCCAAATCAATTATGCGCCACGGACCCTTCTCTCATTATTAATTTTTTTCTAATTCTTAATTCTTGTGCACCGTGTTTGTTAATGACAAACATAAACTGGAAATGTATACAACTTGAAAAAACCTCTCTGTCCCACGCAATGAATTGTAGTTAATGAAATAAATTCGGTGATTGAATTTACTGCGCTTCAAAACGTTTGAAAGAAATCAACCTAATTTGCGCCTCCAAGGTCCACTGTAGAGGTAATCATTTTAATTTACCCATTTCAAACCCCAGGGTAATTGGATGTCTGAAAAATACATGTCTTGACTTTGCTGCTGCTGGTTTCCTTAAAATTTGTGGACTGTTTTAAAGGCGCTTTAATTTTTCGCTCAAGCACTCGATATCTCCGTTTGCGCCGTGTTAATGAAACCACCAAGACTTCCCTCCAGAATGTTTTCTGCTCTTAGGACAAAATATATTTGCGCCTGTCGAAGCATTGAAGTGAAATACCAAACGATACAGATTTCAGGACGTGTAGTAAGTCTCACTGGTATTTCCTCCTTGGGAGGAATTTGATAATTGAATCAAACAGTCCGTGAAGGATATTGCTGTCGAGGACGTATAATATTTGTCATTTGGCTTTGTTTTTTACGGTTCGGCACATTAGCTTCATTTCGAGATTGCTATTTATATCCGGGCGGAGTTAAAAACAATCATTAAAAAAAAAGAAATCGGATCGAGTCACCATCATTGGTATTTCGCCTTTGTGCTGGACTACTGGAAAACAATTTTACTGCTTCAACTATTATGCTCTTAATTGTAATTGTACTGCTGCGTAATTTATAGAAAAGCTGTTAGGTGTTTGGTGCTATGAAAAACGTATCATGCATTATGAACTACTACAACCTGACTAAAAGATTATTTCAAATTAATACTGATATCAATTAATGCGATTGAACCGGAAACTGGAAAAGGAAGGGCCAAAATTGACCAAAAGTAATAGTGTTGTATTATTATTATGACTTGCTAAGACGACCCAAATAGAAGGATGTTTGTTAAGAAGTTTTCATCGATCTACCATTTAAGCTTGACCGCGCCACCAAATTATCATTTGTTTCTTTCTTTCCAATAATCTCTTACAGACGTACAATTGCTTTCAAAAGACGTCTGTGAACAGAGCTTACTTTGGCATTTCAAAGATAAACGCCAGAAATTCTACAATGAAGGAATAACAAATATAATCGGAAAATGGCAACGAAGGTGGTCGAAATAAGTAGGCGATAGATGTCTAAATACAACTGTTTCCGCATTAAAAAATATACGTCGAATTGTTATTGAAAACGCACAATATCTTTTCTTCATCATTGCATTCGATTGCTGATGGCTAGCTTTCACCAACTATAAGTTTATACCATATTTGGTATACAGTTATAATTTGTATTATACAAATCAATTAAGCACTTGTTTTCCTAAAAACACCCAGAAACTTTCTTTGTCGATTTATAGATAGTACTTAGCTTAGTGCTCTCTAACACTTAATTACACTCTGGCACTTCTTATAATAGTCTTTCAACATTTACAATAGTAAGAAATCAAAAGACAAGCATGCTCCTCTGAAGAGATATGAAGATGGCATCTTTAAACCTTTTGTCGACAGGAGGTATTTTATTTAGGGGGAATTGTACTCTGTGTGCGATGTTCCTTTAAGGATGGATCTGAAATGAAGTGTACTCGAAATTAAGCTATTGCCCTGAGTATTAGACAGACATTCATGCTCCCCAATGTGTGTAGCTCCGATGTTGAGACAAATTTAATTAACAGTACAAATATAATAGCAGATGGTTCTCGGTCGTTTTACGTTGTCAGAACGGGAGATTTCATTTTAGAAATCTCTAGTTCTGGTATTGAACTGCGGCGAAATAGTTAGATCGTAAGAGGACACTGAGCAGAGGAATTTAATTACATATTGTAACTGCGGGCGGGCTTGGTCGATGAGAGATGCAAGCCCGTGTCGTCGAGTTCTATGGTTAATTAAGAGTATTATTTACCATTGCTTAATTGTGATGCTTTGTGATGTTTGACTTTAATTAATTTAGCTTTTATCTGGTGGTGGTGTAGTGTTTGTTCTGTATTGAGGAAGCATCCTAAAAACTTGATTTAATAAGCTATCTTGTGTCACATAAAACGCGATAGACATGCTGGAAATTGAAAACATTGACCTTGAATCCCATTATTGGATTTTCTTGGATTTTTTCTCATAGCATTATAGTCTCTATTGTTTTGTAGATAAGACATTTATAATAAATGTCAATAAACAACAAAATAAATAAGAATCAAATAAATAAATGATATGCCATATATACATTATGTAAGAAGTAACAAATTGATTAAATATACCATAAGCAGCTATAAGCTATAAGACTGATTATACTACAAGCAGCTCTAAAAATATTGGTTTGAGCCATATACAGTGGTGTGAAAAATTATGGACTCATAACGTAACGTAAATTTTCAGTTTTCTTGGAAAGAGTAATAAACTTTTATGACTAGTTTTATGACAAAATATTGTCAACCGACACCAATTCAGGGAAAACCCTTTAATGGCTTAATTTCTTTTTTCCCAGGAATGATAATTAATCGGCTCCTCGATAGTATAGTGGTTAGTATACCCGACTGTCACCCGGGAGACCGGGGTTCGATTCCCCGTCGGGGAGCCCCTGGCGCAAGACTAATGACCTTGCCCAGACAAAATAAATCATTATGGAAAATTTAACAAGCCTCAGGACTTGCTAAATAAGGCCAAGACCGGTTCCCGGTTGTAGTGCCGATGATGATGATGATGATGATAATTAATTTAATTTATTGAAAAAAAAACCAAATATCGGCTGTGAAAAAGTATAAACTCAGGCCTTTTTTACGATCTCAGGGTTAGTTGTACCGCATAACTTGGTATAACAAACTTTTTAAAAAACACTGCAGAAATTCTAGAGTGATAATAAGTGCGGAACAATGAACTGTCATTGAAAAACAAAGAATAGTGGATTCACATAATACTGGGATCACGCAAAGACAAAGCTGCGCTGTCTCCTTCCATACATCCTGCCACAAAGGACTTTTCGGGCAGGCTCCTCTTCGCTGATTCGAGCTAGGTAGATTGCGTACAACTCATGGTTGTGGCATCTCCGGAATCGTCCTCCCTCACATACGGGGCCAACAATTCTCCTTAAGATCTTCCTCTTGAATGCGGCTAAGAGTTCAGAATGCCTTTTATTGGGCCCCAAATCTCGGATCCATACATGAGTACTGGTAAGACCATGGTCTTGTACAGTAGTAGCTCCGATGTTCTGGATAAATTTCGGGATTTAAAGAGCCTTGATATACCATAGTAGGCTTTGTTGGATTTAATCAGCCGTTCGCGTATTTCTTCTTCCATATTGTTATCGGCTGATACTATTGACCCAAGATAGTTAAAGGATTGGACTACTTCAAATTCGTGCTCCACTACCCTGATAGTTTGACCAACGTTAGGTCTTCTCTTCACAGAAGTTGCCACCATGTACTTAGTTTTCCCCTCATTAATGTGGAGTCCCAGTTTTCGTGCCTCCTGCTCGATCTGGGCGAAGGAGTTTTGTACAGCCGATTCGGTTCTACCGATGATGTCGATGCCTTCTGCGTAGGCAAGTATCTGGCTGGACTTGGTGACAATAGTCCCTCTTGTTGTATCGCCAGAGTCACGGATTGCTTTCTCCAACGCCAGGTTGAAAAGGAGGCAGACCAGACCGTCCCCTTGTCGGAGCCCATTAAAGATGTTTATTAGTTTGGACAGCTATCCCGCTATTTTTACTTGACTAGTTACGTTGGTCATGGTCAACCTACAAAGTCGTATCAATTTGTTTGGAATACCGAACTCTCTCATGGTATTATATAGTTCTACCATGGCTATTCTGTTATAGGCGGCCTTAAAGTCTATAAATACATGATATAATGGAATATTGAATTTCAGACATTTTCCAATGGCCTGGCTAAGGGGTAATATCTGATCAATCGATGAAGTCACACTAATATTGACCAACGATGACTTTGGGGTATGGGGTTGTCCGTTCTTGTAGGATACAGAAGAGTATCTTATAGGCGGAACTCAGCAATTTGATACCCCTATAGTTGCTGCACAGTGTGATATCTCCCTTCTTATATATGGGACAAATTATTCCGCGACGCCAATCTTCCGGCATCTCCTCTTTCTTCCATACGTGCACCACGATCTCATGAATTGCGTGATGTAACGCTGTCCCTCCTTGTTTGATCAGCTCAGCTGGTATGCCATCAGCTCCGGGGACTTTATTTGATTTGGGCTGTCTTATGGCTTTTGCTGTTTCCTCAATGCTCGGCAGCATTTGGTCTTGATCTTGCATTGGTGAAGCCTCCAATTCTCGTGTGAGCTGACCATTTAGCAACTCATTGAAGTGCACTTCCCATCGCTCCAGAATTCGTTCAGGATCGATGATCAGATTACCCTCTTTATTCTTGCAGTAAGTGCAGTGTGGTGCCTAACGCGTCATACTGCGGATTGTAAGGTAGAACTTCCGGCAGTACAAATGACAGTATTCTTAAGGATTGTCCATTTCTCTTCTACGCCCGGCATTCTGGCCCCAGGACTTATTCCCCCTTCATAGAGCTCTTCGAGGGCGAGTCTCAGCGCATGACCAAATGTGTTACCGGCGCTCTCATTGCGTAAGGCAGCCGTGTTGATCCGAACCTGATCCGCGGATGCAACACGTCTCCGTAAGGTAATCCGCGCTCGGAAAACTATACCAACAAGATAGTGATCCGAGTCGATGTTGGCACCTCGGTACGTTCGTACCGTCATCAGGCTGGAGGAGTGGCGGCGATCTATCAACACGTGGTCAATTTGGTTGCGAGTGGCTCCATCAGGTGACACCCAGGTGGATTTATTGATGTCTGTACGCAGAAACCTGGTAGCTGCAAGAACCAAGTTTTTTGATGCTGCCAGTTCGATGACTCGTAGTCCATTGTCATTAGTATTCTCATGCAAACTATGTAGTAGTGCCAGAAAACCGACTCCCGACCCATTTTCGCATTCAAATCACCAAGAACGATTTTCAATCGTATCTTGGGCAGGTATTGAGGACCCGTTCGACGTTCTTGAGTTCTTAAACTTGCCTCGTACGCGACGAGTGCGTAGCCTTTCGTTTATTGCATTAAAGCCGATGATGGTAGGCTTCACTTTTTGGCTGACTTGAAACCCTTGTGGGGAAGAAGTTTATGTGTGCCTGCGTACGGCGCGGGGTTCTCTTCCTTCCTCCATCATAAGTTTGCTTAACTGTCTCTGTCGCCAATATGGCTGTTATTTTCTCTATATTGTCTCTGAAAGTCTTCCAATCGAATCAATTACGGAAACACCGCTGGTTCTTCTTTATTTATTACTTTCCTGATTTATTTAAAGCCTCCAGTACAATACCAACTAAACTAAACAATACTTCTTTCTTTTGTCTTACAAAAATAATTTGACTCCAAATATCAAAAAGTTTCACTATAAATGATTGGGGGTGCACTGTGTTTACTTTAACTTAAATAGTTTTAAATGGCAAGGTAACTTTACTAATTTTCCCGGACGCTCGCCCACCGACAGATGTTGAGTTCGGACTCGACTCAATTTGCGTGCCGTTCTATGTGGAGGGCACGACGTGCCTCCACGGAATCTGTTTAAAGATTCAAGAATAACTTAGAAACAAACGAATACTAGATTTCATTCATCGTTTTAGTGACCAATAGGGGATGATTCTCCACACATTGGTCGCGGTAAAGGGCGCGGAACACACACACGATGACCCTTTTTGGTCGCTCGTGATGTGTGTCCCTGTGTCTGCTAACCGAGGATCATTCGATTCCCTAGGGGAAAATCAAACACAGAGAATACCAACCGAAAGGGTTGCAGCTGTGCAATACTTGGTGCAAGGGAATATTTGATATTTATACGATCGGCGATTGTGTGCCGCATTTACGCCGATCGTACATCCTGCGTTTGGTAATTTGTGCAGCATTTCGGCTGGTGCTATCCTGATTTAGCCTTTTTGAGTGGCCAGGTATGATTTATTAATTTGCTAGTCGATCGGTTTAGTAACCGACATGCTCGCACCGAAAAGGAAAAGAAAGAATATCTCCCGCATGTGTGTGGTGGCATCCGACAGGAGATATGGGCGCCGAAAATGATTTAAGTTTACATCGGTTGCTTAGTGATGCGACCGAAATGCTTTTTCGGATCATGGTGCGTTTGGTGTGATTAAGCCTTAGTGGAAAATGGCTGTTTGGTGCAATGCTTTTTGCCTTAGCGCAGAACTACGGCTTAGGTGGTTAGGAGACGTTTTAGGTGGATGACAAAAAGGTAAGTAAATGCTTCCCAGGGTTTTAGTGCTCCAGAAACCAGTCTCCTCATAAATCATGGAAAGGTAAGTAGTGGCGTTCAATGAAACTGACACGACACTTGTTTTTCAGGGTTTCTGGTTGTTCTAGGGGGAAGTTTTTATGTCGGTCCTGGAAAAGGCAAGCTGTGGCGTTAGTGGAAACGCCACAGCCTAGCCCGAGCACATGGTGTTTTGCATAGCAGCTGTAATAAATGTTATAGTCGTTTCTTTGAATATCACCACTCCCCATCCATCTTATTTTTTGTAATGTTGTTATGTTACCCTTATATTCGGACAGGGCATCGACTACCTGCTGTGCAGCTCGAGCCCTGTATAGTGAGCGGACGTTCCATGAAAAAATTCTCATATCGTTTAGCCATTTTCGTCGTCGTGTATCCGGTCCTTATGCGAGGCTTGATAAATTTGCCATAATACTTTGTTTTCTGTAAATAGCAACGCTATTTCGAAGGGTCATACGCTGAGATGCGCATTTGTTTCGTTCAACCAATGCTACATGGGAACGTCTGCTGTTTACATAATCGCCCACAATCGTGCCGTTGCAGGCAATCGATTTTTCTGTGACGATAAGCCAACCGAAGATTTGTTCGCCTATGGCAAAGGCTAGGATGGCTATTGTTTGGTTAAGAAAACTGTGACACGATCATTGGTATGATTGTTTAAATAGCAATCATGATCGTGTCCGATTCAATGGATGGTAGTTTTCGGAAAACTGTATCATGGGACATGATCATTAGGATGATTATTTGAACAACGATCGCGGCCATGTCCTATTCGATGATCGGATGTCGCTTGGGCGGTCAATGCTCGGAAAAATCGGCGGCAGCTGTGTCAACAAGTACGTTGCCCTACGTGTCTCCTTGGACCAACGGATTGTTGGAACAAGAACACGTTGAAAGATTGGCCTGTGTTTACTCATCAAGATTGTTGACGAGCTGGGCCGATTGGGTTGGTATGGTTCATATAATATGAACGAAATGATTTGATGATGTGCATGTTTGCTGGAGTTTTACTTTAAGGTGAAAGCTAATGAAAGGCAGCTTGCGCTGCTCGATTGCAGGTAAGTAAAGTGGCTTATGGAGCGAGGGAAAGGCAGATTGATTTAGGGAAGTGGGTGGTTCTTAGGGAAGGCTTTAAAGAACCCCCACAATATATATACTATATATATGGGTAGAAGTATGCCATAGAAAAATATATCTTACTGCGATGAAAAAACGCTCTAAAATGCTCAGAGGAATACAGTGCCATATCCAAGGTGCATGACGCACCCTTGGCTCTTTAAGACGAGTCCCATTTCTTGTAGATCCGTGGTATTGTGGCGGTGCCGCCAAACCCCACGGTTCACTTACCTAAAACCCCCATAACTTCCATCCAATATCCCAACGTCATTAATGCAAAACCTACCTTTTATGCGATATCCTAACTTCACTAATGCAAAACTTACCTTTTATGCATTCTCTTCGCATATAATTTCCCGTAAGATTCCTTTCCTTACCTTATCAGGCAAAATCCCCATTATTACAACCCAATCCACATCAGTTTCCGCTAATGAAAGCAGCATTAGTACCTGTAAATGCTGCACGCAATAAGCTTACCGAATTTATTTATTTTCAAGCTTCTGCAAAAGAATTCTTACCTGCAACGCATTTAAAATCCCCTATAAGAGTTCTTTCTTATCTTATGCTAAATTCCCTGTAATGAAACTCATCGGTTCGTATATCATACGACCGCATATCAGCGAATCTTACCATGAGTTTGTGGCGTCTCTAACAGATACACACAATTCACAAGCAAAATAGTGAAGAACACTGAACGAAAATCGAATAAGAAAATACATCACAGCCGTATACCATAGCGATAGCATAACAATTCACATCAGTGGAGTATAGTCGAGTTTGAAAATCGGATTCTAAAATCGGCCAGTAGCCTGATGGGTAACGCTTGGGTTCAATTTTTGGTGATTCAAACTGTCATAGCAGTTCACCCGGAGCTTTCGACTGCGTTTGACGTGTTCATCTCGGTCGCGAGTTCTCATTACAATCATTCCCAAACGCGATAGATCGCCTGATAGCGGGGACAATTGCTTGTCCTCGGATAAAAAACTTCGTTCCACTATGTATCCAACAAGTGGGCTTGGTAAAAACCCCTACTTTAATAAATTCACTCCCCTACAATGTCATCCAGATACAGATAATTCTGAAATGGACGAAACTAATTTGCCAATAATCAGAAAAGTGTATGTGCCACCAATCAAAGTGCTGCAAAAATCACCAGAATATGTGCATCATCATCATCATCGGCACTACAACCGGGAACCGGTCTTGGCCTTATTTAGCAAGTCCTGAGGCTTGTTAAATTTTCCATAATGATTTATTTTTTCTGGGCAAGGTCATTAGTCTTGCGCCAGTAGCTAAACGTTATCCTCACTCCTAAAACGAAGTGAGTTCCATAACGCAACATTAGGGTGATCCCACTCCTAAAAGGGAGTGAGCACCATAATACAACGTAAGAAGTCCCCACTCCTAGAACGCAGTGAGAATAAGGCAACCTATATCACAGTACGGAGTACAAGGACAAGAATATGTGCATAGCCTCATGAAAAAGCTTAATATATCCAGTTATTCAATAAAAAAATTAACAATTGGTATAAAAATAATGTTCGGAACTATTGAATCATTTAATATCGTGTTAGAAAAAACTAATAGAGGATAATTGTCAATATTTTTCTCATGATATTAAAAGTGCTAAAACTTTCAAAGTTATTTTGTATGGACTGGATGATATAAAAACGAATGAACTCAAAGCTGAACTCATTTCGCTTGGCTTAAAATGTTCTGATGTTAAAAAAATTGAAAAAAAATATGATCAATTTACTGATTTTTTTTATCTCATTCATTTTGAAAATGGAACAATTAAATTAGGTGAACTTAAAAAAAATTATAGCTCAATTTTTCATACCCAAGTGAATTGGAACTTCCAAAGGAAAATCAAAGGTAAGGTGACACAATGCTTTTATTGTCAAATGTTTGGACATGGTGAGAGAAATTGTCACATAAAAACATATTGTGCTACTTGCGCTGGTTCACACAAAACAAGCGAATGTAATAACGCTTCTGTAAATAAATGTGCCAACTGCAACGGCAATCATAAAGCTACTGACGTCACATGCACCAGTAGATCTAAATACTTAGAAATAAAAGAAAGATCATCTGGAAGATCCAAGATCCATCCAAGAACTCATTTCGCTGCATCAACTCAAATTTGTAATCATCAAGCTTGCCAAAAACCGATTTCGTTTGCCTCTATGAGTGATTTTCCTACGCTTCCACAGCCACAGCGACGACTGGGACTGACCAATGCTCCGAGCAAAAGCTTTTCAAATTCAAGTCCGCAAATTCAAAGTTTACCACCAACAATTAATGCATGGGAAAATGACTCACGCGGCGCTTCTTCATCAAACAATAACAATAATTTACCCAACAACAATTCACCACTCTTCACAATCGAGGAACTAAATTCCTTGTGCATGGAAGTGATCTCAAATTTATCAGTTTGTAAAACGAAAATAGAACAATTTAATGTGATCGCGCATTTAGCCACTAAGTTTTTATACACTAATAATGTTAAGTAAAATGGCAGATACACAAATAAAAATAATTACTTGGAATGCTAAAGGCATACGCAATAAATTTCATGACTTTTTAAACTTTTTAAATAGCTATAAAGTTGATGTTGCTCTAGTAACAGAAACTTGGCTTAATTTTGATATAAGACTCCCATCATCTGACTTTAACTGCTATCGCATTGATAGAGTAGACCAAAGGGGTGGGGGAGTGGCGATTCTTATCAGGAAGTCAATTCAACATTCGCTTTTACCTGTAATTCCAACTAGGCTTGTGGAGAATGTAGGTGTAATGATTAAGTTAAGAAACCATAAGACAGTAAAAATCTATTCTGTTTATTTCCCTGCTGGATCTTCGTCGGATATTAAAAGAAAATGGCTCAAGCAAGATTTAAAAAAGCTATTCACAATGAATGGTGAATTTCTATTAGGTGGTGAATTTAACTGCCGGCATAGAGATTGGGGGTGTGTAAGAGCAAATGCTTGGGGCAATATATTGGCTGCCCTTCCATTGGCACTACCAATTAATATTTTTTTATCCACCTTGTCCAACTTATTTTCCCGCAGGTTCTCGTGGCATCCCCTCTGTCCTTGATTTGTTTGTGTCAAATGTCCCTGGTCTTATAACAGAACCCGTTTCGTTAAGTGCTCTCAGTTCAGATCATAATCCTGTTCTTTGTAACCTTTCTTGGTTGGGTGAAAGAAAGATTCAATATTTCCTGGACATGAAGAATGCTAATTGGAATTCATTCAAATCAAAGATTAAAATGAGCCTTCAAAATAGTACTACAAATCTTGAAAGAGTGTCTTGTAAAGATGATGTTGACCTTATTGTACAAAACTTTACACAAGCTATAATTTATTCGGTTGGTGAATGTATTCCCAAAAAAGTAAAAAAAAGATATTTTTAAAAAACTTCCAATCCATATCTTAGAGCTTATTAAAGTGAGAAACATTCATCGAAGAAATTGGCAGAATTACCGTCAACCCTTTTCTCGATCAATGGTTTCCCATTTTAATGAGCGCATTGCTGACCAGATACAAATACATCGTAATAGAGAATGGAACACAAAACTGAGCATTATGGATAAAAATGCTAAACCGTTCTGGAATATAGTGAAGTTAATCAAGAATAAAAACCGTAAAATACCATTTCTGAAGGATTCTTCTACTACTTTTTTTACAGGTTTTGAACAAGCAAACCTATTTGGAAAAAATTTTTCCAAAAAATCACTTGGTCTCTCAGCATTTGGGTGAATTTGAAACTAATGAACTTGTCGGTAACAAAATCGAAAGATTCGACACTACAAACGAATTAACTCCTCTAAATGCATTTGTAGAAGAAGAAAACGTAAGAAATGTAATCAAGTGCTTGCAAACACGAAAAATAGGAGGACTAGACAAAGTTAAGAATGCCTATCTAAAACAATTGCCTCATATTGGAATTAAATACTTAACATTTATAATCAATGCATGCCTTAAATGTCAATACTTTCCTCAATGTTGGAAAAAAGCAATGGTTGTACCTATCCCTAAGGCTGGAAAAGCCCCAGATAAACCTGAAAGTTACAGGCCAATTAGTTTACTTAGCAACATAAGTAACGTTTTTGAAAAAATCCTGAAACAACATATTTTAAAAGTTGTTTCAGATAAAGATATTTTCCCCGATATCCGATTTGAATTTCGACGCTTTCACAGCACCTCGCACCAGGTTAAACGAATTTGTAGCCATGTTCTACACCATCGTTCACGTGGTCAATCAACGGGCATGATATTGTTAGACATTGAAAAAGCTTTTGATTCCTTATGGCACAATGGGATAATATATAAAATGATACAGTTCGACTTTCCTTTGTATTTGTGTAAGGTCGTCCAGAGTTTCTTATCCAATAGATGTTTTCAGGTTCATGTCAATTGTGATGTTTCTAGATTGATATTTTTTGATTGTGGCGTCCCCCAAGGCTTAGTACTTGGTCCAGCTTTGTACAATATCTACACTTCGGATTTTCCAAATCTACCGCAGTGTGAATCAGCTATCTTCGCTGACGACACTGCAGTATTTGCGTCGCATGAATTTTCTCTCAACGTTGAGACAAATCTAAAGCATGCGATCGAGATACTTGAAAAATATTATATGAAATGGAAAATCAAGCTAAATGTCGGGAAGACACAAGCCATCTTTTTTACACGAAAGAGAAAAGCTTGCTATCTTCCCAGCAGTCAGCTGCAAATAAATGGTACCACGATTGCATGGGAGCAATCCGTAAAGTATCTCGGAGTTCATCTCGATACAAAACTCACATTTAAACAACATATTCAAAGTACTCTTAATAAAATGAGTATTGCTATTAAGATGCTTTACCCTTTTATTAATCGCAAGTCTTTACTCACAAATGAAAATGAGATTATTATTCATAAAGTTATTTTCCAGGCTATACTGTTATATGGGTGTCCAGTATGGGGTAACGCTGCAAGGTGCCATTTAAAGAAGTTACAGGTATCACAAAACAAAGTTTTGAGAATGATGCTAGACCTCCGTTGGCACTATTCAACCTTAAGTCTCCACGGAAGGGCGGATGTTGAATTGATTTCTGAAAGAATTCGTAAACTAGTATATAACTTTAACATCAGCTGTGAAAGTTCTGAAAATTCTCTCATAACCCAGCTTCTTGCTTAATTTGTCATAATTCCATGTAAATATTAACATTTTATATTATGTATTATCGTTTTTTTTTTTTTCTTTGAATGAAGGTTTTTCTTTTTCGTATTTTCCTTCGATTTATTCTTTTAATTATCAATTATACATATTTTTCTTTTCTTTATCCAAGATAATGTTTCAGTTGTAAGATATAACTTATCAAATCTCTGAATTGTAAAATGTGCGGTTACAGACTTTTTTTTTGAAAATGTTATTACGAAATAAAAGATCATAAAAAAAAAACTGTCATAGCGTCAGTTCGAATCACACGTTCTTCTTCACTATTATTTCAAACGCTATAAGTTGGCTAATCCTAGCCTCAAACTATTTACACACACATCGGCTGGCGACCCCTTTAGCCAGCGATAAATAGTCCAACGCAGGTGCATGTAATTAGCACCATCCACGTTGAGACGAATGCCTTAGCAATGCACTAAGTGCAAACAAAGGAACACTGTCCTTTGGCAGGCATCTGGCGATTCGGCAAACTATAATCGTATTCCCAGCATTTCCCTATTGACAAACAATCTTCAATTTTTGTTTGTCGCCACAAAGCGTATTACCCGACACATGCAAAGGCATGCAAGGGATTCGTTCGGCCACCGACTCAAGATACGATATACAATTTCCATTGCATAAAGTGTCGCATCCCATTGGCACCTTTTTTTTCTTAAGGTCTATCATAGCGATGTCGCACAGCATAGACATAGATCATGAATCTCCTTTGTCTTTGCCGCCTGCCTGTTTCGTTGTTCGACTGCCTTCGAACCCGTGTAAATAACATCGCTCTGTTCGATCGCGCACACACATCACTGCACTGAAAGAGTGCTTTTTTGGCGGCAACACCCTTAAGAGAAAGGTTTTTTTCTCTCTTCCTTTTTCTTAACCCTAACCTAGGATGGAATTCAGGTCAGAGTTCTATCCTCGGTGAGTTCATTTACATCCACCGATCGAGCAGCTCGTGGTCGTTGGCGCTCCCGCTCCGCGTACCCCTCACGGGGACACGAAATCACCATGTCGAGTCAGAGTCGGTTTATTTTAATTATTCAAATTATTTTGCAAACGGCCGGCAAGATAAAGTTAAAGACCTTTTCATGTTCAATCCGTGTGTGTTCTATGAAACCACAAATTTGTAATCGTTATTTTCATCCAAAATATTTTCCATCATGAACAATAACAGTGTACTCATTGGGACCCAAAGATACAATCAATAGCTTGAAGTCATGCCCAATAGAGCGAACTTTGTGAATTAAATAAATTACCAAAATAAATAAAGAACACCCAATAAAACCTAAACTCTGTGAAAATTGTGGCGTTTCATTTTCGTGTCTCATTCTGGTGAGCGCAATTCGGTGGACAGTGTTCGATGGAACAATCGATGGGTGACAGTGAACAAGTGGTGGGTTGGTAGTAGAACTCGCGTCCATGCTGGCGCCGTGACTACCTACGCCACAGTATTATTTCAAAGGATTTAGTTTATTTGTTCCTTACAAAACAGCCATATAGATCCCATTAATTTTCAATTTATCTCGCAACGATGGGTGCATGTCTATTTTAAAGTGATGCTACAGAAGTTATTGGTAATCCTCTTTTGACCTACATCAATCCCAGAAAATAATTTCCTATAATTACTTATTAACTAAAAGATATATGACCGCCACTACATGTTCACACAATGTCATAGTGAAGAAGAGAAAATATGCTTCAATAGAAAGATTCCCTCCCACGTCACCTTTTTTAGTACTTCATTCCAGAAAAAGTAGGAAAAGGAAAATTATGCGACATATTTGCTAAATACACATACACTCGGAAAATGTTGAATCAGCAAGCATATGTGACCTCTTTCAACTCACTTATTACCCCATAAATCTGAAAGTGAGCAGGAAATGGCTGTCAACATTGTATCTTCAGTGACCCTTTTTTGGTCAGTCTATATAATCAAGATGATTCTGTAGCAATAACCAGAAAAGAAATATCCTTTTCACACAAGTACACATAAGTTTTCGAGATGATGTCTTATGAAATTCAGAGGTTAGCAAACATCTGCCACCCAAAGGACAAGACTTTTTCCTTTTTTTGGTACTATACGTACATATTGAAATACTAATTTCCGCTTTCTTGAGTCCCACTTTGTTGGCTCTTTTTTTTCTCGAAATGCTTCAGTATTGTTCAATATAGTTGTGGAAAATTGTACGAGGAAATTATGCAATTTCTATTCGCCTTTCAATTTCATATATATCCAGGATATCGCACAATTTCGTCCTCGAATTCACACGAAGAAGCGATATGTGATTATTTGAGGAATACGATTGATAATAACTGAGAAACCAAATTCAGTTCCCTAAGATAAAGTCGAATAATAATAAGAACCGGTGCTATGGAATTGCTGGCAATATACATAATGGACTAGATTAATATAAATTAATATTTAGGAATCCGGTTTCTTAAGAGTTAATAAATAAACTGAAATTAAAAAAAGAAATAAAAAACTGAGATCTGACTGCCAGGATAATGCTAAATGACCCAGATGCTCCATTAAAGCAAGAGGATGGCTTTCTAACAAACCTCAGCACATGTTTGTGGTGCAACTGAGCATTCTGTTCTCTTTAACTTGGCAAGCATATGTAGTAAATAAGCACTTTACGTGCTCCGTGTTAACCTTCCAAATTACTCGAACTAAGTGAATTAACACGCTCTACGAGCGTCATGTGCAGGGTTCATAACACGATGCATACGTCCTTTCTGGAACTAGGTAATTATAAGCGGAAATGTTAATATGTTGTTAAGTAATGTAATCTCGTGTACACCAAAATAATGAAGAGGCAAACACACTGGAGAGTAGTTATCCTTAGAGAGAAGCAGGCGATGTACTTAATTAAGTAAGTAGGTAGGAGGTTGTCTATTAATCAGCCTTGGTGGTAATTACAATCACAGATGAGAATCATAGAAACAAAGATATAAATAAATAACTGAAACAAAATAAAATAAATAACAAGCTTAATACTCCACTTAACATGCTTCTCGAAGGTAACATTTAAGTTCTATAACTATACTGCTTAGTTCAAAACAAATCGCACAACAGTATTACTATTTTTGACGTAGACACTTTTTCTTGTGTTTTTATCATCCACAGCATTTATATATCAAATAAAGAGTGTTTCAGTAAAAAAGAACAATGTTAAAAGCAAATAAAACAAAGGGCATGTGATAAATTAGTGATATCTTAATTGAATCTTTTGGTTTGATTCATAACAATTGTGAAAAATAAAGTTCTTTACCACTATTTAACATCACTACATAAGACAAAACAATATACATGATTACGGCGAGAGCAGGTGGACCTCAGATAACACATATAAACGTCAGACGTAAGATATTTGAAAAAGTTAAAGAATTTAAATATCTGGGAACGATACTGACGGCCAGTAACGAAATGTCAAAGGAAATTAACAAGAGACTGCATTCCGGCAACGCTAGTTGGCACGCAGTCAGTAAACTGCTGAAATCCAGACTGCTATCACGTAACATAAAGCTCTGTGTCTATAGAACCATAATCATGCCGATTGTTCTATATGGATGCGAAACATGGGCTCTCACAAAACGGGAAGAAAACAAATTCCGCGTATTCGAAAATAAAGTTTTGAGGGGCATCTTTGGAGGTAAATATGACGAGGAGGCAGGACAATGAAGGAAACTCCATAACCACGAATTGGAAGAGCTATATCGCAAACCTACAATAGTGAGAGTAATCAAGTCGCGAAGATTAAGATGGGCCGGACACGTGGCGCGAATGGGGAACGATAGGACCGTGCATAGAATTCTTGACGATAGACCAACGGGAAAGAGACCGGTAGGACGGCCGCGACGGAGATGGGAGGACAATGTTAGGTTTGACCTTGAGGAGATCGGATCGAATGGTCAAGCGTGGAAGGAGAGTGCCCAGGACAGGGAACGATGGCGAAGCCGAGTCGATGAGGTCGTGAACTTCCGGGTTTCTACAGGCCAATAAATAATAATAATAACATAAGTGCTCCTTAATCTGAGTGTATGGCATGTGGGGCCATCCTCTTAAAAAAACTTGATTACCATCGCATGGTAATGCTCACAGTCTTTGCTCTTGTGGCTAATTGCCCAAAAAAAAAAAAATTGACCTTAAGTGGTCAATAGCCTTCAGTTCTTGAATTGAACTTTATACACCGGCTGAAAGAAATCCTTTCTCGAAATACGATGTAATGTGGTCGTAGAGAGAGGTTAAATTCCTATGCACGATGACAGCCCGAGGTTTTTTTGTCACATATGCGCAGTAATGTTTTCGACCAAATGTCGTGCACGAGTACGGTGTTGACGTCCGGCGCCGTGCTTCCTCGGAATGAGGGAAGAGCGGGGACCTTTTCTTTTCCTGAGGATGGTAAGACGTCTTCTGTACGTCTTCTTTCTGGTTTAAATAATTGGTTTTACTTTCCTTTTATATTTCTTTATTATTATTCTATGCTGTTTATTCTATTCTTAATAACTTTCTTCCTTCTGGTTATTCTATTCTTAATAATTCGAACTCTCAATTTTACTTCTCTAACTCAACTTACTACCTCTACTCTCTAACTGATGACTCAAGCTGTTCTCTCTAACTTCCAATCTCAAACTGATTTTACAAATGAATTTTTTCTTTACTTATAGAACATTATGTTTTAATTTACTGGAAATTATAACATGAACAAAACAAATGTTAACAAAGTATTCCTTTAGTCTCTGTGACTTTTAAATTGAATAAAATTTGAACGAAAATCAAAGTGCTCTGTTTTGAAATAAAAAGGGGCAAGTTATGAAAAGGGGCAAGTTATGAAAAGGGGCATGTTATTAAATGTGCCGTAACTGGCAATATTGTGAATGTTTATGAATGGTATGTATTAAGTGAGAATGTAATATATGTTAAGGGAAGTTTTTAAGGATGTGTAAGGAGATTCAGTGTTAAATTTAATAAAGGGTAGTGTTCTGGAATACAACAACGGACTGATGTTTTCATATTTGCTATCGATCCAGTTTCTTTAATTTTTGCAACGGTTCATGCAAATGCAGTCTCAGTAGGTCGATTACTTGCGCGAATGTGTTTTTATTTGAATGCCCCTTTTTGTAATAGATTTCAATAACTTTAATACGTTTTTTAAAATGTTAGTCTTTCAATACTTTAAATTCCCTAAGACTTAATTTATCATATGAAAAATTTGCGTCAAAAATCTTATGAACTATACTGAATAAGACGATCGTGATCTAAGCGTGAAATGAGAATTGATTAGCCTTCAACCATCAGCCAGCGAACCGAGACAACCCCAGCAGGCGACATCAGCGAACTCACCGGAGACACAGACCGGCACCCAGGACGGAAGCCAGCGCACTGGTGGTGGTACTGTGGCGGTTCCGCTAAACCCCACGGTTCGCTTAACTGAAAAACCCCCATAACTTCCACCCAATCTCATAACTTCACTAATGCAATCGCATTAGCATCTTATATGCTTCACGCATTAAATAGATCAATATTTTAACCTAAAAGTCCCTGTAAAAAAAAAACTTACCTTTCATGCATCTCTTCGCATACAATTCCCTGTAAGATTTCTTTTCTACCTTTTCAGGAATCCCAAATATTCGGTACCTTCGTTTGCCAGGCAAATTCCAATCTTCCCACACCTGCCCCGCAATCTCCCCACAGCAAAAACATTTCCTTCCCAAGGATAATTAATGCTTTCAATGCATTACGTGGAAATGCCTGCAAAGAATTTGTCCTACAAGAGCTTTCATACATGTATCAATGCATCTCACCATTAGCGACCAAAAGCCGAATTTCCGATTAGTGTATAGATGCCATGCATAATTGACATATATGGTATTCATTGTGTATCCATCTAAATTACTTTCCGAAGACTTGCAACTATTGATTTAGCTGCAAGTACTTCTCTCGGAAATATTTCTTTGTTTGAGTCTTCAAACAATCACCGACGTCGTGCTTAGCCGTCGGATTGGATTCAATAGCATAAGCATATGCGAACAAAAGAATCCGATTCTCCCAGTCGGAAGAGATACGATATACGATCTCCATTATTTCAATCCCTTTCAGCATCTAATGAGTGGCTGCTCTTTACTCAGCCGACCCTCATTACCGGACGATGCTAACGATCGCTTCTTTCTTTGTCTGTATCCCTTGTCTAGGTTTCGTTTCGCTTTCGACCTGCAAGCGTTATGTAAACAACACGGATCTAAACGATCACACACATACCACCATGATCTTCATTGCGGGATCTGGTTTGCTATTCCACCAAGAGAGACTTTAGGTTTCTCTGGTGGTAAGTAAATACATATCCTTAGTGGAGAGGGTATCTACCACCACACCACAAACTCACCCCAAACGATGGTTGTATCACTGAGTCTTTTACCATCCGCAGACCATCACGGTCGTGCCGCTCCCTCTCTTCGTCGCGCGACGGAGTGGTGTTGAAAAGGAAGTGTTCATGCCGGGTTTAGAATTTATATAAATCAAATTAATATTAAAGAATAAGTCTAGGTGTAAGAATAAAACGTAACACATATAGAGATGACATTGATTAAATCTGTGCGTTATTTTCTGTGTTGTCCCCTCCGTATTTTGGCGTTCGGTTTGTTGGTTCGTGAACGATACTTATCAGAACTTTAGTGACAGTCGGGTGGGGATAGGAGGGAACGGAGTGTCTGTGTTTGGCACAATACTCCTAATACAACCTTAACGTGGACGCCCGAAACGGACCAGGCCTTCCATTTGTGCAAGGGAGTCATCGCCGATGCAGCTTGCACCACCTCCTTCCAGTCGGGTGGGAATTTGGCACTGAGGACGGATGCCTCCGACATCGCAATAGGGGCTGTGCTAGAACAACAACTGGTGACCCAGACATGATCTGTACGACACACACTCCCATATGAAAACAGAACTTTATTACTATAATCGCAAGACTTCTTCACCGAGCACCGGCTCATTCATGACGCTCTCTCGCTTATTCGAAGTTGCTGGGAAGGGAATGGGCTGGCGTTTCTAATAGATACACACACGACAAATAGTAAAGAACAACAACACCGAAGAAATAAGTCGAAAAACCGGTAAAGCCGTATACCACACCACTAACACAGCATTTTGACATTAGTTGAGCAAATTTTAGTTTAGAGATCGAACTCGTACACACAGCAGTTGCCTGATGGGTTGAGCTTTGGTGCTATTATCGCGTATTGCGACGATAGTGAAGAAGGTGAATTGAACACACGATGAAATGGGTGAGAAGCGAAGCAATGAAGCATCAGGCTACTGGCCAGCTGTACGAATGCGATTGCTAAACTCAAATACACTCAACTGATGTGAAAATGTTATGTTATCGCTATGGTATACGGCTCTGATGCTTTGCTTATTCGAATTTCCATTCGGTGTTCTTCACTATCTGCTTGCATATTGTGTCTGTATCTGTTAGAAACGCGACACTACTCCCTCCTGAGTAACTTGGTTACGATCAACTTCGTGTGCGAACGACGGAACGAGGAACGAGCGAGCGAGAGAACGTCGGAACAGGAGGGTGGGCCGGTGCTCTATGCGGAAGTTGTGATCGTTGTCGTGAAGTTCTGTTTACTATGGGAAAGTGTTTACTATGTGTACACCGACCACGTCGGGGTCATTAATTATGGCGTATTGCGACGATAGTGAAGAAGGTGAATTGAACACACGATGAAATGGGTGAGAAGCGAAGTAATGAAGCATCACGCTAGCCGCCCGCGTGTACGAATTCGACTGCTAAACTCAAGTGCACTCAACTGATGTGGAATTGTTATGTTATCGCTATGGTATACGGCTCTGATGCATTTTTTTATTCGATTTTTCGTTCTGTGTTCTTCACTATTTGCTTTCATATTGTGTGTGTATCTGTTAGAGACGCCACACTATCAGTTACTGATTCTAAACATTATAGTATCGGATCGAGTCACACGCTCTTCACTATCGTCGCAAACGCTATATGTATTTACCGCCAGTGTAGTATCCAATAAAATCTCTTACACGCTATCTCAATTTGAAACCGTCAAGTGAGCAACTGTCGTAGCGAAATCTGTTGGTATTTAAGTGTTAAATATAACACTCCTGTCATATCAAAATGATAGACTTCCTCACTAGTGAACTTTACAGTGCTAAGTTCGTGAACATGATAAAATATACTTAACTGCCTTCAGTGTAACGAATCACTCGACCTCGACAAAATCAGTTGAACACAATTCAACATAATTGTTTTTTGTATTAAGTATATAGATTATCGAGACACCATATGCGCGTTTTAATACAACGAGTGGATAACATAACAGGAAGGAGTACAGCGGAGCTAGAGCGACAATCACCATACACCGCAGTAAAATCAGGTCAGACATCTGAGATAACTCCTCTACCTCAGAGTGAACGTCAGAAGTCTGCTTCTGCGCCTGCTGCTACAACTGTGTAACGACACAACCAGTGTCCTTTACCGTACACCATCGAACAGCATGCTTCAGTGAAAGCGTTAACAAACCACCATGGTTTAGATTATATGCTTACTCTTCCGGGTGGTCCATCATCGGTTCCAATGGCCAATGATTCCATCCCAGGGATTCAACATGTAATCAGGTAACCATTTAACGGTTGCCATTTTGAAGATAACTTCATAACGTTTTTCTTTTAAAAGTCCTGATCACTATTGGCGAAAAACACCCCCCAGCAATTTTCACAATCTTTGCTTGATACCAACTTCTTATCACTGAGGAAGTTCTCTGGCGGTTCCACGAACCGCACAAACCACAGTCGGCTGAAACACCGGTCGTTCCACCAAGGAACATACTCACCTTTGCCTAAATTTCACGTGCCCACAGACACGTGCCCCCATGGTCCACCCTCTCGCCTAGCCAAAGGTGACATTCATACTGGTGTCAACAACCCCATGTATCTACAGATACGTCGGCCCCAAGTCTTGAACATTTCATAACGCCTGCACGGCGATCGAAGGACACGACCCAGTACAGAAATTGTGTATCGATCCATTAGCTGGATAAACACAAGTGGTTCGCACAACTGCGCCAGATGTCGACAGACATCAAATCCCTGGCGATAAGCAAATTGCCGTAAAACAATCCATTGGCCAAACATTTGACCCTACCGCAATACACTTCGCCTAAACAAAGGCCATTGCAGAGGAACAGCAATAAACTAGCTAACACTGTTCCCATAGAGCAAAATAAATTAAATTATCGTGACCGACAATAATTACCACGATCCCAGAGATCGCCAAGAATAATAAACCACACACCAGAATATGCACAAAATCGTTTCCGCAAAAGGTGTGAAAATTCTGGCGATCCTAGGAAGATCTCCGGCCACACAGGCAGCAACATACGCGTCTGTGTGTGTGGGTGCAACCGCACATCTGGCCTGTGACCAAACAGGACACAGATAGAGGGTGCGATCTCCTCTATCGGAGAGATTCTCGATTAAGAAAGAATAACCAGGACAAGAGAAACGGGAAAGTAAAGAGAACAATAGGCTGGGTCGTGACATCTCCTATAGGAAAGAATTAGTTAGTCGATAATTATCAGTCACGGTGGTCAGATTCTCCATTTAAAAAAAAAAAAAAGACTTTTTTCGTGTGTCGTCGTAGTCGGTTGGAGGAAGTGTGTCTCATTAGATTAAATAATAGCAAAGAAAATAATAGAGTTAAGAATAACATTAAACAAGTTGTGTTTTGCATTTGAGGACTTTTGGCGGTATTATTGTGGTTCCTTAGGTTGACACTTTGGCCAAAGTTTGTTGTCCTTCAGTTGATGGTTTTGGTTGCAACGTTCTGCCGAACACTGTTAACACACAGAACAATACGGAGCGAACACCACAATGTAACACGGAAAATTGTTTTCTCTATTTGTATTTTTACTTTTATTGACCTCGTTTGCCTTGTTTTAGACTTATCGTCTAGAGTATGACTTGTATTTTGTCTTCCAAAATCTAACTCCACAATGTTTTAAGAAACTATCTGATTGTTACAATTTCAGTTACCCACACGAAAGAAAACGCACGTTACTCCGTTAAAGTTTTACCACGGTTAAGATGCACTAACTGAACACAAGATACTCGGTTTAAATTTTAGCACGAGTACGACTCGACCTTCTCGATTCACTTCTATCACGACTTTGGAGCGTTCTAGGAACGCACAATTCCACCCAGGTAAGGTTCCTACCCTTCAAGGAACATACTTACCTTATTCATTACACGTGCCCACAGACACGTGTCCCAAAGCTCCTAATCATACCTGTAACAAGGGTCATAGGAAGCTGCAACAATGTTGAACCCGATATCAAAAAAACAAGGAACTGAACGTTCAAAAACTTTCAATATCGAGTCAACGCATCCATTCATCGTATGCAAAACCAAGAATACAGGTCATAAATCTCCCAGCCTAAACACCAACGCGAGGTTTCCCATTTTCGGTAAATAGACCGAGCGACGAATGCATACGCTCGTAGCTAAATGCAATTAGCGCCTAAACCAGGCACACTTGCGCAAACAATCAATTCGTTGCGCCGCTGATTAGCAGCTTAAACTCTAAACACTATCCCAGATAGATGTTCGATGGGAAAGGCAAACAAAGCCTTACATCCCATAATCCGGTACACATCCCAAATGCAGGCGAGCCTTTGCCGCATGCCAGATGTGCGGCATCCGATCCGTAAACAAAGGAAGAAACGAGATACCGACCACCAGCATCGAATGGCGAAAATGATGATGATTAGGTAAGATTTCTCCTTCCAGATCCTGTGGGAAATTCTCCTTGTGAGATGAAAAGGAATATGGTATGCTGCTAACAGATACTGTGCAAAATTCTGTTAGCAGATGAAATGGGAAATTTTCTCCTGTGCAGATACAGATCGGAAATCTGAATCGGGATATTTTTTTGGGCAGAAAGGAGTCTAAGTTAGATCGTCAACGAGACGACAAGTCCCATTTTTGATCGTCAACGCGACGAGTAGTCCATATCGAGGAGCTTAGCGAATACCGTCGAATTGAGGAGTCGGCTTGTGATATTCATCCGGAGTAGTGCCGAGTAAAAAATCGTGGTGTACACCAACAGTAACCCGGGGATAAATAATCCATCATATCGTGTCAAAAAAGAAAGTCGTGTGTGCGAAATTGAAATAATACACTCGTAATTGCTACATATTGTCAAGTAAAATCTAAGTTAAACCAAAGCAAAAGGACCAATAATAAAATAGGATGTATACACAAAACGTTCGTCGTGTTTTATTGGTGTGGTCGTCTCTGTGTTCCGGTGTTTAATTCCTTCTACTGCGGACGTGTTCGGCGGAACACCGCAGTCATCCATATCCGACCTAAGGACAATCTACAAGCATTCGCCAAAGACAAACAACCGCCAAAACCTCATTCAAATATCTTTATTAGTATCTCTTCGTTATAGATCCTCGCAGTTCGACTATCTTTCTTGGCACTCACTCGTTAGACTATCCTGGGCGACTATGCGAGATAGACTAATTGTCTCCATCCTAAAAATCCCATTCGACTTACTCAACCCGCATCTGCAAAGGAAAATGTCCCCATCCAACTTGCTAACAGAATTTCCCAACTAATCTGTTAACAGCATAAAATTTCCCTTTTGCATCTCAAAAGGAGAATTTCCCATAGGATCTGGAAAGGAGAAATCTTACCTCATAATCATCATCATCACCATTAGTTGCTGGTAGTCGGAATCTTGTTTCTTTTGTTTAAGGATCGGATGCCCTCGCTTATTCTCCGATCTTTCCGTAGTTTATTTGTACTACACATCTGGCATGCGGACAAAGGATCGCATGCACTTCGGATGTGTACACGGACTATGGGATATGTTTAGGTCAGCCATCTGGCTTAAGCTAACAATGCTCTTGTGTATTTCGAATGGGTAGTAAACAGGAACCGTGGGATTGGTATCGTTCCTTCGTTAGGCTTTTCGAATCATCAACATCTAGCGAATCTACGTTAAGATGTTTATGATTGCATGACCATTGGACGGCAGCGAAACGATATGCCTTGTTTGCATAAGTGTGCCTTTGCATTAGGTCATGCCAGGGATTTAGGTGCTAATTGCATTTAGCTACCAGCGTTGTATTGTTTATTTCGTGGGAAACATCGCGTTGATGCTTAGGATGGGTGATCGATTTACATGCGACACTTTCTTGCATTAGCGCATTGCTTAGATGCGATGCTTTGCTGCCCTTTTGAAATTGTATGGATGCGTTGAACTCGATATTGGAAGCTTTTGAACGTTAAGTTCCTTGCTTTCTGATATCGCGTTCAACGTCCCTGCAATGTCATATAACCCTTATTACAGGAGTGGTAATGACTATTTGGATACGTGGGCACTTGTGCTGAGAAAGGTGAGTAAAGTTCCTTGGCGGAAAGGATACCTCACCTGTAGGGAGTTGTATGATTCGTAGAACCGTTACAGACTTATCTCGGTTGTTTCTGGAGTCCCGCTTAAAGTGTTCGGCGGGACACTTCCGAAAGTTGGATAATGAAAAAATACACTCTCCACCAAAGTTCTGCCATGTTAAAAAATGCGTTTTGCACCAAGCACGGAATATGTATTCCTAACAAAGCTACTGGATTTTCTAGTGAGTAGTGTGTGGCCTTAATGTTTGACCGTATTGCAGTAGCTCATAGTCATTCTGGTTTCCACACCGTACGAGCCGTGCCATTGACAGCGCTTTAACTACAAATATTTTGCACAGAATGGTCGTAAGTGATTCATATCTCATCATCATCATTATCCGTTTAAGAAATTGATTGATTCCATTTCGTTTTGCCAAGGACACATAAAATCCCGATACATTATGTTTTATTTACTACAACATCGTACGTCTTTAAATCCAGTTTGAGGGTCGATATACAGCTTCTGTTTTAAAATCGTGATTGATGGTACGACCGCTAATTAACCGATCCAAATTGTAGAACGCAATGCCTGCACTACTATTTCACAACAACGTACAGCAATCCACTACTCAAAAGTAGAGCCCTCAAGGAGAAGCAGAAAAACAAATTCGTTCGTTTGATTATGAAGAGGATATTGGAGTTTAAGTTTCCTAGTGTACAAAAATCCGTCAAAGTACATCTGAATGATGTGATTGCAGTTATCCAGGATTAAAGATATCCGGCAACCAAGGAGCGTTTACCCAATGGAAAATGGAACAGGAAATGTTTTCCACACAAACGATTTAAGACATAACTCAGCATTTATTTATTTATTTGTCAGGTATTTATACCATAAATCCAAACTAAATGTAAAGGTACATTGCGTCCCCTTGGAGTTTACACAAAGTATTTGAAATATGTAATATATTCGTTTACGTGTACATAATGTTCTGCACTTCATTCAATCACATTCAGCCTTCAAGTAATTTTACGAGTTCCCTACACGACATGAAAGTAATGTTACAATATACTCACGTAGGTAAACATTGATGCTTCCTCAGAACAATCCATTTGAGTACATTTTCAGAATTGCATCGGAATCGATCAGTTTCTTTGTTTCCGATGCAATTTGGATGAAAGGATTTTCTCGCGCATCCTGAATAGATTCCATAGAGTCCGCATGTGCTCTCGTCTGCTATTGTGTGTAGTTTTGTTCTTTGTTTTGATATCATGGTTCAAGTAAAACTAGGCTACGTTGTGCACTCAATTGTGCTGTATTTATCATCAGACCATCAAACACAAACAAGGGGAGCTGGGAGCATTATCTAATGTGAAATCTTCATAAATAAATTTTTATTAGACGTATTGTAAAGTGTCCCACAAAGGTTCGATTTGGTGCCATAAATTTCAGCCATTTAATGGCATGATAGGAAGTAATTTTATCATTTGTCTCGCGACTACATTGTCAAATTTCTTTCTGTATAAAATGTAACCAAAGTTTGGGCGACAAAAGCAGAATAATTGCTTTTAGACAAACAGAGAACATTATTATTTATTGACTAGAGGGCTTCGCTCCAACGAGCTGTCACTCGCTAACTCCTTTGCTACGATACACTTACGCCTTCTGATTAATTCAATAAGTTGAACATATCGTCCTAATTGATGATGAGGTTCAAGAACGGTGGTGACACATTTTAGAATGAGTATGATAAAATCAAGCTCCTCGATAGTATAGTGGTTAGTATACCCGCCTGTCACGCGGGAGACCGGGGTTCGATTCCCCGTCGGGGAGCCTCTGGCGCAAGACTAATGAACTTGCCCGGAAAAAAAAATTTATCATTATGGAAAATTTAACAAGTCTCAGGACTTGCTAAATAAGGCCAAGACCGGTTCCCGGTTCTAGTGCCGATGATGATGATGACAAATTCAAAGTGGTGTCGTCAGCAATCCAGTGGGTTGTGGGTAATGGACAAGGGAGCATTTATCAAAATATGGAATAGAGTAGGTGAGATTACGGAGCCCTGGAGCACGCCAGCATTAATTTTATGGGGGGGAGATTTCACACTATCCAGAACTACTTAGATTGAGTGGGTAAAAAATAGCATTTGAACAATTCTTCTGTGTAACGCTTATAAGATATTCAATAAATTGAGTTTGCTTTCACCGAAATAGTTAGTGAAGGGGTTTCATTCTCAGCAAGGTCCGATCTCTTGTGGTGCCGTTCATTACCAGACATTTAGAGGATTGTCAGCGGTGTGCAGACTGCATAACTTTCGAGAGAATCCAAGTTAGTACTAAGAGTCAATGGGAAGAAGGGGTGATGGTGTGGCGGTTCTACGAACCACACAACCCACTATAGGTTGAGATATCGTCGTTCCACCAAAGGAACACACTCACCTATACCCATTACACGTGTCCACAGACACGTTTCCCAAAAGTCCTGACTTCCGCCTGAAACAAAAGGTAACATTCCAAATACCCCAACATTGAATTCAATAGTAAAAATCAATCGAACTTAACGTTCAAAGTTCCATAATATTGAATTCAATACATCCATCCAACGCATCCATTCGGTTCATCCATTAAACGCATTTTTCGGAAAACAAACAGAATGATCTCCTGATGTAGCTAATAGCAATTAGCACCATAAATTCCTCGCAAGATTCCAAACCGAGAAGCGCACGGGCACAAACAAAGTATAGCGTTTGACATGATAGTGAAAAGGACGTGTGATTCGAACTGACGCTATGACAGTTAGAATAAAAAAAATTGAACCTAAGCGTTATCCATCAGGCTACTGGCCGATTTTAAAACTCGACTATACTCCACTGATGTGAATTGTTCTGTTATCGCTATGGTATACGGCTCTGATGTATTTTCTTATTCGATTTTCGTTCGGTGTTCTTCACTATTTTGCTTGTGAATTGTGTGTATCTGTTAGAGAAAATTTAACAAGACTCAGGACATTATGGAAAATTTAACAAGCCTCAGGACTTGCTAAATAAGGCCAAGACCGGTTCCCGGTTGTAGTGCCGATGATGATGATGATGATGATGATGTTAGAGAGGCCACAAAAGACCTAGCGATTCGCCCCCCGACAAACAATTCTTGCGATCATAAATATCGTAAACGCGTATCCCACGATAGATGTTTATGATTAGGAAATGCGATCTACAAACCAAATCCCACGGTTCCTTTATTACCCACCTGAAGCATACAGAAACTCTGTTGTCGTAAGCCAGATGGGTAACGTAAACAAAACCCATGTAGGGGTGGAATGTGAATTCTCTAGACCATCCGATCGGTTGGAGAATTCTTTAGACCACCCAAGGCTTGTGTTGGCTTTATGGAACATCTCGTCAATATTTGAGAAGAAATGAAATATCCTATTACATAAAATATTAAGATCGCAGATAAATTGGCCGATGGTTGAATAGTTGGATGATTATGAACCGTGAAGAAAGAAAGGGAGGGGGGGGGGGGGGGGGGGGGTGCCTTCGTGACTGCCATTTGGCGATATTAAGCCTGCGCAATTGTTAAGATCTCTTTGAAGCAGAGCAAAATCAAGTGGTGATTATATAGCCTTATATTATTTTGTATCGTCAGCATAAAGGCACACAGCAATGCTTGATGATCTTAACCTATCAATGTCATTTGTGGTTAGTATAAAAAATAGGGGGCCTAAGTAATTGTATTCAGAGACTGCAGAGTTAGCCAGAAAGGGACTGAATATCACGGATCGAAAACATACATTGCAGAGTTCAATTCAATTCAATTTTTATTTGGTAGATAATTACATTTATGGTATATTTTACAACTAGTACTTAAGAGATTTAGGATAGCAATTCCTTTACAACTATAATCTTAAATCTATATAACGACAATAGCACAATTTTAATGAATAGCAAATAATAAATTAAGGGAAAACTACAATAAAAAACCCTTATTTGAATCTTAAGACTAATATTGCACGAGCTTCCGGTTATTTTATATAATAATAACCTCGATATAATTTTCATAGACAGAGTACATATGTAGTGATTTAGGATAACGCAAGACGGGAAACGAGAATATTGTCAGAAAAAGAACAATTGACGAAGAAGTTTCGATTGAATTTGTCAATGTAGAACTGTACCTGTTTAACGTTAGCGTTTTCATGTAGTTCATGTGTCGAATAATGCCATGGCAAGTTCAGCAACATTTTCATTATTTTATTTTGACACCTTTGCAATTTTATTTTGTGTGTGAAAGCACAATTACACCATACAGAGGCCCCGTACAGGAGTATCGCTTGAAAAATGGTTTTATATATTATAATTTTATTTTCGATGCTAAGCTTTGACTTTCTACACACTAATGGATACATAACTCTTACGACTTTGTTTATTTTGTCTATTGTGGAAGTGATGTGGTTTTGAAAGATAAGTTTTTTATCTAGAATAATACCTAGATATCTACAGTCTTCGGACCAATCAATATCAACTGCACACATACTGAGTTTAGTGCCATTTGGTAGGTAGCAGTGTTTCCTACATCTCGAAAACCAGACAGCTTGTGTTTTATTACCATTTATTTTTATTTTCCATTTCCTGTAATACACTGCTAGTTTGTCAAGAGCTGCTTGCAAAGAGTTGTAGACATTAGTGAATAAAGCACCCGAAGAGAAAATGGCCGTATCATCGGCAAACATAGCTACCTGAATGTTTTCACCTAGATATGGTAAATCTGCGACAAACAATGTAAATAATATGGGACCAAGAACCGAGCCTTGGGGCACACCATGGTGGATTTGGTGAGTAGAGGATATGTCGGTTCCTATACTCACAACATATTTTCTCGAACAAAGAAAGCTCTGGATAATTTTGATAAGCGGTATTGGCAGCTTAAGTTTTAGTAGCTTATAAATCAAGGCATCGTGCCATACCGTATCAAAAACTTTTTCGATGTCTAGAAGAACCAGTCCCGTTGACTCCTTGTCGATGAATTTACCAGCTATGTGGTTTTTAATGCGCAAGACTTGGTGGATTGTGCTGTGACCACTACGGAAACCGAACTGATAGTTTGGTAAGATGTTATTGTCTTCCACAAAACGATCAATCCTTTCCTTAATAATTTTCTCTAAGAGCTTACTTAGACAGCTAAGTAGACTAATAGGTCTGTAGCTTTCGGGGCTGTTCTTCGGTTTGCCGGGTTTCGGGATAGGTATTACCTTTGCTGTTTTCCAACAGTCCGGAAAATAACAATTCTTAAGACAAGCGTTGAAAATGAACGTTAAATAGTTACTTACAGCAGGCGGAAGTGCTTTGATTAATTTGTTGTTAATATTATCGAGACCCGCAGCTTTTTTTGATTTCGATTTTTTTATCAATTCTTTAACTTTGCTGATATTAGTTGCGTAAGTACTTTCAGCTGGTGTTTGAGAAAGTACATGGATAGTGTTAGCAACTTCAGCTTCAGTATACGCGTCGCTTAGATGCATAGATATGGAGTGGTTCTTACTAAACGTGTTAGCAAGTAGGTTCGATTTCTCCACTGAAGAAATAAACAACTTGTCGTGAACTTTAAACGGAGGAATACTTGACCCTCTCTTTTTCATAATTTTTGATATTTTCCAGAACGGTTTGCTAGCTTTCTCAAGAGAGGAAAGGTGTTTATTCCAACACTTGTTCCTATATGTTGAGATTTCGTTTTTAATTATATTATTTAAGACTTTAACATTAACTAGAAAACAATCGATTCTATAACGCAGCCATTTTCTTCTTTCAGAGTTTCGTAGCCTAATCAGATGTAAGATATTTTCAGGAAGCGGTGCCTTATCAACTGGAGCAGTGGAACATTTAGGTATCGCAAGATCGGCCGCTCTATTGACAACAGAAACAAAATTGTTACATAGGATATCAATGTGCTCGCTGCAGGTTATAGAATTTAGGCTGATACCACCTAGAACCAAGTTCGTGTTTATATATGAATTATAACAATTCCAGTTGGCGGCGGAATAGTTGTGGTATAAACTGGTACGATTTACAACTACTGTATGATTCACTGTAAGGCTGATCGGAAGGTGGTCTGAACTTAACGCATTTAGAGTTAATGGCACTGTGCAGTAATTTGGAATATTAGTGATATATAGATCAAGAGTTGAGGGGTGCTTGTTAGCACTCGCTGGGATATAGGTGGGGAGAAGTGGATAAAGTATGGAAAAACTTGGGCTGGATTCAGTAACATCTAGTAAAACGTTACCCCAGCAGTTTGCCCTAAGACAATTCCACAACTGATGTCTGCAGTTTAGATCACCACCAATAATTACCTTGTTTCGAGTGTTGAGTCTATACAATTTTTGCAGATCCCGCTTAAAGTAAGTAGATTTCTCTAGGTTTCTATTTCCTCCAGGGAAATAGACCGAAAAAAGACTCACCTTGGAGTTGTCACTTAATGTTACATCTATACTAATTTCCTCAATTAACTTAAGGCGCAATGAAGGACGCAAGAAATGTTCTATACATTTTTTCACAACAATGGCGACACCTCCACCACTAGCATGTACCCTGTCTAGGCGATAGCATATGTAATTTTGATGTGAGAAAGAAATGTCTTGTTTGAGCTAGGTTTCTGAAACAAGTGCAATGTCAATATTAAAATTTATCAAGAAACTAAAAAATTCATGCTTTTTGTTTTTGATGCTTCTCGCATTCCAAGTTATGATGTTAAGAGAGTTTCTTAACATGTTTTTTCCGAGTATATGTACTTAATAGCTAATGAAGTAATGACGTTAAATTGGTCAGCTTTGGTTTGACAAGCACTAAGCTTGGTTACAACTTCATTAAGAAGAGAGTTTATCTCGCTAAATGAGAACAAGTTATCATTAGTTAAAGTTTCTGACGGATTTTTCTTCATGTGTGTCGTATCACTGTTGGAAGGTTGCTGGGTTTTCTGGAGGCCAGAAGCCCAGGTGGATGAAGGAAGTGAAGGTTGACGCACAGATCGGGGTAGTGGAGGAAAATTATCAATGGATAATCGGTCGGGCACTGGGTGCCGTTTGTCACTCGGAGGCTGTAGGAACGTTGTATTTCCTGTACCACGTCCACGTGGGGATAATTTGCGGCGAATGTCTATGTACTGCTTTCGGCTTATGCATTCTGGATCGGTGGATTTATGTGGCCCACTACAATTTGCACACTTGATGACCTCATTCGTTTTGCAGTCGGATGTTTTATGGTTTCCCGAACATATTGCACATAAGCTATTTATATGACAATGCATCGAGCCGTGACCATAAAGCTGGCAATTGTGACATTATGTGACCTTACCTGGATTATGTTTTTTAAAGTCCCAGCGAACGATGGTTTTGAACAAGGTGGAGTAGTTCCGTTTTAGTTCGTTTAATTTAACAGTACCGCGTTGAATGTAGACGATGTACAAGTAGTGTTTGTACAGGGCTTTTGTTGACGGATTTAATGTGATGGTTTTAACATCTAGGCACTTAATCCCCAGTGCAATTAGCTCATTTTTCACTACATCGTTGCTAATTAAGTCTAGCCCGGATAACGCTACCTTTAATGGACGATTTTCCTTACGCGAGTGGGTGAAAAACTCACATTTTAACCGTACGAGTTCGGTTCTGGTTTTATTATATATGTCCATTGTTGGGGCACATATTTTTTGTCCAAGCGAAATGTTTTTGATTAAGTATTTGTCTATCTTAATGTTGCTCAAAATATCACGCACTTGAGCACTAGTTGTTTTTAATACCACAATTGGCGGAACGGTTTCCTTAGGAAGTTCTGCGCACTGTTCGTCATTGGTCGGATCCATTTCAGGAGAGTCTTCCATCAGACTTTGAAGTGGTTGAAAAAAGTTAGCGTTTGAACACATTTTAGATTTTTCTAGAACTTTATTGTTCACTTTTAAAAGTTTATCCGGAGGAGTTTGGCCTCCAATAACGGGGTCGTAACGCAACCGTTTGCGCTTAATTTTGTTTAACACACGTGGACCAGGGGCCATAACTTAACGGTTTTAACACTTGTTCAAATTTTTGTATGCGGAAAACGAGGCAAAGAAAACAAGATAATGATAATTAAATTGTGAAAATTATTGTGAAAATAACGGTTGATTAAGATAAATAGCACGAGCAAAACTGTGAGACAAGTTGTCTGTTTGAAAGTCAGCCAGGTACTATTGCAGAGTTTATTTTCCAGATAGAACGAAATTCATTTTACAGTCGAGGTTAAGCAATTTGAAATGTATAAATTTATGAGGAAACTTGTCGAAAGCTTTCCTGAAATCGGTTATAACCATGTTCCTTGCCACACTATAGTACTGACAGCGTAAAAGATATAAATCGACGAGGTTGATGGTTGTTGATATGCTTGCAAGAAATCCGTGTTTTCTAGGAGAAATAAGAAATTTGAATTAAAAGCTTAATATTTCGAAAAAATAAATATTGCTAAAACTTGTGTATAGGAAAGCTTATCAATAGGGCGACAATTTGTAACAGCGCATTTGAAACCTTTTTTATCTATGGATGCGATGGAGAAGATATTCCGAAAGGTGGTGAGCTCATCCTGAAAGGGGGTTTGATAGAAAATTTTCAAAAGAGAAACTGAAACAAAAGAGAAACATTCTTAAGGAGAATGGCAGGGATATCATGTCTTCCTTTTAAAGGCATACCATTATTTTTACAGCGTTTTCGTTATCAGTGCTTTGAGTTAGAGGAAATTTAACAGAAGTTTAAATTTTCCAAGCACGAAGAACCATCGAATGCATATTTTTTAGCATAAAATATGAGTAACAGATCCAGTATAGTGATGGAAGAACCTGTATTTGATACTCCTGTCGGCCGATTTATAAATTGGGTTCAATTGTTTGTCTACCCATTAAACTGTTATCTGCTTAGAAGCTATTGCCAATTATGCACATTTAAATTCAAATGATTTCAGTCTCAGCATATTGAGTCAAGATCTTACTAATAGAATCAAATGGGGCGGGAATTCATTAAGTGAAGGACTCTTTTTTTGTTTCCTTAACTAGATGTCTCCATGGATCATATGATATCATCAAAACTTTTTTCTGGTGTTTAGAAATGATTGAAAAATGTTTTAGAATTTTTTGTTTTGTTTTTATCGACAGCTAACGTGAAGAAAGGATTTGTTTAGTCAAATTTGTTTGTAATACTATATATATTAGTACAAATTAGCACATCCCTCCACTATATCCAGGTTCGCCCTCTATGAAACTTTATTCCACTGATTTTTTTTTTTTTTGCCTTGGGTGTTTTTTGCCTTAGATGTTTTTTCCCTTGGATGTTTTTTGCCTGGCCAATCGAACTATTTCTAAGTCATCTTTTTCTGTTTCCTCTATCGCAATTTGATCCATTTTTTTCACCTGTTTTACAAATATTTTCCCCACCTTGATATGTTTCCATCATTGAACGTATTGAATCGTAACTACCAAATTGCAGTGCCGGGTACTGTACAAGAGTTGTTTTTGGAAACCTTGTCTAAATTACATTGTTCAGCCCCTCATTTCGATTCTCTGTTTTTGTATGAAGGAACTTTTTTAGTAATTCAGAATTGCCCAGATCTCTGAATAGGTGTTTTACTTGTTCCATAATTACCGGAGCCAAATGAAAATGTCGCCCCTCCGATCTTTCACTTCTCCTGAAAAGTTGGTTTTTTGTCACGTTTGAGTCGTTATCTTAACAATGGGCGAACGTAGACCCGTCATTGCGTTTTCGTGAGAAAGTTATAAACTAACATTTGGCGATATCAAGCCCTAAGAAAGTTTTCCGACACCAATCCGAGAAGATGTCAAGATCTCCTTGAAGTAATCCATAATCAAGTGATAGTCATGATAGTCTTATAGAATTTTGTGTCGTCAGGATAGAGAGACACACGGGAGTGTTTGATGAATTTCTTGATGTTGTTTGTAATTAGAATGAAAAGTAGAGGATCTAGGACTGCTTTGAGGCTCCCGGGGGTAGCTGGGGGGATTAGATACCGAGGACCTGAAACGGACACTATAAAGCCTATCTTCCAGGTAAGAAGAAATTCATTTTAACAAAATGGGATCAAAAGCGAGGGTGGACAATTTAAACAGTATAAGTTATGAGAAATTTGGTCGAAAGCTTTGCTAGGATCGATTGTAAATATGTCGACTTCCTTGCTACTCCTCCGTGCTATCGCCCGAAACCGGAAATGGCAATCAAAGGATTTTTTGTGCTTATTATATCGCGCACTCTAACTGAGGATTAACGGACGGCAAGCGAACTCCGCGGAGGATGAATTTTGACTCGACTACGCGAACTCGTGTACGTCGTTGCTGGTGGTAAAAATCGGACTCTTCGATGCAACTCACATCCATCAGATTCAATGGCCGCGAATTGCATCGATAGGGGAGGATTCTATATGTGTCCGTATAGGACAAGTACGATGCCCTGCTATGAGGACGATGATCGGCGGAGAAACCTACGATCATCGGGGGCTGCGGCGATGTACCCATACACCGTTGATGATGTATGCCAGGGATCGAAATAGATTTTTGTTTCAAAGAAAACAAAAACGCTATTTCACAGATCAAATGGTGGCACGCATGATATACATGATGTGCCTGTGTTACAAAGGGGTCGTCGTTGTATTTGCCCAAGATTCCTTGGAAACACCGATGTAGGCAATATCTAATCTACCCGTACGGCTCCGGTGCACAATGAGGAAAATTATTTTGTTGACATAAGTCAGCAGAAACCTCGTCGACGGCGGCAAAGGGTCAGGCTGGATGGCTATATTTTTGGGTCAATGTGCGGGTAAGTAAACGAACACAGTGAGATACTGTATGTTTATTTTAGTTTTCGGGCGGGTCATCATAGGCATGGCATGGGTAAGATTGCCTAAACAATGATCTTATCCATGCCCAAATTCCATGATCGGTTGATATCCGATAACGGGGAATTGTCGCAACTGTCGCGGACCTAAGGGTATAAGCGCGATATACAATTGTGAACTATGGAAAAAATATCGGCTCCAGCTATGCCAACAATACGCTGGCCAGCGTTTGTTTATCGTAATTGAAGACAGGCTGAGCCGATAGGAGATGAACTGGTTCATGGAAAATGAATCAAAATGTATGGATGCCGGCGGATAGGTTTTCCTTTCAGATATGATGCTGCAGGGGAGCTTACGCTGCCCCTAATTGCAGGTAAGTACTATGGCTTTGCATGGAAAGAGGAAGGTGGTTAATTTAAGAGGATGTGTGGTTCTTTGGGAATGTATTAAAGAACCGTTACAATACCATTATATAATATATATTACAGGAAATTCGTTATGTCTGTTTTCTTTTGGTGTCAGCACTTTGACAAGTGCCGCCATTTATGACACACATCTGCCGAATCACCTGGGCAGTGAACATTGTAACGCTATATTTTCAGTCTGACTTCTTATGTTTTGTTTTGTGACTGTTGATTTTGACATATAATACCACTATACAATATATATTATAGAAAATATGTTTTTTTGTTTTGGTGGGTACACTACATTAGATCCTGGAGGCAATTCTTATCTATGTGAAAAAGCTATAATGTGGGAAGAACATTTGCATATTGAAATAGGAAATATCAGTATCAGTTACTACTTGAGTATCGTTAAGCTCGAGGATTTTTTTTTTTTTGTTAAATATATGGACGGACGCAGAGCACATTCACCCACAAATGTTGCATGGTTGACGCCGAACTCTCGTATCGTTGCAACTGTTACGTGCGTCGGCCACCCCATCAATTAATAATTTTGTATTTAATTGTTAATATAATTTTGTTTTAAGATAGTATGATGGTAAGGTGGTGGAGGAATTGCACGATCCAGAAGTGAGTTTTTGAACACGCCCCGATTCGGGTGTGGATCGTGCAATTCTTCGAGTTCGAATTCGGTTTTCGAAGTGGACGTGAGTGGAGAGCGAGAGAGACGGTGGGTTTTGGCATACGGTTTTTTGAATTCCGTTGTGCACGGTGTTTTGGAAAAAAAAGAAGAAAAAACGTTTGCGTGTGCAGTTGCAAAAAGGAAGAAAGTGAGATTGTCCCCGTTGTTGAAAAATTTGTATGTAAAAAAAAAAGAAAAAGAAGAAAAAACGTTTTCGTGTGCAGTTGCAAAAAGGAAGAAAGTGAGATTGTCCCCGTTGTTGAAAAATTTGTACGTAAAAAGAAAAACAAAAGTAGAAAAAACAAGAAAAATAAAACAAAACGAAATGGAATAACTTCCGAACAAGTGGAATTTGTATTGTCTATCTCAAAGCTTCTGATACAATCCTAATCCTCGAACATTGGTGGTGAACCCGAGTGAGACGTCGATAATTATCAATCATATTGTTCTTGATATGCAACTGAATCTTAAATAATTAATTTGGTCAGTAACTATTTGCGGTACTCAGCGGAATCTCGTGTGGTTGATATAAGATGCCTATTCGACGATTTTATTTGGGAAACGCCTTTGAGGAGCCTCATTGAAGGCGTGTACTGCAACAGCATAAAGCCTGGAATCTCGGAGACATAGCCGCTTCTCAATTCGGAGCCACGGAAGCAGTCCTCCCCCAGAACCAGGTAATCAATTTTGCATTTAAATATATATTAAATTTTCTGTGGCTACATATTGCCACACAACATCCCGCTACCTCCTCTAAGTCTCTTAATTTTTGGCCACACATTTAGCTTATCGCAATCTCAAATATAAGGCTTCTGAGGAATGAATTCATGTTAGAAGGAGACTCTCACTAAATAACAACGACAAAGAAATTATAGCTGCAGGTTGATTATTTTATTAATCTCAAGCCTTGCAGTTCACAATTACTAATTTTTTTTTTTACGACGAAAACGCACTCTCGATTTATATATTATAATTTGACCGCCTATAGTGTCTATTTATTTATGATATTTAAAGTAAAATATAGAAGTGTGATGTTATGTAGTAGGGTGCACCGGCGTACGGCGCTGATTCACTAACAACACCAACATAAAAACGGACGAAAGTGATCAACCACCGAGAGACGACAAACGAATGAGAAAACGAAACACGAGTATAATTGTTCTGTTGTAAAAATGTTATTTTTATTGACTTCACTGATGTACAAACTTTACATTATAATGATTGCATGGTTCCTTCACATCCGGTTACTCGGGGTTGCAGCACAAACAATGAATTCATTAATCAATATTCTTAACCTTCAGTACACTGGTGATTATCAATGAAATGTGCTCGACAATACTAGGCGATGCTGTCGATTGCACTTAGCCATTTAACAGATGATTTGATTTTTACATTAGAAGCACGCACGATAATATTACTATAAAAAAAAAGGGACATCGACTAAACTATTACCGTTGAACTTAATTACACTCCTGCACGAAACGACTCGATAGGGGTATGTTGTTACGTGCGGTTTCCGCCACCACCATCATTCGATAATTTGTAATTTTAATATAATTTGTTTTAAAATGGTATGATGGTAAGGTGGTGGAGGAGTTGCACGATCCACAAGTGAGTTTTCGAACACGCCCCGATTCGGGTGTGGATCGTGCAGCTCTTCGAGTTCGAATTCGTTTTCGAAGTGGACGTTGATGGGGAGCGAGAGAGAGAACAGGTCAATGTTTTTGATATACGGTTTTGGAATTCCGTTTTCGAGTTGATTGAAAAAAGAGCAGAAAATACGGTTGTTGGTCGTCCCGGTAGAGAGTTTGGAGGAAGGAAAAGAAAGAAGCCCGTGCCTTTTTTGGTTTAAAAATTAAAAGTAAATCTCGAAAATTAAAAAGTAATAAGAGTGTTTTCAAAAATACACTAGATGCCCAAAAGTGTTAAAATTGTTTGTTGCATTTTAAATATATCTCATAATTAATTAAAATTCTCAGTGTCAGATTCTTTCAAATGATTCGGTTCAGAAAATTTACCGTTCATATAAATCCTAACTCAGATATGACCCGAGTGTGAACGTGCAAAAACAGCAAACTATAATTTTTTGTACAGTGTCACGAACATCTATTTGTAATTAAATGCTGATCACTGTGCTGGAGAGCTGTGTATAAAATACCAAATTGTTTTAATGGTGCCCATGGAAATAGAAGAGCTTCAATATATGATCTATGGATTCTAACTAAATCATTCACCATTGAAAGGACTAATCTGGCCGAGAGCTGGAACACTGTACATTCCTGACCATTCCTGACACCAAGATTACAGGTAAAATTAAATTAGAATAATTTTCTGTGGCAGAGACAAGAACTGTCACAATGTTCTACCACGATCCAATCCGACTTGAAAGAAAGGTGCGTGTACCGCAAAGGTTATTATCAGACTCCTTGAAGAAATCGTCCTCAACATTCCTTGTAGTATCGGATACCTCTGGCATACCAGGGAAATTCCAATACACATCTGGTAAATAAAGGAACGGGTATTGAAACTGGCAGAAAATGCAGTCATAAATCACGAGAATGGTTTTCCCATGATGGTGATAAGATATCGGCAAAAATCCAAGGCTGCCTGAGAGCATGAATCTTCTCGACTACATTATTTGTGTAGGAAATTGCCGCCTGGACGAAAATGTTTTCTTTTGTCTACATCGGATAGACAGAAGTGTTTCGGGTAGCATAATGGAACAATGCTGGCGGCGGCAATTGGGTCTTCTGTGATGTAAAATTCACAGAAGATCGCTCGCCATAGCAACTAGAAACAAGGTTTATTGATCTGGCTTATCCCGCTCATTATGTCCTATTGCAGGGCTATTAGAAATCTGGCTTGCAGATGTGCAAGCCAGCAAATAGCCCGGCATGTATTTCTGGACGCTAAATGGGCATGGCGATAGTGTTTGTGTACACTTTGATTCTGCTAAGAATGTAACATTTCGTCGGTCGATGAATCGAGTATGTGTTATTTTAAATAACGCTCGATCGCTTGCAGGTAGCCAATGATGGTTACGTTGAATATCGTCGCTAGGACGATCGGCCGATGGGTCTGTAAATAAAGGTAAAAATGACATGCCGGGTGTAGAGGAAAAGCTGCTCGGCTATGATGGGATATTTATGACGGTTATCCAAGGGGATAACCGAATTGTTTTCAGCTATTTTAGGACAGTGGTGAATAGTATGGCAAGGTTGTGTGATCTTGCCAGGGATTCGACTTAAGGGTAGATATGGGGTTTATAGAATTTTTATGGGGTTAAAAATGATGCGAGGTTCTTCGGGCCCTGAAAATCCCCACAGAAGTATTTTATTGAGTGTTTTATTGAGTATTTTATTGAGTAACGTGCATGAGTATTTTATTGAGTATTTTATTGAGTAACGTGCATGACAGAGCAATTTGGCATTGTCCTCATCCCTTTTGCAGTATTTTATTGAGTAACGTGCATGACAGAGCAATTTGGCATTGTCCCCATCCCTTTTGCAGTAGCACATCTTATTATAATCATCATCATCATCGGCACTACAACCGGGATCCGGTCTTGGCATTATTTAACAAATCTCTCCACCGGTCCCGATTTCGAGCCGATGTCATCCAGTTTAGCACTCGCAGGCTCTGGGCGTCCTGGTCTACGCCATCTCTCCATCGCAGACAAGGTCTGCCGCGCTGTCTCCTTCCATACATCCTGCCACAAAGGACTTTCCGGGCAGGGTCCTCTTCGCTCATTCGAGCTAGGTGTCCTGCCCACCGGAATCTACCGAGCTTGATTTTTCTTACAATATGAGCTTCAAGGTAGATTGCGTACAACTCGTGGTTGTAGCGTCTCCGGAATCGTCCTCCCTCACATACGGGGCCAACAATTCTCCTTAAGACCTTTCTCTCGAACGCGGCCAAGAGTTCAGAGTGCTTTTTATTAAGCACCCAGGTCTCGGATCCATACATGAGTACTGGTAAGACCATGGTCTTGTACAGTAGTAGCTTGGATGTTCTGGATAAATTTCGGGATTTAAAGAGCCTTGATAGACCATAGTAGGCTTTGTTGGATTTAATCAGCCGTTCGCGTATTTCTTCTTCCATATTGTTATCGGCTGATACTATTGACCCAAGGTAGTTAAAGGATTGCACTACTTCAAATTCGTGCTCCACTACCCTGATAGTTTGACCAACGTTAGGTCTTCTCTTCGCAGAAGTTGCCACCATGTACTTGGTTTTTCCCTCATTAATGCGCAGTCCCAGTTTTTGTGCCGCCTGCTCGATCTGGGTGAAGGATTCCTGTACCGCCGATTCGGTTCTACCGATGATGTCGATGTCATCTGCGTAGGCAAGTATCTGGCTGGACTTGGTGACAATAGTCCCTCTAGTTGTAACGCCAGAGTCACGGATTTCTTTCTCCAACGCCAGGTTGAAGAGGAGGCAGGCCAGACCGTCCCCTTGTCGGAGTCCATTATAGATGTTTATTGGTTTGGACAGCAATCCCGCTACTTTTACTTGACTAGTTACGTTGGTCATGGCCAACCTACAAAGTCGTATCAATTTATTTGGAATGCCGAATTCTCTCATGGCATTATATAGTTCTACCCTGGCTATGCTGTCGTAGGCGGCCTTGAAGTCTATAAATAGATGATATAGTGGAATCTTAAATTCCAGACATTTTTCCATCGCCTGTCTAAGGGTGAATATCTGATCAATTGCTGATTTGCCTGGGATGGAGCCACACTGACATTGACCAATGATGGCTTTAGCGTATGGGGATATCCGGTCTTGTAGGATAGTGGAGAGTATCTTATAGGCGGTACTCAGCAATGTTATACCCCTATAGTTGCTGCACAGTGTGATATCTCCCTTCTTATGTATGGGGCAAATTATACCACGACGCCAATCTTCCGGCATCTCCTCTTGCTCCCATACGTGCACCACGATCTCGTGAATTGCGTGATGTAACGCTGTCCCTCCTTGTTTGATCAGCTCAGCTGATATGCCATCAGCTCCAGGGGCTTTATTTGATTTTGGCTGTCTAATGGCTTTTATTGTTTCCTCAATACTTGGTGGCGGTAGCATTTGGTCTTGATTTCGCATTGGTGGAGCCTGCAATTCTTCTGTGAGCTGACCATTTAGCAATTCATTAAAGTGCACTTCCCATCGCTGTAGAATGCCTTCAGGATCGGTGATCAGATTACCCTCTTTATCCTTGCAGTAAGTGCAGCGTGGTGTGTACCGCGTCATACTGCGGATTATTTGGTAGAACTTCCGCGCCTGGTGCGGCCCTCGCTCTCTACTTTTCTCTATTTCACAGACAAGATTTTTTTCCCAGGCACTTTTCTTTTGTCTGTGAAGTCTTTTTTCAGTTCTTCTGAGCTCTTTGTATTTCTCCTCGCGTACCCGCGTCCTATGAGACTGCTGCATTGCCCGGTATGCAGCATTCTTACGTTCAGTCGCTAGTTTGCACTCATCATCAAACCAGTCGTTCCGATCTCTACGACTACTGCCTAAGATGGAGTTGGCAGTACTAATGACAGTATTCTTAAGGCGTGTCCATTTCTCTTCTACGCCCGGCATTCTGGCCCCAGGACTTACTCTCCCTCTGTCGAGCTCTTCGAGGGCGAGTCTTAACGCATGACCAAAGGTGTTGCTGGTGTTCTCATTGCGTAAGGCAGCCGTGTTGATTCGAACCTGATCCGTGGATGCAATACGTCTCCGTAAGGCAATCCGCGCTCGGAAAACTGTACCAACAAGATAGTGATCCGAGTCGACGTTGGCACCTCGGTACGTTCGTACCGTCATCAGGCTCGAAGAGTGGCGGCGATCTATCAACACGTGGTCAATTTGGTTGCGAGTGGCTCCATCAGGTGATACCCAGGTGGCTTTGTGGATATCTTTACGCGGAAACCTGGTACTCGCAACGACCAAGTTTTTCGATGCTGCCAGTTCGATGACTCGTAGTCCATTGTCATTAGTGTTCTCATGCAAACTATGGGAACCTGCGTAGTGCCTGAAAACCGGCTCCCTCCTATTTTCGCATTCAAATCCCCAAGAACGATTTTCACATCGTATCTTGGGCAGGCATTGAGGGCCCGTTCGACGTTCTCATAGTATTCTTCTTTTTCGTCGTCAGGGGACTCTTCTGTAGGTCCGTGAACGTGCATGAGGCTTATGTTTTTAAATTTGCCTCGCACGCGAAGAGTGCATAGCCTTTCATTTATTGCATTAAAGCCGATGATGGCAGGCTTCAGTTTTTGGCTGACTAGAAAGCCTACCCCGAGCACATGGTGTTTTGCGTGACAGCTGTAATAAATGTCATATTCTTTTCTTTGAAAAACACCACGCCCCGTCCATATTATTTCTTGTAATGCTGTTATGTCAGCCTTATATTCGGACAGGGCATCGGCTAGTTGCTGTGCAGCTCGAGCTCTGTATAGTGAGCGTATGTTCCATGAAAAAATCCTTAAATCGCTTAGCCGTTTTCGTTACCGTGGTCGTCGTCGTGTATCCGGTTCATATCCGAGGCTTGTTAAATTTGCCATAATAATTCATTTTTACGGGCCTGGTTATTAGCCTTGCCCCAACCTTTCTATTATAATACTCTTGGTTATTGATTGTGATGAGGTAGTGATCACAAATCACTACTCTCATCAAATCCTAATATCCATATTCCCTAAATCCATTATTCCCAATCTAATTAGCTTTCCCCCCAATTATGCGTCATAATATGAACCTTATGTTCATACTACGGACCAGACATGAATTCCTCCAATAATAGCCCTATAAAATGCAATTCCTAGTAGTTCCCAAAAAATAGTCCCATGACGTTTTCCCTGCTTCTATAAATGGTTTAATAGAACAATACGTAAACCACGACTAAAACCACCTCCCGCCACATATTTCTGTTGTTTCCCGTGGAACTTTCAACCTAGATATTAAATATTAAGATAGAAACATTACACACTAAAAATCTCAACATTTTTTGGGATCAGAAGGGCAGCGCATTTTCGTTTTCCACACTGTCTCGCAGACCTAGTCCCGGTCAGCAATAACCAAAAACGTATGATTCTGTGTCAATAGAAGTACTGCAACTAGCAATAAATAATATATTCTAAACAAAAGCAAATGGAAGGTGTATAACTTTACCTGCTATTAATCCACAGCGAGTAAACCACACCTCCTAACCAGGCACTTGGCGTACTACACGAACCTTCTATGGATACAACCATTACACGACCGAATCCGGTAAGTCCCCGGGCAATAGATTACTCTCTAAGGAAATTCATCATAGAGTAACCTAAATAGATTTAATTTTAAAAATAACCATAACAACAATGAATCAGGGTTTTACATTATGTTCATTGCTCTTTATGGTTGTGCCGCAGTCTTCATGTTATCTACCGCATATGTTACTTGCGTGAACGGCCGAACCCAAGTAATCAACACACAGGAAACAACAAAAAAAACCGACTCCATCGAATATTTCGGGAAATTTCAAATGATTGGTGTGGCTTGGTTATTGTTTTCTTTTACTTTCGCTGTTAACATATGAATGTTCGTAAACTGTCGCAAAGTACGAGTGACGCCATTCAGAGAGGGAACTCTGTGGCGTAAAATGAATGGTGAACATTTGGAAATTTGTAAGGCGCCGTATTGTAAAATCGCCACAATAGTACTGGATATTTCCAATTCGACGATATGTAACTGTGGGGTACGAAGTCGCGACGCCAGCATGGGCGAGAATTCTACTTCGTCCCGCTCACTACTTCCACTAAATGTTTCACCGGGTTCGGTCCACCGTTGATCAAAAAGAATGAAACAAATTCAGCGACACCGCCACGTTTGTCCACAACCGAATACAAAGAACAAAACAGTGTCCACAGATAACAATTAAAACACATTATTATTTATTGTGGAGAGGTTCTTTATTGTTTTGTTTATGGTGTAACACGTTGCTGTATAATTGTTTATTCCAAATTATAAGAACTCTTTTGTTAACTTGACATGATCCACAGCTTTGAAAATTATTAATTTTTTTAAATAGCGAATCGTTGTACAGCGAATAAGAAAACAAACAGTCACACAAACATATACCAGACACCGCCTTAACACCAATTTCACGAGAACAGGTAACAAACGAGATTTTCGCCGGACACAGCTATTGCAATACTGACATCTCGAAAAGGCTGTATCTATTCGAGGATAGATCACTTGACATAGTTTCACGACTCCGGTTATGTACGACGCCTGGCCGTTCTGGTCTGCTGATGTAAAACGACTCACCGAGGATACAACTCTGACATGAATTCCATCCTAGGTTAGGGTTAAGAAAAGGGAAGAGAGAGAAAAACTTTTCTCTTAAGGGTGTGGCCGCCACAGAAATGCACTCTTTAGTGCAGTGGTGTGTGTGCGAGGTTCTTTCATGGATGAGAATGAACCTAGAACAAAGAAAGGGCATAAAGTGCACTCATAGGATACGATTTCGGTAAAGCAAATAAAACCGAACTCGTCGGATGCTAATGGGTTTGCTTATGCATGGTTCGGTAATGAGGATCGGCTAAATAAATAGCAGCCGCTCATTAAATGAAAAAAACATTTTTCGGATACCACAAACGATATGAATTGTTTATGTTATAGCAGGAAACATATATAGGAACAGCGTTCTTCTGTTTTCACATGGTGCGAGTTAGAGAATATTATTGCTGGGAGAAAAAGGTCGCCGGCCAATGTGTACGTAAAGAAATTTATCGTACACATGGCGCAATTGGAAAATAGACGGCGCAATATTTATGGTCCCTGTCATGACGGTTACATTGTATGCAAACCGAATCATTTTGTTTACAGGAATTTGTCTGGTACCGAAGGTGGCGAATTGGTTTGGAATACCAGATAAGCAAAGAAAGAAATCTTACGGAAACTTGTATGCGAAGAGATGCATGAAAACGTAAGTTTTCCTTACAGGGCCTTTACGATTAAAGCTTTGATCTAAATAATGCGTGAAGCATTTTCAGGTGCTTAATGCGATTGCATTAGCAAAAACTTATGCGACTTGGGATGAGGCTATGGGGGTCTTTAGGTAAGTGTACCGTGGGGTTTGGCGGAACCGCCACATAACTACCCCACTTCCTGTCGGTTACACATCATTACGGAGTTTTCTGTGATCACCCCAGTATTATTGACATCTCTCCCCTTTAAAGCTGCTCTACCTTAGGATTCCGTATACTAAATGCGGCAACAATTGTTAGCGAGGCGTCATGATGGATATTTCCTCCTTCTTTCCCGATAATACAATCCACTAGAGATGGTTGTAGACATGGTGAGGCGCCATCCGCTCACCACGATGATATTTTATAGGTAACTCAAAAAATATGTTTAAAAATTAACATTCAATTTCCCCTTAAACGAATACCTTAATCAACCATTTTTTGCATATATATCATAGTTTCCATAGGCCTAAATGGCTCTATTAATTTCATCTCTAACCAGTCGACGTGATTACTAGTTATTAAATAGTAATATTACTCATTAAATATTCCTCAATTGCAACATTAACCAATATTTTACCTGATATCTTAAAAATGTATCACTTCAATAATTGAACGCGGATATTAGACTACTGTCATCGAACGCTTCGCCAAAACCGAAAGACCTTCTCCCTTTCCAATTATTATAATTCAAGTTTAATACTAAAGTTTACACTAAGCTTAATAAATAAATAACCTACTCTGCAAATGTTAAAGTAAATCTGTCTGTTGTTGTTCACTCGCTATCCTAGGGGGATTTTCGCCGCAAAGCTTCCACTTACTTTTGCGAAGCGCTGTATTTCAAATTGGTCGTATGTCTGTTCAGTATTGAAATGGTGATTGTCAAACCCTCGAAACATGTTGTCTTTGGGCAACATAATTCTGTTACGACCATAAAATATAATCCATCATGTCAATGTCGAATTGTTCGTGTTATCAAAAGGCAGGTTCCGAATGTCGTTTCTACTTTGTCTTGTGGGTATCTCAATCACCGGCATGATTTTCATATCAATTGAAAAGGACTCCTGGAAGGGATTACTTTGCTTTAACACTGTCTCTGTCTGTGATAAGAAATATCATATGATAGCATAATAAATTCTGCGAATCAATAAGGATATGGCAAGAAATCCCTGGTACGAAGGCGTATCCACATACTAGTGTATACACCCAAAAATCCCCGGGGCTATGGAGCTCAAGTTTATCAGTTTAGCAAAATGACTTCGGATCCATTTGTCCCAAGGATTACAAAAATATTTATGACTGCAATGTAGGATAACGAAAAATTTATGATCAAACATTGGAAACAGTCAACGAGTCCTGCAAGAGTGAGGTGGAGAGGCTGCGATAGACAGCAATGGGATAAGGATTGTTTATGTATTTTGAATTTTTGGTTATTCAGGACATTTTCCAGTTGAGGTACTCAATTTGCGCTCAGATTTGTACTACCTATCGGCAGCTAAGTACTTAAATTGATACTTGTAGATAGTGTACTAGTCAAGTGGGAGTGTGTCGTACGGAATATTTGGAAACAGGGTAAGACTATTTTGAATATAGGTTATCCTGATGGATAGAGAGAGATAATTTTGGCACTTATTTTTTCCCTTAAATGTTTATTCATTTTTTGATGTTTATTCATTTTTTTTTATTTACGTGTATTAACTTAGTTGTGCATTTGCTTAAAGTTATCATTATCACAATTAAAAACAGGTTTACAGTGTTACGACACATTGTTGAGGAAACCGTAGCAGTTAAATGAAGTGTTTCCCAACAAGGACCACAAATTAAATAAAGTACAATATATTTGAGATTGTTGTAGCAGGACATGAAATGAACGGGCGACTCCATGTACCAAAGATATTATTTATTCAACGAAGCACTCGTGAACTTGGTTTTAACAAATATGTATTAGTCTGACTCGGCAATATGAAAGAGACGCATGTAGCAAAAGGCGCGTTCGGTCTGGCATAACTGTCAGAAGTAGGGCGAGCGCACTAAGGCGTGAATTCATTTGGCTTTTACTCGTAACGTCCGGTCCGGCGCTACAATCGCATAGAGCACGCAGCTTAGGGCGGATCCACAACAGAGATAAAAGCAAAACTCTTTTTAACTTTAAAGTACAAATATTTTAAAGTCAAATTGTAGCAAAGACAATTGGCAGCTAGTGACATTTTACTATTTTTAATACGGCCGCCATGAAGTGTTAAAAACATATCGTCTCTAATGGAAAACTCATTATTTAATTTTAAAAGCACATTTGTGAAACCCTTTGTATACAATGCGTAGGTCGGGCTTATAATCATTCACATTTTTGCAAGCTTCTGGAATTGGTGCGGAGAATGGAATTTAAAAATGAGCTATCGAATTAATCGGGACCAAGCTGCGAATGTACAAAAACAATCGAAACCCATACACTACGTAGAAACAAAACACGGGATTGAGCGTACCTCCAACGCAACTTCTATTAATTTATTAATTGTTCAAAAAGAGCTGCAACAGTTATTTGATGGCATCTCGAGGCGCCCACTCGGCGCCTCTCCCGGGAGAAGTCTAATAATAAAAAAAAAAAAAAAATTAATAGGAATCAAGAGTTTAGTTTACAATTTTTAAAGTTTGGGCTAAGATTAATAAAAATTACATAAAACTGAATGCAATTAAAAAAAAAGCATTATGCCGAGATACTGTGACGGGACACAGTGACGTAATGTTATGATTTCTACTACTATTTATTGGCCTGTAGGAACCCGGTAGTTCATAACCTCACGTACTCGACTCCGCCATCGTTCCATGTCCGCTGCACTCTCCTTCCACGCTTGACCAGCCGATCCGATCTCCTCAAGCTCAAACCTAACATTGTCCTCCCACCTCCGTCGCGGCCGTCATGCCGGTCTCTTTCTCGTTGGTCTACCGGCAAGAATTCTACGTCTTATCGTTGACCATTCGTGTCACGTGTCCGGTCCATCTTAATCTTGGCGACTTGATTACTCTCATTATTGTAGGTTTGCGGCATAGCTCTTCCAATTCGTGATTGTGCAGTTTCCTCCATAGTCCTGCCTCCTCGTCATATTTACCTCCAAAGATACCCCTTAAAACTTTATTCTCGAATACGCCGAACTTGTTTTCTTCCCGTTTTGTGAGTGCCCATGTTTCGCATCCGAATAGAACAATCGGCATGGTTATGGTTCTATAGAGACCGAGCTGTGATAGCAGTTTGGATTTCAGCAGTTTACTGACTGCGTGCCAACTAGCGTTGCTGGAGTCTTTTGTTAATTTTCTTCGACATTTTGTTACTGGCCGTCAGTAACGTTAACTTTTTCAAATATCATGCATCTGACGTTTATATGTGTTTCCTGAGGACCACCTGCTCTCGCCGTAATCATGTATTTTGTTTCGTCTTCATTTAACTCTATACCCTGAAATGAAACACCAGATATTTATTGGGTCATGGGGACTCGAAAGTTCATAACCTCACTAACTACGCCAGTTCGGCGTAGTTCAGTGGTCTCTGATTGTGAAGACTGATACGTGCTGTTCCGTACGCCTAACCGACGATTCACTGTTGATACGGAACCCAATTACGTTGTTCGTGGGGAAGACTCTTCGACAATTCCTCCTGATAATGTTATGTTGATGGTTGAAGAAGTATTCACCGACCTGCGGTAGTTCTTACTAATGCGTCAACGCTAGCTCAACTAAAACACCACCGCTGTTACACTGACAGTCGTTCCGACGAACGCTGTTCTCCACACTCAAGTTCGCGAAATTGTGCACAACAGAAGAATAAAAAATAAAACACAGTAGTTGTAAGTTGACAAGTTCCTTTTATTTGATACCTTGGTGACTCAGTTGACAAGTTCTTTTTAGTTAATCACTTGGAAACGGTCTCCAATGTATTAATTACAATATCACATACGAATTTCCTTTGAGTGTTTTTTCTTAAATGCTTACTTATTTTAGAATTATAGTTCTACGCACTGACGGCGTGCGATTTCCCTTTTTGATAAATATCTAAGTTTCTCACTTTACACCGTAGGCACACCGACTAATTGAATATTTAAAGAAAGCTCTCCGTAGACTTAAATCGCGACAAACGACTCGACTGAAAATGAATCGACGACGAAAAATCTCAACTCTCGTGATGAATTTTTGACTCCTCTGGAGACTCCAAAAAATGTAAGCGCGTACACTTCATCATCATAGGCACTACAACCTGGAACCGGTCTTGGCCTTATTTAGCAAGTCCTGAGGCTTGTTAAATTTCCCATAATGATTTGTTTTTTCCGGGCAAGGTCATTAGTCTTGCGCCAGAGGCTCCCCGACGGGGAATCGAACCCCGGTCTCCCGCGTGACAGGCGGGTATACTAACCAGTATACTATTGAGGAGCGCACACTTAGGGATATAAAATCTGGCTCCTCGAGCTGGGCGATGTTGACCCAGCCTCTGGTGATTGCGATGAGTTTCCACGCATGTCATCGCAGGGGAAAACAATCTTTCCAGATAGGGTGAATGTCTTTTCCTCTGCAAGAAAAACACACGAATCACCCGCTGTGGGCAGGAAAGGGAAAACCAACATGCAGCTGGTCAATTATGATGATCGGTGTACGGACTGGCTGTATCGCCGACGTACGATAGGGGCTCAATTTTTGATTGACGTTAAGTCAACAAAGCTTCGCTGCGACGGCAAAGGCTACTAGATTTGGGTGCATGTTTATTTTAGGCATTGGATAATGCACAGGAATGCTGGCATGCAGGCGAAAACAATTTCTTCTTTTTACGTAGAGTACACAGAAGCATCTCGTTTAGAATAGCCAGCGTGAGAATAGTGGCTGGTCGTTGTTTAGACAACGAATCATTAGACATGACCATGGATATGATTGTCTTACGTCAATCATATTCGTGCCCAAATCCCATGATCGGTAGATAACCGATAAAAGAAATTGGTCGCAACTGTAGTGAACCTTGGGATTGGAGCAATATTCACTCATGAACCGTAGCAAGAATATCGGCTTCAGCTGTGTCAACAATTACGCTGGCCAGCGAGTTTATAATTGCTGATAAGCCGAGCCGATTGGTCTGGCACGGTGCATGTAATAGGAATGAAATAATTTGTTTGATGTGTATGCTTGCGGGGGTTTTACTTTCAGGTGAAAGAGAATGAAAGGTAGCTTACGCTGCCCAAAATTGCAGGTAGGTATGGTGTCTTGTGATGATGATGGTGTCTTGTGGGTGAGGGAAAAGTAGGTTGATTTCAAGAAATGGATGGTTCTTGGGGAAAGCTTTAAAGAACCGCCACAGACCTGTTTATGATAATGTGCGTGGCTGTGCAACGACAGCATAAGGGTGAATCTAATGGACGTTTTTGTCGTTTCTACGAGCGTTCTTTTATAAGGAGTATGTTGTCTATATAGTGTCGAGGAGGGACTGATGTAAAAGGAAATATTGATCCGTCACCTAATTCCCGCGATCCTATAAAGGAAGGAATGGGTAAAAATGTCGAAGATAAGAAAGGAAAACTGTCTGGTGTGGGGTGAGGATAAATGGCATCAAAATAAAAGAACCGATAAGTTGCGAAATTATCATATGTACGAGATATGCTTGTGGTCAATTATAAAGTTGCCTGCATGTCCCGACACAGTATTGAAACGACACTTTGGTTTGTAAGGTATAAACCCGATAGTAGCGTATCTTTTACTCAGTATAAAATCCCTGTGCTTATGTTAGTTGGAGAGAATGTTGAGGTTATGCCTCGTTTGAAAATAGAAATTAGCCTGGAGCAACCGTAAACTCCTCAAAATAAACATAACCTGAATAACTCGTGCTCGTGTGCTATTTTAATTAGTTTTTAGAATAAAAAATTGATATGCACTAAACGCCGGAGCCACAGAACATCAAAAGCTTGATTTAGACGAACTAAAAGGGAAAGGTCATGTAGTGATCCTAAATCACTACTCCCATCCAATCCCCATTATTTCCTATAACCTTAACCTTATCCCAAAATGGACCATACAGCGACGAATTAAACCAAAGGTTAATTTGTCGCACTTTGATCCGATTCATAATTACCTCACCCTTAGCTATGATCCAAATCATGTTTCCCCAACTGAATCATATGCATGACAAAATCAACCAAAAGTCCGTTTGTCATACATTGATTCAATTCCTAATAACCCCGACATCATGAAATGCTTATCTCTAAACGCATTTCATGATTTCTCCTTCCAGGAATTTATTCAAATAAATACCTAGTCACTTCCCAGAACCCTATTCCAATTGAAGCACACGAAACCTTGTTTGTGCTTCTTGCAATTTTTACAATAAAAACTTTGACAAATTTCAATGACAAAAGTATAAAAGGGTGGCACATTTCTATTTCTCGATCAGTAAGGTTCCCGAAGGCCGAACCTATTGTCAAACCATCAGTAAATTCCATTACAGCCAGAAGTAATAAATAAAGTATTCGGAACAAACAAATCAAAAAGCGTTTAACTCTAGCTGCCACTAATTATAGCAAGCGAACGACAGCACCTGGCGTCATTAATAGTCCACAGTGACCGAGTTCGGATGTTCGCTTATTGAGTGAAATTAAAAAGTTGTTTTTGTGAGTCCGGGAGCGTTTAAAACAAAAAAACTATTTATAAATAAATGCCATCGATAAAACAGTCAAAGCTAAATGAAGATATATTATTTGATTTAGTCGACCAAAATAAAAAAAAAAAACAAAAGACAAAACAAAGAAACTGCAAATCAGTCCAGTGAAGTGAGAAAAAAAAAAAAAAAACAAAAACAAAACTGGTCTTCAGTGCCATACTTGCTTCAGTTCATTTATACTCGTAATCCAATTCATAAACAAGAACGAAGCCACGAAATAGAAAAACAGTGACGTGACGTGTTGTGACAACTAAAACAAAGTGCAACAACAACAAACAAACAAAATGTTAAAAGTGACAATAAACGTGCTTACAAAATAACTTCAGTAAGGTGCAACAACAACGTAAGACAATTTAAATATATTACCTCGGTCGTAAAAGTGAAAACTAAAACAGACAATATATTGATAGTTACGCACAGAGTTTTCAAAGCATCATTTGGCGCGAGTGCAAGTTCACTGACTCTTAGCCGACGATAGACGAGTTCGAGTCGGCGTGCGGAAGAAATCGACTTCGTGGTTCGTATTGCGGTCGCCTTTGTTTTTTTTTAATGAAAACAAACTGGAAAGAACCAGCATGAACACGGAGGAAGACAAAAACGTGACAAACAAACGAAAAGGTACACCGAAAATCTCCATTGTGACGCGAAGTAAAACCGCGAAATTAACAATGGAGAGAAAAGGTCAGCAAATGGAGGAGGACAGAGGGCGCCCCTCCCCCTACAATTTTAATATGTATGGGGCAAACAATTCGTTCGCTTCTCTTGCATCCTCAGAGTCTGAGGATGAAGAAGAGGAAATTACTGAATTGGAGGCGAAACTTGCGATGGCAAGAGCCCGTCTAGAAGAGAGACGCCGAAAGAAAAAAATAGCGGCACTCGAAAAAGAAACAGACTCCGAACAACAACAAAAGCCGAAGCCAAAAGTCGGCCAACAGCAACAGCAACAGCAACAGCAACATCAACATCAACAGCAACAATCAACACAAAATCGACCACAGCAAGCAACACAACAGCGGCAAAGCAAGAATAACAACCAAAAAATAAAGATGCCACCAATCAACACTATAGATATTGAGTGTAAGGAATTGGTAAGTCTTTGTAAGCTAGCTATAGGAAACAATTTTGTAGTTAAAAGACTGGCTGGTACCAGGCATGCCATTCAAACCTATGCGGTGGCAGACCACGATAAAATTAAAGAGGTCTTAAAAAGGGCCACCGCGGAATTCTACTCGTTCACGCCGAAGCAAACAAAGAGGGTAACGGTTCTATTAAAGGGTGTCGACCCTGAGGTGGAACCGGAGGCTCTGCTCGAGATGCTTCAAAAGTTGAGGCACGACGATCTCGAGTTTATCTCCGTAAAACCGTTCACCACAACCAAGGCAAGAAGGGAAAACCGCAAGCTACCCTTCTTTTTGGTTCAACTAACGCCCAGCAGCAGAATTGGTGGTCTAAGAAAGATTACAGTCTTGGATCATCAAAGTGTCACATGGGACAAGTTAAAAAAAGGCAGAGACATCCTGCAATGTGTCCGCTGCCAACGGTTTGGTCACGCGGCGGCGAACTGTGAAATGCAGCACCGTTGCGTAAAATGCGGAAAAGACCATAAGGCAGAAGAATGCCCTCTGGGAAAAGAAAGGGTAGAAGACAAAGCCCTTCTAAAGTGCGCAGTGTGCCGGAATGAGGGACACCCCGCTAATTATCGAGGATGTCCTAAATTCCGAGAAATAATGGCAAGAAGTGTGACCCGGCAAAAAAACACAGAGCCAGCTCGTACTACAACAATGCCCGTAACATCGCAGCGGTCGTACGCACAAGTTGCGTCGGGTGGGAGAACATCAAACCAGGCTACAACATTGGTAGCCACAAATACTCCCACACAGACTGAAACAACATCGCAAGCAGACGTGATCACGGTTCTGCTTAATCTGCAGAGACAGATGACACAGCTGCAAAACCAAATAAACGAGATCTATTCGTACTTGCCCAATCTAAACAAAAAGTCAATATAAACCCTCTAACCACAACATCAATAAAAGCTCTTGTCGTGAATGTAAATTCACTAATAAGAACTGAGAGAAGAGCCAATCTTTTCAACCTGTTGCAAGTTGAACAGCCTGATGTACTTCTGGCGGGGGAAACAAAGTTAAACCAGAGACACAAGAAATGGCATAAAAACTACGATATTATACGAAGAGACCGACCTAACTCCCCTAAAGGGGGGGGGGGGGGGGGGGGGGGGGGCGTCGCAATCTTTATTAGAAAAGGGATCCCTCATAAAGTTATATATAGTGGAGAAGTGCGCAGGTTCCGGGTGCTGGAAGCCTGTATCGTCCGCATACCCCTTCAGCAAGGAAGGGGTTTGTATGCGATTGCGGTCTACGCACCTGAGGAGCACCAACATAATCTATTTATAGCAGAGCTCGAGACTCTCTTCCGATGCTTACAATTGCACCTGGGCAAAAATTACTTTATCCTAGGGGGAGATATGAACGCCAAGCATAGAAATTGGGGAAATCATATATCTAATGCCAGAGGAAATCAGTTGGCTGGCTGGTTAGATCAGTTTCATATTGAATATAGAACTGACCTGCTAGCTACCGAATATCCATCGTTCCCTAGAGGTAGATCGTTCTTAGATATCTTGCTGATCGACTCACGACTGAGATTACTTAACACCAATAGACGAAATACAAACTGTTTACGGACAATTGAATACGATAGTGACCACTGTGCATTCACGGCAGTAATGGAGCTTCCGAACGAGCTCGCAGATCTGGAGGAATTCGTGATCCCGCAACCCTATAACTACAGGGCAATGCGATGGCCGCGGTTCACCAGATCATTAACAAGAGAACTTTGTTCGAATGACTTTAATCTGCCGGTAAACAGATACCTGACAAATGACGAAATCGACAAATACATTCAACAAATGGACGAAACCGTAAAACGAACAATGGACAAAACAATTCCCAAAACAACAGTTACAGATCACACTAACATGTACAGAAACGCAACAATAAACGCACTCCACAGGCAAAAGAGCAGACTGCTATCGAAATTAAAACAATTACACAGACAGTTTACTGACAGACAAGACTAGAAGATAATATCACTGAAATCCCGATTAAAAAACATCCAACAATTACTTAAAGCTAATTATAGATTAGCAACAAATTTGTATTGGAACAACAGAATTCGAGCTATAAAAACTAATAACCCGAATATGTTCCCACAAATAAATAAAATATTCAGGAGAAATAATCAAAATGAGATTCAGTGTCTCCAAATCCCACGTACTCAGGTAAACAAGCAGCTGCTAACCAACATTGGCATAGATGCAGAGAACGCTATCCTCAATAGTGAGCTCTTCGTGATCGAAGATCCTTTGGAAAAGGTGAACGCTGTGGGAGCTGTCTTTCGGGAAATGTACAAGGTGAATGAAAGCATTCACCGAAATCACGACCTGGAGGACAGAGTTCTACTCAATCACCTGCACCTCCGGAATGAAATTTCACTTTGGCAATCGGAGAATCCGGGTTTTACCGAATTCAGTGAAGATAATTTGTCAATTGACATTAATGCCAATGGTGTAGCGGCTAATAGCCTTCTAATAACAAGGGAAGGAATCCAGAGTATCTTCGACTCATTAAGAAGCAAAAAGTCAGTGGGAATAGATGGAGTACCTAACATCGTACTCAAGAACCTGCCCCCAATGGCAATAGATATATACACGGTCCTGTTTAACAACGCGTTGAATAATGCATATTATCCCGCGCGTTGGAAAACGGCCATCATTCAGCCCATCGCAAAAAAGGGCAAAGACTGCACAAACCCAATGAACATGCGTTCGATAAGTTTACTCCCAAGCATCAGTAAAGTATTTGAAAAAACCATTAACAAAGCTCTGGTAAAATGGGTAGAAGACAACAGCATTATTCCAAATAACCAATTTGGCTTTAGGGCGGGTCATGAAACCACACATGCCGCAGCTAAACTGGTCTCCGACATACAATGGAATAAATGTAGGAACCAATGCACAGGTGCCTGTCTGATCGACTTGGAGAAAGCCTTTGATACCGTCTGGATCGAAAGGTTGTATTACAAACTGGTCAGACATGGCATACATAAGCCTTTACTATATGTACTTTACGATATGTTAAAGGACAGGAGGTTCGTGGTCAAAAGTGGTAATGTGACCTCTAATAAAACGTATAATATCAAGAATGGCTTGCAACAGGTCGCGGTACCCTCTCCGATTCTTTTTAACATTTACATTAGCGACTTATTAGATGCACTTCCGCAGGCTATTGCGTACGCAGACGATCTCATAATTTACAGAACAGCTCCGAAAGTTGCGATCATAAATAAGTTAATACAGCAAGACTTCAACAAAGTGCAGCGCTATTGCGATGACTGGAAACTTAAGATCAACTTCCAGAAATGTGAAGCCATCCTATTTAGAACTCCATTATATAAAGCCACGTACGACACAAGGAAAAACTGGCGAAAGCTAGTTATCGTGGGACCGCATGGAGATAAACTGGAAACCAAGAGTTTAGTTAAATACCTGGGCATCTGGCTAGACCAATATCTGTATTTCAACAGACATGTAGAGGCTGCTTTGCTCAAAGCGAGGAAAACGTTCGCTATGACAAGGAGGCTATTTCACAGTAGCCAACTTGACAGCAAGGTAAAAGTCATATGCTACATGACACTAATCAGGCCAATGCTCGTATATGGTTGCCCAGTATGGTTCAACATAGGTCCAAATTTGATGGAAAAGATTCGGGTGTTCGAAAGAAAGTGTCTCAGAAGTTGTCTCAGATTATATCGGACACCGGAATCGGACTATAAAAAGTATTACTCAAATGAGACTTTATATAATGAAGCGTACATAAATAGGGTGGATAATTTTATGATTAAATTAATCAGAGGACATATTGCGAGAGCAATAAGCTCGTCCAATGACCTAATTTTCGGGGCCTATTATTCAAACACTCTGTACTATGAAAGCGTGCGTCGCAACGGCTTTGTTCCACCAGAGGCGTTCCTTGACTTGGATATGAAAGGGCTTATACAGGATAGATCCGGAATTCCGCTGATCTATCATGTAAGTAGATCATCTGTAGACGGGCGATTGTGCTACGACCGGGAAGTAGCGCGCACCGACGAAGAGCTTCTGCCCTTCAGTAGGGCTATCTCCCACAGAGACCGGGACGATAGTATTAGACAGCGTCAACAGTTCTGGTGGTTGAATGGCATATAAAGACCTGGGTACCAAAGTCGGTAAAGAATCATACTATCATCAGCTAGCTTACATAGACTTAGCTTTTCTAGAATTAGGGTAGTATAAGATTTAAGTTAAGTTAGGTTAAGTGCTTTTACATAAAAAAAAAAAAAAAAAAAAAAAAACGTAGGTAAGTTAAGTAGTTAAATTTTAAGAAAAAAAAACAAAAAAAAAATTGACAACGTTTTTCAAATTTTTCTTTGCATTTCAACTAATTATCAGTACTGCCACAAAGTTCTGTCGCCGAAAGGCAAATTATACAAATGTTAAGTAATGTTTAGCTTAGAGCGTCTGCGAAGGACCAGTAAGTTATTATATAAGATAATTAAGCTAGAATTTAAGCATTTTTTGTCTAGCCTTTAATTTAGAAATTAAGAATATAAAAAGAAAAATAAAAAATGTTGTAAAAATGAAAATGAAAATGACAGCACCTGGCGTCCTGCACGAACCTTCTACTGATCCAACCATTACACAGCTGTGTTCCCGGTCAGGGGCAGTCAAAAACGTATATTCTTGTGTTAGTAAGACTGTGATCAACCCACGGTGAGTAAACTCCACCCCCTTACCAGACTCTTGGCGTCCTCCACGAAATTGCACAGCCAAATCCACGGTCCCGCGGCAATAGATTTCTGTCTAAGGTAATTCACCGTAGAGAGACATAAACAGACTTAAAAATATAACCTCAACAGTCATAACCATTGAAAGCGAAGATAACATATAAAATTTGGTTGTTGCGTAGCAGCAACGATTACCAACTTTAAGTACAATTTTGTACACTCGATTTGTTTTTCCTCAACATCAATTTTGTTTCAGTTTCAAATGAGTATATTCTAAAATTAATTGTTCGCAAACATTCTCTTTAATCTCCAAACACAAAAGTACTCCTGACCACCCCAATATAAACTCGTATCTTTTAATGGGCAACTAATTCGATAACATTAAAACTGCACGATATCCTTAAATTATGTTTACGGTGGTCGGAACCACCACGAAATTGGCCGCTGAAAAATTGCAAACCTCCCATTCTTGCAGTTGTTTCACCGCCGATGTCATCCTTACCACGAATTTTACTACAATATTCATATGCAATTAAATCTGTGGTTAACCGTACCTATTATGGAAAAATGTTGAAAACCATGTCGAGACTGGAACTTGGAAAAGGATTAATTTTCCAAATTAAAACTCATTGACCAAAACAAATGGCTGCTATTAATGTCGTCCGGTGTTTCATGACCAAAAATTGTGGCCTGTTAAATGACATGATAGTTGGCGTTACCACATATCGACCAGCAGAGTTTCATACACCACGCAACGTTGTTAAGTGATTGTATAGACGATTTGTTACGTTTGTATTTTTTGATTCGTTGTTTGTTGACACTTTGAATAGAATTTTTCGGGTTCACTTTAAAAATATTTCGTGGAGGAGTTGGTTGGTATATCTGCGTCAACCGTTAGCCTTGACACTTTAGGAACAGATTTGATTAAATAGAAACAATCTTAAACTCTTGCTTAACCCAGATTCAACATATGACAACCGAGTGCTTAAGTGCAATCGAACCGGGTAGTGAGTCCTGAAATTGATGTTGGACACAATAGGAATGTCAACCAGTTCCCATATGAAAGCTCTTCAGTTAAAATGTCAATTTGCACATTAGGAAGAATTTTGAGGATAATCCATCGAACTTCAAGACCAATGGAATTTCTAGGATGAAAGTAAACAATTTATTAGGCCGATGATTGCCAGTGACACATTGGTGTCAGCATAGGTAATGATGAACTCAAGTAGATTTCATGATAAGGATCCCCTTGAGATATAAATTGTATGTCTATCCTTAACTGTGTTGATTTAAGATTCATTTTCTAATTCGTTCATAAACTTGTTAGCAGCATCTAGATGCACTTAAAAGTTATTATATACCCACAAGAGTTCATTAATTAATTTGCAGTCGAGGTATTCTTAGCAAACAACAAACCAAAAACAACAAGACTATTTTGAACAAATTCCTATACCAGGTTGTACCTCTTCTGTTTCAGAGAATGCGATGGACACTTTTGATTTCATATGCAGGATTATCTTGAAAAACACAATCGACCTCTAAGCAGAAAAGAATTATAAACACGCTATTTTAAACGGCTTCAACGACACGCCATGCTTAGTTAAAATGACAAAGCATCCTGTAACAACTAAAGTCCGCAGCCAATCTATTCCACAGCTCCTGGCTAATCTATGAGTGCACCAATGTAGTCCAAGCTTCATTTAAACCCTTTGTGTCTTAGGAAATGGAAAATCCCTGCATTGTACCAGTCAGTAACGACAGTAGCTTGCCATCGTGCCAAATGCTTGCAATGCCCTATTAAGTCCAACGGCGAATGCGGAAATTATTTTAAATTGCATCCAAAATGTTCCTTAACAAAGCTTCATTCTAGGTTGTCCTGAAGAATTAATTTGTCTCTGATTATAATTTCCGTTTATGTTTCTCTCTCTCTCTCATATTTTCATTCGCCAGAACGTCTTGCCTGTCGTATCCTTCGCCTAGAGAGGATTACCTAACCACAAAACCGCAGTTACGAATTAAGCACTTGCACGTTGCCCAAGTGCACACCTCCTTTTGTTCGTTATCCTAGCTATATGGCTATGGCTCATTCCTACAATGATGATCTGTTTTAAATTCATTTCCTAGTGTAGGTTTATTTCTTCTAATCAACATAAAGAGAATAAGGGCGTTTAAGACATTCTAAATGTTGAATTCGTTTTGTTGGTCCTTTTGTGTGCTTTAAGAGCGCTTTGTCGGTGCTGAAGTTACATACCATCGTCCAGCTTTGTGTTAACAAACACATAGATGCTTGTAATAACTCGTAACTCATGCTCAGTACACTTGATATCCCGAGAGCTTGTGAAAGGAATGTGAATTGTGCCGAAATGAATTTCCAGACTCCTCGCCTCATGAACTCACTTAGCTTCTTTGATGCAAATAAAATATTGTGGTACTGTTGGATATTCTGACCGCAAGAGCACGTGTAAAAATAATTGACCTAAAATTCAAAGGGCACTCGACACCAGCCCAAGGACGGTGCAGCACACAATGTGGGTTTTACATGAATCCTGCAGTTATAAGTGAAGGAGGACAGGACAAACTGAGGTTGTTTCCCGACATCTAACTGGCCCCAAGATAGTCACGCTAATTTCCTACGTCATAAGTTGGCACGGAATAATTATGATAGCTAGAGAAATATTCCCTTAAGAGTTGCTAATAAAAGTTGGAAGTTGGCAGACTAGGGTAATGTGGCCGCAGGTATTTCGATGAGTGCCAGAAAACCTCTTTCGTAAACATCCTTCAAAGTGAGGTATGGTTTGCTAAGTTCATCTTGCAGTACTACTGATTGAAGGCATTCTATGTTGGAGCAAGTGAGTGATAGCTTAGACCTGCTATATATGCATGTCGTATCAATGTCGCACAGATGTGAAACCTAACAATCTTTCATAACATAACAATCCTTCAGTTATGTGAACCAAATGAAGTTCACGTAAATAAGAGAGCAGGGAATTTTTGAAAATACTATTTTTACAAACATTAAAAGAATTGACGTTGTCTTATTTATTGTTTGACAGGATATATTTTCATCCTGTAGATAAATTCGACAAGCACATAAACTTGTTGCAATAGATTGATGTACAGGCACGTAAATCAATACACCAAGATAAACCGAAAAAATAGTAATCACCTTCCCTTGTCACCATCATCGTCACTACAACCGGGATCCGGTCTTGGCCTTATTTAGCAAGTCTCTCCACCGGTATCCGGTCCTTATCCCAGACTTGTTAAATTGTCCATAATAATTTGTTTATTAGCCTTGCGCCAGACACCTTTATGGGTTTCTCTTTTTTCAAAATTCAAAGAAATGGGCCGCGCACCAAAATAATACAATTTTTGTCCATTATTCTTAAATGCCTTTTAATCTTAACTTTAAGGTACACTAGCAATAGAACTACGGATTATTAAAATGATAGCACTATTTTTGATTGTTAATTTAACTTAAACAGGATTTCAACTTGACACAAAGTTAGCACTAATTTAAGATTGTTAATTTAACTTAAACATAATGTCGACTCGATACAAGTTAGCACTAATTTAAGATTGTCAATTTAACTTAAACAGGATTTCAACTTGACACAAAGTTAGCACTAATTTAAGATTGTTAATTTAACTTAAACAGGATTTCAACTTGACACAAAGTTAGCGCTAATTTAAGATTGTTAATTTAACTTAAACATAATGTCGACTCGATACAAGTTAGCACTAATTTAAGATTGTCAATTTAACTTAAACAGGATTTCAACTTGACACAAAGTTAGCACTAATTTAAGATTGTTAATTTAACTTAAACAGGATTTCAACTTGACACAAAGTTAGCGCTAATTTAAGATTGTTAATTTAACTTAAACATAATGTCGACTCGATACAAGTTAGCACTAATTTAAGATTGTCAATTTAACTTAAACAGGATTTCAACTTGACACAAAGTTAGCACTAATTTAAGATTGTTAATTTAACTTAAACAGGATTTCAACTTGACACAAAGTTAGCGCTAATTTAAGATTGTTAATTTAACTTAAACAGGATTTCAACTTGACACAAAGTTAGCGCTAATTTAAGATTGTCAATTTAACTTAAACAGGATTTCAACTTGACACAAAGTTAGCACTAATTTAAGATTGTTAATTTAACTTAAACAGGATTTCAACTTGACACAAAGTTAGCGCTAATTTAAGATTGTTAATTTAACTTAAACATAATGTCGACTCGATACAAGTTAGCACTAATTTAAGATTGTCAATTTAACTTAAACAGGATTTCAACTTGACACAAAGTTAGCACTAATTTAAGATTGTTAATTTAACTTAAACAGGATTTCAACTTGACACAAAGTTAGCGCTAATTTAAGATTGTTAATTTAACTTAAACATAATGTCGACTCGATACAAGTTAGCACTAATTTAAGATTGTCAATTTAACTTAAACAGGATTTCAACTTGACACAAAGTTAGCACTAATTTAAGATTGTTAATTTAACTTAAACAGGATTTCAACTTGACACAAAGTTAGCGCTAATTTAAGATTGTTAATTTAACTTAAACAGGATTTCAACTCGATACAAGTTAGCACTAATTTAAGATTGTCAATTTAACTTAAACAGGATTTCAACTTGACACAAAGTTAGCACTAATTTAAGATTGTTAATTTAACTTAAACAGGATTTCAACTCGATACACGTTAGCACTAATCGGAAATTATCAATTTAATTTGAACCGAATGGCGACTGGATACCACGTTTGCTAATCTCAACTAGCTACACCCGAAGCTTGGCTCTCACTCTCTGGTGTCCGAAACGCTACTCCCTGCACTCGAGGCGACAGGATACCAAAAACCTATCTATCGCCTCGATGACCATATTTGGTCATTTTTTCTACTTACTTGGTTCCCTATCCTCTAAGGGTTGAACACACAGCATGATCCCTCGTTAGTGATCATCGCTTGTGTCGCCCAGCATGCGGACCATATACATTGAGTAAACATAATAACAACACATTCGCAGCTGGGGCGAGTTGTTCTGGAAAGGTTATTGTATTTGCACGATCAGCGCCTACATTGTAGCATGATTGCCGATCGTGCGCATGGTGGCCGTTGGCATTGACAAAGTCGCGCCGGCGTGCGTGTATTTACGCTGGTAAGTTCTATATTGCCTGTGTGTGGCATTTCTGGTACGTATTAAGAGAAATATAAACATTTCTCGTTGCATAGTCGCCGTTTCTTATGATCAATTTCTTGATAGGGGATTATGCAATGTTGGTTGCTAGATGTGCGACCAATTTGTACTTCTTATGGCGTGCTTGGGTTTGGCAATATTTGAACAGCGCAGTTAAATATTGCAGCTGGTGGTTGGTCGTATGGGCAGGTAGGTCGTACCTTTCAGGTTTTCTTATGCCCATGTTGTACTCTTATATATTTTTTTAAGCGTTTCTATTTAGGGGGAATGCCTGTTATTGCTGATACACTTTATGTATCAGCAGACATTGCGGTTATTCTAAATGCTAGTGCAGGTAAGTACACGACTTATTGGCGCCGAAGGCTTATAAACGCGGGTTTACCTGGTGGTAGGCTAGCAGGTGAGTAGTGGCGTTCGCAAGGGCCGCCACACCTTCCCTTGTGCTTGTGGCGGTTTCAATAAAGCCACCGCTCGCCTTTTACAGTCTCGACATCCAACTTCCCCCTAGGGCATACAGAAAGCATAAAACCTGGAAAGCACGTACTTACCTTTACATAGTTTGTACCATAAATACCTGTAATGCTCTAAATTTCATAATATTCGCTGATGCAAAATCCATCAGCACCAAACAGACATGTTCCTTTATAAGCAATTTGGTTGCATCACCAAGCAACCAACAACCAAACCATATCAATGAGATATACTCTTACGCGTCAGCCGCAGACGTGCAGGAGATGTTTCATCTTTTCCTTTTGTATACATGCCCACATCGGTCGGGCATCCGACCGACAAATACATTAAGGCATACGGCTGACCGCCCAAGGAAGTCGAGTCTCCTAAATGGAAAATTACCATCGAGAATTCGACTACGTGAAGATGCCGCCAAGATGTCCACGATCAGGATAAATGCTTTACGTAGCTGCTGATCGTGTAAGCACCTAAATCTCTATGTCGAGATAATGGCACCAGCTGCAACCATGCCAGCTAATGTTCCCCTTGTGGATTGGGTCAATCCACGGTCCGCATGCTTGTGGAGACACATACGCCATAAGCTGCAGAAACGATCATCGTGTGTGTGTTTCACCCCTTTTTGCTGGACCAATGCAAGGAAGATCATCCCTCGTCGGGCACCGAAGCAATGTACAAATTTGCTGTGCTGTTGTCTTCGATGATTGAATAGTTAATCGCGATACAGATTCCGTGGAGGCAAGTCGGGCCTACACGTTAAACAAATTATATAGTCAGTCGAGTCAAGTATCAGCCAGTGGACGGTTTGAAACAAAGAGTCCTCCTTTTAATTAAATTAATCTCGTAACTTATGTTCTTAAACTTGCCTCGAGTGCATAGTCTTTCGTTTATTGCATTAAATCCGACGATGGCATGCCTCAGTTTTTGACTGACTAGAAAGCCTACGAGCACATGATGTTTTGCATGACAGCTGTAATAAATGTCATACTCTTTTCTTTGAAAAACACCACTCCCTGTCCGCCTTATTTCTTGTAATGATGTTATGTCAGCCTTATATTCGGACAGTGCATCCGCTAGCTGCTATGCAGCTCGAGCTGTGTATAGTGAGCGGACATTCCATGAGAAAATTCTTAAATCGTTTAGCCATTTTCGTTTCCGTGGTCGTCGTCGTGTATCCGGTTCATATCCGAGGCTTGTTAAATTTTCCATAATAATTCATTTTTACGGGCCTGGTTATTAGCCTTGCGCCAACCTTTCTCAGGATGTCGCTGCATGCATTGGTTCACTACTTGTCGGGTGCCAAAGTAGCTATCCAGGAGTGTCACGTGGAGACTGCATGTCAACTTGGATTGAACAGGGACAAGGATCGTACTGGCTTTCGCCGGATTGAAAGCAATCAGTGACTTTGCCCTGTATGTTCGCTCCCATCTCCCCGCAATAAACTTGTACTCAACCCAATAATGAGAAAAAAGCATCTCTTCAGTTGTTCTGTTTTCTCTAGGTAGTTCTTTACTTTCACACACCGGTGCTCATTTAAATTTACTAGGTGCATCAATCAATATCACAAAATTCCCTCAGGTATGGATATCTTAGACTCTTCGAGATGGAGTAGCTGTAGGTGTAAAGTACAGGCTTTTTTAAAAGACTTGCTCCAGCAGATAAGATGCTGGAAAGCTGATTCTTCTTTAGCTCAATGTCTCTCAACCCAACATCAAAAGACTACAATTCGGTACTGAACCTGCGAACAATAAAATAACCAAAGTTTCTTCACTTCTAATATTTTCTACCTACATAAATACAACAATATCGAAGACGCATTTCGAGACGAATTAAATGCTTATTGTCAAAACTAGAATTTTGTGCTGTTGTGTCCAACGAAGGTGAGCTGTGTTCACTTATAACTCCGTAAATGCTTATTCTGTTTTACACCGCTCGACATAACCATTTCCTCGTTTTTCACTTCTTCCAGTTCGATACACGCGGACTTTAGATGCTGTAGTCCTTGCTGCTATTTTACCTCTTTCCTTAATATCTAACACATGGATTACGTTTCACCGAATTCCCTTGGCATTGGCAATCAAACATCGAATATGATCGAATAAAGCTCGACATTCTGAAAATATTCCTTCTGGCTTCTTTATGTCCTTTGCAGGAGTCGAGATTTCCATTTGAATCCCTTTATATCCTTAGTGCTCTGGTTGCTTAGCTACTGCTCCGTATGTGTGCTTCAATATTCATTGAATATTAAATTTTCCATTTCAAAGGAGGAACGACAAAGTTTTATTTTGAAAGTTTTGCACTAGTTTCCGTTGGAGTGGAAACTCTTCCATTTCATCGTTTATGTCGGTCTTCGGTCTCCGGTCTTCTTTTACACGAGTTCACCATATAATCGAGGAATAGAGAAATTTGGTTTGATTGGGAATCTGTTCAAACTAGGACTTATGATTGCGAGGCCAAGCAAGGGGATTATCAAGATAATTACAAGGTTGTGGTGAATAGTTTTTCGTCGATTCTGTTTTCGGATTTGAATTAGCCCAACTTGGATTGTGAAAGGCGTCTCGAAGTTTTCCATGCAATTTCCGTCCGAATAGTCTTCTGTTCATTTGTCCTTTTATTTAGTTTCATTATGCGTGAGCTCGCAATTGAGTGAAAATAACTAGAAAAATGAAGTTCATTGACAATAGCCGAGGACACATCCAGACTCGGGGTGGTGTTGAAATAGTTGAGTCAATTGTCCTGAAGACTTCTATTGTTATTCAATTTGGTTCTACAGATCAGCGAAAACGATAGATCAAAAAGGTTCAAATCAATTTATTTCTCACCCTTAGGCGAAATCTGATGATGAGAAATATCTACAACCGAAGCGTTAGCAATCCGTAATAGAATATATCCTTAGAACACAATTCTATTTCATGAATTTGCCTTTTGGTAGAATTGTTGCAGTTTTATGCTCGACTGTTTGAATCCTTTTGTTCTTTGAAAAATCACCATTGTCTGTCACCGGTTCGGTGGTACACGTGCGTATTGATAAAGGAAAATTGGGAGCAATTTCATACGGTCGAAGAAAGTCATCAATTCGTCTCCGAATTCTAAGGAAATAACACACGTCAGTGCGTGCAAAAGGTATTATATGGTGAGACAAAGCACTTTATAAATGGTGTGCCGCCTGTGAAAGCGGCATAAAACATTTATCAGCTTATCCCTTGGTGTTGTCAACAGCAATGTTGAGATTCTTCAACTCAAAGGTAACCTCTTTATAATGTGATTCCGTTATAACTAACAAAATCGGAAATGTGGCATACAAGAGCTCTCAACTGGGATCTCTCAGTAGAATAATCTGTTTAACCCTTAGATATAATGGAATAATTGCATCCTTGTGCGACAATCGTTAATCAAATTCTTTTTCGTGGAAAATTTTCGTGGCATTTATAACTGATGTATTCGAACTGAGGGTAAAAGATGGTTGACATATGATCCGAAGCATCACTAATTGTCTACTCCACTTTTAGGATGTCTTAATAGAGATTAAAACTTGTTTGTTGTTGAAGGATTAAATCCAACAAAAAAGGTGCACGTTCTAGTTTTAATACAACATGCATAGAAGAATGATATATTGATGCTCTTCAATGTGAATCCAATGCGCCGGTGGAGGAAGAGATTATGATTGGGGTGTCAACATGAACGGGTTTTGAATTATTTTTAATAGATAAATTGTCCTCAACAGCTTAGTAGAACAAGCGTTTCATGAAAAATAAAAGTGGCGAAGTGTGCATCGGAAATATTTTTGTGGTATTTGTGAAACGCTAATAACTCATCCTCGAGTGAAGAAAAATCTCCAGATATTTATTTCTCACTACAGATTAGATTGTAATAGGAAGAGGGTTAAGAGTAACCACTTAAACAGCAGAATTAAGTCATTCTAACTCTATGGAATTCGGGTACGTGGAAGTCAAGTTGGCTTGTGGGGGTTCTTTACACTACATGGAGAACCAACCTACAATTCCAACTACCTTTGACCGCTAACAGTGCGTCACCTTAACCCAACTCCCCATTCAAAACCCGAAAAGCATACATTCCAAAATCTGCAATAGCATACATTCCAAACTCTGCAATAAAACACACTCCAAAACCCGCAACAGAATACAAATTCAATAGAATACGTTCTAAATCATCGCCCTCACCTACAACCAACCGCATTTAATTTCCCCCGAAAACCATTTCGGTTCCCATCTACCTAAAAGATGTAAAACCACATCAATACCCTACAATCAAACCGCATGCATTTTCCAGAAAAACCACTTCGGTTCATTTCCTCCTTAAACTATATTTCTCGCTTGCAACCAAGCAGCAGTTAATTCTCCCCGAAAACCATTTCGGTTCCCATTCCACCTAAATCATGTAGAATCACACCAATTCCCCCTTACTGGCAAGCCACCAGCATGATGCGTCGCCCTTCCACGAAACGACCATCGCAACGATCAAGACCCTTGACCATACTTGGCTATGCCTCCGAAACCAATTTCCCGGTACACACAACCAAAGAATCCAATCCAGCCCGTACGGTAGGAATTCCTTAGCAACCCTTCTTCGTGTTCCTAGTAAGTGGCAGTGAGCTTACTTCGCTATGACTCAACTGCCACGACACCCTGAATGGGTTCTCACCTTCATCATCATTAGTCGCTTCGCAACCGCCGCCGCGCCCACACGCACCAGGGGCATTCGCACAATTTAGTTTTACATGATCAAAGGACTACCTAAGCCAATATCGTAACATCGTCAGCAAAAGGTAAGTTCTTGAAATAAGGTAGGTAAGTTCCTGAAACCTAGTGAAGACTTTGGCTTCTGGTCATCTTGCGATAACCAAAATCGCCCACATCCATGTGGATATTGGGCTCGATCTCAGGATATCTGAAAAAAGGCAGGGGAGGTGTCTAAGGATAGTGTGGACAGGAATAGTTCAAATGGTCTCTACTTAGATGGAGGGATGGTGGGAAAGAAATCACACAAGACTTGTAGGGAGATTTTGTGTGTGCTTCAATCGAAGTCAAATTCTGGGAAGTAAATGGCAATTTGGTTGAAGAAATTCCCGGAAGGTAACATCATGAAATCCACATCAAAATAAGCACTTCATGATGTCGAGATTATTGGGAATTGAGTTAATGCGCGACAATTTAGTTTAATTTGTCGCGCATATGATTCGATTGGAGACAATGGTTGGGGTTATTGTTTGGAGAATTGTATGGGAATTTGGTTGGCCAAATTTTCGCAAGGTATGTCCATGTAATGCATTTGAAGATACCCATTTCATGATATTATGGATTCAGGAAATTGTTCAGTACCTGGTATGAACATACGGTTCGTACTATGGCGCATCATTTAGGGGAATACTAATTTGGGTGAGCATTATTGATTTGGGTTATAGATGTTGTAAGGATATTAGGACATATTATCTTAATATATTTAGAGGTGATTAGAGCAGTGATTTAGGATCACTACATAAGGACTGGGGGGGGGGGGGGGGGGGGGGGCATACAGGGCTAATTCTCTGCTTTCAGCCCGACGAAGGCCAGGACGATCCATGTCCCTGTTCAATCCAAATCGAGATGCAGTCTCAACGTTACACCCCTGGATAGCTACTTTGGAACTCGCCAAGTAGTGAACCAATGCATGCAGCGATATCCTGAAAAGGGTTGGCACACGGCTAATAACCTTGCCCGGAAAAACAAATTATTATGGCAAATTTAACAAATCTCGGATAAGGGCCGGATACCGGTGCAGAGACTGTGGCGGTGCCACCAAACCCGACGGTACACTTACCTAAAAACTGCCATTACCTCACCCCAAGACGCATAAGTTTTCGCCAATGCAATCGCATTAGGCACCTGATAATGCTTCAAGCATTAAAGAGATCAAATCTATGATCTTTAAGTCCCTGTAAAGAAAACTTACCTTTCATGTATTCCCTTCGCATACCAATTCTCTGTAAGATTTCTTTATTAGCTTATTAGGAATTCCAAACCAATTTCGGCATCTGCGTTGCCAGACAAATTCCCCTAGACGAATTTCTGTAAAAAAATCATTCGGTTTACATACAATGTAACCGTCATGACAGGGATCATAAATATTGCGCCGTCTATTTTCCCAGCCTCGATGTGTGTACAAAAAACTATCTACACACACATCGGCTGGAGACCCCTTTTAGCCAGCGATAATCAGCCCAACGCAGCTGCATGTAATTAGCACCATCTGCGTTGAGACTAATGCCTTACCAATGCACTAAGTGCAAGCAAAAGAACGCTGTCTACCAGCAGGCATTCTGGCGATACACAAACAATCCAATCACCAAGTATCCCAGACGCATCTACCATTTAATGAGTTGCAACTTGATTACTCAGTTGAACTCACAAGTCATAAATCTCTTTATCCCACATAGTTCTGGATCCGTTTCACAATAACCTTCTCATATAAGCAAAGATCTCTACGCTCCTTTTCCCCTCCTTTGTGTTTCAGGTTCTTCATCATGGCTTTGGTCTATGAAAAGAACCGACGTACACACACACTTGTGTATCGTGAAGATCTCCTCTATGAGATCGGTTTGGTTACTCCAAAGAGAGACTTTACGTCTCTCTTGGAATAGGAAAACGCACCCCTTAATTAAGAGAGCCAGTTTCACTGGCCGAATTTCCTTGTAAGCGAATTAATATCGCTGAATCCCTTTCCATCTGCCGACGACAATGGTCGTGCGGACTTCCGCTCCCGTTCCGCGGACGGGAGCGATAATACCCAGAGTCTAGTGTGAAGTAACAATCGGAATAATTAAATAAGTAACAATCGTGTGCCTCACAGATAACTCGCATTTACCACGTACAGTGTTATCCAAGAATAAATTAATAGACATCCTCCGGCCTTCGCGCGGGTTTTCCTTTCTCGAAACATCAAAATTATGTAAATTAGTATTTGTATTAATTTTCATCCAGATCAATATTGTAACAGAAGGTTTTTATTTAATGAATAAAACATTAACGTAACCTTCCAGTGTTTTACTCTTCTGGTTTAAATTGTTTCCAGTGTTGTGAAGTTTTGTCCTGTTTTATTTTCTGTGTTGTCCGCCCCGTGCCTCGATGTTCGACTTATTGCCTTTCCAGCGCGAACAATTTATGATGGAGGAGGAAGAGAACCAAGTACCCATACGGGTACATACATCCTCCCCACAAGGCTTGCTAAATAAGGCCAAGACCGGATCCCGGTTGTAGTGCCGATGATGATAATGATGATGATATAAGGACTTATTGACGTCCCTTTGTAGATCAAAACCAGTATAGGCCCCAAAATAAACATCTGTGGCATGCCTTCAGTAATTCCAATAAATAGCCCAGCCGTACATTTTTTCACATCAAGGTGAGACATTATTTGGGAAGAAAACTGCAGAAGACTATCCTCAGTGGATATCATTTTAGACAACCAAACTCTGTTGGACTGAAAAATCTGTTGGATTTTTTTTTTTCCAAAAAATTGCATTATAATTATTTTTATAAGACAGAACGACTTTTGTTAGAATCCGAAACGCGTACAACCAGGCGATAAACATCGCGAAGAAGGCTTACAACGACAGAGTGAACAATAACCTCTTTGAGTGCCTAACTGGCTTGCGTCCTTTCTGGTCAATGGCAAGGACTGTCAGCAATAACCTCACTTCTTCTTCTTTCCCGGCGTTATTGACGGACAACGGGACACTAGTCACAAATTCAACAGAAAAAGCGGATGTGTTTCCGAATTTATTTCCCGCTAATTGAAACTTCGATGCCGGTCTTGTGAAACCACTTGTGATCACGCCGGTACGGTTTTCGATGTGGGATGTTAGGTTTCTCCAGTGTACTACTCAACGCACTCTAGGTAAACTGGACTGTTGGAAGGTAACCGGCCCGGACGGACTACCATCAATAGTACTTAAGAACTGTTCTTCGGAACTATTGTCGGTTCTTGGCCTACTCTTTCGCTTCTCTTATGCACGAGGGACATTTCCTGCCTGTTGGAAAATCGCTCGAGTTCAACCAATCCCAAAGAGGGGGAAAAAGTGTCTCCCACAAAATTACCGGCCAATAGCATTACTGTCTATGTTATCTAAGGTGATGGAAAGGGACATCAACGCTGAGTTAATTAAGTATTTGGAGGGCAACGGACTTCTGAATGATCGCCATAACGAATTCCATGGCAGGCGGTCCACGGGAGACCATTTGACCGTTATAACCGATATATGGATATCTGCGATTGAAGGGCACGGTGAGTAAAGGACGGTCGTGTTGGATATCTCCAAGGCTTTTGACCGCGTCTGACACGGAGCATTGCTAACCAAATACGTTCATATGGACTCTCCCTGCAGTTTTGTGAATGGCATGAGCTTACTCGAAAATCGATCAACCCAAGTTGTTGCAGACGGCGAGCCTTCGGATCTGTGTCCTGTTAATTCCGGGGTGTCTCAAGGTTCTATTTAGGCTCCAACCTTGTTTTTGCTTCACATAAATGATTTGTTGGAGTCGACAGAGAACAGCGTGTTTAGTTTTGCGGATGATAATACACTTGTTTCCTCTTTTTCGAGTGATCGGCCGATTAGTGCATCAACCTCGCATCAGCTTAGATGTAGTCAAATCGACTCGCTGAATCAGGATCTGGATAAGGCCCTGCAGTGGGGAAGGGCCAATCTCATCGACTTCAATGCAACGAAGAGACGACATACAACATTCACAAAGAAAAATGGATCATCGGTCAGCCGATGATGAATGGCCAGACCCTCAAATCTGGGGAAAACATGTCTGTCACAGTCTGTGGGAATGTATCCTGGCATAAACACATGTCAAACATCGCCGGGTCCGCCTCTGGAAAACTGAATTATTTTTGTAGAGTCAATAAATATTTTACTCCGGCTCAACTTTTTCTCCTGTGTAAATTCCTAATCAGATTCGCGTTCGAATATTGCTCTTATGTTTGGAGCTCTGCTCGTAAGCATACCCTCGACCCACTTGAGAGCATACAGAGATGAGTGAGCCGCCGGATCGGCGACACGGCGCTTACATCGGGACTACAGTCACTACTACATCCGGGGCGCGTAGGTGACCTCTATCTGTTTTACAGATATTATCATGGGTACTGTTCTTCGGAGATTTGTGGTAGTGTTCCGCGAAATTCGGTTTATATTCGATCCACGAGGCAATCCGACGGATCACACCACTTTGTGGTTCATCTCCCTACCGCGCGAACATCTCTGCATCAGAACTCATTCCATTACAGATCGGGAAAGCTATGGAATTCCATCCCCGCGCGAGCGTTTCCGGAGCGTTACAAGCTGGAACTTCGAGAAGAACTGTAGCATTTATTTGGTGGCATCACAGTGCGCCAACTGTAGGTTCGCTTCTCGCGAGAGAAGTGCAATAAAAAAAAAGTTTTCAAAAATTTTATTATAAATAGAAAGGTGTGAGATGAGCCTGTAGTTACCTACCTCAGCAGCAGAGCCTCATTTCATGTGGAATTAATTGTTTGTTGCTCGGGAAGTGTTTATTTGTCCCTCGCGGTTGCCTTAAATAAAATATAACTCGCGACCAAAAGAGGATTTACCCTTAATACCCTTAAATGTCAGAGCACAGTTCGAGCGGAAGGAGAGACAGTGGATAAGGGAAGGAGGTATCGACGTACATTGGCCTTGTAGTAATTATATTGGTAGCAATAATATATATACATTTTTCAGTATGTACCCACGGTTGTGCCGCTGACTGGTGTCTTAACTTCTCCGGCAGTGATTTTCCACGTAATTTTATTGGAGCAATTAAAACTCCCCACTTTGTTTTACATTTTAGTTCACTTTTTATTTCTTAAAAGATATTTTTTTAATTCAGTTTTATTTATTTGCCTAATTGTACACTTTGTTGGAATTTTCATTCGCATACAAGCTTTTTTCAACACATAGGGAAACGGATGAAGAGTTTAATTTTTTAGTACTTTTCATGGTGTCACTTATTTATTATTAAATTTGAATAGAGGATTTGCTGAATGCAATTGAAAAATTGTTTTTGCTCACACTAAAGACATCACACGACCTTTCACGCACTAAACCGACAACGACCACTGACTAACTGCTGACTCACTCCTACCCAACAACAGGTACTTTTCCCATGATCGCCCATTTCTGCATCTTTTACAAAGCCCAATCGGAGAAGGTACGTCGCTTCAAATGCTCCATCGGCTTCAGTTCTTGAGTCAGCCTGATCTTGTATGGGTGTAAACCAAGATCCTTACGCAAAATTCGCCATAAAGTGATCTGGGCGATGCCCAATTCTTGAGAACGCCGTGGAATTGACTGATTTGGATCGTTTGCTACGGACACCTGAACGGCAGCGATATTTTCGACACTTCGACCAACCCATTGTCTCACTGACACGGCAACATCACGCAACGAATATGTAGACTCAAATGTTTGCACTTAACTTGTTATTGCCTGTCTACTAGGGCGAGAATTACGACCGAAAATTGGAGTTAACGCTCTTAAAGTTGCTGTTACCGACTCCAAATTTCGGTAGTAAATATTTATATTTTGCAGACGTTGTTCGTTCGTGTACTTAACTATGGTGAAAATGTTGAGTTTACTGAATAAATTGACAGTGACAGTTCGATGATTAGTGAAAGGGTGCGTTCATTTCAAAGTTAAATTTAACGTTGTCAAGTCCCGATACTTACGACTGTGAAGTTTTACCCAAGAGGAATTAAATTCTGAATTGGAGCAGAGTCCATATTGTGGCACAAGCTGATAAGCAATATCATTTCGTATGTATGTGGCTATCACACGATGTGGAAAAGCACAAAGTTATATCCAATTAGATTAAAAACGGAAATCTCTGTATTAATTATTACCTGGATTTCGCTAACTTCAAGGATAGTTGGATTGTGGATAGGAATGTGGGCAGACACCAAAGAGAAATCGCATCTCAGGCCGCGAATCTTGCAAAGATCTGCGTGTAAAGCAGACGTGATAACCGCTACACGCCGATGACATAGTAATGTACAGAACAGGAGGATAATAAGACGTCATCAATAGGCACCTTCAAGATGGCTTCAACAAAATAAAACATTTTTTTGACGACTGGAAATTAAAGATTAATTTCTAGAAAACCGAGACTATCCTTTTCAGAACGCCAGGCCCTCGAGGGATACAAAATACAACTGGAAACACTTTTCTATTGCAAGTAACAATAACCTTCCACTACAAGTGAAAACTGTAGTTAGATACCTTGGTATCGGACTATACCAGTATTTATATTTTGACAAGCACATAGCAGCGTCCCTCTTCTATGACAAGAAGTCTATTCCGGACTAGTCAAAATAGCTTCGTACTCGTCATTCATCCTAACAGTTTTGGTTTATCACTGCCCAGTATATTATAATATATCTCCACTTTATGTGGAGAAGTTTCGTGTGTTCGAACGGCAATGTTTGCGTTCCTGCTTCGGACTTTATAGAACACCAGAGTCGCAATACAAAAAATTCTATCCCAACAAAATCCTGTATAACAAATCAGGGTTAAATAGGATAGACGATTTCATAAATCAAATTATTCGTGGTCACACAGCAAGGGCAAAGCGCAGTGACAACAATCTTATTTCGGGAGCATTCTATCCCAACGATATGTGTCTTGAGAATACGCTCCAGAATGGGCTTATTCCCCCAGAAACGTTCCCATTCTTGGATCAAAAAGGCCTTATCCAAGACGTGCATGGAGTCCCGATTATATACCACGCTCTCCGTGATGCCAGGGACAAACGAATTCTCCATGATAGTGATATTTCCAATGCACCAGACCGCCTGCGCTTTAGCACGGCGATCAGCGAAAGAGATCAAGATCAAACAGCTCCCAAATGGTGATGGCTTCTCAACGAGGAGAGGACATCACTTCCTCAGATATATTCACTTAACTTACCTAGGTTTTTTTTTTTTTTTTTTTTATGTAAAAGCACTTAACCTAACTTAACTTAAATCTTATACTACCCTAATTCTAGAAAAGCTAAGTCTATGTAAGCTAGCTGATGTGGTATGATTCTTTACCGACTTTGGTACCCAGGTCTTTATATGCCATTCAACCACCAGAACTGTTGACGCTGTCTAATACTATCGTCCCGGTCTCTGTGGGAGATAGCCCTACTGAAGCGCAGGAGCTCTTCTTCGGTGCGCGCTACTTCCCGGTCGTAGCACAATCGCCCGTCTACAGATGATCTACTTACATGATAGATCAGCGGAATTCCGGATCTATCCTGTATAAGCCCTTTCATATCCAAGTCAAGGAACGCCTCTGATGGAAGAAAAGCCGTTGCGACGCACGCTCTCATAGTACAGAGTGTTTGGATAATAGGCCCCGAAAATTAGGTCATTGGACGAGCTTATTGCTCTCGCAATATGTCCTCTGATTAATTTAATCATAAAATTATCCACCCTATTTATGTACGCTTCATTATATAAAGTCTCATTTGAGTAATACTTTTTATAGTCCGATTCCGGTGTCCGATATAATCTGAGACAACTTCTGAGACACTTTCTTTCGAACACCCGAATCTTTTCCATCAAATTTGGACCTATGTTGAACCATACTGGGCAACCATATACGAGCATTGGCCTGATTAGTGTCATGTAGCATATGACTTTTACCTTGCTGTCAAGTTGGCTACTGTGAAATAGCCTCCTTGTCATAGCGAACGTTTTCCTCGCTTTGAGCAAAGCAGCCTCTACATGTCTGTTGAAATACAGATATTGGTCTAGCCAGATGCCCAGGTATTTAACTAAACTCTTGGTTTCCAGTTTATCTCCATGCGGTCCCACGATAACTAGCTTTCGCCAGTTTTTCCTTGTGTCGTACGTGGCTTTATATAATGGAGTTCTAAATAGGATGGCTTCACATTTCTGGAAGTTGATCTTAAGTTTCCAGTCATCGCAATAGCGCTGCACTTTGTTGAAGTCTTGCTGTATTAACTTATTTATGATCGCAACTTTCGGAGCTGTTCTGTAAATTATGAGATCGTCTGCGTACGCAATAGCCTGCGGAAGTACTTCTAATAAGTCGCTAATGTAAATGTTAAAAAGAATCGGAGAGAGTACCGCGCCCTGTTGCAAGCCATTCTTGATATTATACGTTTTATTAGAGGTCACATTACCACTTTTGACCACGAACCTCCTGTCCTTTAACATATCGTAAAGTACATATAGTAAAGGCTTATGTATGCCATGTCTGACCAGTTTGTAATACAACCCTTCGATCCAGACGGTATCAAAGGCTTTCTCCAAGTCGATCAGACAGGCACCTGTGCATTGGTTCCTACATTTATTCCATTGTATGTCGGAGACCAGTTTAGCTGCGGCATGTGTGGTTTCATGACCCGCCCTAAAGCCAAATTGGTTATTTGGAATAATGCTGTTGTCTTCTACCCATTTTACCAGAGCTTTGTTAATGGTTTTTTCAAATACTTTACTGATGCTTGGGAGTAAACTTATCGAACGCATGTTCATTGGGTTTGTGCAGTCTTTGCCCTTTTTTGCGATGGGCTGAATGATGGCCGTTTTCCAACGCGCGGGATAATATGCATTATTCAACGCGTTGTTAAACAGGACCGTGTATATATCTATTGCCATTGGGGGCAGGTTCTTGAGTACGATGTTAGGTACTCCATCTATTCCCACTGACTTTTTGCTTCTTAATGAGTCGAAGATACTCTGGATTCCTTCCCTTGTTATTAGAAGGCTATTAGCCACTACACCATTGGCATTAATGTCAATTGACAAATTATCGTCACTGAATTCGGTAAAACCCGGATTCTCCGATTGCCAAAGTGAAATTTCATTCCGGAGGTGCAGGTGATTGAGTAGAACTCTGTCCTCCAGGTCGTGATTTCGGTGAATGCTTTCATTCACCTTGTACATTTCCTGAAAGACAGCTCCCAAAGCGTTCACCGTTTCCAAAGGGTCTTCGATCACGAAGAGCTCACTATTGAGGATAGCGTTCTCTGCATCTATGCCAATGTTGGTTAGCAGCTGCTTGTTTACCTGAGTACGTGGGATTTGGAGACACTGAATCTCATTTTGATTATTTCTCCTGAATATTTTATTTATTTATGGGAACATATTCGGGTTATTAGTTTTTATAGCTCGAATTCTGTTGTTCCAATACAAATTTCTTGCTAATCTATAATTAGCTTTAAGTAATTGTTGGAGGTTTTTTAATCGGGATTTCAGTATTATTATCTCCTGGTCTTGTCTGTCTGTAAACTGTCTGTGTAATTGTTTTAATTTCGATAGCAGTCTGCTCTTTTGCCTGTGGAGTGCGTTTATTGTTGCGTTTCTGTACATGTTAGTGTGATCTGTAACTGTTGTTTTGGGAATTGTTTTGTCCATTGTTCGTTTTACGGTTTCGTCCATTTGTTGAATGTATTTGCCGATTTCGACATTAGTCAGGTTTCTGTTTACTGGCAGATTAAAGTCAATCGAACGAAGTCTTTTGTTAATGATCTGGTGAACCGCGGCCATCGCATTGCCCTGTAGTTATAGGGTTGCGGGATCACGAATTCCTCCAGATCTGCGAGCTCGTTCGGAAGCTCTATTACTGCCGTGAATGCACAGTGGTCACTATCGTATTCAATTGTCCGTAAACAGTTTGTATTTCGTCTATTGGTGTTAAGTAATCTCAGTCGTGAGTCGATCAGCAAGATATCTAAGAACGATCTACCTCTAGGGAACGATGGATATTCGGTAGCTAGCAGGTCAGTTCTATATTCAACATGAAACTGATCTAACCAGCCAGCCAACTGATTTCCTCTGGCATTAGATATATGATTTCCCCAATTTCTATGCTTGGCGTTCATATCTCCCCCTAGGATAAAGTAATTTTTGCCCAGGTGCAATTGTAAGCATCGGAAGAGAGTCTCGAGCTCTGCTATAAATAGATTATGTTGGTGCTCCTCAGGTGCGTAGACCGCAATCGCATACAAACCCCTTCCTTGCTGAAGGGGTATGCGGACGATACAGGCTTCCAGCACCCGGAACCTGCGCACTTCTCCACTATATATAACTTTATGAGGGATCCCTTTTCTAATAAAGATTGCGACACCCCCCCCCCCCCCCCCCCCCCCCCTTGAGAAGAGTTAGGTCGGTCTCTTCGTATAATATCGTAGTTTTTATGCCATATCTTGTGTCTCTGGTTTAACTTTGTTTCCCCCGCCAGAAGTACATCAGGCTGTTCAACTTGCAACAGGTTGAAAAGATTGGCTCTTCTCTCAGTTCTTATTAGTGAATTTACATTCACGACAAGAGCTTTTATTGATGTTGTGGTTAGAGGGTTTATATTGACTTTTTGTTTAGATTGGGCAAGTACGAATAGATCTCGTTTATTTGGTTTTGCAGCTGTGTCATCTGTCTCTGCAGATTAAGCAGAACCGTGATCACGTCTGCTTGCGATGTTGTTTCAGTCTGTGTGGGAGTATTTGTGGCTACCAATGTTGTAGCCTGGTTTGATGGTCTCCCACCCGACGCAACTTGTGCGTACGACCGCTGCAATGTTACGGGCATTGTTGTAGTACGAGCTGGCTCTGTGTTTTTTTGTCGGGTCACACTTCTTGCCATTATTTCTCGGAATTTAGGACATCCGCGATAATTAGCGGGGTGTCCCTCATTCCGGCACACTGCACACTTTAGAAGGGCTTTGTCTTCTACCCTTTCTTTTCCCAGAGGGCATTCTTCTGCCTTATGGTCTTTTCCGCATTTTACGCAACGGTGCTGCATTTCACAGTTCGCCGCCGCGTGACCAAACCGTTGGCAGCGGACACATTGCAGGATGTCTCTGCCTTTTTTTAACTTGTCCCATGTGACACTTTGATGATCCAAGACTGTAATCTTTCTTAGACCACCAATTCTGCTGCTGGGCGTTAGTTGAACCAAAAAGAAGGGTAGCTTGCGGTTTTCCCTTCTTGCCTTGGTTGTGGTGAACGGTTTTACGGAGATAAACTCGAGATCGTCGTGCCTCAACTTTTGAAGCATCTCGAGCAGAGCCTCCGGTTCCACCTCAGGGTCGACACCCTTTAATAGAACCGTTACCCTCTTTGTTTGCTTCGGCGTGAACGAGTAGAATTCCGCGGTGGCCCTTTTTAAGACCTCTTTAATTTTATCGTGGTCTGCCACCGCATAGGTTTGAATGGCATGCCTGGTACCAGCCAGTCTTTTAACTACAAAATTGTTTCCTATAGCTAGCTTACAAAGACTTACCAATTCCTTACACTCAATATCTATAGTGTTGATTGGTGGCATCTTTATTTTTTGGTTGTTATTCTTGCTTTGCCGCTGTTGTGTTGCTTGCTGTGGTCGATTTTGTGTTGATTGTTGCTGTTGATGTTGATGTTGCTGTTGCTGTTGCTGTTGCTGTTGCTGTTGCTGTTGCTGTTGCTGTTGGCCGACTTTTGGCTTCGGCTTTTGTTGTTGTTCGGAGTCTGTTTCTTTTTCGAGTGCCGCTATTTTTTTCTTTCGGCGTCTCTCTTCTAGACGGGCTCTTGCCATCGCAAGTTTCGCCTCCAATTCAGTAATTTCCTCTTCTTCATCCTCAGACTCTGAGGATGCAAGAGAAGCGAACGAATTGTTTGCCCCATACATATTAAAATTGTAGGGGGAGGGGCGCCCTCTGTCCTCCTCCATTTGCTGACCTTTTCTCTCCATTGTTAATTTCGCGGTTTTACTTCGCGTCACAATGGAGATTTTCGGTGTACCTTTTCGTTTGTTTGTCACGTTTTTGTCTTCCTCCGTGTTCATGCTGGTTCTTTCCAGTTTGTTTTCATTAAAAAAAAACAAAGGCGACCGCAATACGAACCACGAAGTCGATTTCTTCCGCACGCCGACTCGAACTCGTCTATCGTCGGCTAAGAGTCAGTGAACTTGCACTCGCGCCAAATGATGCTTTGAAAACTCTGTGCGTAACTATCAATATATTGTCTGTTTTAGTTTTCACTTTTACGACCGAGGTAATATATATGAATTGTCTTACGTTGTTCATCTCACTGAAGTTATTTTGTAAGCACGTTTATTGTCACTTTTAACATTTTGTTTGTTTGTTGTTGTTGCACTTTGTTTTAGTTGTCACAACACGTCACGTCACTGTTTTTCTATTTCGTGGCTTCGTTCTTGTTTATGAATTGGATTACGAGTATAATGAACGGAAGTAAGTATGGCACTGAAGACCAGTTTTGTTTTTGTTTTTGTTTTTTTCTCACTTCACTGGACTGATTTGCAGTTTCTTTGTTTTGTCTTTTGTTTTTTTTTTTTATTTTGGTCGACTAAATCAAATAATATATCTTCATTTAGCTTTGACTGTTTTATCGATGGCATTTATTTATAAATAGTTTTTTTGTTTTAAACGCTCCCGGACTCACAAAAACAACTTTTTAATTTCACTCAATAAGCGAACATCCGAGAGACGAATGCCTTAGCAATGCACTAAGTGCAAACAAAGGAACGCTGTCCTTGGGCAGGCATCTGGCGATACGGCAAACTATAATCGTATTCCCAGCATTTCCCTATTGACAAACAATCTTCAAGTTTGTTCGTCGCCACAAAACCAATTACCTGACACATACAAAGGCATGCAAGGGAGTCGTTTCTGCCACCGACCAAGATACGATATACAATTTCCATTGTAAACGGTGGTTAAATTTTAAGGGCCGACGTTGAATGTGAACCACACCTAAACTTTTTTTCTGCATTTCATTTGACATTTCTCAATTTCAGACTAACTCAATTTGAACCATGGAAGATACACAATCGAGCAACGCGTTAAAGTTATTCAGGCTTATTATGAAAATGGGCGTTCAAATCATATCGTGCACTTCTTGATTTTTTCGGTCAATTTAATCGTCCAAATGTGCGTACAATCGGAAAAATCGTGCAAAAATTTGAGCAAACCGGGTCTGTAGGAGATGTGAAAACACCAGTGCATGCTCGTACAGCTCGTACTGCAGAAAATATTGCTGCTGTTCGCGATAGTGTGGCTGAAGAGGCGTCCACCTCAACTCGTCGTCGTGCCCAACAATTGCACCTCTCACGCTCGTCGTTGATGAACATTATACATAAAGACTTGCATTTAAATGCTTACAAGGTGCAATTGACTGAAGAACTAAAGCCTCTTGACCATTTCAAGCGTCGTCAATGGTCAGAATGGTGGCAAGAAATGGCAACAGCGGATGATCAATTTTCGAAGAAAATCATCTTCAGTGATGGGGCACATTTTCACCTCAGTGGATTTGTCAATAAGCAGAATTGCCGCATTTTGCGCGAATGATAATCCAAGAGTGATTGTCGAAAAACCAATGCACCCACAAAGAGTGACTGTTTGGTGCGGTTTATGGGCTGGCGGCATCATCGGGCCGTATTTTTTCCAAAATGTGGCCGGTCAGGCAGTTACTGTGAATGGTGTTCGCTATCGTGAGATGATAACGAACTTTTTATGCCCCGAATTGGAAGATGTGGATGCGGACGATATGTGGTTTCAACAGGACGGTGCCACTTGCCACACAGCTAACGAAACAATGGCTCTTTTGCGCGACAAATTCAATCACCGTGTTATCTCACGTGGTGGCGATGTCAATTGGCCGCCAAGATCATGTGATTTGACACCGTTGTACTTCTTTCTTTGGGGTTATTTGAAAGAAAAGGTGTACGTCGATAAGCCAGCAACAATTCAAGAGCTAAAGGATGAGATAATTCGGCACATTAACGGCATAGAACCTCAATTATGCCTCAGCGTCATCGAAATTTGGACCATCGGATGGAGGTGTGCCGCCAAGGTCGCGTCGGCCATTTGGCCGATATTTTGTTCTATACATAATTGAGCCATACCAATATTATCATAAAAAATGACAATAATTTCCTGTTTTATTCCAAATCAAGATCGGCCCTTAAAATGTAACCACCCTTTATAAAGTATTGCATCCCATTAGCACCTTTTTTTTCTAACGTCTATCATGGCGACGTTGCACAGCATAGACAAAGATCATGAATCTCCTTTGTCTTTGCCGCCTGCCTGTTTCGTCGTTCGACTGCCTTCGAACCCGTGTAAATAACATCGATCTGTTCGATCGCGCACACCACTGCACTGAAAGAGTGCATTTCCGTGGCGGCCACGCCCTTAAGAGAAAAGTTTTTCTCTCTCTTCCCTTTTCTTAACTCTAACCTAGGATGGAATTCATGTCAGAGTTCTATCCTCGGTGAGTCTAATTTCATCCACCGACCGTCACTGGTAGTGCCGACTTTCGCTTCCGATTCGAGCACGGGGAAGCGTATTCGAGTGTGTGTTTATAAATTCTATCGTTATCTTTTGAGTTATTGTCCCCGCGAGTACGAGCTGTGTATATTTCATAATGGTGGCGTCATTTACTTTGGACTGCCGACCGATAATAACATTATATATCTTAATAACCCCTTAATAGTGTTTTCGTCCCAATTTATTGAAAATTATTAAGTGCCAAATAATTATCTGTGAACCTTAATTAACAACCAAATTAAAAATAAAAAACCTTTCACTAATCACAGTAACCAGTGTTTCCTTTTTTTTTCTTTCCTGTTTCTCTGGACGTTGTGTTGCAGTTTTTGAGCGTTTTCCTCGGAACTTTTGTGTTTTCTCTTATTGCGACGACAGGCCAATTAGTATTTTATGATGGTGGAAGGAGTGAACCAAGTACCCATGCTGGTACATACTTCTTCCCCACAGAACCAACCCACAATTCCTACCTAACTTCAACCGCTAACAGCACGTCACTATAACCCAATCCGCAATATCACACATTCGCAAACATGTAAAGAATACACTTCCCAATATGCCCAGAATCCGTTTCCCAACCTGTAATAAAATGCATTTTCAAACTTACAACGGAATATTAATCATCTCCCTCAAGTACATCAAACCTCATACATTTGTCCCAATAACCACTTCGGTTAATTTCCTATTTAAACTATATCCCTCGCTTACAACCAAGCAGTATTAATTTCCCCCGAAAACCATTCCGATCCACTTCTGGCTTAAACCATTTCCCTCGCTTGTAACCAAGCAACATTTACTTTCCCCGAAAATCATTTCAGCTCCCATCCCAACTAAACCGATTGAAACAACCTTCTTCACATTCTTAGTAACTGACAGTGAGTGTACTTAGCGATGACCCCACTGCCGCGAGACGATGAATGATTTCTTGCCCATTTCCAGTTAGTCGAGTCACAACCACCAAGGTGCACACATACACTTTAGTCAGTAGTCAGAGCGCCAGTAAGAAAGGAGAGTTAATACGCGTGTCTTAAAGTCGAGGATTTTTAGAGTCGTGAGTCGGAGAGTTGATGTGAGTGTCTTAAAGTTGAGACTTCTTAGAGTCGGGAATCCAACTTCCGAATGAACTTAGAAAGCACGAGTGTTGATCTAAGTGCGAGCGTTTCAAAGACAAGATATCGGCCGTATTTAGTATCGCGAGCTTAGAAATATACCTCTTTGAAGGGGTTTTATCGGCAAAGCCCACAAGCCTGCAAGCAATGTGAAATTTAGTGTTGAATTCTTTATAAATTATGAAGCGTGAATTTGTAAAAAAAAAACCAAGTGTAATACAATAGCTTAGGGAACTAAAAATAAAGAAAGAACATTCGTACAATAGTCACCCCAGAGTTTTATTTCCGTTCAGTTTAATTCAGTGGTTCTGTGTCCGCTCCGCCACTTCGCTCCTCACGACGAACCATCTTCGCCAGGGTCTATCATTTTCATCGGGACAACGTCGTTGGGGATTAAGTGAAATAGTGCCCCTGTCTTTGCGTCAAACTTATACCCCCACAAGCTCGCATAGAGCCAGTAAGTTAATTTAAGGACTGTAATTGTAAAAAAGGGTTTAACATTTACCCCTAATATTATACATAATATGTAAAAAGAATTAGGAAAATAAACGAGGTTTAAAAGTTAAAAAAAATGTTGCAAAGATCGACGCGAAATTCCCATCCCTTTGAAATAGCGCTACACAGAAAACCAATACCGCTTCAGAAAAAGATAAAAGTCAGGATTGCTGATAAGCCAAAGCAACCACTACAGGTGTCGAAATCCAGGTCACATCGCTTCCATGACGAACATTCTACCACGCAGACACCAAGAACTCTCCAAAAATTACAAATCAATTGAGAGTATCGATCCTGAGGGACGCAAACAGAGGTGTGAAAAAGAGGAAAACAGACACAAGGAAAGGAAAGGGGAGAGGGTTTTCCCTTACTGCACATCACTCCCGGGTATATCTTCGCACTTTTCAGAGCACTAAGATGCGTGTGTGTAGATCCGTTTGTTTGCTTGGCGCGCACAGACAGATAACTTTGCACTTCAATCGTATCCGTTTGTTTGCTTAGGATCCCACAGTAAGACTTGTCACGGGAACCGATAGTGCAATTGAACACCTTGTGTTTATTTATAATTCCTAAAACAGATTGCACAACCGATCCGATGGTACATTCTTATCGAGTACTTCAGAGCGAACAGAAGTTCGCTCATAGCATAGCTGAAACTCGTGTTTGTGAAACACGTGTTTGTGAAAGTCTGTAACACACGTGGGTGAAGTGCACGTGTAAAAATACTTTTAGTAATACTTGTAGTAATAAAACAGTGAAAACAGTGAAAACTAACAGTAACGCATGCCGGGCGACGGCCCCAGTGATGACCAACAATTCATGATAGAGCGTAAAAGAAGAGCCACCGACTATTTACTGAGCGCAACAAAAAAACCAACAACCATGGAGACACAAGCTATGGACTATCAAAAAAAGTATCTGGAAGCCGTGGATTATATCAATACACTTCGACTCCAGATGAAACAACTCCACGAGGAAATTCGCTCCCTAAAAACAACCAATAAAATCAGAGATGACGTCTGCATGGAAGAAACGCCTGCTCAACACCCCGGACTAGCTCCATCATCTCCAAACCAACAGTTGTTGTCCCCCGAAACACCATCTCCCCAACAAAAGAAGAAAACCGGGAATCAAATGCCTAACACGCACGCCAAAAATACAAGACCACCACCCATCTATATTAAAAATATAACAAGCATCAAAGAACTAATTAGAATGCTTGAAAGTACCTTAGGCCACCGCAATTTCACCGCAAATACAAGAGGAGCTTCGACTTCCATCACAACAACAACTTTAACGGATCACAACAAGGCGGTAGAAAAACTTGCGCAACATAAGCTTGAATTTTTCGCTTTTCAACATGGACAGTTGAAACCAGCAACTTTCATCTTAAGGCATATCGATTCAGCATGAACTAATGAGGAACTTGCAGCAGAAATAGTCAGGATCTGTCCGGAGCTGAAAATAAACAGGTTGGACTACTTCCAAACACCATACATGCGGACTAACAAGAATCTGCATTTACGTATCATACAAATTCCTCCAACCGATGTCACCCGGCTCAAACAAATAAAATATCTGTTCACGCATAAAATTGCGATTGAGGAACCACATAAACAAAACGTCCTTCATTGCAAAAGATGCCAAGGTTCAGGACACTTGGCGGCCGCATGTCATCTAAGCGTACGATGCGTAAAGTGTGCAGAGCAACATCAACCTGGAGAATGTAAGGTCAGCCCACCTGGGATGGAACCAGGAACAATCCAAACAACAAACCCCGATGGATCCATTACAACGAAGAAAATCACAGTGACATGCTGTAACTGTGGAGGACCCCACCCTGCCAACTTCTCGCAATGTCCTCATAAGCTGAGGATTCTAGAAAGGCGAACAACACCCATGGCAACGAGCAAACCTTCACCAACCAAAACAACATCACATCAATCAATAAATCCTACAAGTCCAGGAATGTCATACGCTAAGGTTGTCAAGGATTCCCTTAACATGACAAGAAATCACCAATCCAACAGTAACGATCTGAATCTGGACATCACAGGATACATAAGTAGCTTACAGAAGATGCTGCCCACGTTGAAGTACAGCTCAGAAATAGAAAAAAAAGATCAGATTTTATCTCTTATAACTTCACATATCCTCTCCCTTAATGGCTAATTTAACCATAATTTCCCTCAACGCAGAGTCCATATATTCCAATATTCGCAGACAACACCTCCGATTGTTCGTTGAAAAGTTTTCTTCAGATATCCTCCTCCTCTCAGAAACTTGGCTTAAACCAAACTCCCGAGTATCTATCCCGAATTATACACTTGTTTCTAATCCACGAACCACTGGACCTCGTGGAAGTACTGGAATTCTAATACACAAGAAATTCCAATTTTCCGAAATTAGGTTCACCAATATAAATAATATTGAGTACACGGCAATTAAAATCTTTTGCAAAAGCAACAAATTGCTTGTACTGTCGTCCGTATACATTCACCCTTCTTGGGAACCAAATTTCCCTAATTCCGACATCACTGAGATAATTCATTTAACGACACTAAATACGATTGTCAACTTCTAGCACTCCTTCAACTCCATCCATATATCTATGCGGACTGTCCATTACACCCAACACGTATCTCCAATACTACTAAATCAACAATAGATTTTTTCCTAAAATCCGTAGACGTCTACTCACCTAACCTCCCTACAGTATCCTTCGAATTTCCTTCCGATCATGGGTCCGTCCACACCACTGTCCAAATCCCAGCCCTCGAACCATGTTACTCATTCTATCCGATCCCGAATTTCTCCAGGACAAACTGGAAAAGAGTCAATAGGGACATTGCTACCAGTTTTACAGACTATACTTTGCCAGAGACTTCAAATCTACTCCCTGCTGAAATTGATCAAGCAGTCTTAAGAATAGAGCAAATACTAGAAAATGCCCTCTTCAGCCACACACCTACATCCATCCCTCATAATCATCTAGGAAAACCTTTACCCAACATCCTTACAAAACTGTTACGCGTAAAAAAAAACAGCTTAGACGAAAACTACATAGCAGTTATTCCCCTTTTATTAAAAATCAAATCCAACTCTTGACTACCCTGATAAATGGACAACTAAAACAATTTGCCGACCAGGCTTACACGTCTATACTTAAAAATATTAAACCCAATCGTGATTTATTCAAAAATATCAACAGACCTGTGAGTAGGGCGTTAGAATATACTCACAGCTAGGCCAGCTTGTCGTAAGAGGCGACTAAAGGCCGAGTGGTAGCCGGGGTCCCAACGCCCTGTGCGCCCGGTGAAATACCACCCCATCAAGCTTTAGGCTCCGTGAAATGGTCGGGAGAAATCCCTGGCCATCTTTCGGAGCTTGGCTGATGGACCGGTTCGAGAAAAGGTTGGTTAGGTGGTAGTCGGTCCCAAGGTGAGATACCACCCCGTCACGCTGTACATTCCGCGATATCGCCGAGAGAAATTTTCGACGGTGTTTCGAATGTGTGGCTGATGGCCCGGACTGACACGGGGATAAGTCATGATGGTGTCTTCTGATATAAAGAATTCCGGAGGTAAACTAGTCTCCCATTCGGATCTCCGGGGGGGACTATGTCAGGGGGAACATCATGCAGATATCATGATAAATAATGGAACTTTGAGAGGTTCTTCATCGCATAACCGGGCTAGCTCTCGAGGGTCGGCCCACGCTCGACTGGTGACGGCGTTTTGTAACATCAGGGGCATCGGTTTCACCAATACTAATGTAAACGCCGTCCACCAATATTTGCAAACAACGAAACCTGATATCCTTGCCCTAACTGAGACCCAGGTCGATTCGTCAACTGATTCGACATATCTTCGTTGCTCAGGATACGACTTACATTCGAGATTCCGCTTTAAGGGCGGTGTCTGCGTCTTCGCGCGGTCCGATCTGGCTTGCCAGAGGATGGAGGCGTTGGAACCCAATAATATGGACATCATATGGTTGAGGGTCGTACTGAGGAATTCCGTTAAATTTCTTTGTTGTCTTTACCGCTCCCCGAATGACGATCGACCGGCGACATTTTTCGAACATCTTTCATATACCGTCGACTGGATACAGATCAACCACCCAGCTTCTGAAATTATTGTCCTTGGCGATTTTAATGTGCACAATTCCGACTGGTTGTTACATTCTAACAGAACCGACGAGGCTGGGAGGGTGGCGGAGATGTTAGCTGAAAGCCACAACTTGACTCAACTCGTGGGCGAGCCAACGCGAATACCGGATGCCCGAGGCGATTATGCGAACACCCTGGATCTGTTTTTGACATCCGAACCGAGTATTTATACCGTAGAGGTTTCTGCGCCACTGGGAAACTCAGATCACTGCTTGGTATCTGTCGCGCAAGCACTTGCATGCCAAGCGAATAACCGGCCTAGGCAGCTTCGCCATGTATGGAAGTATGGGGCCGCTAACTGGGACGATATGCGAGATTTCTTCGCATCCTTTCCATGGTCCGACATGTGCTTCGGAAACTCCGATGTTAACGCTTGCGCGGAGTCGGTGTCAGAGATTATTCTTCTGGGGATGGAGATGTATATTCCACATTCCATCAAACGAAGTTCGTCTAATAAACCTTGGTTTGACAAAAAATGCGAGCTGACTACAGCGGCAAAAAATAGAGCTTTTAAGCAATGGCGCTCCAATCCCACCGATGTTAACAGAACGAATTTTGTTAGAATCAGAAACGCGTGCAACCAGGCGATTGATACCGCGAAGAAGGCTCACAACGACAGGGTGATCAATAAGCTCCTTCGGTGCCCAACTGGTTCGCGCTCCTTCTGGTCAATGGCAAAGGCTGTCAGCAGTAACTTTGCTTCCTCCTCTTTCCCTCCGTTGGTGACAGACAGCGGGAAGTTAGTCACGAATCCAAAGGATAAAGCTAATGTGTTCGCGAATTTATTTTCCGCGAATTCAAACCTCGATCCCGGCCTTTTGCAGCCGCCCGTGATCTCGCCGGTACAGTCTTCCATGCGGGATATGAGATTTCGTCCGCGCACTATTCAGCGCATTCTACGTGAACTGGATTGTAGGAAGGCAACCGGCCCGGACGGAATACCAGCAATAGTCCTTAAGAACTGTGCTCCAGAACTATCGCCGGTTCTTGGCCGACTCTTCCGCTTATCTTATGCACGGAGGACCTTTCCTGCCTGCTGGAAAATCGCTCGAGTTCAGCCAATCCCAAAGACGGGAAAAAAGTGTCTCCCACAAAATTACCGTCCGATAGCATTACTGTCTATTTTATCTAAGGTAATGGAAAAAGTCATCAATACAGAGTTGGTTAAGTATTTGGAGTGCAACGGTCTTCTGAATGACCGTCAATACGGATTCCGTGGCAGGCGGTCCACAGGAGACCTTTTGACACTTATAACCGATATATGGACATCTGCGATTGAACGGCATGGTGTTACACGCAACGCCTACCCTCCCCTAATACTCACCCTTTTTGGGGGCCCACCCCCCACCATTAACAGGATTCACCTTCATGTGAAGCCCCATATGTTGATTAATCCAAATCAACATATCCAACCCAATGAGTACCTGTAAAAGTGCATTAGCTACAAAATGCATATACGGGCAAATCATGGAATCCAGATACCACATCTGGGAGAAATTCATGACGGCACAAAGAAAATAATGTGCTGCTCAAAACAGAGAATAATTCTATGGTAACGAAGCAATAAAGTATACAAAATATCTTTGCCATCGTTGACCATAAATGAACACTTGTGTAAATACAAGATTCTAAATTGTATACACGCATCCACACAATCAGATCTCGCAGATCATAAACATTTTCAATGTTTATTATTCTCAAGAAATGTACTGCAAAGCATACCTCATGGGTATCAAAAAGGATCTATTGTGAGTAAACAATGGATGAATGGATATTTCGGTCTACACGACCGAAAAAGAGATAAGGGTGTCGATGTATGAACGTCGTCCGGTTTGGATATTCATAAATTAAAAGTCTAAGTCAAACCATCGTCCACAACGGACTTCAAATATAAAACCCGTCGCGTTGTATATTTGAGATTCAAAAAATAAAAAAAGTCGAATACCAATCGTTGTCCTGGACGGACGTAATTAAAAACGCCAATCGCGGTAAAAATTAAAATAAAGTCTGTCGCGACAAAAATATTACCCGTCATCGAAGACGGAAGTAAAAGTCGAAACGGAACGAATCGTCGTGGTTGTGTGTCGTGTCGGGTGTTTAGGAAGTGCATATTGTATTTGCTGCCCAACTAGTGTGTCTAGAAATTAAATTGTTTGTGTCAAAACGTAAAGGATAGTTTAAAATAAATTTATTAAACTTAACATAGTGCATTTTAATTGACAACGTGTGTTTTTATTCTCTGTGTGTGTGTAAAAGTGCTAAGAGTGTAGCAAACTTCTTTAACAAGTGGCGCAGCCGAAAAGTCCAAGGAAGCCTGAGTTTAAAACTCGTAAGAGCTTGAAAAGCCTTGACTTTGAAAGAGCTTACAGAGCTCCCAAACAAAAACAAAACGTGTTTCAAAAAAAAAAACAAAAAACACAAAATAAAGAATAGTGAAGTGAAAAAAAACATTAATTAACCACACAAATGCACTAAATAAAAAATTTTAAAAGTGTAAACATAAAACCATTCCACAAACAAAACAAACTTATAAAGACACTAAACTAAATCTACAAAAAAGTGACTAAAGCACACATAAAATAATACAATTTAGCAACAACTGACAGTGAAAAAACAACAGACACTAAATAAAAACGGACAGGAAAGTAATAAAACCACATCAGACATAACAACGAGGGAACAAAATCGCAACCAGCATTACAGGATAATAACAGCACACCAAGGATACTAGAAGAAGCCAAGCAAGTCTTGAATGCCTGGAGGCCAACGCGTAATCGTGCCCCTTCGCCGTTCCCGAAGAATAAAGAAAACTGCAGCTGCAGGAACTGCAGCATCGGTGGTGAGTAATTTAAAAGTATTATTAAAAAAAATTAATAGTAGAGAGATTAAAACAATGATTAACAAAAATAATAAAATGGATATATCAAACAAATTAAACATAACAAAAATAGATGTTCTGCCTGGGACAAGTCTTACCCAAACCCTGACCCAACAACCTAATTTTGAAATCCCACTTACCGCGTCCACTCCCGTCCCCCCCTCGTTTCCTGGTAGTTCGGTGAATCTGGGAGGTATTTTGGATTTGCTGGCAAGGGCGGTGCCAATTTTTTCAGGTGTTAAGGCTCCAAATGCAGCAAGCGAACTTAAGGCGTTCGTAAGTAGCTGCAGGAGGGCAATAAGTTGTTTGCCAGCTGAGGAACAACGGGTGTTTCTCCAACTACTACCCACGCGACTGGTTGGCGATGCCTATGAGTTGGTCACCGCTAAGTCAGTAGAGTCTATTGAAGAATTGGAGACACTCTTCCAGAGCTCACAACAGCCACAAGAGTCGTTCGAGGACTTGCTGAACCAGCTACGAGCAACACGACAGGCTCCTGGAGAAGAGATGAATGGTTTCGTCTCAAGATTGGTGAAAACCATGGCGCAGTGCCAAAATGCAGCAAACAAAACGTACGGCCTGGTGAACGGCGCTGCGTTCAAGCTGCAGGTAGACTTAGCAGCGAAATCCGCTCTGAAAGGTGGTACTGCAGATCCTTTTCTGAGGCAATTCATGGTGTTGGTCGGTGATGACACATTTGACGGTTTGGCCCAGAAATTAATCCAGATGGAGAAGTCACAACAGGAAATGATACGGTTGTATAACTCCACCCAAAGTAGACCCCCAGTCCCCAACCAATCTGAAAATATGACCCAATTAAACTACCCACGACTCGATCACTATCCTCATGTGCAATATAGCACATATCCTCAGGAGACAAATAATATTCATTATTTAAGTTCTCCCCACGCCCCTGTGCAATTTGCTCCACAGCCACAGGCAAACTTCATAGGATCTTACGATCTGCCTGCGCCTGTGCGACAAGCTACATATCCACAGGCGGTGTCAAACAGTGTACCAATCAACGCTCCTTCTACCCTTGTTCCATATCCACAGGCTGTATCAAACAGTATACTGGTCAACGCTCCTTCTGCCTCTGTTTCATACCCGCAGGTGGCAGTAAACCAAACACCAGTCGATTCTCCACTTGCCCCTGGATGGAATTCTGTAAACCCACAGGTGGCTACCCAACAATTACCGGCTCCAGCTGCATACCCTGGGGAAAGTCAGCCAATACCAGCTCATTTCAGCAGCACCCGCTCTCCTTTTCCACAGGTTGCACGCGTAACTTGCAGTTTCTGCAAGAAAAAGGGACACGTTTATGAGGAGTGTCTAAAACGCAGAAATACGCCTTTCTGCATGGGTTGTCGGCAATATGGACATGATATTAGGGAATGTCGTGTACCCGCAACCCAACCAACATATAGGAACTATGGGCCCCCAAAAAGCGGTCGCCCACAATCAAATCTAAGAGCGCCCCAGGTACAATCACCACAGGTCCCTCAACCATCAACTTCCGCTCAGACGCGCCCCACGCAAAACTACAAAGTTTACAGCGTAGGACACAGCTGTGAATTCTGTGGCAGACGAGGCCATAAGTGGACAGAATGCCGCCATAAATTAAATTGGGAACAGGCAGGCCATTCGACTTCCGCCTCCAACAATATTCGGGAATCAAATCCGAAAAATAATCAACGTCGGTCAAATCCACAAAAGCGCACAGTCACATTGACTGTCAACGTGGATCCGGACTTGGTGTCGGAGGAAGAAGAACAGGTAAGGCATCAGAATTCTAACCGAGACACTCCAAGGAATCGGTCTCAACGACGACGCCGTCGAATAAGGGCAACGCAAAACTCCCACCCACCCGAGCCCAGCAATACGCGCTCAAATACCAACCCGCCCTCCCAAAGCTGGAGAAAGCCCTGTGAATTTTGCAATAGGCGAAATCACACGGTGGCAGAATGCCGACAAAAACAAAGATGGGAGAATAGTTCGGGAAACTCAGTACGGTCGGGTTCAAATACCGCAACCCGACCGAATTAAAATCACATAACACTAACTGTTCTCAGGCGCCACTAACCCGTGTCCCCATAGTCCAACTTCCTTTGGATATAGGGCGACGCAAAGAAATAAAATTAGTAGTAGATACTGGCGCCGAGATCAGTATAATCAAACAGAAAGCACTCCACTCCAATTGCCAAATAGATAGCCAAGACTCATGCACTCTGCAGACGCCCTTTGGTTCAGGGAAAAGTAGAGGCAGCTGTTTAGGGCATTTCGAGTTGGCACAGAGCGTGCCATGCTCATTCCAAGTGGTACACTCTCTGCCTGGGCTCAAAGAAGATGGTTTCTTGGGCAACGATTTTTTGTCCAGGAATTGCAAAGTGGATGGACCGGGACAGTGTTTGGAATTCCCTCGCATGGGTACCAACTCCGAACACTTTACCATCCCCTTCGCAAGGAATCGAGGAAAAACAGGACGAACACGGGCAGCCGATGAGAAAAGGACTATTGACGAAATGGGACCCAAAAAGGTACAACCCATAGTTGGTAGCTCTTCCAAAGCCTTTTCTAAGAAAAGTGCTGGCTGCAAAACTGCATCGCTCCCAATATCCCCGATCCCACAAGCAGAGCCTCACACTTCTATAGAAATAATCAGAGAAAATATGACTACAGATCCAGCAGCTCCAAACTCTGAAACAGTGGAAGTTATTCTGAGTGAACCGGTTGAAATACCAGGACGTTCACAAAAGGTAATTGTGTTACCAATAGAAATCCGAGAGGAAGTGATCTGTTTGCCCAAAGAAATGCAATCAGGAATATACCTATCGAATTGCATATTAAACAATGCTTCGAGGCCAAAGATTGCAGCACTCAATATAACAGACACTGCCAAATTAATTCACCGGATAAAAGTAGAGTTACTGCCCACCAGGGAATACTCATTAATTCCCCTGGATATCCGAGATAACGAAAGCCTCCGGATGCGAGTATGTACGTCAGCAGATAAAACCGAGTTAACCCCTTCGGAGGTGGCAACCCTCCAACACATAAAATACTTGTACTCGGAAAATGAATCGTCAGGTGAAACCACAATTGATACACGGTTGGAGAAACTATATGAGGAACTTAATTTAGGGAAAAATCTAAGTTCTGAGGAGCACCAATCCATTGTGAGTTTATGCCAGGAATATCACGACATATTTCATCTGAAAGGCGATTACCTGACGTACACCAATGCAATAATGCATGAAATCCCTTTGGTACAGGACCAAGCACCAATAAACCAAAGGATGTACAGACTACCCGAAAATAAAAAACAGATAATAAACGAGCAAGTGCGGGAAATGCTAGAGAATAATATTATTCAACCTAGCAAAAGTCCATGGAACTCACCACTTCTGGTAGTTCCAAAGAAAGCGGGCCCCGACGGAGAAACCCGATGGAGAGTCGTAGTTGATTTCAGGAAGCTAAATGAAAAAACCATCGGAGACGCATACCCGTTGCCTCGAATAGAGGATATACTTGACCAGCTCGGTCATTCGCGTTATTTCTCTACGCTCGATCTGGCTAGCGGGTACCATCAAGTATTGGTAGACCCCAAAGACCAACAAAAAACAGCTTTCAGCACCAATTATGGACACTATGAGTTTACACGTATGCCGTTTGGATTAAAAGGAGCACCGGCTACGTTCCAAAGACTCATGAACCATGTCCTAACCGGACTGCAAGGTCTCCAATGTTTTGTATACCTAGACGATATTGTCATATATGGCAAAAATTTGGCAAACCATAATGGCAAACTTCAAAAAGTCTTCGACAAACTAAGAGAACATAATCTAAAACTGCAACCGGAGAAATGTAGGTTTCTACAAAAAGAAGTGGTTTACCTTGGACATGTCTGTTCGGAAAAAGGAGCGCTGCCAAATCCCGCTACAACTGCCAGCGTAAAGACTTTTCCAACTCCAAGAACAGTTAAAAACGTTCAATCCTTTTTAGGTCTTGCCAACTACTATCGAAAATTCATTCCGGATTTTTCCAAGATAGTACGTCCCATAACTAACCTTTTAAGAAAAGAGGTAAAATTCACATGGTCAGATAAATGCCAGCAAGCATTTGAAAAAATAAGAGAGCTGTTAACTTCACCACCTCTTCTTATCTACCCTGATTTTACACGGCCTTTTAACCTGACCACGGACGCTAGCAATGAAGCACTAGGAGCAGTGCTCTCACAAGGCGAAGTGGGCAAGGATCAACCTATTGCCTACGCTAGTCGGACCTTAAACAAGGCCGAAAGAAATTACTCCACAATCGAAAAAGAGTTGTTAGCGATCGTTTGGGCTACCAAAAACTTTCGTTGTTACTTGCAAGGACGAAAATTTACGGTCTACACAGACCACAGACCTCTTAGAGGAATGTTGAAATTAAAGGATCCCTCATCCCGTCTAACAAAATTTCAACAAAAATTAGCAGAGTTTGACTACCAGATTGAGTACAAACCCGGAAAGTACAACACAAATGCGGACGCCCTTAGCCGCATCCCCCAAAATTCCCTTGATCAACCTATATCAACGGAACAACCTTCAGGCATACACCCAAAGAAAATGCCTATTAGAAAACAACCCCCTCAGCAATGTAATGCTGTAACTCGTGCTCAAACCAAAAAACAGGCAGCGAATACAAATGACAAACTTACCCAAGGACTTCCAGAAGACACTGATCCTCCTGAGAATGCAACGGTGAGTCGCACATATGAGATAGGGGTGATGGAAATTACAAACCCCGAAGAAATCCAAATAATACTCAAAGACTACCATGACCTTCCCATGGGTGGACACCAGGGAGTGGCTAAAACATATAAAAAAATTCGTAGGAACTACTGGTGGAGGAACATGTTGCGTGACATTAAGCACTACATAAAAGTATGCAAAACATGTCAAACCATGAAATCCTCACCAGCCCTGCGTATGCCAATGGTAGTGACTGACATTGCTGAGAGGCCCTTTGATAAAGTCTACTTAGACATCGTGGGTCCTATCGAACAAACTCCTACTGGCAACCAATACATTTTAACTTTTCAGGACAATTTGTCCAGGTATATGGATTGCTATGCTCTACCAAATGTAGAGGCAGAATCGGTGGCGCAAGTCTTTTTCGATCAAATCATTGCTCGGTATGGTGTTCCGAAGTGTCTAGTCACCGATCAGGGATCCAACTTTCTCAGCGGCTTATTTAAAAGCGTGTGTAAGCTGCTCCATATTAAAAAACTGCAAACCTCAGCATACCATCCACAATCGAATGGAGCTCTCGAAAGAGCCCATCGACCAATCGTAGAATACCTACGCAGCATTGTGGATGAAAACCCTCAATCTTGGGACGAGTACCTGAGGACGGCGACATTCGTGTACAACAGCAGTGTACACGAAGGTACAAAACTCACGCCTATGGATTGTCTCTATGGTTTCACTCCGGAAGTACCCTCAAACTTAAAACGAGCACCGGAACCAGTGTATAACCACGAGAGTTATCACAAGCTATTAAAATACAAATTACAGAAAATGTATGAAATAGCTAGGCGAAACTTATTGGCTAGCAAACAGCGGTCAAAACAGTACCACGACCGTGTAACACGCCCTTTCACGTTTCACGTGGGCGATAAAGTTTTGGTACGAAACGAAAACAGGAAGGGGAAATTAACACCCATATGGAAAGGCCCTTATGTGGTTACATCAATTACAGGAGCCGTTAATACCACTATCAAGGTAGGCAACAGAAATGTTGTAATACACAACAATCGTCTGAAGCCATTTTATCAATAAACCAAACTACACCTGATGAACGAACTACCAATATTCCCATTCCCTTTCCTTATCCACATACATTATCTATTTGCTTCCCAGGACAAAAACCTTTCTCAGAAATCATAGATGACTCCCTGGCAGAACACAAATGAATCGTATGTGTCGTAAATATTGTAGATAAAATAAGATCTGTAAAGTAAACAAATATGAACAAAATTGAAAGGAGTAAAAAGTTGAAAATTGTAAAACAAAGAACTTGTAATACAAATGCTTATAATAGAATTATATATTTTACCTCATAAAATTAAGCAATCATTATTATCAATAAATTAAAAACAAAAAAAAAACTCAAACCAAAGTTTTAAACATGTAAACAGTAATATAATCTTTTCTACAACTACATGTAAATTGAAAAAAAAAAAAAAAAGAAAATCTATATATATAATTAAATGAAACTTAATCTTACCAACATTTTATACAAAATAACTTTATGTGTTTACCTCCAATCTGTTTATTTCATAATTGCAATGGAATATTCAGTTTAAATTTATAATAAAAATAAAAGAATCATTGCAAGTTTTATTATAATCACTAATATTCCTGTATTATTCTTAGAATTATAAGTACTATTATTGTAAATATATGCTCTCCTTTTAGTTAGTAGTCACAAAAAAAAAAAAAAAAAAAAAATTAAGTAAAAATTATATATAGACAGATTTTATACAAAAAGTTATACTTAACCTATAATTAATGGTCCTCCTAACAAGGAAAAATACAAAAAAAAACCGAAATTATGAAGTTTCCAAGAATATACTTCACATTACCCATACATTACTATTGTAAGATTTCTCTTTTAAAATATATAAATATAGATATACCTTTACTTCAATTAAGTTTAAAAAAAAAAAAGAATATATATATATATTAGTGCCTTAAATACATATTAGAAAAATAACTCTTTATTACGAACTAAATTAAGAACATTTATTTGATCCTTTGCATACTACTTTGAAATGTATTTACTTTAAACTTTACTTTTATAATACATGTATCTATTTTTATTATTTTTTTTGTCACTTAATACACTTTAACAATAATTGTACAACCCAGCTACAATAAAACAAACCAGATTAATGTAAACTAACGTCCAAAAATAAATGGAAAAAAATATACTCTTATGTAAACTAGCGAACAAAGTTAGCATTACATGCTCAAAAAGTATATATATAAATAAAAACAAAAACATAAATCTTGTAAACAAAATACAATGATCCCAACAATTGTAATGACAGAATATGGGACACAAAAAAAAAAAAAAAATTTTATTTTTCTTTAAACAATTTTTGTAAACGCGCACGCTGACACTGACATTTATTCACGCAGGGGTTCACGCCCCGGTACCCACTTTAAAAACCGTTCGAGAGTATTATTCCTCTTCTAAGAATAATACTCATTTTCTAAAGGGGGGAGGATTGTTACACGCAACGCCTACCCTCCCCTAATACTCACCCTTTTTGGGGGCCCACCCCCCACCATTAACAGGATTCACCTTCATGTGAAGCCCCATATGTTGATTAATCCAAATCAACATATCCAACCCAATGAGTACCTGTAAAAGTGCATTAGCTACAAAATGCATATACGGGCAAATCATGGAATCCAGATACCACATCTGGGAGAAATTCATGACGGCACAAAGAAAATAATGTGCTGCTCAAAACAGAGAATAATTCTATGGTAACGAAGCAATAAAGTATACAAAATATCTTTGCCATCGTTGACCATAAATGAACACTTGTGTAAATACAAGATTCTAAATTGTATACACGCATCCACACAATCAGATCTCGCAGATCATAAACATTTTCAATGTTTATTATTCTCAAGAAATGTACTGCAAAGCATACCTCATGGGTATCAAAAAGGATCTATTGTGAGTAAACAATGGATGAATGGATATTTCGGTCTACACGACCGAAAAAGAGATAAGGGTGTCGATGTATGAACGTCGTCCGGTTTGGATATTCATAAATTAAAAGTCTAAGTCAAACCATCGTCCACAACGGACTTCAAATATAAAACCCGTCGCGTTGTATATTTGAGATTCAAAAAATAAAAAAAGTCGAATACCAATCGTTGTCCTGGACGGACGTAATTAAAAACGCCAATCGCGGTAAAAATTAAAATAAAGTCTGTCGCGACAAAAATATTACCCGTCATCGAAGACGGAAGTAAAAGTCGAAACGGAACGAATCGTCGTGGTTGTGTGTCGTGTCGGGTGTTTAGGAAGTGCATATTGTATTTGCTGCCCAACTAGTGTGTCTAGAAATTAAATTGTTTGTGTCAAAACGTAAAGGATAGTTTAAAATAAATTTATTAAACTTAACATAGTGCATTTTAATTGACAACGTGTGTTTTTATTCTCTGTGTGTGTGTAAAAGTGCTAAGAGTGTAGCAAACTTCTTTAACAATGGTGAGTCAAGGGCGGTCGCATTAGATATCTCCAAGGCTTTTGACCGCGTCTGGCACGGGGCATTGCTGAGCAAACTTCGTTCATATGGACTTTCCCAACAGCTTTGCGACTGGACGAGGAGCTTCCTCGAGAATCGATCGATCCGGGTTGTTGTGGACGGCGAGTGTTCGGATCTGTATCCTGTTAATTCGGGGGTGCCCCAGGGTTCTATTTTGGCTCCAACCTTGTTCTTGCTTCACATAAATGATTTGTTGGAAGCAACGGATAACAAAGTGTTCAGTTTTGCGGATGATAGTACGCTTGTTTCCTCCTTTTCGAGTAATCGGCCGATTGGTGCATCAACGTCGCACCAGCTGAGATGTAGACAGATTGACTCTCTGAACCAGGATCTAGATAAAGTCCTGCAGTGGGGAAAGGCCAATCTTGTCGACTTCAACGCAACGAAGACCCAGTATACAACATTCACAAAGAAAACCGGATCATCGGTTCCACAGCTGATGATGAATGGCCGGGCCCTCGAGGCTGGGGAAAGTTTGAGATTGCTCGGCGTCACGGTCTGTGGGAATGTATCATGGCATAAACACGTATTGGGTATCGCCAGATCAGCCTCAGGTAAACTGAGTTATCTTTTTAGAGCCAAGAAATATTTTACTCCGGCCCAACTTCTTCTCCTATATAAATCTCAAATTAGACCCGCGCTCGAATATTGCTCTCATGTTTGGAGCTCGGCTCCTAAACATACTCTCGACCTACTTGAGAGCGTACAAAGACGAGCGATCCGCCTGGTCGGGGACTCGGCGCTGACGTCGGGACTACAGTCGCTATCACATCGAAGGCGCGTGGCCGACCTCTGTCTGTTTTACAGATATTATCACGGGTGCTGTTCTTCGGAGATTCTTGGCATTGTTCCACGCAATTCGGTCTATATGCGCTCCACAAGACAATCCGACGGATCGCACCCGTTTGTGGTTCATCTCCCGACGGCGCGAACATCCCTGTATCAGAACTCGTTCCGTTACAGAGCGGGGAAGCTGTGGAACTACCTTCCCACGCGAGTGTTCCCGGAGCGTTACAACCTGCAACTGTTCAAAAAGAACTGCAACAGTTATTTGATGGCATCTCGGGGCGCCCACTCGACGCTATAGGTTCGCCTCTCCCGAGAGAAGTCTAATAAAAAAAAAAAAAAAAAAAAAAAAGACTAACGGGTCGAAAATACAAACCTCGAATCGATTATATTATCAACCCTACTAACAATCACCCAGTCCAATCAGATATTGACATAGCAAACTGTCTAGCTAATCACTTTTATAAAGTCCATCAACAAAACGACTCCCTCTCAGTCTCCAATTTTCAAGATACTGTAAACAACTACATCTCACGCACAATGATCCCATCCTTCACCCCTTTCATCGCGGAATTCAATGAAACAAATAAAGCGTCTCATCCTCTGGATAATGCGACCTTCCTAACAGCAGGCGAATTATCTGAATTTATAACATCACGCAATAACAAGAAGTCGACAGGCTTAGATGGAATTCCAAACCTTCTTTACAAAAGACTTCTCCCGTCAAATCTAGTCCCTATTCTCGTTCTTCTCAACCACATAATTAACGGATCACATTTCCCAGATAACTGGAAAACCACGGTTATAGTCCCTATCAGTAAATCCAGTCCTTCCAACAACCCCAGCAACTATCGTCCGATTTCGTTATTAAACACATTAAGCAAGATATTGGAATGCAAGATATATCGAAATCTCCTTTCATTTGCTAAAGACAACGCTATTATCCCAAATTCGCAGTTTGGCTTTCGCTCACAACACTCCACCTGTCATGCTCTGTTCAAACTAACGCACGATGTTACAACTAATCTTCAAAACCAAAGCCCGACGGTCTGTATCTCTCTCGACATATCTAAAGCATTCGACTGTGTTTGGATCTCAGGACTGCTTTACAAGCTGCACTACATATTTGGATTAAACACCCATAGTACCAAACTTCTTACTTCCTACCTCTCTGGTAGAAAATTCATGGTCAAAATAAATTCTTCTATCTCCCAATCGTATAATATAACCGCAGGGGTTCCGCAGGGTTTAATTCTTCTTTTTTTTTTTTTTTTTTTTTTTTTTTTATTAGACTTCTCTCGGGAGAGGCGAACCTATAGCGTCGAGTGGGCGCCCCGAGATGCTATCAAATAACTGTTGCAGTTCTTTTTGAACAGTTGCAGGTTGTAACGTTCCGGGAACACTCGCGTGGGAAGGGAGTTCCACAGCTTCCCCGCTCTGTAGCGGAACGAGTTCTGATGTAGGGATGTTCGCGCCGTCGGGAGATGAACCACAAACGGGTGCGATCCGTCGGATTGTCTTGTGGAGCGCATATAAGCCGAATTGCGCGGAACAATACCACGAATCTCCGAAGAACAGCACCCGTGATAATATCTGTAAAACAGACAGATATTATACCTCTTTTATACTTCAGACATACCGCAGCCTTAATTACCCAATACCGTAATGTTGAATTACGCTGATGACACCATAGTCTACTCCAGCAGCAAGTTTGTAAAAGAGGCAAGAAACCACATTAATAACTTCCTCCCAAATCTATCAACATACTTCAATAAATGGAAAATTCGCCTAAATCCTGATAAAACCCAGCTTATAGTGTTTAAGGGTAAAAATGAGCACTGCACAAACAACACAAGGCGCACCCACAACAAAATTAGACTCAAACTAAATAACACCCAGATAAAACCTTCTAAAACTTTAAAATATCTGGGAATAACCTTTTCCAATGACCTTTCATTCTCCACCCACATTAAAAATACTTTACGTAAAGCCACAATACAACTGAATCTCTGTAGAAGAGTGATGTGGAAACCCAACGGTCTCTCTCACAAAGTCAAACTGCTCATCTATAAACAAATAATCAGACCTACACTGACATATGCGTGTCCACTGTGGTATCATATAACACCAGCCCAAATGGAGAAGCTACGCACTTTCGAAAGGAAATGCTTCAGGCTGGTCACTGGCCTCAACCGACAACCCAACTCTTACAAGTATTGCAATAACAGCTTGCTATACAATGCCGCTAATATTGACCGTCTCGACAGACGCTTCCTAGAGCTGTCTATTAAATTTATTGAAAACCTCCCAAATAATCCCAACCCCATAATAACTTCACTACTACCAACTCCTCTAGATAACAGGGTTCACTATCTGAATTGTCTCCATACTAGAAGTCTCTTCACCTCTGGAAGATTGGTTAATGACTCCAACGAGGTAGTGTACCATAACACCGAGCTGGCACCCAATCAGTTCAAATACTGTAACTTACAACCATTCTCCAACATTCTGCGTTTTAACGAACAACCGGAAAGTGTTACCGCACCTGAGGCCACTAACTGACCATATCCCACACCCACCTACTTCCTTAACCATCAATCCCTATATTCCCCAATTGACATTACATATTTAACTTATTATAAAATAAATTAGGTTAAGCTAGAATAAGTTAGAGTTAAGTTAAGTATTAGATTAGATTGAATTAAAAAAATAAAAATCCTGGTTTTTGGACCTTTTCCAGGAAAACTATTAATATTAAAACCTATAATACTCGAATAGTTATTCACACATTCAGTTATGTTTGAAAAATGTGTAATGTATGCATGTAAACAGTTGTATCACTAGAATTATAAGTTAGCTGTAGTACTTAATGTAAACATTGATTATTGGTCAAATAAATACAGTATGTTAAAAAAAAAAAAAAAAAAAAAAAAAGATCCGATGGTACGGATCACGAGGAAGAAGAGTCTCGCTGGCGGTCAGAACTCGACATCATAGATAGATTCCAATTTTAAACGAATTTAGCTCTTTGGAGGTAGATGGTGCGATAAGCTCGGAAATTACATCTGAAAAGCGCAACTGCTGGTGTATTTTGTAAAAACTCGCAGGTTTTAAATAGAATGAAGGTGTACTGTCGAGGTACAAAACACGGTATATAAAATAACCTATAAAGGTTACTTCCTTAATTTTTAGGGGTATTGTATATCAAATATAGACTATTTTATAAAACACAAGTAAAGCAAAAGAGAGTCTTCGGGGCTCTAACTTGGTTTCCAATTTCGGCTACGTTTCCGAGAACGTCTGACACGCGAATCAAATTATACCAACATAATGTGGATGCGCATTTGTTATGCCATTCAATGCATCTCCTCATAGCTTTGAAATTCAATTTAAATACTCAATTCTGTTCGATGCCATACGTTACACTGAGCTGTGTTCGTCGTCTGTTTGCCTCTTTTACAGCGGAGCAACCCTCATTCCAGTAACATATGCGTCCCATATTTTCTGTCCGTTGCTGCAGAAAATATGTCCCACAGAATGCTCTGCAATTTCATTATGCAAATGATGGACCATTACTTTACATACTTTAATCACAATCCGAAATGATAAAAAACAGTGAAAATGTTGCACATACGGTACTGGGACACCCGTGGCAGCAGACACGGCATCTTCTGAATTATCTCCGAGCGTAAGGGATATTATTCGAAGGATCCATTCAGAAGTATTGAATTCCGCGTGGCACCGGTAGTGGGTCGCATTTCAAATTTAAATGCCGTATCTTGACGCAGAGCGGTGTGCAAACATTTCACAGATAGTGCACAGATACATCTGCTCGTGGAAAATGTATTCGCGTTCAATTGTGTAATGAAGATGAAGTGAAGACGGTTTTTGAGAATTTTACGTCAAAGACCTGTTCAAGTGTAAATTCTCAATAACGGTTATCGGATGATTTAAAGCGATACCTTCGAGTATTAATATCGGCTGAGGCATCAATATGAACCTGTTCCCTTTGTTTAGATTCGCAAGTGATATGTGCTTACTCAAGTAATCATCATCATCATCGGCCTTACAACCGGGAACCGGTCTTGAACTTATTTAGCAAGTCCTGAGGCTTGTTCAATTTTCCATAATGATTTGTTTTTTTTTCCGGGCAAGGTCATTAGCCTTGCGCCGGTACTCAGGTAATCACCGTCTTTTAATTTGTCCGGCAATAATTCACGAGGGTACAAGAGAAATGCATTTTCATAAACATTTTTAAGCAACAAGCATTTTCGTTGCAAACATAACTAGAGGGATCTAACGAATTTTAGATACAACATATATCGCCTGACGGGCGGTTTTATTCGAGCTCAGCTTTGGAAAACGCATTAGGCTACCTAGTGTCGTACTTTGCCGATTGGCGTTATGTGAACGAAACTATCGACCCCAGAGGACAACATTTTCTGCTCTTTAAAAATTAAAAACCTCTGTTGCACTTGCCTGATGACGTGTGAGATGACTTTAGTTTATAAATAGCCTTTTTCATTTTTCCTAAAAACTTTTTCTGTTTAGCCTTTTGGTACGATGTGTTGGGCTTTAGAATGTATTACAAGTCGTTTACCTTGTTGTAAAAGCCAACTATTTGATACCACATGAAATGTTCGATTTTCGCTCGGTCAGAAATAATAAGTTCTCCAATGAACATCTACGGCAGAACGTTAAATTTTCTCACAGTCATTACCAACACGTCAAAGAGATAAGACGTATACATGACAACAGGAGAAAGCAAAAGAAAGGAAAAAAAATAATAAATAAATAAATTCGTCGCGCGAGAGTAAGTGAACAAGTGTGGATTACACAGTGTGGCCGCCACTGAGAGCGGTTGTTTAAAAAATAAAAAAATAAAAAAATAAAAAAATAAAAAATTACGGAAACAAACAAAGTGCTAAGGAGCTCGTCACCTTTCATGAAAAGGGGCCAGGCAGACCTGAAAGCGATGACACGGAGCCGACTCGAGCGACAGCCGAGTATTATAACAAAGCGGCACAAGCCAAATTCAGACGGCGAAAAAAATGCAAAAGGAAAGAAAAACGAATACACAGGCGCAGGTAACCAATTCAACGAATTGGTTGACCTTGACCCAAGTGAAATCGAATTACCTGCTGAGGAAGAAAACAATATCACAGGTACTGCAACAGATCCGGCGGAATTAGAAAAACTCCTTGCGGATATTGACACAAAAAAAGAGGAACTCAATAAACAAAGAGAAGCAATCCTCAAATTAAAAGACCTGGTGCAGCAACAACAAAGCCAAGAAAATACAACAGCACAACGGAAAAATCAGGAACAACAACATCAGGAAGCAAACAAAGGAGATGCAGAAGCAGCAAAAGAACCAGCACATCGTAACCAACAAAAAGGAAAAGGCGCCGCCTATAATACTTACGTCCATGGAAACAAAGGACGTTATAAAATTAGGTGAGTTAACTTGCAAAAATTTCAAAACAAAAAAAATTAATGATTCTAAAATAAAATTAATGTGCGATGATATTGAAGGTTATCGCAAAGTAATGACTGCTTTGGGTAGGACAAAAAGCGAGTACTACACGTACACCCCGAAATCGGAGAAAATAATCTCCATGCTCCTAAAAGGCGTTGATCCATGTTTTTCCTCTGAGGAGGTATTAGAGGAATTAAAAAATGTCGAAACCGACAATTTAGAATTTACAGGTATGAAACCCTTCTCTACCGCCAACTCCAGAAAACGCAATTGCAAATTTCCTTTCTTTATTGTATCACTGAGTCCCAACAGTAAAGTTGATGCTCTCCGATACATCAAACACCTCAACCACCAAACAATAAGTTGGGAAAAATTAGAAAAATCGATCGCGTATTGCAGTGTATGCGTTGTCAACGCTTCGGGCACGCGGCATCAAACTGCCACATGCAATTCAGGTGCGTAAAGTGCCTCTCCGACCATATCATTGGTGAATGCCCCTTGGGCAAGGAACAGCTTCCAGATAGGAAAACACTGTCCTGTGTCCTCTGTAAAAATACAGGTCACACTGCTAATTTTAGAGGATGTCCTAAATTTCAACAAATGAAATTAAAATTGGAATCCAAAAAGAAACAAGTTGAAGAAGAGAAAAAAATGAAAACTCGTTCTTACAACAATTTCGTGGCTCCTTGTGAGTCATATGCACAAATGGCCGGTGCTCCTAAGCAACCAGCATCCATGGAACATACATATGTTAATGGGAAAATGCCCACACCAGAGGCACATTCAGAAATAATAACAATGTTATTAACCATGCAAGGACAATTTGCCGAATTTCAAAAAACACTGACTGAACAAAGAGCACGAATAGATACTCTCTATTCAACCCTGTTCTCAAATAACTCTCCACATCAAAATCTTCAACCGTCCGTCTGAACTAAACCTAAAAGTTATAGCCGTGAATGTAAATTCACTAATCCACATCGAAAGAAGGGATAATTTAGGCAATCTGCTCCAAGCCGAATGCCCAGATGTGCTCTCGGCTAGCGAAACTAAGCTAAACCAAAGGCACAAAATGGGCTACAAAAATTATAACATAATTAGACGAGATCGACCACACTCTACTCGAGGGGGTGGGGTCGCGATCTTAGTTAAGAAAGGTCTTCACCATAAGGTCGTTTACAGCACGGAAGTACACAAATTCCAGGTGCTAGAGGCATGCATTATAGACATTCCGCTAAAAAGTCAAAGGCATCTATATGTAGTCGCTGCTTACGCTCCTGAATCTGTTCATGGTACCCAATTTATCAGTGAAATCGATACGCTTTTCCGAAGTCTCAAGTTAGATTTGGAAAACAATTACTTTTTAATGCCAGGTGATTTTAACGCCAATGTTGTCGTCCGGCGCCGTGCTTCCTCGGTTGAGGGAAGAGCGTGGAGGTTAATTAAATTAAAATTATTTCATTTCATTTTCTTGATCAAATTTCATTTTAAATTCTTTTATTCTTCGAATTACTTTTATAAATTCTCAACTCGAATTAACTGATAAAACAAACTTAAAGTCAACTCTAAACTCTTTTTTCCGAACTCCTCTCGTTCGGAACTGAAATTTTTCTATTTCTATTTTTTCTTTTGTGACTTTTCACATGAATCAATTTGGACGAAAATCCAAGTTGCTATGCTTTGACTAAATAAAAAGGTGCAGGTTATTAAGTGTGCTGTAACTGGTAATATTGTGAATGTTTATGAATGGTATGTATTAAGTGAGAATGTAATATATGTTAAGTGAAGTTTTTAAGGATGTGTTAGGAGATTCAGTGTTAAATTTAATAAGGGTAGTATTCTGGAATACAACATCCTACCCTTCTTCGAGAAAGAAAATTATCCTTGAAGAGAATAATTTTCTAGTAACTATATATTAGATTAAGAAAGACTTGGATTTTCGTTCAATTACATTACAATGGTTTTCAAAATTAATCTTTATCAAAGGTTACAATAATCAATAAGTTCTTAATACTAGAAAAATAGTCTATTTACATTATATATTAACTAAATGTTTACAATAATCAAAAAGGACTTAACACTAGAAAAATAGTCCAAATAGTCTATTTACATTACATATTAACTAACTAAATTTAAATATTTCTCCTTGGAACCTTTTCTTTTCTTAGCCAAAAGTTATAATTACTTATTATATTAAATACATAATATGAATATTATTGTTTCAAAATTCTCATTTCCGTTCGAATATATATATTAATTCCAAAATTTCCAATATATATTACCTCTAAAATTTTCTTTCGTTATTCCCCCCTTTAACTTTTTTTTTTTTTTCGTTTTCGTCATTTCCTACAATTGTTTGATTAGTTCATATATATTGAATAAAAAAACAAAAGCCATTTGTTATGTGTTTATCTTTTCCTTAAATTTATGGAAAATTTTCCAAAACTGTGTTGGGTCCTAATTTTAAGATAATTGTTAAAAATTGGGTTATGTTGTGTGTATAGGTTATTTATTTATTCCGAAAATAGTTTTATATTATTATTGTGTAAAATTTTAAATTTATTTCCTATTTTGATTTCCGAGTTCTCATCGGATACTATGTTGTGTATTTCGTAAGGACCCTCCCATAAAGAAGCAAGCTTATTTTTTCGGGTATGATTTTTTATGAGGACCTTGTCGCCAACATTGAATGTTTTATGGCTTGTTCCTTTGTCATAACACGCTTTAGCTTTTTCCTATTTGTCCTGCAATATGTTTTTAGCGATTTTGTAGCCGTGTTGTAGGCGGGTTTTTAGCTCGTTAGTGTAGTTCTCATAGTTGTATGAGGTTTGCAGATTTGTGCTGATAGAATTCGGTATCCGTGCAGGAAAACCATAAATTAGTTCAAAAGGGCTAAATGCGGTGCTACTATGAGGTGTGGTATTATACACAAACATTGAATATGGTAGCCAGGTATCCCATGAAAGTTGGTCCTTGTTAACGTAGTGTCTGAGATATTCGGCCAACGTTTGGTGGCTACGTTCCAAGGCTCCATTTGTTTGGGGATGATAAGGTGTTGTTTGTATCTTTTTGATTTTCAGAATCTTGCATATTTCCTTAAAAAGGTGGCTCAGGAAGTTGGTGCCTTGGTCAGTTAATACCGCGTCTGGTATTCCGAAACGACATATAATTTTCGCCACAAAACTTCGAGCTATGGTGGGTGCTTCCGCATTAGGTAGCGGAATAGCTTCAGTGAATTTTGTTAAATCATCTTGAAAAGTTAAGATATATTTATTATCTTCGTAACTCATTGGGAGTGGGCCAACAATATCCAAAGCTACGCGTTCGAAGGGGGTCGTACTTGTTGTGGTGATTTTCATGGGGATTTTTCTGTTTAGAGTTAGTTTATTTCTTTGGCATGAGTCGCATTTGCGAACGAATTCTTTCGTATCTTTTATGAGTGTTGGCCAAAAGTACCTTGTTTTAAGACGTTTAATTGTGCGGGAGATTCCCTGGTGTCCTCCAAAAGGTGAGTTGTGGAAATCACGGAGAATTTTATTGATATCCTGCCGGTCTTTGACAAAAGACAGAGTAGAGATACACGATGATCTTGGTTTGGCCGAATGTTTGTATGATGGCGTTTTTAAGGCGAGGGTTTATTGGCTCTTGTTTTGGGATAGAAATGTCGATGTGGTTTACCTTTTCGTTTATACAGTAGTTACGAATTTTTTTTTAGTGTTCGTTCAAAGCTGGATTCTTTTGCTATGTGTAGCGGCAACGTAGTGACAATATATAAAGGGGATTTTGTCGTGTTTGGGTATAATTTTATTTCGTTTGGGTTCGGACGTGTATAGTTAGGGATGGTTTTAAGTGATTTTTCGGTTTGGCCTTCTTTATTGGGCAGTATGAAGATCTGAATAGGTGAACGGGTTTTGGCATATTCTATGGGTTTAGAAATTTCGATTATCTTACATTCGGTATGTCGGAGAGTAATTTCCTCACTTGCGGCTACTAATGGTTCATCGGTGCCTTGACCTTTCGTTTTGCTTCTAGTGGTAACTAGTACCTTGCCTACCTCTTCTGTGTCTTGGATGTTAATAGGGAGGCGGCTAAGTGCATCTGCGTTGGAGTTGTATTTTCCTGCTTTGTAAATAATTTGGTATTCATATTCGTCTAATAATATTCTCCAACGAGCCAATCTTGATGTCGGGTTTTTTTTCTTTCTTATTTTAGTTTGGTTGGTTCCCTTGTGTTTTTTTTTCTCTTTTTTTTTCTTAGTAAAAAAAAATTTTTTTTTTGTTGTTTTAAATTTTGTTTTCTGTTTTTTCTTCTTATTTGGTTTCTATTACATGGGATCCTTTGGTTGGATCATCCCACCAGTCTTCGAGAATCTCGTCTTCATCTCGTCATCATCATTATCTGGGAGTCCTCATCATCGTGATCATCATCATCGGGATCCCGTTATCTGAGCATCCCACCGCTGCCACCAGTGTTGAGGTCCGGCGCCGTGCTTCCTCGGTTGAGGGGAGAGCGGGGACCTTTTATTTATTTCTTTTACTTCTTTTAAGGAACTTCTGTACGCGCAACAATCTTATTAGATATCTTGATTCTAGATTTGTTGTGATGGCTTTGGAATCAGATAACGCATATCCAGAAGGCCTTTTCCAAATCAAACTTTCTTTCTAGTATTTAATCAAATATCGGTCTTTGATATTTGAAAGCGTTGTTTCCGATTAAGTGGTTGTGCTTAATAAGTATTTTCCACTGAGCTCATATTACCAGCCATTTTAACTGCTTCCGAATTCAAACTCAAAACTAACTTTCAAAACTCAGCTGACTGTTTACTCAGCTATTTAATTTCAAAACTGTTTCTTCTCCACTGACTTGCTTCCAATCTCAAACTAACTGAACTGAACTGATTTTACAATTGAATTTTTTCTCTACTTATAGAACATTGTGTTCTAATTTACTGTAAATTATGATATGAACAAAACAAATTTTCTCAAAGTATTCCTTTAGTTTCTGTGACTTTTAAATTGAATAAAATTTGAACGAAAATCAAAGTGCTCTGTTTTGAAATAAAAAGGGGCAAGTTATGAAAAGGGGCATGTTATTAAATGTGCTGTAACTGGTAATATTGTGAATGTTTATGAATGGTATGTATTAAGTGAGAATGTAATATATGTTAAGTGAAGTTTTTAAGGATGTGTTAGGAGATTCAGTGTTAAATTTAATAAGGGTAGTATTCTGGAATACAACATCCTACCCTTCTTCGAGAAAGAAAATTATCCTTGAAGAGAATAATTTTCTAGTAACTATATATTAGATTAAGAAAGACTTGGATTTTCGTTCAATTACATTACAATGGTTTTCAAAATTAATCTTTATCAAAGGTTACAATAATCAATAAGTTCTTAATACTAGAAAAATAGTCTATTTACATTATATATTAACTAAATGTTTACAATAATCAAAAAGGACTTAACACTAGAAAAATAGTCCAAATAGTCTATTTACATTACATATTAACTAACTAAATTTAAATATTTCTCCTTGGAACCTTTTCTTTTCTTAGCCAAAAGTTATAATTACTTATTATATTAAATACATAATATGAATATTATTGTTTCAAAATTCTCATTTCCGTTCGAATATATATATTAATTCCAAAATTTCCAATATATATTACCTCTAAAATTTTCTTTCGTTATTCCCCCCTTTAACTTTTTTTTTTTTTTCGTTTTCGTCATTTCCTACAATTGTTTGATTAGTTCATATATATTGAATAAAAAAACAAAAGCCATTTGTTATGTGTTTATCTTTTCCTTAAATTTATGGAAAATTTTCCAAAACTGTGTTGGGTCCTAATTTTAAGATAATTGTTAAAAATTGGGTTATGTTGTGTGTATAGGTTATTTATTTATTCCGAAAATAGTTTTATATTATTATTGTGTAAAATTTTAAATTTATTTCCTATTTTGATTTCCGAGTTCTCATCGGATACTATGTTGTGTATTTCGTAAGGACCCTCCCATAAAGAAGCAAGCTTATTTTTTCGGGTATGATTTTTTATGAGGACCTTGTCGCCAACATTGAATGTTTTATGGCTTGTTCCTTTGTCATAACACGCTTTAGCTTTTTCCTTTTTGTCCTGCAATATGTTTTTAGCGATTTTGTAGCCGTGTTGTAGGCGGGTTTTTAGCTCGTTAGTGTAGTTCTCATAGTTGTATGAGGTTTGCGGATTTGTGCTGATAGAATTCGGTATCCGTGCAGGAAAACCATAAATTAGTTCAAAAGGGCTAAATGCGGTGCTACTATGAGGTGTGGTATTATACACAAACATTGAATATGGTAGCCAGGTATCCCATGAAAGTTGGTCCTTGTTAACGTAGTGTCTGAGATATTCGGCCAACGTTTGGTGGCTACGTTCCAAGGCTCCATTTGTTTGGGGATGATAAGGTGTTGTTTGTATCTTTTTGATTTTCAGAATCTTGCATATTTCCTTAAAAAGGTGGCTCAGGAAGTTGGTGCCTTGGTCAGTTAATACCGCGTCTGGTATTCCGAAACGACATATAATTTTCGCCACAAAACTTCGAGCTATGGTGGGTGCTTCCGCATTAGGTAGCGGAATAGCTTCAGTGAATTTTGTTAAATCATCTTGAAAAGTTAAGATATATTTATTATCTTCGTAACTCATTGGGAGTGGGCCAACAATATCCAAAGCTACGCGTTCGAAGGGGGTCGTACTTGTTGTGGTGATTTTCATGGGGATTTTTCTGTTTAGAGTTAGTTTATTTCTTTGGCATGAGTCGCATTTGCGAACGAATTCTTTCGTATCTTTTATGAGTGTTGGCCAAAAGTACCTTGTTTTAAGACGTTTAATTGTGCGGGAGATTCCCTGGTGTCCTCCAAAAGGTGAGTTGTGGAAATCACGGAGAATTTTATTGATATCCTGCCGGTCTTTGACAAAAGACAGAGTAGAGATACACGATGATCTTGGTTTGGCCGAATGTTTGTATGATGGCGTTTTTAAGGCGAGGGTTTATTGGCTCTTGTTTTGGGATAGAAATGTCGATGTGGTTTACCTTTTCGTTTATACAGTAGTTACGAATTTTTTTTTAGTGTTCGTTCAAAGCTGGATTCTTTTGCTATGTGTAGCGGCAACGTAGTGACAATATATAAAGGGGATTTTGTCGTGTTTGGGTATAATTTTATTTCGTTTGGGTTCGGACGTGTATAGTTAGGGATGGTTTTAAGTGATTTTTCGGTTTGGCCTTCTTTATTGGGCAGTATGAAGATCTGAATAGGTGAACGGGTTTTGGCATATTCTATGGGTTTAGAAATTTCGATTATCTTACATTCGGTATGTCGGAGAGTAATTTCCTCACTTGCGGCTACTAATGGTTCATCGGTGCCTTGACCTTTCGTTTTGCTTCTAGTGGTAACTAGTACCTTGCCTACCTCTTCTGTGTCTTGGATGTTAATAGGGAGGCGGCTAAGTGCATCTGCGTTGGAGTTGTATTTTCCTGCTTTGTAAATAATTTGGTATTCATATTCGTCTAATAATATTCTCCAACGAGCCAATCTTGATGTCGGGTTTTTTTTCTTTCTTATTTTAGTTTGGTTGGTTCCCTTGTGTTTTTTTTTCTCTTTTTTTTTCTTAGTAAAAAAAAATTTTTTTTTTGTTGTTTTAAATTTTGTTTTCTGTTTTTTCTTCTTATTTGGTTTCTATTACATGGGATCCTTTGGTTGGATCATCCCACCAGTCTTCGAGAATCTCGTCTTCATCTCGTCATCATCATTATCTGGGAGTCCTCATCATCGTGATCATCATCATCGGGATCCCGTTATCTGAGCATCCCACCGCTGCCACCAGTGTTGAGGTCCGGCGCCGTGCTTCCTCGGTTGAGGGGAGAGCGGGGACCTTTTATTTATTTCTTTTACTTCTTTTAAGGAACTTCTGTACGCGCAACAATCTTATTAGATATCTTGATTCTAGATTTGTTGTGATGGCTTTGGAATCAGATAACGCATATCCAGAAGGCCTTTTCCAAATCAAACTTTCTTTCTAGTATTTAATCAAATATCAAATGAGGAGATCGGATCGAATGGTGAAGCGTGGAAGGAGAGTGCCCAGGACAGGGAAGGATGGCGAAGCCGAGTCGGTGAGGTCATGAACTTCCGGGTTCCTACAGGCCAATAAATAATAATAATAATAATTTAATCAAATATCGGTCTTTGATATTTGAAAGCGTTGTTTCCGATTAAGTGGTTGTGCTTAATAAGTATTTTCCACTGAGCTCATATTACCAGCCATTTTAACTGCTTCCGAATTCAAACTCAAAACTAACTTTCAAAACTCAGCTGACTGTTTACTCAGCTATTTAATTTCAAAACTGTTTCTTCTCCACTGACTTGCTTCCAATCTCAAACTAACTGAACTGAACTGATTTTACAATTGAATTTTTTCTCTACTTGTAGAACATTGTGTTCTAATTTACTGTAAATTATGATATGAACAAAACAAATTTTCTCAAAGTATTCCTTTAGTTTCTGTGACTTTTAAATTGAATAAAATTTGAACGAAAATCAAAGTGCTCTGTTTTGAAATAAAAAGGGGCAAGTTATGAAAAGGGGCATGTTATTAAATGTGCTGTAACTGGTAATATTGTGAATGTTTATGAATGGTATGTATTAAGTGAGAATGTAATATATGTTAAGTGAAGTTTTTAAGGATGTGTTAGGAGATTCAGTGTTAAATTTAATAAGGGTAGTATTCTGGAATACAACATCCTACCCTTCTTCGAGAAAGAAAATTATCCTTGAAGAGAATAATTTTCTAGTAACTATATATTAGATTAAGAAAGACTTGGATTTTCGTTCAATTACATTACAATGGTTTTCAAAATTAATCTTTATCAAAGGTTACAATAATCAATAAGTTCTTAATACTAGAAAAATAGTCTATTTACATTATATATTAACTAAATGTTTACAATAATCAAAAAGGACTTAACACTAGAAAAATAGTCCAAATAGTCTATTTACATTACATATTAACTAACTAAATTTAAATATTTCTCCTTGGAACCTTTTCTTTTCTTAGCCAAAAGTTATAATTACTTATTATATTAAATACATAATATGAATATTATTGTTTCAAAATTCTCATTTCCGTTCGAATATATATATTAATTCCAAAATTTCCAATATATATTACCTCTAAAATTTTCTTTCGTTATTCCCCCCTTTAACTTTTTTTTTTTTTTCGTTTTCGTCATTTCCTACAATTGTTTGATTAGTTCATATATATTGAATAAAAAAACAAAAGCCATTTGTTATGTGTTTATCTTTTCCTTAAATTTATGGAAAATTTTCCAAAACTGTGTTGGGTCCTAATTTTAAGATAATTGTTAAAAATTGGGTTATGTTGTGTGTATAGGTTATTTATTTATTCCGAAAATAGTTTTATATTATTATTGTGTAAAATTTTAAATTTATTTCCTATTTTGATTTCCGAGTTCTCATCGGATACTATGTTGTGTATTTCGTAAGGACCCTCCCATAAAGAAGCAAGCTTATTTTTTCGGGTATGATTTTTTATGAGGACCTTGTCGCCAACATTGAATGTTTTATGGCTTGTTCCTTTGTCATAACACGCTTTAGCTTTTTCCTTTTTGTCCTGCAATATGTTTTTAGCGATTTTGTAGCCGTGTTGTAGGCGGGTTTTTAGCTCGTTAGTGTAGTTCTCATAGTTGTATGAGGTTTGCGGATTTGTGCTGATAGAATTCGGTATCCGTGCAGGAAAACCATAAATTAGTTCAAAAGGGCTAAATGCGGTGCTACTATGAGGTGTGGTATTATACACAAACATTGAATATGGTAGCCAGGTATCCCATGAAAGTTGGTCCTTGTTAACGTAGTGTCTGAGATATTCGGCCAACGTTTGGTGGCTACGTTCCAAGGCTCCATTTGTTTGGGGATGATAAGGTGTTGTTTGTATCTTTTTGATTTTCAGAATCTTGCATATTTCCTTAAAAAGGTGGCTCAGGAAGTTGGTGCCTTGGTCAGTTAATACCGCGTCTGGTATTCCGAAACGACATATAATTTTCGCCACAAAACTTCGAGCTATGGTGGGTGCTTCCGCATTAGGTAGCGGAATAGCTTCAGTGAATTTTGTTAAATCATCTTGAAAAGTTAAGATATATTTATTATCTTCGTAACTCATTGGGAGTGGGCCAACAATATCCAAAGCTACGCGTTCGAAGGGGGTCGTACTTGTTGTGGTGATTTTCATGGGGATTTTTCTGTTTAGAGTTAGTTTATTTCTTTGGCATGAGTCGCATTTGCGAACGAATTCTTTCGTATCTTTTATGAGTGTTGGCCAAAAGTACCTTGTTTTAAGACGTTTAATTGTGCGGGAGATTCCCTGGTGTCCTCCAAAAGGTGAGTTGTGGAAATCACGGAGAATTTTATTGATATCCTGCCGGTCTTTGACAAAAGACAGAGTAGAGATACACGATGATCTTGGTTTGGCCGAATGTTTGTATGATGGCGTTTTTAAGGCGAGGGTTTATTGGCTCTTGTTTTGGGATAGAAATGTCGATGTGGTTTACCTTTTCGTTTATACAGTAGTTACGAATTTTTTTTTAGTGTTCGTTCAAAGCTGGATTCTTTTGCTATGTGTAGCGGCAACGTAGTGACAATATATAAAGGGGATTTTGTCGTCTTTGGGTATAATTTTATTTCGTTTGGGTTCGGACGTGTATAGTTAGGGATGGTTTTAAGTGATTTTTCGGTTTGGCCTTCTTTATTGGGCAGTATGAAGATCTGAATAGGTGAACGGGTTTTGGCATATTCTATGGGTTTAGAAATTTCGATTATCTTACATTCGGTATGTCGGAGAGTAATTTCCTCACTTGCGGCTACTAATGGTTCATCGGTGCCTTGACCTTTCGTTTTGCTTCTAGTGGTAACTAGTACCTTGCCTACCTCTTCTGTGTCTTGGATGTTAATAGGGAGGCGGCTAAGTGCATCTGCGTTGGAGTTGTATTTTCCTGCTTTGTAAATAATTTGGTATTCATATTCGTCTAATAATATTCTCCAACGAGCCAATCTTGATGTCGGGTTTTTTTTCTTTCTTATTTTAGTTTGGTTGGTTCCCTTGTGTTTTTTTTTCTCTTTTTTTTTCTTAGTAAAAAAAAATTTTTTTTTTGTTGTTTTAAATTTTGTTTTCTGTTTTTTCTTCTTATTTGGTTTCTATTACATGGGATCCTTTGGTTGGATCATCCCACCAGTCTTCGAGAATCTCGTCTTCATCTCGTCATCATCATTATCTGGGAGTCCTCATCATCGTGATCATCATCATCGGGATCCCGTTATCTGAGCATCCCACCGCTGCCACCAGTGTTGAGGTCCGGCGCCGTGCTTCCTCGGTTGAGGGGAGAGCGGGGACCTTTTATTTATTTCTTTTACTTCTTTTAAGGAACTTCTGTACGCGCAACAATCTTATTAGATATCTTGATTCTAGATTTGTTGTGATGGCTTTGGAATCAGATAACGCATATCCAGAAGGCCTTTTCCAAATCAAACTTTCTTTCTAGTATTTAATCAAATATCAAATGAGGAGATCGGATCGAATGGTGAAGCGTGGAAGGAGAGTGCCCAGGACAGGGAAGGATGGCGAAGCCGAGTCGGTGAGGTCATGAACTTCCGGGTTCCTACAGGCCAATAAATAATAATAATAATAATTTAATCAAATATCGGTCTTTGATATTTGAAAGCGTTGTTTCCGATTAAGTGGTTGTGCTTAATAAGTATTTTCCACTGAGCTCATATTACCAGCCATTTTAACTGCTTCCGAATTCAAACTCAAAACTAACTTTCAAAACTCAGCTGACTGTTTACTCAGCTATTTAATTTCAAAACTGTTTCTTCTCCACTGACTTGCTTCCAATCTCAAACTAACTGAACTGAACTGATTTTACAATTGAATTTTTTCTCTACTTATAGAACATTGTGTTCTAATTTACTGTAAATTATGATATGAACAAAACAAATTTTCTCAAAGTATTCCTTTAGTTTCTGTGACTTTTAAATTGAATAAAATTTGAACGAAAATCAAAGTGCTCTGTTTTGAAATAAAAAGGGGCAAGTTATGAAAAGGGGCATGTTATTAAATGTGCTGTAACTGGTAATATTGTGAATGTTTATGAATGGTATGTATTAAGTGAGAATGTAATATATGTTAAGTGAAGTTTTTAAGGATGTGTTAGGAGATTCAGTGTTAAATTTAATAAGGGTAGTATTCTGGAATACAACATCCTACCCTTCTTCGAGAAAGAAAATTATCCTTGAAGAGAATAATTTTCTAGTAACTATATATTAGATTAAGAAAGACTTGGATTTTCGTTCAATTACATTACAATGGTTTTCAAAATTAATCTTTATCAAAGGTTACAATAATCAATAAGTTCTTAATACTAGAAAAATAGTCTATTTACATTATATATTAACTAAATGTTTACAATAATCAAAAAGGACTTAACACTAGAAAAATAGTCCAAATAGTCTATTTACATTACATATTAACTAACTAAATTTAAATATTTCTCCTTGGAACCTTTTCTTTTCTTAGCCAAAAGTTATAATTACTTATTATATTAAATACATAATATGAATATTATTGTTTCAAAATTCTCATTTCCGTTCGAATATATATATTAATTCCAAAATTTCCAATATATATTACCTCTAAAATTTTCTTTCGTTATTCCCCCCTTTAACTTTTTTTTTTTTTTCGTTTTCGTCATTTCCTACAATTGTTTGATTAGTTCATATATATTGAATAAAAAAACAAAAGCCATTTGTTATGTGTTTATCTTTTCCTTAAATTTATGGAAAATTTTCCAAAACTGTGTTGGGTCCTAATTTTAAGATAATTGTTAAAAATTGGGTTATGTTGTGTGTATAGGTTATTTATTTATTCCGAAAATAGTTTTATATTATTATTGTGTAAAATTTTAAATTTATTTCCTATTTTGATTTCCGAGTTCTCATCGGATACTATGTTGTGTATTTCGTAAGGACCCTCCCATAAAGAAGCAAGCTTATTTTTTCGGGTATGATTTTTTATGAGGACCTTGTCGCCAACATTGAATGTTTTATGGCTTGTTCCTTTGTCATAACACGCTTTAGCTTTTTCCTTTTTGTCCTGCAATATGTTTTTAGCGATTTTGTAGCCGTGTTGTAGGCGGGTTTTTAGCTCGTTAGTGTAGTTCTCATAGTTGTATGAGGTTTGCGGATTTGTGCTGATAGAATTCGGTATCCGTGCAGGAAAACCATAAATTAGTTCAAAAGGGCTAAATGCGGTGCTACTATGAGGTGTGGTATTATACACAAACATTGAATATGGTAGCCAGGTATCCCATGAAAGTTGGTCCTTGTTAACGTAGTGTCTGAGATATTCGGCCAACGTTTGGTGGCTACGTTCCAAGGCTCCATTTGTTTGGGGATGATAAGGTGTTGTTTGTATCTTTTTGATTTTCAGAATCTTGCATATTTCCTTAAAAAGGTGGCTCAGGAAGTTGGTGCCTTGGTCAGTTAATACCGCGTCTGGTATTCCGAAACGACATATAATTTTCGCCACAAAACTTCGAGCTATGGTGGGTGCTTCCGCATTAGGTAGCGGAATAGCTTCAGTGAATTTTGTTAAATCATCTTGAAAAGTTAAGATATATTTATTATCTTCGTAACTCATTGGGAGTGGGCCAACAATATCCAAAGCTACGCGTTCGAAGGGGGTCGTACTTGTTGTGGTGATTTTCATGGGGATTTTTCTGTTTAGAGTTAGTTTATTTCTTTGGCATGAGTCGCATTTGCGAACGAATTCTTTCGTATCTTTTATGAGTGTTGGCCAAAAGTACCTTGTTTTAAGACGTTTAATTGTGCGGGAGATTCCCTGGTGTCCTCCAAAAGGTGAGTTGTGGAAATCACGGAGAATTTTATTGATATCCTGCCGGTCTTTGACAAAAGACAGAGTAGAGATACACGATGATCTTGGTTTGGCCGAATGTTTGTATGATGGCGTTTTTAAGGCGAGGGTTTATTGGCTCTTGTTTTGGGATAGAAATGTCGATGTGGTTTACCTTTTCGTTTATACAGTAGTTACGAATTTTTTTTTAGTGTTCGTTCAAAGCTGGATTCTTTTGCTATGTGTAGCGGCAACGTAGTGACAATATATAAAGGGGATTTTGTCGTGTTTGGGTATAATTTTATTTCGTTTGGGTTCGGACGTGTATAGTTAGGGATGGTTTTAAGTGATTTTTCGGTTTGGCCTTCTTTATTGGGCAGTATGAAGATCTGAATAGGTGAACGGGTTTTGGCATATTCTATGGGTTTAGAAATTTCGATTATCTTACATTCGGTATGTCGGAGAGTAATTTCCTCACTTGCGGCTACTAATGGTTCATCGGTGCCTTGACCTTTCGTTTTGCTTCTAGTGGTAACTAGTACCTTGCCTACCTCTTCTGTGTCTTGGATGTTAATAGGGAGGCGGCTAAGTGCATCTGCGTTGGAGTTGTATTTTCCTGCTTTGTAAATAATTTGGTATTCATATTCGTCTAATAATATTCTCCAACGAGCCAATCTTGATGTCGGGTTTTTTTTCTTTCTTATTTTAGTTTGGTTGGTTCCCTTGTGTTTTTTTTTCTCTTTTTTTTTCTTAGTAAAAAAAAATTTTTTTTTTGTTGTTTTAAATTTTGTTTTCTGTTTTTTCTTCTTATTTGGTTTCTATTACATGGGATCCTTTGGTTGGATCATCCCACCAGTCTTCGAGAATCTCGTCTTCATCTCGTCATCATCATTATCTGGGAGTCCTCATCATCGTGATCATCATCATCGGGATCCCGTTATCTGAGCATCCCACCGCTGCCACCAGTGTTGAGGTCCGGCGCCGTGCTTCCTCGGTTGAGGGGAGAGCGGGGACCTTTTATTTATTTCTTTTACTTCTTTTAAGGAACTTCTGTACGCGCAACAATCTTATTAGATATCTTGATTCTAGATTTGTTGTGATGGCTTTGGAATCAGATAACGCATATCCAGAAGGCCTTTTCCAAATCAAACTTTCTTTCTAGTATTTAATCAAATATCGGTCTTTGATATTTGAAAGCGTTGTTTCCGATTAAGTGGTTGTGCTTAATAAGTATTTTCCACTGAGCTCATATTACCAGCCATTTTAACTGCTTCCGAATTCAAACTCAAAACTAACTTTCAAAACTCAGCTGACTGTTTACTCAGCTATTTAATTTCAAAACTGTTTCTTCTCCACTGACTTGCTTCCAATCTCAAACTAACTGAACTGAACTGATTTTACAATTGAATTTTTTCTCTACTTATAGAACATTGTGTTCTAATTTACTGTAAATTATGATATGAACAAAACAAATTTTCTCAAAGTATTCCTTTAGTTTCTGTGACTTTTAAATTGAATAAAATTTGAACGAAAATCAAAGTGCTCTGTTTTGAAATAAAAAGGGGCAAGTTATGAAAAGGGGCATGTTATTAAATGTGCTGTAACTGGTAATATTGTGAATGTTTATGAATGGTATGTATTAAGTGAGAATGTAATATATGTTAAGTGAAGTTTTTAAGGATGTGTTAGGAGATTCAGTGTTAAATTTAATAAGGGTAGTATTCTGGAATACAACATCCTACCCTTCTTCGAGAAAGAAAATTATCCTTGAAGAGAATAATTTTCTAGTAACTATATATTAGATTAAGAAAGACTTGGATTTTCGTTCAATTACATTACAATGGTTTTCAAAATTAATCTTTATCAAAGGTTACAATAATCAATAAGTTCTTAATACTAGAAAAATAGTCTATTTACATTATATATTAACTAAATGTTTACAATAATCAAAAAGGACTTAACACTAGAAAAATAGTCCAAATAGTCTATTTACATTACATATTAACTAACTAAATTTAAATATTTCTCCTTGGAACCTTTTGTTTTATTATCCAAAAGTTATTATTACTTATTATATTAATAACATAATATTAATATTATTGTTTCAAAATTCTCATTTCCGTTCGAATATATATATTAATTCCAAAATTTCCAATATATATATTACCTCTAAAATTTTCTTCCTTTCCTTTTCCGTTCGAATATATATTAATTCCAAAATTTCCAATATATATTACCTCTAAAATTTTCTTTCTTTCGTCCCCCTCATTAACTTTTTTTTTTTTTTTTTTCATTTCCGTCCTTTCCTACAATTGTTAGATTATTTCATATATATTGAATAATAAAACAAAGGCCATTTGTTATGTGTTTATCTTTTCCTTAAATTTATGGAAAAGTTTCCAAAACCTTTCTAGGCCTATTACTATGATCATTGAATAAAGATGATTATTACCAAAAATCTTCTTGAAAAATGATCTCAAATGTCCTAAATGACTGTGTAACTTTTTATTTTTTTGTATTTTGTGTTTGAATAAATGTTTATCGTTGAAAAAGAAAATTTGTAATGTACTTATATGGTTTTCCTTTTCCGTACCTATTTTAGATAAATTATTATTTTCATTATTTATTATATCGTGTTTGAGTAAGTGTTTGTGTTTGTTTTCGTTGTTTAAAATATTTATTGTTTTCGGCTTAGTGTTGTCATTGTCCATAGCTTTAACCGCTGTCGGAACGTCTACCTTTTCAGTCTTACTCACTGCTGATGGATCGTTTAGTTTCTCAGTCTCATTTACTGATTCGTATAGTTCTTCAGACTTATTAGCTGTTAGAACATCTTGGTTCCCAGTACTATTTGCTGTTTGAACTATTTCTTCAGTTATATCTGCTGTAGAAACATTCAATCCTTCAGTCTTTGCTGCAGAAAAGATTTGTTCATCAGTATTAGCTGCTGAACTGACTTGGGTTTCGAATTTTATTGCAACTATTGGGCCTTCAGTCTTTAACACTGCTGAATGTTCAGTCTTTGTTGCTGAAGTGCCGGGGTTGTCTATTGGGATAGCCGGAATATTAGGGGTTTCTGTTTGTATATTTTCTGCAGGATCCGAATTTTCAGTCTTTAATACTGCTGAGTTTTCAGTCTTGGTTGCTGAAGTGTCTGCGTTGTCAATAGGGATAGCTGAGATATTAGGGATTTCAGTCTTTAATACTGCTGAAAATTTCGAATTTTCAGTCTGTGTTGCTGAATTATTCTCCAGAATGGGAGTATCAATCGGAGTCTTTATATTAGGGACAGGGTTATCTTTGTTTATATGTCTAGGTTTATAGGAGTATGTGGGCTCAGGGTAAATTTGGCTAGGAGCTTCATTAAAATGGTCGTTATCTATTTCCAAAGATCTAATGCTGTAAATAGAAAAATTTTGTTTGTCGTCCATAAATTTTGGTTGGCGTCATGCCTCGTTTTCCGACTCTTGCACCCGAGAAAAGAGAACATTTTGCCGATCGTTTTGTCTATTGGTGGTCCTAGAATTTTCACCAAAACGATTTTCAGAGTTTGTAGGATTGTTTCGGAATGGGTTACGCGTTGTCGTACCTTGTTGGTAATTTGTTGAAGACGATCCATTCCTAGATATCTTGTATCTACACTCATTCTCTGTGTGATTATTCCGTAAATTACATACAATGTTATATTCCCTTTTTATGGGTTGTCTATTCGGAAAAAAGTTGGATTGCATGTTCCGATAACATGTGTCCTGTGTATGCCCTGACTTACCACAGGTTTGGCAGACTATACGATTGAATGTAGGTTTTTCATTGTATTGATATGACCTGGGAGAGTTGTCCATTCGAGCGGCATGTGACACTACATGTGCAATCGACTGTTTTAAATTTTTTTCCCCCATGGACTTTAGCTAGTATCTTTAGCTGTTCGTTGTTTAGTCCATCCTGAAATGTTTGTACGGCCAATTTTTTGTTTTCTTCCATTAAGAATTCCCTAACCACCGCGTCTTCTGTTATTTCACACGTGGCAGAGTTTAGAGTCCTTAGAGCATTCGCGACTCTATCGCCGTATTCCCGGACGGTTTCTATGTAGCGTTGTTTCAGAGAAATCAACTCATTGTGTGCCGTCGACCGAGATTGCTCCTCTCTATATTCCGACTCTAATTTTTCTTTTAAATCCTCCCACTTAGCGATTTGGCTATACCTAATCAGATCGTAAGCATGACCCTCTAGTCTATTTTTGACTAGCTCTAAAAATGTCTCGTATATATCCGGGTCTGCCTTCTTTATGGATCTAAATAAAACGTCTCCCCCGGAAATAAATTTACCTAAGTCGCAGGGTTTCCCGTCAAAGGTAGGGACGATTCTGAAAACATCAGAAATTCCGACAGAAAGAGCCATTTCAGGGGGTTTAATGTGTATCTGTTGATAGTGGATTTGTTCTTCCCCCTGCCTAGCCGCCTGTCTCGTGTAATATGGACTTGTAATAGTGAAAATTTAAAATAAAAGGCGAAAATTCGTTATCAATTCTTAAAAATATGGTTAACTTAAAAATATGGTTATGGAAAAATTGGCCTTTCTTTTGGTTATTCAATATATATATATATATATATATAGGAAAGAAAAATAAATTGGTCCCAAAACTGAAAAGAAAGAAAATTCGACGAGAAAGAAAGAAAAAAAACGGAAATGTCTTCGAAATACTGAAATGAGAATTTGCAAAGAATATAGATAGAAATTTCTATCCAAAAAATATTCTATTGGGATAAGGAGAGCTTCCAAGTAGAAAATATTCCTAAAAAAAGTAGTGAGAAAAGTCGCTATTTAAAAAATTCTTACTCTACTAAATGTTGTCGTTGTACTGTTGATAGCAGTCTTGAGTGTTGCTGTTTTTTTTTTTTTCTTCAGTTTTCCTTAGTTGTTTCCTTTGTGTGGTTCTTTTTCTTTTTCTTTTTAAATTTTTTTTTTTTCCTTTTCCGCCAGGCAGACTTCACGTCCTAAAGTTGATTTGCTTATCCTGGTCTTGGCTGCTTTCCTTTTTTTTTCTTTTTATTTCGTTGTTTTATGTCGAGGGTTTTTTTTTTTCTTCTTATTTTGGTTTGGTTATTTCTCCTGTTTTTTTTTCTCTCTTTTCTTCTTGAAAAATTTTTTTTTCTTCTTCTTATTTGGTTATTTCTCTTGTGTTCTCTTTTCTTCTTGTAAGCAATTTTTTTTTGTTGTTTTAAATTTTTGTTTACTTTGTTTTTCGTTGTTTTATGTTTACTTTTTTTTTCGTTGTTTTATGTCGGGGTTTTTTTTTTCTTCTTATTTTTTTTTTTTTTGTTTTTCTTCTTATGGTTTGGTTATTTCTCTAGTGTTTTTTTCTTCTCTCTTCTTTGTTTTTTCTTTAAAAAAAATTTTTTTTTTCTTACATTTTTTTTTTTTTTTTTTTTTCTGTTTCGGGATCCCGTTATCTGGGCATCCCACCGCTGCCACCAGTGTTGTCGTCCGGCGCCGTGCTTCCTCGGTTGAGGGAACAGCGTGGAGGTTAATTAAATTAAAATAATTTTTTTTCATTTTCTTGATCAAATTTCATTTTAAATTCTTTTATTCTTCGAATTACTTTTATAAATTCTCAACTCAAATTAACTGATAAAACAAACTTAAAGTCAACTCTAAACTCTTTTTTCCGAACTCCTCTCGTTCGGAACTGAAATTTTTCTATTTCTATTTTTTCTTTTGTGACTTTTCACATGAATCAATTTGGACGAAAATCCAACTTGCTATGATTTGAATAAATAAAAAGGTGCAGGTTATTAAGTGTGCTGTAACTGCTATTATTGTGAATGTTTATGAATGGTATGTATTAAGGGAGAATGTAATATATGTTAAGTGAAGTTTTTAAGGATGTGTTAGGAGATTCAGTGTTAAATTTAATAAGGGTAGTATTCTGGAATACAACACCAAGCACAGTGCCTGGGGCAATCTGACTTCGAACACCAGAGGCAATGCCTTGTTTGATTGGTGGCAAACAAATACGATCGAGCATAAATTAGAATTGTACGCTACAAGTACACCGTCTTATCCATGACGTAACTCCTTCCTGGTTTTACTTATGACAGATGATCGAATTCAGTTACCAGATACCGAGGTAACTACTCGAAATTGTCTTCGCACAATTGAGTACGATAGCGATCATTACGGACTTGGAGCCGTAATACACGTGCCAAACGAGTACCATCTACTTGAGCAGTACGACCAGGTACACTCTTTCGATTTCCGAAAAGCACATTGGTCGCGTTTCGATCGCATAATAAAAAGAGAAATACACAACATCGGCATAGACTCACCGACTAATAGAAACCTTCGTAATGATGAAATCGATCATTACCTCCTAACTATGAACGATATTGTTACTAGCACAATGAATCGTTCCATCCCCAAAGTAGCTCATATGGATGGCTATACCCACCGATACAGAAATGCAACTATCGATGCTTTGTATAGGCAAAAGAGCACCCTGCTCTCAAAGCTGAAATTGTGCTATAGGCAGTTCAGTGACCCAAATCGCAATGAAATCAAAACTATCAAGTCCTTGATTAAAAATCTTCAAAAACTGATCCGGGATAATTACCGAGCAGTAATAAATGAGGAGTGGAGCAACAGAATTCGAGCTGTCCAAGCAAACGGACCGAACATGTTTTCACAAATCAAGAAAATGTGTCGAAGAAAAGATAACAATGACATTCCCTGTCTCCGAATTCCACGGACTCCCGAGAATTGTCAGATAATGCTGAACGCAGGACTCACCTTAGAGCGCATCAACTCCAATGATGAAGTAATAGTAGTCGAAGATCCGCAAAAGAAAGCGAATTCAATTGGAGCCTGTTTCGAAGCAGTGTACAGAGTTAACGAATTAGTTCATGCTAACACTGAAATTGGAAGCAATGCCCGTCAAAGACATTGCTCGCTGCGCAATCAACTTCACAACTGGCGATCCGAAAACCATAGTTTCATCACATTCGGCGAAAATAATAGGGCGGATTCTCCCGTCAGAAATGAAAATACAAATATGTTTGTGCGCAAGGAAACATACTTAGCTCAATAAAAAATAAGAAATCATCTGGAATAGATAGCATTCCAAATGTGGTTCTAAGGCACTTGCCTCGCGAAGCAGTGAACATATACACTACTTTGTACATATACGCTCTAAACAATGCACACTCTCCAACCCATTGGAAGACTGCAGTAGTCCACCCTAAACCCAAAAATGGTAAGGATAAGAGCAATCCAGCTAATCTGGGCTCGATCAGTCTGCTTCCCAACATCAGCAAGGTCTTCGAAAAAATTATAAACAAAGCACTGATAGGTTGGTGTGATGAAAACGATATCATCCCCAACAACCAGTTTGGCTTTCGAGCGCGACATGATACGATATACAGTGCAACAAGGCAAAGCGACAATGTACAGGCGCCTGCTTGGTTGACTTTGAAAAGGCTTTCGACACCGTATGGTTAGAAGGACTTGTCTATAAGTTAACAAACCTGGGTATGCCGCAATATCTGCTATACATTATTTATGATATGATAATGGACAAACATTTTGTGGTGAAAGGCGGGGACATACTCTCCAACAAGACCTTCCAAATTAAAAATGGCTTACAGCAGGGAGCTGTGAATTCTCCCATTCTATTCAATATTCACACTAGTGATCTAGTGAGTTCTCTCGAAAACGCCATTGCGTACGCCGATGACATAGTGGTGTACAGAACAGGAGGAAAAATAGACGACATCAATAGGCACCTTCAAGATGACTTCAACAATTTTGCGACGACTGGAAATTAAAAATTAATTTCCAGAAAACCGAGACTATTCTTTTCAGAACGCCCCTATCCAGGGCCTCGAGGGATACAAAATACAACTGGAAACACTTTTCTATTGTAGGTAACAATAACCTTCCACTGCAAGTGAAAACTGTAGTTAGATACCTTGGTATCTGGCAGACCAGTATTTATATTTTGACAAGCACGTAGCAGCGTCCCTCTCCGCAGCTAAAAGCGCATATTCTATGACAAGAAGTCTATTCCGGAGTAGTCTTCTTGACCCCAGAGTCAAAATAATTTCGTACTCGGCATTCATCCGACCAGCTTTGATTTATGGCTGTCCAGTATGGCATAATATATCCCCACTTTATATGGAGAAGTTTCGTGTGTTCCAACGGCAGTGTTTGCGTTCCTGCTTCGGACTTTATAGAACACCAGAGTCGCAATACAAAAAATTCTATCCCAACAAAATCCTGTATAACAAATCAGGGTTAAATAGGATAGACAATTTCATAATTAAAATGATTCGTGGTCACACAGCAAGGGCAATGTGCAGTGACAATAATCTTATCGCGGGAGCATTCTATCCCAATGATATGTATCTAGAGAATACCCTCCAGAATGGGTTTATTCCCCCAGAAGCGTTGCCTTTCTTGGATCAAAAAGGCCTTATCCAAGACGTGCATGGAGTCCCGATTATTTACCACGCTTTCCGTGGTGCCAGGTACAAACGAATTCTCCATGATAGTCATATCTCCAATGCCCCAGACCGCATGCGTTTTAGCACGGCGATCAGTGAAAGAGATAAATCAGCCAAAGATCGAACATCTCCCAAATGGTGGTGGCTTCTCAACGAGGAGAGGACTTCACTTCCTCAGATATGGTATGCCTCTCAAGGGCAAGGCTATCCTTCCTCTTGTCCCCCGTCCCCCTGTCCTCCTTTCCACCATTACTTTTATTTTTATTTTATTTCTTATTTGTTATTTTATGTTTTATTCGTTTTGTTTTGAAGTTTTTGTTTGTTATAATTAAAAAAAAAAAAAAAAAAAAAAAATTGTAATAATAATATATACATATAGATGTAAACGAGGAGTCCCTCTAATATATGACTTATTTCATATATATATATATATATATATATATATATATATATATATATATAAGAAAGAAAAGAAAAAAAATATTTACGCCGAAAGGCATATATAAAAATCAAGTTGTAATGTGTAATTTAGAGAGCTCGCATAGAGCCAGTAAGTTAATTTAAGGACTGTGATTGTAGAAAAGAGTTCAACATTTACCCCTAATATTATACATGTAAAAAGAATTAGGAAAATAAATGTGGTTTAAAAACTAAAAAAAAAAAAAAAAACCTTAAATTTACTTTTCTTATAAAGTGAAGTGGCACGTGCGCTTGACGTGCGAGTATTTTAGGGTTCGTTACAAGTACACTCTTTTTTTTTTTCTAGGAATTGTTCACTATGCGATCGGGAGGCCAAATACGAACCCTCTTCTTTTATCAATTTAAAATGGGACATAATGCGTCATTGGCAATGAAAATCATAAATGACACATTTGAGGATGTAGCGGTAAACGAACACACTATACGAGTTGGTTGGGAAAGTTCCATTGGGGAGATTTCGGCCGTGAAAATGAACCACTCGGGAAGCCGGAAACATTAGTTGACGAAGATGTTTTAAAAGAAATGGTGGATGCGGACCCAACGAAATCGGTGCAGGATATTGCACAAAGGATGGGAGTGTCCCCAGTGATACTAAGTCGACACATTTCTCTCATAGGATAAGTGGCTAACTCATGAATTGAACGAATCCCAAACTCGACGGCGCTTGGAAATCTGCGCATCGCTTAGATTAAGAAACCAAACTGAACCATTTTTGCATCGGATAGTGACATATGATAAAAAGTGGGTTCTGTATGATAACCGTAAAAGACCTGGGTAGTGGTTGGATGCAGGTGAAAAACTAAAACTCAGTCCCAACCCTGATCTTCACCCAAGTAAGGTTATGGTGACAAATTGGTGGACATCGAGAGGATCAATCCACTTTCATTTCCTCAACCAGGGGAAACGATAAACGCCATAAAGTATTATGAGGAAATCGACATATTGCATGCCAAATTGGCTGAAGAGCAACCTGCGTTGGTTAATGGGCACGGCCCGATCCTTTTGCATGACAATGCTAGACCCATTTTTTTTTTGTTTCATTTTTGCAACATTTTTTATTTTCGTTTTATATTCTTAGTTTCTATATTATATGCAAGACCAAAATGCTTAAATTCTAGCTTAATTATCTTATATTATAACTTACTGGTCCTACGGACCTAAACTAAACATTACATGACTATTGTATAATAAGTAGCAAATTACATCGATGTTCTATCTCTAGAGTAAAGAATATATAGGGAAATTGAAGCACTTAAGAGTACGATTTGTTTGGTACTTCGACCCATGCTTTTTCTCATTGGCACATAGACCACCCAGTGGTGATTTTAATCTATTTTTTAGTACTGCCAAATCATTCCAATATCTTGCCGTTTTCTCATTCGTTTTCCTCAAGGGCTCCTTGATGGTCAACCTGTTGTCGAGGGTAAAACCAAGATATTTAATATAGGGACTGGCTCTGATGGTTTATCTTAGTATTTCCAAATCAATGTATTCAACTTATTTGTCTACTACTCTGGATTGTAGGGGAACAAATATTCTCTATGTCATCTAAATGTTTAGTTATAGCCACTATCCCACAAACAAACATAGAGAGTTATTCTTTAGCCGTACCACACGAACGTGGAATACTCTACCTGGTCATGTGTTTCCTCGTCGTTGTAATGTCCAGACATTAAAACACTCTTTCGCTTTGTGATTACAGAAGTACCTTTATTGTTATTTGGTAAGTCACACTTCACCATGCACTTTACAACGGTACGCTTATTTTCGCAACACACACAAGGACACCTTTTAATTCCACTCTGTTTTTTGTTATTTATTGTTTGTACATAAGTTAATTAATTAAAAACTAGACTCGATTTACTTTTTACTTTTCTTTACTTGGCACTCACTGAGACCGCGTACTTTTTAGAGACCGTCCCGGTCAAATATCTAGAAACAACCAACAACTGTTTTGATTCATTTCCCCGAACGCAGACTTTTCTCGTGCAGATCGAAGAATATGTCCTTTTGCCTGCATGACCCTTTTGCCAGTCACCATTTCCTTCCTTTATCTTTCCCGGCGTAGGACCAAAAGAGGAAACACAAAGGAAAAATCAACAAAGGATCTTGCTAATGCACATTTATGATCCTCTATGTCGGGATTCGACGAAACATCACGCTCCATCTGAAGCCAAACACCTTAAGTAAAAACATGGATTCACCAGATTCAAAACGGCCAGTTTCATAGAGAATTGCGAGCTGCCCAGAAAAACCAAGCACTACTTCGCATCACCGAAGATACTCGTACAACCATGTCGACTCCCTCCATTGAGATCTGCATAAGATCCTACAATGATGAAAGACCGATCCTATCGATTTCTATGCAACAACGATGTAATATACAACGTTTACAAACAATCGGATCATTGATTCCTCTGCTTATGATGAACATCCACCTCATCTAAACAAAACCATTAATTTGTTTGAAGTAATACGAGGGTTGCCTCTTATGTTTCGGGATTTGGCAACCCTAGTGTTGCAATCCGGCAATTGGCAGCTCTGTCGTAAAGTTGGACATTTTTGAGGTTATACGCACTCAGAACGTTTTGACATACGAGCGCTATTTGTGTTGTTTACAGTAACTTAAAAGATTCATCTCGGCCCAAAAATGGAATTAAATCGTCAACATTTTCCTGCGATTATTTTTTACAACTTTCGGCGTGGATTAACTCAGCATGGATGAACTTAATTCAATTTTTGGCGATGAAGCTCCATCAAGGACCAGTGTTTATCGATGATATGGTGAATTCAATCGTGTTCGTAGTTCACTCCAAGATGAATTTCGTGAATGTCGTCCAAAATCAGTTGTTGTTCCGAAAACCATTGATGCTGTGCGCGAACTGATATTGGAAGATCGTCATGTGACCTATCGTGAGATTGAGACAACCTTAGGCGTAAGTTTCAATATTGCATAAACATTTGACCGTCAAAAAAATTTGTTCGCGTTGGATCGCACACAATTTGTCAATCGCCCAAAAAAAGGCTCGTGTCAATTGGTCGAAAGAAATGCTCAAAAAATACGGTCGCGGTGCTTCGAAACACGTCTATGACATCGTGACAGGTGATGAATCGTGGATTTACGCGTATGAGCCCGAAAGTAAACAGCAGTCGACTGTCTGGGTGTTTCAAGATGAGCCAAATCCAACAAAAGTTGTTCGCACACGAAGCACTTCCAAGCAAATGGTCACCTGTTTTTTTTCGGAAAAACTGGACATGTCGCAACCGTACCACTAGAACAACGCAGAACAGTCAATTCTGAGTGGTACACAACCATTTGTTTGCCAGTTGTCTTCCAAGAAATCAGGAAAACCAACCACCGAAGACGGGTCACTCGTCACCACGACAATGCGAGCTCTCACACATCGGCTGCGACAACTGCATTTTTGAGCACCCAAAACATCGATTTGATGGGTCATCCGCCGTATAGTCCTGACTTGGCACCGAATGACTTCTTTTTATTCCCGTACGTAAAAAACAAACTGAGAGGTCAACGTTTTTCGACACCTGAAGAAGCGGTTGCTGCATTCAGAATGCATGTGTTGGAGATACCTCAATCAGAGTGGCAAAAGTGCTTCGACAATTGGTTCAAACGCATGCAAAAGTGTATAGATCTTCATGGGAAATATTTTGAAAAACAATAAAGTGATTTTGAATGATCAATATTTGTTTTTGTTCTCTCATCCCGAAATATAAAAGGCAACCCTCGTATACTACTCTTTATTGGCCTGTAGGAAGTTCATGATCTCAACGACTCGACTCCGTAATCGTTCACTGTCCTGTGCACTCTCCTTCCACGCTTGACCAGCCGATCCGATCTTCTCAAGGTCAAACCTAACATTGTCCTCCCATCTCCATCGCGGACGTCCTGTCGGTCTCTTTCCCGTTGGTCTACCGTCAAGATCTGTACCCACAGTCCTATTGCGCCACATGTCCGGCTCATCTTAATCTTCACGACCATATTACTCTCACTATTGTAGGTTTGCGGTATAGCTCTTCCAATTTGTGGTTGTGGAGTTTTCTCCGTTGTCCTGCCTCCACGTTATATTTACCGCCAAAGATACCCCTTAAAACCTTATTCTCGAATACGCGGAATTTGTTTTCCTCTCGTTTTGTGAGAGCCCATGTTTCGCATCGGTATAGAACAATCGGCATCATTTGGATTTCCGCAATTTACTAATTGTGTGCCAACTAGCGTTGCCGGAATGTAGTCGTTTGTAAATTTCCTTCGACATTTCGTTACTGGCCGTCAGTATCGTTCCCAGATGTTTAAATTCTTTAACTTTTTCAAAAATCTTGCCTCTGACGTTTACGTGTGTTTCCTGAGGCCCACCTGCTCTCGCCGTAATCATGTAATTTGTTTTCTCTTCAGTTATATCTATGCCCACCTCTTCTGCCGCTTGCATGATGATTTCACAGCTTTTACATACAGTTTCTACACTATCGCCCAGAACGGCGATGTCATCCGCATATGCGAGCAGTTATGTGACCCCGTTCAGGGTTGATCCGGCCATGTTCTTCGTCTTGCACCTTTCTCATGACATACTCGACCACAAGGTTAAAAAGACATGCTGGGCGGCCATCACCCAGTTTTACTCCGTCCCGGATTTCAAATGGTTCTGTGAGGTAGTTTTCTATTCTAACTCGCCCTTTGTTTTCGGTCATGCAAATTTGGATGAGGGCGGCATATTTTTTCGGGATTCCCAGCTCAACTACAGTATGGTAGAGTCTTTGTCTTGCGACTGAGTCGTAGGCTTTTTTGAAGTCAACGAACAGTTCAACCATCTCTCCGTATTCCCACTTCTTTTCCATCAGTTGCATTATTGTGAATATTTGGTCGCTTGTTGACCGGTTCCTACGGAATCCGCATTGGTAGTCCCTCAGTATTTCTTCTGGGTACGATGTGATTCTCGTCAGTATGGCATTTGTTAGTATTTTGTATGTGGTTGGGAGCAATGATATTCCTCTGTAGTTTTCTCAGTCAGATCTGTCGCCTTTTTTGAAAGTGACGACGACTATTGAGGTTTTCCATTATTCCGAAGTGACTTCCGTATCCCATATTGTTTTGATGACCTGGTGGATCAAGCTTTGCCTGGAGCCTAGTTGTTTTTCAATCGATTTATCGCGTCTACAGCTTCGTTGAAAGAGGGCTCTGGGATCTTAACATCGGCTGTATGGACGTCTGATGCGTTTATTTGTGGTTGATGGGTGCGCACACTGAGCAGGTTTTGAAAGCACTGCTTCCATCTTGTCACGATATTGTTTGTTTCTGTGACCAGACAGCCGTTTGTGTCTCGGATTATTTTGGCTCTCCCTCAGTAGCCATTTCTAATTGAGTTTATGCCGGCCTACATACCTCTGATGTTCTTTGTTCTGGCATTTTCTAGGATTTTTTTCGATCCGAGTCTTCTCCCATTCGCGTTTTTTGCGTTTGAAGAGTCTCATTGTCTCTTTCCGAATTGTCGCGTATCTTTCTGCGTTGATTTCATCATATCTTTGTAAGTGGATCACTCTAAGTCGTTTACGTTGTTCGATCTTCGCCCTGCACTCATCGTCAAACCAACGTTTGGACTTAATTGTTTTCTTAAATCCTAATACCTTTTGAGCTGTTTGTTTGATTACGTCTCTGATCTATGTCCATTTAGTGTCCACACTATTGGCTTCCTCTTCCCCACTGCTCCCATTCGTTAGGATGCTAAATCTATTCTTTAGGCCGTCTTGCTATTCAGCCCTTTTGCGCAGGTCTTTTAGTTTATCAATGTCGAACGTGTTGCTCGTTTCCCGTGACTGTCCATGTGGGTTTGCTGCGAGCCGACTCCTAATTTTGCCGATCACTAGAAAATTGTGGTAGTCGCAATCTGCTCCTCTATATGATCTTGCGTCAAGGATATTCGAGCGGTGTCTTTTGTAGCTGAGGAAGTGGTCTATTTGATTACGCGAAACCCCGTCGAGTGATATCCATGTGGCTTTGTGGATTTGCTTGTTTTGGAACATCGTTCTTTTCACTACCAGATCTTTTGACGCTGCGAACGTGATAATTCGAATTCCGTTATTATGTGAAACGTCGTGTAGGCTTTCTTTACCTATAGCCGGTTGAAAGATATCTTCCTTACCAATATTCGCATTGAAGTCCCCGAGGAGGATTCTAACGTCCAATGATGAGATCCCATTAAATACTTCCTCTAGGGTTTCGTAGAACGGTTTAGATTGATTATTCATTTTTGTTCCAACGAGAGTTGGGGTTTCAGATAGTCCTCCATATCAGACGCCCTCTTTGACATGGTAAGGTCTGCTTACTGCTCTGATTCGACCCGGTGTCAGAGAGGCGCCGTTATAATACAACCGGTATACTCCTGGTCGCAAAACATCCAATGGGCACGGTCACGCGTAACACCCTAGATTAAGGGTGGTGAATCTTTGCGTGTTCCTCCTCACTAGCCTGTCTGACATGGGTCGCCCTACTGGAAGCGTATGGTTCCGCCAGCATAGCCTGAGTGATTCATTGTGGTTTAACCCCCCGCACCACGTCAAGGTTTAACCCGGGGGGGGGGGGGGGGGGAGCTGTAATAGGGTAACTACTTTTCCCAGCATAGGGAAATATAACTTTCTACCTCATAAATACCCAAGTTATCAAAAAACAATCATATAACAAACGTCTCTATCAAAAAATCTGGTGTATTGTAGCAATAGCAATATATATTTTCGGTAAGCCTTGCACTTCTTATTAGGGCTTCTTAAGTTCTTCTATTTGACAAAAATAATAATCTGTATTACCTAATGACTTCACGTCCCGTGTTCGGACACTTTCAAAAAGACTTAGAATCCCTATCAAACCACATTTTGAATTTCCATTAAAAACTTATTTAAAAGATAAATTCCCACATACATATACGGATGGCTTTAGAGTAACTCATTAGAGTTTCGTTTAACGTCTGATTTAATCTTGAAGCCATTATAATTTGCTATGAAGCCTTTCTGTAAACTCCTGGCAGTGGCAGTCTCATTAAACGCGTAAATACCGGATGGGAAAATTTAAAAATTTCCGACCCAAACATTGAAGTCAGCATAACTCATCTGCTTTATTGTGAGCAAAAATAAAAGGAAAAGGACTCGCAGCCTTTTTTACCCAATTTACTGCTGGAAATTTAGTTGCCAAGAGGAATCATTTGATTCCAATCCTTGACAAAAGGTCGTGACTAGTGCTTTTTGCTCTCCCGCGACCAAAAGTAGGGATTTATTGCCGTTCACTTAAATTGCGTTTTTACTACATAAACTCCTTGAATAAATCCTCGGATAGGCTCCTCTCGGTGGATAAAGCAGTGTCTACTCTTTTCGTTCTCTTTGTTTCGGAAATATTATTTTATCCTTGACCCGGTCTAGGATATAACCCTCGTCGCTTGTTTTTTAACTCTCATCTCGTTCGTTCCGTTGTTTGTCTCTTTCCCGTTTTCAATTTGTTTGGTTGTGAATGGTCGTCCTCGGAGGTGGGTAGACGATGTAATCTGTTATGTGTTAAGTAGGAGTAAAATGTGCTTAATCAGTTATTTGGAGACCAAAAGATATTTGCTTCTGAATCAAAATGACAAATTAAAAAGGGTCAGTAGATGTCGCTGGTGGATAAGATGCTTGAGTCAGTTTTTGTGATTAAGGGGATTTTTTTATCGACTAAATTTATCAGTTTTTTCAGTGCCTTATGAACGTTTGCAATTCCCAGCTTTTAACTTCTCGCTAACAATTTAGCAAAAAAAAAGTCTGCCCATGTTTGCTGAAACAAGAAAACTCCAAAAACAAGTAAAAGCCGCAATGGGCTCCGAAATTTGTGGAGTGATTAATACTCAGCTGGTCTGAAACCTAGTCAGAGGCCTTTTATGATAAAGGAGCCTCATTCCGACCCTAGAATTCACGACGAATACTAGAAATTTGTCTGGACGTAAATATAAGATAAACTTGATGATGGTACGTACCAAGGTTAACATTTACATCGTTAAAACAAACTTTCCCTTTTTTTTTGAAGAGCGAAGTCTGTTACATATTAAGAACATTTACTTTTACGCCTACTTTCATCCAGTGCCATGAAAGGTATAGTATAGAAAGGTAAAGTATTCAGTTCACAATCAGAGGGATTGCAGATGTTTTGAATATTTCAACAGTATCAATTCTCGGTATTTCTCTGAAATTGTAATCACCTATTAAGCTTGGGAGTTTTGAATAAACCATTGGGTACAAGGTAGACACATTTTCTTATTCGGTCCCTCAGAGATATCCCCTCAAACGTAGGTCATCCTTGCCTACGTGACCTCAAATTGATGTTGAACTAACCAGAAACAGGGATTCGCTTTTAGTTCAACTTGTTGTGGTTGGAATCACATTTTTATTTTATGTCTCGAACGAATTCATCTACGGAAAATGTAAGATCCAATGCCTTCGACCGTACTGAAAAAAAAACTCCATTAGATGATGGTGAAGAAGATATATATGCGGTCTGGCAGATTGGCGAAAGGAAAACACAATTTACGTTACTTAGAAACCTAACAGTTCGTGTGAGTTTCAAATTCCAATTAAATTCAGACGATGCCTGAATGATTTGTTTACCCATGCTAATGAGGATATGGTATTGTACACAGATTGCATCATTTAATTAGGAGCACCTGTGAATATATGTGGTTGGGGGCAGAGGATATACCAGTTTTGGAAGTGAATACGATACTAATTGGTGAAAAGTAAACTTGGAATAGATTTATGTGGCGAACCATGTGTCTGTTCATATCTTTAGATTGCGAACACTGGGGAAAGCCTCCACATTAAGGGAGCATTTGGTAAACATCCGGTAGATGGTTAAGGATCAAGTTAATTAGCCTACATCTACACAACTGCATCACATATTAAAGATGATTTTATTTGTTTAATGTATTCCCATGTGAATTTCAAGCAAACAATTATTAAAGAAGATTTTCTCTTAGAAATCGCTAATAAGTTAAGAAAATATATTATCCCGTTGCCGGTTACAATATTTATTCATTATTTGCAAATCGGTTCATATAACTTTACCTTTCCTTGTGCTCTTCTCTAATATGTTTCAAAGTTCACTTGTTTCAAGAAAAATTACTCTACAATCTACCGTCCCAATTCGGGTAAATATTTTTTCATTATCTAAGAAATGACAAATCTCGACCGACTCTCTCATTGGCAGAAAGCTGTCCATCCCCAACTATTACCGTTTTTTTTTTTTTTTTGGTTTTTCTTTTGATTCCAATTCCGAATTCGCTCCTTAATTCAAGAGTTGATTCGAAATTAGTAACGGGATGTCACTGTTTTAAAATCTTAATCAAAATGTTTAAGTAGGAATTTATTTATGGTGGAAACATGGAGCTGCCAAGCGCTTCCGCTGCAGTAATTCGATCACGTATACGATCTTCGTTAGCTGCCGGTGAAGCAAAGTATCACGCGCCTCACCCTCGATGGGTATTTGGGTGAACGCATCCCGAAACTATTCCATCTGGTGCTTCGTTTGAAGTCGCCACCTACTGCCGCCTGAGATGTAGAATGCGGTTGCCGCTCAATAATTGACGCTTCCTGTCTCTAACGGATTATCTCCGGTAAGAGACGGGAGCGAACAACAGACAAACCGACGCCATTGATATAATTGACGTATGTTTGTTGCTGTTCTCCCACTCTCATTGGCTTCGTACAACAAGTGTGTGGCGGTTCTACGAACCACACAACCCACTAAAGGTTAAGATGTCCTTTCCGTCAAGGAACATACTCACCTTTATCCATCACACAGACAGGTGTCCCAAAAGTCCTTAATCCTACCTGAAACAGAGGGTAACATTTCACACACCAACATTGAATTCAATAGCAGAAATCAATCGAACTAAACGTTCAAAAGCCTCTAATATTGAATTCAACGCATCCAATTCGACGCGTCAATTCGACGCATCCAAGCCAACGCACCCATTCAGGGCATCAATGCATTGCACCCATTAAACGCGTTCTTCGGTAAACAAACCGAACAACGAATATCTCCACTGGTAGCTAATAGCAATTAGCACCTAAATTTCCAGCATGACCCAAAACCTAAAGGGCACACTTGTGCAAACAAAGGATAGCGATTCGCCGCCGACCAACAGCCATGCAATCATAAACATCTTAACGTAGATCTCTCGCTAGATGTTTATGATTTGGAAATGCTAACAAAGGAACTATACCGATCCAACGGTTGTTTTCTACCCATCTGAGGCGCACAAGAACCTCGCTGTCTTGGGCCAGAAGGGGAACATAAACAATCCCAGGAAAAGATCGAAGATTAAGCGGCGGTACGATCGATCGCCAAACAAAGGAACAAGATTCCGATAAGGAAGACGGAAAGGAGAATGATGGATTGATGATGAGTAAATTTTCTTTGCAGATTGGATGGGAAATTTTCTTTTGCAGATGCGGGGATGAGAACTTCGAATGGGATTTTAAAGATAGGGACAGTTAGTCCATATCGAATAGTCGAACAGAGAGAACCCCACCGAGGAGGTCGATAGATACAGTCACTGAGAACTCAACAAGGAGGTCGGTCCGTGAAAAGAATTTGTGAAAGAAAAAAAGTAACATCGAGTGTGTATTCAAGCGGTTGAAATTTGAAAAATGTACCTAGTGATTTGTTTTGCCACAAACATCTAGCAAGAACATTATATCGTGACCGTCGAACGATAGTATTAAAAAACAAAAAAAAAAAAAAAACATTATATTGTGAACATTCAAACGATTGTGTACCTTCTGATAAATAAAATTTAAAACGAAAAATAAAAGTTCAAAATAAAACAATTCCTTCTGAGTTTCAATTCGTGCTGTGTGCACTCCGTTGGTGTATTCTTTTCTCTGCGGTAAACAGTATTAGGCGGAACACTTGGACAACACAAAAACCCCCCAAAAGTGTATTCCGTAATTTTACTGTGCAGTAAAACAATTTAAATTTTAATAACAGGGGTGATCCTCAATTGGCTGTGTTAATGGGACCCCTGACTCACGACACATAAAAAGTTTTTGCGAAGCTTTTGGTTGTTGTGATCCGTAATGGCAGTCTCTTCTGGCGTCTGGACACTGCGTTCATTGATCTATCATCACATGGATTTTCCACATGTGTACTCGATGGCTTTAGTGGTTTCCACTATGCCAATGAGAACAATGGCAGCATGTGACTCTGTAACTTGGAACGTTGGCAGGGGCTTTTGATCTGTAGCACTGCTCGAAAATTGTCGGTTAAAGTTCCTCAAGAAGGCAAAATGACAAATCTACAACTGTCTCCGCTTTCACTGACCTGACAGTGGCACAGAAATGAATCGAGTCTATTGGAGGAAAAATGTGCGTTGTTATGCATTGCAATGAAAGTGTCATCCTCAACGAAGGAAGGTGTTTCCCACAGTCGATCGTTGGTCGCGAGTGACATCGGTAGCATTGTTCTGTGGGGATCCTGTGAGTTTACATCATCCGTGATTCTTCCGTCGGTGATTGTTACTTATCGCCGTACAGCGCGTGAGAATTGTAACCTGGCTCAATATGAAGGTGTTGAATTGCACAAATAAAAAAGTGGAAATTGTGTAAAATGTGGTCTCACGGATTTCGGTGAACCTGTTGATTCCCTCTAGTGGTTCAAAGTTCCCTAGAGAAAACGGGAAATAGCCCAAATGTAAAGTAAGCAAAGACAAGTAAACAAAATAATTAATCTATTGCAACAAGAGTGGCACACTAAACATATACAGCGCGAGTTACAAATCTCACCAGGCCATACTATCTTGCCTTGTGAACCTGATGGTTACTAGGTGCTTCAATACAGGAAGAGCCAAAAAGTAAAACTAATAGTACACAAGAGTGTCGTATAAAAGTACAAACAGGTGTGCTCAAGAAAAATGTTCATTGCATATTAGTCGCAATAAGTGTAAAGTGCGATTAGTGCAGGCTTTTTCTTTTTGCTTGAAATAACGGGGTGTACCGAATGCACCTAATATGAGGATTGCGGACAAAAACAAAACTAAGAAAAAGTGTTAAGGAGAAACATAACAACAATAAAAAAATCGGCAAGTCCAACACCGACATTAAGGTCGGCATAGTTAAATACCACAATCATGACGTGTAGCATCCTAGAGAATGGGAGCAGTGAGGAAGACGCAACCAATAGTCTGCCCATTTAGTGGCATCAATCAGAGACACAATCAAACAAACAGCCCAAAAGGTATTACGATTTAAGAAAACAGTTAAGTCCAAACCTTGGTTTGAAGATGAGTGTAGGGCTAAGATCGAACAACTAAACCTACTTAGAGTGATCCCCTTAGAAAGATATGATGAAATCAACGCAGGAAGATACCTGACAATTCAGAAAGAGACAACGAGACTTTTCAAACGCAAAAAACGTGGATGGGAGAAGACTCGGATCGAAAAAATGCCACAAAATGCCAGAGCAAAGAACATCAGAGGTATGTATGCCGGCAAAAATTCAATTTGAAATGGCTACCGATGGAGAGCCAAAATAATTCGAGACACAAACGGCTCTCTGGTCACAGAAACAAACAATATCGTGACAAGATGGAAGCAGTACTTTGAAAACCTGCTCAATGTGCGCACCCATCAACCACAAATAAACGCATCAGACGTCCATACAGTCGATCTTAAGATCCCAGAGCCCTCTTTCAACGAAGCTGTAGACGCAATAAATCGATTGAAAAACAAGGTTCCCGGAGTCGGCTGCATACCGGCAGAGCTTGTGAAGCATGGAGGAGAGGCAACCGCTTAAAAAATGCACCAGGTCATCAAAACAATATGGGATAAGGAAGTCACTCCGGAAGAATGGAAAACCTCAATAGTCGTCACCATTTTAAAAAAAGGCGACAGATCTGACTGAGAAAACTACAGAGGAATATCATTGCTCCCAACCACATACAAAGTACTAACAAATGTCATACTGACGAGAATCACACCGTGCCCAGAAGAAATACTGGGAGACTACTAGTGCGGATTCCGTAGGAACTGGTCAACAAGCGACCAAATGTTCACAATAAGACAACTGCTGGAAAAGAAGTGGCGATACGGAGAAACGGTTCACCAACTGTTCGTTGACTTCAAAAAAGCCTACGACTCAGTCGCAAGGCAAAAACTCTACCATATAGTAGTTGAGCTGGGAATCCCGAAAAAATATGCCGCCCTCATTCAAATTTGCATGACCGAAAACAAAGGGCAAGTTATAATAGAAAACCATCTCACAGAATCATTTTAAATCCGGGACGGAGTAAAACAGGGTGATGGCCGCCCACCATGTCTTTTTAACCTTGTGGTCGAGTATGTCATGAGAAAGGTGCAAGACGAACAATATGGCCGGATCAGCCCTGAACGGGGTCACATAACTGCTCGCATATGCGGATGACATGGCCGTTCTGGGCGATAACCTAGAAACTGTAAGTAAAAACAGTGTAGTCAACATGCAAGCGGCAGAAAATATGGGCCTAGAAATAAATGAAGACAAAACAAAATACATGATTACGGCGAGAGCAGGTAGACCTCAGGGAACACATATAAACGTCAGAGGCAAGATATTTGAGAAAGTTAAAGAATTTAAATATCAGAAGTCGACTACAAAGACTAAAAACACAAAGCCCACAACAACAGCAAGCAACAGAACAGCCAGCTGTAGGTAACAATTTTTTAATTAAAAGAGTAGCAGGTAACGGGCATGCCATTCAAACCTATTCGGCCGCAGGCCACGATAAAATTAAAAACAGGTTTTAAAAAGAGCCACAAAGGAATTTTATTCGTTCACGTCGGAATAAACAAAGAACATAACTGTTCTTTTAAAGGGCATCGACCTTGAAACGCAACCGGAAGTTCTGTTTGAAATGCTTCAAAAGCTGAAGCATGAAGATCTCGAGTTTATCGCGGTAAAACCATTCACGACAGCCACAGAGAAAACCGAAAGGTAACCTCCTTTCTGCTCCAAGTGGTGTACCGGCTTCAAAAAATCGATTTTTTTTTAACTTAATCGATAGCGTACCATTTGTAGACTATGCTCTCAAAGCCCCAAGTATGAATTTGTATTTTAGGGGGCGAAAATGAGCTCGAAAAGTACGCATGCCCGAACAGTACAGTGTTCGCAACTTTAAATGCATTTTTCTCAAAAGTATGTTTTTGTGAATTTCAAATTTTGTTTATAAAAGGTTATAAACAAAAATAAATTAAACATTTTAGCAAAAAATGACATTTTTCAGTCAGGTTATTTTTTTCTTTAATTTTTTAAATACCTTAAATACTTATCAATTGGATACCTTCCTAAACGAAGAAAAACCATTTTTTACGAATCATCCAACGAAACTGCTGTGGCATAGATAGCCACATAGATTTATGTATTTAAAATTGAATGGGTTACCTGTTTTTCCTCTTTAGGTTCTTCCTCTGGTTCTTCCTCTTTTCGCGACCAGGGCGGCCGCCGTCAAATGGTGATCTTGTGGGAGAAGTCGACGTGTTTCTGCGAATTCAATCGCACCACAAACAATGGGATGCTCACCTCCTGTTCTCGAATACGAATGTGTCTTTTATTGATTAAAACACGAGGGTGATGGATAGCTTTTGCCAATCCAAATCCAAACACTTGCGTCGGCAAACGGCGCTCAAATAAGAGAACGAGCATATGTTCTTTTTCTACACGTTTTATTTCAAAACTTTAACTCTTACACAATGTTTCAACATTTTTTCGTATTCCTTTTATAAACTTTTTACTTTTACTTTTTGCTTTTTTTTACAATTGATTCAATCTCTTTTAATCTTTAAATCCTTTTCTTCACAAAGCTTCTTCAAAGACCAAAAAAAAAAAAAAAAAAAACGGGAAAATTCCTTTCTTCTTTCAACCGTAAACCGAACTCGAACTCTCAACCAACTGTATTCAATATTAATCTTTTTGTTCGGAATCAACAGTATCGAGCAACAAAAACAAAACAAACGGAATCACAACAAACCTGCCGTTCCTTTCTCTCCCTCTCCATCAACATCCACTCCGAAAACAGAAATCGAACTTGCACACGATCCACACTCGAACAGGAGTATGTTCGCACACTCAACGTGTGGATCGTGTGCTTTTCCCACCACCTTACCATCTACCATTAAATTATATTAAAAACCAAATTATATTAAAAATCAATTAAATGATGGAGGTGGCGGAAACTGCACGTAACACTGCACACCGCAAAAAACACTTTTTTGCGCTGATTTATTTTACTTACAACTTGCTTGTTTATGCATACATTTTAATGAAAAAATTAATTGAAACACTCCTATGGATACACAATAAATGTTTAAATTTACAAAAGTATATTTTAAAAAGCTTTTTCTACAAAAAATCGACTAAATCGGCTTTTTTTTGGCCTTCTACACCCGGACACACCCTTAACACCGAGAAGCAGAATTTATGGTCTAAGAAAAATAACTGTCCTGGATTACAATTTGTCACATGGGACAAATTAAAAAATGGCGGAGACTTTCTGCAACGTGTCCGCTGCCAAAGGTTCTGTCACGCAGCGACGAACTGTGAAATGCAGCAGAGATATAAGCAGCGGATAAGACCAGAAAAATGTCCTGTGGGAGAAGAAGGGATAGAAGACAAGGTTTCTACATCAGGTATCGCGATGTGGATCCATCTTTCCTTTGGTGGAAGAATCCCCACCTTCGTTACCATTTTCTTAGGCTTGAGAGCTCTAATTGTGACCGCATTCTCGGGCGATTCTCTTGTGAGACCTTATGCAAAACATTGGTTTCCTTAGCTACAGTGCCAAGTGGTCTCTTCCCGGCCAAGGCATTTACGGCATCTTCGGATACCGTTTAGAAGACGCAGCATGCTCTTAGTGACGTGCTGTATTCACTCCCCTCACGTACGACTTATACTCTACGCCTCCTGTCCATATGTGCGCTGCATATATTATAATGGAGGTGTTCATGCTGGCTATTAATTTCCTTATGTGGGGCCGGGGTCCTCCAACATCGGGTAGCAGTCTCGCCAAAACTTTGCAGGCTCTTGCGATTTTTGTCACTCGTTTTCCGCAGGTGTTCCTTGAAGGTCAACCTGTTGTCGAGTGTAACACAAAGATGTTTACTATAAGGCCTGGATTGGATGATTTGTCCTTCTATTTCCAAATCAAAGTGTCCAACTTTCTGTTGGCTGCCTATTAAAACTGCCTCCGTCTTATGTGTGGCTGTCCGGCCGTATCTAACCAACATTGAATGCTCTCGATTGTATGGGAACAAATATTCTCCTGGTCGTCTAGATTGACCATCGCCAAATCATCTGCATACCCGATGAGTCCTACTCCTTCTGGTACACTATCTCTGAGCATACCATTATACATGACATTCCATAACAGCGGATCCGATATAGACCCCTGGGGTACATCCACTGTTATTGTATATTCCTGTAGTCACCCATCGGTGTCATAGAGCAGTCTTCTATTCGAGAGATAGCTTACTATTATGCGCACCAAGTAGGGTGAAACTTGTGGAAGGGCCAGTGCTTCTAATATCCGATTCCAGTTCACAGAATTAAATGTATTTTGATCATCTAGTTTCACCACCGCTCAATATTTGTCGGTTCCTTTAGCTATCCTGCTCCAGCTATTGCATTGCGAGTGATGTCGCACACCACAGTGCCTTACCGGTTGATCTACCTTTCCGGAACCCATGCTCCCATTCAGAGAGCCCTGACCCCCCCCCCCCCCCCCCCCCCCCGCCCCCTGAATTGTTCCAGGCGGGTGGCAATTACTCACTCAAGCAGTTTTCCTGTTATGTACAGCATGCACAACGAACGACAAAACGACAGCATTTCTGGTTCATTGAAACCTTTTAGTACAAGCACAAGTCACTGATTTTTTCCATCGTTGAAAAAAGCGTCCTATTTGGAGGCAGTTGCGAAGAGACTGCCGAAGGCTTCCGGGTTTTCTTTGTTAAATTATTCCTAATCACAACGTTAGGAATTCCATCCAGTCCCGCGGTCTTGTTTTTTAACGACCCTTGCAGCTAAGAGCACCTCTTCGTCGGTCACTGGTGGTATTTCTCTTTCAGTGGTATTCCGTTCCTCTTGCGCTCTCAACACCTCATCATACTGCGGGAAGACGACAGCAACAATTCTGGCCACTTCACTTGTCTTTTTTTTGCAATTGACTACTGTTGTTGTGTAGTCTTTACATGACTATCCTGTAGGCGCTGCCCCGTGGGTTGTTATTTATTTCATCATGTAGGGAGCAGAACGCGCCATATTTACTCTTGTGGATCACATTCCTCAGCTCATTCGGTTTGTTGACGAAATCCGCATCTACCTAGCTGATGGTAAGTGTTATGTTTTTTTGCTCTTTGTTGCAAGCGTCGTAACCTGTTGCACCCCACTCGTACATGGGTGATTTCTGGGTTCCACCAATACAACAGTTTGACAGGCCCTGCAGTTTGTCTTTGTCCTGGCATGGAAGCATGACACGGGTTTGGTAACCAATATATGACTTTCCCTGCCTGACTAGTTCCATCAGGTTCTGCCCGTCGAATTGTTCGATTGGGTCGTCCAGTATAATCGAGCAGTTCCGCATCGATGTCCTTCTCTTTCCACCCATTTATCTGTGCTTTCTTCTCCAATCTACCAGTGATGAATCCCCTGTGTGGTAATATTTTGTACTTGGTGGCTTGGTGGTCACTATGGGTGTACGTGCCACTCTATATTTCTTGTCTTACTCTGTTCAAAAAACATTTTAATCCTTCCATTTCCCACTTTGGTGGAGCGTAACAGCAGTAGAAATGAAATCTTTAGATTTTACCATAGGCGCTGTTCCGCTGCTGTCTTCTTCCCATTTAATTATGCCAGTACCAGTGCCAAACCCCCTGTACTGCTCGTTGATAAGTACCACGTCGGCACCATATTCTTTAACCATTTAGGAAAGGGGGTCTTGTGTGGCTCTGTAATGGTTTAAGTTAATTTGATTGCACTTAAAGCTGTCCAGTATATCAACGTCACATTGGTATGAGATGTACGAGGGTAGTTCAATAAGTCCTTAGAAACGCCTACGATGGCGCTCGGAGCATCGCTAATGTTATGTTTTTAGTAACCATCATTCCTCACTAGGTATCTATCAATTTTCAATTTGTTTCATGTTTCAATTTTGCAAGGTAAATGGGGTATGAAAAAAATATCTGCGAGATGCGTACCCCATTTGCTCTCAGCTAAGAACTTTTGGAGCGCATGCGTGACAACCCAAATGAGTTTCTGCACAGAAAAACTGTAGATGAAACATGGATACACCAGTATACTCCCGAGACGGCAGAACAGTTAAAACAGTGGATTGTTTACGGCGAACGGGCTCCAAAGAAGGCAAGGATGGTTGGCTACTGCGTCTTGAGATGCACATGATTTTATCTTCATTGACTATTTGGAAAAGGGACAGACAATAACTGGACAGTATTATGCTTCATTATTAGGTGGAAATATGGGCTCCTCGATAGTATAGCCTGTCACGCGGGAGACCGGAGTTCGATTCCACGTCGGGGAGGCTCTGGCGCAAGACTAATGACCTTGCCCGGAAAAAACAAATCATTATGGAAAATTTAACAAGGCTCAGCACTTGCTAAATAAGGCCAAGTCCGGTTCCCGCTTGTAGTGCCGATGATGATGATGATGATGAAATGAGGATATAAAAGAATATCTGTGTCATTTTCTAAAGACTTATTGACCTACCCTCGTATATTGATAACCATGAAGATTTAACTTAGGCAACCGCTGAAATTGTTGTGACCTTATAGTAGTTGTTCCACTCCACGTCTGTAGAGACTTCTGCCACAACGTCTCCAAAACGAATATTAAGTCACTCTCGAGTGACGTGTGAACACCTTCGTAAATCATCTTTTCGGAATTGCATCAATAACTATCGCACACTTGTTTTTGCTACAATAATTGTAGTCCGTTGGAAATACCCATATTGAAGCGAGTCCCCAATAAAAAAGATGTATGTGTTTATGATAAAAACAAATACGAACGTTGATTAACGATCACCATCATTTTTCGTTGGGAGTATCTGGGTGTGATTGATGGCGCCAGCGTATAAATCTCCTTTTTCATATTGGAAATGGTTTATTTATCAACATTCATACGACAACTGGCTTTGCTTTTCTAAAACACGGTATAAATTATTGCCCTACCGTAATTGACTTGACAAGTTGAAGTTGGCTGAGGTCAAAATTCTCTATAAAAACGTAATGTATCATCAAAAGTTAAATACGGGACGTGAATGACTCTGCATTCAGCGTTTCTTTCTTTCGTTAAACCACAAGATGTAATTCCTGACTGTTACTGTCGAAGACACACAATTTCTTCCTGTTCCTCCTTATTTCAGATTGAAGTTCTTCCCACTCCTAGCCCATATATCACCCGACGGCACTAGACAAAGTGCCCCTAGCATTGATGCATTTGTCTGGATGCTTGCGCACGTAAAAATACTTCTGATGAGGAGCAACAGAACAATTAAGCAGTATAGTGGTTCCGGCACCGTCGATAGTTAATGTCTCCCTGAACATTAAATGATTCCCCCATTAATCCCTGATGTGAAGCGTAATTACGCGACCTTTACAATTATAACCTTAAGACGCACAGCCAGCCACATAGGGTGTCACATTAAGAGCTTACCTTCGCATCGGTGCATTTTTTCTCACTTCCTCCTCAGAGTATCTGTTTCCGGTTAAGTGGAGTTGAAAGGGAGGGTTTTGTCACTCTAAAGACCGGGAAATTTGCCATGCGGAAAGGAATACCAGAATAATGGTTGTATGTGCATCGTGGACGAACAGCTAATGGCGGTGTTGGGCTGTTTCCTTTTATGTAGGTGACACAAGGAAAAATTCACACGTTTTCAGGTTGCCAAAGAAGCGGTGGTCTGAGTGTAAAAGGAAATGAAGCCAGTCGTTATGTTAAGGGTTTTTGATGGAAGCTTTTACCTGGAAAACATGTGCACAAGGCACGAAGATGCGCGATAGAGGTTGGGTAATATGATCCTAGAGGATGAGATTGGTGAGAAAGATGTTTATAGTTCAAGCAGACTGAGTGCTATTTCCCTTTGGTTTTAAAACATAAACCTTTGTAGCTTATGCTCAGATAACCAGCAGTTTGTCCTGGGAGTTGACTCAATTACATGTGTAACTGTAGAAGTTCTTCCTCATCTAATTTTTTATTGCATTTCCCAAAACTATGTTGTAGCTAAGCCAAAGAGGAAAAGGAAGTTTCCATGCCAAGCTCACATTAGGGGAGTTTACAAAGAAAGTGTCATTTAATTTACAATTTCTACGAGTGTCTACATTAACTTATAAAGTTACGAACTCAAAACGAAATGGTTCTTGATGTACACTAAAATATTCTGAAACTTGACTTTGGTATGCGAAAACCCCTCTAATTTGTCGACATATTTTTGTACCAATTAGAATCAGTTGTACAACTTCATACCGCTGTTCCAGGCTCACAGATAATTAAGGATGCTTACAAATCCCTCCGACGATAAAAATGATCCCCCTTAGATCGGCAAGATAAATTATTCGCCCCCATCCAAGTACATGGAAATAGACCATATTAAGGAGCATGGTTATCATTGGGCTTAAATATTTTATTACATAATTCTATTAAGAAGGTTTATTTCCTTTTATCTATAACATTCTCTGGATGGAAAGCTCCGCAGGGCTTAAGGAAAAGGATTTGCAAAATTAATTATAAGGAGTTCTGATAGAGTTCGTAATTGAAATTAATTGTCATCTTATTTTGTTTCCTCGGGGAGTTAAGAAAATGTTTTGTGATGTAAATAACTAATCACTTTCGGGGTTTTCTCCGGTTCAGTAAACTTCGATAAAATGGATTTTTATGATTACATCCGACTAGATGACATAAATGGGACATAAACAAGTATGTGAAGGTTTTCTTAAGCCTCGAATTTCATTAGATTATTGCTTCAAATATATTACAAAGTAATACATGTGGTATTTTATTTCTTACAAAAAGAAAATTACACTCGGGAAGTACCCGACCAGACAGATGAATCTTGGTGTTCAAGAAAACGGTCGAAACTCTCGTTGTTAAAAAAAAAAACGGTCGAAACTAACCTTATCATATATAGCTTAATTTTGGAATTTGAATAAGTTACGTTTTCCAGGACTTTTTTGTTAGCTATCAATAAGGAACCTGTGCTAAAATTGAATTCTTCTCGATTAGATAATCCTCGTACTCCTCTTGTTGATAAATGCATCGTGCTGAGTTGACGAGTCAAGCATATCTTGCTGATAGAATATAAAGTTGTAAGATGTGGGAAGGGAATTTTCGAAAAGGTACGAACATTTTAACATTTTAATATCAATAAATGAGTGAAGTGTGTTGTGAGTAATATAGATCGTTTAAAAAATTAAGAAAAAGGGTGTACAAGAGTCCAGATCTCTGGATAATATCACCATGGACTATATAGGAAGTGGATTTGGATTGAGAGGCCAAAAAAGCAGGCTACCGTCAATTAAATCAGTATATTGCCAACACAATAAAAATGTATTCTCAAAAATAGAACAGTATACCATACTCAGTCGAGATATCCATTGCGACAACCTTGCTTTGACCGACGTTGTGGATGAAGTGGTTCTACATATCGATGATTGTCTCGATCAGAACTCCGGTGGTCCTCTTGCTACCAGAGCCGTATTAGCGGTAATTAAAGAGCTCATTTGGTTTCAATTATTTTGAAAAATCACGGTTAATCCGTGACTCCACAACTTTCGACAACATAGACTAAAAAGAGTCCTATGGGTCGATAGGACGAGGTAGATGATCAGTCTACTTTTTGAGATTTCGTTGACTTTTACCTTCTTGGGAATTGGCCCGTTGAACAGTACACATAGAAGAACTGTGGCGGTTCCGCCAAACCCCACGGTCCACTTACCTGAAAAACCCCCATACCTTCATCCCAGGCTGCATAGGTTGTTACTAAAGCAATCGCATTAGGCACCTGTAAATGCATCACGAATAGAATGGACCAAATTTGTAATCTAAGGGTCCCTGTAAAAGAATCCTTACCTTTCATGCATCTCTTCGCATACAAATTTCCTAACTTATCAGGCATCCCAAAACCAATTCGGCACCTTCGGTGCCAGGCAAATCCCCCTAGACTAATTCCTGAAAACAAAATGATTTGGTTTACATACAATGTAACAATCATAACAAGGATCATAAACATTGCGTCGCCTATTTCCCGTCCTCGCCGAGGGTATCATAAATCACCATACATATGTGGGGGTACGAGATCGCGACGCCAGCATGGGCGGGAGTTCTACCCCGTCCCCACCAATCACTAGAGGTTTCTCCGAATATGAAAGAACTGTGTTCGCCGCAAAACGATCGCCATAGCAGTCAAGAAAACATCAAACACTGGAGAAAGGAAACAAACTAGAACACGGTTTTTTTTTTATTGTCAATTGTTGTTTATTGGTGGTGAATAGCGTTTAGATATTGTTCTATTCTATTTTACTTAACACTCGACACGAAATATTTACTTCTTACAATAAACGCGCAGACGACTCGCAGGACTTAAACTCGCTTTTTGGTGTTGACACACCGTACCGGCGCGCGGTACGGTGGAAGGCAGACGACCCGGTCGCCTTGATGATTGTAATACGACTAAACGATCGTCATCTCATGCAGAGATGATTTCGCTAAGAAAAAAAGGAAGAGAGAGAAATACTCTTCTCTTAGGGGTGTGAATATATCCTTGGCAAGGATATTTTTTATCTCCCACAAGGGTAACGTAGAGTCTCTATTGTGGGAACAAGAAAACCAGATCTCGTAATAAAGGTCATGGTGGTATGTGTGGGATCTTTCAGATAGATGCGATTCACACGTGCAGTAGAACGACGAAACAGGCAGGCGGCAAAGACAATAGGGAAAAATGACCAAATGCGCCGTTGGTAATGCGGGTCATTGTTTACACGATGCCTCGTCGCAATATTCGACGTTAGGAGAAAAAGGTGCTAAAGCAAATTGGATTTTTATGGCATCTCTGGCTGCAATAGAAACCGGGTTCATATTTGCATTAGGAAATGCTGGAGAATTTGGTTTCGGAGTCTATTGCGCTAATTATATGCAGCTGCTTGGGTTGTTTATTGATAAGACAAATCAAAAAGGTTGCCAGGCAATGTGTGTGAAGAGGTATATGACGCGGCTGAGAAAATAGACGGCGCGATATTTCTGGTCCATGTCATGACGGTTACATTGAATGCAATCCAAATTATTTTGTTTACAGGAATTCATCTAAGGGAATTTGACTGGCGACGTAGATGCCGAAATTGATTGGAAATTCCTGGTAAGTTAATAAAGAAATCTTAAGGAGCAATGGTATGCGAAGAGAATGCATGAAGGTAAGTTTTCTTTACAGGGACTTAAAGATCATGGATTTGATCTCTTAAATGCGTGCAGCATTTTTAGGTGCCGAATGCGAATGCATTGGCGAGGACTTGAGCGTCTTGGGTGACGATTATGGGGGTTTTTTAGGAAGGTAAACCGTGGGATTTGGCGGAAGCGCCACACATACACATTGGCTGGCGACCTACACCCAAGGGACCAAAACAAATATATGCATCTCGCGTCTTACGGCATCAATTAAATCCTACAGCACAGGCAAATGCAAATAGGAATTGAATACCTACCCTCACCAGCGATGCCATAAACACCATTTCCCGGTAATCAAGCTAAAACCAATTAGCGCATTTCCACATCGTGGAGTGGGGCGAACCGAACGATTTGCCCGAGTTTCATTAACTGAAGCCGGCGACAATATTGGTGTACAGCCGATGGCAACAGGTTTACTGCCTTTTCCGCACGAAGAAAAGTGGGCGTGGAGCGAGAAATATTATCAGTGGGGACTCGCGGCCATTCTTCTCGGCAGAGACATCAAAATTGCTGTCGGGGCTTGTCATTTCAGGTTGGATCTGTGAATTAAGCGTTTCGAAGTTTGTGTTGGAGGGGGTCTGGGGTGAAGTAGCTTTCAATGCTACATTCTCCCTCTTGAAGTTAGGAACCCTGGCTACCGCTGTAGCGAGTTCGCTTCTCAATTTCTCAAGAATACTCATCAAATCCTGATGGGGTTGACGGCCCAACCTCTCAAGAGAAGAAAAGTCCATTTTGCAAAGGATAAATGAAAGAGAAGTAGAGACACAGAAAAACCCAAGAAGCAAGAAACGGACAGATAAGAAGCAGGTGAATAGAAACAAATAGGAATGCAGAAAACAGAGAAAAGAAGATAGGAAGAAGAAACAGAAAGATACAACATAAACCTAATGAAACCTTAATGAAAACCAAAATTTCAGCATAAACCTGAAATATAAAAAGTTGCTAAATAAATTAGACAGGTGAAAAGAATTATTATCAATTTGATGTTTTTAAAACACCAAATGCCATCTTGGAAATTTTAATGGAAAGAAAAGAAAATTAAATGAAATCGAAACTGAAAATGAACTGAAATTTACAATTTAAATTATAATTATATTGAATTAAATACTTTAAATTTAGCTTATAATTAATAAAATACTCATCATCATCGTCATCATCATCATCATCGGCACTACAACCGGGATCCGGTCTTGGCCCTATTTCACAAATCTCTCCACCGGTCGCGATTTCGAACCTATGTTAGCTAGTTTGGCACTCCTAGGCTCTGAGCATCCTCGCATAGGCCATCCCTCCACCGCAGACAAGGTCTGCCGCGCTGTCTCCTTCCATACATCCTGCCAGAAAGGGCTTTCCGGGCAGGTTTGTAGCGTATCTAACAGATACACACACAATACACAAGCAAATAGTGAAGAATATCGAACGAAAATCGAATAAAAAAATGCACCAGAGCCGTATACCATAGCGAAAATATAACAATTCACATCAGTAGAATATACCTGAATTTAAAAATCGAATTTTAAGCACGGCCAGTAGCCTGATGTGTTACGCATTGGTTCAGTTTTTAGTGATTCTAATAGTCATAGCGTCAGTTCGAATCACACGTTCTTCACTATCAATCCCAAACGCTATAATTGGTGACTACGACGTGATATGTACACGCAGCACACACTTTCTCGTAGTAAACAGAACTTCACACGCGATCATGACTTCCGCATAGAGCACCAGGCACACTCGCCTGCTCCGACGTTCTCTCGTTCGCTCCGTCGTTCGCACACGAAGCTGATCGTAACAAAGTTACTGAGGGGGGAGTAGTGTAGCGCCTCTAACAGATACACACACAATACACAAGCAAATAGTGAAGAACACCGAACGAAAATCGAATAAGAAAATGCATCAGAGCCGTATACCATAGCAATGACATAACAATTTACATCAGTGAAATATACTTGAGTTTAAAAATCGAATTCTAAGCACGGCCAGTAGTCTGATGTGTTACGCATTGGTTCATCTTTTGGTGATTCTAACTGTCATAGGGTCAGTTTGTATCACACGTTCTTCACTATCAATCCCAAACGCTATAGGTTCCTCTTCGCTCATTCGAGCTAGGTGTCCCGCCTACCGGAGTCTACCGAGCTTGATTTTTCTTACAACATTAGCTTCAAGGTACATTGCATTCAACTCATTGTTGTAGCGTCTCTAAATCGTCTTCCCTCGCATACAGAGCCAAGAATTCTCCTTAAGACCTTCCTCTCGAACGCTGTAAATAGTTCAGAGTGCCTTTTATTGAGCACTCGGGTCTCGGATCCAGACATGAGTACTGGTACAGTAGTAGCTTCGATGTTCTGGATAAAATTCGGGATTTAAATAGCCTTCGTAGACCATAGTAGGCTTTGTTGGGTTTGATCAGCCGTTCGCGCATTTCTTCTTCCATATTGTTATCGACCGATACTATTGACCAAATGTAGTTAAAGGAATGCACTACTTCACACTCGTGTTCCGCTACCCTGATAGTTTGACAAATGTTTTCTCTTCGCAGATGTTGCCACCATGTACTTATTTTTTGCTTAATTAATGTGCAGTTCCAGTTTTTGTGCCGCCTGCTCGATCTGTGTGAAGGAGTCCTGTAGAGCCGATCCGGTTCTACCGATGATATCGATGTCATCTGCGTAGGCAAGTATCTGGCTGGACTTGGTGACAATAGTCCCTCTAGTTGTAACGCCAGATTACTTTCTCCAATGCCAGGTTGAAGAGGAGGCAGACCAGACCGCCTCCTTGTCAGAGTCCATTAAAGATGTTTATTGGCTTGGACAGCAATCCCGCTCATTTTACTTGAGTAGTTACATTTGTCATGGTCGACCTGCAAAGTCGTATCACTTTGTTTGGTATGCTGAACTCTCTCATGACATTATATAATTCTGTGCGGGTTCTTTAAGGCTCGTCCGAAGAACCACCCATCGTCCTACTCCAACTTGCCTTCCCCAACCGTGCTATACCGTACCCACCAAAGCATCTTACCTGAAGATGAGCCGTTCAAAGCTCACCTTTGATCAGTTCATACCTGAAACATAAGCCCACGGCATCATCGAGTTGGACACGATCATAATTGTTGTTTAAACAATCAAATCAACGGCCGAGTCCCACGATCTGTTTTTCTAAAACAAATAAATCTTCATGCCCCCCCAGCCCTTGCCATGGCGAACCAATTTTCTGTTGACGTAACGTCACAGAAAAAAAACCATTCCTGCCGTTCGCAATGTCTTCTATTGCTTACAATGGCATGGATTTAGCCTTCATGTACGTCATTTATTTGTACAGCTACATAATTCGTCGCCTTATTGAGGATCGATCACGGCGTCGGTCATGTCTAATGGTACGTTGTGTAAACAACGAACAGCCACGATTCTCACGCTGGCTATCGAAAAAGAATGCTTCTGTTTACACAACGTATAAACAGAAGAAGCTATTTCGGCCTGCACGGCAACATTTCCTAGCATCAACGAATCGCTAGAATAAACAGACCAATCTTTTTCGGCCGCTGTCGAGCGATCATTTGTTTGCACAGCTGACTGGTCGAATTGAATCTCCGATGCAATTGCGTATACCCATGCACCGGAATCCTTCCAGCGAGAACTCCCTCGCTGTTTCCTCATTGGCTGCTGCATGAAATTTAATAAACCATATAATACGTGGGAAGACCTGTACTAAGTGAATTAAATTAAGTCGGGAAGTAATAGTGCTCAGTAGCTTCCTATATGAAGATTTGTGTTTGAGATTACTCGTTACACTTCATGCGCCCAAGTGACACTGATGTAAGGCAAAATTGCACAATAGCTCTTATTGTTCAGGAGATTAAAAACATAATAAAAAGCATTAACATTAAAAGTACGCCTGTGTGTTTTCTTTGGTGTTCCATTGGTTTCGCTTCTGGGATTTACTCTGTCGTGGTTGATTTCTTCTAGTGACAATAGGTGGTGTTTTTTACGGAACCCGCGACCGTGCAATGCACAGGTAAAAACTAATACCCACAAAACTACCCTGGATATGCTGCCGTAGACGGCCTTAAAGTCTATAAATAGATGATATAAAGGAACCTTAAATTCCTGACATTTTTCCATCGCCTGCCTAAGGGTGTATATCTGATCAAACGCTGATTTGCCTGGGATGAAGCCATACTGATATTGTATATTACCAATTATGACTTCAGCGTATGGGGCTATTCAATTTTGTAGGATAGTGGAGAATATTTTATAGGCGACACTCAGCAATGTTATACTCCTATAGTCGCTGCACACTGTGATATCTCCCTTCTTATGTATGGGGCAAATTATTCCTCGACGCCAATCTCCCGGCATCTCCTCTTGCTCCCATGCGTGCAGCACGATCTCATGAACTGCGTGATGTAACACTGTCCCTACTTGTTTGATCAGCTCAGATGGTGCCATCAGCTCCGGGAGCTTTATTTGAGTTGAGCTTGTCTTATGGCTTTTAATGTTTACTCAATGCTTGGTGACGGCAGGATTTGGTCTAATTCTTCTCTGGGCTGACCATTTAGCAATTCATTTGCACTTATCATCAAACCAGTCGCTCAGATCTCTACGACTATTGCCTAGGATGGAGTTGGCAGTACTAATAACAGTATTCTTAAGGCGTGTCCATTGCTCTTCTACGCCCAGCATTCTGGCTCCAGGACTTACTCTCCCTCCGTCGAGCTCTTCGAGGGCGAGTCTTAGCGCATGACCAAAGATGTCACTAGTATTCTCATTGCGGAAGGCAGCCGTGTTGATTCGAACCTGATCCGCGGATGCAATACGTCTCCGTAGGGCAATCAGAGCTCGAAAAACTGTACGAACAAGATCGGGATCCGAGTCGACGTTGGCAATCCGGGTCCGTTCGTACCGTCATCAGGCTCGAAGAGTGACGTTTTTTGTTTTTTGATGCTGCCAGGTCGATGACTCGTAGTCCATTGGGGTTCTCATGCAAACTATGGGAACTTGCGTAGTACCTGAAAACCGGCACCCGAACTATATTCGCATTAAAATCATCAAGAACGATGTTCACATCAGATCTTGGGCAGGCATTGAGGGCCCGTTCGACGTTCTCGTAGTATTCTTCCTTTTCGTCGTCAGGCGACTCCTCTGTAGGTCCGTGAACGTTTATGAGGCTTATATTCTTAAACTTGCCTCGCACGCAGAGAGTGCATAGCCTTTCGTTTATTGCATTAAAGCCGATAACGGCAGAGTTCAGTTTTTGGCTGACTAGAAAGCTTACCCCGAGCACATGGTGTTTCACATGACAGCTATAACACATGTCATACTCGTTTCTTTGAATAACACCACTCCCCGTCCATCTTATTTCGTGTAATGCGGTTATGTCGGACAGGACATCGGCTAGCCCCTCTGCAGCTCGAGCTCTGTATAGTGAGCTGACGTTCCATGAGAAAAATTTCAAATCGTTAGCTATTTACGTTTCCGTGGTCGTCGTCGTATATCCGGTCCATATCCGAGGCTTGTTAAATTGTCCATAATAATTTGTTTTTACGGGCAAGGTTATAAGTCTTGCGCCAACCTCTCTCAGGATGTCGCTGCATGGATAACTTCACTACTTGGTAGGTGCCAAAGTAGCTATGTAAAGGTGTCACGTGGAGACTGCATGTCAACTTGGATTGAACAGGGACAAGGTTCGTCCTGGCCTTCGCCGGGTGGAAAGCGATCAGTTACTTTGCCTTGTATGTTCGCTCCCACCCCCCCTTCTACATAGGATAGTTCTAAATAATTCGGTAAACCTTAGCACTCATGGAGTTAACATTACGTAGTCAATAGATGAGCCCCTTTTGGGCATTCTCTTTAAACCATTGTATGAATATTGCTGGTGTTCCGAATGGTCCTGTTGACGTCCGGCGCCGTGCTTCCTCGGAATGAGGGAAAGCGGGGACCTTTTATTTTGTAGACTTATTAAAAGGCAGGATTTCTTCAATTTTATTTATTTAACTCTATTTCTTTAACTGAAACTTAATTTCTTCTACTTAAACTCTAACTGCTTTCAAACTGAACTCAATTAGTTTCTGATACTCAACTACTACTTTATTACTTTTCAAATTCAACTTCTATCTCAAACTACTCAATCAGAACTAAACTCTTTCTCCTCTGAACTCTAACTCAAAACTAACTTTACAATCGAATTTTTTCTCTACTTATAGAACATTGTGTTCTAATTTACTGTAAATTATAATATGAACAAAACAAATTTTCTCAAAGTATTCCTTTAGTTTCTGTGACTTTTAAATTGAATAAAATTTGAACGAAAATCAAAGTGCTCTGTTTTGAAATAAAAAAGGGCAAGTTATGAAAAGGGGCAAATAAAACGGGGCAAGTTATGAAAAGGGGCATGTTATTAAATGTGCTGTAACTGGCAATATTGTGAATGTTTATGAATGGTATGTATTAAGTGAGAATGTAGTATATGTTAAGGGAAGTTTTTAAGGATGTGTAAGGAGATTCAGTGTTAAATTCAATAAAGGGTAGTATTCTGGAATACAAAAGTCCGTTCCTTAGTCCACCTCATTTCAAAATTTTTTCAAGGAATCTTACCAATCATCGAGAACACAATTCATAATTTTTTGTGGAATTATCCTCAAAGTGCTTTTGTTGTCTTACATAGATTTTTGAATCGCTGTGACATCGTTTTTCCAGTTTTTGGTCATCTGCAGCATGATATTCAAGGAATTGATGAGATATTTCCATGGATCCAAGTCTCCCCGCCTATTATTATATATTTCAAATCATCTCTTCAACCACCTTAACACGATGTCGTTTTTCAAAAACAAAATGGAGAAGAGTAGATGTTGACGACACGCTCAAATATTCCCTTACATTTTTTTTTACAATTATCCTTTTGTTGGTATATAACAAAATCAATAAAGCCTCCTTGTAGTAATCGACGACTAGAAATTACAGATGCTTGATTTTGTTAATTAATTAAGTATGGATTTCATTGTTAGAACACAGACGAAACATATTCTGCCCTTCGCTATTTTACAGACATTACTCCAAAAAGTACTCAATTGAACTCTAATGTTGCGATCATTGTCCCTAAGTTTTCGACAAGGAAAGCCATCAGTCGATACGGTGCACACTGAAGGTAAACTTCAGGTAAACAGATATGAGGCACTCCGACAGAACAACTAACATGCAACAATCGGAAAAAGACATCAATGCCCTTTACCAGAGCATTCACCTAGCAATCATACAGCTTTAGTGGCTGTTAAGACATGCCCGATTAAGCGCGCCCATTGTCAGATGTGTATTCCTTTGATTCTAACATTTTCACAACGGTGGTTCGAATTATGTTCTTCAATATTTCACAAAACGCTAAGTATAGTTACACGCAGGGAATCATTCTGAAGCCGAACTATACCGATGTATCAAATCCTCCGCTGTTACTAAATACACGCTTTCCAAACGATTGCACATTGTTGTCACCTTTCCTGATGCTGTTTATTTTCTTCCGCCCGCATTATGCATTAGCATTTGTGGGTATCAAATAGTCCTTTTTATGTACGGATTATTTATATAAAAAGCATATTAACTATTCACCCAAAATACCTCCATCACTCTGCAATCCGCAGAGAGTAGAGAGTCTACACCAAGTATCAATAAGTATGTCCCAACGGTAGTTGAATCAATTATCTTCTCCAAGGATACAGAGAAAAAGAATTGGCTTTCCCACACCCGTTTGTTTTCCATTTTCCATATATCCTTTAGAGCTCCTCACACATCCCTAAGCCTGAAGTTACTTAGAGTGCCTGACCTCGTGTCTGGCAATCTTTTGTTTACTTCCCTGCTAGATTTAATTTTTCATGCTCTGATTAAATTTCTGCAATTCCGAGAATATGGCGCCTTAGGGTTGACACCGACTTCGATGCTAAGGACAACTAAAGACATCCCCGCACTGCAGTCGTGGCATGTAAACGATTGGGTAGTGACAGAGAATTATAGGACAACCTTTTACACAGGCAAACCAAGCAAGGCAAAAGAGAAAGCTACGGGGAACAATCCATCGCCTGAAAATTTCATTGTCGACATCGCATTGGATTTTACTTTTCTTCAATCTCATCTTTGCAGAAAAATAAATGACAATGTGGGGGACGTTTGTCATGGACCAGCAAGAGGATTAAGTGGATTCCCGTAGAATGTGGAAAAGTTAGAAACATTGAGAGGAGATAAATCAGGCACGACATGGAGAATGTGACAATAGCACAATATAAATAAGTTCAATACTACTTCTGTCATACTGGCTCTATATAGACTGAATAATGGATTGTGTAAAATAATATAGCTAGTCGCAAAGATTAACCCTGACTATTTGTTTCAGTTTTGTAAGAAGCATAGAAAGAATATATTATAAAACTGAAAGCCAAATGAACGTGCCTTTATTGAAAGAAAAAGGTAGTATTTGATTCTAGAATTATATAAACATTTATTTTATATAAAATGCATTGGTTTTCGTTCAATAAGTTATTATGTTTATACTTATTTCAATTTTTTTATTAAAGGAGGATATACAATTAGATCGACTAAAACATCGATTTTTTTGTTCGCCTTAAAAATTAGGAAATGTCCTGTAAAAACCCTCATAATAATTGCAAAATCAGATTCGACTTCCTTCTGTTTTTCCGACGATTTTCGAAAGTCTCTTTTATAGGGCGCAACGGGTATACTGGAAGGGGAGGACAGTTGGTGTCATTGGAAGAAATTAGAAGCGACGAAGGTGATGAAACTGACACCGCATCCTCCCCCTTTGCTCCAGATGTACAAAAGCATATATTACCAATTTATGAGGACTTATCATAGGACGACCTACTGCAACGGTGATTGGATGGTCACACGCAAAATCCGAAAGAGAGCTCTAACAGTACGTTTTGGCGCTTGACTCCAAAACACCAACACTGCGGTGTTAGAATCGTTGAGATTTCAGTGTTCATCGCAGCTGGAGTATTCAATGCAGGATTCTCATCCATTTTAAGAGTAAGAATGCCATGAACATCACCAGCCGGGTGAGCTTCGATTTCGCGCGATTGTAAGATTTAAGTCGGATGCAGAGGCAAGATACTAAGACCTTTTTAAGCAGCAAAGAAGCCCGTAAGGCTCACAAAGAGCTTCAACAACAGTGTTTGTTGCGGATTCGCAGTCGAAATAACCGGCGAATTCGCAATATTTAAATTTGTGGCATCATTTAAATTTGTGGCATCACCAATGAACAATGTCAGCAATTCAGTTTTGTTAATCTTTATTAATCTTGAAAATCAATCGAAATAAAGTTCATGTTTTATTGCTAAATTGTACCCACCAGTCTTCACTTCTTTAAAAGGCTAATATTTGGGAATAACAACCAAAGGTAATAACTTCACTTTAAACATTCAAAATTAGATAATTACAGCAAACGTGGACCAGTGTCCCTATACATTGGTTCTGCCGTGCATTATCCCAGACCACCGATCATTCATTGGGTGGATAACAGTTTTGTAATACAATTACAAAACAGTGTTACATTTATTTTTTTACAATTAAATAAATCTAAGTCGAGAGTTGTACTCACAGTTTACGGGCTGTCTGCAGTTTATCGGCTGTCTGGTGGCTTTCCCTTAAATGTGGTACCTAACGATGCGTTTGCGATAAGTGTTGCCTCTACAAAACGGTTGAACGGAAGATTTTTGATATAAGACACAAACCACTTTGGTTGCTAAAGGTTTTCTTGTCTTTATTTACATTATTTCACATTTAATTTAGTTTTTCTAAACACATTAGATGTTATTACTTCTAATCAGTATTTCTATTTTCCTTCCTTTATTTTAAACTTTTTCATAATTACTGGGTGTACTAGGTGTATGCATACGTTTTTTTCGGTTTAACTAAGGGATGGTGCCAGCAAAAAGTAACCAAAGGGGTTTTTAATCGGCATCAAAGCGACCATGGAATGCTTAAAAAGAAAAAAATTCCTTGAAAAATAACAAAATGGCGGGGTTTTTTCGAAAATTGACTTTTTTGCCCCCAAAATAATCTGTTGCAACTCAAAAAATTGAATGCCGTACGTCATTCATCCGTACGTCATTCTGAGCGTTAACATGGGTAGATTAACGTTGTAATGCTCCGGGCCGTGCTTTCCCGAAACGGCGGGAGAAGAGCCCGGAGGGTCGACGGTAAAAATGAAAAACGCGAAAAGGTCAAGTTAAAACAACGACACTTAACTTTATTCTTTGTGTATATTTAAAAGTACAAGGGTGATTTGAAATTGGTTGTTGAACGGCCAGACGTTCGGATTTCGAAAAGAGACTGATCCCGAAATTGATTTTTTTTTTTTCAAAACTGTATTTATTAACCATAATTAGAATTCGTACATTTAAGTAATACAGTGACTTAAAATTAATTTTGTAACAATTGCTTACATGTAATTATTATAATAATATATACATTTTCTAAACAATACTTTGTGAGATATAAGATAGATGCGTGTTTATAAATTTAGTGGTATTATCTTCCTGGAAAAGGTCAGAAAACCAGGAATTTGTTTTTTTAACTTTACTTAATCCAAACTTAATCCTAATTATATAAGTAACTTAACCTAATTTAGCCTAATTACAGTATGATTTTCATAAAGCCATAAACAAAGTTTTATAATTAATGGGATATATGTTATGAATTAAAGGATGTGGAATGAGGTTAGTTATGGGTTAGAGGTAGAGTATTTCTCTCCGGTTGTTCGTTGGAAAAGCGTAGGATGTTGGAAAATGGTTGGACGTTACAGTATTTGAACTGGTTAGGGGTAACTTCGGTGTTGTGGTATATGATCTCATTTGGATCATTTACCAGTCTGCCTGAGGCGAAGATAGCTCTGGTGTGGAGACAGTTGGGGTAGTTAGTTCGGATATCTAGAGGTTTCTCTAAGAGCGAGGTTATTATGGGATTTGGATTATTTTGTAGGTTTTCGATAAATTTGATAGACAGTTCGAGGAATCGTCTATCGAGGCGCTCGATACCAGCGGTATTGTAGAGTTCGACGTTACTATAGTACTTATAGGAGTTAGGACGACGATGTAACCCAGAGACATACCTAAAGCATTTTCTTTCGAAAACCCGTAATTTCTCCATTTGGGAGGGAGTGATATGGTACCACAATGGGCATGCGTACGTGAGTGTGGGCCTGATAATTTGTTTGTAAATGAGCAGTTTGACTTTGTGAGAGAGACTATTAGGTTTCCACATTACTCTTCTACAGAGATTAAGCTGAATTGTGGCTTTTTGAAGGGAATTTTTAATGTGGGCGGAAAAAGACCAGTTTTTAGAAAAAGTGATTCCCAGATATTTTAGGGTTTTGGAGGGTTTTATCAGAGTATTGTTCAGTTGAATCTTAATTTTGTGTTGGCAGCGTCTAGTGTTGTTTGTACAGTGCTCGTGTTTGCCCTTGAACACTATGAGCTGCGTTTTATTTGGATTAAGGTGGATTTTCCACTTATTAAAGTATGTTGATAGGTTAGGGAGGAAGTTGTTAATGCGGTTTCTTGCAGCCTTAACAAATTTGCTGCTAGAGTAAATTAATGTATCATCAGCATAATTCAGCATCACAACATTAGAAGATACGGGTTGAGGAATATCTGAGGTATATAACAGATATAAAATTGGCCCTAAAATGGATCCTTGGGGAACACCCGCGGTTATGGTGTGGGTTTCTGAGACAGAAGAATTTATTCTCACAACGAATTTTCTGGCAGAAAGATATGAGGCTTTGTTGTGTGAGAGTTTAGATTAAATATGGAGTGCAGTTTGTACAGAAGCCCTGAGAGCCAGACGCAATCAAACGCCTTAGAAATATCGAGAGATATACACACAGTAGGACTTTGGTTTTGGAGACCAGTTGTAACATCGTGTGTAACTTTTAGTAGAGCATGACATGTGGATTGTCGCTTACGAAATCCGAACTGACAGTTAGGGATGAGGGCATTCTCATTGGCAAATGAGAGAAGATTTTGGTAGATCTTCCGTTCCAGTATCTTACTTAGTGTACTTAATAGGGATATTGGACGATAATTGCAAGGGCTATTACTACTACCGGGCTTCTTAATAGGAATTACTACCGCAGTTTTCCAGTTCTCTGGGAAGTGCGATGCATTAATTATATGATTACGAAGAATGAGGATGGGAAGTAGATTCGGTGGGCGTAGCCTTTTAAATAGAAGTGGTGGGATTCCATCTAATCCAGTTGACTTTTTGTTATTTCCTGATCTTACGATCTCGGATAATTCGTCCGCAGTTAGAAAATTTGTAGTATCTAAGAGGTGTGAAGCTATGTTTGTGTTGGTGAATTCGCCGATGAAAGGAGTAAAAGATGGGAATAATCTGTTTGAGATGTATTCGTTTACTGTGTTCTCGAAGTCAGGAGTTGAGAGAGAACTATTTTGCTCATGGATCTTTGCAAAGTGGGGCAATTTGCTATGTCCTAATCGGACTGGGCAATATTATTGCTGATCGGGTTAATGAGATGGTCAATTCGGGGTTTATATTTACGACTAGTTAATTGATTGATGTTTTTGAAAAGATCCCGATTCGGTTTGATATTTTTAAGTGTGGAGATGTAGTTTTCATCTGCGAATTTTTTCAACTGCTCATTTATCAGGGTGGATAGGAGTTGCATTTGGCTTTTAATAAAGGGGCAGTATCTTGTATGAAGTTTACGGCGGAGCTGCTTTTTAAGGCGCAATAATTTGGTTAGGATGCTGGGCAAAGTCTTTCCTAAATAGTTATGAGGAATGGTTGTCGGGGTGTTGTTGCTGAGAGCCTCCTTAAGAATTTGCTCTATTCTTAAAGATGCTTGATCGATTTCAGTAGGGAGTAAGTTAGATGCTTCAGGGATATACAAGTCAGAGAAACTTATCGCTATGTCCCTATTGACTTTTCTCCAATTTGTTTTGGTGAAGTTCGGGACAGAGTTTGACGAGTATAGTGGATCGAGAGAGGGGATTTGGATCGTGGTATGAACGGAACCATGATCAGAAGGAAATTTAAAGGAGACTGTAGGTGGACCCGCTGAGTGAACATCATCGGACTTGAGGAAGAAGTCGATTGTTGACTTGGCTGTGCTAGTGACACGAGCTGGCTGTAATGGGGAGTCAATATAAGTATATGGATAAGACTAGAGGAGGGCTAGCAATTAGCGACCATATTTGTTGCATTTATTATCATTGAATGCTGTGTGACGAGCATTCCAGTCTCCTCCGATTATAAATGGAGCGGGAACGGGCTGTTGGATAATCTGCGAAATGTCAGTATCTGGGAAATCTGGTTGTCGTGAAGGGTGAATATAAATGGATGCTAAGACGAGCACTTTATTGTTCTCACAGAAAAGTTTCACTGCTGTGTATTCAATGCTGGAAACACAGGTGAATCTAATTTCACTGAATTGAAATTTTTTGTGAATTGAATATGCCGGTACCTCCATGAGATCCATTAGTTCTGGGGTTAGAAACTAAGGTATAATTTGGGAATTGAAACTCGGGAATTTGGTTTGAGCCAGGTCTCTGAAAGGAATAGGATATCTGGGGAAAACTTTTCAACAAACAACCGGAGGTGTTGCTTACGTATGTTAGATTAAATGGATTCTGTGTTGAGGGACATAATGGTTAGTTTAGAGAGAGCTGGAAAGAATATGGGAAGTTATTAGTGAAAGAATCTGACCTTTTTTCTCTATTTCTGACATCTTCCTCAGCGAAGGTAGCATGGCTTGTAAGCTTTGGATGTATCCCATGATGTCCAGATTGAAGTTTTCAGTATTGTTGTTAGGGGGAGTCGTAGTGTTGAGGTTTCCTCTTGCTGCATCCGCGTACGATGATCCGGGTCTGGTTGACTTCGTTTCCTGCAATACTGTTGGTTTCGTTGTTGTTGTTGTTGTTGATTTAATAGTTGTTGCTAATTTCCGTCTTTCCAGAAGTTTTAGCTTCTGAGGGCATTGGGAAAATTTTGCCGGATGAGGGTCTCCGCAGTTACAGCATTTAACTGTGATCTTTTTTGTTGGTAATGGATCCATCAGCGTTGACGGTTTGTATTGTTTCAGGTTCCAGGCCTTGTGGATTTACCTTGCATTCCTCGAGCTCGTGTTCCTCTGCGCATCTGCCGCAACGTCTTTGCTGGTGGCATGAGACCGCCAAGTGTCCTGATTCTTGGCATCGCTTACAATGAAGAATTTCTTGTTTGAAGGGCTCTTCGATTGCGATTTTTGGGTAAACAAATATTTAATTTGTTTAAGTTGCTTGATGTCCTGATTAGGTGGGATTTGTATGATCCGGAGGTTTTTTACGTTGTTTGTCCTCACGTACGGTGTTTGGAAGTAGTCCAGCTTATTGATCTTTATTTGTGGACATATCCTAGCGATTTCCCACTTCTTCGTTGGTCCATTCGGTATCGATGTGCCTTATAATAAAGGTAACTGGTTTGCTGTTCGGATGCTGGAAGGTGAAGAACTGATACTTTTCCTCTAACAGTTTTTTAACTGCCCTGTCATGATCGACTAATGATCTGACTGTTATGGAAGTCCTCGATCCTTTTGCATTGGTGCTAAAATTCCGGTGACCCAAGGCATTTTGCAGGGTTTGAATTAGTGCTTTGGTGCTGGTCGGGTTTCTGATGTAGATTGGCGGTGGTCTTTCGTTTTTCGTGGTTGATTTCGATGTTTCTACTCTGGTAGGAGCAGGTATCAGGTTTGATGATGGCTTTGTTGGTGTGCGAAGTTTGGTTGGTAGTTCGCCTTGGCTGTTGCTCGAATTGCGGGTTTGCCGGGACGTTTCTTCCATATGGATGTCATCGGTGTTATTGATGGAATCTCTTTTATAAATTTATTCCTGTAGTTGTTTCACTTTTTGTGTTAGTTGGTTTATTGTTTCCAGGGCTTCCTCGAGTTTTCGTTTATAATCGTCGGGGCTCCTTGATCTCTCCATGTTTGTGGACTTTTTTGGTGCGTTCCGTAGGATGTCTAGAGCTTTCCTTTTTCGGTCTTGTATGTATTCCAGTGCCTGGCCTGGGTCATCGCTTTTCATCGGTTTTGCCAGTAAGTAACGGCTTACCTGCTGTTAAGATTTTTTTTTTCTGGTGTTTAAACTACACAAATTGATAATCTAGTTATACACTTTTTACGTGTAAGCACGTTTGCGTACTGCGTACTGTAATTCTCGTCCGCACTGCACGATATCTGTGTATCGAATGGCCCGAAATTGAAAAAGCACTCCCCTTTTATAGATTTTGGAGTTGACTTTTGTCAACTATTTTAATGTCAAAATTCCAAGAAATACACACAATGACTTAGTGCTTCGATTGGAATTTTGTTCTGGGAATTATTTAAAGGGTTCTGTTGGATAGATTCTGGGAAGGGAATCATGAAATGCGTTTTGAATTTAGCATTTCGTGATGTTAGGATTTTTAGGAATTGAGTCAATGTATGATGAATTAACTTTTGGTTAAATTCGTTGTACATGTGACTCAATGTGGAATTTGGGTAAATGGAAAGTTTGGGATTTGGGTCTATTATGTGGAATTTTGAATCAATGTGCGATAATTGGCTTTTGGTTTAATTTATCGCTCATTGATTCAATATGAAATTTGGGATTTTCGTTATAGGATTATAGATGATGTTGGGGATTTAGATAGGGGTAGCGATTTGGGATCGCCACAACGTGTTAAAATTTCAGAACGATCGGATAAACGTTGTTTTGAGAAATTCGCGTTTGATTTTAAAACACAATCTATATATCAAAAATAGACTAAAACGTATTCAGGATGTATATAATAAGCAGAGAGAGCCTTGTGGCGTATATAACATATACATATATATAGGTAATACCGGCATTCCAAAATGTTCCCCTCTATCTTTACAGCTGTTATGTGAGAGAACAATCTATTATAGTATATCTGTGGGGTTATATGTCACCCTTACGCCTTCACGGGCGAGGGTTCAGCAGCACACCCACAATTTGTTGAGAGAAAAATTGTTCCACCAGAAAAACGAAATGAATAGAGCACACAGGTTTGGTTGTTAAAAATGAAACAAGTTGGTTGTTCTGTTAATCAAAAGATCTCTTTAATTTTACGGCTTCAATTACTATTCTAATTTTACTTAAACTGTTTTCAAGCATTTGCGCGTCTAACTATGAGCACTTCAGCAATGATTCACATAAAGGAACACAACAAATTACAACTCGCGCGAAAATGTTTTGTTGTTAAATTAAATTATTCTTAAACCGGGAGATAAACGAACATATTTCCTCTTGTTAACCGTACGTATAGGCATTTTGTATAACGCGCGGACTAAAAACATACAGCTCCCGACAGCGCTCCTCAAGTGTAGAATTGGTGACTCCACCAGCGTATGTGTGCGCGACGATGGCTAAAATCGGACTCCTCGGTGCAATCCATATCCGTCAGATTCAACCGTGGTGGATTACATCGGTGTGCGAGGATTCTATATGTGTCCGTATAGGACAAGTACGATGCCCTGCGATGAAAACGATGATCGACGGACACCTGATTACCAGACGTACGATCATCGGGGGCTGCTACGATGTACCCATACATCGTTGATGACGTATGCCAGGGATCGAAATAGATTTTTGTTTCAAAGTAAACAAAAACGCTATTTCACAGATCAAATGGTGGCACACATAATGTACAGGATGTGCCTATGATACAAAGGGGTCGTCATGGTATTTGCCCAAGATTCCTTAGAAATACCGATGTAGGCAATATCCAATCTAGCCGTATGGCTCCGGTGCACAAGAAGGCTAAATATTTTGTTGACATAAGTCAGCAGAAACCTCGTCGACGGCGGCAAAGGGCCAGGCTGGATGGCTATATGTTTGAATTAATATGCGGGTAAGTAACGAACACAGTGAGATACTGTATGTTTAATTTAGATTTCAGGCGAGTCATCATATGCATGGCATGGGTAAGATTGCCTAAACAATGATCTTAACCATGCCCAAATTCCATGATCGGTTGATAGCCGATAACGGGGAATTGTTGCAACTGTTGCGGACCTAAGGGTATAGGCGCGATATACAATTGTGACTATGGAGAGAATATCGGCTACAGCTATGTGAACAATACGCTGGCCAGCGTTTATTTATCGTAATTGAATACAGCCTGAGTCGATAGGAGATGAACTGGTTCATGTAATGTGAACCAGGAAAGTTCAGGATGTGTGGATGCCGTCGAGTAGGTTTTCCTTTTAGGTATGCTGCTGCAGGGGAGCTTACGCTGCCCCCAATTGCAGGTAAGTACTGTGGCTTTGTGGCGGTGCCGCCAAACCCCACGGTACGCTTACCTTAAAAACCCCCATAACCACAACCCAGTCTGCATAAGCTTTCGCTAATGCAATTCGCATTAGCATCTTAAATGCTTCATGCATCAAATAGATCTAATTCATATAACCTAAAAGTACCTGTAAGAGAATTCTTACCTGCATTCATTTATTTGAATTCAAAATTCCTCTCAAGAATTCTGTTCCAAACAGCGTATCCCTGAAAAGAAAACCTCGGTTCACATATCATATGACCTTCAGCAGGGTCATAAATATTGCGCCGTCTATTTTCCAACTACGCCATGTGCACGATAAATTTCTTTACATACACATTGGGCGGCGACCTTTTTCTCCCAGCAATAAAATTCTCTGACTCGCACAATGTGCAAACCAAAGCAAACACGCATTCCGCGTCTCTTGGCATCAATTGAATTCAAAGCATAAACAATGCAAATATAGAATCCGTTTCCCACAAACGGATTTCCCTGCATATACAAATGTTAGCAAGGGATTTGTTTCGTCCACCACCCCATTTCTTCGCTGTATCGTCGTCTATTTATTTAGACGCGATGCACTCCATAGACGACGATGTTTTTGATTCGTTTGTCCTTACCGCCTGTCTGCTTCGTTTACCCATTGCCCGCGAACACGTGTAAACCACACAGATCTGACCGATCGCACACATACCACCAAGAGAGACTTTACGTTTCTCTGGCGGTAGATAAAAACGATATCCTTATTGGAGAGGATATCTACCACGACACCATAAATTCACCCCAAAAGCGAGTCATCTCTGCACGATATGATTATCGCTGAGTCCTTTTACATCCGCGGACCGGAACGGTCACGCATCACTCCCGCTCTCCGCCGGCTGCGGAGACGCGAAGATAATACACACCAGAGACGAGTGTATCGAGTTGTAAGAATCGCGAGTTTTCACCCTGGAGTGTAGATCGTCAACGAAGATTTTGAATAGTGCGTATAGCCAATTAAGAATTAAAGTGTAGTGCGCATATCACGAACCATTTCCTTTTTTTCTGGAACTAAATGCTGATGATGTACATCTATGAATTTGTGTTTACTTTGCTGCTGACTAATAAAATAAAAATTTGCTTCAACTATAATAAATCTTGTGTTTATTTTTCCATTCCCGTCTGGTGATTTTTTGGCGTTTTCCTATTGTGTCGGTGGAACATATATATGATGAAGGAGGAAGTGAACCAAGTACCCATGCCGGTACATACTTCCTCCCCACAGCTTTGCATGGAAAGAGGAAGATGGTTAATTTAAGAGAATGGGCGGTTCTTTGGGAATATGTTAAAGAAACGCCACATCTAAATGTATATATTGAGCAGATGTTACTAAGGGATAGTCGATGTAGCGCTATAGCGAAGTGAACGAAAAAATGACCATGACGTGCTTCGCTATATTCGCTCACAAAATATGTTTTTTGTTGAGAATCTCACCTTTTTATTATTAAAATCATGTTTTTAAAGGTTCATTCTAATATATTCTACCAACAACAAAAAATTGGTTTCTTGAAAATTTGTCCTTAAAGTAGAAGCAATAAAAAATAAAAAAGTACTGTACACCGAAAGGTATCATATTTGTAACAAAATAAATGTACGTAGAATATTTTAGAGTGTTACGTTAAAAAAGGCTTAGCATTTAGTTTAATTTTGTAAAAAACCTTACCTGTACTTCTTTTTCTTTTGCAAATAAATGCGCTAAAAAAAAAACAATTTCTGGGGAATCATTATAGGCTGTGTAGCTTAGTACTGCCCCAATGGAATACAACACGTTTCTTCTTGGGCAACACGGTCCGATTCTAGTCAATTTGTAGTTTAAAAATTGAAATAGGGGCCTGAATTGTCTTTAGTCGCAATTAAACCCCCCATATTTCGACGAGACACGAGATAATGCTCAGGTTTCACCATGTCAACAACATTGAAAAGTGGAATCATAAAATCCGAATCAATCAACTGATGTTGATAACGTGTCGTACTAGTCTGTTCGACGGTTTCAGCTTTATTCTGTATAAAACTCAACATTTTGGTCAGCTATGCCCACATGAAATACTTCGCTCATACTTGGACGAATGCTATTGATTGTCCAGTTGTAAGTTGGCAAACCAACACATCACCCAATACGTCTCCACCCCATTTCACTGCTCACTTGTGTCTGCAAAATGCATGAAAAATTGAAATCTAAGAACCCAAACACTTTTATCAATGCTAGCAAGCTAATAACATATTTCCAGTTTGGACAAAACCGAAGAAAACACCTTGCCATACAATATTCCTCACTAAAATAGAGGATTCTTGAACCTATCTCATAGGCGCTACCACACACACACGATACGTAAAAACGTGATACAAATATTTTTAATTTTTTTTTGCTTTAGTACAGAATTTCACATTTCCAATGAGGCCAACTCTGAATTTGTTTAATCAACACTTTACGAGATATATATCACTATTATCAGCCAGCGATTTAACACCCTGAGAATAAATTCTAAATCAATTGCAAATCTATCAACACTTACCAGTTTCTTTTATAGTCTACCGACGTCCTTAAGAAAGGCTGTAAATTAAATGGCAAAGTAAAACTTAACTTTTTGTATCTCATAAATTTTACCATTACCCTTATTAAAATGCTTTTTTTACATCAATTGTGTGTTGAAAATTTTCTTCCGAAATATTGATTATGTTTTACAGAGACCAATTTGTTCAGTCGTCTACAAACTTCCTGCAAATCAATCTTGTCCTTTACACCAAACACCTGATTCCAGATCCATTAGACTTCGTCTAACCTTCTTGAATCAATTTTAATCAAGATTGATTGTACGGTAACCACTCCAAAAGTGCCAACTTCCGTCACAGGTGCCCCATACAAACGTTTTGCTTTAAAATATATCCTCCCATGTTTCAAGATCTTCTTGCTCATTAATCTCGAAATATGTAAGTTCAGTCCAAAAAGGCAAGACGAATGCTATTACAGCATGTCTGGATTTAAGGTACCTTATATTCGCATTCATAAATTTGGTTATTTTCGTCTACCCTTGGGAGTTATCCTAGGACAGATTTTGTGAAGCTTTATACTACTCCATGGAAGTGCAGACTCATTGCACATGCATATTCATCAATTTCATCTGTTGGCAGCCATTTTGTGAGCAATCAGATCCTTATATTCCCAGTGATGGATGTTATACTGAGTGAAACTTCTTTATCACGGAGGCATTGCCGCATTAAGCATTACCTAATCAGAGTTACTAATTTTTCATTGACGATGTTTAAGTGTAAGTGGGGTAGTTAGATTGATGTATTTGACGGTAAATTGGTGTTACATCTCTAAAGCAATGCGATGTGCTTCTTCCACGATTTCCTTTACTTGGGGTTATACTATGTCAGAAGTAAGAGGAATTAGGTGCTTAGAAGTGAATAAGGGTTTCGATAAGGTAGCAACAACTCCCATCATTCTTGTTGGTGTTAAATAATGTGTTTGGGACGGCACTTCTTAGTTAACAATATCGAACTGTAAAACCAGTCCTACAATTCTCGTATGAGCGATTATATAGTGAACACTTACAAATTGGTCTGTTTATAACCTCGCATTCGAACATACTACAAGGGAGTAAACGATTCTACGAACTCTACTTGATGAACTTAACTAAGACAGAAAGTGTTGTCAGGTCCAACGGCGTTGTTTGACTTACGATCCTTATTAATAACCCCAAAATGAAAATAATCACCTAGGGAGTGTTTCTTCTATAATATTTGTTTCATTTTCTCATTTGTTTCATTCCTTGCTTCTGTCGATCTATCTTCATATGTGTAGTAAACGATTTAAGTAACACTCTAAATTTGTTTTAAAATTTTGAAATGCATATTTTCAAAAAAATTTCATTTTATCTTATTCTCTTCTATTTCAGGTAAATGCGAACTATAAGTAAATCGAATTAACTGTGGAAGTCGTACGGTTGCCAGTGCTTTACAGAATGGGTCACACGCTATAAGCGTAAGTTTCGAACACTCTATAACAATTCTTTACTATTTGAACGTTAAAAACTACTAGAAGTTCTGCTATTGTAAAAATTCCCTAACGCCTACCCTTAAATATCTATCCTATGGATCTACCTCGATCATACACGAAATCACAAGTATCAAACAGTAATCTCCCAATTTTGCAGTTGTGTCCACGGTATAAATAGTTCGTAACAATTATATGATAGAAATAGATCAAGAGTGTTTGCAGAATCGGCTCCTCTATAGTATAGTGGTTAGTATACCCGTCTGTCACGTGGGAGACCGGGGTTCGATTCCCCGTCGCGGAGCCTCTGGCACAAGACTAATGACCTTGCCCGAAAAAACAAACAAATCATTATGGAAAATTTAACAAGCCCCTCAGGACTTGCTAAATACGGCTGTTGAGGTACTAAGGAGCTGAATTTAAATCTATGGCTTACCTCCTTCTGTGGTGTGCCCTCGCAACTTCCTTCGGTGGGCGTGGGGGCTTCCGTATGGGAGACTCGGTCTTCCTTGAGTTCCTTCGGTGTATTCCTCTAGTGTGGTGGTGTACTGGGCGGAGTTTCCTTTTTGGGGCATCGGTTGTTTCCCCCGGGCAGAGCACGCTGTTCTTCCTTTAATGTACTATAGACTATTCCGCCATGGGGGGTCCCCGGAGTTAGTGGCTGCAATGGTTGGTCGTTATTTCTTTGCGATAGGGGTTCCCGTGTTAAAGGCCGCAACAATCCGTCATGGACTCTTTGCAATAGGGTTCCCGTATTAGTGGCCGCGACAACCTGTCATGGACTCTTTGCAATAGGGTTCCCGTGTTAGTGGCCGCAACAACACGGTATGATCTCTTTGTAATAGGGTATCCCGTGAAAATAAAACGTTGTTTTATGGCTTTGGACTTATTTTATTTTTATTTCGGTTAAGCTTCTTACTGGCGTGGCTTCGGCCTTCTGGGATTCTACTGATTGTGAAATTGAAAATTCATCATCATCGGCACTACAACCGGGATCCAGTCTTGGCCTTATTTAACAAATCTCTCCACCGGTCCCGATTTCGAGCCGATGTCATCCAGTTTAGCACTCCCAGGCTCTGGGCGTCCTGGTCTACGCCATCCCTCCATCGCAGACAAGGTCTGCCGCGCTGTCTCCTTCCATACATCCTGCCACAAAGGACTTTCCGGGCAGGGTCCTCTTCGCTCATTCGAGCTAGGTGTCCCGCCCACCGGAGTCTACCGAGCTTGATTTTTCTTACAATATGAGCTTCAAGGTAGATTGCGTACAACTCATGGTTGTAGCGTCTCCGGAATCGTCCTCCCTCACATACGGGGCCAACAATTCTCCTTAAGACCTTTCTCTCGAACGCGGCCAAGAGTTCAGAGTGCCTTTTATTAAGCACCCAGGTCTCGGATCCATACATGAGTACTGGTAAGACCATGGTCTTGTACAGTAGTAGCTTGGATGTTCTGGATAAATTTCGGGATTTAAAGAGCCTTGATAGACCATAGTAGGCTTTGTTGGATTTAATCAGCCGTTCGCGTATTTCTTCTTCCATATTGTTATCGGCTGATACTATTGACCCAAGGTAGTTAAAGGATTGCACTACTTCAAATTCGTGCTCCACTACCCCGATAGTTTGACCAACGTTAGGTCTTCTCTTCGCAGAAGTTGCCACCATGTACTTGGTTTTTCCCTCATTAATGCGCAGTCCCAGTTTTTGTGCCGCCTGCTCGATATGGGTGAAGGATTCCTGTACCGCCGATTCGGTTCTACCGATGATGTCGATGTCATCTGCGTAGGCAAGTATCTGGCTGGACTTGGTGACAATAGTCCCTCTAGTTGTAACGCCAGAGTCACGGATTGCTTTCTCCAACGCCAGGTTGAAGAGGAGGCAGGCCAGACCGTCCCCTTGTCGGAGTCCATTATAGATGTTTATTGGTTTGGACAGCAACCCCGCTACTTTTACTTGACTATTTACGTTGGTCATGGTCAACCTACAAAGTCGTATCAATTTATTTGGAATGCCGAATTCTCTCATGGCATTATATAGTTCTACCCTGGCTATGCTGTCGTAGGCGGCCTTGAAGTCTATAAACAGATGATATAGTGGAATCTTAAATTCCAGACATTTTTCCATCGCCTGCCTAAGGGTGAATATCTGATCAATTGCTGATTTGCATGGGATGAAGCCACACTGATATTGACCAATGATGGCTTTAGCGTATGGGGATATCCGGTCTTGTAGGATAGTGGAGAGTATCTTATAGGCGGTACTCAGCAATGTTATACCCCTATAGTTGCTGCACAGTGTGATATCTCTCTTCTTATGTATGGGGCAAATTATACCACGACGCCAATCTTCCGGCATCTCCTCTTGCTCCCATACGTGCACCACGATCTCGTGAATTGCGTGATGTAACGCTGTCCCTCCTTGTTTGATCAGCTCAGCTGGTATGCCATCAGCTCCAGGGGCTTTATTTGATTTTAGCTGTCTAATGGCTTTTAGTGTTTCCTCAATGCTTGGTGGCGGCAGCATTTGGTCCTGGTCTTGCATTGGTGGAGCCTCCAATTCTTCTGTGAGCTGACCATTTAGCAATTCATTAAAGTGCACTTCCCATCGCTCCAGAATGCCTTCAGGATCGGTGATCAGATTACCCTCTTTATCCTTGCAGTAAGTGCAGCGTGGTGTGTACCGCGTCATACTGCGGATTATTTGGTAGAACTTCCGCGCCTGGTGCGGACCTCGCTCTCTACTTTTCTCTATTTCACAGACAAGATTTTTTTCCCAGGCACTTTTCTTTTGTCTGTGAAGTCTTTTTTCAGATCTTCTGAGCTCTTTGTATTTCTCCTCGCGTACCCGCGTCCTATGAGACTGCTGCATTGCCCGGTATGCAGCATTCTTACGTTCAGTCGCTAGTTTGCACTCATCATCAAACCAGTCGTTCCGATCTCTACGACTACTGCCTAAGATGGAGTTGGCAGTACTAATGACAGTATTCTTAAGGCGTGTCCATTTCTCTTCTACGCCCGGCATTCTGGCCCCAGGACTTACTCTCCCTCCGTCGAGCTCTTCGAGGGCGAGTCTTAACGCATGACCAAAGGTGTTGCTGGTGTTCTCATTGCGTAAGGCAGCCGTGTTGATTCGAACCTGATCCGCGGATGCAATACGTCTCCGTAAGGCAATCCGCGCTCGGAAAACTGTACCAACAAGATAGTGATCCGAGTCGACGTTGGCACCTCGGTACGTTCGTACCGTCATCAGGCTCGAAGAGTGGCGGCGATCTATCAACACGTGGTCAATTTGGTTGCGAGTGGCTCCATCAGGTGATACCCAGGTGGCTTTGTGGATATCTTTACGCGGAAACCTGGTACTCGCAACGACCAAGTTTTTCGATGCTGCCAGTTCGATGACTCGTAGTCCATTGTCATTAGTGTTCTCATGCAAACTATGGGAACCTGCGTAGTGCCTGAAAACCGGCTCCCGACCTATTTTCGCATTCAAATCCCCAAGAACGATTTTCACATCGTATCTTGGGCAGGCATTGAGGGCCCGTTCGACGTTCTCATAGTATTCTTCTTTTTCGTCGTCAGGGGACTCCTCTGTAGGTCCGTGAACGTTTATGAGGCTTATGTTCTTAAATTTGCCCCGCACGCGAAGAGTGCATAGCCTTTCATTTATTGCATTAAAGCCGATGATGGCAGGCTTCAGTTTTTGGCTGACTAGAAAGCCTACCCCGAGCACATGGTGTTTTGCGTGACAGCTGTAATAAATGTCATACTCTTTTCTTTGGAAAACACCACTCCCCGTCCATCTTATTTCTTGTAATGCTGTTATGTCAGCCTTATATTCGGACAGGGCATCGGCTAGTTGCTGTGCAGCTCGAGCTCTGTATAGTGAGCGTATGTTCCATGAAAAAATCCTTAAATCGTTTAGCCGTTTTCGTTTCCGTGGTCGTCGTCGTGTATCCGGTCCATATCCGAGGCTTGTTAAATTTGCCATAATAATTCATTTTTACGGGCCTGGTTATTAGCCGTGCGCCAACCTTTCTCAGGATGTCGCTGCATGCATTGGTTCACTACTTGGCGGGTGTCAAAGTAGCTATCCAGGGGTGTCACGTGGAGACTGCATGTCAACTTGGATTGAACAGGGACAAGGATCGTCCTGGCCTTCGCCGGGTTGAAGGCAATCAAAGACTTTGCCCTGTATGTTCGCACCCATCCCCCCCAAAATTGAAAATTACTGCCCTTTTATTCTTTTTGTCGTTGAGTTTTGTCGACGTTTTTGATGTAAAAATTCCAAGAAGCACACACAAGATTTTGTGGGTTTGGGTGGGATTATTGGTAATATTGGGAATTTGGATGGGAGTAGTGATTTAGGATCGCTACAAGGCCAAGGCCGGTTCCCGGTTGTAGTGCCGATGACGATGATGTTTGCAGAATCACTCCGGTCATCCGATACTCGCTTTCCTCCACTAGTTGAGGCAAATAGTGGATAATAACGAACGTTTCGACTAGCCTTCCAGACTCTAACAGTTCTTTTATAATGTACTAACCAGCCCGAAATTGGGCATTTAAAGAGCCCGCTTAAAGTGATTATCAAAATTCCTTTTGTCACTAAGTTGGCACAACTGTCCTCTGTCCTGACCTGAAGTTTGAGTACAATCTGCGGTCTATTCTGTTTACAGAGCGTATTCATCAAAAAGAGAAATTGCCGAGTACATACGTGCTTTAAAGGCTGTCGAGTAACTTATCCAAATTTATACATCCTATATACTTAAGTGTTCGGATTTAAGCGAACATTTGTTTAAAAAAAAATTGTGTTTTGAACTTAATCAGTATATTTACTTAAATATATTGCCAAAAACCTTGAGTGGAAGACGTGGAAACGATATTAGAGAGAGTCTCTCAGAAGCTGTGAAACCAACTTTTTAATCAAAAATCAAACAAAGTCGAGGAACAGTGTTAAATTCAACCGCAGGAAAACGTCTCTAAAATGAAATAGTGGGCTAATACCAGAGGCGGTATTGTTAATGGTAACACAATAGAATCTAAGAACACTAATTCCAACCAACCAAAGCCAACTATCTTAATCCAACTAATCACGAATTGAAGAAGCCCTCAATTTTTGACAATTAATGTTAATTGTTGCTCCACATCATCTCCCCTGGAGAAGCCAACGATTCAGAACACTAATAAATTTAAATTAGACGATAACTGTTTGTTTAAAAAAAAAATCCGATTATCATTGATGAAAGTGCGACTTCTAAACGCTCGATAACAGCATCCTATCTGGAACCGCTTCATAAAGCAATTAACTTCTCAAGAGGTTTAATTTTTTTTTTCACACGACAAAGACACAAAATATTTGCCTTGTGGTACTTATCCTTGGCACTGGAAGAAACCCGATTACACAAAAAATCCACACAATACGTTCATCAATTTTGATGGTAATTCACCCATGGTACTGAAGCACCCCACCATACAGGTAGATAACCGTCATCAGCGGCCTAAATCGGCGCCATACAGTCTTCAACTATTTGGCATTTAATTACCGAATAAATACAAAAGGCTTAACAATCTTTTGGCTTATAATTAACTATATCAGCGATTTTAAGATTTAACAGTAAAGGCTAAACAATCCACTCTTCAATCGGCAGCTGTACGCAGTAACGAACAACACGCTGGACTTAGCCATGGCGAGATACACGTTCAACTCACGGCGGAGTCACCTTCACCCTATTTCGTCTTTTTATTTTGTTTTTTTATATTTTTTTCTTCTTTGATTTTATAATTCACTTTTTAATCTTTAATCATTAATTTTTAATTTTTTATTCTTTAATTCTTGTTTTTTTATTTTACTTACTCTTATTTATTATATAATATAAAATATAAAATTTATATAAAGAAGCCCAACTCATCCTTCCCCCAGACCTTTAATTAATCGTCTCTTACCCCCTACTGACAAACTTACACAGCAAATCATAAATTCATCTGATAATTCGCATGCCTTGTCTAAATTTAGAAATAAAATGACCTACGAGAATGTCCGCCTTTATCTTTCATACCTTCACGACAAATGTGATACTGTCTGTTATGAAGGTAAATCGAAGACCACCGTTATGGTTTCCATTCAGCAGAAAGATCTACCTACCGACTTTCCTAGCTTTCGCAACCTGTTTATTAATTCCATAAAAATTTCAATATTCTCAAATAAAGTGTCAATAGATCTCTCGGCGTTTCGCCAATATTTTGATAATAAAATGACCAATCCAGAAACTCCAACTACTTCCCAAAAATTCAATCCAACATGATTAACAACCCCAAATCGTTTTTCCACTTTATAAATTACAAACGTAAATCCAACGCCTATCGTAACTCCATTTCCTATGACTCGATTACCTCAACCGACTCCCAAACTATTGCCAATCCATTCGCTTCTTTCTTTAAAAAATCCTTCACGGACATCTCTGTCGAGCCTAACCCGTCTTACTTCTAAGACCTGCCGAATTCTCCATTGGCCCATTCATTTCTCAAATTATTCAGCATCATCTAGTTGAGGAACAATTAAACTTACTTAAAGACGAGTTCACCCCTGAACCTGGTGGACTTGCGGCTGTCCTTTTAAAAAAATGTTCCTCTTCTCTTTCTCTCCCGCTATCAAAGATCTTCAATATATCCCCTACACAAGGTGTCTTACCTAGTTTTTGGAATTCCTCCTATTTCAGTCCCGTAGATAAAAAGGGACCTAAAAACGATTCCGCTCGCACTGTGCTCTGATATTTAAGGGTACTTCAAAATCCCCTTTTGTGTGCGCGTTAGTGTAAAAAAAAAAAAAAAATATATATATATATATATATATATATATATATATATATATAAGCAACTACCGTCCTGTAGCGGTTCTACGAACCGCACAACCAACTATAGGTTGAGATGTCCTTGCCGCCAAGGAACATACTTACCTTTATTCATTACACGTGCCCACAGACACGTGTCCCAAAGTCCTTAATCATACCTGTAACAAAGGTCATATGAAACTGCAACAATGTTGAGCCAGATATCAAAAACCAAGGAACTTAACGTTCAAAAACTTCCAATATCGAGTTCAACGCATCTATACATCATATGCAAAGCCAATCCAAAAATGCAGGAAAGCATCGCATGTAAATCGATCACCCAGCCCGAGCAGCAACGCGTTGTTTTCCCACGAAATAACATTGTCGGTAAGTAAACCGAACAAGGGATGCATTCTCGAGTAGCTAAAAGCTATTAGCACCTAAATCCCTTGCATGACCTAATGCTAAGGCACACTTGCGCAAACAAACGAAGCGGTTGCACCGCTGATTAGCAGGCGAACAATCATAAACATAACACTATCCCTGGTAGATGTTTATGATGGAAAAGGCAAACAAAGCCTTACATCCCATAGTCCGTGTACACATCCGAAATGCAGGCGATCCTTTGCTGCATGCCAGATGTGCAGTTCAAATAAACCACGGAAAGATCGGAGAATAAGGGGCGGCATCCGATCCGTAAACAAAGGAAAAAAAAAAATCCGACCACCAGCAACGAACAATGATGATTATTAGGTAAGATTTCTCCTTTCCAGTTCCTGTGGAAAATTCTCCTTTTGAGATGCCAAGGGAAATTTTATGCTGTTAACAGATACGATGGGAAAGTCTGTTATCAGATTGGATGGGGAAATGTTCCCTTGCAGATGGGATATTTTTAGGATAGATACAATTAGTCTACTTCGAGCATCCGTCCAAGAAAGAACCGTTAGAGAACCCAATTAGGAGGTCGGTCCGCGCCGTGCACATATTTATAATAAATCGAGAAAATCACACAAAAGAGAAACTATCGCGAATACGACACAATATTAATACGAACAATTGACAATACTTTTAGTGTCGGGCGTAGGCGCACGCGTGCCGGATACCGCATTGATTCGATTTGTATTCTTGAGGCGCGAAAGAAACGTAGTGACACATTGCATCAATTCCAGATCGAAGAATCTCGAACTCAGTTCAGCTAGAAACGGGTATAATTTATCTGAACATCTAAAATCAGTGTGTGAGCGTCTTTGCCAGTACGATTGTGTCCATTAGTTCTAAGAGTTATACAAAGAAAAGGAAATAAAGGAAAAGAATAAAGAAAAATCTACAGAAACAATTTTTCCGCGTTTTGTTGTGTTATCCCCGCTGGTGTATTTATCTTCTATGGTAAGCAGTGTTCGGCGGAACACTCCAGCATCATTCCGCAGTGACTTGACCAAACAAACCGCCAAAGTCCCATCGGAAAACTGTCTGATATCCCTAAACTGTTTGAAGAGATGTAGCGGTTCTTTAATACATTCCCGAAGAACCGTCCATCCTCTTAAATGAACCAGCTTCTAAACCCACCATACCTACCTGCAATTTTGGGGCAGCGTAAGCTACCCTTCATTCTCTTTCACCTGAAAGTTAAATCTTAAGGCATGCATCACATTGAATTTTTCCGTTTATGATCCGTACCATATCTCCATCGGCTCGGCGTGTCAGCAATTATAATAGATAAATACTAGCTGGCCAGCGTAATTGTTGACATGGCTGAAGCCGATGGTTTCTTGCTACGGTTCATATCCATTTATTGCCCCAGTCCCAAGGTTCGCAACACTTGCGACCAATTTCCTTTGTCGGTTATCTACCGATCATGGGATTTGGGCACTAATATGATTGACGTTAGACAATCATAACCCAAATCATGCTAACGATGCTCCGGCCTGTAAAACAAACAAAAGCTACCATAGCCTAGGTCATAGGCGAGCAAACCATCGGTTTGCTTATCGCCACGAAAACTCTATAGCCTACAATGGCATTAGCATGAACGCCTAAGTAAACACGATGTGCATATCATCGTGACCCTTGAAATAGCGTTTTTGTGTATCTTGAAGCAAAAACATATTTCGTTCTCAGGCGCAGGTCATCAAAGATTTATGGTCCTCGAAATAGCGTTTCTGTTTATTTAAGACACAGAAACCTATTTCTCCCTTCGGCGATTTTTCGCCATCGCATATCTCTATAATAACAATTCATTGCACCAGCCCATGTTTATTTAGGTGCATTTTCGTCGTTGTCGATATACAGGCTGAAGGGCAACGTACATGCCCCATACGGACACATATAGAATCCTCCCACACCAATGTAATCCACACCGTGAATCTGGCAGATATGGATGGTTTCTGAGAGTCAGATTGTAGCTGCCAGGAGTATCGGGGGTGTTAAGACGTCGGAGCGTTAAACATTGATAATTAATAATTTGTGCCGGGAAAGTCTTCGTATGACTATTTGTATTTGCGCGAATACCGCGGTGTAAGAAATTATCTAACGTCTATACAATAAAATTCGTGTGAAACGGTTCAATAAAGGCCGTCTTTAAAAACCATTAATTGTGACTTAATTAAATCTTATTTTTTATTAATAGAACAAACATTAATCAACGAATTAACACCAGTGTTTCTTGTACACATCAAATTCTTCATCGTCGAGCGGTTCCAGTGTTTACCTGGTAGTTCTTTTGTTTTCCGCGGTGGTGGTTTTTTTTATGGAACTCGCATCCTTGCTGATGCCAACATAAATAAACCCACAGAGATTCTTTACACCAAATTATCTTTCCATTATAAATCCATCATCTAGTTGAGTTCACATCCTAGTCAATCTAGTTGAGTTCTCATCCCATACTCTCCGTGCCCTAGAGAATAGCAAAGAACTCGATGTAATCACCACCGATTTCAGCAAGGCCTTCGACAAAATCTCCCATAATCTTATCCTTCTTTAAGCTATCCTCCTTTGGTTTCAAACCCCAATTGATGAAGTGGTTTTCTTCCTATCTGAAAGCTCGAACCTACTGTGTTGCATTCAGATCTTCCCTTTCCACCTTTTTTCTTCTCACATCAGAAGTTCCCTAGGGCAGTCATTTGGGACCCCTCCTATTTATCCTTACCATTAACGACATAGACTCCAATATCAAATACTCATCCATATCTCTCTATGCGGACGACACTAAACTTTATAAAACCATGCTTTCTCCTCTCGACTCCTCACTTCTCCAATTGGATCCCGACAGCTTCTCAACTTGGTGCTTTAACAACTACCCCGAACTCAATGTTCTCAAATCAGGGGGAACGTGTCAGGGGAAACATCATGCAGATATCATGATAAATAATGGAACTTTGAGAGGTTCGTCATCGCATAACCGGGCTAGCTCTCGGGGCTCGGCCCACGCTCGACTGGTGACGGCATTTTGTAATATCAGGGGCATCGGTTTCACCAATACTAATGTAAACGCCGTCCACCAATATTTGCAAACAACGAAACCTGATATCCTTGCCTTAACTGAGACCCAGGTCGATTCGTCAACTGATTCGACATATCTTCGTTGCTCAGGATACGACTTACATTCGAGATTTCGTTTTAAGGGCGGAGTCTGCGTCTTCGCACGGTCCGATCTGGCTTGCCAGAGGATGGAGGCGTTGGAGCCCAATAATATGGACATCATATGGTTGAGGGTCGTGCTGAGGAATTCCGTTAAATTTCTTTGTTGTCTTTACCGCTCCCCGAATGACGATCGACCGGCGACATTTTTCGAACATCTTTCATATACCGTCAACTGGATACAGATCAACCACCCAGCTTCTGAAATTATTGTCCTTGGCGATTTTAATGTGCACAATTCCGACTGGTTGTTACATTCTAACAGAACCGACGAGGCTGGGAGGCTGGCGGAGATGTTTGCTGTAAGCCACAACTTGGCTCAACTCGTGGGGGAGCCAACGCGAGTACCGGATGCCCGAGGCGATTATGCGAACACCCTGGATCTGTTTTTGACATCCGAACCGAGTATTTATACCGTAGAGGTTTTTGCGCCACTGGGAAACTCAGATCACTGCTTGGTATCTGTCGCGCAAGCACTTGCATACCAAGCGAATAACCGGCCTAGGCAGCTTCGCCATGTATGGAAGTATGGGGCTGCTAACTGGGACGATACGCGAGATTTCTTCGCATCCTTTCCATGGTCGGAGGTGTGCTTCGGAAACTCCGATGTTAACGCTTGCGCGGAGTCGGTATCAGAGATTATTCTCCTGGGGATGGAGATGTATATTCCACATTCCATCAAACGAAGTTCGTCTGATAAACCTTGGTTTGACAAAAAATGCGAGCTGATTACAGCGGCAAAAAATAGAGCTTCTAAGCAATGGCACTCCAATCCCACCGATGTTAACAGAACGAATTTTGTTAGAATCAGAAACGCGTGCAACCAGGCGATTGATACCGCAAAGAAGACTCACAACGACAGGGTGATCAATAAGCTCCTTCGGTGCCCAACTGGTTCGCGTTCCTTCTGGTCAATGGCAAAGGCTGTCAGCAGTAACTTTGCTTCCTCCTCTTTCCCTCCGTTGGTGACAGACAGCGGGACGTTAGTCACAAATTTAAAGGAAAAAGGTGATGTGTTCGCGAATTTATTTTCCGCGAATTCAAACCTCGATCCCGGTCTTTTGGAGCCACCTGTGATCTCGCCGGTACGGTCTTCCATGCGGGATGTGAGATTTCGCGCACTGTTTAACGCATTCTACGTGAACTGGATTGTAGGAAGGCAAGCCGCCCTTACGGAATACCAGCAATAGTCCTTAAGAACTGTGCTCCAGAACTATCGCCAGTTCTTGGCAGACTCTTCCGCTTATCTTATGCACGGAGGACCTTTCCTGCCTGCTGGAAAATCGCTCGAGTTCAGCCAATCCCAAAGACGGGAAAAAAGTGTCTCCCACAAAATTACCGTCCGATAGCATTACTGTCTATTTTATATAAGGTAATGGAAAAAGTCATCAATACAGAGTTGGTTAAGTATTTGGAGTGCAACGGTCTTCTGAATGATCGTCAATACGGATTCCGTGGCAGGCGGTCCACAGGAGACCGTTTGACACTTATAACCGATATATGGACATCTGCGATTGAACGGCATGGTGAGTCAAGGGCGGTCGCATTAGATATCTCCAAGGCTTTTGACCGCGTCTGGCACGGGGCATTGCTGAACAAACTTCGTTCATATGAACTTTCCCAACAGCTTTGCGACTGGACGAGGAGCTTCCTCGAGAATCGATCGATCCGGGTTGTTGTGGACGGCGAGTGTTCGGATCTGTATCCTGTTAATTCGGGGGTGCCCCAAGGTTCTATTTTAGCTCCAACCTTGTTTTTGCTTCACATAAATGATTTGTTGGAGACAACGGATAACAAAGTGTTCAGTTTTGCGGATGATAGTACGCTTGTTTCCTCCTTTTCGAGTGATCGGCCGATTGGTGCATCAACGTCGCACCAGCTGAGATGTAGACAGATTGACTCTCTGAACCAGGATCTAGATAAAGTCCTGCAGTGGGGAAAGGCCAATCTTGTCGACTTCAACGCAACGAAAACCCAGTATACAACATTCACAAAGAAAACTGGATCATCGGTTACACAGCTGATGATGAGTGGCCGGGCCCTCGAGGCTGGGGAAAGTTTGAAATTGCTCGGCGTCACGGTCTGTGGGAATGTATCATGGCATAAACATGTATCGGGTATCGCCAGATCAGCCTCAGGAAAACTGAGTTATCTTTTTAGAGCCAAGAAATACTTTACTCCGGCCCAACTTCTTCTCCTATATAAATGTCAAATTAGACCCGCGCTCGAATATTGCTCTCATGTTTGGAGCTCGGCTCCTAAACATACCCTCGACCTACTTGAAAGCGTACAAAGACGAGCGATCCGCCTGATCGGGGACTCGGCGCTGACGTCGGGACTACAGTCGCTACCACATCGAAGACGCGTGGCCGACCTCTGTCTGTTTTACAGATATTATCACGGGTGCTGTTCTTCGGAGATTCTTTGCATTGTTCCACGCAATTCGGTCTATATGCGCTCCACAAGACAATCCGACGGATCGCACCCGTTTGTGGTTCATCTCCCGATAGCGCGAACATCCCTGTATCAGAACACGTTCCGTTACAGAGCGGGGAAGCTGTGGAACTCCCTTCCCACGCGAGTGTTCCCGGAGCGTTACAACCTGCAACTGTTCAAAAAGAACTGCAACAGTTATTTGATGGCATCTCGGGGCGCCCACTCGACGCTATAGGTCCGCCTCTCCCGACAGAAGTCTAATTAAAAAAAAAAGTCACTATATTACCTTCTCCGTAAACATTCCCCTTCCCCGCCACGTTCCTATTTCCTATCAAACCAGCAGATATCATCTGTACCTTCGATACGTTACCTTGGGATCTTATGTGACAGGGAGCTTAACTTCACCCCACACATTGATAACATTATCCTTAAGACCAACTCTGCCCTTGGATTTGTGAAACGATGGTCGAAAGAATTCTCTAATCGCTACGTTTCTTGTTCACTCTACATAGCCTTCGCCCGTCCCTTCTAGTATACGCCAGCCATGTCTGGTCTCCTTACTACTTTCCCATATTCGCAGGGTCGAAAGCCTGCAACATCGTTTCTGCGTTTTGCCCTCCATGGACTGAACTGGGAAAATCTTTGGACTCTCCTTATTACACAAGCCGTCTCCATCTGATATACCTCAACACACTTGAAGAGTGCAGAATTCATGTCGATACCCTTTTCATCTGTGGGAGTTCTCTATACCGCACGAAGAACCAACCCACAACCCCTACCTAACTTCCACCGCTAACAGCGCACCACCACAACCCAAATCTGCAATAGCACGCATTCGCAACATGCAAATAATACACTTCCCAATATGCCCAGAATCCATTTCCCAATCTGTAATAAAACGCATTTTTTAAAGATACAACGGACTATTAATCGCCCCCCTACATCAAACCGCATACATTTTTCCAAAAAACTGCTTCGGTTAATTTCTTATTTAAATTATATCTTCCGGTCGCAACCAAGCAGCTCTAATTTCCCCCGAAAACCATTCCGGCGCATTTCCTGCTTAAACTATTTTCTCCCTTGCAACCAAGCGACATTCAGTTCCCCCGAAAATCATTTCGGCTCCCATCCTACCCAATACCAATTTCCCTTACTGGTAAGCCACCAGCAGGATGCGTCGCAACGATCAAGACCCATATTCCTTTGTCTAACCGACAACTCATGGCCATGCTTGATCGTGTTTCCAAACCAATTTCCCCGTATGCATAGCGACAGATGAATTTAACTCAGCCTGTACGGCAGTGATTCTCTGGAACTAAATTCCCTATGCAAGCATAGCAACCCCTTTCAAGTTCCTAGTAAGTGGCAGTGAGTTTATTTAGCTATGACTCCACTGCTGCGACGCGACGAACCTTTTTCTTGCTTTTAACGAGCCAGTCATCATTCTACCATCGGCGCGCGCACATCGGTTCAAGACTCAGTGTTTTATTTCCAACGGCTTCGCTTTCTCGCCGTTCCGCAGTGTCCTGGGTGTTTGCCCCCCTTTATTCTATTCGTTGTGAACACCTACGGTGGCAGAGCGATGGGGACCGGTGCAAACCCCGTGCCGTACGGCGGCACTCCCGCACCCTCCGACCCCACACATCCACCGTCTCCTATAAGCTAGCTCTCCTCCATCACACTCCACACTAACTCCCTTATGTGACGTTTTCCGCCACAGAAATTCAGTTATTTAAAATGGGTTACCTGTCGTTTTGTGAGTCGGAAGCCTCTTTAAGTCTCCTTTCCTTCGTAGCGATCTTTTTGTGACGATTACGTATTCCAGATCATTTGTTAAACCTTTTCACTGCCAGCACTGTATTACTAATAGCCTTCAGTTCAGAGACGCCATATTTTATTACTTTTTTCGATCTCAAGTCCTGTAATCGCTGGTAAATGTTCAAATAGCTGTAGGGGATACCACGTTCCCTCTTCACGTTAACAAGGGGATACAACCGAAGCAAAAACTCGGACTTTCTTTCCTTGTTTACAGAATAAACAATACTCTTCGTCTCTTCTATTTGCCCGCCCATCACTATTCTTACGGCTCTAATGAACCCATTTCGCGAATGCAGGGGTGGGTAAACTCTGACTCCACCTTCCTTGAGGTCAATCCCACCCTTCTCGCTCTCGAAGGTCATCTTCCCTGTTACCCCTCCTGACCCCGCCCCGTTCTCTCGTACACTCTCCCGCACTCATACTCACACCCGAGCATCCCGCTTATCCTCGCCCTTCCCTGCCCTACCGCTTATACTATTATTCTATTATAATCCATTTTGGTTTAGTTCCACATTCCTCAGTTTTTAAGTTGCTTTAAAGCTAATCCCCCACCCCCAACCACCATGCCTTAGTTTTTAAATTAGTTCATAACTCCATTTATAAGTTTATATGTTTATACCAGTTGTACGAGTACTAACCGAAATAAACTGAGCGTTCCCTTCGTTCATTCATTCAAAAGAAAGTTAGTTAAATACCTTGGTATCTTTACCCTGATATGCACATTACAGAAGCTCGTACAGCAGTTAAAAATGCATATGCAATGACAAGACGCATAACGTTCCCATATTATTCTTTATTTATCATCTGCTCCAAGGCAGACGTAATCCAAGACGGATATAGTCCAAGGCGGACGTAACTCAGGGCGGGCCTAATACATATCAAGGCGTACAGTTAAACGTTTATTAACAAACCGACATTCATTCCTTCTAACTTTAAGTGAAGTCAATATTTCGATACGTATTAATCCAAGTACCATTTACTGAGTATTACGTGTACTTAAAGACCTCCTTAGTTTTAGGTGATGAAATGGTTTAGGATTAAAATATTTCTTATAATTGAACATACGCTCTCCAATTATCTTCAAATACAGTTGCGCTTTTTTCAATTCCGTTTACGAGGACCAAGAAATTTGAAAAACCACTTGGTAACAGCATTCAACTTGTACATTATCCCTTAGGGATTTATGCGGGTGTAAGCCCACTGATCCTTGTAGTAGTTCCCATACATGCTCGACGATATGCGGTTGGAAAAGTTAAGTGATTGCTGTACACATGTCTTTCTATGGGAATGTTAGAAAGTTTCCTTCTCCATAAAAGGGGCAAAACAACGACAAAGCCGTCCTGTGTATCACTAGATTCAACTAAAGTTAACAATGTGTCAAAAAGCGTATTAAATTGTGGTATACCTGTACAACATCCCCCATGTAGTTGAGGGTTTCGAAATCACACAATTTATGAGTAGTTTATGTTTTACAACGCGTTGGTTCTTATGGCGTATACACTATAAGGGGTTCACACATGCCCTTAGGATATCAAAACATACACCGAAGAAGGGAAGGTGATGAAGGAATGGTGTGAATTGAGAAATTGGATCATGATATGCGGGAATTGGACAGATAGATAGAGGATAAGAAAATAGGTGTTGCATCGAAAGTGCTACAGGGAAGTGTTTTCCAAAATCCCGGACATTTGTCCCCCTAACTCGCAATCTCAAATAGGTAATCGTTCTAATTAAAAGTCAAATTACAACAAATTTGAGCATCAAGAATTGATAGTTTTTCGATCTTCCCGGTGCCATTCATCGACAGCTTGTTTGCTCCTTCGACGACAAGAAGATGTAATGAACCATTTATTGCATCCAAGATAATCCTCGTTGGTGTATATTGTCAAGGTCGGAATTCAATGAGTTGGACATATTCTATTGATAACCAATATGGTACGACAAATGTGGTCGACCGTTCCAGAAACTCAACGTGCTCTCATCAGCCACGGACAGTGTCGGATTTTGAGTAATGGGCAAGACTTTTATAAAAAATGGTAATAGAATGGGTGAGAGTACCGTGGGTAATACGAGCATTAATGTGATGAAATGCATATTTGACACCATCCAGAACTACTTAAGGGGCCGCAAAGAGAGTCTGTTATCGCTTAAGTGAGAGTACCGATTGGGACAATAGGGCCTGGTGCCAAACTCTGTTCAACGTTTTTAAAATATTCAGTGCGACAATTTTTCAAGTACTTATGCAGGCAAATCATAGAACTCAAATAGAAACATTCGAAAAATGTAAACAGCCCTTTACGTCCACAAGGCATAACAAAAATATACATTGAATAATTAAGGAAGCCTATAAACAGCCACATGGCGCAAGGCTGATAACCTTGCCCGGAAAAACAAATTATTATGGAAAATTTAACAAATTTTACTTACTAAATAAGGCCAAGACCGGATCCCGGTTGTAGTGCCGATGATTATGATGAAAAGCCAGTAAGTTAATACAAAATAAATTCTTGTAAATAGAATTTATCGTTTTGTCCTAAATAAATATTTAAAAAAGTGTGTATTAAATTAATGGGATTTTTTTTTTTCTTATTACACTTCTCTCAGGAGAGGCGAACCTATAGCGCCGAGTGGGCGCCCCGAGATCCCACCAAATAACTGTTGCAGTTCTTTCGAACAGTTGCAGCTTGTAACGCTCCGGGAACATTCGCGTGGGAAGGGAATTCCCCGGCTTCCCCGCTCTGTAACGGAACGTGTTCTGATGCAGGGATGTTCGCGCCGTCAAGAGATGAACCGCAAATTGTTGAGATCCGTCGGATTGTCTTGTGGGGCGCATATAAGCCGAATTGCGTTGAACAATACCATGAATCTCCGAAGAACAGCACCCGTGATAATATCTGTACAACAGACAGAGGTCGGCTACGCGCCTTCGATGTGTTAGCGGCTGTAGTCCGGACGTTAGCGCCGAGTCCCCGATCAGGCGGATCGCTCGTCTCTGTATGCTCTCAAGTAGGTCGAGGGTATGTTTAGGAGCCGAGCTCCAAACATGAGAGCAATATTCGAGCGCGGGTCTAGTTTGAGATTTATACATGAGAAGAAGTTGGGCAGAAGTAAAATATTTCTTGGCTCTAAAAAGATAGTTCAGTTTTCCTGAGGCTGACCTGGCGATGCTCGACCCGTGTTTATGCCACGATACATTCCCACAGACTGTGACGCCGAGCAATTTCAAGCTTTTCCCAGATTCAAGGGCCTGGCCATTCATCATCAACTGTGGAACCGATGATCCACTTTTCTTTGTGAATGTTTTATATTGTGCCTTCGCTGCATTGAAGTCGACGAGATTGGCCCCTCCCCACTGCAGGACATTGTCTAGCTGGTGCGACGTAGATGCACCAATCGGCCGAACACTCGAAAATGAGGAAACAAACGTACTACAATCCGCAAAACTGAACACTTTGTTATCCGTTATCTCCAACAAATCATGTATGTGAAGCAAAAACAAGGTTAGAGCACAAATAGAACCTTGGGGCACCCCCGAATTAACAGGATACAGATCCGAACACTCGCCGTCCACAACAACCCGGATCGATCGATTTTCGAGTAAGCTCTTCGTCCAGTTGCAAAGCTGTTGGGAAAGTCCATATGAACGAAGTTTGCTCAGCAATCCCCCGTGTCAGGCGCGGTCAAAAGCCTTGGAGATATCCATTGCGACCGTCCTTTACTCACCGTGCCCTTCAATCGCAGATATCCATATATCGGTTATAAGTGTCAAAATTCTCCCGTGGACCGCCTGCCACGGAATCCGTATTGACGATCAGCCAGAAGTCGGTTGCACTCCAAATACTTAACCAACTCTGTATTGATGACTTTTTCCATCACCTTAGATAAAATAGACAGTAATGGTATCGGACGGTAATTTTATGGGAGACACTTTTTTCCCGTCTTTGGGATTGGCTGAACACGAGCGATTTTCCAGCAGTCAGGAAATGTCCTCCGTGCATAGGATAAGCGGAAGAGTCTGCCAAGAACCGGCGATAGTTCTGGAGCACAGTTCTTAAGGACTATTGCTGGTATTCCGTCCAGGCCGGTTGCCTTCCTACAGTTCAGTTCCGGTAGAATGGGTTGAATTGTACGCGGGCGAAATCTCACATCCCACATGGAAGAACGTACCGGCGCCATCACAAGTGGGTCCAAAAAACCGAGATCAAGGTTTGAATTCGCGGAAAATAAATTCGCGAACACATCAGCTTTATCCTTTAAATTTGTGACTAACGTCCCGCTATCTGTCACCAACGGAGGGAAAGAGGAGGAATCGAAGTTACTGCTGACAGGGTTTGCCACTGACCAGAAGGAGCGCGAACCAGTTGGGCACCCAAGGAGTTTATTGATCACCCTGTCGTTGTGAGCCTTCTTCGTGGTATCATGTTTGTGAGCTCGGAATCCTAAACATACCCTCGACCTACTTGAGAGCGTACAAAGACGAGCGATCCGCCTGATCGGGGACTCGGTGCCGACGTCTACAGTCGCTATCACATCGAAGGCGCGTGGCCGACCTCTGTCTGTTTTACAGATATTATCACGGGTGCTGTTCTTCGGAGATTCTTGGCATTGTTCCACGCAATTCGGTTTATATGCGCTCCACAAGACAATCTGACGGATCGCACCCGTTTGTGGTTCATCTCCCGACAGCGCGAACATCCCTGTATCAGAACTCGTTCCGTTACAAAGCGGGGAAGCTGTGGAACTCCCTTCCCACGCGAGTGTTCCCGGAGCGTTACAACCTGCAACTGTTCAAAAAGAACTGCAACAGTTATTTGATGGCATCTCGGGGCGCCCACTCGACGCTATAGGTTCGCCTTTCCCGAGAGAAGTCTAATAAAAAAAAAAAAAAAAAAAAAAAAAAAAAAAAATCAATCGCCTGGTTGCACGCGTTTCTGTTTCTAACAAAATTAGTTCTGTTAACATCGGTGAAATTGGAGCGCCATTGTTTAAAAGCTCAATTTTAGCCGCTGTAATCAGCTCGCATTTTTTGTCAAGCCAAGGTTTAGCACACGTCCGACCATGAAAAGGATGCGAAGAAATCTCGCAAATCCAAAAATCGAAAAATCATCCCAGCTAGCACCCCCAAAGCTCCATACATGGCGAAGCTGCCTAGGCCGGTTATTCGCTTGAAATGCAGGTGCTTGCGCGACCCAGATACCATAAGCAGCGATCCGAGTTTCCCAGTGGCGCAGAAACCTCTGTGGTGTAAATACCCGGTTCCGATGTCAAAAACAGATCCAAAGTGTTCGCATAATCGTCTCGGGCATCCGGCACTTGCGTTGGTTCCTCCACGAGTTGAGTCAAGTTGTGGCTAACAGCAAACATCTCCGCTAGCCTCTCAGCCTCGTCGGTTCTGTTAGAATGTATCAACCAGTGGGAATTGTGCACATTAAAATCGCCAAGGACAACAATTTCAGAAGCTGGGTGGTTGATCTTAATTGGATACAAAGAAAATGAAGAACAGAAAAATCTTTGTTTTTTGTTATTGTTTTTACCTTATATCTAACTAAAATACTAAACCAACAAGAGTTTTTTTTTTTTGTTTACCTTAACTCTATTCTAAACCTAACATCAAAACTAAATTTTCGAAATGCTAAATCTATGTAAGCTTTCCGTTATTTGTTGGGGATTTTTTTTTTTATTTTTTTTTTTATTAATATTATTATTATTGCTTTATTTTTATAAGGAAACAGATTTTTAATTGCTACTCCGTCACCAAAATCTCTGGTGTTGCTTATTCGTGTCTTATTGGTCTTTCTGTGCTACTGCCCTACTGAACTGCAGGCGCTCTTCATCTGTGTGCGCAACCTCTCGATTATAACATATTCGTTTATTTATACCCGACCGACGCACGTGATAAATCAACGGTATAGCGGATTCATTTTGTATAAGGCCGTTCATGTCAAGACTAAGGAATGGTTCTGGTGGAATAAAGTCATTGCGACGTACCCCCTCATAATACATATTGTTTGGATAATATGCACCAAAATTGAAATCGTTCGGGGAGCTCATTGATCTCGCAAGATGCCCTCGGATCAGCTTGATCATAAGGTTATCCACTCTGTTTATATTGGCCCTACTGTACAAAGCTTCATTGGGATAGTATTTTTTGTGATCGGATTCAGGAGTCCGATGTAAGTTAAGACACGTCCTGAGGCATTGTCTCTCAAAAATCCGAATCTTTTCCATTAAGCTAGGTCCCACATTAAACCACACTGGACATCCATATATGATCATCGGTCTGATGAGAGCCATGTAGCATATAACTTTAACTCTGCTGTCAAGTTGACTACTATGAAACAGTTTTTTTGTCATAGCATACGCTTTCTTTGCTCTGGCCAGCGCAGCCTCCACATGTTTGTTAAAATATAGATACTGATCGATCCAGATGCCCAAGTGTAAGGAACTGTTCGTCACCCTTAGTTTAAACACCACACACACTTTAAATGAAACACTCTTGTTGTTTTTTAGTTACTACTGCATATATTTATTCTTATGTTTTTTTGAATCTTATGTTCACACACTTCTATTTTATTCAAACCTTTAGATCCTTACCACTTACTTAATGCACATACTTATAGTCACATTTGGGTATAATACCTTATTGTTACAAATCTTTATTAAAAGACACTTTATTATTTTCACTCTTTAGTAATAGTCACTTAATTGTTAAAATCTTTATTGCTGGACACTTTATTGTTTTTTACACGTCATTAATAGTCACTTAATTATTCAAATCTTTATTAATGGACACTTTATTATTTCTGACCGTTTCGCCCAGTCTCGCAACCCACTACCAACCGTTCGTTTTTGTTGGTGTGGTCCCATAATAGCTAGCCTTCGCCAGTTTTCCCTGGTGTCTCTGGTACTTTCAGCCAGTGGTGTTCTAAAGAGGATGGTTTCATACTTCTGGATATAGATTTTGAGTTTCCAGTTGCGGCAGTATCACTGAACATCATTGAAATCCCCTTGTAATAATCCGTTAATGATTTCAATTTTTGGTGCTGTTCTATATATTATCAGATCGTCTGCATACGCAATAGCCTGATGAAGAGACTTTATCATGTCGCTAGTGTAAATATTAAAAAGGATCGGAGATAACACCGACCCCTGTTGCAAACCGTTTTCTATATTGTAGGTAATGTTGGAGGTCACATTGCCACTATTGACGACGAATTTCCTTTCATTCAACATGTCGTATAGTATATACAGTAGTGGTTTATGAATGCCTAGTCTCATTAGCTTGTAGTATAACCCTTCTAGCCAAACGGTGTCGAAGGGCCTCTCCAAGTCAATCAAACAGGCACCTGTGCACTGTTTCAGATTTTTATTCCACTGAATGTCTGAAACCAGTTTAGCTGCGGCATGTGTGGTTTCACGACCAGCTTTAAAACCAAACTGGTTATTTGGAATAATATTATTGTCCTCAACCCATTTAAGTAGAGCTTTGTTTAGAACCTTCTCGAATACTTTACTGATACTCGGTAACAAACTGATCGAACGCAGAATTTTTGGGTTTGGTTTGTCTTTCCCTTTTTTTTGGTAACGGTTGGAGGATGGCCGCTTTCCAACGTACTGGATAGTGTGCGTTGTTCAGAGCGTTGTTAAACAAGACTGCATATATTTCAATTGCGATTGGAGGAAGATGTTTGAGTATTATATTGCGTACTCCATCGATTCCAACTGATTTTTTGTTTCTTAATGATGCAAAGACGCCACGGATGTCTTCACTAGTGATCAAAAGGCTGTTGGCGCTTTCGACAGTGATCTCGGCGTTTGCCGTATTTTCATTACTGAATTCGATGAAACCATGGTTTTCTGATCGCCACTGTGAAATGTCATTTCGAAGATAACGATAATTCAGTAGAACTTTATCCTCCAAGTCATGGTTGCGGCGAATTACTTCATTTGTCTTGTACAGTTCTTGAAAGACGGCCCCTACAACATTCACTTTTTCCAAGGGATCTTCAAACACAAAAACTTCGTTATTTAGGATGTAGGATGGCGTTGTTTGTGTCTATGCCTATATTTGTCAGCATTCGTTGTTTTTCGTCAGTTCGTGGTACTTGGAGACACTGAATCTCGTTTTCATTACTCCGTCTAAATATTTTATTAATTTGCGGGAACATACTGGAGTTGTTGGCTTTTACCTCCCGAACTTTGTTGTTCCAATAAAAATTTGCTGATAGCCTATAGTTGGCTTTTATCAGCTGTTGGAGATTTTTTAATCTGGACTTCAGTGATATTATCTCCTGGTCGTGCCTATCAATAAATCGTCTGTACCGTAGTTTTAGTTGAGACAGAAGTCTACTTTTTTTTCTGTGGAGTGCGTTGATTGTGGCGTTTCGGTACATGTTCATGTTGTCCGTAGGTGTGGTTTTTGGTATTGTTTTGTCCATAGTTTGTTTTATGGTTTCGTCCATTTTTTGTATGTATTTGTCGATGTCATCGTTGGGTATGTTTCTGTTGCTAGGAGGGTTAATATCTTTTAAACGAATTTCTCTTGTTAAGGTTCTCGTGAAACGCGTCCATCGCTTACCCCCATAATTATAGGGTTGCGGTATCATACATTCACCGAGTTCCACAACTTCGCTTGGTGTTTTTATCACGATTGGTGTTTTTATCAATGATCGCTGTCATATTCAATTGTGCGTAGGCAGTTTATATTTTGTCTGTTAGTATGTGTATGTTTAAGTCGTGTGTCAATAAGCATAATATCTAGGAACGATCTCCCTCTGGGGAAAGAAGGATATTCTGTAGCTACCAGGTCAGCCTTATATTCAATGTGATGTTGATCTAGCCAACCAGCTAGTTGATTTCCTCTCGTGTTGGATATGCTATTTCCCCAAGTTGGGTGTTTAGCATTCAAATCGCCACCTACGATGTAATAGTTCCCTTCCGAGTAAAGTTGTAAGCATTGGAAAAGAGTCGCTAGCTCCACTATAAATAGATTTTGTTGATGTGCTTCTGGTGCGTAGGCAGATATCACATACATCCCCCTACCTTGTCGGAGGGGTATGCGGATAATGCACGCTTCAAACACCTGGAATCTGCGCATCTGACCACTATATATTACCTTATGTTGAAGTTCTTTTTTAACAAAGATTGCCACCGCTCCTCCTTGTGTGGAGTTGGGTCGGTCTCTTCGTATAATGTCGTAGTTTCTGTGACATAGTTTATGCCTCTGATTCAGCTTAGTTTCGCTAGCCAGAAGCACGGATTTTAGGATTTGAATCAATGTGCGACGAATTAACTTTTGGTTTAATTCGTCGCTCATATGATTCAATATGGAATTTGGATTTGGGTTATGGGAGGTATTGAGGATTTGGATGGGGTTATTGGTAATGTTTGGGATTTGGATGGTCGTGGCGATTTAGGATCGCTACACGACGGTACCTGTGTGGTGGGTTGTGGCGTGTTTCTCCTACCAGCTATTACCTGAGCATACGAGAACTGGGGTGTTACATTTAGTGGTGGTCGGGCTTGAACTATCGGGCATTATATTTTTCGTTGCTGTGAGCGCTTTTTTTCCTGTATTTAGCGGAATTTAGGACAGCCTCGATAATTAGCGGGGTGTCCCTCACTCTTACAAACTGCACACTTTAGAAGAGATCTGTCGTCTACCCTTTCTTTACCTAACGTGCCTTGTTGCGGTCCTGTCCGCATCTTACGCATCGATACTGCATTTCGCAGTTTGCTGCTGAGTGCCCGAACCGTTGGCAGCGAAGTCATCGGATTATATCTCTGCCTTTTTTCAATTTGTCCCATGTGACAATTTGATGGTTCAGGATAGTGATTTTCCTAAGTCCACCAATTTTGCTGCACCAGGTAGAATGGTAATTTACGATTCTCCCGTCTAGCCCTAGCTGTATTGAAAGGTTGTACCGCAATAAACTCAATATCATTACAGCTAAGCTCTCATAGCGTTTGTAATAGAACTTCTGGTTCTGTTTCAGGGTCAACACCTTTTAGTAGAACCGTTATATTCTTTATTTCTTTCGGGGTGTACGTGTAGAATTCCGCGGTGGCCCTTTTTGGCGCATTTTTCATTTTTTCGAAATCCTCAACCGAACTTGTCTGTATGGCAAACCTGTTCCCTGTCAGTCTTTGAATTGAAAAATCTTCCCCAATAGAAAGCTTACATGGACTTACCAGTTCGTTACAGTCCATATCTGTAATGTTGATGGGTGGCATCTTCGCTTTCCTTTTTGCTGCCTGTTGCTCTTGTTGTAGTTGTTGTTGTGTAATCTCTTGCGGTGGACATCCTTTTTGTTGGCTAGGCTTCTGTTGTGCACATTGTTGCTGATTTTTCTGCTGCTGTTGGTTCACTATTAGCTGCTCCTATTCAGGCAATTCCTTTTTTCTGCGACGCTTCTCTGCTAATTGCGCCCTTGCTCGGGCTAGCCTTGTTTCAAGATCGCTGATTTCCTCTTCCTCGTCCTCAGTGTCCGTAGTCGGTCAACATGCAAACATGTTATTTGTGACATGGCCGTCATTATATGAAACCGGGGGGAATGTACTGTCCTCTTTCATTTTTTGCGCCTTTTCGAGCAAGTCTGTTATTGCCTCGTTTGGCTTGTTTATTTTTGTTGTCGCTCATGTTAGTGGGGAGCTCGTCGGGCGTTTTATTAACGCGGACTTTGGTTTCAATTTTATAATATTTTGTTTTTTGTCTGCCATTCTGCATGCTGAGGGTCAGTATTGTGTTTTGGTTTTCTTTTTTCTTTCTTTTTTTTTGCTAAACACTTTTCACACAACAAAACACGGCGTGAAAACGAAACTGTGATGACCTCGGCGGTCGGCGGATGGAAATGCACTCAACGATATTCAATCGTTTGGGGTGAAGATCATTGGTAGTACACATGTATGTGTGTACATGGGTTCTTTCATGGGACACACCATGATAACGAATCTGAAACACCAAGAAGGGGCATCTAGGAGATGTGTGTTCGTTGAAACAAACAAATCGAATTTCGTGAGATGCTAATGGGTTTGTATTTCAATATGCATCGAGGTCATGAGGGGTGGATTCAGGGAAATTACAATAGAAAGGGTAAAGCGACCTATGCATCATTCGATAATGCGGGTCAGCTGGATAAATAGCAGCCAACTCCCTAAATGAAAACTGCGTTTAGGATACCACAAACTATATGGATTGTTTATGCTATCGCCGGGAAGCCCATGGAGGAACAGCGTTCTTTGTTTGCACTTGGTGCGAGTTAGGGGAATTTGGCTTCAGCGTCGATTGCGCTAATTGCATACAGCTGCTTGGGTATTTTATTGCTGGGAGAAAAAGGTCGCCGGGCAATGTGTACGTTAAGAGATTTATCATGCACATGACGAAGCTGAAAAATAGACAGCGCGATATTTGTGGTAGGCTCCTCGTTAGTATAGTGGTTAGTATACCCGCCTGTCACGCGAAAGACCGGGGTTCGATTCCCCATTGAAGAGCCTCTGGCGCAAGACTAATGACCTTGCCCGGAAAAAACAAATCATTATGGAAAATTTAACAAGCCCCAGGACTTGCTAAATAAGTCCAACACCAGTTCCCCGTTGTAGTGCCGATGATGATGATGATATTACGTGCGGTTTCCGCCACCACCATCATTTGATAATTTCTATGTAACATAATTTGTTTTAAAATAGTATGATGGTAAGGTGGTGGGGGAGTTGCACAATCCACAAGTGAGTTTTCGAACACGCCCCGATTCGGGTGTGGATCGCGCAGCTCTTCGAGTTCGAATTCGATTTTCGGAGTGGACGTTGAGGGAGAGCGAGAGAGAGGGAACGGGTGAATGGATTGCAAAATTCGGTTTGTTTTGGTCCCGTTGTTCACTGTTCTTGACATATACAGTTTTTGCAAGTCGAGTTTTCTGTTTAAAAAAAGAAAAAGGGAGAGTTAGAGTTGAGTGCGGCGGAAAAGGGGGGAAAAGAAGTAACGTCCCCGTTGCGAAGAAGAAAAGATAAAACTTAAGAAGCAATTTTCGATTTTTTGTAATGAATAAGAAATAAAAGAGTATTGTTTATTCTGTAAACAAGTAAAGAAAGTCCGAGTTTTTGCTTCGGTTGTATCCCCTTGTTAACGTGAAGAGGGAACGTGGTATCCCCTACAGCTATTTGAACATTTACCAGCGATTACAGGACTTGAGATCGAAGAAAGTAATGAAATATGGCGACTCTTAAGTGAAGGCTATTAGTACTACAGTGCTGGCAGCGAAAAGGGTTAACAAATGATATGGAATACGTAATCGTCACAGAAAGATCGCTACGAAGGAGGGGAGACTTAAGGAGGCTTCCGGCACACAAAAACAGGTAACCCGTTCATTTTAAATTACCCCCAATTTCCTGTGGCGAAATATACAACAATGAGATTTATGATCCCTGTTGAAGGTTACATAGTATGTAATCCAAATCCTTTGTTATTAGAAATTCGTTTAGAGGAATCTGCCTGCCATTGACCGAAGGTGCCAAATTGTTTCGGAATTCCTGATAAGGTAAGAAAGAAATCTTACATGAAATTGTAAGCGGAGAGATGCATGAAAGGTAAGTTTTCTTTTCCAGGGACTTTTAGGTTATATAAATTGGATCTATTTGATGCGTGAAGCATTTAAGGTGCTAATGCAATTGCATTAGCGAAAGCTTATGCAGACTGGGTTGTAGGGATGGGGGTTCTTTAGGTAGTCAGTGGGGTTTGGCCGAACCGCCACAAAACTTTGTAGCAACAACAGCGTTATTAATAAAGCTTTAGAAAACGTCCAGATGTAGGATTATATTTCTGCGAAGCCGATCAATTCATTGCTTGGTCTCTAAAATAATTAATACATTTAGTGTAAATTCTTCCGCTCTCCAAAGAATATCCTTATAGATGCCATCAATACTATAAATTTCTCCAAATTTGTATTACAGATCCTGGTTAACATTTTTGAGGAAATATATAAAAAAGCATTTCACAGGAAACTTCCCTTTTTATTTACAACTCATGTGGGAGGTTTTCAATAACAAAATTTAGCCCCAAGGATAATATACAAGGACTATTTGTATACTTCTTTCGTTGCTATCACAATAATTCACATCCAAATATGTCCTTTCCCGAATACACACCAATTATATCCACACAGCGAATCAAAAGCTTATTTTGAAAAGTACTTCCTTGTTTACATACTTCAATTGCATATCCTCATTATTGGTTGAGAAATCTTCCTCAGCATTCAAAGTAGTTGTGCATTGATGGTTTTAACCATGGTTGTTAACGCAGCTTTATCCCTGGACTTACCATTTACTATTCGTTATTTGCAGTGGAAGGGAGTATTAATCTAACTGGAATTTCCGCATGCGAACCTGGGGCAACATTTTTAATGCTTCTCGAAAACGGAGTAATGCAACTCCTAAAGGATTCTCGTCTGCAAAAAAGTTCTTTCAACTCATTGAGTGCCCCATTCGAGAGGATCAAATATGAAATTGTGTGTGGTATTAAGTAAAATGTATATAGGTCCCTCTGCAATTGACTCGATACGCTGAAAGGCTTCAGCTGTAAACGTAATTCAAAGTATGTAATATGGAAATAGGAGAAATAAGAGGAAAGTTTGATGTCAGTGACTTTAGAAAAAAAAAAAAAAGTTAAACATTTTATTACAATAGCATAGCCTCCTTATAGTTTGATACATTTAGTTTAGGGTTTTTCCAATTTTGTTATTCCTTCCAAATAACAGGTTTTCTCAAGGCCCCAAAAGAGGCTTTAGTTTTTCTGACGACCTCTTCATTCGACCCAAATCTTTTACCGGGCAGCCATTTCTTAAGGTTTGGAAAGAGGAAATAGTCGCAAGGATCTAAATCTGGAGAATAAATTGGCAGGAGTAGCACTGCGTTTCCCAATTTATGGATTTAGTTTGATTATGCTTAATCAGCACACAAAATTCAATTTTTTCCAATTTTCGTTAAAATTCACGAGGTTGTCTGCTTTCAAATGATGTTAAACACAAACTAAATGACGCAGCTTGCTCACATTTTGACAGTAGTCTATTTTCAGATTGCAATTGCATCTAAATTTACTGCACAGGAAGATCAAAAACTCACTGAGTTATCAAATTGCCCTGGTATGTTCACTATTTATAGCAAGAGTATTGGAAAAAAATTGGTTTTTGCTTCGTTTAGTCGGTGAGTTCTTTTAAGATTGATGGTCGCAGTTCATTGAGTCTTAATTCCGTCTTTGCAATCTAACTTATAATCATTGTAAAACGTCGTACATGACGGTTTAATAAGAGGCGTTGTAATGTTTGACGCTGTTGTGTAGCATTTCGTGTTATCTTTGCTTGCATCGCTTGTATTTTGTTCTATCTACCGGAGGGCGCCGTTTTTTGTTTCAATCAGCCTGTGGCGGTTTCAACTAACGCCACCGCTCGCCTGAGCCTGAGCCATGAGCCCCAAGTTCCCTCTAAAGCATACAAAGCTATAAAAACAGGTATTGTGGCAGTTCCAAGGAACCCCACTACTTACCTTTTAAGTATCTTAAACTATAATTTGCGCTAAGGCAATAGCATTAACACCAAACATAATTTTCCTAAAGGCATGGTTACGTGAAACGCACCATGTTTCCTAAAAAGCAATTCGGTTGCACCAATAAGCAATCGACATAACGCGAACACCGCGGTGCGCCATCAGTGTAACCTAAAGGCATGATTTCATATAGCGCATCATCTTAATAGGAAAGCAATTCGGTTGCGTCACTAAGCAACCGATGGAAGCGTAAATCAATGCGGCGTCATATCTCTTGTCGGGTGCAGCCACATACACACATCCAGGAGATACTTCCTCTGTTCTGTGTTGTCCCAAGTATCTCGGTCGCTAAACCGATCACCAGGCGACGTAAGAGATTATTCCTGGATGTCCAACAAATCAAACAAAATGCACCACCAACTAAATGCCAACTAGGGACGTACGAGCGGCGGAAACGCTGTATACAGTTGCCGATGATATAAACAACCGAGGTTCCTAGGGCACGATGCCTTGTCCTGTTGCAGCCACTTCATGTAATACCCCTTTTGTTTCCCGTGTGTGTTTACTTTTAGGGTGTCTGTTGGTCGTTCGATCGTAATAGACATCCAAACCACGGACGATGTGAGTATTTTGCACCAGCTGCAACCTTTTCGAATGTTTCCACCAGTACGAAGATCGTAACAATCCACTGTTCGTATGCTCATAGACACATAACATCAGCATGTGAAGCAACCCAATCATGGTGTGTGTACATAGCATCACTGGGACGACCATATGAGATCGTGGTCCGCTGGTTGTTATTGGTCGAGGGATGGAAATACAATGTTCGCCCCTACACTAAGAGTAGAAAAGTAGGCTGAATCAAACAGCTAACGGTGGATGAGTGTTTCGTTTAGCAAATCTAAAGAGTGCTTTGCTTGATTAATCGAAATGTATATAGTTGCGGGCAGTCGCATGTGGTGCAGTTTTGTTTAATTAATCCAAGTGTTGTGGTTTAATTTAATCTAAAATAATTCCATTGCCAACAATTACATACAGTGCACATATCTATACCGACGTAACTTTTAATTAATCCAAGTTATGCAGTTTAATTTAATCTAAAATAATTCCATTTCCAACAATTACACATAGTGCACATATCTACACCGAAAGAACTTTTAATTAATCCAAGTTATGCAGTTTAATTTAATCTAAAATAATTCCGTTGCCAACAATTACCTATAGTGCACACGCCTGTGGCAGTTCCGCCAATCCCCACTGTCTACTTACCGTAAAACCCCCATAACATTCAGCAAAAATCCTGATTTCGCTAATGCAACAGCATTAGCACCTGAAAATGCTTCACGCATCATATAGATCAAATCTATGATCTTAAAAAATCCCTACAAAGAAAACTTACCTTTTCATGCATCCCTTCGCATACAATTTTCCGTAAGATTTCTTTCTTTGCTTATCTGGTATTCTAAACCAATTCGGTACCAGACAAATTCCTGTAAACAAAATGATTCGTTTTGCATACAATGTAACCGCCATGACAGGGACCATAAATATTGCGTCGTCTATATCCAGCTTCATTCATGTGTACAATAAATCCCTTTCATACACATTGGTTGGCGACCTTTTTACCCCATCAATAAACAACCCAAGCAGCTGCATATAATTAGCGCAATAGACGCTGAAACGAATTTCCTTGGCACGCAATGTGCAAACAAAAGAACGCTGTCCTTCAAAGGTTTTCTGGCGATACCATAAACATCGTTTGTGGTATCCTAAATGCAATTCCCATGTAATGAGTTCCAGCTTATTTATTTAGCTGACCCTAATCACAGACCGATGCATTAGGTCGCTTCTCCTTTGTTCTTTTTCCCTAGCTGTAGGTTTTGTTTATCCTTGCTGGAATGCATTGATAAACACGAAAATGTGATCTTCACTCATACATACCACCATGATCAAGATTAGCGAGTGATCTCTGCATGAAATAATTATCGCTGAGTCTTATTACAACCACCGTTCGTGACGGTAGGTTTTTCTCCCGCACTCCGCAAGCTGCGAAGGAGCGTATAACCCCAGTCGTGTGTGTATAAAATGGTAAACGCCAATAAAGTGTGTCCGTAGTCCGATAAAGTGCGATGTCTACATTAGCGGAGACATTAATAGTGCATATTTTTTTAAAGTAGTTTGTTTTTCCATTTTTTTCTGACAATCTATTAATAATTAAAGATAAAAAAAAACCTTTCACTAATAACAGTGACCAATGTTTCCTTTTGTCTTTCCTGTTTCTGTGGACGTTGTGTGGCAGTTTTCGAGCGATTTCCTCGGAACTTTTGTGTTTCCTCTTGTTGCGACGACGGGCCAATTAATTAAATTATGATGGAGGAGGAAGTGAACCGAGTGTCCGTGTCAGGCACAATATCTCCTCCCCACACGCCTATATCGATGTTAGCTTTTAGTTTAAACAAAAATACTTCCACGCACCGACTGTTAACTACAGTGCACCGTGTCTAGGACAAGTGTCACCGAACAGTGGAACATGGTTACAGTGCAGTAACCCAAAAGATATTGTATTAGGATTAACACGAAGTGTATTTTTTATGTTGATTAAATAAATTAAGGTGGCTCCTCGATAGTATAGTGGTTAGTATACCCGCCTGTCACGCGGGAGCCCCCGGCGCAAGACTAATGACCTTGCCCGGAAAAAACAAATCATTATGGAAAATTTAACAAGCCTCAGGACTTGCTAAATAAGGTGAAGACCGGTTCTCGGTTGTAGTGCCGATGATGATGATGAAATAAATTAAGAAAAGGTGTGGAGGCGAGTTTTTTATTAATTATCTCAAGGAGGACTCTAATAGACACCATAAAAAACATAACCCCACAAGGCCTCCGGGGAAATTTGGTACAAACATCCTTCGGAAACACGCGGTTAAATTGCTTCCACAAGCTATTGATAAGCAACCAGAAGTTGCGCATAACAAATGTTGGCATCTCTTCCGGCAGTTGCCTGTATACTTTAAATAACTTCGACTAATTAAACCCTTATGAATATGTTCAACAATTTTAATGACAATATGTTACAGAGCTTATTGTGCAAATAGATCTGTAACCGAAACCGGAGGATTCAAATGCGGAAAACCTTAACATAATATTTGATATTAGACAATTGAAACTGAAAGCCCAAATAGGAATAAGCTATCAACCTATGTTCGTTATAATAAAAGCAAATAACCCTCACAGCTCTGGGGTGAAGGGCAGCAAAGGAAATGGAACATAATACCATTAGCCCTTATGTTCCGATAGAATGAATGAACAAATTGAAGCGGCACTCACTTGGAGATAAATGTTAATTAAACATAAACATATTTATTGTCACAGTAACGTACATTCCATCAAAAAATCTCTCCCGTGCTTGGTAGTCGTGCAACCTTATAGCATCGTTATTTGTTTTCTCTAGATTGTACTCGTTCTTTTGCTATAAAATGTACTTGATGGGAAAAGAATACATTTGGTTCGCCGGTCCAACATTTTGCTCTTTGCGTTGATTTTGATAATATTGAAGATTAGAGACAAGTTTTAATATAACATATGGGACAGAATTAAATCCCCAAACTCCTTCCGGTGTGATTGATGCGATCTTACTTCACCCTTATCATCCGTATTTTTATTGTCAAAAACCTGGACGTTTAATTTTGATTAGTCATATGGCTCGGGTTGGAGAAATTATATATAAACTTGGGAGTTGTCCTCGCCTACTTGGGAATTGCCTCCACACGCTTCTTCGCTATATTAAAGCCAGGCCGATGTATTTCAATAACATCTTCTGATTCTGTTGACATATTTTGCTTGAATTTTTCGTATGTTCCGGCTGAGGGATTTTGAAAAGTGCATTTGTTTCTATAAAGTCCATCCCATCTGTATAGTAAACAAATTGCTACTCCTGTAATGTTTATTACTATCCACCAGAATATCGGAACCTCTATTGTCCATACTTCGTGCAGATTAATTGTCTTGTACAGCATCCAAATCATATTGAATTGACTTAAACGCCACACCAGCAAAAATAATAACATTTGCATTAATACTATAACCAAATTTGCGAAATGGACGCAGACTATTACTGAAGGGAATATTTCGGTGGTCGGAATTGTAAATTCTTCCATTCCCGTGACAAAATCAAACGAAGAACTGTAAAATGTAATTAAATCAATTAGTAAATTGTTAAACAGCTGATACTTAAAAAAAAAAACTTGTGGGTGCTCCAATATTAAGTTCTATAAATTCGGTGATGCAACTCGTTCACTTATTTAATTGCTTGCGGACAATAGCCTTCCAAAATATTTTATGTACAACGTAGAGCAATAAAAAGTTTAATGAAAAAAAAAATGTAGACTGACATCCTAAGGTTCAGGTAGTTCTTCGATACTTGTTTCTAGAACAAGTGAAAAATTGTATGAGCATTAACTGCTTTCTAGACTCAGCTCAATGTTGCCACGTGTCTTGAATGTACATTACAAGAGGGTAGGGAAATTTGCAGATTCTAATTGGACGCACTGAAGAAAGTTTTTTTTTTTTTTTTGGTTTCGGTAGGAAGGTGGAAATCTTCAAAAGATACCTCTGGACCGATCCAGAGGCATGCCAGTTTTTTACCGACTAAAACCTCCACCCACCAGGCTCATATTCCCGTTGATACCCGCGGAGCTTTCTTTTAGATATTCCATCGCGGGGAGGGACGGGGTTTACATGTTTCTCCGCTCGTCGCGTCGTGCCTGCTGCATCATTTCACAGATGACACATTTGTTACGAACCATGCTTGTCTTGAACTCAGCATGTATTTTATTACTCCTGCCGGAGTAACTGTCCGTCTCATATGGCTCTCCAAATTCGTACGTACGGCCTCGAATCCCACGCAGCCTGTGGGTACGTGTTCCGCATTTTCTATTTTGCCTTCGCAATACAAGCAGTATGGGTGATTCACATGCTTATACTTGTGCAAGTATTGCCGAAAGCATCCATATCTGATATTAGCTGAGTCAGGAGGTAATTCAGCTCGCCATGTTTTCTTTTCACCCATGTTTCTATATCAGGTATCATAGTGTGGGTCTATGGGGTTAGGACGTATGTGTGCCATCGTTGGCACGGGTTCTACTCCTATCCCACTAAATTACCCCTTAGATTTTCACCAATGTGTGGTAAAAGTTCCGGTTTCGGCGTTGTTATTAATGTCACGGACGATCACTTTATGGAATGCAACTGCCGTGGATGACATTCTAAAGTTTGAAACATTTTACTTCTGTAAACAATCGCTGCTTCGAGACACACTGATTTTACTGGGCATCTTGTCGATGGGCTTCTCTATAGCACTATTATCGCATCTATCGTAATGCAATGAAACGACACATCATTAATAAAGGCGGATCACTTGGCGAAGAAGTAGCAAAATGATAAACGTCAAGGAATTTCAATAGCGAGCAACGCACTTCCCGATCTGGTCAGTCCAAAGGAATGAGATTAAAACACCCTTTTCATTTCTTTCAACAAAACACATCGCTCCAATATTGTTTTATTCGAGGGTAATCAACAATGATTAAATTAAATTCATAGTAAAAATAACAGACACAGACAGTTTTACTCCAGGATATTTAATAGTTAATAAAAATTAAGCCAATGTAAAACAACAGAGAAGGCGTTATTAACGCACTACACTCGCGACGCCACTCCACTCTCGACTCGCCTTTAACGTGGAGGACCCGACCTTCCTCCACGGAATCTGTTTTAAGATTAACTACTGCCACCGAAGCGACAGAATACCAAAATTCCATCCATCGCTTCGGTGGCCATATAAGGGATGATCTTAGAAGATGATCACGGAGACGATGTGCATACACACAGATGCGGTTACCTCGCACGCTCATGCTGTGCATGAGCTAGCGGACCGTGGATATAATAATTCCATAAAAGGAAATGTTACCATCTGGGCAAGTATCATGAAAACGATACTTAGGGTGTTTACCTGATCAGTAATTGCGTGAGGCATCTCGTGTGTGTATTTACACTAACGAGAACTCGATTCCCTTTTTGCCGCCACGTACGAGTTACCCATTTCATGTCGATTGGTTTAGTGACCGATATGATTGCAGCATGGAAGTAAGGCAAGAGTATCTCCTGCTTGTATGCCGCAATTCGATGGGGGAAATGTGCACCGCGGTGGTCGAGACATGTGGGTTGCTTGGTTGTGAAACCAAATTGCCTTTATGGAACATGAATGTTTCATGTGCTTCTTGCCATTAAGGATTATTGATGGCGCCCTGCGGTGGTTCGTGTTATGTCGGTTTCTTATTGGTGAAACCGAATTGCTTTAGGAAATTGATGGCGCCTTACGATGCTGCCATAAGTGCATAAATAGATTTCTCCTTCAGGTAGGTTTGGCAGATGCATTGAATGCATATTATGGGGGGGAAACCTGTAAAGGGAGAACGCCTGCAGGCGGTTGCAGTGGGCAGTGGGGCATGCCTTATTGCAAGGTAAGCAATGGCGTTCGAATGGAACTTATAGTACTTATTTCGATAGAATTTAAGTGCTTTAAGAAGCACTTTCTAACCAATTGATAGGGAGGTAAGTAGTGGCGTTCAATGGACCGCCACAGGTCCATCTTCCTTTGGTGGAAGAATCCCACCTTCGATGCCATTCTCTTAGCCTTGAGACCTCTAATTGTGGCCGCATTCTCCGACAATTCTCTTGGGGGACCTCATGCAATGTAACTGCTGTGCAGCTCGAACTCTGTATAGTGAGCGGACGTCCCATGAGAAAATTCTTATATCGTTTAGCCATTTTCGTCTCGGTGGTCGTCGTCGTGTATCCGGTCCATATCCGAGGCTTGTTAAATTGTCCGTAATAATTTGTTTTTCTGGGAAAGGTTATTAGCCTTGCGCCAACCTTTTTCAAGATAAGACTGGAACTGCTACAACACGGTCACCCATTACAACCCCTGTTATTAAACCGCCATGTAAGACGTTTTACAGTGATTATAAGTTAGATTGCAAAGACGGTATAAAGAATTAATGAATTGCGACCATCAAACCTAAATGAACTCCCCGATTAAACCAAGCAAAAACCAATTGTTTTTTCAATACTCTTGCTATAAACAGTAAACATACGAGGGCAGTTTGATAACTCAGTGACTATTCGTATTCCGCGCGCAGTAAATTTAAATGCAACTGCTATCTACAAATAGACTACTGTCAAAGTTTGAGCAAGATGCGTCATTAAGTTTGTTTTTGACAGCAATTGAAGGCAGGCAACCTCGTGAATTTTAACGAAAGTGGTATTGTAGCGTTACTTGGGAGGATATTATTTCTGTTCTTTATGAACAAGATCTTTTTATGGATCCCCCATGTTCGCCCGTTGCGGTCGCCGCCGTGCTTCCGGAGTGAACCGGGAAGAGTAGCGATCGATTCTTCGTGGGACGTCCTTCCGGGAATAATGTCTCTGTGCCGAGCAACCCAGAGGCTTCCGTGGGGCAGGTGATGCTCGGAAATGGCAAAGCTGAAAGGATGATTTGTGGGTATGCCACGACTCTACTCATCAGTTCTCGCCCCCTGATTAAACAACTGCTTTTATTAAATTAACTGCTTTTATTAAATTGTTATCCTGGGGCACTTCCTCCAGGGATACTTGATCTTGAAATACTTCTCGAGATCACGATGCACACCCCTTTATATACAAAATCTTGTCGAGATTTTACATCGTGGATGCATCAAAACGTAAGCAAAATCTCGAAAAAGTACTCGGAAGTTGTGTAGGAATTCGGTTAAGCGAATTCCTGGAAATGTGGGATGTGCAGTGCATATGAAGATATGCACTGGGATTAGGGTATGATGATTGAACATCTGATTCAACTTACCATGGGTTTGTTTTAAATTAGGTGTATGGGCTAAATAAGGCCAAGACCGGCTCCCGGTTGCAGTGCCGATGATGATGATGATGGGCGATAAACGAACGTTTGATTCGTTTCTCAGGAATTTTGTTAGATCGGTGGAATGAATTTGTGAATTTGGATTTGTTTGAATTTGAGTTAAGTGTTATGGGGGATTGGGTGTAGAATTTTGTTAGATCGGGAGAATGATTTGTTTGTGTGGGGGATTTTCAGAGCACTACAGTGAAAACAAAATGAAATTCGTGTGCTGATTAAGCATAATCAGGTAAAATCCATAAATTAGGCTACGAACTGCTATCCCATCCAGAATATTCTCTAGATTTAACCCCTGCGATTGGGTCGAATGAAAAGGTTGTGGGGTTAGGTCGTCGTGGCACCGGCATGGGTGCGAGTTCTACCACCAACCCAGAAAGCTAAAGGTTCAACGTACACCAAAGAAAAACACAAACAGGAGAAATAAAACGCGCAATTTTGTTCACAAAGGTTTGTTTATTTCGTGTGAAAATATTTAAATTTATTTAAAATAAAAAACACGGTACAACTTTCTCTGGATTCATAATTACGCGAGTAAAAGGGATACGTCCCGCAGGGGTGCAGACCCCGCTGCACACCCTACGGGGGATGGATAAGAATAAACGATGCGCGCGCGCTGAAGGTTGGAAGACGACTCAAAGATTCAACCCACGTTTGGGGTGAATTTGGTGGTGTGGTGAAAAGGAAATTAAATTTCCTTTGACCAGTGACCAATTGAAGGCGATCTCTGGGACACGGTGGTGTATGTGTGTGTTCGAACACATCACCGTGTTTATCGATGCGTTTAGCCGAGGATAAACTGAACCTGCAACGAGGAAAAAAAGAATAAAGGGGAAACGACATAAGGCATCGTTCGGTAATGGGGGTCAGCTGTCTAAATAGCAGCCACTAATTAGATGCTAAAAGGGATTGAAATAATAGAGATCGTATATCGTATCTCTGCCGACTGGAAGAATTGGATTCTTTTGTTTGCATATGTTTATGCTATTGAATCCAATCCGATGGCTAAGCGCGACGTCGGTGATTGTTTGAAGATTCAAACAAAGAAATATTGCAGCGAGAAGTACTTGCAGCTGTATCGATAGTTGCAAGTCTTCGGAAGGTAATTTAGATGGGTACACAATGGCGGTTGTGTATACCATCTGTGTCAATTATGCATGGCATCTATGGCAACGCCAGAATCGAACTATAGTGCGAATATCTACACTAATTGGAAATTCGGTTTGTGGGTCGCTAATGCAGAGATGCATTGATAATGTGTGAATGCCCATGTAGGAGAAATTCTTTTTAGGAATTTTAGGTAATGCTTGTATGCATTAATTGTCCTGGGAAAAGGAAATATTTTCAGATGCCCATGCGATTGCATTGGCGGGGGACAATGGGAGTTGGGTTGCAGATATGGGGGTTTTTTTACGTAAGTGGGCCGTGGGGTTGGCGAAACCGCCACAAGGTCATCACAAAAACGGACGCCTGTTTTTAGGGGCCTTGAGGAAACCTATTATTTGGAAAGACTAAACAAATTGGAAAACCCTGGATTAAATGTATCGAGCTAAAAGGAGACTCTCTTGCGAAATAAAATGCTTACCATATTTGCCGAAAAAATATCTTTTATGAAAAAAGTCACTGACTTATCAAGCTGCCCTCGTAGCTAATATTCCGAACCTAGCACCAACTGATTACCACCTGTTTCTGTCTATGACGAATGATTTCACTGGTGAAAAATTGGCCTCAAGTTGACTGCCTCAGTTTTTCCCCAACAGGAAGAAGGGTAGATGAATGTTTTCCAGTCGTGCCAAATGCACAGCAAAAACATACAGGCCGCTGCTCCTGGTTTAGCCGCCGGTTAAGTCGTTTTATTCTAGTTTGAGCATAATTGTTCTTGTACAATACTGCGGATGGAAATCCGATCCACCATATTTTTTCCGTCAGTTTGTGTGACATCCAGCATTTGTTTGTTTGTTTTTTTTTTTTTTTTCGTTAAGATAACCTAAATCTACTTTGGGGTTGATTTTTAGCTCGTAGGCGATTCTAAGACTGGTAACGCGATTTTTGACATGAAAAGTACCCGAAAGAAATCTACGAATTCAAAATTGGTTCTGATTGTTCTTGACCATATCGGTTCCATAAACACGATTCACAATTGAAGCCAACTGGTTTCCACGTTTACCATCATCAAAGCAAATATACCGAAATTTCTCGTTGTTATCTTTCATATTTTATACCCTACAACTGGCAACGGAATCCATCTTTTTTTTTTTTTTTACATTTCTGTATTTATTGACCATAAATGATTTGTTACAATAAGTAATACAGATAGCTTATAATTAGCTTAGCTTTAATCGTTTACACATACTTGCTAGTACATTTTTCAAACATTATTATAAAGTTATATAATTCATGGGTGGACAAGATAGGAGTAGGTGGGGCTTCCTGGAAAAGGTCAGAAAACCAGGATATAATTATTTACTTAACCTATAACTAATTTGCTTAACTTAACTTAACTTAGCTTAGCCTAGCTTATCTAATTATTAAATCTATTATTATTACAATAAGTTAGAGTAGGGTGGGGCGGGAGGTATAGTGGTCGATGGGTGGGATTTGGGTTAGGGTGGGTACTATCAGACGGGGATATGGGTTGGGGGAACACTTTCAGATTGGTCGTTGAAACGCAAGATATTAGAGAAGGGTTGTATATTACAATATTTAAACTGGTGAGGTGAGAGTTCAGTATTGTGGTATACAATCTCATTGGAGTTGTTGACCAACCTGCCAGAGGTGAAGAGGGTTCTGGTGTGGAGACAGTTCGGGTAGGCAGTTCGGTTGTTTGACGGAGTCGATGTGAGCGCATTTATTATCGGATTGGGATTATTGGGAAGGTTTTCGATAAATTTTATGGACAGCTCGAGGAAGCGTCGATCTATACGTTCAATATTAACGGCATAGTAAAGCGAACTACTGTTGTAATATTTGTGGGAGTTAGGATGTCGGTTGAGGCCAGTGATAAGTCTGAACCATTTCCTTTCGAAAATGCGTAGCTTCTCCATTTGGGCGGGTGTGATATGGTACCATATCGGGCATGCATATGCGAGAGTGGGTCTAATTATTTGTTTGTAGATAAGTGATTTGACTTTGGGAGAGAGACCATTCGGTTTGTACATGACTTTTCTGCAGAGGTTCAGTTGGGTTGTGGCTTTACGAATCGTATTTTTAATGTGGGCGGAGAATGACAGATTGTTGGTAAAGGTTATACCTAGATACTTTAAGGTTTTGGGGGGTTTAATTATATTGTTATTTATTTTAATTCTGATTTTATTATGGCAGCGAATAGTGTTGTTTGTACAACTCGCGTTTCTGCCTTTAAAAACTATGAGCTGAGTTTTGGTTGGATTTAGTTGAATTCTCCACTTGGTAAAGTAAGCTGACAGGATTGGGAGATATCTGTTAATACAGTTTCTTGCCTCCTTGACAAGCTTGTTGCTTGAATAAATTAAGGTGTCGTCGGCATAGTTGAGCATTGTTGTATTGGGTAACAGCGGCTGCGGTGCGTCTGATGTATAAAGAAGGTATAGTAGTGGGCCGAGGATGGATCCTTGAGGAACTCCTGCGGTTATGCTATAAGGTGTCGAGAGAGTTGAGTTTATTTTCACCATGAAGTTTCTATCAGAGAGGTAAGAAGCGAGAAGTTTTGTGGAGTGGATGTTTAATCCATACATTGAATGAAGTTTGTATAACAGTCCTGCGATCCAGACACAGTCGAATGCTTTAGCTATGTCTAGGGAGACACATACCGTTGGGGATTGGTTTTGAAGGTGGGTCGTCACATCATGTGTCAGTTTTAAGAGAGCATGACAAGTGGAGTGTTGTGAGCGGAAGCCAAATTGAGAGTTCTGAATGAGGGAGTTATCCCTGGCAAATGAGAGAAGATTTTTGTAGATTTTACATTCAAGAATCTTGCTAAGCGAATTTAGCTGCGATATCGGACGGAAGTTATCCGGGTACTTGGAGGGCCCAGATTTGCTAATAGGTACGATCACCGCTGTTTTCCAACTTTTAGGGAAATGTGAAGCGTTTATTATGTGGTTGAGAAGAACGAGAATCGGGAGCAAGTTGCCAGGGTGGAGTCTTTTGAATAGGAGGTTAGGGATTCCATCTAGGCCAGTCGATTTTTTATTGTTACGTGAACTAACGACTTCGGATAGTTCTTCAAGGCTTAGGAATGTGCCGATTCCTACGGGGTGTGATGCTCTATTGGTTTCGGTGAATTCAGTAATAAATGGTGTGAGGGATGGCTCCAGTGAGCGTGGAATGTAATCGTTCACGGTATCGTGGAAATTTGTTACTGGGAGGGTATCGTTTTGCTTATGGACTTTGCAGAAATGTTCAGCGAGACAGTTTGCTATATCAGTGTCTGACTGGACGATGTTATTATTAGTTGGGTGAATAAGATAATCTGTTCAAGGCTTGAGTTTGTGACCCGTTAGTCTGTTTATGTTTTTAAATAGATCGCGATTTGGTTTGATACTGTTTAAGGTGGATGTGTATGTCTGATTAGTGAAAACTTTTAGTTGTCCATTTATCAGGGAGATCAATAGCTGGATCTGTTGTTTAATAAAAGGTGAGTAGCTAGTGTGCAATTTTCGTCGGAGTTGTTTTTTTATACGTAATAATTTTGTGAGTAGGTTGGGTAGGGGTTTTCCTAAGTGATTATGAGGAACGATAGTGGGAGTATGGCTGAAGAGAGCATTTCTCGGTATTTGCTCTATTTGGGCCGCTGCTTGGTCAATTTGTGTAGGGGGGAGGTTAGAAGATTCCGGTAAAGAAAATTTTGAAAAGCTAGCAGCAATATCCTTATTGACTTTTTTCCAGTTTGTTTTGGTGAAATTTGGAATAGGATTCAGAGCGTAGAGTGGTTCAAGCGAGGGGATTTGAACCGAAGGGAATGTGAAGGACACTGTGGGAGGATTAGATGAATAGCTATCTGTAGACTTTAGGAAGAAATCGATTGTTGACTTGGTTGAGCTGCAAATTCGAGTAGGTTGCAACGGGCAGTCTGCGTAGACATATGGATGAAGTCGGAGGAGATCAAGGAGTTGGCAGCCGTATTTGTTGCATTTGATGTCATTAAATGCAGTATGTCGTGCGTTCCAGTCTCCTCCTATTATGAAAGGTGCTGGCAGAGACTGTTGGATTATTTGTGAGATATCTGCACTAGGGAAGTTTGGTTCATGAGAAGGGTGAATGTATATGGAGGACAAGACCAGTACTTTATTATTTCGGCAGAAAAGTTTAACAGCCGTGTATTCGACACTAATTATATTAGCAAATCTAATCTCAGTAAATTGGAATTTTTTATGTATTAGGATTCCCGTACCTCCATGAGGGCCAGACGTTCGTGGGTTGGACACAAATGTGTAATTAGGTATGTAGATTCGAGAAGTGGATTTCAGCCAAGTTTCTGAAAGCAGAAGAATATCTGGGGAGAACTTTTCAACAAACAGTCGGAGGTGTTGTCTACGGGTGTGAGAATAAATGGACTCTGAGTTGAGGGAGATAAGGGTTAAGTTATACGTTAAGGGAAAGGATGTGGGAAGTTATTAAATTTAAGATCTGACCTTTTTTTTTCCAATTCGGAACTGTGTTTTAAGGTTGGTAGTAGTGTCTCCAGGCTCCTGATGTATCCCAAGATATCCAGGTTGAGAACGTTGGGGTTGGGTTGTTGAGATTTCGGGCAGCTACGGGAACTTTTCGTAATTTCTGCATCTGATGTTCCTGACCCCCTGAGATGGGATGGTTGTGGTGATAAGGGTTTCGTTGCATCTGGTTTGGCCGTATTAGTTACCGTATGTAACGAACGTCTCTCCAGAATCCGTAGCTTTTCGGGGCATTGTGAAAAACTAGCTGGATGTGGGCCTCCGCAGTTACAGCAAGTTATGGTAATTTTTTTCGTGGATGTTGATCCATCGGCGTTTGTTTGCTGAATTATTGATGGCTCTGTGCCAGGCGGGTTCACTTTGCACTCTCCTGGTATATGCTGTTCGGCACATTTTCCGCATCGTGCACTTAGGTGGCACGCAACTGCTAGGTGTCCTGATCCTTGACACCTTTTGCAATGGAGAATGCCCTGTTTATGTGGCTCCTCGATCGTGATTTTGTGTGTGAACAAATATTTTATTTGTTTAAGTTGGGTGACATCACCGTTCGGTGGGATCTGTATGATTCGCAGGCTCCTAATATTATTCTCCCTCATGTGTGGGGTTTGAAAGTAGTCCAATCTGTGGATTTTCATTGACGGGCATATCCTCAAGATTTCGAGTGTAAGTGCCTCGGTAGTCCATGCTGGATCAATGTGCCTTATGATGAATGTTTTTGGTTTTATCTGGGCATGTTGGAATGTGAAGAACTCGTGTTTGTTCTCTGAGAGTTTTCTTATTGCCATGTCGTGATCCGTTAGAGTCATCGTCTTGATAGAGATCGAAGATCCTTTTGAGTCCGTGGTAAAATTTCTGTCTCCAAGGGCATTCTCAAGCGTCTTGATGACTTCTTTGGTACTATTAGGATTTTTAATATAAATTGGGGGTGGTCTCACCTTATTTGCAGATTTCTGTCCAACTGTTTGCCAGTGGTCTTCTGGTTTGTGGGTATCTTGGGGCGGTGGCGAGGTATTCGATGATGATGGGTTATTGTTGAATGTTAATGAGATGGGTTGGGGAGGAACTTCCTTCATGGGGACGTCGACATTGGTTTTGGTTTGCGCTTGAAGAGAGCGAATTTTTTCTTGTAGTTGTTTCATTTGGGCTGTTAGTATCCTTATTGTTTCCATCGCGTCATCGTATTTTTTGTGGTATTCCGTTGTTAGTTGAGTAGCCATTGTAGCTACTTTCTTCGGTGCGTTCAGAGGACTGTGAGTAGTTTTTTTCTTTGGTTTTTTAGGTAGCTCGGCAGTACTGGGGCCGCTGACCAGCATCTGCGATCGCAAACTCCGGATGCGGTCCCTGATTTTATGTTTTGGTTTACCAATTTTACTTATATTTTAAAATGTCGCGCAGAAATTTCTCAAAATTTTCCACTTAATATTATACACGATACACTATTGTTCGGCCACAGACCGTTCCTAATGACGGTCACACATTTATGACGCAATCCATCAATTGACAAACTGTCAAGGAATATTTTTTGTCATTAAGGTATGTCAGTTTTCCACGATTTGTTTGTATAATCAATACTTTATGAAATATGTATACATCACTATCATTATTGCCATCTAACCCATCAAATGGATTTCTTTTTTCCAAAAGTACGATTATTGAAATCTGCTTGTGACATTCACAAGCATTGTCAATTAATACTTGAAAAGGTTTCTGAGCAGAGGCCAGAGAAGGAGGAATGTGAGCTTCTGACTAACTAGCACTCACTAACCACATCGTTAAGAGGTGTTTGGTACACCGTCCCTAGACGCCCTGCACCTTATATTTTACAAATCAGTCACAAGTATTCTTGGCACTGTTTCTCTCGCCGGCAATTCCACAGTGTTTCCTTTGCTATCCATCCCTTCAATTTAATAGTCGATTTATGATTTTCATTGTGCTCGTTAAATATATGAAAGTCCTGTTCGACGGACACATCCTTGCTGAATTTGACAGAGTGTAGTGCAAGTGTATGCAAATATTTATTGTCAGAACTTGAATAGAGAAAAATTGCCACATGTTATTACAGTAGGGTTTCAATTATGAACAAATTTTTCCCTCCCATACGTAAGAGTTCATACAACTCAGGCACAAGGGTGAAAATTGTGTTTGTTACATGAACATGGGCATTTTATTACGCCACACATCTCCATTCGGAAGGAAAATATTCACCATGTCGAACACCAAAAAGGGCTTTATAATGAGCGCACATTCTCATTCCCATGCGTACAATATTTAGACTAACTGCAGTTACGGTTAACAAACATTTTGCTCAACTGCAGTTACGAACAGTTTGAGTTTAAGGGTTGTGGCAACAAAGTTAAAGTTTCATTCCGTCAACTCCGTTCCTCTGTTAAATGGGCTTCATTCCTGGTCCTGTTCGTCTGCCTGTCTGTCTATACCTCAATCTCTACGTCCTTTCTTTTGCTTATGCTATTGCTTGATAACGTTGTGGTCGACTTCATTATGGTCCTGCAAGTTAGTTTCAACCAGCGGGAAACCGGAACTTGAGTAGAAAATAATGGCTTCCCTATAGCAGGTATCTTTGAAACGTAGACACTTTATCATTTTGCTATCATGGTTTAGAGTCGTCCTCTTGACTGGATGGTCGACATTACGTAACGACCAAGGTATACAATAACAATCGGTTGGCTGTACGTTTATATAAGTCGTTCATTAGCGAGCAAACTGAAGTGATTTATCTCAGTCATAGAAATCCCACATAAAGGGCTTTAAAAGGTGACATTATTTATGTCTTCGTAAATGCAATTGTTCAAATGCTCAATGAATGCAATAGGATAACTAGAAACAATGGTCGAGTTGGAAAGATTACACTCAATGGTGCATAAGACAGTTGATCATCCTTAGAATGACTTACCTTTAATACAATTTATTAAACGGTCAGTTCACTAGTGAATAACATACGTTTTTATCAAAAGTACGTATTAGGTAATGAATGGAGTTCTTTCAGAGTCTTTAAATCAGATCAGCTGCTGGAATAACAACTATACAATTTTTATTCTTTTTATATATTCATCATCATCGGCACTACAACCGGGATCCGGTCTTGGCCTTATTTAGCAAGTCTCAAGACTTGTTAAATTTTCCATAATAATTTATTTTTTATATATTCATCATCATCATCATCGGCACTACAGCCGGGAGCTGGTCTTGGCCTTATTTAGCAAGGTCCTGAGGCTTGTTAAATTTTCCATAATGCTACTTTTTTTTTTTTTTTTTTTTTTTTTTTTTTTTTTTTTTTTTTTTTAACCGGGCAAAGTTATTAGTCTTGCGCCAGAGGCTCCCCGACGGGGAATTGAACCCCGGTCTCCGCGTGACAGGCGGGTATACGTATATATTTTTTATATATTGCCTAGCATAAATGGTATTTCCACTACTTAAAATATTTCCTACGCGCAAGCTGTGGTCCGAAGTACTTCAATCACCCAACACAATGGGAACATCAAATCAGATAATATAGTATGTTAAACGAAATTCCGATGCTCATGACATCGTTTGATGAATGTATAAAAAAATAGCAAATGCGCTAAAACAGCTACACCTAAGATTCAACAATGATTAACAAACTTAAAATTTCGGCTTGGAACTGTAATGGATTACAGAATCATCAGAATAAATTCCAAGTAGTTCTAGATATAGAAAATATAGATGTGTGTCTCAGATCAGAAACACATTTTACAAAACAATCACATATTAGGATCAAAGACTATAAAGTCTATCATGCACTACACCCAGCCAATAAAGGAAAGGGCGGCAGTGCTGTAATTGTAAAAGAAAATATTAAACATCATGAGGTAAATAAATGTGAAGAGCCAGACATTCAATCTGTTGGATTCTGTATTAACACAAAGCGGTATCTCTTACTGTAGCAGCTACGAGGGTTGCCTCTTATGTTTCGGGATTTGGCAACCCTAGCGTTGCAATCCGGCAATTGACAGCTCTGTCGTAAAGTTGGACATTTTTGAGGTTATACGCACTCAGAACGTCAACATTTTCGTGCGATTATTTTTTACAACTTTCGGCGTGGATTAACTCAGCAACAGTGCATGGATGAACTTAATTCAATTTTTGGCGATGAAGCTCCATCAAGGACCAGTGTTTATCGATGCTATGGTGAATTCAATCGTGGTTGTAGTTCACTCCAAGATGAATTTCGTGAAGGTCGTCCAAAATCAGTTGTTGTTCCGAAAACCATTGATGCTGTGCGCGAACTGATATTGGAAGATCGCCATGTGACCTATCGTGAGATTGAGACAACCTTAGGCGTTAGTGGGACCAGCATACATTCAATATTGCATAAACATTTGACTGTCAAAAAAATTTGTTCGCGTTGGATCCCACACAATTTGTCAATCGCCCAAAAAAAGGCTCGTGTCAATTGGTCGAAAAAAAAACTAAAAATACGGTTGCGGTGCTTCGAAACACGTCTATGACATCGTGACAGGTGATGAATCGTGGATTTACGCGTATGAGCCCGAAAGTAAACAGCAGTCGACTGTCTGGGTGTTTCAAGATGAGCCAAATCCAACAAAAGTTGTTCGCGCACGAAGCACTTCCAAGCAAATGGTCGCCTGTTTTTTCGGAAATACTGGACATGTCGCAACCGTACCACTAGAACAACGCAGAACAGTCAATTCTGAGTGGTACACAACCATTTGTTTGCCAGTTGTCTTCCAAGAAATCAGGAAAACCAACCGCCGAAGACGGATCACTCTTCACCACGACAATGCGAGCTCTCACACATCGGCTGCGACAACTGCATTTTTGAGCACCCAAAACATCGATTTGATGGGTCATCCGCCCTCCAGTCCTGACTTGGCACCGAATGACTTCTTTTTATTGCCGTACGTAAAAAACAAACTGAGAGGTCAACGTTTTTCGACACCTGAAGAAGCGGTTGCTGCATTCAGAATGCATGTGTTGGAGATACCTCAATCAGAGTGGTAAAAGTGCTTCGACAATTGGTTCAAACGCATGCAAAAGTGTGTAGATCTTCATGGGGAATATTTTGAAAAACAATAAAGTGATTTTCGATGATCAATATTTGTTTTTGTTCTCTAATCCCGAAATATAAAAGGCAACCCTCGTATATACTGTCCACCACGATGTACGATATGAAAAGATACTTCCATGAGTATTTTTCAATCACTCGGTGAGAGATATATACTGGGAGGTGACTTTAACACAAAAGATAAGAATTGGGGCTCTAGATTAACGAACACAAAAGGAAGGGAACTTATGAGTGCCATACAAGAAATGAAATGTGACGTAGCATCAACGAAATCCCCCACCTACTGGCCAACTGACCCGTTAAAATTCTCTGATCTGATAGACATTTTTGTATACAAAAATTTATCAACTAACTATCTCCACACAAAACAGAGCTACGATATGAACTCAGATCATTCTGCAATATATCTAGAAATAAGTAAGAATGTATTACATAAAGAACAGGACCTGACACTAGTTAACAAATGCACGGACTGGGAAAGTTTTAAAATGGAACTCGATCAGAATGTCGACCTCAGAGTTCCACTTATAACCCCGGGGCAGCTAGATAAAGATTTAGAAAGTTTTGTTACATTAATACAGCAGACCGCTTGGAAGTATACACCCGAGATAAAAAAAAAAGAATAATAACTATCCTAGAGAGATAATGTGAGGGTTCTTTAAGGCATTCACAAATAACCACCCATTCCCTTTAAATTAACCTGTCTTCCACTTACCATGTAAAGTCATGCTACTTACCTGCAAATGAGCAGCGTAAGCTACCCTGCATCATCTTCCACCTGAAAGCAAAGCCCTAGCATGCATACACCTCATTAGAGTATTCAGTTCATAATATACGAACCACCATATCCCCTATCGGCTCAGCTTGTCAGCAATCATAATCACCAAATATACGCCAATCTTTCAGCGTGTTCTTTTTCCAACAATCCGTTGGTCCAAGAAGACACGCCGATCAGCGTACTTGTTGACACAGCTGCAGCCGATAATTTCCCTACCATTGAATCGGACACGATTATGATTGCTAGTCCAACAACCATACCCATGATCGTGTCCCTTCTACCAATTCCTAATCAAACATTGCTCCCATATCTATCAGGTTGCCAACAGAGCAACAAATTTCTAATAATCAGCCATCAACCGAGTATAGGATTAAACATGAATACGATTGTTATTTAAACAATCGCACTCACGACCATGTCACATGTACCACCACATGAACCTTAACAATAGCCACCCTAGCCATTGCATCGGCAAACAAATCTTCGATCGACCTATCGTCCCCTAAAATTCTATAGCCTACAACGGCATGATCGTGAGCGATTGGGTTAACACCAAAAGGTGCCCATGTCGCATTGGTTAAACTAAACAATGCGCATCCCAGCGACGAACCCGGAAATTGTGTTTCTGTGTACTTAAGACACTGAAACCTATTTCTTCCTTCGGCAATCGTCATGATTTATTTACAACAACGACGCTGGAAGCCCCAATGCTTGTTCCTTTGTTTGAACAAGTGCAGGATCGATCGATGTCTGCACTTCTAGCAAAGGGTATTGTACCTGACCACCACGGCATGCGGAAAATTCCGCTGGTAAAAACCCCAATTCGATCGCTGATTGGTGATTACCAAGGAGAATATCAGATTAGCTGTCACGCGAGCGATAGGACATACCATCGCGATGGCCGCTAGCGGATGTGGAGTGAAACGGTCATCGTGGAGTAAGATTAGAGCTGCTGAGCCAGAGACACGTATCGTGGGCGCAGTGTAAAAAGTCGCGTTTTTCAAGTAGTCAATGGCAAGGTGTAAACTATTAGTTAACAAATTTGTAATTACACAATACGATACGAAGCAGCTGATGGAGGAAATAGTTAATTGAAACAAAAGCTTGCACACATCCGCACTATTGTATTTAAAAAGGAGTCACTAGAAAAATTAAGCAATACCGAGGAATTCGAATTTACTACGCCAACGACTCCGTATATTATTGCGTCCCAGTGCGCACTGGGGAGCGGGAGTGGCACGCCCTGTGTGGTTGAGGGATGTAATTGGACTCAGCGATATTCGGCTCGTGCAGAGCCGACTCGCTAATGGGGTGAGTTCGGAGGTGTGGTGAAAAGGAAATGAAATTTCCTTTGACCAGTGACCAATGGAAGGCGATCTCTGGGACGCGGTGGTGTACGTGTGTGTTCGTACACATCACCGTGTTCAGCGATGCGTTTAGCCAAGAATAAACGGAACCTACAACGAGGGAAAAAGAACAAAGGGGAAACGACCCCAGGCATCGTTCGGTAATGAGGGTCAGCTGTCTAAATAGCAGCCACTCATTAGATGCTAAAGGGGATTGCGATAATTTATACAATAGAGATCGTATATCGTCTCTCTGCCGACTGGGAGAATCGGATTCTTTTGTTTGCACATGTTTATGCTATTGAATCCAATCCGATGGCTAAGTGTGCTGTTGGTGATTGTTTGAAGATTCAATCAAAGAAGTATTTCCGAGAGAAGTGCTTGCAGCTGAATCAATAGTTGCAATTCTTTGGAAAGTAATTTACGTGGATACACAATGACGGCTGTGTATACCATCTGTGTCAATTATGCATGGCATCTATGGCGACGGCTGGATCGAACAATAGTGTGAATATCTACACAAATTGGAAATTCGGTTTTTTGTCGCTTATGCAGAGATGCATTGATAGATGTATGAATGCCCTTGTAGGAAAAATTCTTTTCAGGCATTTCCAGGTAATGCAGAGAGCATTAATTATCCTTAGCACGGAAATGTTTTTACTGTGGGGAGATTGTGGTCCAGGTGTGGGAAGGTCGGAATTTGCCTGGCAACCGAAGGTACCGAATAGGTTTTAGTTTAATGCTCCTGTATAATGGGAAGAATTCTTGTAGGGAATTTGTATGCGAAGAGATGCATAAAAAGTAAGGATTCTTTACGGGGACTTTTAGTTAAATAAATTTGATCTATTTGATGCGTGAACCATTTAAGGTGCTAATGCGATTGCATTAGCGAACTTATAAGGTTGGGTCGAAGTTATGGGGGTTCTCCAGGTAAGTAACAGTGGGGTTTGGCGGAACCGCCACAGAGCCTTTGCCTTGCGACTGGGTCGTAGGCGTTTTTGAAGTCAACGAACAGTTGGTGAACCGTCCCTCCGTATTCCCACTTCTTTTCCAGCAGTTGCCTTTTTGTGAACATTTGGGCGCTTGTTGAGCGGTTCCTACGGCATCCACATTGGTAGTTTCCCAATATTTCTTCTGCGTACGGTGTGATTCTCACCAGAATGACATTTAGTATTTTGTATGTGGTTGGGAGCAATAATATTTCTCTGTAATTTTCGCAGTCAGATCTGTCACCTTTTTTGAAAATGGGGACGACTATTGACGTTTTTCATTCTTCCGAAATGACTTGCTTATTCCATATTGTTTTGGTAAGTTGGTGGATCTTTCGAGCGGTGGCCTCTCCTCCATGCTTCACAACCTCTACCGGCATGCAGTCGACTCCGGGAGCCTTGTTGTTTTTCAATCAGCTTAGTGCGTCTACAACTTCGTTGAAAGAGGGCTCTGGGATCAGAGGCTCGGCTGTATGTACGTCTGGTGCGTTTATTTGTGGTTGATGGGTGCGCACATTGAGCACGTTTTCAAAGTACTGCTTCCATCTTGTCACGATATTGTTTGTTTTTGTCACCAGACACCCGTTTGTGTCTCGAATTATTTTGGCTCTCCCTCGGTAGCCATTTCTAATTGGATTTATGCCGGCATACATACCTCTGATGTTCCTTGCTCTTGCTTTTTTTATGATTTCTTCGATCCTAGTCTTCTGCCATTCGCGTTTTTTGCATTTGAAAAGTCTCGTTGTCCCTTTCTGAATTGTCGCGTATCTTTCTGCGTTGACTTCATCATATCTTTCTAAGTGGATCACTTTGAGGCGTTTCAATTTTCGCCCTGCACTCATCGTCAAACCAAGGTGTGGACTTAATTGGTTTCTTAAATCCTAATACCTTTTGGGCTGTTTGTTTGATTGTGTCTCTTATCGATGCCCATTTAGTGCGCAGATTATTGGTTTCCTCTTCCTCACTACTTCCATTCTCTAGGATGCTAAATCTGTTCGTTAGTTCGTCTTGATATTCAGCCCTTTTGGGTAGGTCCTTTAGGTTATCAATGTCGAATTTTCTGCTCGTCTCCCGTGATTGCCCGTGTGGGTTTGCTGCGAGCCGACTCCTAATTTCGCCCACCACTAGACGATATTCGGAGTCGCAATCTTCACCTCTATATGATCTTACGTCAAGGATGTTCGAGTAGTGTCTTTTGTCTATGAGTAAGTCGGGTGATATCCATGTGGTTTTGTGTATTTGCTTGTGCTTGAACATCGTGCTTTTCACTAACAGATCTTTTGACGCGGCGAACGTGATAATTCGAATGCCATTATCATTTGAAACGTCGTGTAGGCTTTCTTCACCTATAATTGGTTGGAAGATATCTTCCTTTCCAATTTTCGCGTTGAGGTCCCCGAGGAGGCTTTTAACATAGAATGATAAGATCCTATCAAATACTTCCTCTAGGCTCTCGTAGAACGTGTCCTTCGTTTCATCATCCGTAGATTCTGTTGGAGCGTGTTCGTTTATAAATACATAATTGTACAATGGGGCCTGTATTTTAAGCACTGACATTCGGTCATTAATAAATTTCCCATCTTTTACATGGGGCGTAATCTTCTTGCTTATGATGAAGCCAGTTCCGAGGTTATGTGTATCGGTACCTCCACACACCAGTGTAAACTTGTTGGTGTCGATAACCTGATGTGGGAGTCGGACTTTCTGAAGCGCGACGATGTCTATTTTATATTGTTTCGCGTTTTCTACGACCGTCCCTATCGCGCCTGGTTTATATAACGTTTGAACATTCCACGTGCCGTCGCGTATATCCCGCTTTTTCCGTTTTTCCCCACGTCTTCTTTTTGCCGAGTCGGTGTTTTCTTGATGATTTGTTCCCTTATGGTAGTGTCGGCTCGTCACACCCACGCCTACCGGGTTTTTCGTGAGATTGTTTTTTGTATACTGATTATTCATTCTTGTTCCCACGAGCCTTGGGGTTTCAAATAGTCCGCCACATCAGAGCCCCTCTTTGATATGGTAAGGTCTGCTTCCTGCTCTGATTCAACCCGATGTCAGAGAGGCGCCGTTATAATACAGCCGGTATACCCCTGGCTGCAAACTATACAATGGGCACGGTGACGCGTAACACCCTAGATTAGGGGTGGTAGATCTTTGTGTGTTACTGATCGCTAGCCTGTCTGACATGGGTGGCCCTACTGGAAGCGTATGCCTCCGTCAGCATAGCCTGAGTGATTCATTGTAGTTCGATCCTTAGTCGCCAGATAGCTGTTGTGTTCTGCTTTGTCTCCAACAGTGATTCTTGAAAGTTCAAGTTCTTGAGATCAACCGTTTTCCATCTTCTGTAACATTGATAGTTCGGCGTTAATGTACCCTTGATCGCTTGCGTCATTGTCTTATTGGTGTTGTGATGTCGCGCAAATTGAAATTTACTTCGAATTTCTCAATAAGCCGGCGAATAGTAAGCGCTGGAGGACAATTATGTAAACCACGGTCTTCACAAAGATCATCGTGAGTTTAAACAAAAGAGCAATTATTTTTTTTACAATGTTTTGGATAATAACCAAATGTTGTTGAAGCGTTTATTTTGTCATGATGAAATGCCAAATTGTCCTAGAGACAAATGACCGTTATCACATTTCTATTATTTTAAATATGGCTGTCATGGCATTTTTTTAGGCTCCTGGATAGTATAGTGGTTAGTATACCCACCTGTTACGCGGGAGACCGGGGTTCGATTCCCCGGGAGCCTCTGGCGCAAGACTAATGGGCTTGCCAAAAAAAAAAAAAAAAAAAAAAAAAAAAAAGAAAAAAAAAAAAAAAAAAACATGAAAAATTTAACAAGCTTCAGGACTTGCTAAATAAGGCCAAGAACGGCTCCCGGTTGTAGTGCCGAGGATGATGATGATATCATGGCATTTTAAAAATGACTTTGTTCTGTATACCTGTGGCGTTTCTAACAGATACACATACAATACACAAGCAAATAGTGAAGAACACCGAACGAAAATCGAATAATAAAACCTCACGTCCCCAGTAAGACCACAACGCCCGCCCCGTATTTCACCCACCTACTATTCTCCTTTTGTGGTTAGGCCCATCCCTGAGAGACGTTCACAAAGGCAAAACTTAAAATGTCCAAATTTCACTCAGGCGAACCCGATTTTTGTTTCTGTTACGTAGAGCAGGCTTTCGAACTCGTAGGAATCACCGACGAGCGAACGAAATTCGTATTGCTTATCCGAGACATTGACCTAATCCTTCTTCCATACACAAAACATTAAATTCCGTTTCGGTGCGCAGGTCAATCTACGCAGTCTAATTCTTTAAACTAGAACTGCCGACCGTCAAGCAAGCGCAAACGACCGGCGCCCCCAATTAAGTTGCTTGTCGTTCCACGATAGAAGTTCAAACATGGACTTTACGAGCAACACTGGTGCAGACATCTCCCTTCTCCCTCGTTGCTATGCACCGGCCAATCGGCTGCGGCTGGCTAAAATAGTTTTCCGCGAAGCAGTTCCCTATAGCAACATAGGGACGTCTTCGACATCCGATGGCACTTCGTTGTTGAACCCTTAATATATATATGTTAGTCGACTTCGCTCGAAACAGGCTGTAGGACCCGAAAACGTTGCTCTCCAAGCCAATAATCGCAAAGGCGGGAGAAGTGTCCTTCAGTGACCTGTTGCGATTCGTGAACATAACTGTTCCGCTCAGCAATCCGCGACGTGCAAAAGCCAGCGTTTTTCTCCACATCGAGACACGCGGCGGTTAGTCTGACGCTTCAATGCTTCGCTTTTCATCCGTTTCATCGTGTGTTAAATCGTTATCCTACTTAAGGCAACAATCGTGATCTGTATACAAACGGCACATAATCTCCCATAAGTAAACAGGACTTTACTGCTACGGTCTCGTCTTCTGCACAGAGCACCGGCTCACGCGCCTGCTCCGACGTTCTCTCGCTCGTTCGCTCCTCGCTTCGTCGTTCGCACACGAAGCTGATCGTGACAAAGTTACTGAGAAGGAAGTAGTGTGGCGTTTCTAACGGATACACACACAAGCAAATAGTGAAGAACACCGAAAGAAAATCGAATAATAAAAAGCATCAGCCGTAAACCAAGCAATAAAATAGTAATTCTACATCAGTTGAGTGTACTTGAGTTTAGAAATCGAATTGGTATACGCGGCAGTGACCTGATGTGTTGAATATTAGTTCAATTTTGAGTGGTTCTAACCGTCATAGCGTCAGTTCGAATCACACGTTCTTCACTATCGTCGTTAAACGCTATAGAACTTCTTTAACTAAGACAGAAACCTCACCCCCTTGAGTGGAGTTTGTTAGATCCCGTCTAATTACTTTATAATTTTGGTAGCCAAATTTATGGCTTTGGTTTAGCTCTGCTGTTTATGCCTCTGCATTTTTATGTTTTTATTCCACGACTGGTGCATTCCTTACACCACCTGTCAGTTGATCTTAAGACACACTAGATGCCACGAGTTTGTTGTAAGAAGGAGCTTTCGTTTGTTTCTCTTGTTTAAGTTGTTTCTTTCTGACTTCCAGCTTTACTTTCAGTTGGGTGTATTTAGGGCAACCTCTAAAGTTAGCCGGGTGACCTGTATTTTTATAAATAACAAAGCATACCAATATAACTTCTTTGCCTAATCTTGTTGTACGCTCGAGAGCCTTTGAACAACTGAATGACTGAACTTATTTATTGGCGTTCTTGCTCCTTAGAGGCCAATTAAGACTAATTAACGAAACTTGAAAACCTCTTTTGTATGAAATCTCATCGAGATTTGTATGTGAAATATCGTTAAAAATTCCACGAAGAGCAGACAGAATTTGTCTTGATTTATAAGAAATTTGAATGGGAATTTAGTTAAGCAAACTCCAGGAAGTTAGAATCCTACAATGCATATGAAGATGATGGAGGATTTTGTTGTTGCATAGTAAATGAATATCTGGTTTATCTTACTATGCAGTTGTTGTGGTTGGGGGTTCCTAAGTATTGCGTGTATGCGAACCAAATGAGTATGTGTTTCGATTATCACGTGTTTGATTTGATTGGGATTCATGGATTTACTTGATAGGATATGGATTTGGTTATTATGTACGTGGATGTGTATTTGGATATTAATAAATGAACTAGATGTGGGGGAGAGGCTTTTCAAAGCACTACGCCATTCTAGATACGATTTCCATCAATATTGCCGCATGACACTGCGCATGCACTCTGATTAAAGGTCCGTGAAAGATGTCACTTAATATTACCAAAAGCCTATTTTATACTGAAAATCGGGCAGATAAACACAAGGAATCCGTCTTCAGACACATACTCAAGTATTCAAAAGTAGTTTGCATCGACACTACCTTCTCTTAATAAATTCAATGTATTTATACATTCATATTCAATCAACACTCATTCCATAAATTTCGTATTAAAAAAAAAAATCACTTTGTTTTTGGAACTTACATTTCAATATCTACGCGTATTATGATTACTATCAAATTTTAAACCTACCACGCTTGTCTCACTGACATAACTGACCCTATTAGTCTATAGACAAGTGCCTACGACAGTTATTACAGATATATTGAATCTGATAGTTCTTTGTGAATGATGTCCCAGCATACACAACGACTTTCCTCTTATATTCCGATGGCTGACAGCCACCCGTATCTGATTTTGTCCTTTCTTTGTCGTTTAAGTTTCCACAAAGGAAGCCTTCTTAACAGATACTGATTCCGCAAAGGCAAAACTTTACTAATTGATCCTCTCTAATTCGTTACAAATAGCCTTTCAAAAACATTATTGCAAAACGAACCAAATCCTTTTATGCAGCATAACTCTAATATCGAACCGATAAGGATGGATTTGCAGATAAATATCCGGTTCAGTTGAGGAGAGCCAAGGACCAAGCCAAAGGAAATTAATTACGATATTAAATTTGTCTAGTTGGCAGCCAGGAGTTTTAGTAGCGAAGCTCGATCGACAGTATCCTGGACGGGATTTTCACATTCGAAGGATACAAGTTTCATGTAGCAAATAATTTCCGCCTTGTTAGTTTTGCCAGTTGCAGATTTATTTTACAGCCAGTTTAAGGAGTTTATGGTAGAAGAAGTTTTAAAATTGTTATTTCGTGATAAAAAATTCATTATCAAATTTTTAATGTATTTTCTCGAGTGGGATTCGAAGGCTTGATTGACTAAAGGTTACTAATAAAGAAAGAAAAATTGAGATCAACTATACCTTCCATCGGTATTACAATACCCTGGACTGAAAGTTGTTTGCGGACAAATAAAAAGGAATATAACACTTCGAAAAATCAAATATTACAATTTTTAAGGGGAAACACAAATAGCAATTCAGAGACATCAAATATAAAAGAGCATTGTATCTCTTTTATTTTAATATAAATTATAAAGTTGAGCAAATAATTTCATCAAAGGGAAACATTCATCAAAACCCTTCATATAATATGTCACTAAATAAAATTGTAAATTAAAACGTGGAAACTTAAACCAAAGAAAGAAAAACCAATATTTATCTATTAATTTGAAAAAATATAAAAGCATATATATATAAAAACTACATAAATAGTTATTATAGAAAAATTATATATATAGTTATATACACTATATATATATCATCATCATCATCATCATCATCATCATCAGCATCATCATCATCATCATCATCATCATCATCATCATCATCATCATCATCATCATCATCATCATCATCATCATCATCATCATCATCATCATCATCATCATGGGCACTACAACCGGGATCCGGTCTTGTGCTTATTCAGCAAGTCTCTCCACCGGTATCCGATCCATATCCGAGACTTGTTAAATTGTCCGAAATAAAGTTGTTTTTCCGGGCAAGGTTATTAGCCTCGCGCCAACCTTTCTCAGGATGTCGCTGCGCGCATTGGTGTCACGTGGAGACTGCATGTCAACTTGGATTGAACTCGCCTTCGCCGAGTTGAAACCAGAGACTTTGCTTTGTATGTGCCCCCCCCCCCCCCCCCCCCCAACACGCGAGTATATATATATATATATATATATATATATATATATATATGTATATATATATATATATATATATAAGGCTCCTCGGTAGTATAGTAGTTAGTATACCCGCCTGTCACGCGGGAGACTGGGGTTCGATTCCCCTTCGGGGAGCCTGTGGGGTAGGTAGTCGTGGCGCCAGCATGGGCGCGAATTCTACAACCAACCCACCACTTTCACTGTCACAAAGGTCCGCTGCCTGCAAACGAACGATCACCAGGAAACAAGGGGTATCGAGCCCCGATCACTAAACATCACCGAGGGAAGGTGGCAACACAGATCGCACAAGCGAAAATAAAACACACTGCATATAGTTATTTATGATGACTTTATTGTTTCACTGATCTTATTTAAATACCTTTTAGTCAAGAGTTGCACTGTTTAAAAAGTTCATGTTTACATGTATACAGTTTGGTATTTTTAAATTAACCGACGATTACAAATTCGATTTTATTTGGAATAAGAACCCGACTCGTTGATGCGCACCGTGGATGATAAAAAAGAAAACGCGACTCGACCTATTTATTGGGGGACGTGTGCACCCCTATGTACCGCTACTGTGGATGGAGAAAACACTCGACTGACTCCTTCAGTGGATGGAATAAAACTCTATGATTCAATTCGCTGGCTGTCTGTGAAACTGGCTCTCTTACTTTAGGGGTGTACTTCCTCTTCCCAGAGAAATGTAAAGTTTCTCTTTGGGGGGAGGTAACCTGATCTGCTAGCGAAGATCTATAATGGTACACATGTATGTGTGAATGAAGATCACATCGGTTTTTTTTATACACAAGGCCATGGAAACGAATCTGAAAACACAGAAAGGGTACAAGTGCATTCATGGGATGCGAGTTCGGTAAAGCAAACAGAACCGAAACTCGTCGGATGCTAATTGGATCTGTGTTTGCTTATACTGCTGCTGATGAGAAGCAGATACCGAAATATAAGAAGACAACGGGATCGGGTAGATCATTGTCTAAGCTATGCATTGCAGCTGTAACGATAGCCACAATGCCAATGCACATGGCGCTAATTTATGCTAGCTTACTTACAGGGAATAGGTGTTTATTGCATTGCTGCCAAGGGTAAGTATACCATACCTATTTGCATTTGCCTATGCTGTAGGATTTAATTGGTACCAAGAGACGCGAGATGCGTATATTTGTTTTGGTTCGCCCGGTGTAGGTCGCCAGCCAACGTGTATGAAAAGGGATTTGTTGTACACTTGAATGAAGCTGGGAATAGGCGACTCAATGGCCATTATCCCTGCTTGGATAGTTACATGATATGTGAACCGACAAGTTTTCTTTTTATGCTGTTTGGAACAGAATTCTTAAGAGGAATTTTGAATTCGAATAAATGACTGCAGGTAAGAACTCTCTTCCAGGAGCTTTTAGGTAAATACATTTGGTGAATTTTGTTGCGTGAAGCATTTACAGGTGCTTAATGCGATTGCATTAGCAGAAAGTTGATACAGACTGGGTTGTAGAGATGGGGGTTCTTTAGGTAAGTAGTCAGTGGGTTTTGTTGGAACCGCTAAAAGCCTCTAGCGCAAGACTAATGACCTTGCCCGGAAAACACAATTCATGAAAAATGTAACAAGCCTCAGGACTTCCTAAATAAGGCCAAAAGCGGTTCCCGGTTGTACTACCGATGATGATGATGATGATGATATATATATCAACATATATATATATAGATATATACATATATATATATATATATATATAAATATTGTTGCGGGTTCCAATATTATATATATATATATATATATATATATATATATATATATATGCTCCTCGATAGTATAGTGGTTAGTATACCCGCCTGTCACCCGGGAGACCGGGGTTCGATTCCCCGTCGGGGAGCCCCTGGCGCAAGACTAATGACCTTGCCCAGAAAAAATAAATCATTATGGAAAATTTAACAAGCCTCAGGACTTGCTAAATAAGGCCAAGACCGGTTCCCGGTTGTAGTGCCGATGATGATGATGATATATATATATATATATATATATATATATATATATATATATATATATATAATATAGGTATATATACCAGGTTTCCCGGTATGAAGTGAGTGTATTTAGTAAAGTAACAGTAAAACAAAAAAAAAGTAAAAAACGTTTTATTCGAAGTATTGGCCATTGCTTTCTACACATTTCGACCACCTTTCTGGCAATTTGTGGATACCACGCCAATAAAACCGGTCGTCTTTTGAGGCAAACCATGCGGAGACCCAATTTTCTACTTTTTCGTAGGAATTAGAATGCGTGTCCCATCAACGAAAACAAATGGTAGTTGGAAGGAGCCAAGTCTGGTGAATACGGGGGCGGGGTATCACATCCCAGCCGAGGGCTTTTATTGTTTTTTTGACGGGTTTTGCTGCATGACTCGGGGCATTATCATGCAACAAAATTACCTTTCCGTGTCTTGTGGCCCATTCAGGACGTTTTTGAATAAATACATGGTTCAAATTGATCATTTGTTGTCGGTAGCGTTACGCATCAACAATTTCACCAGGTCTTAGAAGTGCATGATACACCACCCCCTTCTGATCCCGCCAAACACAGAGCATTGTCTTTTTTCCGAACCGATCAGGCTTTGCAGTCGATGTTGATGCTTCTCCTGGATGTACCCATGATGTTTTGCGTTTAGGATTTTTAAAATAAATCCATTTTTCATCATCAGTCACAATTCGATGCAATACTGACTTCCTTTCGTGTCGTAGAAGCATGTGGTGTTTCGCTTTTCCATCTGCCTGTCATTCAATTCATGTGGCACCAAGTTTCCACACTTTTGGATCATTCCCATAGCTTTTAAACTGTCAGAAATTGTTTGTTGTGCAACATTTATCATTTGTGCCATTTGTTTAGACTTAAAGTGTCATTTTGATTCAATATTGCTTGCAATTCGGCGTCTTCAAACTTTTTTAGTGGTCTTCCACGTTCTTCATTGCGCACATCAAAATCATTATATCTGTACCCCTTAAACCATCTTTTGCATGTTGCTTCCGCCTCGACAAGCATTCGATGCGACTCTGCAGCCCTTTTCTTCAAATGAAAACAAAAAGTTAATGCTTTCCGCAAATCATCATTTTCTGGTACAAAATTCGACATTTTGAACAGGATTAAAAAAAAGATGTTGTTTGTACAATAACTTGATGCATACTAAATGTGTTTGACAGATGTCATAGCAACCAAATAAAAAAAATATAAGGACTCGTTCACAACAAACGTTCCCTATCGATACATTTGTATCTTGGCGCACACTTCACACCGCTACATATATATATATATATATATATATATATATATATATATATATATATATATATATATATATATATATATATCATAAGCAAATTCATAAAGCCACATGGATATCACCCGACGGCGTAACAAAATAGACCACTTCCTCATAGACAAAAGACACCACTCGAATATCCTTGACGCAAGATCATATAGAGCAGCAGATTGCGACTCCGATCATCCTCTAGTGATGGGCAAAATCAGGAGTCGCCTCGCAGCAATCCCACATGGGCATTCACGGGAGACGAGCAAAAAGTTCGACGCCGATAAACTGAAAGACCTGCGCAAAAGGACTGAATATCAAAACGAACTAACGAATAGGTTTAGCATTCTAGAGAATGGAAGCAGTGAGGAAGAGGAAACTAATAGTGTGGACACTAAATGGACATCGATCAGAGACACAATCAAACTAACAGCCCAAAACGTATTAGGATTTTGAAAAGAATTAAGTCCAAACCTTGGTTTGACGATGAGTGCACGGCGAAGATCGAAGAACGTAAACGCCTCAGAGTGATCCATTTAGAAAGATATGATGAAGTCAACGCAGAAAGATACGCGATGATCCGGAGAGAGACGATGAGACTCTTCAAACGCAAAAAACGCGAATGGGAGAAGACTCGGAACGAAAAAAATCTTAAAAATTTCTACAGCAAAGAACATCAGAGTTATGTATGCCGGCATAAATTCAATTAGAAATGGCTACCGACGGAGAAATAATTCGAGACGCAAACGGCTGTCTGATCACAGAAATAAACAATATCGTGACAAGATGGAAGCAGTACTTTGAAAACCTGTTCAATGTACGCACCCATCAAACACAAATAAACGCACCAAGCGTACATACAGCCGAGCCTCCGATCCCAAAGCCGTCTCTCAACGAAGTTGCAGACGCAATAAATCGATTGAAAAACAACAAAGCTCCCGGAGTCGACTGAATACCGGCAGAGCTTATGAAGCATGGAGGAGAGGCAACCGCCCGAAAGATCCACCAGCTCATTCAAACAATATGGGATAAGGAAGTCGCCCCGGAAGAATGGAAAAACTCAATAGTCGTTCCCATTTTCAAAAAAGGTGACAGATCTGACTGCGAAAACTACAGAGGAATATCATTGCTCCCAACCGCATACAAAATATTAACAAATGTCATTCTGGCGAGAATCACACCGTACGCAGAAGAGATACTGGGAGACCACCAATGTGGATTCCGTAGGAACCGGTCAACAAGCGACCAAATGTTCATAATAAGACAACTGCTGGAAAAGAAGTGGGAATACAGAGAGACGGTTCACCAACTGTTCGTTGACTTCAAAAAACCCTACGACTCAGTCGCAAGGCAAAGACTCTACCATATTGTAGTTGAGCTGGGAATCCCGAAAAAATATGCCGCCCTCATTCAAATTTGCATGAACGAAAACAAAGGGCGAATTGGAATAGAAAATCTTCTCTCAGAGCCATTTGAAATCCGGGACGGACTAAAGCAGGGAGATGATCTATCACCGTGTCTTTTTAACCTTCTCCTCGAGTATGTCATCAGGAAGGTACACGACGACAACATGGCCGGATCATCCCTGAACGGGGTCACACAAGTTCTCGCATATGCGGTTGACATCGCCGTTCTGGGCGATAATCTAGAAACTGTATGTAAAAACTGTGAAATCATCATGCAAGCGGCAGAAGCGGCGGGCCTAGAAATAAATGAAGACAAAACAAAATACATGATTACGACGAGAGCAGGTGGACCTCAGGGAACACATATAAACGCCAGAGGCAAGACATTTGAAAAGTTAAAGAATTTAAATATCTGGGGACGATACTGACGGCCAGTAACGAAACGTCGAAGGAAATTAACAAAAGACTGCATTCCGGCAACGCTAGTTGGCAGGCAGTCAGTAAACTGCTGAAATCTAGACTACTATCACGTAACATAAAACTCCGTGTCTATAGAACCATAATCATGCCGATTGTTCTATATGGATGCGAAACATAGGCTCTCACAAAACGGGAAGAAAACAAATTCCGCATATTCGAGAATAAAGTACTAAGGGGTATCTTTGGTGGAAAATATGACGAGAAGGCAGGACAATGGAGGAAACTCCACAACCACGAATTGGAAGAGCTATATCGCAAACCTACAATAGTGAGAGTAATCAAGTCGCGAAGATTAAGATGGGCCGGACACGTGGTGCGAATGGGCAACGATAGGACCGTGCATAGAATTCTTGACGGTAGACCAACGGGAAAGAGACCGACAGGACGCCCGCGACGGAGATGGCAGGACAATGATAGGTTTGACCTTGAGGAGGTTGGATCGAATGGTCAAGCGTGGAAGGAGAGCGCACAGGACAGGCAACGATGGCGGAGTCGAGTCGGTGAGGTCATGAACTTCCGGGTTCCTACAGGTCAATAAAAAAAATAAAAAAAAAAAAAATATATATATATATATATGTGTTAAATTAAAACTACAACAAAAAAAATCTTCATCTATTCCACAAAACATTTTCTCCGGGCGACAAAAAAAAATTGAGTAATAATAAAGTAATAACTATAGCGTTACACTAGTAGTTACAAAAAGCAGACATCCATTTAAATATAAGACCAAACCACACCTTCAGGTGAATCTTCTTATTATAACTATATTACCTTAACACAGTACATTTCATTTTTATTTAACAAAATAGAACGCAATTACCTTAATAATTTACATAAAAAAGACATAATTAAACAAAACCGATCTTACAATATATATATTTATTTAATTATTATTTCTAAAAAGTTATTTACGCCATTTATACTGTATACTAAGATACAACACCTTAAAAAGTTAAAGCAAAAAAAAAGCCTGCTCGACTGGAATCCTATTCATGATCAACCGAAAAACAAAGAAAAAAACCTCGAGTTAGGTTTTGACTATTTTTATTTACTATTTGAAACCAATTGCTGCAAAGAATCACTCAAGATTCATCATACAATTAAAAACCAACAAGTTTGAAACACCTCTCACGACTTTGTCTGCAAACCACTCCTGAAATCAATACGACTGAATTTTTTACTGCAACTCTTGTCCCATACCAAACAGCAATTTTACGATGGCCTTGATTCTTGGCCACTGACCTCCAATCCCTCTACGATAACTCTCCACCCCATATCCCTCTCGTAGACCTAAATTCGAGCCCACCTTTTGATTGATTGTTGCTTGCGGAAGCTATGTGAGCGTTTGGATCATAATTTTTCTCATTTGCTTCACACGTTCCTTTGGTATCCGCCTTGGTCGACATTGCAAGTATTATGTCGACGGCAGTTGGTTGGTCGAAGGCACGTCCTACGGCCTTTTTCAGATTACCGGCTTCCGTAATCGAATTTCACGTGATCACGTAATTGAAATAGAAATTTACGTGATGCGGTTATATTTTGGGTGGATAATGTTGCGTTTTGCAACATATACAACATACCTCAGATAGGAATTATTTTCGACGAGCACACTTCTTTATGCTAATAACCTTGCCCAGAAAAACTTATTATTATGGAAAATTTAACAAGCCTCATACTTGTGAAATAAGGCCAAGACCGGATCTCGGTTGAAGTGCCAATGATGATGATGATGATGACACTTCTTTATGTTTCGTATTTTGAGATCAATTTAATTCACCACTGTTTGCACAAACTATTACTTTAGATATCGAAATAATCAACACACACACACACACACTGGAACCGAAGATGGGGTGTTTTAACTTAGGTCCTAATGTCTTTCCTTTAGACTTTCCTTTTGAATTCCCTTTTACTCCACACACGATTTGCTAGTGATCTATAAATACCTTTTTCTGAAGACTAGTTTTCCCCTAATTAACGCAAGGTTTAATCACAGAATCCTCGGCATCAACAGCATGATCGGCTCGGCAATGTATCACAACTAACTCTGCTCTTTTCGATCGTCCGATCGAAAAAAATAAACCCTCTCCTTTGATCTGCACGATCATCTTTTGTTTTCACTATTCCTTGGCCACCCGCGATTCATTTACTTTGCTTTATCCTTTCTGGATTGGGATCACAAAAAGAAAAACAATAAACGGGAGATCTTACGGATCCACGCTTAGATGTTGGTGTGCGATAGAATGAGCATGTGGTTCGTTTTATGGCGCAATTTGTTTGCCATGAAATTGGTTTTAGAAAATGATATTGATTGTGGGAAGGAATTTGTGCAAACAAATTCTCAGATGATCACAAATTTTCAGACGCGCATTTTATGAGCCTCAACAATATTTGTTCGAGAGTGGGACATCTGGTCCGCACATGTGGATCTAGGGAATTTGGCGTATATGAGAACCAAATGAACATTTCGTTCGTTTATCACTTATCACATGTTGGATTTAGGAATTAAAATCAATGTGGGACAATTGAACTACTACTATTTACTGGTCTGTAAGAACTTGAAGTTAATAACCCCATCGACTCGACTTCGCCATTGTTCCTTGTCCTGTTCCACGCTTCACCATCTAATTCGATTTCCGCAAGGTCAAACCTAACATTGTCCTCCCATCTCCGTCGCTGCCGTCCTACCGGTCTCTTTCCCGTTGGGCTACCGTCAAGGATTCTACTCACGGTCCTATTATCGCGACAATAGAATGCATTGTTCGATTTGTTTGACATTGGATTCAATGTTGATTGGGGGATATAGTCTGAAGATATATGTGGTTTTAGATATAGGGGTGCAAAATTTATGGGGAAGGGAATTGGAAAGTTTTGCGTGAAATATTTATGGGGGTAAGAAGTATGGGTGTCGTCGTTGAGACTGGTTCACTCCTATCCCAATCGTCATTGCGAGTTCCACTGGACAGTCACCAATGTGGTTAGTTATCATTATGTATCTCTGGATTTCTTCCCTAGGATAAATAATGACACATAGCCTCTGGATCTTCTCTTAATTTATTTTCTCGGGACGTAAAATACAAATTCATTAAGATGAAATTTAGGACGAGTATTTAATATAAATTAAATGAACTTTAAGACAAACATTGCTCCAACACTTAACATCGACTATCAAATACTTTTTATGTTTTACGTGGAGGCACGACTTGCCTCCACGGAATCTGAGTTACGACTAATAATTCCTTCCGAAACAACAGAATACCAAATTTTATCCACCGTTTTGGTGGCCAATAGTGGATGATCTCCATGCATTGGTCACGGTGAAGATATGCACGCACACAGATGCGGTTACCCCGCACGCTCATGCTGTGTGTCCTTGAGCATGCGAACCGTGGATAATAGAATTCCATAAAAGGAGATGTTAAACGACGAGTTTGCAACTGGGCAAGCTATTGTGACAAGGGACATGGGATGTTTACCCGATCGGCACTGCGTACGACCTCTATGCTGATCGGGCACATGTCGCTGGCGTCTTCAGAGGTTCGAACTCTCGCGTGTGTATTTACACTAACGAGAACTCGATTCCCTTTTGCAGCCAGGTGCGAGTTAAACCATTGCTTGTCGATGGGTTTAGCGGCCGCTGTGCTTGTAGGAAAGAGGAAAAGAGGGAATATCTCCCGCATGTGTGCTGTAGAATTTTGACAGGGGATATGGGCGCCGATATAGTTTGAATTTATATCGGTTGCTTGGCGGTGCGACCGAATTGCTTTTTAGGCACATGATGCGTTTCATGCGATCATGCCCTTGGGGAAAATGTCTGACGCTATGACTTGCCATGCACGTGTGTGGAAAAATCGTTGTTATTTATGTGCATGGACAAGTTCGGGGGATTTTGTCGGTTACGTGGTGTCGTAACCGAATTGAATTTCGGGAACATGTTGCGTTGTATGCAAGCATGCCTCTGGGGGAAATGTTTATTGATGCTAATGCAATTGCATTGGCGAAAAACTATGGGTTTTCAGCTTATTAAATGGAAAGCAGTGGCGTTTGGTGGAAACGCCACACATTTCGTTTTGTCATTATTCTTTATTTGATGTATTTCATTCTTCGATTTTATTACGTAGTTTCCCTGTTCAAAAATGTTCGTGGTTGGCATCCTTTTCAATTAAGACTCTTCTTAATACGTCGGGTTCTGATTACTATCGACGTTAAAATTGAAGAATATAAATCCAAATAAATGAATGCATTCCACGTCTCGAAATACGTTACTGCGATATTTATCAATCTGAGAAGGCTTTATAAATTAACTTCAGCTGTACAGATATACAGAAAATCGTTGTTTAGTCGACCTGCATCAGGGGAATATTCTGCTCTATCATGAGTTTCTCCGTCACTTTAATCTCAAGACATTGAAGACCAATGTTCCCCGATAACCTGTTTACGAGGGTTGCCTCTTATGTTTCGGGATTTGGCAACCCTAGTGTTGCAATCCGGCAATTGACAGCTCTGTCGTAAAGTTGGACATTTTTGAGGTTATACGCACTCAGAACGTTTTGACATACGAGCGCTATTTGTGTTGTTTACAGTAACTTAAAAGATTCATCTCGGCCCAAAAATGGAATTAAATCGTCAACATTTTCGTGCGATTATTTTTTACAACTTTCGGCGTGGATTAACTCGGCAACAGTGCATGGATGAACTTAATTCAATTTTTGGCGATGAAGCTCCATCAAGGACCAGTGTTTATCGATGATATGGTGAATTCAATCGTGTTCGTAGTTCACTCCAAGATGAATTTCGTGAAGGTCGTCCAAAATCAGTTGTTGTTCCGAAAACCATTGATGCTGTGCGCGAACTGATATTGGAAGATCGTCATGTGACCTATCGTGAGATTGAGACAACCTTAGGCGTTAGTGGGACCAGCATACATTCAATATTGCATAAACATTTGACTCTCAAAAAAATGTGTTCGCGTTGGATCCCACACAATTTGTCAATGGCCCAAAAAAAGGCTCGTGTCAATTGGTCGAAAGAAATGTTAAAAAAATACGGTCGCGGTGCTTCGAAACACGTCTATGAGATCGTGACAGGTGATAATCGTGGATTTATGCGTATGAGCCCGAAAGTAAACAGCAGTCGACTGTCTGGGTGTTTCAAGATGAGCCAAATCCAACAAAAGTTGTTCGCGCACAAAGCACTTCCAAGCAAATGGTCGCCTGTTTTTTCGGAAAAACTGGACATGTCGCAACCGTACCACTAGAACAACGCAGAACAGTCAAATCTGAGTGGTACACAACTATTTGTTTGCCAGTTGTCTTCCAAGAAATCAGGAAAACCAACCGCCGAAGACGGATCACTCTTCACCACGACAATGCGAGCTCTCACACATCGGCTGCGACAACTGCATTTTTGAGCACCCAAAACATCGATTTGATGGGTCATCCGCCGTATAGTCCTGACTTGGCACCGAATGACTTCTTTTTATTCCCGTACGTAAAAATCAAACTGAGAGGTCAACGTTTTTCGACACCTGAAGAAGCGGTTGCTGTATTCAGAATGCATGTGTTGGAGATACCTCAATCAGAGTGGCAAAAGTGCTTCGACAATTGGTTCAAACGCATGCAAAAGTGTATAGATCTTCATGAGAAATATTTTGGAAAACAATAAAGTGATTTTCAATGATCAATATTTGTTTTTGTTCTCTAATCCCGAAATATAAAAGGCAACCCTCGTACTTATATATTCCCTTTTCTCCCTTGACATTTGAGGATACCGTGAAACGTTTGTTAGCCACGCGGTTTACTGAGGAAAGAAAAACCACATACAAAACATTTATTTTAATCCGTTCTTTTTCACAAAAGAATTCAATGTTCAAACGAGAGTCATTCATTTCATTTCAGCGGTTTTATAGTGCATGTATGATTAGAATTTTCATCACAATATATTTCAAGGTAACTGCTAAGAAATATTCAGTTGATATTTTTAAGATTATTTCCACACTGCATAGCAAAATTAATGAACTTCTTAGACCTAGAGACCTATTGCTCACTTCACTTCCAACAGACACAACCCAACATCTCATTCCATGTCTCCTCCTCAATAATTCTGTGCGGGAAAGCAGTTTCCAAATTGCCTCCGAATGTTTAAGAACCTTAGCACTTGAAATTTCATTACCGCAACATTTTGCCAAAATGTGTTTCGTAATCTACATAACATCTCGCTAAATATGCAGCTGCCGGTGAAATGCACAGAACACAAAGTCTTTGGTGAGCACATCGTCGAGTACGCTGTCAAAGGACCTTTGAAGGATGATTAAATTTCTCGTGTGGCATGTATTCCCCGTTCAGCACCGCATTCAGACAAGCTTTAATCGTTTCATCTTACCCAAAACGTCTACATTTTCGAATAGGATGAGCGAACGCGAGACGGTCCTTCGGATCTTTGAATTATTGTAGAAACCACTTTTTACCGCACATACATATACTATATATTGTATGTGCACAAACGACTAGAAACATAATTGAAACGCGTTGTAGATGTTAAGAGGCAGCCACATGAAAAAGAAGAAATTCTGCATCCTATGTCCTAAAGACAGTAAACGACATTCTAAGTAAATATTTCGAAATATATCGTAAGATAAGAAAATGTAGAATGTTGTGGAGGATCAAAGTCACTTGAAGAAGATTGAAACTGAACTGATATCCTTGAAGGCATTTTCAGACATGTGAAATTGCTGCAATTAGTGGGTTCGTATTGTATGGATGGATAGGGTGAAGGTTATGGGATATATGGTATATGCCACATAGAGACAAATGAGGTTTTGCCTCTCAAAGGCCTAGATTTAAAATGAATTGAATATCTATCCCCAAAACACTGGTTGTGCTATAAATACTCCGCAATTCAGTGAATAGAGGGAAATGTTATGAGAGTTATGTTAACCTAACAACTTCATTTACTTATGCATCATCGACTGCAAAACTAAGTTTTCGATTCCAAGTCGAATAAACGAACAAGAACAGGAACTCAACTTATTTGGTTCATCAGACATCTTTAAGGAAAGGCCAAAGCAACCCAAGTAAACCAAAGTACTCGTCCTTCTTGGGAGGAGTTTCAGCACAAACTTCACTCACATTGTTTTAATAATATTCCGTCTTACATTTCTGTAGAAAATTTACAACCAATTTCAAATATATGCAAAACATTGCCGTATCGACTTTTGGAGAACCACCAAAGTTCCAAATTCTTCATCAATATGAAATAACAATTTGGACAATGTCCTTCGGACAGTTTCAATTCCTTTTGAGGATAATCTCAGGCTAAGAAAAATATCTCGAATTCAATCAAACTTTCAATGCGGTTTTCTGAAGTGGTCTACTTCCGATAGCTTAGTAAACTTTCGGTTCGTCTATAACAGTCGTTAGGTTTCTGTCGATAAAATGTCGTTAACTTTACATTTACTGCTAACAAGGGATGTCCTTCTTTTGTATAAGTTTTCTAACTCACGATTCGTTGGAAAAATAGATAGTAGAGAGGTTTAAGTACTTTTAAAGTTAGTATTAGAAATAACTTTGAAGTATATGTTGCCTACGGGAAGATTAATAGCATGAAATGGCAAAGCAAAGATAGGATATGGTCACATGGCCTACGTTCTAATAGAAAACTCGAATATAACAATCTTTGGAAATTCGTGGAAATGGTATCTCAACTAAAACTTAACCTCTATGGAATAATGGGTCCGTTTTGTAGTTCCCTATAAGAACAAAACAAGCAGGGTTTTAGGGTGGTTCCAATTTCGTCTTGATCTTGCCACAGAGTAAATGGATTTCTTAGTTTTAAATGACTTTATAGTAAGTTTTTTTGGTTTTTGTCGACTTTACCACAAATGGGTGAAGTCATCGTTCACTTCAAGTTTGTTTCTATATAGAGATATGTTCCAAATGTGGTATTGCACGACTTTCACCCCAGATCCTGGTCTTTTGGGATTTTTTTTTTTTTTGTTCTCGTACTTGTTTGTTTATGTTTAATTTTTTACGTCGACTTCAATTTGAACTTTTTTAGTTTTTGTTTGAAATATTTATAATTCTATTATCATTTTTACATTACATTATATATATGAAAGTGTGGTGAGGTATGGTCTTTGCGTCGGCATGGACGCGGATTTCACCATCCACCCACTACTTCCACTAAATGTTCCACCGAGTTCGGTCCAACGTTGATTAAAAGAACGAATCCAATTCAGCGACACCGCCACGTTTGGCCACAACCGAATGCAAAGGGAAAAAAAACGTCCGCAGTTGGCAATTAAAACATACTATTATATATTCTGGAGAGGTTTCTTTTTATTGTTATTTAGGGTTCACTTTCGGTTCTACGATTGTACAAAAACTGACGCGTATGTAGCGTACGTTGAATATAAATTGGACTCACTATGTCAAAATTAACGAAATACAATAAAAATTGAGGAATCAATAAAAACTTCTTTATCCGAACGCGCTTACTCGACTTAACTTCTCGGTTCACGCCGTACCGGCGTCGGTACGGTGGATGGTGCTGACCCGTCCGCTAGGGAGATTGAATTACGACTCAACGATATCTTGCTCGTTCAGAGCTCACTCGCTCATCGTGATCATGGTGGTATGTGTGCCTAAAACAAAGAAAGACATAAAGTGCATTCCTAGGATACGATTTCGGTAAAGCAAATAAAACCGAAATCGTCGGATGCATGTGCGTAGCAGCTAAACAAAGAGACCACGATGCGATGTAGAAATGTGCCAATTAGTTTTAGCTAGGTTACTGGGAAATGGTGTTTATGGCATCGCTAGTAATGGTACGTATTGAATACCTATTTGCATTGTTTATGCTTGGATTTCAATTGATGCCAAGGGACGCGGAATGCGTATTTGCTTTGGGTTGCACATTGTGCGAGTCTGGGAATTTTATTGCTGGGAGAAAAACGTCGCCAGCCAATGTATACATAAAGAAATTTATCGTATACATGAATGAAGGTAGGACGACATGATAATTATCTCTGGCTGGAATGGTTACATGATATGTGAACCGGGGTTTTTCTTTTCAGGAATTTGTCTGGTACCGAAATGGTTTAGGACACCAGATAAGCAAAGAAAGAAATCTTACGGAAAATTGTATGCGAAGGGATGCATGAAAAGGTAAGTTTTCTTTAGAGGGATTTTAAGATTATAGATGGTGAACTATATAATGCGTGAAGCATTTACAGGTACTAATACTGTTCCATTAGCGAACTTAAGGAAGTTGGGTAGTAGTTATGGGTGTTTTTTCGGGTAAGTGGACCGTGGGGTTTGGCGCAACCGCTACAAAAGCTCCTCGATAGTATAGTGGTTAGTATAACCGGCTGTCACGCGAGAGACCGGTGTTCGATTCCCCGTCGGGGAGCCTCTGGCGCAAGACTAATGACCTTGCCCGGAAAAAACAAATCATTATGGAAAATTTAACAAGCCTCAGGACTTGCTTATATAAGGCCAAGACCGGTTCCCGGTTGTAGTGCCGATGATGATGATGATATATATGAAAAGTATTTGATTTTGATGTTTCGAACGAATTGTCTGACGTTATGCCCACTGGATAGTGCTTTGTATATTGTTTTGTTTTGTTTTGCTTGTTATACTGCTGGTACAATTGCTATGGCGGTGGCATCTTTTGTTGGCAGTGGTTGTCGTTTTTCTTTTTCGGGTAACTCGTTGTACTGGATCAAAGATCTCCAGATGGGTTCAGCGACGTTATTTCACCAGAAGAAGTTTTATTTTTGCCCCCTTTCTTCTTATCTCCTTTTTTTTTTGTGAAAGATCGTACCACAAGCGGTCCATGGAAGTTGCGTTTTACTAGAAAGTGAGGGCGTTCATTGTTCCCGCCATTGGCCGTAAGGTAATTGATCGAATTGTTGCTGCCAGTGCTGAATAAGTCTTCGGATGAGTTTAGCGACACACAATGTTCCTGCCATATTCTGAATAATGTTCCACCAGAAGAGCCGATGTTGTAGCAAAATGGTTGTATTTCGGACCCGTAGAAGTTTATTGGTTTTGCGGATTTGATTTGACCGAGTAAAACTGGTTATCTTGTAGGTTTACGTTCTAGGCAGGTGAGTCAAATGGTTTATCAATTTGTACTCCCGAAGCCAGACTCAGCGCCGGGTGACGGGTAAAGGTGTCTTGCCCAGTACAAATGACGTTGGTTATTATAAAGGACTAGGCTCTTTAAAAGCACTTACAAGTTGTCAAAACTTGGGCCCTAGGTCCCTGCTCAGGCGCCAAAATGTAACATTAAAGTGTAACCCCTAATGTTAACATTTAATATTTAGTTATCTGAAATAATGTTTGGTTAAGTTAGTTATATTTTCTTTTATTAGGCCCCACGCGCCAAAATGTAACACCTGAGCGTAACCCCAGATGCTAACATTTATAAATTAATTATCGGAAAATGTTTTATTTTGTTTAGTCCATGTAGCGTTTTTATGGCTCGTACCGAATTTGGTTTCAATATTTATCCATCAAAGATTGTAAAATTGGGTTTTAGCTTTATTATTTGTTCACTACGAATACCGTATCTAGATTTAACATTAAGGATTGCTTACGTGTCTTGGACCAGCGGGCTTCCTTCCTGTTACTCTGATGGGGACTTGTCTTCCGTGCGTGTGGCTTCTTCTATTGTCTCTTTGCTTCCCTCCGGTTTAGACTGGTTGTAACTAAAACAACACGTTTCTTTACTTTTGTTTAATCTTTAATATCAAAGTATCACTTTTACAAATAGTCTTCTCTAACATCAAAAGCATCAGTTTTACAAATAGTCTTCTCAACAGTCTACAATAGTCTTCTTTAATATCACTTTTACAAATGGTCTTCTCAATAGTCTTCAATAGTCTTCTTTAATATCACTTTTACAAACGGTCTTCTCAATAATCTTCAATAGTCTTCATTAATATCACTTTTACAAATGGTCTTCTCAATAATCTTCAATAGTCTACATTAATATCACTTTTACAAATGCTCTTCTCAATAATCTGCAATAGTCTTCCTTAATATCACTTTTACAAACGGTCTTCTCAATAATCTTCAATAGTCTTCTTTAAAATCACTTTTACAAATGGTCTTCTCAATAGTCTTCAATAGTCTTCTTTAATATCACTTTTACAAATGGTCTTCTCAATAATCATCAATAGTCTTCTTTAATATCACTTTTACAAACGGTCTTCTCAATAGTCTTCTTTAATATTAAAAGCATCACTTACCAATAGTCTTCTTTAATATCGCCTTTACAAATGGTCTTCTCAATAGTCAATAGTCTTCTTTAATATCGCTTTTACAAACGGTCTTCTCAATAGACTTCTTTAATATCACTTTTAGATTAAATTATATACTTAAACTTAGTAGTAAGAAGGTCCGCTGTACCGTTGCAAGGCTGCAACCTTCTTACTATAAAATATGATAATAATTATCATCTTTCCATTCGCAACATTCTCTTTATATACTAATTTACTGGCGAATTACTGTAGACGATGCATTTCCCTCTATCAGAACGTGTAACCTATTTTGAGGTTATTTCCCTGTCAGAGGTTATTTGCATTTTCAGTAATTGTTAAGTTTGCCCTGCTAAAATTGAATTTCGCAATTACTTAATTGCTTTCAATTCATCGAACCAATTATAGGTCATTGCCCGCATGTGCCAATCGTATCGTACGATTAATTGCGCCTCACTGCTGTGTGCGCTACTTCGCCGACTCGGTACTTTACCGACGCACAATTATTTCGTCGTCGCTGGCCATTGATAATGCCGCTGGCGCTCGCATATCATGTGTCACACCTGTTAACATATGTACTTGTAACATGAGACCGTGTAGGTCTGTGGACAGGGGCTTGTTTGCTTTTCGTAATGCGAAGCAGAATGCAAGGACAAGTGCACGACGGATATATGCTTTGGCATGGATGGATGATTATCGCAAGGTATGCGATATGAATTAATTGTTCGTGGAGAAGGCGTTGCTTCTGAATGAACGCGAGTATTGCATTGTATGCAGAATACTTTGATTAATGTTTATGTGAATTGATGATTGGATTTCTATGAAGATTTATTTTTTGAGGATGGTTGTTTATATAGATAAGATGATGGATCATAAGATGAATAGAATCTTGATTGTTTGAGAGTGGGTGTAAAGCGAGGTGTAACAACCGTCACTTACTTTTTCATTATGCCGAAATTGTATAAGGCTGTTTTAGTCGCGCCTGGCCAACAACAAGAATTGAAACCCAATTTAAGGTAAAAATTCGTCCTGTAAATGATGGCCAGCTTAGATGAAGTAAAATAAAAAACTCCTTACATTTTGCGAAGGTATGAAATTAAATGATATCGACGACCAATTGTCATAAGCAAATCGTGAAATTACCCGATCTGGGAACTTTTCGCTCAATAAAGCCAAAAGTGGTGGTGAGTCGTTCAATTTCTGACCAAACAAATTCTATGAGCGAATGACTGTGACGCTGACTAGTTACACTAATAAGAGTCAGTTCTTCATGTTTTTCGAAAGAGTATGGGCCAATGATACCAACTATTGTAGCTTTAAGGGCAGGTTCTCATCTAGCAACCAAAAAATGACGTGTTTTTTTGAATTTTTTTCTCAAAGACGGAAGCAAATATCAATGTTAAATTGTGTTCACATATTTATTAAGTATTTAGGTATACACACTTTTTTTTTTGTGAAAAATATTAAAAATTGTGAATTTAACAGACACCTATTATTGAATTAAACTGTTAAGATTGTACTATTCATATCCAATAAAGGATGTTGTTAAAAAAAAAAAAAAAAAAAAAAAAAAAAAAAAATCAGATGGCACATTGTGACGACTCGAAAAAAGGATACCCATGGTAGCGCTGTAATCATACAATAAAAAGTTTTTTGAAATTACGTAATATTTGCCGGAGTCTAAATTCTATTTTCAAGAAAAAAAATCGAAAATAAAAAAACCAAACTTTAGGTACTGATTTTCGCATTTTTTGTTGTTTGCTCTTTAGCGTTGAATAGAAAAAAAAATTATGAAAAAAGCACATACATTTGTGTTCAGACTCCAATAAATTTAATTTATTTTAAAATAAAAAAAAACCGATCCATTGAGTAGTTTTTGAGGTATCCTGGAGACCTATGCTAAGAAAATGGTTTTGAGAAAAACGATTTTAAAATGATATACGAGAGTGGGGTCAAAGTTTCGGGCCCGATCTACAGATGGCACAAGCAGGTCTAATCACGTATGTCAGGTTCTATAGTACTATTTTATTATCAGAATTTTGTGGCGGTTCCACGAACCGCACAAATCACCATAGGCCGAGATACCTTCGTTCTACCAAGGAACATACGCACCTATGACTAAACTTCGCGTGCCCACAGACACGTGCCCCCCAAAGTCCACCTTTTCACCTGACTAAAGGTGACATCCATACCGTGGTCAACAACCCCACGTATCCACAGATACGTGGGCTCCAAGTCCCGAACAATTTCCTGATGCCCGCACGGCGATCGAAGGATACGACCACTATGGAAAATGTATACCAATCCATTAGCTGGATAAACACAAGTGGTTGGCACAGCTGCGCAAATTGCCGTAAAACAATCCGTCGGATAAATCATTGACCCTAGCGTAATGCACTTCGCCTAAACAAAGGCCATTGTAGAGAAAAACCAATAAACTAAAACGCTGTTCCCATACGGTAAAACAAATACAATTATCACAACCAACGATAATTACCACGATCCCAGAATAAACCACATACCCGAATGTATACAAAATCAACTCAACAGAAGGTGTGAAAATTCTGGCGATCCCAGGAAGATCTCCGGTCACACAGGCAGCAACCTCCGCGTCTGTGTGTGTGAGTGCATACGCACATCTGGCCTCTGACGAAACGGAAAACCGCAGGACCAAAAAAAAGAGTGCGATCTTCCCTGGTGGAGAGATTCTCGATTAAGCGAAAATCGGAAAAGAGAACTATCGGATGAGTTGAATCACCCCTAAAGGAAAATTGTAATTCATAATTCAGTGGAGTGATAATTGGCAGATGAAAAGGTCGCTATAGGACGTCTGTTTCGAAAAATCGTTTAAAATTCGAAGAATCTGTTTAAAATTTACAATCAGTGCTAGAGTGCCTTTTCCTAGTTACTTTTTTTAAAATAAAAACCCGATTTAATTGACTTATCATTTACGACTCAGTTTGAAGCCGGAAGAACAGCGAACTCTAAACATTAATAAAGGACTTTCAACCTAGTCAAATTGCACCTGTTACAAAAGATTGTTAAGAAAATATACAACCAGTGCTTTCCTAGTTATATTTTAATCCGATTGAAGTGACTTGCTATAAAATTACAAATATGTAACCATTCCTTAACAGCCGACTATTTGGTACACTTAAAAAGGAAACAATAAAGTACAAAAATAAAAACAAAAATCTCCGTGTTTCATTTTTGTGGACAGTGTTCGGCGGAGCACATTAGCCAATCGACAGTTTAAAATCCGCCAAAAGCTTGTACATTAATTTTCAGGTTGATTGCTCTGTTATTATTATTAGTACACATTTGAGAGCCTGTGGCATTTTTAACAGATTCATACACAATATGCAAGCAAATAGTGGAGATCACAGAAAAAAAATTCGAATAAGTAAAGCATTAGAGCCGTATACCATAGCGATAACATAATGTAGCGAGCTTAGGGTTCGCTGGATTAATTATTCTCGTGAAATAAGAGCCGTGAAATCAATCTGCTATTTAAACTTCATTCGTCCGCTAATGACAACCGTTACTTCATTTCTCCCCTGACTTTTCGTTTCTCATTCCCAGTGACACTTCTCTCACTGGCGACTTATCGTTTTTACTGCTCATATACTCCAGTTTTCCAGTACTTTGTTTTGGAGACCTGCCAGATGTCCAGTTGATTGTCATATGCGTCACAATAACAATTCCACATCAATTGAGTGTACTTGAGTTTAGAAATCGAATTCATACACGCGGCCAGTAGGCTGAGGCTTCAATGCTTCGCTTCTCACCCGTTTCATTGTATGTGCAAATCACCGTCTTCACTATCCTTGCTTAACGCAACAATCCGACGTGATCTGTCTACACAACACATAATCTCCCATATGTAAACAGGACCTTACTACTACGATCACAACTTTCGCATAGAGCACCTGCACACTCGCCTGCTTCGATGGTCTCTCGCTCGCTCGTTCCTCGCTCTGTCGTTCGCACACGAAGTTGATCGTAACAAAGTTACTGAGGAGAGAGTAGTGTAGCGTTTCTAACAATTACACAACCAATATGCAAGCAAATAGTGTAAAACACCGAAAGAAATTCGAATAAGCAAGAGCATCAGAGGCATATACCATAGCCATAACATAACAATTCCACATCAGTTGAGTGTACTTGAGTTTAGAAATTGAGTTCGTACACGAGGCAGTGGGCTGATGTGTTGAGCATTGGTTCCATTTTTACACACTGAACAAGACGCCTAGAAATGAAAAATAAACGGCCTCACTTGACCTCGTTTACTTTGCAGCATTTTTATAAAATTATTTTCCCAAAGACGATCTGGCAACCTATTATATAAAAGCTATCAAAAAAAAAGAAAAAAAATTGATTTTTTAAAACTTCTTGATGAGAACCCCCCTTTAAGCACATCGGCGAATGTAAATCCATTTAGGAAGACACTTTGTGTGGCCTGTTCTCCGAAGTCTGACTTGGCTATTCGTCTCCTTGGATCTTTGAACTGTCTCTTTATATTTAAGACAGTTTCCATAACTGGCGGGATATCCGTTGTTGCCGTAGTTGCAGTAATACGGCAAAGTTATTTCATTCTGCATATTTGTTGCGGGATGGTATTTTTCTGATGGGATTTTCCACATCGGGCAAAATGGTGGTTCATGTTTCAGTTTCGGAAGGCATATCCGTAACTTGGCAAACGTCTGTATTGAGGTATTTCACTGCTATAAAATACCTCAAGGACAACCTGCTGATGCAAGGCTGGAAGCGACTTTGTCCGTATTATGGAATCTATGTTGGTCCATGGGGCAAGATGTCCCTTGCTGTGTGGGTGTCATCTTTCCAACATGTGCCGCCCTATAAATAGCGAATGATTCCCTGCCGTAAGAGCTATATTGCAACTGAGTTAAGTTAAGCTTCTTGAAAAATAAGCCAAAGGGTTCGAAGACGTCGCAATCGAGGAAAAAATCCAGCAAGTAATTACGGCTAGACGTTGGGTAATAAACATGATACAAACTATTCAGGGAAGGCACTACATGAAACACAAAAGCGATCAATTACCCCGGCAGATGCTGCAACAAAACAACATTGTGTCGAGCACTGACAAGACGCAACCTACACAATAGCAGCACGTGCAGCAGCTGTTCGCTGAACAATAACACATGGCAACGATGTCTGTGTGCAATTATTATATAAGCAACGTACAATTTGTAAACAGTTTAAGTTCTCCTCAAGGACTCGGGGTTCGGTCAGGTTTTTCACTTTATAGAATTAAAATATTTAGATTACTATTACTATTTATTGGTCTGTAGGAACCCGGAAGTTCCTGACCTCACCGACTCGACTCCGCCATCGTTCCCTGTCCTCTGCACTCTCCTTCCACACTTGACCAGCCGATCCGATCCTCTCAAGGTCAAACCTAACTGTTGCGGATTGGCAATTAAATGTGCTGGAATGTACTGGAGAAATCTAGTACATTCGCATGTATACCAGTTGCGCAGCAGCTGGCACCAACTGGCCATCATTGTCACCACGATGATGTCATAGCGTCGCTTTTTGAATTGGCAGTTATGCCAATTCGTCAGTCTACAATCAACATTCATCGAGTAAACACCATCGGCCCTCGGCCAATCAACAACATACATTAATTAATAAAAGTCAATATCAAGAAAAAAAGACTTCATCTTTTCGGGCAGTGATTCCATCATTTCACTTCATCTTTTCGGGCAGTGATTCCATCGTTTCACTTCATCCTCTTGGGCCTTGATTCCATCGTTTGACTTCATCTTCTTATGTGCTAATTCTACCGTTCGAGTTCATCCTTTTGGACGATGATTCCATTGTTTGACTTCACTCTTGGAACGCTTTTCTCCTCTGGACGCGACCACATTATCGCCCGCCACTATTACATTAACATTTTCTGTTCCTTCGAGCCGGATCCAGTGCCGATTTGGGTCGTCTCATCGCCGCCCAGTTCGCGGCACATAGACACTGCAACCTGACTCGACACAAATCAAGGACGACTGAAATTACTAGGGATAACGACTGTGAAACATCCCTTCTTAATGAGGACATCAACATTGATCTAAACAACACATTAGAACCGGTTGACGGTACCGACGAACCCGGTTTATTAACAGTGAAAAAGGGAACAATCGATGCAGCTATGGTCAAGAAGAATTCCAAGAATATTGCAGTTGATTTCTCAGCGAAGTGTTCCACTCCCACAAGCCAAGTAAGTCAAATAAAACGACGCTTAAACGCCAGTGCTATCCATGAGTTGGGTTTAAATTTAATATTTGATTTCGACGAATGCCAAAAGGCAAAAGACAAATTCGAATTTTCCGATGTAGTAGACGACAACCGAGAGAGACCAGGTGCAGTGGTTGCTGGGTTTAATGATAATAATGACAAAGAAGCTTTGGTAGACAACCCGTCCGATGAGTTGCTTAACAATGCCGAAATTACTCCGATCTTGTTAGAGGGGATTGCATGTGATCTTATTTTACAAGCTAACAACTCAACTTCATGTCTTCTCGATAATAAGGAAAATGCTCCTCCAGACCAAGAGGCGAAGTTGCTGGGCAGAGACAAAACGCTATATCCTTCATTCCATGCCAGCTATAGATCACCCCTTAAATATTTGTTTTCTGAATCACCTTTGTTGTGTGAATCGCTCAATGAGAATGAGGAGCCACTTGAACAAAGGAGTGCGGGGCAAGCGGCCGATCATGATCTTATATTAGAACCGCTGCCACCAGAAGAGGGCGGACGAGATCATTGCCACCCCCAAGGAATTGAAAGAACGAATTGCCGACCCGATCACCCTATAGTAAAGGGAGAAACCGATCAACCGAAGCTGCGCCCAGTGCAGAAGTGAATGCTGGGAAAGACATCGACGAAACAACACAACGGCTCCCCGACGACATTCCTCGGTCGGCGGAACACCAAAGATCTAGACCGACGACATTCCTCGCTCGGATGAGATCATACCTGCTTTCACACGGTGCGTAACGGAGCCGACAATGGATCAAACAGTGGAGACGGCGGCGACGGCGACAACATTGACAACGGTTCCCCGACGACATTCGTCGGTCGGAGGAACCCAAAGGATCTCGACCGACGACATTCCTCGGTCGGCAGAGATCATACACGTGCTCATCACCAACACGAGTCGGAAACCGCTGTTGTCGCAAAACGAAAGCAGGACGACGAACTTTCTACAACGAGAGTTCAAACCAAAGTGCCTTCAACATCAGCTTTCGTACAACAACCGACCATGATAAAGGAACTCATCGCCGCTCAGTTCGCGGCACAGGCCACCATCTCCGGCACTTTCCTCAACATACAGGAAAAGGGACAACCAAGTCCGACAGCAATCGAGGCAACCAAACATGCACTCCGCGCCGAATCGGAAGCCTTCTCCAAGCGGCACCACGACATCTTCGTCACGGCGACACCGGACTATCTACAACACGCGTACTTCGCGGAGGATTGTTTCGGCGAAACCGAAGAGATATACCTGGAGGAACAGACGAAGCTCCTCGAGGCTCAGTACGCGCTCAAGTCAGCCTCCCCAACCATGGTCAACAGCACCAATCGCCTTCACCCTAGCGAGCTGCCCCCAGTGCAGCTGCCAATGGCCGACATGAAGCCATCAGAAACGGAACCGCACCCCAGAACAGTGGATAAGAGTGAGCAGGCCGCCGACCAGAGTGCCACCTGCCCAAAGCCCAACCTATTCAAGGTCCCGATGATCGACAAGCCGAAGCTCCTACAGAAGACGATGCCGCGCACGCATTGTGGGGCACAACATGACATGGCCGTTCCTCGTGGGTTGCGAACTTACAACTCCGTCCCAGAGGAACTGGCTACCATCACACGGACTCCAGAGCAAGCAGTGGGAACGGCGTACATAGGATCCGTGTCAGATCCAACGCCAATGCCTTCCACGAATTCGACTGTTCCAGCAACAGTAGCCGGCCCGATGACTGACCAGCCCTATGTCCCGATGCACAAAACACCGCCGACACCCGTAAAGCAACAGGGCGCTTGCACATTCTGCAGGGCCTCACACGCCATTTACGCTTGCGAGGGTTTCCGATCACTCACACCTGGCCGTCGGAAGTCCTTCGCACACAAAAGAAACCTGTGCACCAACTGCTTGGGTCGCCACCGCCTGCGCGACTGCCACTCCAGCAAGACGTGCCGTCAATGCCAGCGGAGACATCACACCCTGCTGCATGTCCGGTCTACCGCCATCGACGGGACAACATCACCGCCGCCCCCCGGATCGACCGTCAGGAAGGGGTCTGCGCACATACAATCAGCACCCCTTCACAGCATTCCGCGTTGCTGCTAACAGCCAGAGTCATCGTGACGTCGGAGACCGAACAGAGGATTGAAGTCTGTGCTCTGCTGGAACCCTGCTCCAGTGGCACCTTCATTTCAACATCACTCACCCGAAGGTTGCACCTCCGACGTCAAGCATCACCCGTCCCCACCTACTGTGTCAGGGGCACTCGTGGCCTTGCCACAAGGGCTCAAACCGCCATCAACATCACTCCTCGCCTCCACGGCTCGAGCCAATGGACACTAAGGCCCTTCATCCTGTCAGGGCTCTCAGTGTATACACCACCACCACAATCAACGACAGGGGATCTCTCGTTGGTGGCGGATCTGGAACTTGCAGATCCCAACATCGCCTCCGCCGAGAAGGTGGACATCATCCTTGGGGCAGACATGTACCCCAACATCATCCTCGAAGGCATAAAGAAGGACCAACGTTCCGGCCTCGTCGCGCAGGACACTGAACTGGGATGGGTGCTAACAGGCTCAGCACCGACCACATCATCCAGCGCAAAGGTGACAAGGCGTGTCACCAGCCATCATATGGCCATTCCTCGTGGGTTGCGAATTTACAACTCCGACCCAGAGGAACTGGTCGACCTTCCGACTGACGGCCGCGGCTTCCATCAGAGAACCCAAAGGACGTCTCGCCGGCATCGGCCCCAGTGGCCACATACGAACCCCATTCAACTAGCAGCCACCGACCACTTGCGCGACCCAACTACAAGACATACCCCCCGCCCGCTGAACCATTGCAGGGGCAAGGGGCAATCGAGGAACCAGGAGCTTACCCACTCGAACACTTCAAGGCATCCCACCACACCCGGGACACCACGTGGTCAAGCGCAATGCCCCGCTTGGCGGGCGGCGCTCCCCAGCAACCGGCGGTCTCTCGAACTCCAGCAAAAAAGCACGCCCCTCTGTGCATCCGCGACGACCCCGGGAGGCACTTGGCCCGTGACTGCCATTACGAAAGAACACGCGGACAGTGCCAGGGTAGACACCGCACCCGACTTCCAAGTTCCAGCACACACCCCCAACGGTCGCATCCCGCCGGCCACTCCCTCCAGACGGGCGCCAACGTGCGCAGTACATGGCACCACCACCGGTCTCGACATAGCGAGACCCATCACCAGTTATCACGTGGTCATTGATCGTGGGTTGCGACCTTACAACTCTAACCCAGATCAACTGGCCGGTCCCGCGACCACAAAGGCAACGGACATCAGCGATGGGAAAGAGGTTCCTGTCGCCATCGATCATACGGGCCACCCCAGACCCTCAAGCCTCCAGCGCTCCTCAGGGCGGGCGGACCCCTCTCAACCGATCATCCATGTGAAAGTGGACAGCCGACCAACACCAACCGCCACCAGCAGACCGCACACTCCCGGCCCCCAGCCACCGTCTCCTGGAACAAAATGATTCGCCAATGATTGGCGAAGGCGGGCGGAATGTTGCGGATTGGCAATTAAATGTGCTGGAATGTACTGGAGAAATCTAGTACATTCGCATGTATACCAGTTGCCCAGCAGCTGGCACCAACTGGCCATCATTGTCACCACGATGATGTCATAGCGTCGCTTTTTGAATTGGCAATTATGCCAATTCGTCAGTCTACAATCAACATTCATCGAGTAAACACCATCGGCTCTCGGCCAATCAACAACGTACATTAATTACTAAAAGTCAATATCAAGGAAAAAAGACTGCATCTTTTCGGGCAGTGATTCCATCGTTTCACTTTATCTTTTCGGGCAATGATTCCATCGTTTCACTTCATCCTCTTCGGCCCTGATTCCATCGTTTGACTTCATCTTCTTATGTGCTAATTCTACCGTTCGAGTTCATCCTTTTGGACGCTGATTCCATCGTTTGACTTCACTCTTGGGACGCTTTTCTCCTCTGGACGCGACCACATTATCGCCCGCCACTATTACATTAACATAACATTGTCCTCCCATCTCCGTCGCGGCCGTTCTGCGGGTCTCTTTCCCGTTGGTCCACCGTCAAGAATTCTACGTACGGTCTTATCGTTGCCAATTCGCGCCAAATGTCTGGCCCATCTTAATCTTCGCGACCTGATTACTCTCACTATTGTAGGTTTGCGGTATAGCTCTTCCAATTCGTGGTTGTGGGGTTTCCTCCATTGTCCTGCCTCCTCGTCATATTTACCTCCAAAGATACCCCTTACAACGTTATTCTCGATCCGATATGCGGAATTTGTTTTCTTTCCGTGGGAGCCCATGTTTCGCATCGGTATAGAACAACCGGCATGACTATGATTCTATAGACACGGAGTTCTATAGTTATGGAGTCTCCTCTATTGTCCTGCCGTCTCGTCATATTTACCGCCAAAGATGCCCCTCAAAACTTTATTCTCGAATACGCGGAATTTGTTTTCTTCCCGTTTTGTGAGAGCCCATGTTTCGCATCCATATAGAACAATCGGCATGATTATGGTTCTATAGACACGGAGCTTTATGTTTCAGCAGTTTACTGACTGTGTGCTAACTAGCGTTACCGGAATGCAGTCTTTTGTTAATTTCCTTCGACATTTCGTTACCGTCAGTCTCCTTCCCCGATATTTAAATTCTTTAACTTTTTCGAATATCTTGCCTCTGAGGTTTATATGTGTTCTCTGAGGTCCACTTGCTCTCGCCGTAATCATGCATTTTGTTCTGTCTTCATTTATTTCTAGGGCCACCTCTTCTGCCGCTTGCATGATGATTTCACTGTTTTTACTTACAGTTTCTAGATTATCGCCCAGAACGGCGATGTCATCCGCATATGTGAGCACTTGTGTGACCCTGTGGGGACTCTTAAAGCTTACCTCAAGAATGCCTTATGCAACTCAAGCACCAGTATACCTAAAACATTTCCTTTCTCAAGGACATTTAATGCATTCGACGCATTATCTGAAAATCCCTAAACAGAATTCTGACAGCATTCATGCATTTAATGTGGTATTCCAATTCCCTGTAAAGAATTCTTCACATCATACGACATCATAAATCGAAACCCTTCGGCACCCTTTGTCATCGTTAAAATGCTATGTCGGACAGCTTGTTTATACAGCTGCAATAAACCGACCCGCGGTTCGTTTGTCCAATCGACAAACAATTACCGCATCCCAAGCATTATCATCGAAACAGAATCCTCTAGCATTTCCTAATACAAACAAGAAGTCGATTCCTATAGCAGTCAGAGATGACATAAACATTTAAAACCTATTAGCACCTCTTCCTAATGACGATACATCTATTAACGCATCTGCACCACTCATCCGCGGCTGTAATTATGTCCTTATTTGCTTTTAGCACCTTTTCTCCGATGATTTTCCGTCTATGATAGCCACAATGCACAGCGTAAACAATGATCTATACGACCCCTTTGCTCTTTTTCCCTCGTTTCAGGTTTCGTTTATCCTTTGCTGAAATGCATCGATAAACACAGTGATCTGTACGATCACTCATACATGCATACACCATGATCTTCATTACGAGATCTGGTTTTCTATTCCACAAAGAGAGACTTTATGTTTCTCTTGCGGTAAGTAAACATATCCTTAGTCGAGAGGATATTGACCACCACCGAATCGAGGGTGAATCAAGTGCCAGATTCCAACCCTCGATTGAGTCGTATTTCAGCATCCAGCTTCGCAGGTTGGGTCGTGTCCTGCTCCCGCGACGCCGCGGGGACGCATCAGTCCCAGAGTCTTATTCAACCGAGTGCCCGAGTCCTTTATTCTATGTGCCGAACCAGATTGTTCTCCTTTTCATGATCCATAAATTGAGAAAGGAAAGAAAAGTGTTGCGTTTTGTTACTTTAGAAATGTCAGTTCTTTTCACGGTCAAAATTGAAATATAGTAAAAAGAGAATGTGGTCAAGGATATTTGACACCGATTACGCAAAATTGAAGAGGAAACAAAAGACTCGATGAATCGGAAATGTGAAAGAAAAATTGTATATATCAATTTAGTGGATTATAACGTGTGAAATATTCGAATTGTTTTGTGTTTTGAAAATAAATGGACCTTTATAACGTAACTCCCAGTGTTTCATTCTCTCCTGTGATTGATGTTTTTTGCTTCCCTCGGCGATCATTCGTTTGTATTCGGTGCAACGTTAAGTGGATGATGGGGATGAGAAGTGAATCAGCGCCGTACGCCGCTGCACAATACTTCGCCCTCCACAACCTCGTTCAATGATGATCCGGCCATGTTGTCGTCTTGTACTTTCCTGATGACATAATCGAGCACAAGGTTAAAAAGACATGGTGAGAGACCACCCGCTGTTTTAGTCCGTTCCGGATTTCAAATGGTTTTCTATTCTAACTCCCGGGTTGTTTTCGTTCATGCAAATTTGAATGAGGGCGACATATTGTTTCGGGATTCCCAGCTCAACTACAATATGGTAGAGTCTTTGCCTTGCGACTGAGTCGTAGGCTTTTTTGAAGTCAACGAACAGTTGGTGAACCGTCTCTTCGTATTCCCACTTCTTTTCCAGCAGTTGCCTTATTGTGAACATCTGGTCGCTTGTTGACCGGTTCCGACGGAATCCGCATTGGTAGTCTCCCAGTATTTCTTCTGGGTACGGTGTGATTCTCGCCAGTATGTCATTTTTTAATATTTTGTATGTGGTTGGGAGCAATGATATTCCTCTGTAGTTTTCGCAGTCAGATCTGTCGCCTTTTTTGAAGATGAGGGCAACTGTTGAGGTTTTCCATTATTCCGGAGTGATTTCCTTATCTCGTATTGTTTTGGTGAGTTGGTGGATCTTTCGGGCGGTTGCCTGTCCTCCATGCTTCACAAAATCTGTCGGTATGCAGTCGATTCTGGGAGCCTTTTTGTTTTTCAATTTTATTTATTGCGTCTACAACTTCATGGAAAGAGGGCGCTGGGATCTGGGTCTCGGCTGTATGTTTCTGTGACAAGACAGCCGTTTGCGTCTCGAATTATTTTTTATTTTGGCACTCCCTCGGTGGCCATTTCTAATTGAATTTATGCCGGCATACATACCTCTGATATTCTTTGCTCTGGCTTTTTTTGGGGATTTTTTCGATCCTAGTCTTCTGCCATTCGCGTTTTTTGCGTTTGAAAAGTCGCGTTGTCTCTTTTCGAATTGTCGCGTATTTGTCTGCGTTGACTTCATCATATCTTTCTAAGTGGATCACTCTGAGGCGTTTACGTATTTCGATCTTCGCCTTGCATTCATCCTCAAACCAAGGTTTGGACTTAATTGTTTTCTTAAATCCTAATACCTTTTGGGCTGTTTGTTTGATTGTGTCTCTGATCCACGTCCATTTAGTGCCCACTTTATTAGTTTCATCTTCCTCGCTGCTTCCATTCTCTAGAATGCTAAATCTATTCGTCAGTTTGTCTTGATATTCATCCTGTATTTAGATAATGATATATTTAGTATATTTCAGAGAAAAGTTTATTTTGTAATCTGCTCCTTTTCCTGCTAGTTGGTATTCCAGAACGCTTCCCCCCACCGGTGGTAAGAGGAGTTTGTGAGGGGGTTGTAGATTTTCGTTGAGTGCCGGCACGGAAACGGGTTCACAAAAAGCCCTACTGAATTAAAACTGCGAAACGTTCACCAAAAACAGCTAAATGAAACACACGGATTGGCTTAGTGAGAATTATTTTCTTATTTTTGAGCACGCACAACTGTTAATCTTCTTACTTTAATATCCTTAATTATAAATACACATTTTCAATTTGATCAACTTATTTTTATGTTTTTAAATTGCTCTCGTTCGTGAGCGCGTGGGTCTACGCTATTGTCCGAGATTTCGTCAAAATTCCTCCGCGGCAGAGGATCGAGTAGAATGGATGGGGCAATTTGTCATTTAGTTTTATTACCAATTTTACTATTTATCGGGTCATATACAGAGTCGGGATGTTTCCTTGACAAAGGTTAAATTTTTGATAATTAAATTGAGTTTGGTATTCCGACACGTTATATGCGCACCCCGGTGGTTTAAACTCGACTCCGTTTAGATTAAAGAGCGATGTGCACTCGATGGTGGTTGAAATTCGACTTACTAAAATGACTCGTGCAGAGTCTGTCATCCGGTAAGGATGGTTTTCGTTTTTGAGAGAAACGTGAAGTTTCTCCTTGCAGTGACCAATCAGAGACGATCTCTCTGAGTTGATCACGGTTAGGATGCGTGGTTGTTCGTGTTGCCAGGTAATGGCAAACGAAAACGAAAACAAAAACGAAAGAAAGGAAATTGGTGCGAGGGTATCATGGTGACGTTCATGCAACTGTGTACATTGTCTGCCCGTCATAAGGGGCACCGGTGCTGCGAGCAAATGGAATACTTGCACCATGATGTTTGTGCCCGGCATCGTTGATTGTGGAAAGGATAGTATTCCCTATGGTGCGAGTTCTCATGTAGGAAAATTTGATTCTCGGTGACTGGGCGCGAGATGCGCGGGCAAGTTTTGTCGGTTGGACAATACTTGGGGTGACTGTGAATAAGTCAGGAAAATGTGCTGCGCACGTGTGTGGCGGGGTAAGCCGGCTAACAAGGGCGCCGATTGGTTTCCCGATGTATGTCGCATGTTGGTAATTCTTTTCAGGGAATTATTGTGATGCAACATATGAGCGAACGCTATTTCATTTTCGGGGAATTTGGATGATGTCCTATAGCGATACAGTAAATGCATGAACTGGGTTTTAGATTTCAGGGAATTTACAATGATGCCTTACGACTTGAAAAGCTGAATTCAGAGATGCATTTTCTGGATGGAATGATGAATTCAGGTGATGCATCCCTCATGTAATATGATGCCCTTGGAAAGGGTACCGTTTACAGGTGGTGTCGGGCAACGAAAGGGATTGGGGTTGGCGTTGTGCGCGGTCTGCGAGCGAAATTGTGGTTGGCATTATGGGTTGATTCTCAGTAATATAGAGAACCCCCACAAGTTTAACTGGACTTCTTTGTTTTACAAGTACCTCAGAGCACTTCCCCTCACCACTTGTAAGGGATGCTTGAGGCTTATGACCAGTGGTAAGGGATCCTTGAGACTTATAAGGCTATTGACGCGTCACTAACACGAACAGATCAGAATATACTCCAGTTACTTTTGCCCACCCAATGGCTTCTAAACAATGTTCTTCCCTTTCAAACCCCCGGATACTCTAATTTTCACACATTCGCCGAGCGAGAATTGAGCCTCATCTTTGAAGAAGATTTAGTTAGAAAAATCAAGTGGTTAGCATATGTCCGAAGCATTACATAGTCGGCAGGCTTCAGTTCGGGTGAGAGTTCAACTTTATGAAGATGACGATGCAGATCTATGGGCAAAATGCGTCGTCATCTGTTGGATGATATTACCTCACTTGATTGTGTGGGGTTATAAATGTATTGCGGGCCGGCACGGACGCTGGTTAACTCCTATTCCCCAACAATCAAAAGTTCCGCCGAACGTTGTTTACCAAAAGGGACCGAGCGTAAATGAAAACTCACTGGAAGGTTTTATTGTTAAGCGTCTTTTTATTTTTATTATTGTCACTATAATGACAAAGCGATCCACCTTAGTATGGAGGCGCAGGTTAGCTTAATTAAATTGGGGGAAAGTGCACTGAAAAGTAGACTAACTAGGCCCGAAACTTAATAATATATTATACAATAGGATCTTTTTCATTTAAACTTAGGTCGCCCACGCTTGGGGACTTGCTATGTATAATGTTGCCTTTGTTTAAGTTTGTTTGGCCCGAAAATCGAATCAAAATTAAAATCGAATTCAGCGGCTCAGCACGACACCCCGGGTTCGATAAAAGCGATTCCTCGATTAAATCTCGACTGACTAATGAATGGAAAGACTCTATTCATCGCGTCGTGGTGGTTGAGTCATAGCAGTGTAGCGATTCTAAATCGCTACTCCTATCCAAATCCCCAATATTATCAAATAATCCCATCCAAATCCCCAATCATCATCATCATTGGCACTACAACCGGGGGCCGGTCGGCTTGTTGGCTTGTTAAATTTTCCATAATGATTTGTTTTTTCCGGGCAAGGTCATTAGTCTTGCTCCAAATCCCCAATACTTCCCATTAATACATAATACATCCAAATTCCATATTGAGTCACATGGGCAACGAATTAAACCAAAAGTTAATTCGTCGTACATTGACTCAATTCCCAAAATCCTGACATCATGAAATGCTTAATTCAAAATGCATTTCATGATTCCCCTTCCCAGAACCCACCCAAACAAACCTCTAACAAATTCCCAGAACACAATTCCAATGGAAGCACACAAGGTCTTGTGTGTGCTTCTTGGAATTTTGACACTGAAATAGTTGACAATTCTCAACTAGGAAAACAATAAAAGGGCGACCAATTTCAATTTCGTGATCAGTCAAGCTTCAGAGGTCGAACCGCTGATCAACCAAAAATTAGTAAGATTCCAAAGGCCAAACCCCTGGCCGCGCATGAACCGAATATAAAACCGAGTTACGGCTAAATAGAAAAAGTACTGTGGCGGTCCCGCCAAACCCCACGGTGCGCTTTCCTTAAAAACCCCCATAACATCCATCTTCCCATATAATTTCACCAATGCAATTTCACCCTATAAAGAAAACTTACCTTTTCATGCATCCCTTTGCATTCAATTTTCTGTAAGAATTCTTCTTGACCTTGTTGTATTCCAGAATACTACCCTTATTCGCTTTAACACTAACTCATGTCCTTTCAAACACAACCCTTAAAACTACATCCTCACATATCTTACATTCTCAGTTAATACAATTCATAAATAAACAGACACAATATTCTATATCCAGTCACTTACAGCACATTTCATAAATATGCCCCATTTCATAACAAGCACATTTTTCATTTCAAAACATGGCCACTTTGATTTTCGTTCAAAGTTTATTCAAAATTCTAAGTCACAGAGACTTCTAGATTGTTTTGTTCAGTTTATACGCCACAGTCAGTTAGAACAAAATGTTCTATATAAACAAGTAAATTTATATGAAAAAAGTAGAAAAGAAGAGAGCTCAGCTTGAGATAGCTGAGTTCAATAAAATAAAAATAAAACAAATAATTATTTGATAAAAGAAAACTTAAATTATTTTAATAACCTCCACGCTCTTCCCTCGAAAGAGGAAGCACGGCGTTGGAGCCGTAACAACCTTTTTAGAAATTCCATAACTCCCATTGTTTCTCGCCAATGCATTTGCATTTGCTCCAGAAAACATTTCCTTTTCCAAGGACATGTAATGCTTTCAAGCATTATCTGAAATTCCTAAAATTGATCCTTAATGTGCATTTGCACCATAAATACCAAACATTCGATACCCTTTGTCTGAGTTAAAATACTATGTCGTCAGCTTGTTTTTACAGCTGCAACACTAGCGACAAACTATGATGCATTTCTTTCGTCGGCACCACTAATTACTTGGAATACCTAAATGCAACCAAGGGATGCGTATCGGCAATTAACCCAAGATACGATATACAATTTCCATGGTATAAAGTATCGTATCCCATTAACACCTTTTTTCCAACGTCCGTCATAGCGACGTTGCATAAACATGACCCTCATTACGGAGCAAACCATTTGGTCGCCTTGTCCTTTGTTCTCGCTGACTGCCTTTCTCGTTGTTTCACTGCTTTCGAACACGTGGAACAACATTGAATCTGTTCGATCGCGCACACACACCACTGTACCAAAAAGATCGCATTTTCTTAGTGGCCACACCCTTAAGAGAACATTTTCTCTTTCCCCTCCATATCGCACCCTTAATTGAGGATAGAATAGAAGTCAGAGTTCTATCCTCGAAGAGTCCTTTACCATCCGCAGGCCAGTACGGTCATGCCACTCCCGCCCGTAGTCGTGCGGGCGATAGTCTTAAACCATTTTTTGTGAAGTTAGAAATGAAGTGAAGTGAAGAAATAAATAAGGCTAAAACAAAGAGATCCTGAGTTTATATTTTTACTTGTGTGATGGCGTGATCAGTGACAATTGATCGACGCTGTGGTTTCCTTTCCTGCTGCGGTGAATCATCAAGAGTTTGGGCGGAACCGTGTGAACAGTGGAGTGAATGCTGGAGGAAGAAGGGAACCAAGTGTCCGCGTCAGGCACAATACTTCTTCCCCACAGTACTTCCTAACGAAATAAATCAATTAAAGCTGCTTACTAAAAAATAGAAAGTTGCCTTTTCGTCTTTTGTGATGTTTGACTTTTGATCCGGCTTTTCCTATTGTTTGAAATTGCATTGTCCTCCAGATTTGATTACAGTTTCTTAGCTTAATAATTTTTACAGTAATGTATTTGTATAATTAATCAAACAAGTATTAGTGATGTCAAACGATGTAAATTCATCTGACGCACCAAGTACATCGGAACATTCCGCAGCTCCACAAAAAAAGGAGAACGAAACACACAAATCTGCGTAAGGAAATTAACTATTTAACAGAAACTGACTGGATGTATGAGCCGTTGGAAAAACGCATTGGTCAGCAATAAAAATTGATTAAATTGCACAAACACAATGATTCGCCTCCTCGCATACATTTACAAAATCTTCAATGTTGATTATGAAAAGTACTTCCATCGGGGAGTGTCCAATAAAGAGGCAATGCACGCCCACTACGCCGCCCTCAGCTCCTCAACAGCAGAGATAAACTCACTGCCACCTCCTAGGAACTCGAGGGGGATTGCTATGCTTGCATAGAGAATTCAGTTCCAGCGAATCCTCGCCGTATAAGCTGAGTTGGATTCGTTGGTTGTGCATACCGGGAAATTGGTTTTGGCGGCATAGCTAAGTATGATCAAGGGTCTTGATTGTTGTGGTCGTTTCGTGGAAAATTAGCTGTCGCTTGGTTGCAGTTGAGAAGTATGGTTTAAGGAGGAAATGAACCGAAGTGGTTTTCGGCGGAAATTGGAATTGCTTGGGTGCAAGCAAGGAATATCCTTTAGACAAGATATTAATCGAAGTAATTTCGGGGAAATGTATGCGGCTTGGTATAGTCGGTTGTGATGGTTAATGTTCGTTGTAGGTTTGAATATGCGTTTTATTACAGCATATGAATTTCGGGAAAATTAAGATTGCTTGGTCGCAAGGGGGGAATATGAATTAAGTAAAGGATTGACCGAAGCAATTTTGGGAAAATGTATGCGGGGATGATTTAGAATGTATTCTGTTGAATTGTATTCTGTTGCGGGTTTTTGGAAATGCCTTTCATTGCAGATAGGGTAGGGTGACGCGCTGTTAGCGGTCAAGATTGGTTGGCATTGTGCGGGAGAGAACCGCATGTGGTATAGAGAACCCCCATAATTGTTTTCTATGAGGATATGTAAAGTCGCTAGTGTGTAATCATAAAAAAGTGATTTATAACACCTTCAACCCAATATTAGCTAAATTATTGGTGATATATGGCCTCAGATGCTCAAAGAGTTGGTCAAAAAGTTGGCTTTGAGATTGTGCTTCATTAAAATTGCCTATCCGCGGCGCCCAGGTACTGGAAATCTTATTTGAGCAAGAAAATCTTATTGGAACTATCTTTTTTTATTAAGCCAATACTTCCATTTTAAAGTTCTACATCTCGTCAAAAAGCACACTTTATCCTCTCTTTTTAAAAAGATCCTTTTGATTGTATGACATGGAACTCGAATGTGTGCATATTCTGAAATTGCATTCACAGCTATTGGAAATTATGGCATACTTTTCGAGTACGATTCCTTGGCAGTTCAGAAATGTGCAATAAGTAATTATTATAATTAATACAGATATATATCTCCCGTTCCATTTTGAACTTATTGTATGACTCACTCCACAGAAACACCTACATATGAACTACCCTCTCAAGTTACTCAATGCACATCTGTAGTGGATAAGTCAAAAGAAGATTATGGAAAAGCCAGTCCACCACATCATTATACTGCATGGGTTAGAAGCTTCTCTTTGCACATTCGACTCTAGTGTCTGATAATAATTACAAATTTATGTAATCACCGCCACCAGGTCGTCGTATGATAGGGTATGCGAAGCATAACGCACGGATGCACATGCCGTAGTCGCTTATCTAGTTTCCTCATACGAACACCGCTTAATCTACCCATTGTCATAAGGTATCACGTACCGACCACAGGTGACATATTAGACTTCACGTAACACAGATAGGCCGTATTAATCTGACACGGGTCATATAAACCCATAAATCTATAGACTGCAACGCGACCTGAAGCATGCAGAAATGTCCATGATCTGTTGCAAATTTCATTACAACACAGTTCCCTCAAGGATTCATGAACTACTTATGATTACTTGGTAACCGGATAAGTGCAAGCACCTTGTTGTTAAGTACGCGATGAGCCTTCGTTATCAAAGGACATTATCCGATGACAAGTTGCTTTGATCCGACAATTGGGTTTTTGAGTAGCCCCTCAAAGAGTGAAATATTGAAATTTAAATGAGCAACGTGGTTCAAAATACATACTATACATTGAAGTGTAATTAATACTGTTGTTACGTGTGCTTGTCATGTGTGTAATATATACTTTTCTAAAAGTACTTTTGTAGCGTTCGGAAAATAAAACCCTTCATACTCATCATCATCGGCACTACAACCGGGATCCGGTCTTGGCCTTATTTAACAAGTATGAGGCTTGTTAAATTTTCCATAATAATTTGTTTTTCAGGGCAAGGTTATTAGCCTTCATACTCATTTATAAAATAGAAATTTTATTAGATTAGCTACGTTTCAAAGCAGATTCTTGGGCACAAAGGACAGGCTTTCCCAATGAAGACGATATATTTATAAAATAAAATTACATACAAAATATTTGAGACAAAAGCAAAACTTTTTTTAAATTTAAATTTTAACTATTTTAAAGCCATTCTATACTAAAGACAAATGACAGCATTTTTAACAATTTGAAATCTGGCTATCATGACGTTTTATAGTTAAAGCATATCCCACTCTAGTGGGAAGCCCTTTAGCTTTAGACTAAGCTTTAAACCCATACCGCCCTTATTAGGAAACCCTTTAATTGTATTACTTTTAGTTAACGTCATCACTTACAACATTGTGAGTATTATCATATCAGTGGTTCGAAAATTGTAGTTATGACTTAAACGATGCTAAATGCAAAAACAAAACAAAAAAAAATTTAAGAGAGGGATAACGAGTGGCCAAAATGTTTATTATGATTCTCCGAATACTTTCACCAGGCATCCATTACGAACCCCACTTTCCAAGCAGCATGCGTTAACTTTTTCCATTGTAATATCATCACATTGTTCTTTCCTCGGTAGTGCTACGAATCAGTGCTCTGAGAAATGGAGTCGCGTATAAAAAACCTGTATTCCAAAGACATGTAAACCACAGCAAGCAAGCTAATGGTCTAATCTGAGGAGATCCTTGGGAACATACTACAATGTATAACTTCTACAAGTATGAACACTAAACAGAAGAGTCATTCGAGAGGAGGTAACTTCCCTGCGAATGATTTATGCCGAAGTTTTATCGTAGGCGAATGACTCCGTCCTAAAACGCCATCACGTTACCTGGTCGGCATCCGAAAGTTTGCTCTCATCGTCACTAACACCATAGGATAGCGTATGTAACGTTATTCATGCGTCGTGTATGGGCATGATGGCATTGGTTGCGCCGAGCGAAGGAGCATCGTCGTAATTGGAACAATTACAGGAGTGAATGTGGTCTATATTAGATCAAGGGCAGTTGCATAGCCTAGTAAATTAGCAGGAAACCACCACCTTTGTTCTGTCTGCTCATCCTATTGTGGCATCCTTGAAATACCTGTGCGTCCTTCAGATCTTCATGTTTGACCTGTGGATTAGGCACTGGGCATTCTTGGGAACGTGCGGATACGTTTTCGTCGTTTCAGGGTACCCAAAGTATGATTTATACACGAAATTACCTCGGAGGTGTATTCCGAAGTTCAGCAGAAGAGCAATTTCCTGGGCTAGTTAGTTGTTAGTTGGCAGGATGTAACTAGGCAAATGTAGTCTGGCTTAGCTAATTAGTGTGTGGAAGAACTTTCTTATACCCACCTGTGATGAAGTGTTTTATCAGATTAAGTTGTCCAATATGCCTTCTCTAATGGGGTAATTAAAAGTATTGAGAAATATTGGGTGGATGTTGAGAGGACATCGGTTACCGCAACAAACTATCTCACATGGTACAATTTAAAGAGACTATGCACATAATTCAATACTACGATACTCAGAGTAAATTCATTGGGGTTGTGGAAAACGAAGGTATTATGGAATCTCTTCGCAGAAGATTAAATTACATCACGCACAATAAACCAACGTGGGAATTGTATCCCTTGTGTCAAGATGGGTTTCTTAAAATCAATTCTGTGAATTTCTTCCGTAATAAAGAACATTTTTTGTTCAAGCGAGCTAATGGCACAAAGTCATCATTACACCTACACACAAGTGCACGCATTACTTCAACGTTTTACATACCATAAAGACGGTACTGATAAACCAAAAATATCGATCTTTATTTTCGTCAATCAATGTGCAAGGAGTCAATAAAAGTGGCCACTTCGGGGCACCAATCTATGAATTCGGTATCTTCCCGACGAAATCCATAAATCACCTCTGGATCCCAGTTAAGGATGACAATCACGATCAGAGTTTCTCCTTCTGTATAGAAAACCATTTTATTTAATTACAAAACTTAAATTACAACCCCCTGCATTTGGCGTTTAGAAAGAGTACCGTTCGTCATTTACCTTATTTTTCACTTTAACTCCACCCGTCGTGATATTCTTTTCCTCACGCAAGTAAAGAGGAAAATTTAATTTTCCTTAAAAGCTAGCAACGTTCCACCACTTAAGACTGCCTTAAAACTTGCTACATTTAAATGATGTCCTTTTCTATTGGGCGTTGGCACGTCAACAAATAACGATAACGAACTCCTTACGACGACGAAGAACAACTTTTCACTAGAAACAATTAAAAGAATAACAGAAAAATGGAGGTGAAGTAAAATTTCAAACAAAATTAAGAGCATCGTCTTACTAGACGAAAAGGACGAGGAATAAAAACGTTCCTTCACTTTATACCGAAGTTAAAAAACAAAAACTGCGTAAAAGTTTCGAAAGTTTTATTTGAACCCTGAAGTACAACAAGGAGAATATCTGACGATTTCCCTTGTATACTTTACTACCACTCCCGGATAGATCCTTAATAATGTAAAGAAAGTGGAAGTGTATAGGCGATTAATTGACATTTGGAAAGTCTGCTCAGGTGGTCAACATTGAACTACCGTGAAGATAATCTATTAAAGTGAAAGCCTTCCATGGGAATGATGCTAGTACAAGGATAGTCTCTGACAGTGATGGATAGTTGGTCATGCCTCACTTTGAAGAAGTATATGTAAATAAATTAAAAAGAGGGCCCTTTTTAAATGGATTATATTACCGATAGTTATAAAAGGAAGTACACATTCAATCACCTTTCACACCACTTTCTGTTGCTTGTAATCCGGAACGCTTACGATTGCGTGGCATATGTTTACTTTCAGTTCTTCAATTAAATCGTGACGTACTGGTTTTTAAGATGTTTGTATCTTGTTTGACGACCCCTTTAATATCGTAGTATTAAAGGGAAACGGCCTCCCAAATGACTGATTTGAGGGACCCCAGAAACAGTCAGGATGGGCTTAGATATCGCGGATCTAAAACATACAGTAAAAAGTCTATCTTTCAGGTAGGAGGAAATCCACTTCAATGGATCCAGTTCGAAGCCATGGGTGGATAATTTGAAGAGTATGAGATTGTGGGAAGTTTTATAGAAAGTGTTGACGGGGCCGCTTCTCGCTCTATTGGGTTGAAATCGTGAAAGATGTGAATTTGACAAGGTTTATGGTTGTTAATCTGCCAACGAGAAATCCGTGCTACCTATGAGGAAGATTTGCAGCGAAAACTTAAAGTTTCATATATTAGGTTTTACCGCATGAAATGTCCGATTTTTGCTCAGTCGGAAATAAGAAGTTCTCGAATGAACATGTGTGCCAGATGGTTAAATTTTCTTTCTTTATAAAATAAAGTGGTACGTGTACAAGTACAGTTATTTTCTTTCCATGGCAGTTTAAATTCGAACCCTTTTCCTTTATGAATTTAAAATGGGACATAATGCATCATTGGCAATGAAAAACATTAATGGCGCATTTGAGGATGTAGCGGTAAACGAAGGCAGTTTACAACGTCGGTTTGGAAAGTTCCGTCCGGGATATTTCAGCCTCGATAATGAACCATGTGGGAAGCCGGAAACGTTAGTTGACGACGATGTTTTACGAGTAACGGCGGATGCGTGCCCAACGAAATCGGTGCGGAAAATTGCACAAACCATGGGAGGATCCCCAATGACAATAAGTCGACGCCTTTCTCTCATTACTTTACTCATCATCATCATCATCGGCACTACAACCGGGATCTGGTCTTGGCCTTATTTAGCACAGCTCGAGGCTTGTTAAATTTTCCATAATAATTTATTTTTACGGGCAAGGTTATTAGCCTTGCGCCAAGATGAACATTACACGAGGAGAAATTTTAATAATTATAAGTCCTAACTGAATTCTCTGTTTATTTCTTTCCTCGGGTCTTCTCAGCTTATAAGTCACACCAAACACTTATAAAAATGTTATCGACGACAAACACCATGGGACGAATTATTGCTACACTATACTATTGTGGCAACTCTAACAGATACACACAATTCACAAGCAAAAATAGTGAAGAACACGAACGAAAAAAATCGAATAAGAAAAATACATCAGAACCGTATACCAAGCGATAAATAATAAAAATAATTCACATCAGTGGAATATAGTCGAGTTTGGAAATGAAATTCCAAACACGGTCAGTAGCCTGGTGTGTAACGCTTAGGTTAAATTGTTTTCGTGATTCGAGCTGTCATAGCGTCATTCTCCTTCTAGGCTTGACCGTCCGATCCGATCTCCTCAAGGTCAAACCTAACATTGTCCTCCCATCTCCGTCGCTGCCGTTCTGTCGGTCTCTTTCCCGTTGGTCTACCCTCAAGTATTCTACGCACGGTCCTATCGGTGCCAATAATCTTCGCGACCTGATTACTCTCACTATTGGAGGTTTGCGGTATAGCTCTTCCAATTCGTGGTTGTGGAGTTTCTTCCGTATAGAGCAATCGGCATAATTATGGTTCTATAGACACGGCGCTTTATGTTACGTTGTGGCAGTTTGGATTTCAGCAGTTTACTGACTGCGTGCCAACTAGCGTTGCTGGAATGCAGTCCTTTGTTAATTTCCTTCGACATTTCGTTACAGGCCCTCAGTATCGTTCCAAGATATTTAAATTTTTTAAGTTTTTCAAATATCTTGCGTCTGACGTCGTCTGGGATTATCTGAAGTCCACCTGCTCTCCCCGTAATAATGTATTTTGTTTTGTCTTCATTTATTTCTAGAGCAAACCCTTCTGCTGCTTGCATGATGATTTCACTGTTTTCACTTTTAGTTTCTAGATTGTCGCCCAAAACCACGATGTCATCCGCATATGCGAGCACTTGTGTGACCCTGTTCGAGCACAAGGTTAAAAAGACATGGTGAGAGGCCATTCCCCATGGGTTAGTCCGTCCCGGATTTCAAATGATTCTGAGAGGTGGTTTTCCATTCTAACTCGCCCTTTATTTTCGTGCATGCAAATTTGAATGATGGCAGCATATTTTTCGGGACTCCCAGTTCAACTACAATATGGTAGAGTCTTTGCCTTGCGAATGAGTCGTAGGCTTTTTTGAAGTCAACGAACAGTTGGTGAACCGTATCTCCGTATTCCCATTTCTTTTCCAGCAGTTGCCTTATTGTGAACACTGGTCGGTGGTATGCCACCATCCCTGAGGTCTTGCAGCCAGCTTCTCGAGTAAGAGAACCCTTGGAGACGTCACATGCGGCATTTCTGACCTCTTTGGGTCCCGCTGTGACTTGTCTCACTTCCACTGCCCATGTGCGATTGGGGCTTCCGGTTTTAAACTTTAGGGGAATACTAAATTCTTCTGAAATTTGTTCCGTGCGCGGAAAAGTTAACTGTAGGTTAGGATCTTCTACATTACAATTTTTGGAAGGAAGTCGTTCCCCAGTAGTCCGTCTTCGGTCAAGCTGTGCATATTGCGTACGACTTGGAAGTTGCAGGGAATTTTGTTTTTTGGGTTGAAGTTTCCCCGGCAACTTTCTAGGGTTCTTCATGTTCCATATGGGAATTTCAGGGCGTATGCATCATTTATGTTGATATTAATATCTTTGAGTGCTTGCTCAGTGATAATGCTCACCTCAGCGTCGGTGTCTACCACTAGTTGAACATGGTCGTTGAGACCTATATCTAAGGGGAGGTCAACTGCGGGTACGCAAGTCTGTGGCGGCTGAGGGCACCCCATATTGTGAGTATTTCGTAATTTTGTGGAATGTTTTTTTGTTTTGCTCCCTGCTTCACACTTTTATATTTCGTCATTCGTTTTTGATTTCCTCTCTGTTGTCCTACTCCTGTCAGATATTGTGTTGACTTATAATGAAGTATTCGGGATCGACTTCAACGCCTTGCCGATTGGAAATTTGGCTTAATGCATGAAAAAGGTTTTTATATTTATTGGCCAAGATGATTGCTTCTTACTTGCTTTCACTATTCATTAGGCACGCGTAATCTCTCCAGGTATACCAATAGTTTATCCCGTCCTCCGACTACACTAGCATTGGTTGGTGTTGTTGAAGAGAGCTCTTGCTTAAGTTGCTGTTGACTCAAATGCGCCAAGGACACTACATTAACATCACGATCCTCGGCAGGAGATCCAGTACTGCATTTGTTAATACTACTGTTGCTGCCAACACTGGCTGCGTTGCTTTTAATGCCGTCGTTACTGTTTTGATTTGCGTTCAGCAGATCGGCCGGATTTGCAGCGCTTTCCACACTAGCTGGACCAACACTGCACTGCGATGATGGTGTCAAAAGACCAACTAATGACAAACAACTTGTGATCTTACTATTACTCCATGACCCTGTGCTATTGTTGCTAGTTGTACTGTTGTTTCTGCTATTACAACTATTCACACTGCTGTTGCTACCGTTACTGTTGCTGATTTGATGTAATATAGCTGCAACTATATCACTATTGTGGTTGGTGCTGTTGCAACTACCAACATCCGAATTGCTGCCGGAATTGATGCTGTCGCCGTTGTTGGTGCTGATGTTGTTATGGTTATGCATGTAATTTTATATATATATATATATATATATATATATATATATATATATATATATATATATATATATATATATATTAGAATTATTTGTTAGATTTGGATGAGGGTATTGGGAGTTTGCGTACAGCAAAGTGCCATGTTATGTGTAACAATATCAACAGAGAGAGTCCCCGAATCAAGCAACTCAGGGACCAGTCCAACCCTCTGCAACCAAACCACCAGCGACATCGAATCGAGCAGTGTACAACAATTGATGTTGTTGTGATTTTTCTGGCCGAAATGGTCACGCGTGGAAAAAGTGAGGTTACAGGAATAAATGGGAAAAACCCCACAAATCACCAACCTGTACACCCACCAAAACGACTTGGACTGTACATCGTCGTAATACCCCACCGTCCTGCACGGATAACCTCGAATGGAGGGAGGTTGTGGGGCTTTTCAGGGCCCGAAGAGCCACGCATCGCTCGATCCCCGCTATTCCAGTCGAACGACTTACCTCTCGGTCGAACTTCAGCAAGGTTGCGTAACCTTGCTACGGCAGTTACCCCCAGCCAAATCGCCGGAATTAATACAGTTACCCAATCGGATAACTGTTATGAATATCCGTTAGGCAGCTTACCCACTCTGTGGGGGGTTTTCCTTCCAAACCCCCCCCTTTTTCTCCAACACCATCCCTGAAAAACATTAAGTCCACGGCAAAGCTTATCACTTAGCCGTGGCACCGAAAATTTATCCCCGAGCAGGCATTGATCCCTGAAAAACATTAAGTCCACGGCAAAGCTTATCACTTAGCCGTGGCATCGAAAATTCACCCTCGGGCAGGCATTGATTCCTAAAAAAACATTAAGTCCACGGCAAAGCTTATCACTTAGCCGTGGCATCGAAAATTTATCCTCGGGCAGGCATCGATTCCTAAAAAAACATTAAGTCCACGGCAAAGATTATCGCATTGCCGTGGCATTTGAAATCCCATCCTTAGGCATACATTCTACCCAGGGCACCTCGTTTCCATAGCCTTATGCTATGGAAACAACATCAACAAAGAATTCCTTATTGACTCGTTTTCTTGTTTGCCCATGGCACTCCTTGCATGCGGCTATTAGGTCCCATTGGTTTGCCACCGCCGACAAGGTTTCGGCTGAGGCAAACCAAACATTTCCCTAATTACCAGCAATAGCTGGTTTCCTATTATCGGTCCCCACCGATCAGGGACCGCAAACAAGCAACGAATTGGATGCAGCCAGCAAGTGTTGACTTTCAACATCTGGCAATGGCTGCACCCTATATTCGTTGCAATATCTAAACATCGCATTGGCACCACAGAATGCTATGCATACACAATTCCCTAATAACGGCCGCCACCCGTCGGCGGACCAAAGGAATTTCACATCGTCAACCGAAATGTTGATTTATGGCCTCCCGTAGGATGACCAGATCTTCGGTTCGTGTCTTTTTCACCCCAGATGTTATTGTTTGCATTCGTGGGAGATGCAGTAGCGATGTTGGCCTCCATCCACGGTCGCCGGACGATCGTATGCGAGGCATACACACACAAGCATAATGTATGCCTATTCCCCGGTCCAATCACGATTAACTACCTCAAGTTAATCGTGTAGCTCCTCCCCTTTTGCAGTTTCCCTTTAGGTGTCCCTTTTCTTATTGTGAGCGTAAAATACCGGCAGTCAGATCTCATTTTTCATGGAGTGCGTTTCGGTGTCGAAGCTCCGAGCTGTGCCTTTTACTCTTTGCTTCTTTGTTCATTTTAAAAAATAATAAGAGCCGGTGGAGTATTACAGTCAAAACGGTCGATTGTACGAATTGATCACCGCGCAATGTGTGCCGTAAAAAAATATCGAAGATAAGTGAAAACTAAGTAGAAAAACATTTTCATTTGAATTAAAGCAAAAATATAAAAGGAGTGAATCAAGTTATAATAATAAAAGAACATTCAACGGAACAACAACACCGGTGTTTTCATTTGACATTTTTTCGGTAGTGCGCAGTCTCCAGGAACTCGAGGGCGGAGCTCGGTGTTCGTTGGTGCAATTTTAGTGGATAATCTCCTGTGAACAATCCGTGGGTGTTTTGCTGAAACCGCGCCCGTGTAGGTGCAATAGCCAAAACTACCCCACATTGGTGACTCTAAATGAATGGACACACAACCTTTTCCCAAGTGCAAAAAGGAAAAATGAAAAATGTTAAAAACTCGTAAGAGTGATTAGTGCGTGTTATTTTTCCTGCATATCCTTGGTGAACCGCTGGTGAATTTGATCAAACGCGACCTTTGATCAAAATTGACATTCATCTCAATTTTAAAAAACTATTAGAAGCCAGTGACCCGAAAAGTGAACACGCGCCTTAACGCAACCGTGAGCGCCCAACTTCCGGACAATTCAGTGCCAAATTCAAACAATTAAAGGGTACGCCCCAACGCCAGCCCAACAACAGCACCTGGCATAACACCCCACACGAGGAACAACACCATCTCCATAACATCATCAGACAGCCAACATACCGGACAAAGCGCAAGTTTTTATCAAAAGAAAATTGTATTCCTTTTATTTAAATATTATGTAAACTGAATTTCAAGTAGTTTTTTCTTTTTACACCCTTCCGGTGAAATCAAATGTATCGCACTTTCGCAGCTTAATTAATAAAGAGAAAACCCATCACTAAATTAAGAGCTACGTGATATTAACAACATCGTTAAAGAATTTATATTTGAAACGAATTCTCGTGTTAGTCTTACAAGTGTTCATTGAACTTATGTAAACAATTATTTAAAATTAGCTTATTTAAGGGACGTTACATTTGTTCTCGATACTGTCCTATGTTTTGTTGCATTTTGATGAAATAACCTTAAACTAAATTATATATTCATTAGATTTATTTCAATATTAGAAACGATTATTTTCCTTTTTTTTCTCTCTCACGTAATTTGTCTTACGTTCGTTTTTGAGATTCCAGGAACGGAAATATATGTGTTGAATCAGGCCTCTTTTGACCTGACGTATTTCGTTCGCTGTACCGAACTGTTGCTCAAACCTATTGTACACTAGAGTGCAACACCCTTAGTGTGATAAGTTGTATGGCGATATTCGGGCGCAACGCCACTAAATATCTAAAAGAATCCTGAATATTTGGGCGCAACGCCACTAAATATCTCATAGGATAAAAATTAGCTGAAATATGAGAAATGAGAACACGCCGGGGTTACTGTCGGATGCATTCTAATTTTATTTTTCCAATCCTTAAGCTATATATACAATTTGCTTATACTACTACTCTTACATCTAATCGATACAAAAATCATGCTCGCCGCAGAGCATTACTAATACATACATCGAATCGTATCTCTAATTTTGACTACAGGATTTCAAAATTCCTGTTTACAATAGACATGAGTACAAAGACAATAGGAAGGAGAGTTCCTATAATACACACCAATTACTGGTGTACACAGAAAACAAGAAAAAAAGGACGCACATTCTTGCACAAAAAAAATTAAAAACATTGCATTGATGGTGGTCCCTTTTGCGGTGGCGGCGATTCAATTAACACCTTCTGGTGTTAAAGATGTTTGCTGATGGTTATTGTGATTTGCCGGTTGCGGGCAAATGTGGATGATGACGGCATGCAAATATACTCGGGTTTATGGCCGAGTCATAAATCGTGTGGTGCAAGGAAGTACGGCGGCTAGTGTTTTATCATGCTCGTAAACATGATAATGGTACCGCACAAATGGCGCCGCATGATCTCATAAACATACTCCCCCCGTTGAATAACAATTCAACCCTGAAGCATGACTGGTGGGCCGATGATCCTGATCGTTGACCATTCGGCGTCGTTTGTAAGGGGAATCCTCGTGTTTGGGCGATTCATCCGTTGTAGATGCTGGGCGAGAGAAGTCGCTGGGGTTGTCGCACTCGATTGGCAGTGGCGCTAGGCGGTGAATGGGTCTCCGAACCACTCCGGAAGATGTTCGCACGTCCACTACTCGAATTAGGCCGTCATCCCCTGGGTGTGTGCCAAGTACTCGGCCGAGCTTCCAACGCAAGGGTGGGGTATTATCTTCCTGGATGATGACCATTGTCCCTGTGTTAATGTTATGGACTCGCTGCTTCCACTTACTTCTATCCTGTAGTTGGTGTAAATATTCCACATGCCATCGTCTCCAAAATTGGTGTTTCAACTGTGTGACCAATTTCCAGCGTGTGGGTAATTTCACGTTTAGCGGAACAGCGTGAGCATCCACATGTGCGGTCAGAGGCTCTCCAATGAGAAAATGCCCCGGAGTGAGTGCCGATAAATCGTTTGGGTCGTCGGATACTGGGGTAAGAGGCCGGGAATTCAAAATGGCTTCGACTTCCGTAATGATGGTTTGCAACTCCTCGTATGTGAGGGATGCTGCATGCAGTGATGATCGCATCAAGTGTTTTGCTGATTTGACCGCCGCCTCCCACAGTCCTCCAAAATGCGGGGCTCGGGCCGGTATCAGATGAAATTGTGTTCCCCTGGTGCTGAGAGATGAGGTCACTTTGTTGATAGCTCCTTCTGACGCTAACAACTCTCCGACCTCTCTCAGTTGATTACGCGCTCCTACAAAATTAGTAGCGTTGTCACAATATAGGTGAGAGCAATTTCCACGTCTCGATGAAAAGCGCTTGAGAGCGCCGATGAACCCTTCTGCTGAAAGGTCCGTTACCAACTCCAGATGGACCGCCTTTGTCGCGAAGCAGCAGAACAGAGCTATGTAGCTCTTTTGGGGTCGCTTACCCCTGATGTGAAAGTGGGTCTGGAACGGTCCACAAAAATCGACTCCTGCGTTTGAGAATGGACGAGCGGGTTGTACTCGAGTGACGGGTAGGTTCCCCATGATCTGTGTCAATAATTTTGGGCGGGTTTTTGCGCAAAATACACAGTGCTGGACGATGGTGCGTGTGAGGTTCTTTCCCTTGGTTGGCCAATAATTTTGCCGCGTCACTGCGAGTAAGCCTTGTGGGCCGATATGCCTATGTTCCATGTGCAATTCTCGGATGATGATTGTTGTGATGACGTGCGTATGCGGTAGAATAATGGGGTGCTTGGACTCATAAGATAGGTTAGATGATCCAAGTCGCCCGCCTACTCTCAGCAGTCCGTCAGAGTCGAGGAATGGGTTCATGGCACTGAGGGGACTCGATCGAGCTGGCTCGCCGTGCTGGTGGATGCGTTTCAGTTCCCCTTCCAATTCCTTCCTCTGTATTGCGCGCAGGATCTTAACCCGAGCGTTGGCAAGTTCCGTTGGTTGTAAAGACCCGAAGACACGGCTTCGTCGGTGGGTCGGGGTTCCAAAACGCAACATGTATGCCACTATACGTTGAAGTCGCTGGAACGAGTTCCTATGGTTGATGCGGTCGATCGTCTGATCCTCTGCTTCAATTGACAAAGCGACAGTGGCCGTACGTTTGCGTTCCACGTCGCAGTCCTTCTTCCTGATATATGCGGGTGGCCAATGTTTCTCGTCCCCATGTAGGAAGAATGGGCCGTGGAACCAAATAGCACATGCACTTAGTTTATCCGGATCCACCCCCCTTGATAGCGGATCGGCTGGGTTGTCCTTTGATCTAACATGCCGCCATTGTGCAGGTACACTATGTTGGTGTATGGTAGCTATCCGATTGGCTACGAATGTTTGGAACTCAGCCGCTGTTGAATGGATCCATGCTAACACGATCTCTGAGTCTGTCCACAGATAGGTCGGAATGTTGTCTTGTCGCAGGTGCCGTTGCACCTTTCCACACAGGGTGGCCGCTAACTCTGCCGCACAGAGTTCCAGGCGAGGAATGGTCACTCGCTTAGGTGGAGGTGGGGCCAACCTCGTTTTTGAGCAGAATAGATGAACGTGAATTAGTCCATCCGATCCCGTTGATCTTAAGTATACGGCAGCTCCGTACGACTTCTCGCTAGCGTCTGCAAACACATGTAATTGAGGATCTTTGGTAATTGCTCCACCGCATACATGTCGTCGAACCTTTAGACTCTCGATCGTCTTAAGATTCTCGCGGAATTGAAGCCACCTGGTTTGGAATTCCATTGGGAGTGCTGCATCCCAATCTTGTTGTAATCCCCACAACTCTTGGAGGAATCTCTTGGCGATGACTGTTACTGGCGCAATCAGTCCTAGTGGGTCGAATATTCGAGCAATGTCGGAGGCTACGGTGCGTTTTGATGAACGTATTCTGGGTGGCAGGTTAACTCGGATTCCAAATTCGTCTACTTTTGGGAGCCATATTAACCCTAATGTTTTGATGGTGGTATCTTCACTGTTGCTAAAGTCCAGTTCGACTTCCTGGTCTGTGGTTGGAATATGTTCCAGGAGTTTTGGATGATTCGCACACCACTTTCGCAATTTAAAGCCTCCTTGGCTCAATAGCGCCGTCAATTCCTTTTGCATCACACCTGTTGTGATCAGGCTGTTGGAGCCAGTCATGACATCGTCCACGTAGAAGTTGTTTTTGATAATTTCTGCTGCATGTGGGAACTGTGGAGAGGCCTCCTCACCTAACTGACGTAGGCACTTGATGGCCAGGTATGGTGCTGAAGTTGTGCCATAAGTTACCGTATTGAGCTGGTAACATTTTAATGGTTGCTCGCGATTAGCTCGCCACCAAATCAGTTGGTATTGCTTATCAGCGGGCCTGATGCTGATCTGCCGATACATCTTCTCGATGTCTGCTGTGAACACGTATCGTGGGAGTCTAAATCGGAGCAGCACGGCAAACAAGTCCTCCTGTAAAGCTGGTCCGGGATGCAAAATGTCGTTCAACGATGTATTAGTGGTTGTCTTTGCCGATGCATCAAATACCACTCGTAATCGTGTAGTGGTGCTGTCTGGCTTCAACACGTGATGATGGGGAATGTAATATTGCGGCGACGGAATCTTCATCGCATCTACTGATTCCATATGTCCCAACTCGAGGTATTCCTTCATAAAGGTCCTATATTGGTCGTAGATCTCAGAGTTCCTTTCCAAACGTCGTTCTAGGGACAGGAACCGATTGCGTGCTAGTTCCTTGGAATCTCCTAGCGTTTGTGGGTCGCTGGCAAATGGTAGCCCAACAGTAAAGCGGCCCACGGAATCTCTGATGCGATGCTGGCGAAATAATGTCTCACATTGTTGTTCTTTAAGTGAGAGTCGTCGTTCCTGACCGTCCGCCGGATTATCCAATTCCCAAAATTGTTGGATGGCCCTTTTGATGCCTTCTTCGTCATCGGTAGTACACACCCCACAAGTTGCTGTTGCCACTGGATGTTGATGGGTTGGTCCGGCGACAATCCAACCGAGGCGGGTATTCTGGAGCACCGGAAGTGTTGGTCCTAGTTTAATTTGACCAACGGATAATAATGAGAAGAAGTGTTCGGCTCCCAGCAGGACATCGATCCTGCCTGGGTGTTGGAACTCTGGGTCTGCTAGCTGGACATTCAATGGGAGCTTCCAAGCGGAAATGTCGATTTCCTGACTTGGCTGTGGCGAACTGATCGTGCCGATCACATACGCTTCGAGTCGCGTGGAGAACTTCGTTGTGGTGGCAGTGAGCTCCATATTCACGCGTCGCTGGGATCTTTGGGGTACGTCCCCGATGCCGTGTATCGTCAAATTCGTTGATTTTGTGACTACTGCTAGTCTTTTGATGACTCGTTCACTGATAAGGTTGACTTGTGACCCTGAGTCCAAAATGGCGCGGCATTCGATTGTTCGGCCATTGCTGCTTGACAGCTTTACCCGAGCTGTACCGAGGAGTGTTAATTTCTTGACGGACGAGCTCACTGTCGATGCTCCCAAAGACACCGATTGTGTTTGGTCCTTGAGCTGAGGTTGGGAACTCGACTCCGAGGTCGGAGCTCGATGTGTATTGTTTGTAGGATGCAGCAACGTGTTGTGCTTTTGATTGCACTCCTTGCATCTAGTTTTTATACATCTGTCTGCAAAATGTCCCTGCTGGAGACAATTACGACATAGCCTTGCCTTGCGCACGATGTCCATCTTTTTTTCCGTCGTCAGTTGTTGGAATTGCTGACATTGATAAAGGGCATGTGCCTTTTCACAGGCAGCACACTGTTGTTCCTTCTTGAATGTGGCCTGGGATACTGAAGACGTCAACGTTGTTCGGGATTTGTGTTCATCCTTCTTATGATCCTTGGACCCTATTGCTTCCAGAGATTGGAAACGCACTTCCAGAAATGCCAACAGCTCCTTGATGGATGGGATCTCTTTTGGTTTTGCCAGGCCTTGCTCGAACAGGGAATGGGTGTTGCGGTCCAATTTTTGCAACAATATGTTCCCTAAAAGAGCATCCCAACTGCTGGTGTCGACGTTGAGGTTCTTCAAACCTAGAAGACATTCCTGCGTAGTGTCATGCAGGGCCTTTATGTGCGCGCAATTCGACCCAGTCGTCGACTGTGATGGCTGGGACAAAAGTTTATTGATGAGTGAACCAACCAGTAGTCGGTGGTTCTCGAAACGATTCTGCAGCATCTGCCATGCCGCATCATACTGGTCGTTTGATGTGGTAAAATGTCGGACCAATCTTTCGGCTTCTCCGGTCAGATTGGTTTTCAAATACCACATCTTTTGGCAATTACTTAATGGCTGCTTGTGCACCATTTCTCCGAACAGATCGGCAAACTGTCTCCACGTTGAATAATCCCCATCAAATTTTGGGATGGTGATCTTCGGCAATTGGCCGCTTGGTACCGAGGGGATCTGTCTCTGTTGTTGTTGGCTCGTCTCATGTTGAGAGCTGCGTAGACTGGCCAATGAGAACTCGACTTGTTCTTCTAGTTCTTGATGGGTGAGGCTGTCGTACCCTATCGTCTCAGGATCGTCGACCAGCTCTCCAATCCGTAGATGTAACTCTTCTAGATCTGCCCAGAGCCTTGTGATGGTCGAGAATTGGAGTTCCTGATGGAAGCTCATTTGTGCTGTTCCTCTCATTGTTCGCGCTCTGTCAAGCGTCCGAATGAGTGTCTCCTTCTTCAGCTTGTATCGTCGTATACTTCTAATGGCCTCCTGGGCAGTGCTGTCGTCCTCCATATCCTGGCCGTCTGTTTGTGGGCTGCATACCGAGTCATTTGCACCTTCGGACTGCCGTTTTATTGGCGCCGTCGCCATCAATTGTTGGTACATCGATTGTACCTGTTCGAATGTATTAAGGCGGATATAGTCGTGATCCTCCTTAATACTCTCGATAATCTCTAAATGATTATCGTTGAATTGCGTCCATGCCGTCCTGGCTTTATTCATTAACGCGTCGGTCCATTTCTTGCCACTGGCTGCCTGAAGCTTGGTCAGCTCGCGTTGTAAGGCCTTTTGCCTGGCTAGGACCTTGATTATTTCACGGGCGTCCATGCTCCGTTCCATTACCTTCTTTTCTGCTGAAAAGACGTGGTACTGTTAAGTGGGTATGTTCGCAAACACTCACACGGATGTCGTCTACTGGCGGTAGTTAACTAGGCTGTCGATAGCCTAGGATGCGTGCTTCGTGAATAGTCTTCACGGATATTGCTCCTTACCTCCGGTGAGGGGGCAGCAACCAATGTGAAACTATCACGTCGGGGTCACCAAATGTTGAATCAGGCCTCTTTTGACCTGACGTATTTCGTTCGCTGTACCGAACTGTTGCTCAAACCTATTGTACACTAGAGTGCAACACCCTTAGTGTGATAAGTTGTATGGCGATATTCGGGCGCAACGCCACTAAATATCTAAAAGAATCCTGAATATTTGGGCGCAACGCCACTAAATATCTCATAGGATAAAAATTAGCTGAAATATGAGAAATGAGAACACGCCGGGGTTACTGTCGGATGCATTCTAATTTTATTTTTCCAATCCTTAAGCTATATATACAATTTGCTTATACTACTACTCTTACATCTAATCGATACAAAAATCATGCTCGCCGCAGAGCATTACTAATACATACATCGAATCGTATCTCTAATTTTGACTACAGGATTTCAAAATTCCTGTTTACAATAGACATGAGTACAAAGACAATAGGAAGGAGAGTTCCTATAATACACACCAATTACTGGTGTACACAGAAAACAAGAAAAAAAGGACGCACATTCTTGCACAAAAAAAATTAAAAACATTGCATTGATGGTGGTCCCTTTTGCGGTGGCGGCGATTCAATTAACACCTTCTGGTGTTAAAGATGTTTGCTGATGGTTATTGTGATTTGCCGGTTGCGGGCAAATGTGGATGATGACGGCATGCAAATATACTCGGGTTTATGGCCGAGTCATAAATCGTGTGGTGCAAGGAAGTACGGCGGCTAGTGTTTTATCATGCTCGTAAACATGATAATGGTACCGCACAAATGGCGCCGCATGATCTCATAAACAATATGTAATACATTATGCAATAACAATGAATAAAATTCGGCATATGGTACAAACCTTAATTATTGTAGAATATAATATATAGATATATAAGTGAAAAACTTCTTCAACAAAAGCCAACCTTCCAGTCATAACATAACTATTGGTTCAAAACCCATGTAAAAATGTTTTCTGTTTCCTGTGGTGTCATATCATTTTAAAGATTTGTATAAAAATACTTAATTAATTCTATTAAAAATTTAATCGATTCACCGTATTACTAATCACACACTTAAGACAGTCCAAAAACGAGCAAGAGAGAACCACCTCCTTGTTAGAAAAATATTCCTTGTGTGACAAACAAACAAGAAATTATTCAATATTTCTGCGTACAATCAAATTGAAACTAAAAAGACATAAGTCAAGCTTGTTAATTGGAAAATTTCATACACCTTGTACCAATATTTTCTTTTTGTTCTTGGTGAAATGTCATATCAATTTACTCTGTATTTTTTGTTAAATAATAATTATAATTCTTCTTAATTACAGAATTAATAAATCAATAAAAGTAAACAAGGTGTGTAATTGTAGAATAACCAAACGAAGTGCGAGAACTAAATAGAGTTATATATTGTAACTAGACTATAAAAACCATACAAATATAAATAACATTAAGTGATCTAGCAATAAGCCTGGTAAATAAGCAATTTTTTGGATTAAAGTAAGAAAAACCTAGCCCAGGGTAAAATTGTAATTGTTATAGGGACTTAGTTCATTTCTCCCTTTTCTTCTCTCATTATTTTTTGCTTACAATTTCAAAACACGTACCACAAGAAGAACTTGGCATTAATTTTTTGTTATTAGTTGTTTTTATTATCAATTTTAGAACATTTTTTTTCTTTTTTAAAGTAAAATAATTAACGGAACTACACTACCGAAGTCTCATTAGAGAGCGGAAATATTAAAATTCCTAGGCAAACGCGTTTCCCATAGCACTATTAATTCGAATAGTTCGCCAATTACCGGTAGTACAGTCAACAGACCTATCGTACGGATCTGGAACTCGTACAATTTTTGCCCTTTTGGTAACACAACGACTGTCGTAAGCCCCTTCAGGGCACAACTAAACGCACAATACTCTTCGCTAACATTCGCGACTCTAAGCTACGCCACCCGACTCCGCACGACCACTCTCGACTCCACTCGACCATCTTCGACGCCTTTGACTCTTTTACTCGGCCTCCCTTCACCTTCTTCGCGTCCTCTTACGCTTTTTAATCCCGGTTTCGCGTCATACAACCCATAATGGTCAACACGAGAAACACCATGGCCAAAAAGGCTCAGGAACAATCCGAGCCCCTCGAATTTCACGACGCCTCCAGCGTCGATTTCCCCACTGAGCAAGTCGATGCTGACCTAGACTTGCCCGGACAATCTACTCCCCCGGCACCACCCGTTGCCCCCTGCGTCGTTAACCGACCCCAGCCTACTTCCACAGACACACCCCCGACTGCTTCTAACGCCCCTGGTACCGGCCCTTTGGTAAATTCCGGCATTTTAATGCCCACATCTCGTGCCGGCACCTCACAACAAATCCATAGACCTTCAGAGTCCCAAGAATTCCACGATGCTTCCGGCCTCGGGAATGGGACTCGTCCTTCAAATATAGGGCTTCCCCCCTTCGATGAGGAGGACCCAGACCTTTGGTTTGCAGTGGCAGACCGCATCTTCCAGGCCTCAGCCTTGCACGACGAACAACTTCGTGCAGTCGAGCTGTTGAAAGTGCTTGACCGCGCTCAGCGACCGCATGTTGCCCACATAATAAGGTCGGCCGGCCGCAATCCGTATAGCAACATGCGTGAAGCTCTGCTCGACGCTTTGGACGAGCCTGGAAGTGTGCGGCAACAACGTTTAGCCGCTGTAACCAACCTTTCTGGGATGCGACCATCTCTTTTCCTGACCCATTTACGCTCTATAGCGGGGACCAGGATTGGGGACGACCTTATACTGCCTCACTTTTTGAGGTGTCTTCCCCAACATGCCCGTTCGGCACTTATAGCCCAACCCAATCAGAGTTTGGGCTATTTATCCAAAATTGCGGACGCAATTATGGAAAGCTCAGATCAGTATTCTGAGCCTCCAGCGTACCAGGTAGCGGCGGTTTCTCAACACGCCGCCCAGCCTGCACGGCACCCTCCTCTGCCTTTCTCAGCCCCTCAATTGGTCCCAACTCTTCATTCTCCTCAAACTCAATTACCTCATAGAAGGCCCGCCTCAACTAATTTCCCTCAGGGGAATCCAGAGGCAGGCCCCAACGTACTTAACCAAAGAAGTTCGCCACCGCAATTAACCCCTGCTGACCTTCGGGCGCTCCAAACCTCACTCCTCCGCGAGATAACTCAATTGCGCGCGGAGGTGAGGAACAATCCTCGAAGCGCCCAGAATCGAGCCATGCCGAGCCGTCCTCTCAATCGGCAGAATTCCTACCAAACTGCCCCTCAGAGGGCCTATATCCCTCAAAATGCCCCACAGAGGGCCAATTCCTCTCAAAATGGCCCTCACCGGGCCAACTCCCAGCGAGCTCCGGCTCGACCTCCCCGTAATGGCAACAGCAATAGGCAGAATATACCTGATAATGCCGTTACTCTGCCGTGGTGCGCCAATCACCAACGATATGGTGATCGCGCATTCAATTGCAAGGCGCCTTGTGGTTGGACACAACCTTCCACCAACCAAAGGTGCTCTTTAAACTAATTTTGCCGACCGACCCCCTCGCGCAATCGGCCGGCACCCATACGATAAGTCGCCTAACCATCCGGGATTCTAAACTGAATATCGCTTTTACTGTCGATACCGGCGCCGATATTTCAGTCCTCCCGCGATCATTTGCTCCGCGTAACCGCGTGCCCGCCGCACTTAAATTGTCAGCTGCAAATAATACGCCGATACTTACGTACGGACGTAAAAAGCTGACACTTCAATTGGGTCTTTGTCGTCCGATCACTTGGCGTTTCGTCATTGCGGACGTAAATGAACCCCTAATAGGTTCCGACCTATTAGGTGCACATAATCTGTCAGACGAGAAAGTAACCGTGTGCGTGCCGCTTGTGTTTGACCCGCGCAGATATAAAAATAAAGAATTAATAAGTTCATACGAAAATGTTTAATAGTTTACGTGAAAACAAATCAATCCCACAAAAAACAAAAGGACAAACAATAAACAATAAATTTAAATTTCATTAACAGTTTGATTAGCTATGCAATAGTCTCGTTGAGAAAAATAATAATATATCTCATACCTCCGAGATCCCCATTTTTTTCTTTCACTTGATTAAGCATAATCAAGCAAAAACGATAAATTGGTTTCAGTGACATTATAAAGTGCGCTGCTTCACAGCAATAATAACAGTCAAAACAAAGTAACAGAACGAAAAGTGAATCAAAAGTAATCGAAAATAATCGAAAATAACCAAAAATAAAAACAAACAAACAAATTAAAGAATAAAAAAAAAAAAGTGCATAACAAAATCCTTTCAGTGAGGTGCGACAAAGAAACTATCAATTAAAATATATCACCTCGCAAGCGTGAAAATTGAAACAGACAATATATTGCTCATTAAGCAAGTGGTTTTTAAGGCAGCATTTGGCGCGAGGGCAGAGTCACTGATTCCTACTCGACGATAGCCAAGTTCGAGTCGGCGTACGGAAGAAATCGAGTTCGTGCTTCGTATTGCGGTCGCCTTTGTTTTTTTTAAATGAAAACAAATTGGAAAGAACCAGTATGAACACAGAGGACGACAAAAACGCAACAACACACAAAAGAAAAGGTACACAGAAAATCTCCATTGTGACGCGAAGTAAAACCGCGAAATTAACAATGGAGAAAAAAGGCCAGCAAATGGAGGAGGACAGAGGGCGCCCCTCCCCCTACAATTTTAATATGTATGGGGCAAACAATTCGTTCGCTTCTCTTGCATCCTCAGAGTCTGAGGATGAAGAAGAGGAAATAACTGAATTGGAGGCGAAACTTGCGATGGCAAGAGCCCGTCTAGAAGAGAGACGCCGAAAGAAAAAAATAGCGGCACTCGAAAAAGAAAAAGACACGGAACAACAACAAAAGCCGAAGCCAAAAGTCGGCCAACAGCAGCAGCAACAGCAACAGCAACAGCAACAGCAACAGCAACATCAACAGCAACATCAACAGCAACAATCAACACAAAATCGACCACAGCAAGCAACACAACAGCGGCAAAGCAACAATCAGAACCAAAAAATAAAGATGCCACCGATCAACACTATAGATATTGAGTGTAAGGAATTGGTAAGTCTTTGTAAGCTAGCGATAGGTAACAATTTTGTAGTTAAAAGACTGGCTGGTAATAGGCATGCCATTCAAACCTATGCGGTGGCAGACCACGAAAAAATTAAAGAGGTCTTAAAAAGGGCCACCGCGGAATTCTACTCGTTCACGCCGAAGCAAACAAAGAGGGTAACGGTTCTATTAAAGGGTGTCGACCCTGAGGTGGAACCGGAGGCTCTGCTCGAGATGCTTCAAAAGTTGAGGCACGACGATCTCGAGTTTATCTCCGTAAAACCGTTCACTACAACCAAGGCAAGAAGGGAAAACCGCAAGCTACCCTTCTTTTTGGTTCAACTAACGCCCAGCAGCAGAATTGGTGGTCTAAGAAAGATTACAGTCTTGGATCATCAAAGTGTCACATGGGACAAGTTAAAAAAAGGCAGAGACATCCTGCAATGTGTCCGCTGCCAAAGGTTTGGTCACGCGGCGGCGAACTGTGAAATGCAGCACCGTTGCGTGAAATGCGGAAAAGACCATAAGGTAGAAGAGTGCCCTCTGGGAAAAGAAAGGGTAGAAGACAAAGCCCTTCTAAAGTGCGCAGTGTGCCGGAATGAGGGACACCTCGCTAATTATCGAGGATGTCCTAAATTCCGAGAAATAATGGCAAGAAGTGTGATCCGGCAAAAAACCACAGAGCCAGCTCGTACTACAACAATGCCCGTAACATCGCAGCGATCGTACGCACAAGTTGCGTCGGGTGGGAGACCTTCAAACCAGGCTACAACATTGGTAGCCACAAATACTCCCACACAGACTGAAACAACATCGCAAGCGGACGTGGTCACGGTTCTGCTTAATCTGCAGAGACAGATGACACAGCTGCAAAACCAAATAAACGAGATCTACTCGTACTTGCCCAATCTAAACAAAAAGTCAATATAAACCCTCTAACCACAACATCAATAAAAGCTCTTGTCGTGAATGTAAATTCACTAATAAGAACTGAGAGAAGAGCCAATCTTTTCAACCTGTTGCAAGTTGAACGGCCTGATGTACTTCTGGCGGGGGAAACAAAGTTAAACCAGAGACACAAGATATGGCATAAAAACTACGATATTATACGAAGAGACCGACCTAACTCCTCTCAAGGGGGGGGTGTCGCAATCTTTATTAGAAAAGGGATCCCTCATAAAGTTATATATAGTGGAGAAGTGCGCAGGTTCCGGGTGCTGGAAGCCTGTATCGTACGCATACCCCTTCAGCAAGGAAGGGGTTTGTATGCGATTGCGGTCTACGCACCTGAGGAGCACCAACATAATCTATTTATAGCAGAGCTCGAGACTCTCTTCCGATGCTTACAATTGCACCTGGGCAAAAATTACTTTATTCTAGGGGGAGATATGAACGCCAAGCATAGAAATTGGGGAAATCACATATCTAATGCCAGAGGAAATCAGTTGGCTGGCTGGTTAGATCAGTTTCATATTGAATATAGAACTGACCTGCTAGCTACCGAATATCCATCGTTCCCTAGAGGTAGATCGTTCTTAGATATCTTGCTAATCGACTCACGACTGAGAATACTTAACACCAATAGACGAAACACAAACTGTTTACGGACAATTGAATACGATAGTGACCACTGTGCATTCACGGCAGTAATGGAGCTTCCGAACGAGCTCGCAGATCTGGAGGAATTCGTGATCCCGCAACCCTATAACTACGGGGCAATGCGATGGCCGCGGTTCACCAGATCATTAACAAGAGAACTTCGTTCGAATGACTTTAATCTGCCAGTAAACAGAAACCTGACTAATGTCGAAATCGACAAATACATTCAACAAATGGACGAAACCGTAAAACGAACAATGGACAAAACAATTCCCAAAACAACAGTTACAGATCACACTAACATGTACAGAAACGCAACAATAAACGCACTCCACAGGCAAAAGAGCAGACTGCTATCGAAATTAAAACAATTACACAGACAGTTTACAGACAGACAAGACCAGGAGATAATATCACTGAAATCCCGATTAAAAAACCTCCAACAATTACTTAAAGCTAATTATAGATTAGCAACAAATTTGTATTGGAACAACAGAATTCGAGCTATAAAAACTAATAAGCCGAATATGTTCCCACAAATAAATAAAATATTCAGGAGAAATAATCAAAATGAGATTCAGTGTCTCCAAATCCCACGTACTCAGGTAAACAAGCAGCTGCTAACCAACATTGGCATAGATGCAGAGAACGCTATCCTCAATGGTGAGCTCTTCGTGATCGAAGATCCTTTGGAAAAGCTGAACGCTTTGGGAGCTGTCTTTCAGGAAACGTACAAGGTGAATGAAAGCATTCATCGAAATCACGACCTAGAGGACAGAGTTCTACTCAATCACCTGCACCTCCGGAATGAAATTTCACTTTGGCAATCGGAGAATCCGGGTTTTACCGAATTCAGTGAAGATAATCTGTCAATTGACATTAATGCCAACGGTGTAGTGGCTAATAGCCTTCTAATAACAAGGGAAGGAATCCAGAGTATCTTCGACTCATTAAGAAGCAAAAAGTCAGTGGGAATAGATGGAGTACCTAACATCGTACTCAAGAACCTGCCCCCAATGGCAATAGATATATACACGGTCCTGTTTAACAACGCGTTGAATAATGCATATTATCCCGCGCGTTGGAAAACGGCTATCATTCAGCCCATCCCAAAAAAGGGCAAAGACTGTACAAACCCAAGGAACATGCGTTCGATAAATTTACTCCCAAGCATCAGTAAAGTATTTGAAAAAATCATTAACAAAGCTCTGGTAAAATGGGTAAACGACAATAGCATTATTCCAAATAACCAGTTTGGCTTTGGGGCGGGTCATGAAACCACACATGCCGCAGCTAAACTGGTCTCCGACATACAATGGAATAAATGTAGGAACCAATGCACAGGTGCCTGTCTGATCGACTTGGAGAAAGCCTTTGATACCGTCTGGATCGAAGGGTTGTATTACAAACTGGTCAGACATGGCATACATAAGCCTTTACTATATGTACTTTACGATATGTTAAAGGACAGGAGGTTCGTGGTCAAAAGTGGTAATGTGACCTCTAATAAAACGTATAATATCAAGAATGGCTTGCAACAGGGCGCGGTACTCTCTCCGATTCTTTTTAACATTTATATTAGCGACTTATTAGAAGTACTTCCGCAGGCTATTGCGTACGCAGACGATCTCATAATTTACAGAACAGCTCCGAAAGTTGCGATCATAAATAGGTTAATACAGCGAGACTTCAACAAAGTGCAGCGCTATTGCAATGACTGGAAACTTAAGATCAACTTCCAGAAATGTGAAGCCATCCTATTTAGAACTCCATTATATAAAGCCACGAACGACACAAGGAAAAACTGGCGAAAGCTAGTTATCGTGGGACCGCATGGAGATAAACTGGAAACCAAGAGTTTAGTTAAATACCTGGGCATCTGGCTAGACCAATATCTGTATTTCAACAGACATGTAGAGGCTGCTTTGCTCAAAGCGAGGAAAACTTTTGCTATGACAAGGAGGCTATTTCACAGTAGCCAACTTGACAGCAAGGTAAAAGTCATATGCTACATGACGCTAATCAGGCCAATGCTCATATATGGTTGCCCAGTATGGTTCAACATAGGTCCAAATTTGATGGAAAAGATTCGGGTGTTCGAAAGAAAGTGTCTCAGAAGTTGTCTCAGATTATATCGGACACCGGAATCGGACTATAAAAAGTATTACTCAAATGAGACTTTATATAATGAAGCGTACATAAATAGGGTGGATAATTTTATGATTAAATTAATCAGAGGACATATTGCGAGAGCAATAAGCTCGTCCAATGACCTAATTTCCGGGGCCTATTATCCAAACACCTTGTACTATGAGAGCGTGCGTCGCAACGGCTTTGTTCCACCAGAGGCGTTCCTTGACTTGGATATGAAAGGGCTTATACAGGATAGATCCGGAATTCCGCTGATCTATCATGTAAGTAGATCATCTGTAGACGGGCGATTGCGCTACGACCGGGAAATAACGCGCACCGAAGAAGAGCTCCTGCGCTTCAGTAGGGCTATCTCCCACAGAGACCGGGACGATAGTATTAGACAGCGTCAACAGTTCTGGTGGTTGAATGGCATATAAAGACCTGGATACCAAAGCCGGTATAGAATCATAGTATCATCAGCTAGCTTACATAGACTTAGCTTTTCTAGAATTAGGGTAGTATAAGATTTAAGTTAAGTTAGGTTAAGTGCTTTTACATAAAAAAAAAAAAAAAAACAAAAAAAAGTATGTACATATATATTAGGTAAGTTAAGTAAGTTAAATTTTAAGAAAAAAAAACAAAAAAATTGACAAAGTTTTTCAAATTTTTCTTTGTATTTCAACTAATTATCAGTAGTGCCACAAAGTTCTGTCGCCGAAAGGCAAATTATACAAATCTTAAGTAATGTTTAGCTTAGAGCGTCTGCGAAGGACCAGTAAGTTATTATATAAGATAATTAAGCTAGAATTTAAGCATTTTTTGTCTAGCCTTTAATTTAGAAATTAAGAATATAAAAAGAAAAATAAAAAATGTTTTTAAAAATGAAAAATGAAAAAATGCACATAATCTGTTGGTCGATTCGACCCATAACAGACTAGTGGCTCCAACCGCACCCCCCTTTCCCATGACGGCATCCCCAGCGGCAACTTCAAGGGCCACAGAGTGCACAGACCCATTTCAAGCCATGGTACAGGAATTTGTTAGCACAACAATTCCTCTACCTAACCAGCGTCGACATAAAGCCACGGTGTTCCATCATATAGAAACACGTGGTCCCCCGGTGAGCCAGCGTCCACGTCGACTGGCTCCTGAAAAATTACGTGCGGCGCGCGCGGAGTTCGAGCACATGATCGAACTAGGTATCTGCCAACCGTCGGACAGTCCCTGGGCAAGCCCACTCCACTTAGTGAAGAAACGTTCTGGTGAGTGGCGCCCATGTGGCGATTACAGGCTGTTGAACGCAGCAACTGTCCCGGACAGATACCCTATTGCACACCTCTACGATTTTTCGTACAAGTTACGAGGGTGCAATGTCTTCACTACCCTGGATCTCACCAGGGCATACCATCAAATTCCGGTGGCACCAGAAGACATCCCCAAGACCGCAGTCATTACACCTTTCGGACTCTTCGAGTTCCAAGTGATGACTTTCGGCCTCAGGAATGCCGCACAGACATTCCAACGTTATATCGACACGGCTTTACGTGGTCTTAATTGCTGCCATGCTTATCTTGATGATATTCTCATCGCCTCCAAAGACCACGCCGAACATAAACGCCACTTACGTCAGGTCCTAGAGCGCCTCCGTGAATTCGGTCTTGTCATCAACCCAAATAAGTGTCAATACGCCAAAGAGCAAATCACCTATCTGGGTTATGTCGTTGACAACCAGGGCATTCGCCCACTACCAGACCGTGTGGAGGCCCTCATGAAGTATCCTCGACCAACTAACGTGAGTGAGCTTCGTCGATTTTTGGGCATGCTTAACTTCTATCGTCCAACCCTGAAGAATGCTGCCCAGATTCAAGCTCCGCTCAATGAATTCTTAAAAGGAGCTAAGCGCAATGATAAGCGCCCCATTAATTGGACAGAAGTCTCTGACAGAGCATTCCAACTGTCCAAAGAACAATTGGCAAATGCCACCTTACTCCGATACCCTCTCGAGGGAGCGGCACTTTCTATCCAATGCGACGCATCGGATACCGCAATCGGAGCCGTCCTTGAACAGGACATTGAAGGCCGTCCGGAACCACTTGGTTTCTTTTCAAGGAAGCTGAGTCCCACCGAGCGACGTTACAGCGCCTACGACCGAGAATTACTCGCGATCTACAGCGCTGTTAAGTACTTCCGTCATATGATAGAAGGTCGCTCACTCTCTATCTTAACAGACCATAAACCATTGGTCTATGCGTTCCGGAAGAAGTCGGGAAATGCCTCCCCCCGACAAGAGCGTCAATTAGACCTCATTGGGCAATATTCTACGGAGATAAGGCATATCTCCGGTAAACAGAATGTCACGGCGGACGCCCTTTCTCGAATCGATACGATTCATTTGCGTACCGCCTTGAATAACACAGACCTTGCCCTAGCTCAAGAGGAGGACGAACAGCTCAAGTCCCTCCTAACTGCCGATACGGCACTAGAGCTCAAGAAAATTACCCTTCGCGAACCTTTGGGCGAAATCTGGTGTGATGTCTCCACTGGAACCGCTAGACCTTACATTCCCGAGAAACTTCGTAAGGGCGTGTTCCAGGTTTACCACAACCCAGCCCACCCCAGCGGCCGAGCAACAGCCGCTGCTGTCCGTCGCAAATTCATTTGGCCCCGGATGAACAAAGATCTCACCGGTTGGGCCCGTGCTTGTCTCCAGTGCCAGCGCTGCAAAGTAGCGCGACATAATGTACTGGAACCAGCGCAATTCAAGCTTCCCACGGCACGCTTCGCCCATGTCCACATAGACATAGTGGGACCGCTTACTCCATCAAGAGGATTTTCTTATATCCTCACTATGATGGATCGCTGCACGCGATGGCCAGAGGCGACACCTCTCCGGGCAGTTACTGCCGAATCAGTCACCAAGGCCTTTTACTCAACTTGGGTCACACGCTTCGGTGTACCAACCACCTTAACTTCGGACCGAGGTCCACAATTCGAGGCGACAATTTTTAGGCAGCTAACAAATCTTCTCGGCTGCCAAAGAAGTCGTACCACCGCCTACCACCCGCAATCAAATGGGATGATAGAGCGCTGGCACAGATCTCTAAAAGCCTCACTCATGTGTCATAATGACACACAATGGTTTGACGCCCTACCAACCGTCCTCCTCGGCCTGAGGACAAGCATTAAGGAGGACCTGGGTGCTTCGGCAGCAGAGCTTACTTACGGTACCAACCTCCTTCTTCCAGGAGAACTTTTCCTGAATGGCGAAACACCGCGTGACCAACTTCGCGAATTGGGACATCTCCGTGACCTGCTACGTAAGGTTAGGGCAACCCCTGTAACCAGGCACGGCTCCAAAAAACTTTTCGTCCACCCTGAACTACACAGCTGCACGCACGTCTTTGTCAGGGTGGATAAGGTCAAAAAACCCCTCGACCCACCTTATGATGGCCCATTCAAAGTCTTCCGCCGCATCAGTGACCGCGTCTTCGAGATCGACATCAGAGGCAAGCGATCCACGGTCAGTGTCGAAAGACTTAAGCCCTGTTTTCTGGAAGCTTCCGCTCCAGAATCATCTCCATCTTCAATTGCCACCCCTACACCACCGGCACAACCTCCCCGTACCCGCGCTCAGGCGCGCGCCCATAGCCAGCTAACCTCCTCCTAACCTGCCTTACCTGTTTCGTGACTACGTCACTGGGGAGGGAGTGATGTGGGGCTTTTCAGGGCCCGAAGAGCCACGCATCGCTCGATCCCCGCTATTCCAGTCGAACGACTTACCTCTCGGTCGAACTTCAGCAAGGTTGCGTAACCTTGCTACGGCAGTTACCCCCAGCCAAATCGCCGGAATTAATACAGTTACCCAATCGGATAACTGTTATGAATATCCGTTAGGCAGCTTACCCACTCTGTGGGGGGTTTTCCTTCCAAACCCCCCCTTTTTCTCCAACACCATCCCTGAAAAACATTAAGTCCACGGCAAAGCTTATCACTTAGCCGTGGCACCGAAAATTTATCCCCGAGCAGGCATTGATCCCTGAAAAACATTAAGTCCACGGCAAAGCTTATCACATTGCCGTGGCATTTGAAATCCCATCCTTAGGCATACATTCTACCCAGGGCACCTCGTTTCCATAGCCTTATGCTATGGAAACAACATCAACAAAGAATTCCTTATTGACTCGTTTTCTTGTTTGCCCATGGCACTCCTTGCATGCGGCTATTAGGTCCCATTGGTTTGCCACCGCCGACAAGGTTTCGGCTGAGGCAAACCAAACATTTCCCTAATTACCAGCAATAGCTGGTTTCCTATTATCGGTCCCCACCGATCAGGGACCGCAAACAAGCAACGAATTGGATGCAGCCAGCAAGTGTTTACTTTCAACATCTGGCAATGGCTGCACCCTATATTCGTTGCAATATCTAAACATCGCATTGGCACCACAGAATGCTATGCATACACAATTCCCTAATAACGGCCGCCACCCGTCGGCGGACCAAAGGAATTTCACATCGTCAACCGAAATGTTGATTTATGGCCTCCCGTAGGATGACCAGATCTTCGGTTCGTGTCTTTTTCACCCCAGATGTTATTGTTTGCATTCGTGGAAGATGCAGTAGCGATGTTGGCCTCCATCCACGGTCGCCGGACGATCGTATGCGAGGCATACACACACAAGCATAATGTATGCCTATTCCCCGGTCCAATCACGATTAACTACCTCAAGTTAATCGTGTAGCTCCTCCCCTTTTGCAGTTTCCCTTTAGGTGTCCCTTTTCTTATTGTGAGCGTAAAATACCGGCAGTCAGATCTCATTTTTCATGGAGTGCGTTTCGGTGTCGAAGCTCCGAGCTGTGCCTTTTACTCTTTGCTTCTTTGTTCATTTTAAAAAATAATAAGAGCCGGTGGAGTATTACAGTCAAAACGGTCGATTGTACGAATTGATCACCGCGCAATATGTGCCGTAAAAAAATATCGAAGATAAGTGAAAACTAAGTAGAAAAACATTTTCATTTGAATTAAAGCAAAAATATAAAAGGAGTGAATCAAGTTATAATAATAAAAGAACATTCAACGGAACAACAACACCAGTGTTTTCATTTGACATTTTTTCGGTAGTGCGCAGTCTCCAGGCACTCGAGGGCGGAGCTCGGTGTTCGTTGGTGCAATTTTAGTGGATAATCTCCTGTGAACAATCCGTGGGTGTTTTGCTGAAACCGCGCCCGTGTAGGTGCAATAGCCAAAACTACCCCACAAGGTCACAAATGATTCAACAAACGGAACCAATATACGCGAAAAGAGGTCAAAACGCACGAGGAACCGACAAAGGCACCGTAGGAGGAAGGCAGGCTGAAGCTGTTCTAGTTCTGACAGTACAGAACAAAGCGCCGACCAAAGTAACATTTCCCAAGATAATGGCGCTAAACGGTGCCAAATTCGCAGCCAACACAACCACACGGCGGCAGGGAGTCGACAAAAAGTGAAAAATAATTCGGGAAACTCCAAGCAGTCAGGTCGGACACCACCAACCCGGCCGGATTAAACTCCCAATCCGCTAAAAGCTGTTCTCAGTTTCCGCCGACTAAAGTCCCAGTAGTCCAACTCCCTTTGGACATTGGCCGTAAGGCGAACATGAGCCTAATTGTGGGCACTCTCCCTGAGATCAGCCTCTTAAAGATAAAAGCTTTACGGCAGTTGCATGTGCGACTGTTGAAATCGCCACAAACCACCTATACATAATGGACCACGACCTCATCCTCTACGGGTTCTTGGGTGAATTCAGATATTGCGGCTTTCCGCGGCACTGTCTCAAGACTGAGACAGTGGTTTTCTGAACCAAATCCCCAGTTCTTCCATGACTACCTGTGGAACCTTAGCGCGATTCCTCGCACCTTCTGTAATTCATCCGTAGAATATTCAAGTCCTTCGGATGAACGAAGACGGTCGCGATATATTCCAATAACAACTGTTCTTCCCTCTCACCTCGATGTACGGGAGTTCGACCGCCTATATCAACACAATTAATTTGGATGACTCTTAAGATACCTTTGCTGTTATATAAGCTTAGTTGAGGATGTCAGAATATTTTAACGTGTTTCCTTTTTGAGCAGCATTATTTTTTCGCCATACACCGGCTTCAACTGATTGAGCCAAGATTTAAGAAAAAATCTTCTACGTCAGGATCTTCTTCCGCCATCGTGGGATTTTGGTTTAAGAACTCAAACTCTGTTAGCGTCAATCTCCCGTTTGTCTAATATTTCATATTATCTTGATGTGCTTCCTTTTTTATCTCCGCTTCAGCTCTTACATTCGATGCTAAAAGAGGACATAGATCAATTTGTTGCAATGTCCACATGATTTGGAAGCGAGAGTGCTTAACGATACTTCCGCTGACGCCTTGGATCCACTGTCTGTATGGGTGTGTTCCCTTCCGACTGGGTGACGATGGCGCAGGGTGGTTCCTTTGCAGAATACACATCGTTTGTACCATGTAATCTCCCACAGATCTCATGCTTCTACTGTGCGGGAAGTTGATGAGGCGCTATTGCGGCTGCAACTAGAGGTGAAAAGAATATATTCATTATAATATATTCTTGTATAACACTTATCTTGTGTTACAACCCTATAACTGACAAGAATTTAGTTCTATTACATTTTGTTGTCACACAAGAGTGGGACTGATCAAGAGAACGGTGCCAACGTACTGATCTTGACCGCAGATAAGGAGATAACCAAGAAACAACAGCTAGGAGAGATAACGAGATCAAAGGTATTAGAGGTTTTCGATTATTATTTATTTTTATCGCAGTGAAGCTTGAATAAAGATGTATGGAAGCATTAGTTATATTACATAATACTGATGTTTTAATTTGGCGCAAGGCTAATAACCTTGCCTGGGAAAACAAATTATTATGGACAATTTAACAAGTCTCGGATAAGGACTGGATACCGGTGGAAAGACTTACTAATTAAAGCCAAAGAGTATTGTGACGCATATGACAATCAGTACTGGAATCTTCGAGAAAGTCCGAAAGAAAGTACTAGATTATTTTAGGAAGTACTGGAAAACTGGAATAGAACATTCAAGACTATGGAACGAACGGAAACGATACACCAAATCAGAATGAGGAAAAACGGTATAAATACGTCGCACGCGGATCGGGAGAGAGTTATAAGTAAGACAGTGAAGCAAGCGAAACTCTCGAGTGAGAAGTAAGCAGTAAAAGACGCGATAAGTACGGAAGCGATAAGTAAAGAAATCGTTAAGTGTACGGTATAAGTAACGGTTGTATTACGGACTAATAAAGTGTTATATTAATTCAAAATCGATTTAACGGCTCTTATTTATTTACTAAAAATAATTAATCCAGCGAACCCTAAGCTCGCCACAGTATATTGATCCCCAGCGAATAGAGTGTCTGGGAGAAATCGAAGCGATGCTGCAACGGCTTGGAAATTATGATCGTGGGAACCAAACTCGAAGAATTTGATATTTACCCCCGCGGTTTTGCTATGATGCAACCGCGTCGTTTAGTTAGACTTGGTTGTTGCTAACCAATATGACATTGAGATTTCCGATGGAAATCTCATGGGTTAATGAAACGGGGTTGCCGTATGGCAAGAAAGAGCTGAATTCAATTATGCATTATCTGCATGAAATAAATAATTAGTTTAGAACGAAGAAGTTAAAACTGCCAATACACATAAATAATTAGTAATGCGTCCTTTTGGGATATCTTTTTTTAGGTGAAATAATTGGCGGAAGGAATTGGGGCTAAGGTAGTGCGCTGTTAGCGGGCGAAATTGGTTTGTAATTGTGGGTTGGTTCTCCATGTATTATAGAGAACCCCCACAATGAATTCTTCATTCCACCCAAGTCTCTTACCTCCCAGCCTTTTATTCAAGTCGGTAGACAGGAAATAGTCGCAGGGGGATAGATCTGGAGAATATGCTGGATAGGGTAGCAGTTCGTAGCCTAATTTATGGGTTTTGCTTGATTATCTTTAATCAGCACACGAAATACACTTTTTTTCCATTTTTCATTCAAATTCACGAGGTTGTCTGCTTTCAATGACTGTCAAACACAAAGTAAACAACGCAGCCTACTCAAACTTTGACAGTAGTTTATTTATAGATTCCCGTTTATTTATGGTAAGCAGTGTTGCATTTAAACCTACTGCGCGGGAAATTCAAGAATTCACCGACTTATCAAACTTTTTTGCCCTGTGAGTAGGGCGTTAGAATATACTCACAGCTAGGCCAGCTTGTCCTAAGAGGCGACTAAAGGCCGAGTGGTAGCCGGGGTCCCAACGCCCTGTGCGCCCGGTGAAATACCACCCCATCAAGCTTTAGGGTCCGTGAAATGGTCGGGAGAAATCCCTGGCCATCTTTCGGAGCTTGGCTGATGGACCGGTTTGAGAAAAGGTTGGTTGGGTGGTAGTCGGTCCCAAGGTGAGATACCACCCCGTCACGCTGTACATTCCGCGATATCACCGAGAGAAATCTTCGACGGTGTTTCGGATGTGTGGCTGATGGGCCCGGCTGACACGGGGATAAGTCATGATGGTGTCTTCTGATATAAAGAATTCCGGAGGTAAACTAGTCTCACATTCGGATCTCCGGGGGGGACTATGTCAGGGGGAACATCATGGATATCATGATAAATAATGGAACTTTGAGAGGTTCGTCATCGCATAACGGAGCTAGCTCTCGAGGCTCGGCCCACGCTCGACTGGTGACGGCATTTTGTAATATCAGGGGCATCGGTTTCACCAATACTAATGTAAACGCCGTCCACCAATATTTTCAAACAACGAAACCTGATATCCTTGCCTTAACTGAGACCCAGGTCGATTCGTCAACTGATTCGACATATCTTCGTTGCTCAGGATACGACTTACATTCGAGATTCCGTTTTAAGGGCGGAGTCTGCGTCTTCGCACGGTCCGATCTGGCTTGCCAGAGGATGGAGGCGCTGGAGCCCAATATCATGGACATCATTTGGTTGAGGGTCGTGCTGAAGAATTCCATTAAATTTCTTTGTTGTCTTTACCGCTCCCCCAATGACGATCGACCGGCGACATTTTTCGAACATCTTTCATATACCGTCGACTGGATACAGATCAACCACCCAGCTTCTGAAATTATTGTCCTTGGCGATTTTAATGTGCACAATTCCGACTGGTTGTTACATTCTAACAGAACCGACGAGGCTGGGAGTCTGGCGAAGATGTTTGCTGTAAGCCACAACTTGACTCAACTCGTGCGGGAGCCAACGCGAGTGCCGGATGCCCGAGACGATTATGCGAACACCCTGGATCTGTCTTTGACATCCGAACCGAGTATTTATACCGTAGAGGTTTCTGCGCCACTGGGAAACTCAGATCACTGCTTGGTATCTGTCGCGCAAGCACTTGCATACCAAGCGAATAACCGGCCTAGGCAGCTTCGCCATGTATGGAAGTATGGGGCTGCTAACTGGGACGATATGCGAGATTTATTCGCATCCTTTCCATGGTCGGAGGTGTGCTTCGGAAACTCCGATGTTAACGCTTGCGCGGAGTCGGTATCAGAGATTATTCTCCTGGGGATGGAGATGTATATTCCACATTCCATCAAACGAAGTTCGTCTGATAAACCTTGGTTCGACAAAAAATGCGAGCTGATTGCAGCGGCAAAAAATAGAGCTTTTAAACAATGGCGCTCCAATCCCACCGATCTTAACAGAATGAAGTTTGTCAGAATCAGAAACGCGTGCAACCAGGCGATTGATACCGCGAAGAGGGCTCACAACGACAGGGTGATCAATAAGCTCCTTCGGTGCCCAACTGGTTCGCGCTCCTTCTGGTCAATGGCAAAGGTTGTCAGCAGTAACTTTGCTTCCTCCTCTTTCCCTCCGTTGGTGACAGACAGCGGGACGTTAGTCACGAATCCAAAGGATAAAGCTAACGTGTTCGCGAATTTATTTTCCGCAAACACAAACCTCGATCCCGGTCTTTTGGAGCCACCTGTGATCTCGCCGGTACAGTCTTCCATGCGGGATGTGAGATTTCGTCCGCGCACTATTCAACGCATTCTACGTGAACTGGATTGTAGGAAGGCAACCGGCCCGGACTGAATACCAGCAATAGTCCTTAAGAACTGTGCTCCAGACCTATCGCCGGTTCTTGGCAGACTCTTCCGCTTATCTTATGCACGGAGGACCTTTCCTGCCTGCTGGAAAATTGCTCGAGTTCAGCCAATCCCAAAGACGGGAAAAAGTATCTCCCACAAAATTACCGTCCGATAGCATTACTGTCTATTTTATCTAAGGTAATGGAAAAAGTCATCAATACAGAGTTGGTTAAGTATTTGGAGTGCAACGGTCTTCTGAATGATCGTCTATACGGATTCCGTGGCAGGCGGTCCACAGGAGACCTTTTGACACTTATAACCGATATATGGACATCTGCGATTGAACGGCATGGTGAGTCAAGGGCGGTCGCATTAGATATCTCCAAGGCTTTTGACCGCGTCTGGCACGGGGCATTGCTGAGCAAACTTCGTTCATATGGACTTTCCCAACAGCTTTGCGTATCGATCGATCCGGGTTGTTGTGGACGGCGAGTGTTCGGATCTGTATCCTGTTAATTCGGGGGTGCCCCAGGGTTCTATTTTGGCTCCAACCTTGTTCTTGCTTCACATAAATGATTTGTTGGAGACAACGGATAACAAAGTGTTCAGTTTTGCGGATGATAGTACGCTTGTTTCCTCCTTTTCGAGTGATCGGCCGATTGGTGCATCAACGTCGCACCAGCTGAGATGTAGACAGATTGACTCTCTGAACCGGGATCTAGATAAAGTCCTGCAGTGGGGAAAGGCCAATCTTGTCGACTTCAACGCAACGAAGACCCAGTATACAACATTCACAAAGAAAAGTGGATCATCGGTTCCACAGCTGATGATGAGTGGCCGGGCCCTCGAGGCTGGGGAAAGTTTGAAATTGCTCGGCGTCACGGTCTGTGGGAATATATCATGGCATAAACACGTGTCGAGTATCGCCAGGTCAGCCTCAGGAAAACTGAGCTATCTTTTTAGAGCCAAGAAATATTTTACTCCGGCCCAACTTCTTCTCCTATATAAATCCCAAATTAGACCCGCGCTCGAATATTGCTCTCATGTTTGGAGCTCGGCTCCTAAACATATCCTCGACCTACTTGAGAGCATACAGAGACGAACGATCCGCCTGATCGGGGACTCGGCGCTGACGTCGGGACTACAGTCGCTATCACATCGAAGGCACGTAGCCGACCTCTGTCTGTTTTACAGATATTATCACAGGTACTGTTCTTCGGAGATTCGTGGTATTGTTCCACGCAATTCGGTTTATATGCGCTCCACAAGACAATCCGACGGATCGCACCAGTTTGTGGTTCATCTCCCGACGGCGGGAACATCCCTGTATCAGAACTCGTTCCGTTACAGAGCGGGGAAGCTGTGGAATTCCCTTCCCATGCGAGTGTTCCCGGAGCGTTACAACTTGCAACTGTTCAAAAAGAACTGCAACAGTTATGTGATGTCATCTCTGGGCGCCCACTCGGCGCTATAGGTTCACCTCTCCCGAGAGAAGACTAATATATATTAAAAAAAAAAAAAGTTATCCAAGAATATGCTGTCAAACACGAAAGACGCCTTCATAATCATACCAACGTAGAAGCTATTCAGCTCTTGGATATCACCCACGAATTGAGACGGCTACAGCGGACGAAACCTCATGAATTAACATGTTAAAATCGAACATACTAATATCGAGTTGGGAGCTAAACACTGGTCCAGTAAACCCCTACATGTTTAACTAAACTAAATTAAGTACAATTTAAACCTAGTATTAAATTAAATTGTTAAGATTGTACTATTCATATCCAACAAAGGATGATATTAAAAAAAAAAATTTGTTTGTCTGTAAACCTAAAGGTTTTTGAATTGCATGTTGCGAAATTGAATTGTTATGGCAAAAACGCTCGAAGAAAGTCAAGAAATCAGGAATTTTGCCGATCAACTTGAAATAGCTGAATTTTTTCACTTTTTCCAGGTTTACCGACAAACTGTGAGGTGATAAAAATTATGGTCTCCAAAGTGGTCGTCGTTTTTTATGGGTCAACTACAACTTACGCCACTACATAGCCGCCATTTTGTTTTTAACAATTACAACAACAAAAAATAGTTTAATGCATCCATCATACTCATATTAAAAAGCTACAAATTTTCATTACAGTTGAATAAAAATTGCTATATGAAAAAAATATTTTAAAAGTGTGTTTTCTTAACCTGTCTAATCGTATATCCCCCCTTAAATAATGCAAAATTTTATGATAAAAGACATACCAAAGTTATTCCAAAATTAACACTAAGAATTTGATTGATGGTACCTTTGAAATTTTTACTGTCGTGTCTTTATTACATTTTATTGATTACTTGTTTTAATAAGTTGTTTATCGACATTAAGCGGCATACAAAAAATAGGTAAATGTTCAGAATTGTATTAAATTCTTCCGTCCTCACCACAGTAATATAAAACATGTCTAATCTTAGGTAAGTTGACATTTCCAATGATTGTAATAGAATGTCACCAGTAAGCCATCTTTTGAATAATAAAATATTTTCGAGTCCAATTTGTTAAACTTGCCAACTCATTTAAGGTTTTCTTCTCTCTTTACAAAGTATATATATATATATATTTATTTTTGTTTTTCTTGGATTGTATTTATTTTTTATTTTATTATATTATATATATTTTAAGACGGTTTGGATTGCAACAAATTTTCCTAAATCTACATATTAATACCACAGAAAATTTGACTTAATCACTAATATCATTTTTGTTTTGTTTTTCTCTCATTCCACGTCAACTTAATAATCTCTTCTGTTATTTTCTGATTCTCTGAATCAAGATCTAGATAGGGTCCTGCAGTGGGGAAGGGCCAATCTCGTCGACTTCAATGCAGCGAAGACACAATATACAACATTCACAAAGAAAAATGGATCATCGATTCCACAGCTGATGATGAATGATCGGGCCCTCGAGGCTGGGGAAAGTTTGAAATTGCTCGGCGTCACGGTCTGTGGGAATGTATCATGGCATAAACACGTATCGGGTATCGCCAGATCAGCCTCAGGAAAACTGAGTTATCTTTTTAGAGCCAAGAAATACTTTACTCCGGCCCAACTTCTTCTCCTATATAAATCTCAAATTAGACCCGCGCTCGAATATTGCTCTCATGTTTGGAGCTCGGCTCCTAAACATACCCTCGACCTACTTGAGAGCATACAAAGACGAGCGATCCGTCTGATCGGGGATTCGGCGCTGACGTCGGGACTACAGTCGCTATCACATCGAAGGCGCGTGGCCGACCTCTGTCTGTTTTACAGATATTATCACGGGTGCTGTTCTTCGGAGATTCTTGGCATTGTTCCACGCAATTCGGTCTATATGCGCTCCACAAGACAATCCGACGGATCGCACCCGTTTGTGGTTCATCGCCCGATAGCGCGAACATCCCTGTATCAGAACTCGTTCCGTTACAGAGCGGGGAAGCTGTGGAACTCCCTTCCCACGCGAGTGTTCCCGGAGCGTTACAACCTGCAACTGTTCAAAAAGAACTGCAACAGTTATTTGATGGCATCTCGGGGCGCCCACTCGACGCTATAGGTTCACCTTTCCCGAGAGAAGTCTAATAAAAAAAAAAAAAAAAAACTACCCTCATAATAATCAATTCCCGGTACTTTCTTCATAGAATGTACTTCGCAGGCCCACAAGTCGGGCTTTTTTGATCCCTTAAATGCCAAAAGCAGAGGATAGGAAAAGGACGTAATAAAATTACAAGTTCATAATGGTCGGAAGGTTATACTCTTAAATAGATTACCAAGCCACAGGATAGGCTATTGGATATAAATGGCTCTTCAATCGCCCTGCTTAAACCGAACAGCAGAATGTCAATCAATATTGGAAAATATTTTATTGAATACGCGAACTTAATTTCGTCTTTATCGTTACAAAATACACGATGTCGCTGGTGTGCCGACCAAACAGAATAATTGAAGTGCATCCATTGCAAACTGCAATCGTCGAATGCATTCACAAATTCAATTGCTTCAATTTTCGTTTTGATTTCCGAAGCGAAATCTGTTATCATACTCGAGTTTTCAATAAGGTTTTAATTCAACGTGTGTTTTATTAAATTAATTCGAACGCACTTTCCCGGGGTGTATTGTGCGGCTTGTTGATTTATTGCAATTGAATTTCGAGGCCTTTGAAATAGTCTTCATTTAGTTTTTTACACGGAAATAAACAATTAAGAAGTCACTCAGGGTAATGATACAATTATTTCAGAAACGGCATTTAAGAGGGATACAGATATATTATTTCGCATTCGCAATGCGAAATCATATATCTGATGTAGGAACAGACAATCCAGCAATGTTTTACAATGGCGTCATTTATGGATTAACTTTATTATATGATTTCTTTGTATACGATAATAGGTGCGCATAAAAGGGAAATTGCGACATTCATTTTTTTTCATTTTTCTATATCGTTTTTTATTTCTTCCTTTTATTATAATTTACTTACTCGCTAGATAAAATGATTAAACTCTAGCTTATGTTATCTTATTTCCTAACTTACTGGTCCCTTGCGGACTCTCTAAGTTACATGCATACACTTAGAGCATGAAAATTTGTCTTTCGACATTATGATTATTTTGTTTACATGTATTTTAAAGGAATTAATTAGATACAAAGAAAATGAAGAAGAGAAAAAACGTTGTTTTTGTTACTATTTTTACCTTATATCTAACTTAAATACTAAACCAACAATAGTTTTATTTTTTTTTACCTTAACTCTATCCTAAACCTAATATCTAAACTCAATCTTCGAAATGCTAAATCTATGTAAGCTTTCCGTTGTTTGTTGAGCTTTTATTATTATTATTATTACTATTATAAATTTAACAAGCCTCAGAACTTTCTAAATAAGGCCAAGACCGGTTCCCGGTTGTAGTGCCGATGATGATGATTATTATTATTGCTTGCCTTTTCTTTTTTTTTTGCCAGTTTTATATGAAAACAGGTTTTTAATTGCCACTCAGTCACCAAAATCTCTGGTGTTGCTTATTGGTGTCTTTTCGGTCTTTCTGTGCTACTGCCCTACTGAACTGCAGGCGCTCTTCATCTGTGTGTGCAACCTCTCGATTATAACATATTCGTTTATTTATGCCCGACCGACACATGTGATAAATCAACGGTATAGCAGATTTATTTTGTATGAGGCCGTTCAAGTCCGTTCTGAGGAATGCTTCTGGTGGAATAAGCCATCGCGACGGACCGCCTCATAATACATATTGTTTGGATAATATGCACCAAAAATGAAATCGTTCGACGAGCTCATTGATCTCTCAAGATGCCCTCGGATCAATTTCATCATAAAGTTATCCACTCTGTTTATAATGGTCCCACTGTACAGCGCTTCATTGGGATAGTAAGTTTTGTAATCGGATTCAGGAGTCTGGTGTAAGTTAAGGCACGTCCTGAGGCATCCATTAAGCTAGGTTCCACATTAAACCACACTGTCTACTTACCGTAAAACCCCCATTATTACAACCCAATCTACATCATTTTCTGCTAATGCAAACCATTAGCATCTGTAAATGCTTCACGCATTATATAGATCAAATCTATAATCTTAAAGTCCCTGTAAAGAAAACTTACCTTTTCATGCATCTCTTCGCATACAATTTTCCGTAAGATTTCTTGCTTTCCTTATCTGGAATTCCAAACCAATTCGGCACCATCGGTACCAGACAAATTCCTGTAAACAAAATGATTCGGTTTGCATACAATGTAACCGTCATGACAGGGACCATAAATATTGCGCCGTCTATTTTCCCAGCCGCACCATGTGTACAACAATGTTCCCTACATACACATTGGCTGGCGACGAAAAGTTTTTCTGTCTCTTCCCTTTTCTTAACCCTAACCTAGTATGGAATTCATGTCAGAGTTCTATCCTCGGGGAGTCGATTTCCAACCACTGACCGCCATGATCACGCGTCACTCCCGCTCTCCGCTGGCTGCGGAGACGCGTAAAAATACCCGGAGTCGTGAGGACTATTTCGAACTTGTCGGTTTCCAATTGTTTGGCGAGTTTGTGCCGTAGTTAGTTTGAGTTGGTGAAAAAGAATTTATAAGTGAGAAAAGTAACTTTATTGTAAAACAATGAACTCTAAATTACTGTTGATCGGTGCACTCTTTGCACTGGTCGTCATCGTCGTAGCTGGTGCCTGTTAAAAAAAAAACTTCAACAGATGTATTACAATTAACCATCAATAAAAAATATTAAACTAAATCCGTGTGTTTAATTGTCCGCAGTCCTGGGTGTATTTATTTCTTTTGTGTTGTGATTAGTGTCCGCGCAAACAAGTCATGATGGAGGAAGAAAAGACTCAGCGCCGTACGCCGGTGCACAACGCTTCTTCCCCACAAAACCACACTAGACATCCATATATGATCATCGGTCTGATGAGAGCTGTGGTGGGTTCACTCCTAACCACAATCGTCGCTAAATGTTCCACCGTAAAAACTCTGCACGTCACCGAGGGGAAGGAAAACACATTAAAACACATTTTTATTTCATGTTTTATTTTATGTAAAGTCGGGTTCTACACATTACTGTTATAAAAGAAACTAAAGGAATAGAGCGGATTCGCTCTTAATACGCACATTTCACTATCAGGTGGAATTTACTTTCATTTGTTTTTATGGATAATTACGACTGAGCACTTAGCACTGACAATTAAGTTAATTTACGGTAAATCGGTTTTTCGTCTCCTGTTTTGTTGATATATTATCTTTTTAATTCACGACATTGTGCACCAATAACCACGACTAAAGGTTTTGTTACTGAAACGCATCCGCGGTTGGATTACGACTTCAGTATGTACGCGTCTCCGCAGCGCTGCGGAGAGCGGGGGGTGAACCGACCGGATCGACGGTTGCAATAAGACTCCGCGAGGATAGAACTCTGACTTGAATTCAATCCTCAGTTAAGGGTAAGATACGGAGGAGAAAGAGAACATTTTTCTCTTAAGGGTGTGGCCAGGTTCCTTACTGGGTGTGACCAATGGGCGGCGATTTCTTTGTGCAGTGGTGTGTATGTGTGATCGTACACATCACCGTGTTCATCGCTGCGTTTCAGCAAAGGATAAAGAAAACCTACAACGAGGAAAAAAAGAACAACGGGAGAAGCGACCCAAGGGATCGGTCTGTAATTAGGGTCACCTAAATAAATAAGCTGCAACTTATTAAATGGGAAATGCATTTGGGATACTTGAAACAATTTGAATTGTTTGTCGTATCCCCAGAATGCCTGCTGGAGAACAGTGTTCTCTTATTTGCACAAGGTGCGTGCTAAGGAAATTGGTTTCAGCGTCTATTGCGCTAATTGAATGCAGCTGCTTGGGTTGTTTATTGTTGGGTGAAAAGGTCGCCAGCCAGTGTGTATGTAAGGGAATTTATTATACACATGGTGAGGCTGGGAATAGGCGACGCAATGTTTATTATCCCTAGTTATGATGGTTACATTATGTGTGAACCAAATTGTTTCTTTACAGGAATTCATCTAGGGAAAATGCGTATAGGAAGATTGGAATTTGCCTGGCAACCGAAGGTGCCGAATTGGGCTTTGGATTTATGATCCGACAAGTTTGGACAGTATTCTTGTAGGGAATTTTGAATGCGAATTAATGCATGGAGGTAAGAATTCTCTTCATTAGGTAAACTTGATGCGTGAAGCATTTACAGGTGCTAATGCGATTGCGTTAGCGGGAAACTATGGAAGTTGGGTTGTAGTTATGGGGGGTTCTTCAGGTAAGGTTAAAAGAACCCCCACAGAGCCATGTAGCATATAACTTTAACTATTCTGTCAAGTTGACTACTATGAAACAGTCTTCTTGAGAAAGGATAAGAGTTCGTCGCTAGTGTAAATATTAAAAAGGATAGGAGGTGACACTGCTCCCTGTTGCAGACCGTTTTTTATTTTGTAAGTAATGTCGGAGATCACATTGCCACTTTTGACGATGAATTTCCTTTCATTCAACAGGTCATATAGTATATACAGTAATGGTTTATGAATGCCTAGTCTCATTAGCTTGTAGAATAACCCTTCATTCTCCTGTATAAATCCCAAATTAGACCCGCGCTCGAATATTTCTCTCATTAAACATACTCTCGATCTACTTGAGAGAATTCAGAGACGAGCGGTCCGCCTGATCGGGGACACAGGACTAATGTTGGGACTGCAGTTGCTATTACATCGAAGGCGCGTAGCTGACCTCTTTCTGTTCTACAGATATTATCATGGATACTGTTCTTCGGAGATTCATGGTATTGTTCCGCCCTATTCGGTTTTTATGCGCTTTACGAGACAATCCGACGGATCGCACCAGTTCGCGGTTCATCTCCTAACGGCGCGAACATCCCTTACACTCGTTCCAGTACATAGCGGTGAAGCTGTGGAATTCCCTCCCTGCGCAAGGGTTACCGGAGTGTTATAACCTGCAACTGTTCAAAAATAACTGCAAGAGTTATTTGCAGGGATCTTGGAGCGCCGTGTCGGCGCTATAGATTCGCCTCTCCCGAGAGAAGTATATTAAAAAAATATATATATCGTTCTTTGTATCTATTTCAATGTCGATTAGCAGATGTTTGTTTATGTCATTACGTAGAGTTTGGAGACACTGAATTTAATTTTAAGTATTTCCCCTGAATATCTTATTTATTTGAGGGAACATATTCGGGTTATTAGTTTTATAGCTCGAATTCTGTTGTTCCCACACAAATCTGTTGCTAATCTATAATTAGCTTTAAGTAATAGTTGGAGGTTTTGTAATCGGGATTTCAGTGATATTGTGGGGTCGTCTCCAGAGCGCTCTTGGTTGTGTGTTCGAATCTTTTAGTAAGGCGGCACAAGGGCACATTTTCACTAAATTACTCGAGTGCTGTTTTAGCGGAACGCTAACCCCAGCTGACTGTTATTACTCACCTAGTGTCAACGATTCTTACTTTATGAATAAAAAACTGGGTTCACTTGTGATACTACTTTATTTTGAAAAATTAAAAGTTCCATAAATTTATTTATTAGTTAAATTAAAGAGTTCAAGCACCGCTTGATGTAAGTTGAAAAGCAAATTAAAAGGTTTGATCACCGGTTGATCTATATTAATTAGTTAAATTAAAGAGTTCACGACGCTCTTACGACGGCTCTCGACTCTTGCTCGTTGGGCGAATAAAATCTGACTGGGTACGAACCGACCCTGGCATGTGTGCACGCGACGGTGGTTGGATTGCGACTCACTAGGACTCTGGTTTAAAAAGCTGGTGAGAAGTAAAAAAAAGGGAAATTTATTGCTGGTGCGCACTAGCCAGCCGATGTGATTGCGCTCTTTCTTGTGCACTCTTCGTTTCCCCATGCGCACCGGGGTGAACAAGCGCTGGCGCATTCGTTGCACGCCGATGTGCGCAGAGGGGACGAAAAACACAAAGCGAGGAGCGCAATAACTCGGGTTGATCTGGCTTAGTGTGCGTGTGGGAATGCGGCCTCCGAGGTGTTCCGCACTGGGGTAGTGCGGTGTGGTGATTATCCCGGAGGCGCATGGCTATAGAAAGGGTAAAAATGCGGAGGAGACGAAAATGTGTTTTACGCTATTCACCTGGGTAAAGAGATGTTTGATCCCCAGCGAATGGAGGAACTGGGAAAAGGCCAAGTGACGCTAGGGAAATATTATCGTGTGATTCAATCGAATGTTTTGATAATTTGCCCAAGCGGTTCTGCAATGATGCGACAACTTCGTCCGGCTGGATTTGGTTGTCGCTAATCGACATGAACTAGGGTTGCCGTATGGCAAAGAAGGGAAGCTAAACACTTTTATGCGTTGTCCGCATGGGACAATGAGTTTAGCTATGCGCCCTTGGAGGTAACATGCTTTGCAGATGAACAGGTAAGTAGGGGGGGATGGTGTTGGTTCGACGCGCTGTGAGGCGGTCGAAATTAGATGGGATTAGCAGGGAATGGTGGGTGGTTCTCCGTGTAGTTTAGAGAAACCCCCACAATATCATCTCCTAGTCTTGTGCGTCTGTAAACTGTCTGTATAATTGTTTTAGTTTTGATAGCAATCTGATACTTTTTCTGTGAAGTGCGGTTATGTTTCTATGCATGATCGTGTTTTCTGTAACTTTTGTTTTGGGAATTGTTTTGTATATTATTCGTTTTAGAGTTTCGTCCATATGTTGAATGTGTTACACGCACAACCGTCCACGCCTAATACTTACCCCTTTGGAGCCAGCGGTACACGCAGACCCATCCACTGAAAAGGTTGAAGCCCCCTGAAAGCCCTAGCATTGCCCCCATACATTTTGCACATATCCCCAAATCAATATTGAATCCAATGTCAAACAAATTGAACTAAACGTTCAATTGTCTCATATTGAATTCAATTTATATAATCAAATGCGTGATAAACGAACCAACTGTCCATTTGGTTCGCATACAGGCAAATTTCCCTGGATCCAAATGTGCGGACCAGATGACCCACTTTCAAACAAATATTGTTGAGAATCATAAAATCCGCGTCGGCAATTTTATGAGCCTCTAAAATTTGGTTTCCACAAAATTCCGAAACCAATTGGAAAACAAACAACTTGAGGCATAAAACGAATCACATGTTCATTTTATCACCCACCAACATCGAGGATCAAAATTGCTCATCCACAAGATCGTTTGTTGATTATTCCTTTTTTGTTTTCCCTCTTTTTGATCCCAATCCGGGAAAGGTAAAGAAAAACGAATGGCGGGTGTCAAAAGGGATAATGCAAACAAAAGAATGTATCTGCAGATCGAAGGAGAGAGTTTTTGTTCGAGGAGATGAAGACAAAAACGAAAATGGGTTGTGAGACATCGTCCAGGGTGGAAATCGGGAGTTAGTGGCGCTTATATACACGAGAGATTAATAAGTTCAAGGGGCGGTTATATATACTAAAAATTAGTAAGTTCAAGTGGCAGTTATATATATATATATATATATATATATATATATATATATATAGCCGCTGGTGGAAACTGATCACAACGACCACCAGGAGTCAAAATCTATCTATCATCTATCGTCCTCAACGGACATCAATTCAACAGCGGGTCGTGTTTAAATATTGCCGAAGAATCACACATCTGGAAAAATTAAAATATTACGAGTGTTTCTGTCGTTAACGTGCGCCAATTTATTTAGTTCATCAAGTGCCCTTTGTTTACTAACTTTATGGGTGACCACTACAAATGAGAACTATCTGTACAAGGCTTTCTGCCTTTCCGTAAACTGCAACCTTATAGAGAACTTAAGTGTCCCGTGTAATATTTGTCGCACTAAGAACTACCAGTGTACATATGATGCAGATTTGTTTTTTTACACTGCGGCCAAATGTAGAGCATCGGATAACATTTGTGTTTTTTATTTAATAAAGACTCAAACTTCAATTCCTGAGTTTGAGTTTTTTTTTTTGTCTTCGGTTGTGCACAGTTTTTGTGAACATTAGTGTGGAGATCAGCGTGCATCGGGGCAGTTTTTGTGGAGAATGCAACGGTGGTGTTTCTACTGAACCTGCGTCCTTATAGACGTACTAGTAAAATACCCCACACTACCACTACGGGGCAATGCGATGGTCATAGGTACAAATCGCACATATTAGTTTCTATATATATATATATATATATATATATATATATATATATATATATATATGGGCTTCTCGATAGTATAGTGGTTAGTACGCCCGCCTGTCACGCGGGAGACTGTGGTTCGATTCCTCGTCGGGGAGCCACTGGCGCAAGACTAATGACATTGCCCGGAATAAACAAATCATTATGGAAAATTTGCTTGCTAAAGGCCAAGATCGGCTTCCCGGTTGTAGTGCCGAAGATGATGATAATATATATATATATATATATATATATATATATATATATATATATATATTTAAGCTTGGAAATATTTTGTTATGATCTTTTGTTTCACCACACAAAACTTTGAACATCACACACACTTATTTATTAATAACAACACACTTTGTTCTTTGGTATGCGGAACGCCGACTTCCCTGAGTTCTGCCGCGTCCAAATATTCTTACCAATATTTTTTCTTTCAAGCCGAGAAAAGAATCCACATAGTCCAATGAGATACAAAACACCCCTTACTGTGTGTGCTTGTATTTGAGTTTATTTATTGGACACTTAACTTGCGTTTAATTACATGAATTTATTGGTTCTTATTGTTTTTCACAGTATTACGAATGTGCACTTAACATTCGTTCACTTCACCAATTCCTTCTTTAATTTTTATTTTAATTTACATGGAAAATATTCTAGTAACTTTTTGAGTTCAACAAGAGAACACACTGCACCACTTTACTCAAAAATACCCTGACCGTCTCGGCCAAAAATCAGAAACCGACTCCTCCGCCATCTCGGCGAATTGTATCGAACCAACTCCTTTCATGAAGACTTTTTTTTCTTCCATCCTGCAGATCGAAGGATATGTCCTTTTTTCTGTTTCGCCCTTTTGCCAACCGCTATTTCCTTTCTTTATCTTTCCCGGCTTGGGATCAACAAAGGAAACACAAAGGAAAAGTCAACAGAGGATCGTGCTAATGCACATTTATGATCCTCTATGTTGTTAGGCGCTAAAACGAACGTTCAATTCGATTTATGGCACAAGTTATTTGTTCTAGGCGAATGGGCAAGGATGTTCCTTGTGGGAAATGGTTTGGGTAAACAAAGACGTGCAATTTATGATTCTTAACAACTTTACTTGAAAGTTGGTAATCTGGTCCACAGATTTGGATCCAGGGGATTCTGTGTGTCGAACATATGGTTCGTTCTTTCACGTCTTGGATTCAAATTTATTTCAATATGGGCAAATTGAACATGTAGTTTGTTTGATATTGAATTGATATCGCGATATTTACTGTATGCGCGATTAATGATGGAGCTTAGCTCCAAAGAGGTAGGTATTCAGGGGTGGAAGGTTTTGTGCGTAACAATTTTAGCAATGTACTCGAGTGACGTGAAAAACTCGTTCTTGACTCAAGTGTAATGCTTAGGCTCACCTGATTTGTGCACAAAACATTTTATATAACTCTGTTGATGATAACCGAGAGGTAGAACATCACTAACTTGATGACCTAATCTTCTCAATTCGTCCGGAAAATGTAACTCTTAATTATTCAAATAAATTAACAACTTGATGGAATTTTGTGTGAAAGAAAACATTACCCTTCTGCAAATTAACGTCATTACGATAAATACTTATCGAATGGCATTTCCCTTTTACACATTAACGCCATCTTAACTCAGCTGTTAAACAAAATAGAGACACTTAAACACAATGTTCCCAGCAAGAACTGAATGAGTTCAATGACGACATTGGTTTATTCGGTTGTCTTTGAAACAAGACCAATATGTTGACTTTTACCAAAAGGGGTACGATAAATGCTTATCGAATCACATTCAAAAGTTATTAGGAATCACATCAAATATCTCAATAGCCATAAAAAGTTAACAACTCAAGCTGATTTGTGTTTTATGACGGAATCCCCTGTTATGTTTTCCGCGTTCTAAATAGCTCCCCTAAAAGGTTTTCCTCCCTAAATCACAACGGCAGTTACAATCTGGAGCTGACTATGGAATCCTGTCGTGCGTGCTTATCGTTTTCCAAAAGGAAAAGCCGACATCCATTCAAATTAATGGCCCATAAACAGACCATTTATTCGCATAAGCAGTCTCTGACATCATTTTATACTCAACCGATAGTTTATTAAACTCGTTCATAAAAGTCATGAAACACAAATCTCTGAACTTGGGCCGTGACATATGCTGTCGGCAGTTACATAGGCAGCATACAACTTGTATAGTTTGTCTTGGAAACCAACAATCGCCTAATTGTACTAACAAGCAAGTGCCATCCTTCGTCTACAATAACTTTGTCCATCTCGCAGTCTGACATCGGGGTGAAGAAGGAAGTTAGGTCCCAGTTGTATCCTGTTTCCGGTGAGGGGAATAAATAAATCCAACTTTGGAACCAGCTTCATCACCTATCTAGCCCGGGGAATTGGATGTCACTTGAAAGTTTTTGTATCCGTCGACAGTTGATTCAGCCACTTGTTAGCGTTTTTGAGGTTCACCATGGCAAAGCGAGTTTTGATCCCTTTCAAAGTTTCCCCTGGAACATTGAAGACAATGAGTAGCGTTACGGAGGAAAGTAACTGCGCCACAAATGGGGGTTTTTGAACGCCCTTTTAAATGTACAATACGAAATTGTTAAAACGCTCACGTCTAAGTACTGTCAAGTACGATCTCCTGTAGCCATTGATATATATACGTGCTAGTAATCTTTTCAACAACACCCTTCTGTCTGTCTAGTTTGCACAATAGAATTTACTAACATATACAGAGACATGCCAACAAACAATTTTAACTTTATCCTTCTAATTTTCAATCGCCAGTCGAGTGATGTCAACTCCTATGGTATGTGAAGAAGGCGCTTCGGTCATTGAAATCAGTGAAATACAAGTATCGAGAGAAGGAGGGTTTCGTATCTTATATCATGCCAACACCAAGAATAGAACACAACAAAGGAGTGAACTATAAATCTTCAATATAACAAATCGGGATATCTTCTCTTCCGCAGGACCAAGCGCTTGTGGTATGCTCCCCTAAGCCAAACGATCGAGTGTAAATGAACAAATCTGTCGTCTATCCACTTTTGCTAGCAGCACACTGCACAGCATGACTAGCAAAGCGACAACCCGCACAGCAAAAGGATTGATTCAATGCACACATTGCCAAATGCACAGAACAAAGGATTGCGTTCGACAAAAAAGTTTTCCCATATCGACCTCGAAGAATGGTGTGCACATCCTTTAAAAGGTATTTCGCTATTGTATCACCCTATGTTAGAGCTATATTTTTTTAGATCCTGCTCGTACATAAAAACTTGTGTTGCATTTGTTTACTGTTGCCGCTGATGTAGAACTCACACTGTGAATGTTGGAAAACCCAAGGACGAAAATTTAATAACTTTTTGTGACATTCGCTCGGCACCGGGAGACATTGGGCTTTCTTTTTTGCTTGAGATGACTTATTGTGTTAATATGAGTGTGTTCCCGAGTGTGACATCAGTGTTGCTTTGTGAGTTCAAAATGCCAAGGCAAGAAGTTCCCCATTATTTTTGGGCTAGTCGGCAGACCTGGTGAAAAGGACATCAATAGCAAAAAAGAAAACAACAAAATACCATTAATGAAGAAAACTCATTTCTTTTATTTGCAATATTTATGGTTTAACGTCCTTTTTAGGTATCCTGTGAAAAGTAACACGTAAACAATGTTAATTTTTGAGGACTTTGATTTAACGGGAAGGGTTTTGTCCGGGTTGCTAATAAATTGCATGTCGGCGAGAAACTTTAAAGGATATGAAGAGATTTAGCTCCTTTTATGGCTGACAAGAGAGGCTAATATGAGAGTCTACAAAAAAAGGAAGTTGTGAGATAGCAGAGGAATACGGAATGCCGCAGAAGTATAGTAGTAAGTCTGAGACAAATATAAAGTAAAATATCGGTAAATACAAAGGGATAAGGTAATAATCTGATAGTAATAAATAAACATATAAATATATAAAGCAGAAAAACTCAAACAACAGGGACAGAGAGAAAAATAGAAACAAGTTTAAACATATTGTGTCACCAGTTATTGACCCCAGCAAAAGCGAGATTTCTTTTATCTTACTTTAAACTTCTTAGTCAGTTAACCGTGGAATCGTGGAACTAGATTGACTGTCTGATAAAATGCCCCTTACAACGGTTGACGCAATTGATTTATTTTAATTCCGCTCATGAGATGTGTTTATATTTTTCCATGCATATTCAAAAACTTCGCCCATATAAACATGCCATCAGTACCTCGAATATGCGTCACATGAGCCTAATCGTGTCTTAATCTCTGCTACCAGAAAGAAGGATGACGCCAGGCAGTTTACGGTTCCCGAATTCAATAAATTTCCATCCAATGTCCTCAGTAACCCCACTTAACATTGTGTCATTCGGTACGTCGTAAACAAGGCTCTGAAACTTGTTCAATGGCAGAGATTAATTTGTCAAATGTGCCGTAAAATAAAAAAGGATACAGCAGATGGTGATTAGCAACAAATTGAGGACATAAGATCGCATTAGTGAAGGATTAACAACGCTGACATATGAGAGTTAGGCTTTCCCCTTGGAGACGTATTGACCTCATCACGCTGGACAACATTAAGGTTAAGAATATTCATGAAAGGCATTTCGTTTGAGGACTTCCAAGGCACGGACTGAAAATAGCAGACAAACAGCTAACTATTTCAAGGATTAAGCTATTTGTATGAAATTGGACGGAAGGCCATTAAGAAAATCTTAGAATGCGATGCAAATTTAGAACTATTCTTGTTATTTCTTTCAGTTAATTTTCGTTTATGTGATTTGTTGGTAGTGGTCAGTTAGTAATTGGAGAAATAGCATACAGCAAATAAAAGCAGACATAAGTCGCATATTGTGTAAACTGGTAAAAGTACGTCGTTGTCTATAGATAAGCACCCACAGAAATTTACTTAAAAATAGAATTATATTAATCGATTGCATATGTATAAATTTGAGTGTACGTCTGTTCGTCTTTTTGTGTGACCCGTATCCATTCCAAAGCTGTTCATCCTTTGTTTGGCACTGGTGTGCACGCTTTTATGACGGTACTGCCAAGTGGCAATGTGTCAGATTATTATTCATTCATAGCACAACGAACAACGGCGATATATATATATATATATATATATATATATATATATATATATATAGATATATATATATATATAGATATATATATATATATATATATATATATATATATATATATATGTATATGATTCCTAGATAAACTTTTATGATAAAAATTCAAGTAGCCAGGATTAGCTCCAAAAAAATTTTAAAAAGGTGTTTTCAAAATGTACCTCTTAAAAAAAGTAACGAAATTTGGACGGAACTTGTATACAGATCCACCACCTCATGCCGTACCTGAAAAGTCGTTGAACACACTATATCGATCGTCGCTCGTCAACAACAAAATATTTAATTATTGTTCATGCACACGTGTGTGGGGGGGGGGGGGGGGGGCTCTGTGACGGTTCCGCCAAACCCTACTGTTCGCTTTCCTAAAAAACACCCATAACTCTATCCAATGACATAAATTCGCTAATGCAATCGCATTAGAACCTTAAATGCTTAACGCATGTAGGATTAGCTAAGGTATAATCTAAAAAGTCCCTGTAAAAGACAACTTACCTTCATGCATAAAGTCGCATATAATTTCCTGTAAAATTTCTTTTCTACCTTTTCAGGAATCCTAAAACCTATTCGGTACCTTCGGTTCCCATGCAAATTTCAATTTCCCACACCTGCACCGCAATCTCCACCCAGCATACCTGAAACATTTCCTTTTACAAGGACATGTAATGCATACGACGCGTTAGATAAAATTCCTAGAAATAATTCTTTAAAGTGCATATGGCATCGTGAATCCCAAACCAGTCGGCACCCTTTGTCTGTGTTAAAATCCTAGGTCGGACAGCTTGTTTTTTACAGATGCCATGAACCATATTTCTACGCATGTAAACTCCTCAATAGTATAGTGGTTAGTATACTCGCCTGTCACGCGGGATACCGGGGTTCGATTCCCCGTCGGGGAGCATCTGGCGCAAGCCCTTGCCCAGAAAAAACAAATCATTATGGAAAATTTAACAAGCCTCAGGACTTGCTAAATAAGTCCAAGACCTGTTCCCGGTTATAGTGCATAGGATTCAACTCATCATTTGTTTTCCCACTAACAAACAATCTTCAATGTCTTTCCCTGCTGCAACTAATTACCCGGCATATACAAAGGCATGCAAGGGATTCGTTCGGCCACCAATCCCATTGGCACCTTTTTTTCCCAACGTCGATAATAGCGACAACGCATCGTGTAAATAATGAACCGCATTACCGACGGCGCATTTGGTCATATCTCCCTTTTGTCTTTGCCGCCTGTCTGCTTCGTTTACCCATTGCCCTCGAGCACGTGTAAACAACTCAGATCTGTACGATCGCACACATACCACCATGATCTTCATTACAAGATCTGGTTTTCTATTCCACCAAGAGAGACTTTACGTTTCTCTGGTGGTAGGTAAAAACGATATCCTTAGTGGAGAGGATATCTACCACGACACCACAAACTCACCCCATAAGCGAATCATCTCTGCACGAGATGACTATCGCTAAGTCCTTTACCACCCGCTGACCACTATGGTCATGTCGCTCCGCTGTCTGTAGCGCTGCAGACACGCGAGAATACCCTAAGTCGAGTTTTAATGTCATAAAGTTTTAGACGCGCGGAAGTCGGTTATCTACAGTGCAGTGTTTGCAACCGCCATGTCGAATATTATATTTGCTGCAGTCTTCAAAGATTGTGTTTTTATTGACTTCACATTGTTCCTTTAACGCGGTGCTACCGTGAAATGTTAGTATCCAATAAGAAAATAAAACGGAATAAACAAAATCGGTGTGTTTCCTTTTCCTGCCGTGTGCGTTTTATCCTGGGTGTGTTTGTTCTTTTCGTTGTGGAGAATGCGCGGATGAACCTTTAGTGACGGTGGGACGAAGTAGGACCCCGTGTCGTGCGCCGGCACAATGACTTCGTACCCCATAGGTCTATCCTCCTCGCAGAAGAAATAACAGTAAAGTGTGGGCGTTGTATATCGCGCGGAACAATGCCACGAATCTGCGAAGAACAATACCCGTGATAATATCTGAAAAACAGACAAAAGTCCGCTACGCACCTTCGATGTAATAGCAGCTGTTGTCCTAACATTAGCGGCGTGTCCCCGATCAGGCGGATCGCCCCTCTCTGTATGCTCTCAAGTAGGTCGAAGATATACTTAGAAGTAGAGCTCCAAACATGGGAACAATATTCGATCTCGACTCTAATCCATACAAGAGAAAAAGCTGGGCCGGAGTAAAATATTCATCATCATCATCATCGGCACTACAACCAGGATCCGGCCTTGGCCTTATTTACCAAGTCTCTAGGATTGTTAAATTTTCCATAATAATTTATTTTTACGGGCAAGATATTAATATTATATTAGCCTTGCGAGTAAAATATTACTTGGCTCTAAAATGATAACTCAGTTTTCTAGAGACGGACCAGGCGATGTTCAACCCGTAATTATGCCACGATACATTCTCACAGGCGGTGGCGACGCGCAGTTTCATGCTTTCTCTAGATTCGAGGGCCTGGCCATTCATCATCGGCTGTGAAACCGATGATTCACTTTTCCTTGTGAATGTTGTATATTGTGTCTTCGTTGCATTGAAGTCGACGATATTGGCCTTTCCCTATTGCAGGATCATATCCAGATCCTTATACAGAGAGTCGATCTGGCTACATCTCAGCTGACACGACGTTAATGCACGGGGTTGCCCTTCCCTCACTGGAGGACTTTATCCATATCCCGATTCAGAGAGTCGATCTGGTCACATCTCAGCTGATGCGACGTTGATCATTTGAAAAGGATCGTCGTCCGATCATTTGAAAAGGAGGAAGCAAACGTAACATACTATGATCCGCAAAACAAAACACCCGGTTACCCCTTGATTCCAACAAATCATTTATGTGAAGCAAAAACAAGGTTGGAGACAAAATAGAACCTTAAGGCCCCCGGAATGAACAGGTTACAGACCCGAACACTCGCCGTCCACAACAAACCGAATCTATCAATTCTCGAAGCTTTTCGTCCAATCGCAAAGCTGCTGTGAAGGTCCATATAATTTTATCGGAGGCAATCTTTTCTCCTCTTTGGGATTAGCTGAATCCGAGCTACCTTCCAGTAGGTAGGGAAGGTCATCTGTGCATAGGATAACTCAAAGAATCTGCCGAGAACCGGCGATAGTTCTGGAGTACAATTCTTAAGGACTATTGCTGGGATAACCGGGCTGGTTTCCTTCTTACAGTCAAGTCCACAGAGAATGCGTTTAATATTATGCGGGCGGAACCCCACATCCCGCATCGAAGACCGTATTGGCGCGATCAAAGTTGGCTCCAAAAGACCGGCATCGAACTTTGAATTCACAGAAAATAATTTCGCGAACACAATAGCTTTATCTTTTGAATTTGTGACTAACGTTCCTCTTCCCGTCACCAACGGGGGAAAAGAGTAGGATGGAAAGTTACTGCTGACAGCCCTTGCCATTGACCAGAAACGATGCTAACCAATTGGGGGCGAGTTAACGTCTGACTCATGTAACAAATAAAGATACGAACACATCTGACTCATGTAACAGATAAAAATACGCATACATTCCCAGATACGAAAACATTGGATTACTCAGACTCCTTATCTTCCCCGCCGCGATAAAGTAAGTTTACAATTACGAAGGTGTCATACAACATTCCGTAGATTTGCTTCAACATTACAGTAATATCTTGTTACTCTGAAAATACTCTCGACTTAAGCAAACCAAAACCTTGAATCATCAGGTGAAAAGTTTGGGGGAGTGATAACGCGATGGAGGAAACGACCGCCAGAAATAACCCCAACTGCAGAATAGGACAGAAATGAATATGCTTGAGTAGTTGCCTCATCTTGCAATTGTGACCGTACCTGTGGCATTTCAAAATGCATCTAATTACACCGAAGAGGAAAATATCGCATTAACGGCCCCTAAAATAGATTAGGAATAAATGACCATGAAGACTAACCCTTATCAAGAGTTTGCCGGAAAAGAAAGAAATAATGATATCAAAGCAAGAAAAATCTAAAGCAATTAACTTGTGACCGAAAAGAATAATATGTTGAATCAAACTTACAATAAACAAAAAAAACAGACGATGATGAAGGATGTTGTACCACAAAACATTGTCGGCACCATCGAAAAAATTTCTCAAATAGTACCATCAACGTTCTAAAGTTGGCGCTATCTATCTATTTATTGGCCTGTAGGAACCCGAAAACTCGACTCCGCCATCGTCCCCTGTCGCGTGCACTCTCCTTCCACGATTGACCAGCCGATCCGATCTCTCAAGGACAAACCTAACTTTGTCCTTCCATCTCCGTCGCGGCCGTCCTACCGGTCTCCTCCCCGCTAGTCTACCGTCAAGAATGCTACGCGCGGTCCTATCGTCGCTCATTCGGCCCATCTTAACCTTCGCGACGTGATTACTCTCGCTATTGTAGGTTTATGGTATAGCTCTTCCAATTCGTGGTTGTGGAGTTTCCTCCATTGTCCTGCCTCCTTATCATATTTACCCTTAACACTTTTTTCTCGAATACGCGGAATTTGTTTTCTTCCCGTTTTGTGGGAGCCCATGTTTCGCATCCGTATAGAGCAATCGGCATGATTATGGTTCTATAGACACGGAGCTTTATGTTACGTGATAGCAGTTTGGATTTCAGCAGTTTACTGACTGCGTGCCAACTAGCGTTGCCGAAGTGTAGTCTTTTGTTAATTTCCTTCGACATTTCGTTACTGGCCGTCAGTATCGTTTCCATATATTTAAATTCCTTAACTTTTCAAATATTTTGCCTCTGAAGTTTATACGTGTTCCCTGAGGTCCACCTGATCTCGCCGTAATCATGTTTTTTTTTTTTACCTTCATTTATTTCTAGGCCCACCTCTTCTGCCGCTTGCATGATGATTACACAGTTTTTACTAACAGTTTCTAGATTATCGCCCAAAACGGCGATGTCATCCGCATATGCGAGCACTTGTGTGACCCCGTTCAGAGATGATCCGGCCATGTTGTCGGATTTCAAATTGTCCTGAGAGGTGGTTTTCTATTCTAACTCGCCCTTTGTTTTCGTACATGCAAATTTTAATGAAGGTGCCATATTTTTTCGGGATTCCCAGCTCAACTACGATATGGTAGAGTCTTTGCCTTGCGACTGAGTCGTAGGCTTTTTTGAAGTCAACGCACAGTTGGTGAACCGTCTCTCCGGATTCCCACTTCTTTTCCAGCAGTTGCCTTATTGTGAACATTTGGTCGCTTGTTGATCGGTTGCTATGGAATCCGCATTGGTAGTCTCCCAATATTTCTTCTGCGTACGGTGTGATTCTCGTCAGTATGACATTGGTTAGTATTTTGTATGTGGTTGGAAGCAGTGATATTCCTCTGTAGTATTCGCAGTCAGAGCTCTCGCCTTTTTTTAAAATGGGGACGACTATTGAGGTTCTCCATTTTCCGGAGTGACTTCCTTATCCCATATTGTTTTGATAAGTTAGTGGATCTTTCGAGCGGTTGCCTCACCTCCGTGCTTCACAAGCTCGGCAGGTATGCAGTCAACCCCGGGAGCCTTGTTGTTTTCATTCGGTTTATTGCGCCTACAACAATTTATTGCGCCTACATTTTGAAACCGTTTTTTTTTAATACTAGCTAAATTAAATAAAGTATTGACTTTTTAATATGGACTTCCGTGGTTTTTCCCCACAATGATTGGGTTTTTGGAGACGTTATGGACATTTTTGCATATAAGTAATTACTTTTAAGATCTGAAATTTTGTATTTGGGCTCCTCAATAGTGTAGTGGTTAGTATACCCGCCTGTCACGCGGGAGACCGGGGTTAGATTCCCCGTCGGGGAGCCTCTGGCACAAGACTTAATGACATTGCCCGGAAAAAACAAATCATTATGGAAAATTTGACAAGCCTCAGTACTTGCTAAATAAGGCCAAGACCGGTTCCCGGTTTTAGTGCCGATGATGATGAAACAATAATATTCAGAAGAAGTCTACTTTTTTAGAAATAGTTTTACTTTAAGGCATTTTTGTCTACGTGGCTTTAAAGTTTAAATTTCGTTTTTCTCAAATCGAATATAACAGGACATTCGTGGTTTTTCCCCTGTACCCTTCATTTGCAATCATATTGACAACTTCCTACACCGGACATCCAATAGCTCTCTCCGGTAAGACTTTATGCCATAAAAAGTTGACAACTTCAGCTGTTTTAAATTTTCTTTTTTTTTCAATTGTTGATATCCAATTGTTAGTGGACATGGAAGATAACATCTTTAATTCCAAACCTGTGTTCTTATCCAAGTACTTAAAGAGGTGAACATTAGCAAACGATATCTAAAATTCCCTCCGATTACTTATATTCGGGAGTGGCATGTGCTCTCAGTCATTTCAATTTTAATTCGTCCAATACATACACTTTAGTATTCGACAACATTCGTATCTGACCAGCATATGTGACGCCTGATGTCGCCACAACCCACGGTCCCGATATTGCTAAGATAATTTGTACCAGCAACGAGCAATTAAAGTTTTATTGCGATATCCTGGTTGGAATACTCTACATGAACACTAGTCCAGATATCAATGCACCATTGCGAGTGTGGCTTGCCAATTGGGGTTACTTCACACTCATATGTTAAAATTTCATGGCCTCTGCAGAAATCCTTAGATTGAAATGAGAAATCTGTGGTAAATTGCCTGCATAACGCGATATGTGTCTGCGCCAGGTTGGCGCTATCTAACGATTTTACATCACGTATATTGTACTTAATTGCCTCTGCTACCAATTATAGTGAAAGATAATGGCTTATACGTGATCGTCGAGTGAATAAAAATGACGGTTATATAGCAAATATTTTAAGCGACAAGCAGAAGAATATAAATCCAAGGTACGATGAAAATGGTAGCATACATGCTGGCAAAAGATAAGTCAGCTAGACGGATTTTGTAATCATATGTCGATTTGCCAAATTAAGTAAAGCACTCACTCGGAATAGAAGGAGTCTTAGAATGTAACAGGTTTGAAAGAAGAAACTCGGCTCTGAAGTTGACTGTGTGAAAAACATACTTGAACGTATCTAAGTGGCTCGAGTTAATAAATAAGCTTATTTTTTATATAAAAAATATTTATTCATTCCTTATGCTATTCGAGTCTACACCTAGTATTCTTACAATTAATTGGGGTAAGACCGGTAATCCGTAGTTTTTTTATCCCTCATGAAACTTCGGATTTCCTTGTTGGCATCTCGGTGGTTATCAGTTGTTAGTCATGGGATGCAGTGATAAGTTTAATCACTGTAGTGATAGTTGCGAGTCATACTTCGGCGATATGGGACTGTTATCTGTTGACTATGATTAGTGTCGTGACTTGGGTGAGTCATACTTCGGAGGATATGTGAATGTTATTGGTAGATGATTGTTGCAGCACTAAGCAGCAACAGCCAACAATAACGACCAGATGAATCGGTTTATCAAACGATAAATTCAAATAATCTATTCACCAGTTTTCGGAGCAACTGAAGCTGCCCACAACTAATTTCATCACGAAGGTATGCAACAGAACTTGGAAGAAAAACTCTTGCATCGATATTATAACTGAGAAAGCACAAGTTCGATAGAACAGTTTTCACGGTAGAGTCCTGGTCCATGAGACGGTGCTTTGGATCGGATGACACTAACGGCCTAAACAAATGGAACTCTGCATGAGGCATACAAACGGGCGCAGTTAAAAACGAAAGTCTCTGGTTTCAGTTGTTGTTCTGCTGGCCTTCAGCTCATATCATATCAAATCTCTGTTGTAATTAAAAAGTGGCCGGAGAAGTGTAATTTTTTTAATGTAAATCGGTTCAAGGAGAACTGTGGCGGTTCGTTAATGCATTCCCAAAGAACCGCCCATCCTCTTAAATTAACCACCTTCCAAACCCATAGTACTTACCTGCAATTAGGGGCAGCGTAAGCTCCCCTGCAGCATCACACCTGAAAGTTAAACTTTATCAAGCATGCACATCAAACAAATCATTTCATTCATTCATACATGGACCGTGCCAGACAATCGGCTCAGCTTGTCAGCAATTATAAAAGATAAATACTCGCTGGCCAGCGTAATTGTTGACATAGCTGTAGTCGGTATTCTTGCTACGGTTCATGAGTGAATATTGCCCCAATCCCAAGGATCGCAACACTTGCGACCAATTTCCCTTATCGGTTATCTACCGATCATGGGATTTGGGCACTAATATGATTGACGTTAGACAATCATACCCCAGATCATGCCTAACTATGCTCCGGCCTGTTAAACAAACAAACACACAGTAGCATCACTGTGTTTATCCTATTAATCGACCGCTGATCCATGGCCACCCTGGGCGAGATGTACGCTTGCACATCTGCAAGGCTAATTCCTCGCCATTGTACTCATGTAGCAGCACCGTTTTGTAAACAAACTCAACATCGTGACCCTTGAAATAGCGTTTTTGTGTGTCTTAAAGCAAAAACCTATTTCGTTCTCAGGCGCAGTGCATCAAAGATTTATGGCCCTCGGAATAGCGTTTCTGTTTATTTAGGACACAACCTACATCTTCCTTCGGCGATTTTTCGCCATCGGTTATCTCAACGACGCTTGCAGCCCCTAATACCAATTCCCTTTCATCGGGTATCAACCGATCATGGAATTTTGGCATGGATATGATCATTGTTTAGACAATCTTACCCATGCCATGCCCTATGATGACCAACCAGCAAATCAAAACAAACACCAGTACATTGACCTGAAGGGATATAGGAAGAATCCATCTTTATGGCGGCTGGTGGAGGTTGATCTCGACGAATATAGTTGAGTCAGATTGCATCCTTTGTCGCGAGCACTTGTGCTTCGAGTTGAAAATTTATCCGCAGTGGAGTAAGGTTGTGAGTAGTTTCGTCCGTTGTAAAGTCCAGTAAAGTCCGCGTGATAATGTATCATTTCTATTAAGTGAATATATGTGAATCTCTTAACTTCCGGTTCTCGGTAATCAAAGGATTTATAACATCTTTTTCTCCCTTCGAAACTTGTCCGAAAGTGATTTAAAAAAAAACCGTTAAAAAAAACCTTTAAAAAAAATCGAACAATGACTACGTGTGTTACCTCCAGGTGGATTCAGAGATAGAGATCGGTGGTGATTACTTACTTGGACTAACCATTGTAATCAATATTCAATGTAAATAAAAGGATGTTTTACGACGAGTAATACTGAGTGTTTTTCTTTATGTATGTTGTGTTCTCTTGGTGATTAATTCGCTCAGTAATCGCTCATCAATCGTTTGTGCAGCAGAGAGTGGGAAGTCTAGTGAACCCTGCGTCCTTGCCGACGCCGTGACTAGACTTAAAACCCCCACAGAACCATATTAAAAATAATATAATTAATCGTAACTTAAATAGAAGAGTTTTTTAATTCTCAATCTTTGGCACTGTGAATGCTGTTTCTCCGAGCCCCGAATTGAAGGTTCTAAGGCGAAACATTAAGGCTGTCTCCCCGAGACGAACCAGTTTTTTTTCTTGGATTTTTGCTGTTCCCTGTTGGAAACCACATCCACGTTGGATTGCTCGCCCAGCTGGCGAAACAGTGATTCATACAGGAATGTTATCAATGCAGTTGATATCCATTTTGGATATATGTACGAGGGTTGCCTCTTATGTTTCGGGATTTGGCAACCCTAGTGTTGCAATCCGGCAATTGACAGCTCTGTCGTAAAGTTGGACATTTTTGAGGTTATACGCACTCAGAACGTTTTTGACATACGAGCGCTATTTGTGTTGTTTACAGTAACTTAAAAGATTCATCTCGCCCCAAAAATGGAATTAAATCGTCAACATTTTCGTACGATTATTTTTTACAACTTTCGGCGTGGATTAACTCAGCAACAGTGCATGGATGAACTTAATTCAATTTTTGGCGATGAAGCTCCATCAAGGACCAGTGTTTATCGATGGTATGGTGAATTCAATCGTGGTCGTAGTTCACTCCAAGATGAATTTCGTGAAGGTCGTCCAAAATCAGTTGTTGTTCCGAAAACTATTGATGCTGTGCGCGAACTGATATTGGAAGATCGTCATGTGACCTATCGTGAGATTGAGACAACCTTAGGCGTTAGTGGGACCAGCATACATTCAATATTACATAAACATTTGACTGTCAAAAAAATTTGTTCGCGTTGGATCCCACACAATTTGTCAATCGCCCAAAAAAGGCTCGTGTCAATTGGTCGAAAGAAATGCTCAAAAAATACGGTCGCGGTGCTTCGAAACACGTCTATGACATCGTGACAGGTGATGAATCGTGGATTTACGCGTATAAGCCCGAAAGTAAACAGCAGTCGACTGTCTGGGTGTTTCAAGATGAGCCAAATCCAACAAAACTTGTTCGCGCACGAAGCACTTCCAAGCAAATGGTCGCCTGTTTTTTCGGAAAAATTGGACATGTCGCAACCGTACCACTAGAACAACGCAGAACAGTCAATTCTGAGTGGTACACAACCATTTGTTTGCCAGTTGTCTTCCAAGAAATCAGGAAAACCAACCGCCGAAGACGGATCACTCTTCACCACGACAATGCGAGCTCTCACACATCGGCTGCGACAACTGCATTTTTGAGCACCCAAAACATCGATTTGATGGGTCATCCGCCGTATAGTCCTGACTTGGCACCGAATGACTTATTTTTATTCCCGTACGTAAAAAACAAACTGAGAGGTCAACGTTTTTCGACAAATGAAGAAGCGGTTGCTGCATTCAGAATGCATGTGTTGGAGATACCTCAATCAGAGTGGCAAAAGTGCTTCGACAATTGGTTCAAACGCATGCAAAAGTGTATAGATCTTCATGGGAAATATTTTGAAAAACAATAAAGTGATTTTCGATGATCAATATTTGTTTTTGTTCTCTAATCCCGAAATATAAAAGGCAACCCTCGTAGCTTAGTCATTCCTCCTTTTGGGACTAAGTTTTAGTCATTTACAGGCTGTTATTCCGTGTACAACACTTGTATAAGAGATGGATGTCGATAAGCAACATTTACGCCATCACATTCGATTCTGTTTTCAAATGAAAAAAGGTGCTGCTCAAGCTACGGAATTGTGTAATTCAATTTTGGGTGAACATTCTGTGAGTCATTCAACAATTAAAAATGGTTGGCATTTCTTGAAGGAAATTTTAGTCTTGAGGATGCTCCACATCCAGATGGAGTGAAAAATTTGACGACAAAGAACTTCAATCTTACTGGATGAAAATCCATGTCAAACTCAAGAAGTACTTACAGAACAGTTAGAAGTTTCTCACCAATCAATATCACGATTGTATGGAATGGGAAAGATACGGCAAGAAGGGAAAATAGTACGGACCGTTCCACTAAGCGCTTGAAAAGCCTAAATCATACAAAACCTACCACGGAAAGGGAACAAACGCATCCCTATTTAAATATTAAGTATTATAACATTTACATTAAAAAAAAGGGGGTAAGGTACCCTTAGATGTGTCTGAAGGGGGGACGTGTTATGGATGCTGCGAATCCATCGCAGAACAAAATATTCCAAATCCTAACCCTATATCCATCCATAAGAAATATTCGCTTAATTCACAAAATATTCCAAGTCCCATGGTAAAATATGATCCGAAGGAAACATTTGCTTAATCCACAAAATATCCCAAGCCCCATAGTTTACGCGATCCATAGGTGACATTCTGCTTGGCTCGCAAAAACGACCAGTCGTGCGATCAGTTTATGAAACCCGAACCCGATGGAACCAGACAACGATTTCTGTTTTGCACATTGTGCAGGCGCAGCGTATGCCGAAACCCGAGCCCCATGAGAGTTAGCGACGACATGTTTCTGCATGCTAAGCAAAAAGGGTGGGGCTGACAGTCAGCCAGAAGAGAGAGACCGAGTGGAAGCGAAAAAGAATTTGAAATGAAAAATCAGACTTAGTTTGACCGCCGACTGCACAGTACCGTTTCGTGTCGGAAAAAGTATATTATTAAAGAAGAGTTATAGTAAAAGTTACAGTGTAAATAATATTATTAAAGACAATATTGTGACGCATATGACAATCAGTAGTGGAATCTTCGAGAAAGTCCGAAACAAAGTATTAGATTATTTTAGGAAGTACTGGAAAACTGGAATAGAAAAGTCGAGATTATGGAACGGACGGAAACGAAACGCCAAATCAGAATGAGGAAACGGTATAAATACGTCGCACGCAGAGTAATAAGAAGAAAGTGAAGCAAGCGATAAGTAACAGTCAAAGACGCGATAAGTACGGAAGCGATAAGTAAAGAAATCGTTAAGTGTACGGTTGTTATTAACGGATTAATAAAGTGTTATATTAATTCAAAATCGATTTAACGGCTCTTATTGATTCAAAATAATTAATCCAACGAACCCTAAGCTCGCTACAATATCATAAAGTATATTATTAAAGATGAGTTATAGTAAAAGTTACAGTGTAAATAATATTATTAAAGACAAAATCATTAAAGATATTATTAAAGAAAAGTTATGGTAAAAGTTATAGTGTAAATAATATTATTAAAGACAAAATCATTAAAAATATCATTAAAGACAAAATCATTAAAAATATTATTAAAGAAAAGTTATAGTGTAAATAATATTATTGAAGACAAAATCAGTGAAGATATTATGAAAGAAAAACTACAGTGTAAATAATATTATTAAAGACAAAATCATTAAATATATTATTAAAGAAAAGTTATGGTAAAAGTTATAGTGTAAATAATATTATTAAAGAAAAAATCATTAAAAATATTATTAAAGACAAAATCATTAAAAATATTATTAAAGAAAAACTATAGTGTAAATAACATTATTAAAGACAAAATCATTAAAGATATTATTAAAGAAAAGTTATGGTAAAAGTTATAATGTAAATAATATTATTAAAGACAAAATCATTAAAGATATTATTAAAAAAAAGTTATAGTGTAAATAATATTATTGAAGACAAAATCATTAAAAATACTATTAAAGAAAAGTTATGGTAAAAGTTATAGTGTAAGTAATATTATTAAGGAAAAAATCATTAAAGAAATTATTAAAGAAAAATTACAGTGCAAATAATATTATTACAGACAATATCATTAAATATATTATTAAAGAAAAGTTATAGTAAAAGTTGTAGTGTAAATAAGATTATTAAAAATATTATTAAGGACAATATTATTAACATTAACTGTAAATATCAGAATAAAATTATTGAGCCGAGTCATCATCATATTTAATTAATAGTAAATAAAACAGGAAGAAAAGTTTATCTAAAACTGCAAGCGGAAAAACTCCTCAAGTGGGAGTTGTTCTTCTTTAGGGCAATCAAGAACAAACACCACACAACAACATAAACAACAATAAGACATTAAGAAAAGTTTATCAAACACTAGAAGCGAAGAAACTAGTCAAGAGGAATTGTTCTTCTCAATGTGTTATAAAACACTCGCAGATGTAACTATATTGATATAAACGCTTTGGCAAAAGGTTTTTTTTGAGAAATTTGAATCACACGACTTTGTTTGTTAATACAGTACTTTTGTATAAAATTAATTATTTTACAGAAAGAATCGAAATAAGAAAAGTCCTTCAACATTGGGTAGCAGTCTCGCCAAAACTTTGCATACTCCTGCCGTTTTTTTCACTCGTTTTCCTCAGGTGTTCCTTGAAGGTCAACCTGTTCTCAAGTATAACACCAAGATATTTAATATAGGGACTGGATCTGATTATTTGTCCTTCTATTTCCAAATCAAGGTGTTCAACTTTCTTGCGGCTGCTTATTAAAACTACCTCCGTCTTATGTCCAGCTAGTTTCAGTCCGGCCATATGTAGCCATCATTTAATGCTCTGGATTGCTTGGGCGCAAATATTCTCCAGGTCATCTATATGTTTAGCTACGGCTACTATTTCCAAAACGTCTGCGTACTAAATGATTCTAACCCCTTCTGGTACATTGACCCTGACCACACCATCATACATTACATTCCATAACAGCGGACCTAATACAGATCCCTGAGATACACCCGCTGTTATTTTATATACCGATTCCAATTCACCGAGTTAAACGCATTTTTAACATCTAGCGTCATCACCGCGCAATATTTTTTGGTACCACCTAGCCATCGTGCTCCAGCTATCGCATTGCACACCACCGATAGTGCCTTGCCGGTTGATCTACCTTTCCGGAACCTGTACTGCCATTCAGAGGGCCCCGATGTCCCCTCAGTGAATTCTTCCAGGCGAGTGGCAATTATTCGCTCAATCAGTTTTTCTGTTGTGTTCAGCATGCACAACGTGCGATAAAACGACGGCTCTTCTGGATTCTTGACTCCTTTTGGTATAAGGACAAGCCGCTGTTTTTTCCATCGTTTAGGAAATTATCCTGTTTGAAGGCAGGTTGTGAAGAGACTGCTGAAGACGTCCGGCTTTTTTGTTAGAGCTGCTTTCACTACAGCGTTAGGGATACCATCCACTCCCGCGGTCTTGTTTTTTTTTTTTTTTTTTTGACAACCCTTGCAGCCAAGAGCACCTCTTCGGTGGTCACGAGAGGTATCTCTCCTACAGTAATACTCCACTCCGCTTGCACTCTCAGTACCTCATCACACTGCGGGAAGAGGACACCAACGATTCTGGCCGTGTCAGTTTTCGTTTTTTTGGCATTTGACCACTATTGCTCTGTAGTCTTTTCATGACTATCCTGTAGGCGCTGCCCCATGGGTTGTTATCTAACTCATCTCTTAGAGAGCAGAACGCGTCATATTTAGTTTTGCGGATTACATTCCTCAACTCTTTCCGTTTGTTGATGAATTCCGCATGCAACTGTGGGTAGGTGTTACGGTTTCTTGCTCTTTGTTGCAAGCGTCTTAACCGGTTGCACTCCGATCGCGTATGGGCGTTTTCTGAGTTCCACCAATACACTGATTTGATAGCCCCTGCTGGTTGTCTTTTTCGTGGCATAGAAGCATCACGTGTGGTAGTTAGCCACTTCATGACTTTTCCAGCCTGCCTGTTCAGGATGGGATTTGTGGAAACTGGGCGTCGTTATTCCATAGGGGAGCACCAAACTTAATCCGAATGGTTTGATTCACAAGTAAAATCTCGAAGCCGAATAATTACAAGAGTGCAACCACGTTTGTAAGCACTTCAAATATTGGTTGTCGACGGAAGCACAAGCTACCACTTCACTCAATCCTAGAACCTGACAGGATTATGTATAATCCGGAAAACCACAGCGATATGTGATATAGTATTTCACTTCATTGCCCAAATCAAACGATCCGGAATGCCTCTTACCACAACTGCCTTACTTCATAGGGTCGGTGATGTTACATTCTTCCATCACGCAAAACAGGGTGACTTTATTCTTATCGCACTGGATTGTGTATTTGACTCATTCGAAGATGCTTTTGGAATTACACTTAACATCGGCCGTACTTATTAAATTTGCACTACGACGAATGTTTTTTATATCGGTCACTTAGGTACGAGAAGCTATCGAAACGACCGACGCACATTTGTCTATAGGACTTTGACTAAATTGTAAGAACCAGAGGAGAATATGAATCAAGTACACGCTACACTTCCCAAGCAACTAACCCCTGACTCCGCTTGAGTCGCGCTCATGCAGAGCGCCAGTGACACCCGACCGCCAGGAACTACCCAGAATTCTTCAACAGAGTCGCCAGCCACAGATGGTCAGAGATCCAATCCAGTCAGCAACGACGAAGCCTGCGGGATCGTGATCCGTCCATTGTAGTGAGGAGAGATAACTCTTTATCTTTAATTCAGGGATAACGTAAAAGCAAGATCCCTGGCAATGAAATGAAATTCAAGCGGAACCAAAACAAAAATATCCATATGTATATAAATTTATGAAAAGTTTTAGGTACAGGAATGTGAACTCAAATCAAGCCCAATTTCATTGACCTAGTTTGGCTAGGCTGACAAGTAGTTCGGTGGGGGTTCTCTATACTATATCGAGGACCAACCCACTATTCCAGCCCTATTTTGATCGCTAACAGCGCGTTACCTCAACTCCAATTCCCCCTACAAGCTATTTCACCTAAAAAAACCATGTTTTCCCAAAGGACGCATAGCTGAATTCATTATCCTATGCAATTAATGCTTAATGGAATTCAACTCCCTTTTGCCATACGGCAACTCCATTTCGCTAACCCCATGAGATTTCCACCGGAAATTGCAATTCATGCCGGTCAGCAACAACCAAGTCGAACCAAGCGACGCGGTTGCATAATCATGCAACCGCTGGGGAAATTACCGAATTCCTTAGCATGTTTCTCATGGTAATATTTCCCTAGCCGATGTAGCGTCACTTTGACTTCCCCCAGTTACTCTATTCGCCGGGGATCAATGATCTCTTTTTGTCAGGTGAATAGCACAAACCATTTTCCTCTTCATCCCATTTTCATGTTCACATAGTGCAATGCACTCTGAGATCACCACAGTCACCCAACTAAGTCACTGGGCCAGCCTCAGAGTTTGCATTGGTTCCCGCACACGAAAGCCAGATCAACACTGGGTCATTGTGCTCTACCTTTTGGTCTCTTCATTTATCCTATGCCCAGTGACGGACGAATTAATGCGCAAGTGTTTATTCACCTCGCTGAGCCAGGAAATTTGATGGATGCATGAGAGAGCGCGACGATGATTGGCTAATCACTGTGCAAACCTGAAAAGACAATTTTCATCCCTATTTGGGATCAGTCGCTATTCAATCACCATCGGGGTCGGTCACGCCGCACCGAGTCGTTATTTAACCACCGAGAGTACACGCGCAAAATTTTAAGCGCGAGTCCGCCGAGTTTTTAATTGCTTTAGAAAAGTCATACCCCCGTGGAGTGCGCAAGAGTCTCCCTACATTTATCGAGTGGGAGTTTTGATGTTGTTTTGTATGAAACGGAACAGTTTAATTGGATGAAACGTGCGAAAGTTACTGACAATTGTGCCCAATTATGTTTAAGGATGGTTTTGCCGGTAACTAACTCTGTGTGAAAGTTATAAAGCGGTTTAAATAAAGACAAATAATTAAAGACGCATTTCTCTGTTGAAGTGTGTTTCTTGAGCTGTTGTTTAATTAGACGTAAAATTTGTGAAACAAAATAAATGGAAGGATTAAAATAAAAAAACATTTATACCAAAGAATATACCGGTGTTTCATTGATAATTTATGAACAGTGTTCGGCGAAAACACGTGTCGAGTATCGCAAGGTCAGCCTCAGGAAAACTGAGCTATCTTTTTAGAGCGAAGAAATATTTTACTCCGGCCCAACTTCTTCTCCTATATAAATCCCAAATTAGACCCGCGCTAGTTAAGGCCCCATTTATTCATATCCTTATAAGACTATAGAATATATAGAATTATATAAAAATATGAATCACCCAAACAGTAAAAGATGAATCGTCTAATCCCATACAACATAACGAAAGTACATCACCATCCAAACTACTAGATGTCGCCTCAGATAATCTTAACGAATCGACAGTCAGATAATAATGATAGAGCGATTCCACTTCCTTTTTCGTTTGTGGTACTGATCGAGTGAGCATGGTTTTTGGGTAGCACTTCTTCAATTTATTATTATTATTAATTGAAACAAATATATTTTTTAATGTAAATTAACGTTTAGTTAATTAATTCCAGAGTTCGAAATAGAACTATCAAAAAGATTTGTAATCTTAGACTTAAGTATTTAATTAAATAAAATATATTTTTTTGAAATAGTCTAGATTATTTAACTCGCTCGAATATTGCTCTCATGTTTGGAGCTCGGCTGGTAAACATACCCTCGACCTACTTGAGAGCATACAGAGACGAGCGATCCGCCTGATCGGGGACTCGGCGCTGACGTCGGGACTACAGTCGCTATCACATCGAAGGCGCGTAGCCGACCTCTCTCTGTTTTACAGATATTATCACGGGTACTGTTCTTCGGAGATTCTTGGTATTGTTCTACGCAATTCGGTTTATATGCGCTCCACGAGACAATCCGACGGATCGCATCCGTTTGCGGTTCATCTCCCGACGGTGCGAACATCCCTGCATCAGAATTCGTTCCGTTACAGAGCGGGGAAGCTGAGGAACTCCCTTCCCATACGAGTGTTCCCGGAGCGTTACAACCTGCAACTGTTCAAAAAGAACTGCAACAGTTTTTTGATGGCATCTCGGGGCGCTATAGGTTCGCCTCTCCCGAGAGAAGTCTAATAAAAAAAAAAAATATTGTTGGGGTACGTCGGCACCCAACTTACACCCCCACAGTTCTGATTCAAAGTTTAACGTGGCACCTGGGTTTGTCGTTGAAGTCGTCGCTGGTGCATTACCCACCGTGGTATTTTTACTATTTATCGTTGCCCTTACATTAAACAATGTTCTTGTAGACGGCTCTCTATTTCTCGCCACTTGGCAACGATGAGACCACTGCTTTTGACGCAGAGGAGGTCTTTGGAAGAACTGTTGACTGACTATGAGGTGCTTCTACAGATCGCAAACTATTATGGGAGATTGGAAGTGAAAAATCGACAACACTATTTACAGATTGTTGAACATAAAAAGGCAGTAACTTGGATTGCTTTGCTATTGCCGGCGAGGTGGAAGCAGAAGCTTTTGAGTGTATTGAGGGTGATGGCATGGTAGCAGCATTTGCTGTAGGTTTAAGGACCATTACTGATGTCTACATTAGTAGATCCCCGAATCAGTTGATGTTTGCCTTGTAACCTGTTGTTGATATCGTGAGTTGATGATTGTTCTTTGCCGGGACAATTTCCTAGATGATCGTTCTAATAGTGACTTATCACCACTACAAAAGGCAGGTACAATTAACGTAGTAGTGCTGTGAATCCTTTCGCTAACTTCAACGTTGCGGATCGACTCCAGCTTCTTCATCTCTAGAACTGGTTCATGCATTGATGGGTTCCCGTGTGGCGTTCCATTAAACATTAGTTGTAGAGTGATAAGAAGTGATAAGAAATAACACGTAAATCCAGATAGCTTACGTTGTGCGCTCATGATTTGAAAGTTAAGTAGCGATTTTAGGCATAAGAAAACTCATATAAAACAATACAAAACAAGTATTTAAACGCAGTGTACGAATGTGCCAGTGGTATAATCATGACTCAAACCAATACATTTAATCTAGTTACCCACGAGATTTAAATTTGGCCCACAATATAACTCTCGTTGTATTCACATCAGGATGAAAACGAATTCTGGTTCCATAAGCATTCTCTTTATACTGATATACCTACATAATAATAATAGGGCTCTTCTGAGTAAGACTACTGACATTAACCACATACAGCTTATTCACAATTTTGTAAGCGTCACAAGTCCTGTCATTGCTCGCCCTTCCACAGTCTTCACTGAGCTTGGGGTTTCGAAACCCAATAAATTGAAACCATTGTTCTTGTAATACACTCAACACGTATTCAAATTCAATGTTCTGCTGGTTTTCAATAGTCCTCACGGGATTCTTTGGAATCTAGCAACGAACAGGTGCTTTGTTCGTCGATATAATATTCCTTTTAGAAACAGTTTCACTCTCAAGGACCTCCCAGTGAGATTGTAATCAATTGGAAGACTTTTGTTATTCTGTTCACGACGCGATGAATCCGTGTGAATTCAATTAACCAGGGATAAAGGACAATATATCAAAGTTATGCCCGGCTGGCACTCTCCGTTAATTACCCAGGCAGCCGACAAATTAGGCAGCAATAAATAGGATAAGAAGCTCTTTAATTCGCCCTTGAGCTGACATATTTTTGATTCTTGCTCGCAGCTTGTTTTTGTTGTTCCTTTTCTGTAGATTTCATATTTTACACACCGACGTGAGAAGCCAAATTTTAAATCCAATCAAGTAGAGCGATTCAATTTAAAATTAATTACCATGTAGAGCTTTCTGCTGAAAACTTGAAGGATATACTTCAACTGGAGGAAAGTTGGTAGATTGTCGGTATGGAAACTAATCGATTGACATCCATGAATGAACCCGTCAATATGAAGACATGTAAGAATCTGAACTATAATGACTTAATAACATCTTACATGGACGATATAAAGTACGTAATACATCTTCAGGACTCGAAGTAATGTTTACGATCATAGCCAGGTTTTGTACGCCATCTAATGCGCGACTTTCTCTACCTCGACGTCACTCCGCATATGAACTAAATTACTTAGATTCGGAATGATCCATCTATCCATTGTAAATGGAGTACACTTACAGTCTACTCAACTCATAGCTTGTAAATTATTCTAATTATAAACATTTTATATTGACAAGTTTTGGAAGATTGCATCTATCAACAATGCAGTCATCGCCCCACTAATACGTGTGATATCTTCAACAGAATTTTGATATGGACGAGTCCAGATGGAGAGAAGCCCAGACACAAATGTCAGTTGCACCATAGTTCGTGGTGACAATATTTCCAAGACTTCTCTACAATATTCGCAAGCAAATGAATTTACATTTTGTCAAAAAAGCACCGGGAATTGATCATTTGCAAAGCCTGATATATAGGATTGCCAACATTTTTTTTGTCGCTAAATGTCGCTCTATCTTGACGTGAGTTTGAGCGCGATCTGTCATTTAATTTGTTGACAGAGATCGATTTTGGCATTTCATCTTAAGTATGATTTGCAATTTTTACTTTAACTTATTTGTTCTTTATTGCGGTTTCGACTCAGATCAGCTAAATCAATGAAAACACCGTCACACTCCACTCGAGGAGCATCAATTACCTACCCTGTTGCGGCAGCTGATCCCACAAAACGACGAGTATCTCCCAATCGCCTGGGAAATGATTTCACTGTACCTATCACTATGCATACCGGAGCGTCAGCGCTACGAAAGAACTTGTGCCCTTATGTACCATGAGCAACTGCTGAGTCGTACCATCAAAGACGAGAACACAAATATTTCTCATGCGGTAGACGCACGACTAGCAACTTCCACTCCCAAGCTAAGGGAAGCATGGCAAAAAATTGAATATGTCAACCCGATCGTCAAGAAAAGCCGAGAACAAGCCGAAATTGATGGTTGCCAGGCAAGAATTGCAAATTACCTAGACGAAGGCCAGAGCAACGCGAGCAGAACTCGAATTATTGGAAACGGGGTCGGAAACAGAGGACATGGTCGAAGAAGAGTGCTAACAAGATTGAATTGGGCCTTAGATCAATCACCAGAGGCCGACTGCGAAGGAGGATATCCCGCATCATAAAGACAAAACAAACAATGACATTCAGGAGTTAGTCATGTTTAAGACATGCGATGACCTCTCATACTTCAAGGGATTCAAGGGTCCACGGTGTCCTTGCTGGATTCATTAGTCGGTAAGTAAATTGTAAAGTATATCAGAAGCGTTCATCTTGAAGATAATTGGCGGGCAAGGCTTAAAAAAGGGTGTCTCGCAGATGGTCCAAGGTATCAATAGGAAGTACTAGAAAGTCGACTGAAGTGAGAACGATCGACAACTTGAACCTATCCAGGCAATAAGTAAAAAAGGAGACGATTAGACGATGCAGACGGGAGATTGACTACCAGATAATCTACACCCAGAAGGAGTCAAAAATACTGATAGGGCAAGATTACTGGGGGATTATAATAAAGAGAAAACTAATCAAAGGATAAAGCCTTCAACTGGCAGCCTCACGCACGAGTGTAAGTTGGGCCCTGCATGAGTGCGATGTCAGCGACAGTATGCCAATAAAATCCGTCAAGTATAGTAGGTCGAAAGAAGATAAAACACTAAGCGCAAGTTTGACGTCATCTTGAAATCGAAACCATTAGAGTACAACCACGCTAAAAAGGAGAGGCTGATGAATGTGGTAAGACTTTCGTGATATTTGGAGCCAGACTACCACTAGCAACAGCGGTTTATGCGATGATCGAAAATGCTGAAAAATCGTAAAAGATACCTGAGGAATTCGAAATGGTCCATCTGGCAACAGTACAAGCTATATGTGAAAACCACCACATGGACGGCAACCTGTAAGTCTTCTCAACAGTGGGAGAAAATAGAGGCATCCCCAATGCGGTGCAGAGGATCAATCCCTAGGCCATATTTAACTTCAGAATATGGGGCAGCAGCAGACCAGAAATACTCGGAGGAACAGGAACAGTCGCAAACAGATGCTTGAAAAGAAGAAAAGATACTTGGGCTCAGATGGCTGATGGCTGAAGACGCAGGGGCCCCTAGCGTAGGATTTCGGAGTACTTCCAGAATGAAGACCCTTCCAAAAAAAAGTCACCGATGCGATAATGTCTACTTTTTACTCACTAGGATTCGCAATGATATTTAAGGTAATGGGCTGGTACGGGACATCTGGTACACCATAGGTGGATGAGATGATAAAATCCAGGAAGAGGAGAAAGGTACCTGGGCCAGGTGTGTATCCTGCGCTGACTCTGAGCAAGACCAAATGGATATCATTACCGACGTCGGCAAAGATGCCAACGGAGCAGTAATTTACTGGACAACAGCGGAACCTGATGGCAGATTTAGGCTTACTCTAATTACCGGTGAGGCCCGAGTGACACAAATGAAGCCAGAATCAGCGGAGTTTTAGGAAGCCTTATTGGGAAGTAAGATGACAGCCATAGTCGAAAATGAGCATTCGAGAAGGACAAAAAATAATGGTGAAACTTAACAGAGGAGCTTGTGAAAATTGCAGAGTTATAACTGTGACGTTTGATTTTTGCCACAGAAAATTAATTGTAAATCAAATGTTACCTGTAGTTTTGGTGAAGTCGCTCGGCAGCTCTCCCAGCGGTGGTCCTCAACTCCTCGTACTCCGGATCAGCAGGCGGTCGTGATTCCTGCTCGAGAAAATTACCCAGGGCTTGTACAAGGCGACCCTTGGTTCTGGAAACTGTGATGGGCGGCAGAAATGGTCCGAACCAACTTGAGTGTTCTCTGTCCAATCCAACTCTGCCGGCCTCCAGCTGCGCACACTCCACAGAGATCTCCCCGAAGTTCCGCAGTCAAATTATAGTCCAGTTCACGTTACAAAATGATTCTTTATTACCTCGAAAAACACCATCGTGCCATCACAATTCTTTAATTTTATTTTAATTTGTTAACTTTACTTTTCAATTCTTTTACTTTACTTTGAATTTAACAAAAACTAGGAACGGGGCTTTTCTTTGAATTTAATCAAAACTAGGCACGGGCATCTTCTCTTCTTCCAAAAATCGATCAACGGAATCTTTCTTCTTTGCCAAAAACAGTATTCAACCCGTAAAAAGAATCCACTAACTGCTATTCAAAAACCGTATTCAATATCATATTCACCCGCTGTTCCTTTCCTAAGTACACAAAAGACCTCTCTCTCGCTTTCCCTCAACATCCACTCCGAAAACCGAATTCGATCTTGCCCACGATCCACACTTGAACTGGGGCGTATTCGAACACTCACATGTGAATCGTGCACTTCTTCCACCACCTTACCATCAAACCATATTAAAATCAAATTATATTAAAAACAATTAAATGATGGGATTGGTGGAAGCCGCACGTAACATAACTCACAAATATATCCGGTGACGGCGAAGAGCAGAATGCTCTGTAACGGTTGCAGTGTTGGATGATTATATGGTGGGAAATTATGGCAGGGGCTAGCATGAGAAACGCGACCGATGGAGCCTGTGTGATCCTCCTTCACAGAAGGATTTCGTTGTCGAAGAAGCAGACAAATTAAAGAACAGATACATACTGAGATGTCAGATGAGCAGAGCGGTAAGGATAAACACCTTGACCTTAAGGAAGTAGATATGCCTGGCACAAAGATGGATTTAGGACGGAGAATTGCTGTAAAGAATCAGAGGTTCTGTGAAGATGTTGTGGCGTCACTTGGGAGGGTATTAATTTTTGTTTTTTAAGAACGAGATCTCTGTATGAAACCTTCCCAAGTTCGCCCATTGTGGTCGCCACCGTGTTTCCTCAGACCCGAGGGAAAAGTAGCGACCGATCGTTCGAGGTACGTTATGTAACTAATAGCGTCCTTGAGCCGAGCCACCCAGCGGCTTCCCTAGTGCAGGTGGTGCTTGTGAGCAGCAAAACTGGAAACATGTTTAATGGTTTTGTACCCCGACTCTACTCACTAGTTTATTGTGGATTTTGCAGTCAAAATTCAAAGAAAACGATCCAAGTAACAACTGAACTCTTTGTATACGTTTATTAAATTCTTTGCCTATTTTTGGTGCTCTTGAGATACTGTCTCGTGAGACTCCCTTGTGATACTCCCTCGCGAGAACACGATGCATCCCCTGTTTAAACCAAAACAAGTCGGGATTTTGTATCTCGAAATGATCGAATTGAACACAAGATCTCGATTTAGATACTTTGTGTTTGGTGCCTAGTGTTTGTTTTCGAGACAAGAATTCAGTTTGGTGAATTGTCAGAAAATCTGGGATATGTAGATTTTATCTGATGATTATGGGGAATTTGGATGCGAGGGTGATAAACGAATATTCGATTCGTTTATCGGGAATTTTGCTTTGTCAAGCGGATAGGTTTTTTAATGTATGTTAAGGGTTATGGGGAATATGGTGTAAGGGTGATAAACGAATATTTGGGTTTGTGGGTATAAGTTTAAGGTGTAGGGATGTGGGGTAAGGAAATGGTAGGGCTTTTCAGAGCACTAAAAAGATACGGCTTAGTATCTCATAAACTCGGCATATTATAGTCTGAAAACTAGATCGGTGAGAGTCAATCGAAATCGTCACGAAAAAACAGAAGAAGGGGAATTCAGGGGAGAAAATAATATCTATTACATGGGTTGTAAAGATGCAATGTTCAACTCTTTGCCTAGAAGTCACAGAAAAGATATAGATGTAGATCTACTTGCCGAATCCACAAAGCTCGAAAGGGATTACAACATATAAATGGGTGGTCAAACGCCACGAGCTCATGCGGAAGGTGGGAGAAGGATAACACAGTTACCAACGGACATAATAAGGAAAATGTGGGTCCGGAAGCAAGTAGTTATTGTAGAGAACACGTCACTACCAGGGAACAATTTGCCCTTAAAAGACCTATAAATAGTGCACCTGAGGCCAGAAGGTTGGAAGAGACGACGTCACTACCACCGGAAAGAGTGCTTCGCGCTGCGGGGGAGATTGTTAGTGACTACTATTACTACTACTATTTATTGGCCTATAGGAACCCGGAAATTCATGACCTCACTGACTTGATTGCGCCATCGTTCCCTGTTCTGTGCACTCTCCTTCAAGGCTTGACAATCTGATCCGATCTCCTCAAGGGCACCTTACATTAAAGTCCCGTCTCCGTCGCGGTCGTGCTTCCAGTCTCGTCCCGTTGGTCTTCCTTCAAGAATTCTACTCACAGTCCTATCGTTGCTCATTCTCGCCACATGTCCGGCATTTAATCCTCCAAATGATGGCACAATAGCAGTACGTCAATTCCTGAAAAATGCCATGAGCCACAAAGCACCGATTACATATCAATTCTTGAAAAACCCACTGCATGGTAAAATGTTGGATGACGCCACAGCTACGGCGTGTTGAATTGTGAGCCGACCCCGCTGCCACACCGCGTTAAATTGTTTGGAAATTTCTGGAATATGCCAGAAGCCAGAGCCACGAATCTATAAAAGAAGGACGTGAAAGCATGACGGACCAGTTCCTCTTAATCATAGATAAGTTCAATTCCTCCGTTATCATCGACAAGAGTTCAGTTCCTCCATTGTTGTAAGTTAGTCCAGTTTCTACTTTGGCATTGAACTCAGGTGTTGGTTCAAGTAAATCAAGTTGGTCAAGTTAGTCAAGTAAAAGTTAAGTTTATTTCAGTTTGGCCTACGGACTAATTTGAAAGAAAATTATCAGATTGGCGATTTTTGTGTTTTCGACATTTGTTTCGCAAATTCGTGAAACCGAAAATTACAACGTTTTTTAGTCTGATTCGGAAAGTATAATTGATAATATTCATTTGATGACGATTTGATGATTGAGAATAGAATGTTATAACAAAATCTATGTTTCTAAGTTTGATCTGGAGAGAAAATTGTGCAGCCAGAGAGCTCTGCAGTCCACAATACCAAAAATGGAAAAATGCAGCCCATCAACAATTAATACTTCAAGCGGATACCATTTAGAATTGATCGTTCGAGCAGAATACCATTAATACACGGAAGTGAATCAAATATAAACGTTAATTTTATGTTTTTGCTTAGCATAAAGTTACGAGCTAGATAATCTTGTGCGTGGTTGTTGTTTGGTTTATGGGGGAGTAGGGGTACCGGCTTGGCTAGCGGTCGCGCTCGACTTTGACTTTGTAGTCAGTACAGACGTAAGCAACCAAGAGGTACATACATCTGTTGCGCCACGGATTATTATAAAAGTTCTAACAAATGAAGGCGTGAAACCCTTGTTGACGTCCGGCGCCGTGCTTCCTCTTTCGAGGGAAGAGCGGGGACCTTTTATTTTTTTATTTATTAAGATTAATTTAAACTCAGGATTGCGAATTTGTTCACTGTTCTTTTATTTATTTCTATTCTAATAACTAATTATTCCTTTTCTTAACTTTTCCGAACTTAACTTCACTTCTCTGATTCTCAACTCAAACTGATTTTTTTTCTATTTTATTTTCTCTCTCTGACTTTTCACATGAATGAAATTTGGACGAAAATCAAAGTTACTATGTTTTGAATGAATAAAAAGGTGTAGGTTATTAAATGTGCTGTAACTGGCAATCTTGTGAATGTTTATGAATGGTATGTATTAAGTGAGAATGTAATATATGTTAAGTGAAGTTTTTAAGGATGTGTAAGGAGATTCAGTGTTAAATTTAATAAAGGGTAGTATTCTGGAATACAACATCCCACCCTTCTTCGAGAAAGAAAATTATCCTTGAAGAGAATAATTTTCTAGTAACTATATGTTAGCTTAAGATTAATTAAAGACTTGGATTTTCGTTCAATTACATTACAATGGTTTTCAAAATTAATCTTTCATCAAAGGTTACAATAATCAAAAAGTTCTTAATACTAGAAAAATAATCTATTTACATTATATATTAACTAAATTTTTCCAATAATCAAAAAGTTCTTAACACTAGAAAAATAGTCCAAAATAGTCTATTTACATTATATATTAACTAAATTTAAATATTTCTCCTTGGAACCTTTTCTTTTCTTATCCAAAAATTATTATTACTTATTATATTAATTATATAATATTAATATTATGTTTCAAAATTCTCATTTCCGTTCGAATATATATATAAATTCTAAAATTTCCATTATACATATTAACTCTAAAATTTTCTTTCTTTCGTCCCCCTCTTTAACTTTTTTTTTTTTTTTTTTCATTTCCGTCATTTCCTACAATTGTTAGATTATTTCATATATATTGAATAATAAAACAAAGGCCATTTGTTATGTGTTTATCTTTTCCTTAAATTTATGAAAATTTTTTAACCGTGTTTAATTTTAAGATAATTGTTAAAAACTTGGTTATGTTGTGTGTATGGGTTATTTATTTATTCCGAAAATAGTTTTATATTATTATTGTGTAAAACTTTGAATTTATTTCCTATTTTGATTTCTGAGTTTTCATCGGATACTATGTTGTGTATTTCGTAGGGACCCTCCCATAAGGAAGCGAACATATTTTTCCTGGTATGGTTTTTTATGAGTACCTTATCGCCAACTTTGAATGTTTTATGGCTTGTCCCTTTGTCATAACACGCTTTAGATTTTTCCTTTTTGTCCTGCAATATGTTTTTAGCAATCTTGTAACCGTACTGTAGGCGGGCTTTTAGTTCGTTAGCGTAGTTCTCATAGTTGTATGACGTTTGCGGATTTATGCTGATCGAATTCGGTATTCGTGCAGGAAAACCATAGAGTAATTCAAAAGGGCTAAATGCGGTGCTACTGTGCGGTGTGGTGTTATACACAAACATTGAATATGGTAGCCAAGTATCCCATGAGAGTTGGTCCTTGTTAACGTAGTGTCTGAGATATTCGGCCAACGTTCGGTGGCTACGTTCTAAGGCTCCATTTGTTTGGGGATAATAAGGTGTTGTTTGTATCTTTTTGATTTTTAGAATCTTGCATATTTCTTTAAAAAGGTGGCTTAGGAAATTGGTGCCTTGGTCCGTTAATACCGCGTCGGGTATTCCGAAACGAGATATGATTTTCTCCACAAAACTACGAGCTATGGTGGGTGCTTCCGCATTGGGTAGCGGTATAGCTTCAGTGAACTTTGTTAAGTCATCTTGGAACGTTAATATCTATTTATTACCTTCGTAACTAGTTGGGAGCGGGCCAACAATATCTAGAGCTACTCGTTCGAAGGGGGTTGTACTTGCTGTTGTGATTTTCATCGGGATTTTTCTGTTTAGCGTTAGTTTGTTTCTTTGACACGAGTCGCATTTGCGGATGAATTCTTTCGTGTCTTTTATGAGGGTTGGCCAAAAGTACCTTGTTTTAACACGTTTGATTGTGCGGGAGACTCCCTGGTGCCTGGTATAGGTAGGGATTGTTTTAAGTATCTTTTCGGTTTGGCCTTCTTTATTGGGTAATATAAAGATCTGAATAGGTGACCGGGTTTTGGCATACTCTATGGGTTTAGAAATTTCGATTATCTTACATTCGGTATGTCGGAGAGTAATTTCCTCACTTGCGGCTACTAATGGTTCAGCGGTGCCTTGACCTCTTGTTTTGCTTCTAGTGGTAACTAGTACCTTGCCTACCTCTTGTGTGTCTTGGAGGTTAATAGGGAGGCGGCTAAGTGCATCAGCGTTGGAGTTGTATTTTCCGGCCTTGTAAATAATTTGGTATTCATATTCTTCTAGCAATATTCTCCAACGAGCCAATCTTGATGTCGGGTCCTTCAGATTCATGAGCCACTGTAGTGGTTTATGGTCTGTACATATTGTGAACCTTCGTCCGTAGATGTAGGGGCGAAATTGTTTGACGGCGTAGATGATTGCCAGTAGTTCCTTTTCTGTGGTGCTGTACCTGGATTCGACGTCGTTAAGGGTATATACAAATAGCTTTGTCCTGGCCAATTTCTCCCTGCGATAATACCGCGCCTATTCCAACGTCGCTAGCGTCCGTAGTTACTATAAAGTCTTGATTGAAGTCAGGGTAAGCTAATATGGGAGGTTCTATAAGTTTATTTTTTAACGTATGGAAGGCTTCATCACAGAAGGGGTCCCATTTAAATGCTTCGGTTTTCTTTAGTAACTTCGTTAGTGACTTTGCTATGGTTGAGAAATTGTCTATGAATCGCCGGTAGTATCCTATGAATCCGAGGAATGATTTTACTCCCTTGACATTCTTGGGTGTGGGATATGTTTTAGCAGCTTTAATCTTATCGGGGTCTGGTTTAAGACCGTGTTCGGAAATTACATGACCCAGATACATTAGCTCCTTCTTCAGAAAAGTACATTTATCTGGTTGAAGCTTAAGGTTATTCTGACGTAAACAATTAAATATTCGTATAAGCTTTGCGTTGTGTTCTTGCAGGTTATATCCGTAAAGGACTATGTCATCGATGTATACAAAGCAGTCGAATCCTTGTAATCCCATTAAAACGTTGTTCATTAAACGTTGAAAAGTTGCGGGCGCGTTTCGTAGACCAAACGGCATACGGTTATATTCATAATGTCCATAAGGGGTACTGAAGCCGGTTTTGCACTTGTCTTCATTGTCCATTAGGATTTGATGAAATCCGCTTGCCAGGTCGAGGGTGCTAAAATAAGTTGCCCTCCCTAGTTGATCTAGTATGTCCGTGATATTTGGTAACGGATATGCATCGGCAACAGTTACTTCGTTTAACCTACGGAAATCAACCACAACTCTCCATCTCTTATTACCTTCCCTGTCAGCCTTTTTTGGTACCAAGAGCAAGGGGGAGTTCCAAGGACTAGCACTGGGTTGGATAGTACCACTTTGTAGCATGTCATTCACCTGTTTGTGTATCTCGGTTTTTGTGTGTCCGGGAGCATGTACGGTTTGGTAAATACGGGCGGCTTGTTCGGGTCAGTAATGATTTTATGTTGCAGCGCTTCTGTGAATGAGAGGTTGTCACCTTCGAGAAAAAATAAATCATTGTATTCTCTACATGTTTGAAGGATAGATTGTTTTTCTTCACAATTACAGTGGCTGAGATTGATTATTGATGTTAATTTATTTAACCTGCCTTTGATTAGGTCGTCGGATTGACTAGAGATTAGGTTGAAATCACTTAGCTTGTCCCATTTGAAGTCTACGTCTTTAGTATTCACCGTTTGTTCTGCTTCCGAAGTGTTCATCATTAACACCTTTAATTTGGAGCTCTTGGGGCTGGTTAAGGTTTCGCCCACGTATATTCCTGGCATGATTCGTTTTTTTTGAATGATTATATCGCCGGACATGTCCTGGTGTTTACTATTTAACGGAAAGTCTACAATTTGTTGGCTTCTGGGTTTTAAAGTGAAAGTTGCTCTTTCAGTCTTATGTGCTGCTGGAACATTTTGTACTTCAGTCTTTGCTGCTGAAACTTTGTCACCCAATCTTCTCTGTTTTCGCTTTCTATTCTGTTTAGAGTTATTACTTTTTCCTTTTGATTCGAACTGAAGGTCTGAACAGGTGGCTCGTGATTCACATACTAGCTTATTACGGAATAGGCTCGGTGACTCGTTTGTACAACCGTATGGCTTTCTTCGATGCTCACTATCATTACCCTTTGACATTGGAATCTTCAGGAGGTGTTCCTTGAAATCGATTACACATCTATATTTAAATAAAAAATCGTTTCCTATGATTCCGTCATAAGGCAGATTTATTTGTTCGGTGAGTAGGTGGAAAGGATGATCCATGAGCATGGTATGATCCTGGGTTTTTACTTCTAGGGTACCACTTACCGTCCCCAGGGTTTTCAAAGAATCACCTGCTAGTGTGGATATTGTGTAGATCTTGTCATCTTTTTTCTGATTCTTTAAGCACGATGATTTTAAAAGGCTTAGGTTGGCGCCGGTATCAATTAGAAGAGTCGTGTACATATTGTCTGCGGGACTAACTCTAAGACGTATCGCTGGTTCTTTTAATTCGGGACAAAAGGGTACGTGGAATCTTAGATTTGGTGTATATTGATCATTACAGTCGTTCGAAAGGAATGGCTGTGTGTCTCCTTCCGATTTGCCTTGTTTCCTCTCTATCTGAGTCGACCGAATACTATAGATTGAAGAGTGCCGTTCAGCATGATTCTGTTGGCGTCTGGCCTCGTTTTCCGACTCTTGCACCCGAGAAAAGTGAACCTTTTGCCTATCGTTTTGTCTATTGGTGATCCTAGAATTTTCACCAAAACGATTTTCAGAGTTTGTAGGATTATTTCGGAATGGGTTAAGCGTTGTTGTACCTTGTTGGTAATTTGTTGAAGACGATCCATTCCTAGATATCTTGTATCTACACTCATTCTCTGTGTGATTATTCCGACCACAGAAATTGCATAAAATGTTATATTCCCTTTTTATGGGTTGTCTATTCGGAAAAGTGGACTGCATGTTTCGATAACATGTGTCCTGTGTATGCCCTGACTTACCACAGGTTTGGCAGACTATACGATTGAATGTAGGTTTTTCGTTATATTGATATGACCTGGGAGAGTTGTCCAATCGAGCCGCATGTGACACTACATGTGCAATCGACTGTTTTAAATTGTTTCCCCCATGGACTTTAGCTAGTATCTTTAGCTGTTCGTTGTTTAGTCCATCCTCAAATGTTTGTACGGCCAATTTTATGTTTTCTTCTATTAAGTATTCCCTAACCACCGCGTGTGCTGTTATTTCACACGTGGCAGAGTTTAGAGGCCTTAGAGCATTCGCGACTCTATCGCCGTATTCCCGGACGGTTTCTCTGTAGCGTTGTTTCAGAGAAATCAACTCATTGTGTGCCGTCGACCGAGATTGCTCCTCTTTATATTCCGATTCTAATTTTCCTTTTAAATCCTCCCACTTAGCGATTTGGCTATACCTAATCAGATCGTAAGCATGACCCTCTAGTCTATTTTTGACTAGCTCTAAAAATGTCTCGTATATATCCGGGTCTGCCTTCTTTATGGATCTAAATAAAACGTCTCCCCCGGAAATAAATTTACCTAAGTCGCAGGGTTTCCCGTCAAAGGTAGGGACGATTCTGAAAACATCAGAAATTCCGACAGAGAGAGCCATTTCAGGGGGTTTATTGTATATCGGTTGATAGTGGATTTGTTCTTCCCCCTGTCTCGTGTAATATGGACTCGTAATAGTGAAAGTTTAAAATACAGTATGGCGAAAATTCAATTCTTAAAATATGGTTATGATTTATTTAGTTATTCAATATATATGCAGGAAAATAATGATAAATTGGACCCAAAAGTGAAAAGAAAGAAAATTTTCGACGAGAAAGACAAGAAACGGAAATGTCGTCGAAAAAACTGAAAAGAGAATTTTCAAAATTTCTATCGAGAAAACACTTTTTTTTTTTGAAAAAAGAAAAATTCCAAGAAAAATATTCCTACAAAAAAAAAGGAAGAGAGAAAAATCAAAATATTGAAAAAAATTTCTTACTACTACTAAATGTTGATTGCTGTCTTGATTCCGGGATTCCGATAGTATTTCTTATCTTGAATTAGTGTCTCCTTTTATTTTTCTTTTATTTTATTCTTATTTTATTACCGCCAGGCAGACTTCACGCCCTATAGTTGATTTGATCATTCTTGCCTTCAGCTTTGTTGTTTCCCTTGTGTTTTTTTTTCCCTTTTTTTTTGTTTGAAACAAAAAAATTTTTTTTCTTCAAATTTTTTTTCTTCTTTTTTTTTGTTTTTTTTTCTTCTTATTTTGTTTTTATTTCTTCATGGGATCCCTTGGTTGGATCATCCCACCGCTGCCACCAGTGTTGACGTCCGGCGCCGTGCTTCCTCTTTCGAAGGAAGAGCGGGGACCTTTTATTTTTTTATTTATTAAGATTAATTTAAACTCAGGATTGCGAATTTATTCACTGTTCTTTTATTTATTTCTATTCTAATAACTAATTATTCCTTTTCTTAACTTTTCCGAACTTAACTTCACTTCTCTGATTCTCAACTCAAACTGATTTTTTTTCTATTTTATTTTCTCTCTGTGACTTTTCACATGAATGAAATTTGGACGAAAATCAAAGTTACTATGTTTTGAATGAATAAAAAGATGCAGGTTATTAAATGTGCTGTAACTGGCAATCTTGTGAATGTTTATGAATGGTATGTATTAAGTGAGAATGTAATATATGTTAAGTGAAGTTTTTAAGGATGTGTAACGAGATTCAGTGTTAAATTTAATAAAGGGTAGTATTCTGGAATACAACACCCTCGGAAATTTTTGCTCGAATCGGGTATATACGTGGGTCAGGACTTTAAAAGTGGGCGAGAACGTATTGGTAATGAAAGTCATGATCGACGCCCAAGGACAAGTCGTACAGATGACAACATCCATGCCATTCGAGCGGTTATTGACAGAATTTTATAGAAATTTGCTTTGTTAAAATAGAAATCTGTTTTTTTTTTTTTTATTAATATATCGTTGATATATTAATGAATAAAAATTAGATATTATGACGCTGACAGCAATGAGTGGTCGAAGTCTACGAACAAATACAAAGGGAACAAACACAAACCCAATGCTACCGAGTTCTCAAAGAAGTTCTTGAAGGCTCTCCGAAGTGTCTCTGTTTTTGTTTTCTATCTATCTTATTACTTTTGCAGTCTAGTATGAATATTTAAAAATTGTCAAAAAACTATGAAAGTGGTAGCTTTCAGAGATAAAATTATACGGTGGCGTAAAATAAATAAGAAAACTTTAGATTTGAAAGCGGCGTAATTTAGAGGTGCCGTACTATCCTGTCTGATTGTGTGGTTCAGTGAGCTCGCTTGTCCGCACTCAAGGTCAATGTTAAATGGCAAAATGAAGAGAATCGTTCTCCAGTCTAACTACATCAGAAAAGATTGCTCTGTCAGGTATAGACGCTCTGTACACTCCGTCGTGTTACAATTTGCAGGCATTGAACACAGTTAGGATATTTTTTTAATTAATATTTTATATTACCTTTTGAGGCGAATCGTTTCTTTGTTGCGGGTTGCTGAATGATGATTTTCTTATTTATTTAGAAGAACATTCCATAACGTTGAAGGGAGCCGGACTTGATGAGAATTTTTTTTTATTACACGTATAGCGCCGACCGGGCGCCCCGAGATGGCACCAAATAACCGTTGCAGTTCTTTTGGAACAGTTCCAGGTTATAACGCTCTGGAAACTCTCGCGCTGGGAGGGAATTCCACAGCTTTCACACTCTGTAACGGAACGAGTTCTGATGCAGGGATGTTCGCGCTGTCGGGAGATGAACCATCAGTAGTACGATCCGTCGGATTGTCTCGTGGGGCGATTATAAACCGAATTGCGCGGAACAGTAGCACGAATTTCCGAGGAACAGTACCCGTGATGATATCTGAGATCAGCTACGCGCCTTCGATGTGATAGCGACCGTAGTCACGACGTTAGCGCCATGTCCCCGATCAGGCGGATTGCACGTCTCTGTATGGTCTCAAGTAGGTCGAGGGTGTGCTTAAGAGCGGAGCTCCAAAGATGAGAGCAATATTCGAGCGCCTATCTAATATGGGATTTATACAGAAGAGAAAGTTCGGCCCATGTAAAATAGTTCTTGACTCTAAAAAGATAACTCAGTTTTCCTGAGGCGGACTCAGATATGTTCGACACGTCTTTATACCATGGTATATACCCACAGACGGTGACACCACTGAATTTCATGCTTTCCCCAGATTCAAAGGCCTGGCAATTCACCATCAGCTGTGGAACCGATGATCAACTTTTCGTTGTGAATGTTGTATACTGTGTCTTCGTTGCATTAAAATCGACGAAATAGTCCTTACCCCAACGCAGGACCTTATTCAGATCCCGATTCAGAGAGTCGATCTGGCTACATCTCAGCTGATGTGACCTTGATGCACTAATCGGCCGATCAGTCGATAGAGAGGAGACAAGCTTACTATCATCCGCAAAACTGAAGATTTATCCGTTGTCTCCAACAAAGCAAAAACAAGGTTGGAGCCAAAATAGAACCATGGGGTACCCCAGAAATAACAGGACACAGATCCGAACACTCGCCGTCTACATCAACCCGGATCGATCGATTTTCGAGGAAATTCTCTGTCCAGTCGCAAAGCTCGGGTATGTCCGTATGAACGAGGTTTGCTCAGCAATGCCCCGTGGCCGACGCGGTCAAAAGCCTGCATAACTCTCAGTGGCTTTGTCACTCCGGATACATAACACTTGAAGGTCAATATGTCTAGCTTTTTGCTGAATAGTTTAACTCAACTAGTCAAGGGGCCAACATGGGTACCAGACATATATGGTCATTTCGCCAACACACTGGACCTTTATCTCACTTCCCATCCAAACAAATACAGAATTGAAGTTTCTTCGCCCTTGGGCACTTCAGACCACTGTGTCGTGTCAGCTAAATTTCCTCTAACCAACGGTAACGTTAATGAAAAAGCTGCCAAAAGAACACTATGGTTCTACGAGAAAGCCAACTGGGAAGGTCTGAACGACTTTTTGGGAGGTTATATCAGTCGTTATTTTTCCTCAATAACGATGTTGATTCTATAGCGGATTCATTAACAGACACGATCCTGCTTGGCAGGTCGACCTTTATTCCACACAGAGTAAAGAGTATTAAACCGAAGAGAAATATGTGGGTTGATTCCGGATGCAGAGAAGCCATTAAGACTAAAGAGTTGAGCTTCCAGTTTTATAAATCAAACAATACTAAGGAAAACCGGAAAAGATTTAAGAGAACTAGAAATGACTGCATTGTGTATATTCAATGCCCAAAGTTCTTGCATGTCCAGAGAATGCGACAAAAAATACTATACTCTCCCACAGGTAGTAAAAACTTCTGGGCATTCGTGAAAAATATTCAAAACTCAGTCTCTTCATCCATCCCATCGCTTATAGTCGATGACAAACCAGTCACCACTGCAATCGAGAAGGCGAAACCGTTCATCAATGCTCGACTTTTCTACCCGATTTCAGCAAGCCAGCTTCCCTCGTAACACAGCTACTACGCGTAGCAGCACCCAGCAGGACACCTGGTTTTGCCTCTTTATTTAAACTTCAGGACCTTCGTCCTTAGATCCCTTAACGTCTCCCAAATGTCTCAGCAACACCGGTCCACAAATCAAACCGATACCGCCGGACTGAGACATTATACCTGGTTCCCCAATCTTTAGCCACCATGATTCCCCTTTAGCGGCAACTAAAGGCTATACACGCCCCTCTACGCCGCCTCAAATACGTAGGTGCATAATACTTCGGAGCGCACATCTAATAACCCTAGGGCGCCCTGGGGTTGGACACAATCAACCACCCACCAGGAGCCCCCTAGCCAAAATCCCCAATTTTTTTTTAACAAGCGCGACGGCCGGCACCTCGCAGCAAGTTTCCATTCGATCGAGGTCGTAGCTACCGCTACATTGACCACCAATGTACCGGTCCTCCCTCGATAGGTAAAACGTGCAATTGAGGGCCCGCCCTCCTTTACCAGTCCCAATGGAAAACAATTCGCCATACCGACGTATGGACAAAAGACACCGGCTCTGGACTTGTTCCTTTCCACCCTGCACACGGCAACCCGTCATTGCGGATGGGAATTACCCTGGGATAAGTTCCCCTCCATCTCGCACACGCCATTTCGTCACTGCGGATGTGAGCGGATTTCCGATGGGTTCCGACCTATTCGGACGATAAGCCTGTTGGTCCACGAGACCCATAAAAGGCCTATGGACCAGGCCGCACACCCTTGCCCTTGATGGCATCAATCGGTAACATCTGTGTCCACCTTATTATCGACAAAGGCCCATACTATACCTGGAACTAGTCACTATGACAGTTCCCCCGATTTAATTACAGCGCCTACCGAAGTGCGCAGGGCCACCTTGTTCGTCAAGTGTTCAGCCTTCCGCCCAGCATAGCACCATTCATTCGAGCATCCCTTCAGCCCTGCCTCCTTTATTTCGTGACTACGTCACGGGGGGGGGGGGGGGAGTACTGTAGCGGTGCCGCCAAATCCTACGGTCTACTTACCTGAAAAACCCCCATAACTACTACCCAACTCCCTTAAGTTTGCTAATGCAACAGTATTAGTACCTGTAAATGCCGCACGCATTTAAGAGATCAAATCTATGATCTTTAAGTCCCTGTAAAGAAAACTTACCTTCATGCATTCTCTTCGCATACCATTGCTCCTTAAGATTTCTTTATTAACTTACCAGGAATTTCCAATCAATTTCGGCATCTACGTCGCCAGTCAAAATTCCTTAGACAAATTCCTGTAAACAAAATAATTCGGATTGCATTCATTGTAACCGTCATGACAGGGACCATAAACATTGCGCCGTCTATTTCCCCAGCCGCGTCATGTATCTTTTCATACACATTGCCTGGCAACCTTTTTTGTTTGTCTTATCAACAAATAACCCAAGCAGCTGCATATAATTAGCGCAATAGACGCTGAAACCAAATTCTCCAGCATTTCCTAATGTAAATATGAACCCGGTTTCTACTGCAGCCAGAGATGCCATAAACATCCAATTTGCTTTTAGCACCTTTTTCTCCTAACGCCGAAAATAGCGACGAGGCATCGTGTAAACAATGACCCGCATTACCAACGGCGCATTTGGTCATTTTTCCCTATTATCTTTGCCGCCTGCCTGTTTCGTCGTTCCACTGCATGTGTGAATCGCATCTATCTGAACGATCCCACACATACCACCATGACCTTTATTACGAGATCCGGTTTTCTTGTTCCCACAAGAGAGACTCTACGTTACACTTGTGGGGGATAAAACATATCCTTGGCAAGAATATATTCACACTCTTAAGAGAAAAGTTTTTCTCTCTCTTCCTTTTTTTTCCTTAGCGAAATCATCTCTGCATGAGATGACGATCGCTGAGTCCTTTTACATCCGCGGACCAGAGTGGTCACGCTTCACTCCCGCTCTCCGCCGGCTGCGGAGAAGCGTAAATATACACCCACGCGATAAATTCAGAGTCGTGATCGAGTTGCTTCCAGTAATAAAACTCTTAATCTCTCATCTGTGAAAAATGTTGTGAATTAAAGAAAACGCGAGGCGAACAATCGATTAATTTAATACAAACCCATTGTCAATGCTAAGTGCTCAATAGAAACTGAATCGCATCCAATTGTGAAATGTGTGTGTAAAGAGCTTCTCTGCTCTATGCCATTCGCGTGATTTATAATCAATAAAAATAACTTTTTTACCACGAACAGTTATACTTGTGTTTTGTTTTCCAATTCGTTCGTCTTCTCTTAGTGGTCGATCACTTTCGTCAGCGTAATATCGGTGGTGTTTCTGTTGAACCCGCATCCGTGTTGATGCAAAATAGGAACTGCCCACAGTTTCCCAAATAGATGGAAGACAGCGATCGGTCACCCAATTCCCAAAAAGGATGAAAAATCATCCATTTCTTCTTATCGAGCCATAGCTCTAACTTCTATTCTCTCCAAGGTAATGGAATTGTGGCGATTCCGCCAGATCCCACGGCTCGCCTTCCTGAAAAAACCCCCATAACCATAACCCGGGTCTGCACCAGCTTTCGCTAATGCAATTCGCATTAGCATCTTAGATGCTTCACGCATCAAACAGACCCAATTATTTTAACCCTAAAATCCCTATAAAGAAAACTTACCTTCATGCATCCCTTCGCATACAATTTTTCATAAGATTTCTTTGTTTGCTTATTTGGTATTCTGAACCAATTCGGTACCAGACAAATACAATAAATATCGCGCCGTCTATTTTCCCCAGCCGCGCCATATACCTTTTCATATACATTGCCTGGCAACCTTTTTTTGTTTGTCTTACCAACAAACAACCCAAGCAGCTGCATATAATTAGCGCAATAGACGCTGTAACCAAATTCTCCAGCATTTCCTAATGCAAATATGAACCCGGTTTCTATTGCAGCCAGAGATGCCATAAACATCCAATTTGCTTTTAGCACCTTTTTCTCCTAACGTCGAAAATAGCGACGAGGCATCGTATAAACATGACCCTCATTAAAGAGCGAACCATTTGGTCGCCTTTTCTTTTGTCTTTGCCGCCTCCCTGTTTCGCTGTTCCACTGCACGTGTGAATAGCATTGATCTCAACGATCCCACACATACCACCATGACCTGTATTACAAGATCTGGTTTCCTATACCACCAAGAGAGACTTTACGTTTCCCTGGTGGTAGGTAAAAAACGATATCCTTATTGGAGAGGATATCGTTGGAGTCTCATTCCATCACCAGACCAAGTCGGTCGGGTCTCCACTACGCTACCTTTGCGCTCGGTACGCGTAGATACGATGGGCCACCCTTTTACCATCGAGGGGTGCGTCGGAGTTCGCACCCCCGTGAGTCGTGTGTGTTTTATTTTTCAACTCTAGGAAATTTTAGTTTATTTTTCCACGTAAATTTATCCGTGAATCTATGAAATAACGTAAATTTATTGATCCCAAATTGTTTATTATCGAAAACATATAGTGCGGCAAGAAAAATCGGTATACAATAGTCTCTTTGATAAAACAATATCCTTAAGTTCATACGAAAGTGTTCAATAGTTTTGTGAAAACGAATAAATCATACAAAAATGTAAAAGACAAACAATAAACAATTTATAAATTTCATTAACTGTTTGATTTTCAAAATTTAAAAGTAAATTAAATTCAAAACTAGACACATTTCATTGTTAAAGCGTGTTTCCTGTGCTGCTGCCCAATAAAACGTTTTCAAAAAGAAAGGAAATTCCCCAACATTCGTTTCTTCCGGGTGAACAGTTTTCCTAGTGCTTGGCGGAACATTACCGGAATCTTTAGTAATTATGGTGGAGGAGGAAGCTAATCAGCGCCGTACGCCGGTGCACTTACTTCCTACCCCACAGAATCACTTATCAACCGTCAACTTTCAAAATATCTGGAATCAAATGACCTCCTCAATGACAGCCAATATGGCTTTCGTAGCAACAGGTCCACAGGACATCTGATGGCGTACCCTACCGAAAAGTGGAGCCATTCCATCCACACCTCGGTGAAAGCAAAGGTAGTCACTTTGGACATTTCAAAAAACTTCGACAGATTCGGCATCCAGCCTTTTGTCAAAATTGCATTTCTATGGAGTTGGCAGTTCCCTGATCCAGTGGATAAGAGACTATCTTTCTGGCCGTCCAATCCAAGTGGTTCTTGATGGTGTCAAATCTGTCTCCCATCAAATTAATGCAGATGTTACCCAGGGTTCGGTACTCTCACCCACTCTCTTTCTTATCTTTATAAATGATCTCTTGCCAATGACTCACAACTCAATTCACTCGTTTGCTAATGATAGCACGTTGAGTTTCTCATACTCATATGAACACTCCCGTCCAAACTCTTCAAACCTCACTACCAACCAGCAACTTATGCTTGATATATTGAATTCAGACCTGAACAAGATATATCAGTGGGGATTATCTAACCGAGTAGAATTCAATGCCCAAGAAATTCAGTGCTGCCTCCTGTCGTCAAAGGCGAGCCCCAAAGTAAATATACTGTCGATGAACGGCACTTGCATCGACGAAGCCAAGGAACTATCAATCCTCGGCACCCGAATTAATTCGACTCTTAATTGGAATGACTACATATTTGAAGCTGCGAAAAGTGCGACCAAATGTATGGGGTTGTGGCGATTCCGCCAGATCCCACGGCTCGCCTTCCTGAAAAAACCCCCATAACCATAACCCGGGTCTGCACCAGCTTTCGCTAATGCAATTCGCATTAGCATCTTAGATGCTTCACGCATCAAACAGACCCAATTATTACAACCCTAAATTCCCTATAAAGAAAACTTACCTTCATGCATCCCTTCGCATACAATTTTTCATAAGATTTCTTTGTTTGCTTATTTGGTATTCTGAACCAATTCGGTACCAGACAAATACCATAAATATCGCGCCGTCTATTTTCCCCAGCCGCGCCATATACCTTTTCATATACATTGCCTGGCAACCTTTTTTTGTTTGTCTTATCAACAAACAACCCAAGCAGCTGCATATAATTAGCGCAATAGACGCTGTAACCAAATTCTCCAGCATTTCCTAATGCAAATATGAACCCGGTTTCTATTGCAGCCAGAGATGCCATAAACATCCAATTTGCTTTTAGCACATTTTTCTCCTAACGTCGAAAATAGCGACGAGGCATCGTATAAACATGACCTTCATTAAAGAGCGAACCATTTGGTCGCCTTTCCTTTTGTCTTTGCCGCCTCCCTGTTTCGCTGTTCCACTGCACGTGTGAATAGTGATCTCAACGATCCCACACATACCACCATGAACTGTATTACAAGATCTGGTTTCCTATACCACCAAGAGAGACTTTACGTTTTCCTGGTGGTAGGTAAAAAACGATATCCTTATTAGAGAGGATATCGTTTGAGTCGTAATTCAATCTCCGTGGCGGTCGGGTCGCTCGCCATTCACCATACCTCCGCCGGGTACGGTGCGAAACCAGTTAATTCGAGTCGAGTGTTTTCTTTTTCAACTCTAGGAAGTTTTAGTTTATTTTTCCACGTAAATTTATCCGTGAATCTATGAAATAACGTAAATTTATTGATCCCAAATTGTTTATTATCGAAAACATATAGTGCGGCAAAAATCGGTATACAATAGTCTCTTTGATAAAACAATATCCTTAAGTTCATACGAAAGTGTTCAATAGTTTTTGTGAAAACGTATAAATCATACAAAAATGTAAAAGACAAACAATAAACAATTTATAAATTTCATTAACTGTTTGATTTTCAAAATTTAAAAGTAAATTAAATTCAAAACTAGGCACATTTCATTGTTAAAGCGTGTTTCCTGTGCTGCTGCCCAATAAAACGTTTTCAAAAAGAAAGGAAATTCCCCAACATTCGTTTCTTCGTGGTGAACAGTTTTCCTAGTGCTTGGCGGAACATTACCGGAATCTTTAGTAATTATGATGGAGGAGGAAGCTAATCAGCGCCGTACGCCGGTGCACTTAACTCCTACCCCACATTGGTGACACCGAAAAAGGACACGCAACCGGATTAATGTGATCGACGCACGTAACCTGTTGTGCAGTCACAGTGCCAGAACAGATCCGTGAGCAATTGTGGCGGCAATTGCCGTAAGACAGTGGTGATCTCTAGTGAGTTGTTTAAACGCAACCTTCCGGTCAAGGAATAGGTGACACACAAATAAAAACAATGACAATCAGTGGGCAATTGTGGCGGCAATTGCCTGAAGTCATGAACGGGCAAACATCGCCCCAACGCCAGCCTAACAACAGCACCTGGCGAAACATCACCGGGAGTAGCCGATTGGATATCCAGCACGAGGAACAACACCATCTCCGGACCAACTTCACCAGGAAACGCAAACACCAGCACCAGGCAGCCGATCTATAATCGAACATCAGGTATTCCTTAAAACTTTTTAATTTTTTTCTTTTCTCCTTTCCTTTTTTTGTATTGTCCTTATATAAGCTCCTTCCGGGCGTAACTTAAAATTTGTTTCCTAAAAAAAAAAAAAAAAAAAAAAAAAAACATTGGTGTGCGGTGACATTTGTTGTGCAGAAATTAATTTGTGATGTGAAGTGCAAATTTCCACGCACAGTTCTAATTTTCGAAAACGATTCTCTATTGTAAATGTAGACAACTGGTTAGAGGCAGTTATTCTACCAGTGTAAGAAAAGAGTATAACTGAGTTAACTTTTAAAAAGCTATTCAAATTCAAATTCCGAAACATTGTTTTCAATCATTAAAATTCACCAGTAACCTATTAACGTACGAAAAAGACATAATACTTTTATATTAAATGTTACACATACTCAGTTTAGCTATTATCTTTTCTTTCAAATTCATACAAAAACATGGTTAACACAATTGGAAATAAATAAATAAACCAAAACAAACCCTTTAACGAAATAAAGAAAATGATTTCATAGAGAAGCTAAGAACGTGCAGTAGTAATGTTTTGTTTATTGTCGTTTTTGTTTTCTTTTCTCTTTTACCATTATATATTGTGTCCGTGAAAAAGAAAATCAAGTTGAATTATATTAAAAATACGAGGATATGAATACATATTAATGTATTGTTTTCGCCTTTTTTTTACTATGCCTTTTTATTGTACGTATGATTAAATAAAATATTTCATATCCCCAAAAAGCAAACTTTAATCACTTTTGCTTTTCCTTAGCTATTAAAGTTAAATGAGCAATAATAATAATTGTTTGTGTTCTCACTAAATTGTTTCATTATTTTGAGTATCCTCATAAATTTTATGTATATCAAATGTGTAAAAAATATTTTCATTGTTTCCCTAGTTTATTGCTTTTAAATATTATTTTAACTGCTTCTCCTTGTTTTTATTCATGTTTGTTTCAAATTAATATGAATATATACACACCACAGATAAATTCTAACCAAACTAATGGAAAGCAGTCTTCAATTTTTACTTTATCCTTTACTTTGTTGTTTAAATCTTATGTTAAGACGAATCCAAATAACAAACATTTTGAATTTTAATCATTTTAAGCAAACAAAGACAAATATCTCTAAATACACAAGAAATTGTAAAACATTTAATATATATTCAATTCTACAATTATATTACTCTTTCTCTACATATATATGAATATATATACATATAGCACACAACGCCCCTAGTTAACTCCTTCAAACAGGCTCCTCATCACACTTTAGCTACTCCGCGTAGCACATAATCAATAGGACGCCTGGTTTTGTCCTGCTCGTAATACTTCAACCCCTTTCTGGCCCTCCTTAAATATTGGCATACAATGCCCTCTATTTCAACATCTTCTTTTTCGGTCCTTTCCTAAATATTGGCGCACACTCTCGCCATTGCCCAACACCAATTTTTTGCAAACCGGCCCCTTAGCTAACAACAGCTACTACGCGTACCATATAATCAATAGGACGCCCGGTTTTGTCTCGCGTGAAACACCTCACCCTTTTCTGTCTCTTTTCTGAAGGTCGGCGCTCACGCTCACCAACCATAGCCTTCACGCAACCCCATGCATCCCTTCTCGTCTCTGCTTGACCTCTAACACCTTTTTCTGTCTCTGTGCATATATTGGCGCCCATCTACGTCAAAAACAGTTATCACGCGAAACTGTTCATCAATGCTCGACCTTCTACCCGATTTCAGCAAGCCAGCTTCCCTCGTTACCACAGCTACTACGCGTAGCAGCACCCATCAGGGCACCTGGTTTTGCCCCTTTATTTAAATTTCAGGACATTCGTCCTTAGATCTCCTACGTCTCCCAAATGTCTCAGCAACACCGGTCCACAAATCAAACCGATACCACCGGGCTGAGACAACATACCTGGTTCCCCAATCTTTAGCCACCATGGCTCCCCTTTAGCGGCAACTAAAGGCTATACACGCCCCTCTACGCCGCCTCAAATACCTAGGTGCATAATACTTCGGAGCGCACATCTAATAACCCTAGGGCGCCCTGGGGTTGCACATAATCAACCACCCACCAGGAGCCCCCTAATCAAAATCCCCTATTTTTTTTTTTTAAACAAGAGCGACGGCCGGCACCTCACAGCAAGTTTCCATTCGGTCGAGGTCGCAGCTACCGCTACATTGGCACCAATGTACCGGTCCTCCCTCGATAGGTAAAACGTGCAATTGAGGGCCCGCCCTCCTTTACCAGTCCCAGCGGCAAACAAATCGCCATACAAACGTATGGACAAAAGACACCCGCTCTGGACTTGGCCCCTTTCCATTCCGCACACGGCAACCCGTCACTGCGGGTGGGAATTACCCTGGGATAAATCCCCCTCCATCTCGCACACACTATTTCGTCACTGCGGATGTGAGCGGATTTCCGATAGGTTCCGACCTATTCGGGCGATAAGCCTGTTGGTCCACGAGACCCATAACAGGCCTATGGACCACGCCGCACACATTTGCCCTTGATGGCATCAAGCGGTAACAACTGTGTCCATCTTATCGATAAAGGCCCAAACAATAACCAGGAACTGGTCACCACGACAGTCCCTTAACATTACCACAGCGCATTCCGAAGCAAGCCCCCTACCATCACAGCACCCACCATCGAGCATTCCCTCGCCCCTACCTTTTTTTTCGTGACTACGTCACTGGGAGGGGAGTACTGTGGCGATTCCGCCAGATCCCACGGCTCGCCTTCCTGAAAAAACCCCCATAACCATAACCCGGGTCTGCACCAGCTTTCGCTAATGCAATTCGCATTAGCATCTTAGATGCTTCACGCATCAAACAGACCCAATTATTATAACCCTAAATTCCCTATAAAGAAAACTTACCTTCATGCATCCCTTCGCATACAATTTTTCATAAGATTTCTTTGTTTGCTTATTTGGTATTCTGAACCAATTCGGTACCAGACAAATACCATAAATATCGCGCCGTCTATTTTCCCCAGCCGCGCCATATACCTTTTCATATACATTGCCTGGCAACCTTTTTTTGTTTGTCTTATCAACAAACAACCCAAGCAGCTGCATATAATTAGCGCAATATACGCTGAAACCAAATTCTCCAGCATTTCCTAATGCAAATATGAACCCGGTTTCTATTGCAGCCAGAGATGCCATAAACATTCAATTTGCTTTTAGCACATTTTTCTCCTAACGTCGAAAATAGCGACGAGGCATCGTATAAACATGACCTTCATTAAAGAGCGAACCATTTGGTCGCCTTTCCTTTTGTCTTTGCCGCCTCCCTGTTTCGCTGTTCCACTGCACGTGTGAATAGTGATCTCAACGATCCCACACATACCACCATGAACTGTATTACAAGATCTGGTTTCCTATACCACCAAGAGAGACTTTACGTTTTCCTGGTGGTAGGTAAAAAACGATATCCTTATTAGAGAGGATATCGTTTGAGTCGTAATTCAATCTCCGTGGCGGTCGGGTCGCTCGCCATTCACCATACCTCCGCCGGGTACGGTGCGAAACCAGTTAATTCGAGTCGAGTGTTTTCTTTTTCAACTCTAGGAAGTTTTAGTTTATTTTTCCACGTAAATTTATCCGTGAATCTATGAAATAACGTAAATTTATTGATCCCAAATTGTTTATTATCGAAAACATATAGTGCGGCAAAAATCGGTATACAATAGTCTCTTTGATAAAACAATATCCTTAAGTTCATACGAAAGTGTTCAATAGTTTTTGTGAAAACGTATAAATCATACAAAAATGTAAAAGACAAACAATAAACAATTTATAAATTTCATTAACTGTTTGATTTTCAAAATTTAAAAGTAAATTAAATTCAAAACTAGGCACATTTCATTGTTAAAGCGTGTTTCCTGTGCTGCTGCCCAATAAAACGTTTTCAAAAAGAAAGGAAATTCCCCAACATTCGTTTCTTCGTGGTGAACAGTTTTCCTAGTGCTTGGCGGAACATTACCGGAATCTTTAGTAATTATGATGGAGGAGGAAGCTAATCAGCGCCGTACGCCGGTGCACTTAACTCCTACACCACAGGGTCTCTTAAGAGATGCAAAAGATACTTCACTCCATCCAAGCTGGCCATTATTTACAAAGCACATATTCGTCCAAAAATGGAGTTCAACTCCCATATTTGGTCAGGCACATCCAAAACTGCACTACACGTGCTCGACAGGATGCAAAAACCCGCAGTGAAACTTATTGGGGACTCAGCCGTAAGTCGATCAATTTCGTCGTTAGAACACAGGCGCAACGTATCATGCCTAACTCTTTTCTATAAGTATTACCACTGTCGTTGCTCAACTGAACTTGCTGAATGTGTTCCGCCCCTTCAGACATTTTCCCGCGATACCCGTCAATCTGTGAATGCGCATCAGTTCAGGTTGAAAGTGGACTTTAGGCGCACAAATAAAAATCGAGAGTCATTCTTTAGCCGAACCACACGAACGTGGAATGGTCAGCCTGATCATGTGTTTCCTGGTGATTGTGATGTCCACCCATCCAAAACCAATATACATCGACACCTCCTTTCCTTATCCACTTCCTCTCCATCCGCTCGCACTGTGCTCTGACTTTTAAGGGTACTTTTGTGCGCGCGTTATTGTAAAAAAAAAACGCGATATGAATAATATGAGTATATTAATGTTAATTGAATTAATATGATTTATATGCTAAATAGGATTTATGTAGTGGGCTGCGACAGAACGACGACTTTCATCTAGTACTTAGAAGAATATTCTAAATGTTCAGAATACCTAACAAACTATCAGTAAACGTATTCACTGCTGGTAGTGGTGAAATACCGTCAACCTTTGGAATATTAATTGGCCGTGGCACAAACAACCAAAAGTATCTCGGGCCACGTGTCTTGACATCCAAACTTTTTTTAGTTTAAACCCTGTTTTATTAATCGAGCGGAAGTTCGGTCATAGATTACTCGACTGGTATGAAAACAAAAACAAAAAAAGGTGGCGGGCGGCCAATTCAAATTTGACAAGAACAAATTTGTCCTTCATCATGTCTCTTGTGACAACCAGAATCACCCACATCCCTGAAAATGTTGGGGTCGGTCTCAAAATATCTGAAAAGGAAAAGGGGGAAGTATCTGAGGATAGTATCTACAACGTTTGTTCAGCTGATCTCTAACTACTTGGATGGGGCGATGGTGGGAATGAAATCATACAAGACCGAAAAGTCTTGAGTGCGGTAGTGAACGCAGGTTACTTCTGTTGAGTCCTGAGGCGGCGGCGCCGTTAACGTGCTTTGACTCTTTATAGGAAGTCCCCTGAAGCCAAGTTAACCTGAGAAACTTCGGCGGCTTCGCTGCCTTCCGTGCCTTTCGATGTCTTCAATGTTTTCAATGTTTTCACGGTTGATCGAATCGTAATAGAAAGAAAGACTAAATCGTTTCTACTGGTCTTTATTTTTTGATTTACTTTGTCGGAGGTCGGTTTATAAAAGTTTTATTGTTTTGGGTTACTGGCTGGCCGTGGATTCGGCCTCTGGTGATCTACTGATGTGGTCGGTCAGCGGTTCGACCTCTGAAGCTAGACTGATCCCAAAATTGAAATCTACTGCCCTTTTATAATTTTCTTAGTAGAGAATTGTCAATTATTTTTTGTCAAAACTCCCAGAAGCACACATAAGACTTTTCGTGTTTCAATTTGAGTTGTGTTCTGGGAATTTGTTAGAAGTTTGGTTGGATAGGTTCTGGGAATTTGTTAGGGGTTTAGTTGGATAGGTTCTGGGAAGAGGAATCATGAAATGCGTTTTGAATTAAGCATTTCATGATGTCGGGATTCATGGGAATTGAGTCAATGTACGACGAACTAACTTTTGGTTAAATTCGTTGTTCATGTGACCCAATATGGATTTTAATGTGGAATTGAATCAATGTGCGATAAATTAACTTTGGGTTAATTTATTGCTCATATGATTCAATATGGAATTGGGATTTGCGTTATTGATAATATTGGGGATTTGGATAGGAGTAGCGATTTAGGATCGCTACACTTCTTTGGCGTCTGATAATCTGCACTTTGATAGGTATGTGTGTGTGTGCATGTGTGTGTATGTGTGGTGCTGTAAAAAAATGGAGGGGGGGCACAAATGTGTCCTTCATTTTATTTCTGGCTTCTGGTCATCTTGGGATAACCAGAATTACCGATATCCGTGAGGATGTTGGGCTCGGTCTCAAGATATTTGAAAAAGAAAGGGGGGAAGTATCTAAGCAGAGTGTAGAAAGGGTTAGTTCAATTGTTCTCTAACTACTTGGATGGGGGATGGTGGGAAAAAAATCACACAATACCGGTAGGTCTTGAGTGCGGTAGTAAACGCAGACCACGTCTTCGGCGTCTGTGAAAACGAAAATGCGCCGCCCTTTTATATCTCGAACTCGTCGAGATATCTACATTGTAATATGTAATGCATCTGTGAGTCGTTGATAAAATTTTGTTAAACCATTCACAGAAACAGGATTCCAGGAATAGAACTTTAGTAAGTTATTTTTTGGGGATTCTCGAAACGTTGTCTATTTAGATTTTGAATTACCGAATTAAACTGTATGGCTGTTAGGATGTGATGAAAGTAGTAATTTAACTCTCGCGCACTGTGGATTGACATTTGAGGGTATCAATATTGTAGCGAGCTTAGGGTTCGCTGGATTAATTATTTTTAATAAATAAGAGCCGTTAAATCGATTTTGAATTAATATAACACTTTATTAGTCCGTTAATAACAACCGTTACTTTGACCGTACACAACGATTTCTTGACTTATCGCTACCGCACTTATCGCGTCTTTTACTTCTTACTTATCGCTTGCTTCACTTTCTTACTTATCACTCCCTCTCCATGATCTGTGTGCGACGTATTTATACCGTTTCCTCATTCTAATTGGGCGTTTCGTTTCCGTCCGTTCCATAGCCTCGAATTTTCTACTGTTCATAGTCTCCAGTTTTCCAGTACTTTCTAGAATATTCTAGTACTTTGTTTCGGACTTTCTCGAATATTCTAGTACTGATTGTCATATGCGTCACAATATTTTTGTATGGCTGTTCACATACCCTGATTAACGCTTTTAAGTAAGAGGCGAATGAAGGCCATTCATTTACATATGAAGACTTTTTTGTATTTTTTAACTCAATCGACGTCGTCAATCGATGTTATCAATTATTGCGTTCTAGTCACGATGCATTTCACACTATTGTCTTTGCAATTGATTAGAGCAACCGTGAAGTTAACTGAAGCAGAACTCCTCTGCTTAAGATAACCCTTCCTATTGTCACATCCCCATATAACTTATTCCGCTGAACTTTCACTAAAGACGGAGTGTCCTTAGATAAAGCTCAACGACAAATTAGAAACAAATCTTCATGTTGAAAATAATTTATGAGATTCTTTTTCGACGTGATGGAAAACCTCATAAAAAATTATCAAGGATTCAAACTGAACTGTGTCACGTTATCAATTTCTAGTTCCTTCCATGTGTAACCAATCCTGTGCTAGTGTATATGTTGAAATAATAAATAGCTTCCAGAAAGCGATGCTCAGGACCAAAGAACTCATTGCAAGTGCCAAGCACGTCCATTGTTTTATGTTATCCCGTGTGTTCTACACAAAATTCGATCCTCTACTAAGAGTTGCTCATCATTTGAGTCGAGTTTCTTGACGGATTACTGTTGCTTCCAATGCAGACAAATACGCTCCAACGAGCATTTGCGCAAGGAACATTCCTCAAGCAACATGTCTTCAAATGTTACGCTTTCTACTTGGCATTCCTTGCAATTCAGTTCTTATCTGGGATGTGTGTGTTTTCTTTCCGGAAGCTGGAATTGGAATGCAGATTGAAAATATTGAAACTAAAATTGGCTCTCGAAATCATTGAATAACGAGTGGGATGTAAAATGCATGAATCAGGAAATAAATTGCGGTGGGAAATTATTTAAATACCTTTTGGATGATGAAAGAACTTCTTCAATACCATCAGATATATGATTCAGTTGACTGGGGTAAAAGGTAGAAGAAAAGGTGGTTCTATGGTAGCATCTTGTTGGGTACACATCTGACATGGTTTGTCGTACGTGTCATGGGCAGAATCAGAAGGAGAAGACATATCCAGGTTGGTGAAGGATCCCATTTATTTGAGTCGTATGGAGCTCTCATGTTTGCCTCCATCTTTATGCGAACGAAGAAGGATCGAGTGAATTAGATAAATTAGAAGATGAATCCGTTTACGAGAATGTATCGTCGATAAATCAATTCCTGATAAATTGATTGGTATCCTGCGGCTGTATTTTAAATAGAAGTAGATAAACGGTACCTTTACTTGGATGAAAGAATGATGAGATTAAGACGAAGGCCGAAAACCAAATTTGACGTTTTTGAGTTCAAAAGCATTAGTAACTGATTATGGGTAACATGAAGGTATGGAATTATCACAATGGATTTAGAAAATTATTCGTAAAACGTCAATTGGTTTCTAATTAATTGTATCGATTTGCAATGGAAAGTTCTCGAGTTGCATACCCTTTTAATTCAGTTTCTACATTTGTCAAATCTTGGAGGAGTTCCTCAGGGGAATTTAGTTTAGTGGGGCTACCACCCCATTTCAAGGCTTATTTCAAGCAATATGTACTTAGAAGCTAAAGTATGTATAACTTTACAAACTAATGAACTAAAAAACGAACTTAACTAAGCTTAACCTAAGGTGAACAGGTCATATTTTGATAGCAAGAGTGGGGCGGGGAATGGGGCGGGAAGTGCGGGCAGGTTGGATAGGAAAATGTAGAAAACGCCACCTGAAATTGGTGGTGAAAATGATTTGGGAGGCGGTGCTAGTGTAACGTTTCTTTATTTCCACCCACTTTAAATAACGCACTCTCGTTTCCTTTTTAGGTATCACTGAATATATTTAGTCTCATGTTCTTATGTACACAAATCTTTAAATAATGTCTACTTTATTTTAGGTAGTACTGAATATATTTAGTTTTAGGTTCTATTGGATCTTATGTTCACAAACTGTTAGATGATTTCTACTTTTAAATGAGACACTCCTTGTTAATGGACACTTTACTCTAGGTCACTTAATTATTTAATTCTTTGTTAATAGACACTTTATTCTTGGTGACCGACTCGCCCAGTCTCGTAACCAACTCCCGACCGTTCCGCTCAACTCTTGAAAACCAACACAACTCTGACCGTCTCAGTCAACGTCCTCAAAACCCACCATCTCTAGTGGTTTTCTCATTTCCTTTTCTCTGGATCGAAATCTTTGTTTCCTCCGGCGGATAAGAGGATATCTCCTTTTTCCCGCCTGATCCGCGTTGCGGTATATCAAACACAAAAGAAAAATTAATAGTGCATCGTGTTAATGCACATTTCTGATTCCCTTTTTTTGTGTTGTTAGACGTGTAGTCCGTTTTATTGTCCCTGTTGTTTTCTTTAACCATATGGGCCAGGATCTCTTCCGTGGGAAGTCAGTACACAGGAAAAGATCAATAGCGCCTAGGTGAACGTGCAGTTCGTTTTATTGCGTCTGTTGTTTTCTTTAACCGCATTGACCAGAATCTCTTCTGTGGGAAATCGGTACAAAGGAAAGGATCAATAGCGCCTAGGTGAATGTGCAGTTCATTTTATGGCGCCTGTTTATTTCTTCTAGGCGAATGGGCGAGGATGTTCCTTGTGGGAAATGGTTTGGGCAAACAAACCTTTGAAGGATCATAAAATTTCAGAAGTGCAATTTATGATTCTCAACAACTTTACTTGAAAGTTGGTCATCTGGTCCACAGATTTGGATCCAGGGGATTCTGCGTGTTGAACATATGGTTCGTTCTTTCACGTCGTGGATTCAACTTAAATTCAATATGGGCAAATTGAACGTGCAGTTCAATTTGTTTGATATTGAATTGATATCGCGATATTTACTGTATGCGTGATTAATGATGGAGCTTAGCTCCAAAGAGGTAGGTTTTATGGGATGGGTGGTTGTGGCCGTAACACTTGAGATTATGGGTCGAAGTGTAACAATGGAGTTGGAGTTGACATTTCTCAGCATCCTCGAAAGAGGCTCGTTTAAACCATAACAGGTGTGGTGATGGGGAATGTAGAGGGGCGGGGAGGAATTAAGTTTAGAACGTAGGAGCAGTCGACCAAGCCGTAGAGGTCCCGTTGAATAAACACTATCAGCCAGGACCCTGCGCTCCTCCTCCATTCTACTGATACGGGTCTTGTGATAAGGGGGCCATACCTGACTAGCATATTCTAGCAGTGGACGGACGAAGGTGTTATAATGTAGGTAATTCCTCACCAAACACTTGTGTACACTAAACTATTGTCCATGAAACACATCTTGAAAATAAAACACCTTTTTCCCCCTTAACTTAGTTTATTTGTGATAATGCCTTAACTTTTCTCTCGGTTAAACTTACGTTACTATTAATAATACTTCAACTTTTCTCTCGCTTCAACTTATGTTATTAATAATAATGCTTTAACTTTATTCTCTCTTCAACTTATGTTATTAGTAATAATGCTTTAACTTTACTTTCCGTGACACTCACAGTCTTTCTGTTCACCAACGAACACGTGGAAATAAAACAGTCCCTTCTCTTTAACTTTACACCCCGACACTTTTTATTTTGTTCTTTATTTCACTGATTTTAAACACTGGCTTGGTCGGTGATTGCAACTCAACTCTCGACCGTCCCTGGCAAATGTTTCGAACCAACTCCATTCTTTTTTTCTTAGTCTCCCCGAGCGAAGACTTTTTCTTACATCCTGCAGATCGAAGAATATGTCCTTTTGTCTGCATGCCCCTTTTGCCAGCCGCTATTTCGTTTCTTTATCTTTCCCGGCTTAGGATGTAAAGAGGAAACACAAAGGAAAATCAACAGAGGATCGTGCTAATGTACATCTACGATCCTCTGTGTTGGTGGGCGCTAAAACAAACGTGTGGTTCGTTTTATGGCGGACGTTGTTTGTTTTAGAAGAATGGAAAAGATATTGCTTGTCGGAAATGGTTTGTGTAAACAAACCTTTAAAGGATCATAAAATTGCAGACGCGCATTTTATGAGTCTCAACAACCTTACTTGAAAGTTGGTCATCTGGTCCGCAGATTTGGGTCCCGGGGATTTTGCGTGTTGAACACATGGTTCGTTTATCACGTCTTGGGTTTAAATTAAATTTAATATGACCAAATTGAACGTGTAGTTCGATTTGTTTGATATTGAATTGATATCGCGATGTTTAATGTATGTGCGATTAATGGTGGAGACTAACTCCAAAGAAGTATGTATTAAGGGGTTGAGGATTTCGTGCGTAAGAAAGGTAATGTAAAGGGATCGAGTTACGTGGCGGTTGGAGAATTCCTTATACCATCGTTTCACAAACCCGATGGCAGAGTTGGCTCTCTAGATCGCCTCGTCGATGTGAGAAAGGAAGTTAAACTCCTTGTCACGAAGTATCCAAAGACATCGAATAGATTGGACAATGGTCAGGGGTTGGTTGTGAAGGGTATAGGAACGTCTGGATGAGTGAATATGCTTACGGAAATAGGTTATAGATTGACATTTGGCTGTGTTAAGTATAAAGCAATGTTTGTCACACCAAGTTGAGAAGTTGTCATGGTCTGATTGCACCAGTGCAGAATTAAGCGGTGACACGATGATCCTATATATCTTGGTATCATCAGCGTATAGGGACAAGCAGATATGCTTAATGACCTTATCAATGTCCTTAGTGGCAAGTGTAAATAGAAGGAGGCCCCGGGGTCTTCATTGAGGGAGAGTTGACAAGGAAGGGGTTGGGTATCATGGACCTGAACCGAACCGAATAAAGTCTATCCTTTAGATAGAAAGAAATCCATTTCAGCAACCCAGGTTCGAAGCCGAGGGTGGATAATTTGAAGAGGATTATATTGTGGGAGATTTGGTTGAATGCTTTACTGAGGTCGGTCGAGACCATATCGATCTCGTTACCGTGCTCTAGTGCTGAGAGTGTAAAGGAAGTGAACTCAACGAGATTGGTTGTAGTTGATCAGCCATTGAGAAAAGCATGTTGCCTTGATGAAATAAAAGATTTGCAACGAAAACTAAGAATTCGTATAGAATGCTCTTGAAAAACTTGGGTGAGTAGAACAGTTTGGCGATGGGGTTATCGTTTTTGTTTCTTGTTAATGGGTGTGATGAAGGAGGTCCTCCAAATGTGGGGGAATATGCCTTGCGAGCGTGAGAGATTGAAGAAGGTGAGAGGGGAGCAGAGAGAATGTATGAGCATTTCTTGAGGAGGATTTCAGGGATTCCATCAGCGCCCGGTGTAAACTCGTCTTTGAGTTCCAGTAGCTTGGATTCAATTAAGGTTGGATCAAAGGAATTGTCGAGAAGGGGACCGAGGGAAAAGTTAGGTAGGTAGTTGAAGTATGGCGGGTCAAGAACAAAGAAGTCATCAGTGAATGACTGATTGAAGTGAGTGGTGAAAAGGTTAGCAATAGTAAGAGGATCAGATCAGGTATGAGAGTTTAAGGTAAGCGATGTGGGTAGCCATCAGATTTACGTTTATTATTGACGAACGGAAAGAAGGTGTTGGGGTAATTTTTGAGATTGGTCTGAGTTTTGATAGGATAGTTGCGATAAAAGATGTTGTAAAGATCTATGAATTGGAGATAACAGCCGAGAAAGTTGGAGTAGTCGAGAATAGTTCGATTCCGAGAGAAGGTAACGCATAACTTATTCCTTTTGTTACGCAAAAACGAAGCTTGTGATTGTACCATGGAGAGGAAGAGGGCGATGTTCTTTGTCTACGGTAGGAAACGAACAGAGTAATACAGTCAAGGATTTGGGTATATACATGTAAGTGGGTGATAGTATCTTCGACGGGCAGCTGATTGCCTTTGAACGAAAGGCAACCTAGGTAGTCATTGATGAGGCGAAAGTTAGCTTTATGGAAATCGTAGACGTAGTGATTGAACGGGGAGACACACGTTCACGAGTGGAGTCGAAAGAAGCTCATGAGAAGAGGTGGGTGGTGTTAGGCTATAGATACAAAGACGAAAGGGCTGGGTGAGACTCATGTATTGATAGGGTCTATTGTAAAGATGGGGTCTAGCTGCCTACCGAAATTTCGAACGTTGCTGACTTGATTCAGGCAAGAATCAGATAATCGTAAACTTCTGTGGACTAGGATGGAAAGCTATATTAAAGCCCGTGACAAAGATTGATTTGTGGGAAAAGGTGATTTTGACTGTCACAAAGTTCGGATATGAGGTTATTATGGACAGCGATGAGCACTCCTCGGCTGGGAGAAAAGTCAGTGGCGTGACGGAGGCGGTTGTAACGTTTCTTACAAATACACAGACAGTACACAAGCAAATAGTGAAGGTTTTTATTCAGAAAGAAAATTCAAAAATTCAATAAGCAAAAGGATTAGCCATATACTAATCAATAACATAGCAATTCCACGTAAGTTGAGTCTGCTTGAGTTTAAAAATCGAATTCGTACACGCGGCCTGATGTGTTGACCATCGGCATACAGCTGATGCTTTGGCTTATTCAATTTTCTTCTGTATTGTTCTTCAGTATTTGCTTGTGTACTGTGTGTGTATCTGTTAGAAACGCCATAAGGTCATCGCGGAAGATGGTGACCGTGGGAGAAAACAGTTCCAGGTTAAGAATGCTGGGGATTAAGTTCGTTTCGCGTAAAGCGAAAATGTCAACAGGTGGCGCAAGGGGGTTTTTCAGAATGGATTGTGTCTTTGAACGAAGACCTCTTTCGTGCTGATAGTAGAGGGTAAGGGGAGTTATCTTGTCGATTTTGGGAGAGAGTAGAGGAGGTGGGAGAAACAAAAAAACTTGTTCAAGTCGGCCTTACTACGTTGAAGATGTGATAACCTTTTAGAGTGAGCGAAGTTACCGAAAGTTGCAATGTCATTCGACACTTAGCGGGGGGAGAAATTAAGAATTGCGTGGAATTTTACGAATAGTTTGTGGAGACTGGGAATGTCAGTGGGCAAACCTTCCTGCTGAATAGGAAGTTTGAAATTGGTTTTGGTTTTGCGTTGGTAGCAGACAGAATCTGAATTTTCGTGGAGATACGCTAGACAAAGACGAATATTTTCATATATATCTCTAAGTTTGGACAGTGCGTAGCAGCAATTAGATGACTCGGAGGTAAGCTGCGTGATTTTTTCCGAGAGAGTGAAGACGGGAATAAAATGGGTGGGGAATGGAGTCAGCGGTTGTGTGGGTGGGGGGTCCAAGGATGGTGTACGTGATGAATGGCTAGAATTATTTGACGGTAGATAGTTGGTTATAGCTGGGAGAGTAAAAGGACTTGGAAAATGACTGGTGGGGTGGGTTAATAGAATGGGCTCTGATGAAATTCTGATATTTGTTTGATGTTCATGTGGTGGGAGGTGGGAGGAAGGATACGACCACTGTTTTAAAGAACAGGGAAATACTTTAATTCGACTTGGAGGCTTACATAAAGTACTCTCTATTCGCTCTCCACAGGGCAGACTTTACTTTGGAATTATTCCTTCTTTTGACTGAAAACTTTGTGTAGTTTAACTTGGGTGGTTACCTTTTACGTCCATTACAACTACATTGGGTGATGGCGACATATATGTGTTCACTCCGACGTTTGGAAACTATGACATTCTTCTAATATTTCCCGGTAATATCAAATTTGCTTTCTCCCAAAGACATTTTCTTACGATTGTTGAAATGCTACCAAGAATAGTCATTAAAATTCACGCCAAATTTGGCATATATGCATCAGAGAGGTTCCGGCTGATGTAGCAAGTGACAGGCGATGATAGTTTTTTTTTCTGTGGCATTAAAATTTTTTGAAAACAAAGGGAGATTATAGTGAAAGAAAGCCAATTTCGGAACGGAAAACCCAAATGATTGAAAAAGTACGTGATTTTATTGGAAATGATCCCAAAAGATATACTTCGACACATCCTTCTGCTTCCGCTAGAATAGTACTCTGACCTCTGAGGATATTTCAAAATCGCCTTTTATCCGCGTGTTAGGGTAAAAAAAAGGAGTGCTTCAGTGAAAATAAAATAAGGGTAGAGGCAGAACAATTCGAACTGTTGTTTACCTTGTGGGATGCAACTATGTTAGTCCACGTATGACTCGGATTCACTTTGTCCTCCGACGATGTTATTCCGCCGAAAATTGGTCAGAGAGGAAAGTCAAATTATTGAAACGCACTGGTTGTTCTTTTATAGTTAATGTTTTATTTGGTTTTAATCGGATTTGGTGGGGATACCAGCCTATTTTTGTTACAAGAAAACTTATTTTTGTAACACACTATTTGTTAGATAACTTTAGTAATCACGAATTATTTTAAGGCGAAAATACCCAACGCAACGAATTCTCAACAGCGAGTTGACTCGGAACGTGCGCGCACTGTAATGAATGAATTACGACTCCGGACACTTGTGCACCGTATGGTGGATAATTAGTGACTCTTTATTCGGCGAAGTGTTAAATTAAAATTTCGTGCGGCGGCGTGACCTAACCGCGGCGATAAACGACAAGCGACTAATCCCAATTAGGGATGACATTTTAATTTTGCATTCGCACGGCTATTAGCCAATCATCATCGCACTCTCTCATGAATCTTTCCAGTTGCACGCCTCAGTGACGTAAATAATACTTGCACATCATTCGACAGGCGCTGGACATGCGAAGGATGAAAAGAACAAAAGAGAGAGGGCAATAACTTCGGGGTTGGCTTAGCTTTTGTGCTTGTATCAAATGCAGTCTCTGAGGATGACCTACTGCCCTAGTGCGATGGCTGTGGTGATCTTAGAGTGCATTGAACTGTAGGGTGACAGAACTGCGAAGGGGAGGAAAATGTAGCTGGTGCGATTCACCTGCGAAAAGAGATCATTGATCCCCAGCGAATGTAGTGTCTGGGGAAAGTCAATAGGAGTGCTAGGGAAATCTGATCATGGGAACTAAATTAAATGCTTTAATAATTTCCCCAGCGATTGCATGATTATGGAACCGCGTCGTTTGATCAAACTATGCCGTTGCTAACCGACATGATGCGATTTCCGTTGGAAATCTCATGGGTTAGCGAAATGGAGTTGCCGTATGGCGAAAAGATAGCTTAACTCGAATATGCATTATCTGCATAGGATAATGAGTTTAGCTATGCGTCCTTTTGGGAATGTGTTTTACAGGTGGAATAGCTTGTAAGGGGAATAAGAGTGGAAATGACGCGCTGAAAGCGGTCGAAATAAGGTATGAAATTGTGGGTTGGTTCTCCATGTGGTACAGAGAACCCCCACAACCTTAGTTAAGTTAATTCTTACGTTCTTGTAAGTTAAGCTTGTAATTTATATATACTTTAGCTTATAAGTAGTTATATTGATTCAATTAAGCCAATACATCAGGTGGTAGTCCCACTAAACTAAACTCAACTATAAGGATTTGGTCAGATAACCACGAAAAACTTATTGCTTATCAATTTTTCATTTGAAATTAAGTCAGTGTATTCAATGTGTAGTATATAGTTCAGTGTATAATATTGTCACTATTTCCAAAGTTATAAATGAATTTGGAACGATGTTTTCTTTAATGACTTTTCGACGATCAAAACGGCCACAACACGATCACCAGAAGCAATTTCACAAAGTGAGCTAGAAAATGCAAATGTCGAATTGCCATAACATGTGTATTGAATCGAAACGAAAATATTTCATATAAAAAAATCGAAAAATATTCAGAATTTTTGTTTCAGCGATGTTTTCGATAGCCAGTCTCGAAATGTATTTGTCTCCCTATTTATAGGCGGCTTGTTATCATCGCATACTATTTGTGACAATACATTTCCCACATAATCTATTTCAATTACATATTTGCTATTATTGCACTTCTTTCGAGTTGTGCTACACCAACCTATATGTGACTCGATCCCTTTAGCTTACCTTCGTCCGTCCACTGTTAGAATACGCGGGCCATAAAATTGAAACTATTTAACGTCGCTTCCTTCAGTTCGCTCTCCGACATAGTATGACCTGTTCACCTTAGGTTAAGCTTAGTTAAATTAATGTTACACCCTTTAGTTTATGAGTACTTATATTGCCTGTACTAAGCCAATAAATGGGGCAGTAGCTCCACTAAACTTCAATAGAAGAATAATTCCTTGCATGCCGTTCCAAATAAAGACAATAAAACCCAGATTATCAATTCACCTTAAAGCTGGCCGGCAACTGTATAAGAAGCAATTCCACCAAAACACCTCCAGGGATATAATTTAAATAATAAAGTCGCTTTTAGTATTCATTGCTTCGGGACTTGATGGATAGCACAAACTTTATGCTCTCAGGTTTTTCAACAAGCTGTCAATAAAAGTTCACGTAGCCACACATCTAACGCTGGTGGATACATCTTCCACAACACACTTACCTAAACAGCAGCTGTCAGGTACCCGAGCATATAAGGTTTTAAAGCTACGTGTTGATTGATTATCCTTGGCGAGTCGAAGAAGAAACATCCGACTCCTGTCGATTTTGCATTTAGTAGTCGACGTATATTAATTATGACACCATAACAATTACAAATGAGTCTAGAGCTACGTTGTTGGGTGTATGAAATTGAAAGATCCCTACCGCAACATGTGCTGTTGATAATAATGAATGGACACAGACTGATGGGTATCATTTATCATAAGATGGGTGAGAATTATGTGGTAATGGATGGCAAGCCTTAGGTAACCATTGTGGTCCTGCCCACGACTGAATATGTGTATTCTTATTGAATGAATGTGCCGAACACAGACGAGAAAGTAATCGTGTGCGTGCCGCTTGTGTTTGACCCGCGCAGATATAAAAATAAAGAATTAATAAGTTCATACGAAAATGTTTAATAGTTTACGTGAAAACAAATCAATAACACAAAAAACAAAAGGACAAACAATAAACAATAAATTTAAATTTAATTAACAGTTTGATTAGCTATGCAATAGTCTCGTTGAGAAAAATAATAATATATCGCATACCTCCGAGATCTCCATTTTTTTCTTTCACTTGATTAAGCATAATCAAGCAAAAACGATAAATTGGTTTCAGTGACATTATAAAGTGCGCTGCTTCACAGCAATAATAACAGTCAAAACAAAGTAACAGAACGAAAAGTGAATCAAAAGTAACCGAAAATAATCGAAAATAAACAAAAATAAAAACAAACAAACAAATTAAAGAATAAAAAAAAAAGTGCATAACAAAATCCCTTCAGTGAGGTGCGACAAAGAAACTATCAATTAAAATATATCACCTCGCAAGCGTGAAAATTGAAACAGACAATATATTGCTCATTAAGCAAGTGGTTTTTAAGGCAGCATTTGGCGCGAGGGCAGAGTCACTGATTCCTACTCGACGATAGCCAAGTTCGAGTCGGCGTACGGAAGAAATCGAGTTCGTGCTTCGTATTGCGGGTCGCCTTTGTTTTTTTAAATGAAAACAAATTGGAAAGAACCAGTATGAACACGGAGGACGACAAAAACGCAACAACACACAAAAGAAAAGGTACACAGAAAATCTCCATTGTGACGCGAAGTAAAACCGCGAAATTAACAATGGAGAAAAAAGGCCAGCAAATGGAGGAGGACAGAGGGCGCCCCTCCCCCTACAATTTTAATATGTATGGGGCAAACAATTCGTTCGCTTCTCTTGCATCCTCAGAGTCTGAGGATGAAGAAGAGGAAATAACTGAATTGGAGGCGAAACTTGCGATGGCAAGAGCCCGTCTAGAAGAGAGACGCCGAAAGAAAAAAATAGCGGCACTCGAAAAAGAAAAAGACACGGAACAACAACAAAAGCCGAAGCCAAAAGTCGGCCAACAGCAACAGCAACAGCAACAGCAACAGCAACAGCAACAGCAACAGCAACAATCAACACAAAATCTACCACAGCAAGCAACACAACAGCGGCAAAGCAACAATCAGAACCAAAAAATAAAGATGCCACCGATCAACACTATAGATATTGAGTGTAAGGAATTGGTAAGTCTTTGTAAGCTAGCGATAGGTAACAATTTTGTAGTTAAAAGACTGGCTGGTAATAGGCATGCCATTCAAACCTATGCGGTGGCAGACCACGAAAAAATTAAAGAGGTCTTAAAAAGGGCCACCGCGGAAATCTACTCGTTCACGCCGAAGCAAACAAAGAGGGTAACGGTTCTATTAAAGGGTGTCGACCCTGAGGTGGAACCGGAGGCTCTGCTCGAGATGCTTCAAAAGTTGAGGCACGACGATCTCGAGTTTATCTCCGTAAAACCGTTCACTACAACCAAGGCAAGGAGGGAAAACCGCAAGCTACCCTTCTTTTTGGTTCAACTAACGCCCAGCAGCAGAATTGGTGGTCTAAGAAAGATTACAGTCTTGGATCATCAAAGTGTCACATGGGACAAGTTAAAAAAAGGCAGAGACATCCTGCAATGTGTCCGCTGCCAAAGGTTTGGTCACGCGGCGGCGAACTGTGAAATGCAGCACCGTTGCGTGAAATGCGGAAAAGACCATAAGGCAGAAGAGTGCCCTCTGGGAAAAGAAAGGGTAGAAGACAAAGCCCTTCTAAAGTGCGCAGTGTGCCGGAATGAGGGACACCCCGCTAATTATCGAGGATGTCCTAAATTCCGAGAAATAATGGCAAGAAGTGTGATCCGGCAAAAAACCACAGAGCCAGCTCGTACTACAACAATGCCCGTAACATCGCAGCGGTCGTACGCACAAGTTGCGTCGGGTGGGAGACCATCAAACCAGGCTACAACATTGGTAGCCACAAATACTCCCACACAGACTGAAACAACATCGCAAGCGGACGTGGTCACGGTTCTGCTTAATCTGCAGAGACAGATGACACAGCTGCAAAACCAAATAAACGAGATCTACTCGTACTTGCCCAATCTAAACAAAAAGTCAATATAAACCCTCTAACCACAACATCAATAAAAGCTCTTGTCGTGAATGTAAATTCACTAATAAGAACTGAGAGAAGAGCCAATCTTTTCAACCTGTTGCAAGTTGAACGGCCTGATGTACTTCTGGCGGGGGAAACAAAGTTAAACCAGAGACACAAGATATGGCATAAAAACTACGATATTATACGAAGAGACCGACCTAACTCCTCTCAAGGGGGGGGTGTCGCAATCTTTATTAGAAAAGGGATCCCTCATAAAGTTATATATAGTGGAGAAGTGCGCAGGTTCCGGGTGCTGGAAGCCTGTATCGTACGCATACCCCTTCAGCAAGGAAGGGGTTTGTATGCGATTGCGGTCTACGCACCTGAGGAGCACCAACATAATCTATTTATAGCAGAGCTCGAGACTCTCTTCCGATGCTTACAATTGCACCTGGGCAAAAATTACTTTATTCTAGGGGGAGATATGAACGCCAAGCATAGAAATTGGGGAAATTATATATCTAATGCCAGAGGAAATCAGTTGGCTGGCTGGTTAGACCAGTTTCATATTGAATATAGAACTGACCTGCTAGCTACCGAATATCCATCGTTCCCTAGAGGTAGATCGTTCTTAGATATCTTGCTAATCGACTCACGACTGAGAATACTTAACACCAATAGACGAAACACAAACTGTTTACGGACAATTGAATACGATAGTGACCACTGTGCATTCACGGCAGTAATGGAGCTTCCGAACGAGCTCGCAGATCTCGAGGAATTCGTGATCACGCAACCCTATAACTACGGGGCAATGCGATGGCCGCGGTTCACCAGATCATTAACAAGAGAACTTCGTTCGAATGACTTTAATCTGCCAGTAAACAGAAACCTGACTAATGTCGAAATCGACAAATACATTCAACAAATGGACGAAACCGTAAAACGAACAATGGACAAAACAATTCCCAAAACAACAGTTACAGATCACACTAACATGTACAGAAACGCAACAATAAACGCACTCCACAGGCAAAAGAGCAGACTGCTATCGAAATTAAAACAATTACACAGACAGTTTACAGACAGACAAGACCAGGAGATAATATCACTGAAATCCCGATTAAAAAACCTCCAACAATTACTTAAAGCTAATTATAGATTAGCAACAAATTTGTATTGGAACAACAGAATTCGAGCTATAAAAACTAATAACCCGAGTATGTTCCCACAAATAAATAAAATATTCAGGAGAAATAATCAAAATGAGATTCAGTGTCTCCAAATCCCACGTACTCAGGTAAACAAGCAGCTGCTAACCAACATTGGCATAGATGCAGAGAACGCTATCCTCAATGGTGAGCTCTTCGTGATCGAAGATCCTTTGGAAAAGGTGAACGCTTTGGGAGCTGTCTTTCAGGAAATGTACAAGGTGAATGAAAGCATTCATCGAAATCACGACCTGGAGGACAGAGTTCTACTCAATCACCTGCACCTCCGGAATGAAATTTCACTTTGGCAATCGGGGAATCCGGGTTTTACCGAATTCAGTGAAGATAATCTGTCAATTGACATTAATGCCAATGGTGTAGTGGCTAATAGCCTTCTAATAACAAGGGAAGGAATCCAGAGTATCTTCGACTCATTAAGAAGCAAAAAGTCAGTGGGAATAGATGGAGTACCTAACATCGTACTCAAGAACCTGCCCCCAATGGCAATAGATATATACACGGTCCTGTTTAACAACGCGTTGAATAATGCATATTATCCCGCGCGTTGGAAAACGGCCATCATTCAGCCCATCGCAAAAAAGGGCAAAGACTGCACAAACCCAATGAACATGCGTTCGATAAGTTTACTCCCAAGCATCAGTAAAGTATTTGAAAAAACCATTAACAAAGCTCTGCTAAAATGGGTAGAAGACAACAGCATTATTCCAAATAACCAGTTTGGCTTTAAGGCGGGTCATGAAACCACACATGCCGCAGCTAAACTGGTCTCCGACATACAATGGAATAAATGTAGGAACCAATGCACAGGTGCCTGTCTGATCGACTTGGAGAAAGCCTTTGATACCGTCTGGATCGAAGGGTTATATTACAAACTGGTCAGACATGGCATACATAAGCCTTTACTATATGTACTTTACGATATGTTAAAGGACAGGAGGTTCGTGGTCAAAAGTGGTAATGTGACCTCTAATAAAACGTATAATATCAAGAATGGCTTGCAACAGGGCGCGGTACTCTCTCCGATTCTTTTTAACATTTACATTAGCGACTTATTAGAAGTACTTCCGCAGGCTATTGCGTACGCAGACGATCTCATAATTTACAGAACAGCTCCGAAAGTTGCGATCATAAATAAGTTAATACAGCGAGACTTCAACAAAGTGCAGCGCTATTGCGATGACTGGAAACTTAAGATCAACTTCCAGAAATGTGAAGCCATCCTATTTAGAACTCCATTATATAAAGCCACGTACGACACAAGGAAAAATTGGCGAAAGCTAGTTATCGTGGGACCGCATGGAGATAAACTGGAAACCAAGAGTTTAGTTAAATACCTGGGCATCTGGCTAGACCAATATCTGTATTTCAACAGACATGTAGAGGCTGCTTTGCTCAAAGCGAGGAAAACTTTCGCTATAACAAGGAGGCTATTTCACAGTAGCCAACTTGACAGCAAGGTAAAAGTCATATGCTACATGACACTAATCAGGCCAATGCTCGTATATGGTTGCCCAGTATGGTTTAACATAGGTCCAAATTTGATGGAAAAGATTCGGGTGTTCGAAAGGAAGTGTCTCAGAAGCTGTCTCAGATTATATCGGACACCGGAATCGGACTATAAAAAGTATTACTCAAATGAGACTTTATATAATGAAGCGTACATAAATAGGGTGGATAATTTTATGATTAAATTAATCAGAGGACATATTGCGAGAGCAATAAGCTCGTCCAATGACCTAATTTTCGGGGCCTATTATCCAAACACTCTGTACTATGAGAGCGTGCGTCGCAACGGCTTTGTTCCACCAGAGGCATTCCTTGACTTGGATATGAAAGGGCTTATACAGGATAGATCCGGAATTCCGCTGATCTATCATGTAAGTAGATCATCTGTAGACGGGCGATTGTGCTACGACCGGGAAGTAGCGCGCACCGAAGAAGAGCTCCTGCGCTTCAGTAGGGCTATCTCCCACAGAGACCGGGACGATAGTATTAGACAGCGTCAACAGTTCTGGTGGTTGAATGGCATATAAAGACCTGGGTACCAAAGTCGGTAAAGAATCATACTATCATCAGCTAGCTTACATAGACTTAGCTTTTCTAGAATTAGGGTAGTATAAGATTTAAGTTAAGTTAGGTTAAGTGCTTTTACATAAAAATAAAAAAAAATAAATAAAAAAAAAAAAAAAATAAAATAAAATAAAAAAAAATAAAAAACAATAAAAAAAAATAAAAATAAAAAAAAAAATATATATATATATTAGGTAAGTTAAGTAAGTTAAATTTTAAGAAAAAAAAAACAAAAAAATTGACAAAGTTTTTCAAATTTTTCTTTGTATTTCAACTAATTATCAGTACTGCCACAAAGTTCTGTCGCCGAAAGGCAAATTATACAAATGTTAAGTAATGTTTAGCTTAGAGCGTCTGCGAAGGACCAGTAAGTTATTATATAAGATAATTAAGCTAGAATTTAAGCATTTTTTGTCTAGCCTTTAATTTAGAAATTAAGAATATAAAAAGAAAAATAAAAAATGTTTTAAAAATGAAAAATGAAATGAATGTGCCGAACAGTGTGCCGGTTTATAGATACATTCCCTTGCAGGGTAAAAGCAATATTGAGACAGCCTTGTGGGTTAGAATACAACGTAGTTATTAGTTGATATGCTTTTATGGATCGACCGCAACATCGAACACATTATTAGTAATAAGGTTGGAACGTCTTTACTTGGTTTCACTCAGGAGTCAGTTGATTTTTAGATGATACCAATTAACGAATACACAAAAGAACACCAACTTTGAGAAAAACTAACGTACAAAAAGAATTACAGCTCAAGTCAATTGCTTTCAGCTCACAACTGCTTACAATTTACAAACCATCCCAACATTTAACTAAACAAAGTCCCCAAAATATCGCTAGATCGTAAATTTGTGGAATAAGATGTTACTAAAAAAAATAACAGCTGACGGTTTAGGATTATAAAGAGAAGAACAATTTATGAATAATGCGTGCTCATTGTGTTACGAAGTATTCCCCCATATAAGCCTACCTAACCGGTTCTATCAAGGTCAGCGACCTTGTTTCGGCATACTCGGACCACAACTCCGTTTGATTTGCCTGAGAGCCTAAACGCTTCTATCATCCGATTGATTTATCAGCGGCGCAACGGTCGATGAAGATGTTACACCTCGCTCTTCACCCCCTCTTAAACAATACCATACATAATCCCAAACAACCATCCTCCAACAATAAATCTTCAATCATCATTCACTTGGCTCATATCGCGATACACGCCTATCCATTTCATGGTCATTCACAATACCATAAACAATTCAATCGTCACAAGTATTCTGCATACGATGCAATACTCGCGTTCATTCAGAAGCACAGCTTTCCCCACGAACAATTAATTCATGATCATTCATAATCCATGCCAAAGCATGTATCAGTCATACACTTGATCTTGCATTCTGCTTCGTATTACGAAAATCAAACAAGCATCTATCCACAGACCTACACGGTCTCATGTTACAAGTACATATGTTTACAAGTGTGATACATGCTATGCGAGCACAAGCGGCCACCGACGACGAAATAATCGAGCGTCGGAAAACTGCTGAGTTCGGCGAACTAGCGAACACAGCAGTGAGGCGCAATAAATCGTATGATACGATTGGCACATGAGGGCAATGCCCTACAATTGGTTCTTCGCATGGAAAGCAATTAAGTAATTGCGCAAATCATTACCGTTGCATTTTTGGCTAGGAAAATTAAACGATTATGGAATTGCTCAATTCTCTGTCGCTGCAGTTTTTGGAGAACAATTACGATTATTGAATATTGCGAATGGATTATGTCAGGCGAATAACCTCAGAACAGGTTACACGTTCTGGGTGAGGAAAATGCATCATCTTGTTTTTAAAAGTCAAAATGTAAAATAAATAAAAGGGTGGACATTCCCAGTATTTCTAATAAATAGTCAAGCTGTAAAGTTAGTATAAAGAAAAAGTGTTGATTCAATTCACACCAAAAACCACAAACCGAAGGAAGACACCCGGGAAGCTAAGCAATCACATCAAGACCGCAGGAAGCCCCCACAAAGAACCTGCCGCCAAGAAGAAATCGCCCCCAGGAGACGTGGAACTAACAGGTGAATATCAATAAATTAATAACCTCGGAGGAGTTGTCCCCGAGAGATAATCAAATATTAAATGTTAACATTAGGGGTTACACTCTAATGTTATAAAGATAAGAATAAGCCGGTGGCTACGTATCGCGTGATAAGCAGTCAGTCGATATTGAGAGCCGAAGAAGACAAGACAAGTTTAGTTTTTAAAACTCGATACTGCGAGTCTAGAAGAGTGGACGTGAAAAATTGAGTGTCCACGCTTTCGAGTTGCTATTATAATTTACTATTTATTGCCCTATCATCATCATCGGCACTACAACCGGGAACCGGTCTTGGCCTTATTTAGCAAGTCCTGAGGCTTGTTAAATTTTCCATCATTTCCTACCGAGGGAGAGCCAAAATAATCCGATACACAAACGGCTGTTTGGTGACAGAAACAAAAAATATCGTGGCAAGATGGAAGCAGTACTTTGAAAACCTGCTCAATGTGCGCACTCATCAACCACAAATAAACGCACCAGACATAAATGCAGCCGAGCCTAAGATCCCAGAGCCCTTTTTCAATGAAGTTGTAGACGCGATAAATCGACTGAAAAACAACAAGGCTCCCGGAATCGATTGCATACTGGCAGGCCTTGTGAAGCATGAAGGAGGGGCAACCGCTCGAACGATCCACCAACTAGTTAAAATAATATGGGGCAAGGAAGTCATTCCGGAAGCATGGGAAACCTCAATAGTCATCCCCATTTTCAAAAAAGGCGACAGATCTGACTGCGAAAATTACAGAGGAATATCATTGCTCCCAATCAAACATACAAAATATTAACAAATGTCATACTGGCAAGAATCACACCGTACGCAGAAGAAATATTGGGAGACTACCAATGCGGATTCCGTCGGAACCGGTCAACAAGCGACCAGATGTTCACAATAAGGCAACCGCTGGAAAAGATGTGGGAATACGGAGATACGGTTCACCAACTGTTTGTGGACTTCAAAAAAGCCTACGACTCTGTCGCAAGGCAAAGATTTTACCATATTGTGGTTGAGCTGGGGATCCCGAAAAAATATGCCGCCCTCATTCAATGGAAAACCACCTCTCAGAACCATTTGAAATCCGAGACGGACTAAAACAAAGGGATGGCCTCTCACCATGCCTTTTTAACCTTCTCCTCGAGTATGTTATCAGAAAGATACAAGACGACAACACGGCCGGATCATCCCTGAACGGGGTCACACAAGCGCTCGCGTATGCGGATGACATCGCCGTTTTGGGCGATAATCTCGAAACTATAAGTAAAAACTGTGAAATCATCATGCAAGCAGCAGAAGAGGTGGGCCTAGAAATAAACGAAGACAAAACAAAATACATGATTACGGCGAGAGCAGGTGGACCTCAGAGAACACATATAAACGTCAGGGGCAAGATATTTGAAAATGTCAAAAAATTTAAATATCTGGGAACGATACTGACGACCAGAAACGAAACGTCAAAGGAAATTAACAAAAGACTACATTCCGGCAACGCTAGTTGGCATGCAGCCAGTAAACTATTAAAATCCAAACTGCTATCACGTAATATAAAGCTCCGTGTCTATAGAACCATAATCATGCCGATTGTTCTATACGGATGCGAAACATGGGCTCTCACAAAACGGGAAGAGAACAAATTCCGCGTATTCGAGAATAAAGTTTTAAGGAGTATATTTGGTGGTAAATATGGCGAGGAGTCAGGGCAATGGAGGAAACTCCACAACCGCGAATTGGAAGACCTATACCGCAAACCTACAATAGTGAGAGTGATCAAGTGGCGAAGATTAAGATGGGCCGAACACGTAGCGCGAATGGGCGATGATAGGACCGTGCATAGAATTCTTGACGGTAAACCGACGGGGAAGAGACCGACAGGACGGCCGCGACGGAGATGGAAGGACAATGTTAAATTGGACTTCGCGGAGATCAGATCGGATGATCGAACGTGGAAGGAGAGCGCACAGGACAGGGAACAATGGCGGAGCCTAGTCGGTGAGGTTATGAACTTCCGGGTTCCTACAGGCCAGTAAATAATAATAGTAATCATTTGTTTTTTCCGGGCAAGGTCATTAGTCTTGCGCCAGAGGCTCCCCGACGGGGAATCGAATCCCGCTCTCCCGCGTGGCAGGCGGGTATACTAACCACTATACTATCGAGGAGCCATTTATTGCCCTATAGGAACGCGGAAATACATGACCTCACCGACTCGGCTCCACCATCATTCCCTGTCCTGTGCACTCTCCTTCCACGCTAACATATTCCTTCCAAACCTAACATTGTCGTCCCATCTCCGTCGCAGCCGTCCTGTCGGTCTCTTTCTCGTTAGTTTACCGTCAAGAATTCTATGCACGGTCCTATCATCCTCCATTCGCGCTACGTGTCCGGCCCATCTTAATCTTCGCGACCTGATTACTCTCACTGTTGTAGGTTTGCGGTTTAGCTCTTCCAATTCGTGGTTGCGGAGTTTCCTTCATTGTCCTGCCTCCTCGTCATACTTACCGCCAAGGTAACTCCTTCACATTATTCTCAAATATGGGAAAGTTATTTTGTTCCCGTTTTGTGGGATCCCATATTTCGCATCCATATAGAAGAATCGGCATGATTATGGTTCTATAAACACGGAGCTTTATATTGCGTGATACCAGTTTGGATTTCAGCAGTTTACTGACTGCGTGCCCACTAGCGCTGCTGTTCCAGTCTTTTCTTAATTTTCTTCGACATTTCGCTACTAGCCATCAGTATTGTTCCCAAATATATAAATTCTTGAATTTTTTTCAAATATCTTTCCTCTGACGTTTATGTGTGTTCCCTGAGGTCCACCTGCTCTCGCCGAAATGGTATATTTTGCTTCGTCTTCATTTATTTCTAGGCCCACCTCTTCCACCGCTTGGATGATGATTTCATATTGTTGCAGTACAGCAACAAAGCATATAACGATTAAAGATTGAAAATAAAAGGAAAGCATCAAGCAGCCTCAAATGTCACTCGAAAATGCCAGACTGGTTGCGCCAATTTTTATAATTTGCAGACGTTGTTCGTTCGTGTACTTAACCATGATGAAAATGTTGAGTTTACTGAATAAATTGACACAGACAGTTTGATGATTAATGAAAGGGTGCGTTTACAAATTAAATTCAAAGTTATCAAGTCCATATTGTATAACCCTATATTTTGCTTTTCGGCTTTGTTTCTTTTATATTTAATGCCATCTTAATTAATAAGTTACCAAACAAAGAAAGGTTAGTACAAAAAAAACTGTAATTTAAAAAAAAAAAAATCAAATGGGATAGGAATCGTTAACTCAAGTGGTTCCTTAAATGCTTTGTAATTTTTATCGCCAATAGATATGATCCACCTCCTTCTTTTAACGGAGTAATAATAACATTTATGATTGGATCAACAAAGAGGAGCCGACTACTCCAGATGAACTAAACGGGCGAACTGCTTTTAATTGTGTCGCAATGTTATTGGCTTTTTGATTAGAGCATAAACATGAGAAATAATAAATATTAATAATAATGCTCCACTGCATTTAAAAATTGTGTCAATAACTTTTTTAGCCCACCTCTTGCATGTATGATGTTTAGAAGAGAATTTGTTTCTTTCTTTCTTTTCAGTTTCAAAATCAGTATTTAATCAGTAATGTTGTTGTCATGGATGTTGTCATCTGTACAATTTATCCTTGGGCGTCGAACATGACTTTCATTTTCGATACGTTCTCGCCCACTTTTAAATTCTCTGGCCCACGTTTGCACATAATTCTGAGACAGGGTATCATCACCAAACTGTGCCTTCAATCGAAAAAAAAAATGCCGAGGGTTAAACGCCTTCATTTGTTAAAAAATGTATAATAATCCCCCCGTGGTAGAAACCTTGGCGTGGGGTGGGGGCTTAAACTACAATGAATCTGTAGCGGTTCTACGAACCATACAACTCCTTACATTTGAGTTATCCTTTCCGCCAAGGAACTCTACTCACCTTTCGCAGCACACGTGCCCGCAGACGCGTGACCCAATAGTCATTACCATACCTGTAACAAAGGTTATATGAAATTGCAACAACGTTGAACCCGATATCAAAAACCAAGGAACTTAACGTTCAAAAGTTTCCAATATCGAGTTCAACGCATCCATACATGATATTCTACCCCAATTCAAAAGGGCAGCTAAAGCATCGCATCTAAGCAATGCGTCAAATGCAGCAAGCATCGCATACAAGTCACCAATCTCCCATCCTAAACATCAACGCGATGTTTCCCGCGAAATACCATTGTCGCTAAATAAACCGAACAACGGATGCAGCATACGCTGGTAGCTAAATGCAAGTAGCACCTAAGTCGCTGGCATGACCTAATGCAAAGGTACACTTATGCGAACAAGGCATTTCGTTTAGCTGCCGTCCAATGGTCATGCAATCATAAACATCTTAACGTAGATTGCTCGCTAGATATTTATGATTCGAAAAGCCTAACAAAGGAACGATACCAATCCCACGGTTCCTTTTATTACCCCGTGGAAACACACAAGAGCATTGTTAGCTTAAGCCAGATGGCTAACCTAAACATATCCCATAGTCCGTGCACCCATTCGAAGTGCATGCGATCCTTTGTCTGCGTGCCAGATGTGTAGTGCAAATAAACTACGGAAAGATCGGAGAATAAGCGGCGGCATCCGATTCTGAAACAAAAGAAACATGATTCCGGCCACCAGGAACGAATGGTGATAATGATAATTATAAGTGTGGTGTGTGATATTTTAGGAGGCGGCGTAGTAACTGTGCCTTGCCTCCTTTTAGGAAATTCCCCAATACTCGGCTGCGGAACGTTTCGATATAGTTGGTGCGTCGGATCGATTCTCATCAGTTGACATCACTGGCACTGGGTGGATCAATTATACCAACACGTCACTGCAAGGGTTGGTGCGTCGGATCAGTTTTCATCGGTTGGCGTCACTAGCACTGGGTGGATCAGTTACACAAACACGTCACTGCAAGAGTTGGTGAAATCCCGAAGCCAAATTAGCCCAAGAGGCTATAGTCGGATATCGAGGGCAATGCAATTTCAAGCGGTAGGGAAGGCTGGGCCGAAAGTCAAACAGCGCAAAAGACGAAAGGACAATCCTTTTACTAATCAGTGTTTATTTTATTTTTCTACAATTGGGTTACATTGCGCGCGGCCAGGGGTTTGGCCTCTGAAGAACTACTAAATCGATTTATATTTTGTTGGCCATAGATTCGGCCTCGGAACTTTAACTGATGTATTTATACTTTGTTGGCCATAGGTTCGGCCTCTGAAATCCAACTGATCACGAAATTGAAATTTACTCCCCTTTTATAGAATTTTTAGTTGAGAATTGTCAACTATTTTGTGGTCAAAATTCCCAGAAACACACATAAGAGTTTGTGTTTCAATTTGAGTTGTGTTCTGGGAATTTGTTAGAGGCTTTAGTTGGATGGGTTCTAGGAAGGGGAATCATGAAATGCGTTTTGAATTTAGCATTTCATGATTTTTTAGGAATTGAGTCAATGTACGATGAATTAACTTTTGGTTAAATTCGTTGTACATGTGACTCAATATGGGATTTGAAATGAAGCAATGGAAAATTTGGGATTTGGGTTTTTTATGTGGAATTGAATCAATGAGTGATAAATTAACTTTGGGTTAATTTATTGCTCATATGATTCAATATGAAATTAGGAAATTTAGGAATTGATAATATTGGGGATTTGGATAGGGGTAGCGATTTAGGATCGCTACATCCCTCCCCCCTTTAGAAAAGAAAATTAATCTAGAAGAGATTGATTTTCTAGAATGGGTGAAAATCAAAGGGTGGTGGCATTTCAACTTCGCGATAGTTTACATTTGTTTTAATTTAATTTTACATTTCTTGCGTTACTTGGTTGTATTTATCAACATGGTTTAGGTATATTTTAAGAATGGGCATGTGTGTTATAAAGGTAAGTAGATGGATTTTAAATTAGTAAAGGTTTTGGTTTAATTTGTGTTTTACAATGTTGTTTTTCTAACATAGGCTTAAGGGTATAAGATGTTGATATTTATAATTTTTTGATTTGGACGTAATGCTAGATTAGTAACTTAATAGGTAAATGTGTATTTTACAATATGTTTTATTATTTTTCAGTAAGTTTAAAAGTAGGTGCATATAACTGTAAGGTTTGTTAATGTTAAATAGTTAAGATTAATAATTAGTGTTAATATAAAAGTTGGTAACAATAATGGGCTAAATTATTTTGGATTTGCCAATAATTTTGTTCAGATTCTTTCTTCTTTTTACAATTTAGTTTATAAACTGTCTTCCTCATTTAGGGTTAATGTTTGTACGTGAATTCTTGTGTACTTGATTGTTTTTCTATATCAATCTTAGTTTTATTTGTGTGTTATATGTAGTGTTACGTTTATTTGGTAGTTAATTTAGGGGTATCTTTCTTATTCATTTGTTTTTGGGTATAGTATTAATTAATTTGGTTATATTATTCACAAGTCTTGTTTAAAATGAAAGTAAATTTTACAGTAAATAAGTTTTAAATTAAGGTATAAAGGGTCAACGTAAATGTTCTTATTTCACTTTGGTTTTTTATTAATAGTGAAGTTGTTTTTTCTAGTATATATATTTAAACGTTAATGTTAACTTTATTTGGTTGTTGGTTTTTTATTTTTTAATATAAATGTAATTATGTTTAAAAAGGGTCTTATTCTAGTAATACATGTATTTTGAAATGGTTACAATTTTGTTTGTTATTTATAAATCGCCTTCCTTATTGAGGGTTAATGTCTGTTTTGTTTGTTTATATTTTACATTTGTTTTAATATTCTTTTGTATAATATTTATTAGTTTTTATATTTTCTGATAATTTTTGTGTCGTCTTTTATTTCTGTCCATATTGTGTATTTAGGAAAGTTTTTAAGTGATGGACTGTAATACACCTTGGGGATAGCATATGTCTAGGGTTAGTAGTGGGGGGGGAATTTAGAACTAGGGTGAAGGATCAGAACTAATTGGTCTTGGAATATGGTTTCAGTTTCCCATTGTTTATTTTTACTGATTTTTCGCCAATTTTGATTGTCGTGTTGTTTGGCCCAGTTACTCCTGTAATGAGGAAAGGGCCCTTCCAGATGGGTGTTTCTTTGCCCTTGTGGGTTTTGTGCCTTACCAATACCATCTTTCCCTCTTGAAACAATCGCGGTTTTGTTTCAATTCCGTGGCATGGGGTTGCCTTTGAAGAACGGCATTCTTCGCATTGCTTTCGGTATTTCCGAATGTCGGAGAGCATGGACGGCCACCAGTATCTTTGTCGTATTTTGTTGTACGACTTGGTGATGCTCAGATGTTCGCCGGAGGGGGAATTATGATAAACCCTGAGTATTTCCGCGATCTCATTGAGGTTTATTATTTTTTCAGGCGTTGTAGGCATTTGCAATAAATTATTATTTTGAGAGGAGTTAGGGAATGGGTTTTTTGGATTAGCTGGCGGAGTATCAGTTATTTGGTTTGTACCCTTGATATTACCACTTAGCCCCTTGGGGTTCCTTTTTAACCTGAGGATTTTACGTTTAACTTGGGCTTGCTCCTTTTTTCCTTTGGCGTATTTGTTTTCAGGCGCCTTTTTCTCGAAGTGTGAGAATTTTATTGGCACGCTAAATACGCTAGGGTTTCTTTTCGTGCGAGGAAAAGTGACGCGTTGTTTGGGGCCCTCCACATTGCAGTTCCTTGACAGGAAGTCATTTCCCAGCAGACCGTCTTCTGGAAGATCGGGCATATTGCTCACTACTTGGAATGTGCATGGGAGTTTGGGCTTACCTTTTAATTGGAAGTTGACCTTACAGGTTCCCAAGGTCCTAATGCTTCCGAATGGCGTCTCTAAAGTGCAAGCTTCTTGCCGATTTATTTTGCAGTCTGTTTTGCTAAGGCAATTTTGGCTGATCAGGCTGATTTCAGCGCCGGTGTCCACTACTAGTGTTGTGTTCTTGTTAACACCTACATCTATAGGTAGTTGGACAGTTGGGGTGCTGGTTAACGGCGCGCGTGGGGTCCTGATGTGGTAGGTTTTTGCCACCGAGGGTTTTGACCTTCTTTGTTTGGAAGTAGAGGAGTTCTTTGCAGGTTGGCATTGAACTCGCGACTCCCATTTCAGCTTTTGCTGACAGGATCCTAGATTGTGACCTTGTTGGCCACAGAAGTCGCAAGTCTGCCTTACGTGCAGAACTCTTTTTACTTCCCCTAATTGCCGGCAATCACGGATATCGTGATTTAATTGCTGGCAGTGTGTGCAAAAGGGTGTGTTCTTCCTTTTCACGCAATCCTCATAGGCATGCCCCCTTTTGTTGCAGTAGCTGCAGGTTATCCTGCTGAGAGAGTTTGCATGTGTCAGGGGTATGCTGAGGGGGTCTGCTTCCATTATTCCTTTGGTTTCCCTGTATGGTTGGTCAGCTGGCGGTATTTGCGTCTCTAAGTGTGGAATCCCCTGTGCTATTAGTTGTATGTGTGGTATTGTTTCCACATCTGGGGTGTTGGACACTATTTGGGCCATAGGCTGATCCAGTTGGGTATCTAAAATTGGTTTATAGGGAGTTGGGGGTGCTATTGGTGAATAAGATGAAAGGGGATTAAGTGGAACCTGCGCAGAGATTAACGGCAGCTGAGGTTGTTGGATTTGTTCCAACTCCAATGTTTTTTCCATTAACGTTTTCATCGGTGCGTCGCCCATTAATATTAAGAATTGCCGATGGTACGGGTTTGTTAACCCCTTCTTGTAGATGCTTTTAGCGAAGTCATCTAGTTGTGTTTTTACTGCCTCGGACAATATGGGACCGTATTTTAACTCCGCGGCTTTCCTACATTCTCTTAATGACTTCTTAAGTCGTAGCTGAAATAGGATAAGTGCTTCTGCCGGGTTTTGTCGAATAGCTAAAAGCTTATTTACCAGATCCTGATAGTTTTCTGTTGGTAAATAAACTTTTCTTAACAAATCCTCGGCTTCCTGAAAGGTTGCGAACGGAGTGGACGCGAAGAGGGTAGAAGCTTCTCCCCTCAGTCTAGTGGGGAATATCTGTAGAAAAGCCTCGTGTTCTTCGGTCCTGAGGCAGTTTAAGGCCCTCTTGCAGCAATCCAAGAATGTTTCCAGCTCTGTACCTATATGCGGATTTAATTCCCCGGAGAAGATGGGGATTAGCTGTGCTGACAGCTTCGCAACCTTTGTATAATCAATAGCCATTGTTTCAAAGGTTACGAGATCCGTTTGGTGCTGAGGAGCTGAAATTTCTGGTAGGTTTGGGCTAAGGTCGCGAGTTTTTATCGGAGGGGTTATTTCGATGATAGTTCCACTACGGAGTTTCTTAGGTGAAGGGGGCAAAAGGTCGTGGGGCGTAGTAGTGTTTGGGGTGCTTCCTAATTCCATAGATCAAGAGGAGGTAAAATGGTAGTGTCAGTGTAAATGGAGGAGAGGGGCTACGGGTATGTATGTTTTAGGTGTCTTCTATCCCAAGGGCGAGTGTCGATATAATTAATTTGTTTGGCAATTTAAATATATGAGTATAAAATATAAATTGTAGGTATGTGCACAATATAGACGGAGATGGAGGCGACCGAGTCTTAGAAGTTGGTTTTGTTTTGTTATAATTTTTGTTTTTGGGGTAAAGCAAGTTAGGATTATATGTTATGTTTTTTTGTAAGAGTAGAAAATAATATCTTTATGGGAAATATGGTTAGAAAGAAAGAATGCTTACTTAGATTTAATTGTTAACTGCTGCTCGTCTTGGTCCGGTGCTGTTGGAGCTGCTACTCGGTGGGGCTGCTGCGTAGCGGTTGTTGTTTGGCTATTTTGTTGTTTGTTGTTTTTTTTGTGTGTGGGAGTTTCCTTTTTGTTGGTTTATGAATCGTACTTCCAGGGCCAGACTCAGCCTCGGATGGAAGGGGAAGGGTGTCTTGCCCAGTACGTTCGTTCAAGGTTATTGTTTTTTTTGTTTATTTTCCTGGATTTTCTCGTTTATTGTATATATATATATATGTTTTATATGTAATTTTACTTAATGAATTAAAATCATTAAAGCGAACGTTCGTTTTGTGGCTAGTTTTTTTTTTCTTCTTTTTCCTCCTTCTGGAATGCTGAATCTAACTTTCTCCTTGTTAGGTAATATATGAATCCTGCTGCTATTATATCGTTGTTTTGGAAGTACACTTGAGACATTCGATGGCGAATTATGTTTGTGCGATATTTTAGGTGGTAAATATAACTTCTGCTGAATTAAGGAGTCGACGCTATTTGTCTTACGGTTTTTTAAAGCGATGATTGATTTGATGTCCTTAAGTGCTGAGAAAATATTCTTTGCCGCAATATCTGTGCTGCTGATGTCAGGTGAAAATCCTTGTATGACAGTAGATTGGTTATGCTTATTTATCCATGGTTTTTCTTGTGATGTTTTTTGTAGGTTTGTAGGATTTAGGGTTTAGTAGCTCTTATTAGAACCGTCCGTTCTATGGCTTTACCTAAATCCTACCGGCTGCGCCAGTTGTTGTGTGTGATATTTTAGGAGGCGGCGTAGTAACTGTGCCTTGCCTCCTTTTAGGAAATTCCCCAATACTCGGCTGCGGAACGTTTCGATATAGTTGGTGCGTCGGATCGATTCTCATCAGTTGACATCACTGGCACTGGGTGGATCAATTATACCAACACGTCACTGCAAGGGTTGGTGCGTCGGATCAGTTTTCATCGGTTGGCGTCACTAGCACTGGGTGGATCAGTTACACAAACACGTCACTGCAAGAGTTGGTGAAATCCCGAAGCCAAATTAGCCCAAGAGGCTATAGTCGGATATCGAGGGCAATGCAATTTCAAGCGGTAGGGAAGGCTGGGCCGAAAGTCAAACAGCGCAAAAGACGAAAGGACAATCCTTTTACTAATCAGTGTTTATTTTATTTTTCTACAATTGGGTTACATTGCGCGCGGCCAGGGGTTTGGCCTCTGAAGAACTACTAAATCGATTTATATTTTGTTGGCCATAGATTCGGCCTCGGAACTTTAACTGATGTATTTATACTTTGTTGGCCATAGGTTCGGCCTCTGAAATCCAACTGATCACGAAATTGAAATTTACTCCCCTTTTATAGAATTTTTAGTTGAGAATTGTCAACTATTTTGTGGTCAAAATTCCCAGAAACACACATAAGAGTTTGTGTTTCAATTTGAGTTGTGTTCTGGGAATTTGTTAGAGGCTTTAGTTGGATGGGTTCTAGGAAGGGGAATCATGAAATGCGTTTTGAATTTAGCATTTCATGATTTTTTAGGAATTGAGTCAATGTACGATGAATTAACTTTTGGTTAAATTCGTTGTACATGTGACTCAATATGGGATTTGAAATGAAGCAATGGAAAATTTGGGATTTGGGTTTTTTATGTGGAATTGAATCAATGAGTGATAAATTAACTTTGGGTTAATTTATTGCTCATATGATTCAATATGAAATTAGGAAATTTAGGAATTGATAATATTGGGGATTTGGATAGGGGTAGCGATTTAGGATCGCTACATAAGGTAAGATTTCTCCTTTCCAGATCCTATGGGAAATTCTCCTTTTGAGATGCAAGGGCAAATTTTATGCTGTTAACAGTTACGATGGGAAAGTCTGTTAGCAGATTGGATTGGGAAATTTTCCTTTGCAGATGCGGATTGAGTAATTCGAATGCGATATTTTTAGGGTGGAGACACTGAGTCTATATCGAAGAGTCGCGCAGGAAGGCTAAGGATTGAGTGCCAACGAAGCTAGTCGAACGGCGAGGATCACTAACGAAGAGACTCTAATAAAGATAATCGATTCAGGTCGTGAATGAAATTAATCGAGATGGTCGAGTCGTAGGTGTGCTGAAATTTAAACCGATTAACTTGTGTTCTGTAGTGTGTCTTAACCGTGTTAAACATTAGCGGAGTAACGTGCATTTTCTTTCGTGTGTGGTACCTACAATCGTAACCATAAGACAGTTCGTTAACATGTGGACTTAGATTTCGTGAAACTAGATATAAATTATACTCTATACGATAAGTGTAAAAACAAGGCAGACGAAATAATAAAAGTAAAAATACAAATAAACAAACAATTTTTCGTGTTTCCTAGTGCTGTTCGCTTCGTATTGTTCTGTGTGTTAGCAGTGTTCGGCGGAACGCTGCAACCAAAACCCTCAACCGAAGGACAACAAACTTCCCTCAAAACATCAACCTACGATACCACAACTCTCCGCAAAAAATCACCCAGGCTATGCTGACGGAAGCAAACGCTTTCAGTAGGACCACCCATGTCAGATAGGCTAGCGAGGAGTAACACACCAAGATTTGCCACCCCTAATCTAGGGTGTTATGCGTCACCGTGCCCATTGGATGGTTTGCAGCCAGGGGTATACCGGCTGTATTATACCGGCGCCTCTCTGAAACCGGGTCGAATCAGAGCAGTAAGCAGACCTTTCCATATCAAAGAGGGGCTCTGATATGGCGGACTATTTGAAACCCCAAGACCGTTCTCACGAAATGAATAATCAATATACAAAAAAAAAATCCCACGAAAAACCCGGTAGGCGTAGGTGTGATGAGCCGCCAGTACCATAAGGGAACAAATCATCAAGACAACACCGGCTCGGCAAAAAGAAGACGTAGGGAAAAACGGAAAAAGCGGGATATACGCCTCGGGACGTGGAATGTTCCAACGTTATATATACCAGACGCCTTACAGACAGTGGCATAAAACGCGAAACAATAAAAAATTGACATCGTCGCGCTTCAGGAAGTACGACTCACACATCAATTAATTGAAACCAACGGATTTACACTGGTGTGTGGAGGTACCGATACACATAACCTCAGAACCGGGTTCATCATAAGCAAGAAGATTACGCCCCATGTAAAATATGTGCAATTTATTAATTACCGAATGTCGGTGATAACAATACAGGGCCCATGGTACAATTATGTATTTATAAACGTACACGCCCCAACAGAATCTACGAACGAAGAAACGAAGGACATGTTCTACGAGACCCTAGAGGAAGTATTTGATGGCATCTCATCATTCGATGTTAAAATCCTCCTAGGGGACCTCAATGCGAAAATTGGAAAGGAAGACATCTTCCAACCAACTGTAGGTAAATAAAGCCTACACGACGTTTCAAATGATAATGGAATTCGAATTATCACGTTCTCAGCGTCAAAAGATCTGTTAGTGAAAAGCACGCTATTCAAGCTCAAGCAAATTCATAAAGCCACATGAATATCACCTGACGGCGTAAGCGTAACCAATTAGACCACTTCCTCATAGACAAAAAATACCACTCGAACATCCTTGACGTAAGATCATATAGAGGAGTATATTGCGACTCCGATCATCTTCTAGTAATGGGCCAAAATCAGGAGTCGGTTCGCAGCAAACCCACATGGTCAGTCACGGGAGACGAGCAAGCAGTTCGACATTGATAAACTAAAAGACCTACGCAAAAGGGCTGAATATCAAGACGAACTAACGAATAGATTTAGCATCCTACAGAATGGGAGATTGAATGAGGAAGAGGAAACCAGTAATCTGGGCACTAAATGAGCATCGATCAGAGACACAATCAAATAAACAGCCCGAAAGGTATTAGGATTTAAGAAAACAATTAAGTCCAAACCTTGGTTTGACGATGAGTGCAGGGCGAAGATCGAAGAATGTAAACGCCTCAGACTGATCCACTTACAGAGATATGATGAAGTCAACGCAGAAAGATACGCGACAATTCGGAAAGAGAGAATGAGACTGTTCAAACGCACAAAAAAACGCAAAGAACATCAGAGGTATGTATGCCGGCATAAATTCAATTAGAAATGGATACCGGGGGAGGGCCAAAACAATTTGAGACGCAAACGGCTGTCTGGTGACAGAAACAAACAATATCGTGACAAGATGGAAGCAGTACATTGAAAACATGCTCAATTTGCGCACCCATCAACCACAAATAAACGCACCAGACGTAAATGCAGCCGAGCCTAAGATCCCAGAGCCTTCTTTCAACGAAGTTGTAGACGCAATAAATCGATTGAAAAACAACAATACTCCCAGGGTTGAGTGCTTACGGGCAGAGCTTGTGAAGCATGCAGGAGAGGCAACCCCTCGAACGATCCACCAGCTCATCAAAACGATATGGAATAAGGAAGTCACTCCGGGAGAATGGAAAACCTCAATAGTCGTCCCCTTTTTCAAAAAAGGAGATAGATCTGACTGCGAAAACTTCAGAGGAATACCATTGCTCCCGACCACATACCAAATACTAACAAATGTCATACTGGCAAGAATCACACCGTACGCAGAAGAAATATTGGGAGACTACCAATGCGGATTCCGTCGGAACCGGTCAGCAAGCGACCAGATGTTCACAATAAGGCAACCGCTGGAAAAGATGTGCGAATACGGAGATACGGTTCAGCAACTGTTCGTTGACTTCAAAAAAGCCTTCGACTCAATCGCAAGACAGAGACTTTACCATATTGTAGGTGAGTTGGGGATTTCATTTTCATTTTTAAAACATTTTTTTATTTTCTTTTTATCTTCTTAGTTTCTAAATTACATGCTAGACAAAAAATGCTTAAATTCTAGCTTAATTATCTTATAACTTACTGGTCCTACGCAGACGCTCTAAGCTAAACATTACATAACGACTGTATAATTTGCCCTTCAGCGACAGAATTTTGTTTGTGGGAGTACTTATAATAATTTAACTGACAAAGAAAAATTTTGAAAACTTTGTCGAAATTTTTTTTTTTTTTTTTTGATATAATTTTATTTAAAAAAATGAACTTAACTTAACTTAAATCTTATACTACCTTAATTCTAGAAAACCGAAGTCTATGTAAGCTGGCTGATAACACTGTTATTCTTTACCGACTTTGGTATCCAGGTCTTTATATGCCATTCAACCACCAGAACTGTTGACGCTGTCTAATACTATCGTCTCGGTCTCTGTGGGAGATAGCCCTACTGAAGCGCAGGAGCTCTTCCTAGGTGCGCGTTACATCCCGGTCGTATCACAATCGCCCGTCTACGGATGATCTACTATCCTGTATAAGCCCTTCCATGTCCAAGTCAAGGAACGCCTCTGGTGGAACAAAGCCGTTGCGACGCACGCTCTCATAGTACAGAGTGTTTGGATAATAGGTACGGAAATTAGGGCATTGGACGAGCTTATTGCTCTCGCAATATGTCCTCTGATTAATTTAATCTTAAATTATCCACCCTATTTATGTACGCTTCATTATATAAAGTCTCATTTGAGTAATACTTTTTATAGTCCGATTCCGGTGTCCGATATAATCTGAGACAACTTCTGAGACACTTCCTTTCGAACACCCGAATCTTTTCCATCAAATTTGGACCTATGTTAAACCATACTGGACAACCATATATGAGCATTGGCCTGATTAGTATCATGTAGCATATGACTTTTACCCTGCTGTCAAGTTGGCTACTGTGAAATAGCCTCCTTGTCATAGCAAACGTTTTTCTAGCCTTGACCAAAGCCGCCTCTACATGTCTGTTGAAATACAGATATTGGTCTAGCCAGATGCCAAGGTATTTAACTAAACTCTTGGTTTCCAGTTTATCTCCATGCGGTCCCACGATAACTAGCGTTCGCCAGTTTTTCCTTGTGTCATTCGTGGCTTTATATAATGGAGTTCTAAATAGGATGACTTCACATTTCTGGAAGTTGATCTTAAGTTTCCAGTCGTCGCAATAGCGCTGCACGTTGTTGAAGTCTCGCTGTATTAAACTATTTATGATCTCAACTTTCGGAGCTGTTCTGTAAATTATGAGATCGTCTGCGTACGCAATAGCCTGCGGAAGTGCATCTAATAAGTCGCTAATGTAAATGTTAAAAAGGATCGGAGAGAGTACCGCGCCCTGTTGCAAGCCATTCTTGATATTATACGTATTATTAGAGGTCATATTACCACTTTTGACCACGAACCTCCTGTCCTTTAACATATCGTAAAGTACATATAGTAAAGGCTTATGTATGACATGTCTGACCAGTTTGTAATACAACCCTTCGATCTAGACGGTATCAAAGGCTTTTTTCAAGTCGATCAGACAGGCACCTGTGCATTGGTTCCTACATTTATTCCATTGTATGTCGGAGACCAGTTTAGCTGGTGTGTGATTTCATGACCCCCCCCTAAAGCCAAACTGATTACTTGGAATAATGCTGTTGTCGTCTACCCATTTTACCAGAGCTTTGTTAATGGTTTTTTCAAATACTTTACTGATGCTTGGGAGTAAACTTATCGAACGCATGTTCATTGGGTTTGTACAGTCTTTGCCCTTTTTTGGGATGGGCTGAATGATAGCCGTTTTCCAATACGCGGGATAATATGCATTATTCAACGCGTTGTTAAACATGCATTATTCAACGCGTTGTTAAACAGGATCTATTGCCATTGGGGGCAGGTTCTTGAGTACGATGTTAGGTACTCCATCTATTCCCACTGACTTTTTGCTTCTTAATGAGTCGAAGATACTCTGGATTCCTTCCCTTGTGATTAAAAGGCTATTAGCCTCACCATTGGCATTAATGTCAATTGACAGATTATCGTCACTGAATTCGGTAAAACACGGATTCTCCGATTGCCAAAGTGAAATTTCATTTCGGAGGTTCAGGTGATTCAGTAGAATTCTGTCCTCCAATTCGTGATTTCGGTGAATGCTTTCATTCACCTTGTACATTTCCTGAAAGACAGCTCCCACAGCGTTCACCTTTTCCAAAGGATCTTCGATCACGAAGAGCTCACTATTGAGGATAGCGTTCTCTGTATCTATGCCAATGTTGGTTAGCAGTTGCTTGTTTACCTCAGTACGTGGGATTTGGAGACACTGAATCTCATTTTGATTATTTCTCCTGAATATTTTATTTATTTGTGGGAACATATTCGGGTTATTAGTTTTTATAGCTCGAATTCTGTTGTTCCAATACAAATTTGTTGCTAATCTATAATTAGCTTTAAGTAATTGTTGGAGGTTTTTTAATCGGGATTACAGTGATATTATCTTCTGGTCTTGTCTGTCTGTAAACTGTCTGTGTAATTGTTTTAGTTTCGATAGCAGTCTGCTCGTTTTCTTGTGGAGTGCGTTTATTGTTGCGTTTCTGTACATGTTAGTGTGATCTGTAACTGTTGTTTTGAGAATTGTTTTGTCCATTGTTCGTTTTACGGTTTCGTGATTTGTCAGGTTTCTGTTTACTGGCAGATTAAAGTCATTCGAACGAAGTTCTCTTGTTAATGATCCGGTGAACCGCGGCCATCGCATTGCCCCATAGTTATAGGGTTGCGGGATCACGAATTCCTCCAGATCTGCGAGCTCGTTCGGAAGCTCTATTACTGCCGTGAATGCACAGTGGTCACTGTCGTATTGAATTGTCCGTGAACAGTTTGTGTTTCGTCTGTTGGTGTTAAGTAATCTCAGTCGTCAGTCGATTAGCAAGATATCTAAGAACGATCTACCTCTGGGGAACGATGGATATTCCGTAGCTAGCAGGTAGTTGTGTTGGGGATTCCAAGAAAGTATGCCACCCTCATTCAAATTGGCATGAACGAAAACAAAGGGCGAGTTAGAATGGAAAACCACCGCTCAGGACAATATGAAATCCGGGACGGACTAAAACAGAAGGATAGCCTCTCACCATTTCTTTTTAACTTTGTGCTCGAGTATGTCATCAAAAAGGTACAAGACGACAACATGGCCGGATCATCCCTGAACGGGTCTCACACGAGTGCTCGCATATGAGGATGACATCGCCATTTCAGGGTATAACCTAGTAACTGTGAGCAAAAACAGTGTAATCATCATCAAAGCGGCAGAAGAGGTGGACCTAGAAAGAAGTGAAAACAGAACAAAATACATGACTACGGCGAGAGCAAGTGGACCTCAGGGAACACACATAACCTTCAAAGGCAAGATCTTCGGAAAAGTTAAAGAATTTAAATATCTGGGAACGATACTGACGGCCAGTAGCGAAATGTAGAGGGAAATTAACAAAAGACTGCATTCTGGCAACGCTAGTTGGCACGTAGACAGTAAACTGCTGAAATCCAGACTGATGTCACGTAACATAGAGCTCCGTGTCTAGAGAACCATAATCATGCCGATTCTTCTATACGGATGCGAAACAATGGGAAGAAAACAAATTCCGCGTATTCGATAATAAAGTTCTAAGGAGTATCTCTGGTGGTAAATATGACGAGGAGGCGGACAATGGAGGAAACTCCACAACCACGAATTGGGCAAGCTATTCCGCAAACCTACAATAGTGAGAGTAATCACGTCGCGAAGATTAAGGTGGCCTGGACATGTGGCGCGAATGGGCAACGATAAGGCCCTGCGTAGAATTGTTGAAGGTAGTTCAAGGGGAAAGAGACCAGCAAGACGGCCGCAACAGAGATAGAGGGACAATGTGAGGTATGACTTTGAGGAGATCGGATCTGATGGTCAAACGTGGAAGGAGAGTGCACAGAACAGGTAACGATGGAGGGGTCGAGTCGGTGAGGTCATAAACATCCGGGTTCCTAGAGGTCATTTAATAGTAATAGTAATAAAATGAAAATTGTCTTAGAGGGGTTATAACAAACTGAACTGGATTTGATGATCATTACTCTATGTGGAAGAAACATTCGTATACCCAGTATTGCCGCAAGGCTAATAACCTTGTCCGGAAAAAGAAATTATTATGGACAATTTAATAAGTCTCGGATAAGGACCGAATACCAGTGGAGAGACTTGCTAAATAAGGGCAAGACCGGATCCCGGTTATAGTGCCGATGATGATGATGATATCCACTAGAGTCATAGTTTAGCCCCTTACTATTATTCTAGCGAGATTTGCCATTAATGCTAATGTTGGTTAGATGAACTTAAGCTCTTCACAGCCTAGTGGTCTGAAATGTCCTTTTCGATTGATTGTGTATTTATTAGGGTGGCAATTGAGAAGCGATATACATCGTTACCGCCTTTTATTGACATTTCCCCCGTGCTTCGCATTTAAAAGTATAAGAAATTCCTTTTTATGCACCTATGATATAAAATCAATAATACGACATTTACCTGAAGTTTATGAATGTATATTAAGTCAGTTGTTGTCGTAAAATCAATAGAAGGTGGTTGTTGATTTTGGGTAGAATTAAACGGCAACAGACCACTTTAATCCTTATTCTCTGCAGACATTAGTTTTCCCTTTTAACCACTTAAGCCCTTTAAGAGAAATTTGTTATAATTAATTCATATTTAATCCTAGACCTTCATTCTTTGTCAGTCGGTGTTTGAATTTTCATTAAGAAAGGTCAACATTGTTTCTCCCCGAAATATTGTAAACGCGTGATATTCCAATTTACAACCCTTCAACTCAATTACTTCTCAACCACTGTGACCGCCACTTAAGTCATAGTCCTTCGAAACCTCATTAACCCTATTTCTCTGGTTTTTCTTCTTTTTTCGATCCTCTTTTCCTTTTTTTCCCTGAACGGAAATGTAATTTTAATTAAAACAATAACCAACGTCGTACTGCTTTGACCCATTTTAACTAGGTCAACAGTAATTAATGGAAGTTGTCTGACACATATACACCGTGTCCAATTTGTTTGTAGCATTTATCCTTTCAAAAGAAGGACTAGCTCCATAGACAGGAACAGCAATTTGTTGCTGCTACCATTACCAGCACTGAAGTTCTGATTCACAAATAGACTTAGTATTTGTATTCGACTTCCGACTTCATGTGGAAGGGTGCACATTTTTTAACTGGACCATTGTTGTATTTTCGTGTTTGTTGGACGATAGACCGTCCATTTTTTTCGCCTCGTTCGCCTGTTTCAAAGCACGATAGCAGTGACGGTTTGAAAATAACCGATTTTACTCATTTTTCCACATCGATGACTTGGGAAAACAAAGGTTGGGCAAATCCTCGTCCATACTCTGAAGTGTTGGGTTAGCTGGTATTCAAATGAGTAGCATCATAGCACAAATAAATTCTGCAAACAATTAAACGTTTTCCCTTTGAAAATTTGACTGTAAAAGAAATTGGCGTGGAACTTTGTGAACAAATGAAAGAGGATCTGGAAGAGAATATGTGGTTAAAGGAATCTCAGATGGATACTTTATTTACAATAGATCCATTCGAAAAAGTAATGGCATACGGCACGTTAAGGTACTTGTCAGATATTATCGGGGCTGGTACGTATTTTCTGCCCAAGTTCTATTTTTATTTTATTTATTTTTTATTTTGGGAGGAGCTGACTAACCTGTCGACGATTACAACAACTCTGTTGTTTATTTCAGTTTATTTATTACTTTTTTTTCGCTAGATGACTGTACTACTGATATATAGCTCATAAACTATTGACCAAATTCAGACTGATGCTCGTTGGAGAAGTGACTTTGCGAACTATGTTAGCACGTTTTGAATTGTTTGATTTAGGTGTCAGTTATTAGGTGTAAAATATAGAATTAAAAGAGAACAAAAACAGTACATTTCAAAATTTTGCTTGAAGGAAGGTAAAAATACGTGCAACTAAATTGTGAATACTGTTTATAGTTCCGATATTATGATAGCCTATCATGCAGAATTTTAATTTCATGCTAGTACACTAACATACATCGCTTCGGAAACCAGCAAAAATAAACTCGAAGGACCACAAAGAGTAATAATTTCTCCCGGCGTGAAGGGTAATGTTGTTCTGCGGAGCGCACGTCTCCCGAGTGACCGGATCACACATTTTGTTTCGCCACAAATCAAAACCCAACTCACTTTTACTATGTTATCGATCTTTTATTAACGGACAATTGCTTAATTTTTATCTTATTTCTGACACTGACGAAAGAGAACTCTGCTTGCGAACGACGACGAACTTTCCTGCACACTCAATGCTAACGACTTGTTTCTGTCCCTTTGTGTTGTACCAAACAGCAGTTTTACGATGGCCTTAATTAATCTCGGCTATTGAACTGCAATCCCTTTAAGCTTACGCTCCATCACGTCTCTCTCTTGCTGACCTCAATTCCAGCCGACCCTTCTATTGTCTGTTGCTTGTGGAAGCCATGTGAACGTATGGATCATAATTTTCTCTATTTGCTTCACACGTTCCTTTGGTCTCCGCCTGGGTCCACATTGAAAGTATATTACTGACGGCAATGAGGTTTGGCGAAGGCGTGTCATATTGCCTTTTCCATAAGGGCTTCCATAATCGAATTTTACGTGATTACGTAATTGAAATTGAAGTGCAATTTACGTGATAAGTAAATTTAACTGATTTTTTTGCTTGATCATGTTGCGTTTTGCAACAGTAAGATATTGAGAAACGAAGGAACATTTATCCAATTAACTCTGCCCGCCGCAGTCCAGACCATATACAAAAAAAAAACAAATAATAATAACAATAAAACAATCCTGACTCAATGCCCAATTTAATTTTTTCTCCATGTTTGATTAAATTGTCGGGGTTCTGTATACCACACGGAGAACCAACCCACAATTCCAACCAATTTTGACCGGCAACAGCGCGCCACCATAACCCAAATCTGCAATCCATTCGCAAACACGCAAAGAACACACCCCACATCTGCAACAGCACCTATTCACAAATCTGCAATAAAATGCATTTTTAAACTTACAATGAAATATTAATCATCTACCTCATATACATCAAACCGCATACATTTTTCCCAAAAACCACTTCGGTTAATTTCTCACTTAAACTATATTTTCGCTTGCTACCAAGCGGCATTAATTTCCCCCGAAAGCCATTCCGGCCCACTCCCCGCTTAAACCATTTCCCTGGCCTGTAACCAAGCAACATTTAGTTTCCCCGAAAATCATTTCGGCTCCCACCCTGACCAATAACAATTCTCCTTACTGGTAAGTCACCAGCACGATGCATTGCAGTTCCACAAAACAACCATCGCAACGACCAAGACCCATATTCCCTTGTCTAACCGACAACTCATGCCCATACTTGGTCGTGTTTCCAAAACCAATTTCCCCGTATACATATCGACAGAGGAATCCAATTCAGCCTGCACGGCAGTAATTCGCTGGAACTAAACTCCATATGCACGCATAGCAACCTGTAGTGGGTTATGTACCTGGGCGTCAGCACGGACGCGAATTCTGTATAAACACCACGGATCGTTCTCTGTAGATTGCTCGGCCGAGCGCCGTTTTTCCGCACACAAAAGCTTGAAATAAAACGCACAGTCACCAGAAGGCAGTGAAATAAAACGCTGGAGTCGTTTATGGCGTGAAGTCACTTTTATTTAACACATGTTTATTTTCGGATAGAACGAAGTTAAAATGTTCACAAGTAGGGAGTTCGCCAATGATACACTATGGTTACTCAACATCCACGAACGACAAGTTCAATTACTAACGCAACTGGCAATGTTCACAAATATGATCACGATACTTTAATGTTACACTCTACATACACGAACGACAATCCACAGGGATAAAAGAAAAAGGACTCGACTCCGTTACCGACGATGACTCTCGGGTCGGTGCGTGTGAACACTTTGCATGATAAAATCTGACTCCTCGTAAATTCGTCTTCAACATTCCTTGTAGAGTAGAGGATGAGATACTGTACCATCAAAGAGCCAATCCGATCGCTTCATTGTGCTGACAATGGCGATCGAACTGGAAACTCCCACAATGGAATTACTCCTGCAGCCGTACAGGCTAGGAAGGCACGCCCACTCGCTGGAAACAATGACTATTGGAAATCTGGTGGTCTACCAGGAAAATTCAAATACACATCTGTATAAATAAAGGGACGGGTATTGAGACTGGCGGGTTCCCCGATAGTATAGTGGTTAGTATACCCGCCTGTCACGCGGGAGACCGAGGTTCGATTCCCCGTCGGGGAGCCTCTGGCACAAGACTAATGACCTTGCCGGGAAAAAACAAATCATTATGGAAAATTTAACAAGCCTCAGGACTTGCTAAATAAGGCAAAGAACGGTTCCCGGTTGTAGTGCAGATGATGATGATGATTGAGACTGGCAGAAAATGCAGTCATAAATCATGAGATTGGTTTTCCCATGATGGTGATAAAATATCGGTCGAAACACGAGGCTGCCTGAGAGCATGATTATCTCAGACGGTAGTGGGTAAATATGGTGCCGATAGTAGCGAGAATGTTGTCCTCGGTTTATGTTTGGCAGACAGAAGTACGGATAAGGAAATAATGCGGCTACAGAATTGGTTCCTTTGTGATGTGCAATTCACAGAAGGTCGCTCGCCATAGGACCTAAGCCGGAAAGGTTTATTGTTTAGGTTTTATGATCCCGCTTGGTATTTCGTATTGGAGGGCTATTAGAAGTCTGGGTTACAGATGTGCAAGCCAGCAAATAGCCCGGCATATATTTATGGACGCGGTTTTTGTATACCGTTTGTTCTGCTGAACAATAACATTTCATCAGTCGATGTATCGAATGAGTGTTATTTTGAATGGTGCCCCATCGGTTGTAGGTAGCGAACGATGGCTACACTGAATATCGTCGATAGGACGACCAGTCGATGGGTCTGCAGTTAAGCGGTAAGAATGGCATGCCGGGTGTAGAGGAAAGGCTCCTCGGCTATGATGGGATATTCATGTCGGTTAACCCTAGAGATAACCGAATTGTTTTCAGGGATTAGTTCCGGAATTAATGCCATGGCAAGGTTGTGTAATCTTGCCAGGGATTCGACTTACAGGTATGGAGTTTTTAGATTTTAATGGGGCTAAAATGATGCGAGGCTCTTCGGGGCCTGAAAAGCCCCACAAACCCTTTTCAAGTTCCTAGTAAGTGGCAGTGGGTTTATTTAGCTATGACTCCACCACGACACGATGAGTGGATTCTCGCCCCTTCCTAGTCAGTCGTTTTACAATAACCACCGCGGGCGGTCACGCAAAAAGTCGAGCATTAGCCTACGTCGAGCGCGCACACGCCACACAAGTCGAGCTGGTATCATAAGGGGTTAAAGACGTGTACAGTTTTATTGTCCGTTTGTAATATATTCTTTCATTTATATATATACATGTGAATTGACATTATAAACTATTCAATGATAAATAACGGTGTCACTTATCCATTCGGCCAAAATTATAATTAAGCACCAGCATTTAAGTTATAAACAATCTCCGTGAATGCAATTTATAAACAACTTCTCTGGAGTCGTGTCATAGGCTATTTAATACTAGATGTCGGTGTCACTCATCCATTCGGACAAAATTATAATAAATCACCAGCATTTAAGTTATAAGCAATCTCTGTGAATGTAATCTACAAACAATTTCTGTGAATTGATGTTATAAACTATTGTGAGTAAAAAAATATTTAAAAAAACTATATGCCACAAGCCGGTGCGTTTCATTCCTTCTCCCCTTCGCCGTTGGTGTATTGTATTTGTGCGCGGACGTTGCGTAGAGTCTGTTGGTGCAGAGGGAAAAACTTTAAAGGATTGCTATCGCGATATCTGCCCGGAAATTTTCTGGAATAAACGATCGATCCTGAGTGGGCGATAAGTGGGAAGGAAGTGAACCAAGTGCCCGTGTCTTGGCGCAGCATACTTCCTCACCCCCACAAAATAAATAACGATTAAATAAACTGTATACAAATCATCATCATCATCATCGGCACTACAACCTGGAACCGGTCTTGGCCTTATTTAGCAAGTCCTGAGGCTTGTTAAATTTTCCATAATGATTTGTTTTTTCCGGGCAAGGTTATTAGTCTTGCGCCAACCCTAAATCAATGACCCATTTGATTCCAATTCAGTAATGCTTTCCACTTGATTATTAAGCCAGTGACACAATTTTCCTGACCATTCCCCTTGCGTGCATAAAACAAAACAGCTGAAATAAAAAATAAAATAAGACAAACATTAAATAAACCCATATTAGTGGCTCGTTCAACTGCCTCAATAATTTGGAGAGTCAATTCCAATAATCAATTAACACATAAACCAATAATTTCTCTCCCTGTCTCATTGTATTCTACCTTAAGTTATTTCAGATATGTGTTACGTAAATACATGTTGTGCAATCAATTATGTCAATGCTGATTACGTTAAACGCAAAGGTATATGTGAGAAGTAATGCCACGTCATGTACGTTGGGTTAAACGAAAGCAATACCAAATTCGCGAAAGAAATCCCCGATAATCTGTACTCCTTTTGTCATGAATGCAGCGATACTTCGCTTTCACATGCTGTAATAAAGTATTTAACTGACGCTAATTATGCTTTTCTGGCGCAAGACTGATAATTTGTTTTTCCTTGTCCGGAAAAACAAATTATCAAGGAAAATTTAACAAGCCTCGGGACTAGCTAAATCAGGCTAAGACCGGTTCCCGGTTGTAGTGCCGATGATGATGATGATGATAATTATGCTTTTCATAATACCTCATTAAAAAAGAAATAAAGTGTTGTGGCAATAAAGTGTTTAAGTGACGCGAATTATGCTTCCCACAATATCTCATTTAAAAGAATATTGGTAAGCTATGTTATCATAAAAGCGACTTAAAGCATATTGACAATCTCGGCCCTCTTTATCAAACATGGCCATATAACATCAACACTCACAGTAAGGACAGTAAAAAAAAAAATTGTAAACCATAGTACTTCCTTGTTAATGAATTTCCCAATACCAGGGAGACAGGAACTGCCTAAGTCCATCCGCAATAACAGAAAAACTTTTTTAATCCAATTTACCGGACCACAACTAATCCCCTATTCGAAGTCATCGTACAAAAGTTAAACAATCTGGCTAATGAAATCGCTGCTACACACTCCTCCTTGTTAAAAAAGTTTATCATAATACAACCGGATCCCCTTTTTGAAGTAGTCTTAAAAAGGTTAAATGATGTTGAGCTCGCGGCTAAGATGTTCGTTCTTCGCCTATTGGAAAGTGCCATAATAACCTCGCAAAATCAGAAATAAAAATGTTACCTCTATTTCCGGGTATCTTCGCCCTGTACTACTATATCTCAAACCGATAATTGATACCTCAATACTGCCTACGGCAACATACAATGTCATACCTACATTTGTATCAGATGTTTTGGAAATAATCGCAAATATTAATAAATTCAGTTTATCTTACCAAAGCGTAACGTGGAGGGAAATTGCACAATACAGTGGCACAACCAAATTAACACATCGCTCAATAAGTTTCCGATCTAACTAAGAAAAACAATCCTATTTTAGCAACATACTTTTCTTCAAGGGTAATAGATTTATTCCAATACTCTTCTGACTTATCTCTTTTTAAAGAACAATTTATCTTTGTTCTCAAATCATATATTTTCATAGAGTCCAGACTATGCAACAGCTGCCCAATCAGATATAGAGATCTTGAGAGATATATGGTTTCCACTTGGGGACTCCGGTGACCACTCTACAGCCACAGAATGGCAAAATCACTACTGTGATCGTCTACTATATACTTGCCGCAGTTTGCATGAAACCACTAATGACAATGAACTACGAATCATCGAACTGGCAGCATCAAAGAACTTGGTTGTTCCGTGTACCAGGTTTCCACGTAAAGATATACACAAAGCCACCTGGGTATCACCCGATGGAGCTACTCGCAACCAAATTGACCACGTGCTGATAGATCGCCCCCACTCCTCGAGCCTGATCACGGTACGAACGTCCCGAGGTGCCAACATCGACTCGGATCACTATCTTGTTGGTACAGTTTTCTGAGCGCGGATTGCTTTACGGAGACGTATTGCATCCGCGTATCAGGTTCGAATCAACACGGCTGCCTTACGCAATGAGAATACCAGTAACACCTTTGGTTATGCATTAAGACTCGCCATCGAAGAGCTCGACGGAGGGAGAGTAAGTCCTGGGGCCAGAATGCCGGGCGTAGAAGAGAAATGGACACGCATTACGAATACTGTCATTAGGACCGCCAACTCCATCTTCGGCAGTAGTCGCAGAGATCGGAGCGACTGGTTTGATGATGAGTGCAAACTAGCGACTGAACGTAAGAATACTGCATGCCGGGCAATGCAGCAGTCTCATAAGACGCGGGTACGTGAGAAAAATACAAAGAGCTCAGAAGATCTGAAAAAGACTCCGCAGACAAAAGAAAGGTGCCTGGGAAAATAATCTAGTCTGTGAAATAGAGGAAAGTAGGAAGCGAGGAACCAGGCGCGGAAGTCCTACCAAACAATTCGTAGTATGACGCGGTACACACCACGCTGCACTTACTGCAAGGATAAAGAGAGTAATTTGATCGCCGATCCTAAAGGCATTCTGGAGCGATCGGAAGTATGTAGCGTCTCTACAAGATACACACACAATACACAAGCAAATAGTGAAGAACACCGAACGAAAATCGAATAAGAAAATGCATCAGAGCCGTATAATAAACGAATCAAATCTTCGTTTATCGCTTTGCCCCACGGCATAATCTAAATTCAAAATCCAGAAATACATTCCAATCTGGTAAATTCCCTAGTAAATTAAACAAACCAAATCCATAGCAAATCGAACCAGATGTTCGAATTTGCCGCAAGCAAACAAAACCCAAAATTCAAGTACAAATCCTCATATGCAAATAGTTTGATGAGAATTCAGAAAACTGAATCTTATCTAAACCAAACATTGAGCATCACACGGAATGTATCGAAAATCGAGATTTTCCATCTGAAACGTTCGTTTTCAATTACAAATCTCGATTTGATGCCGTTTAAAATGTGATGTATCGCGATCTCGAGAAGGCATTCTATTCATGTACCTAGTCCTCGGCAGAAGTGCTGTAGGACCACGATAAGATTCATTCTGTTCATGTACATAGTCCCCGGCGGAAGTGCTGAAGGAGCACAAAGCAGCCAATCAATGTGCAGAGTCCCCAGTCTAATCAACCTTTCCAGATCAAAATAAATAAAAAATGAATCTATTATAATAAAACAAAAGGTATTTTCATTAATTTGGTTTGGTGCATTCGCTGTGAAACGTTGGCTGCTGTAGAACAGGAGACGACTTCCAACCAGTAAAAGGAACCGGTGACTAGAGTGGTGGCAAGCCCACAAACTAACCCTTACAGCGTCCACGATTTCGGACATCACCAGAAGGCACCTGGTTCCACGGCACAGGGACGAAATTTCCCCTCAGGAGCTGTCTTAAAGAGATCCCTTATCCTTTTCAAGACAAGGAGATACGCTACCTGGGAGTAAGGCCAGTAGTAACAACTAATACTACAACAATTCTAACTGTCATAGCGTCAGTTCGAATCACACGTTCTTCACTATCAATCCCCAACGCTATAAGTGCACTTCAATGAATTGCTAAATGATCAGCTCACAGAAGAATTGGAGGCTCCACCAATGCAAAATCAAGACCAAATGTTGCCATCACCAACCATTGAGGAAACATTAAAAGCCATAAGACAGCTCAAATCAAATAAAGCCCCTGGAGCTGATGGCATACCAGCGGAGCTGATCAAACAAGGGGGGACAGCGTTACATAACGCAATTCATGAGATCGTGGTGCACGTATGGGAGCAAGAGGTGATGCCGGAAGATTGGCGTCGCGGAATAATTTGCCCCATATATAAGAAGGGATATATTACAGTGTGCAGCAACTATAGGGATATAACATTGCTGAGTATCGCCTATAAGATACTCTCCACTATCCTACAAGATCGGACAGCCCCATGCGCTAAAGTCATCACTGGTCAATATCAGTGTGGCTTCATCCCAGGCAAATCAGCGATTGATCAGATATTCATCCTGAGGTAGGCGATGGAAAATGTGTGGAATTTAAAATTCCATTATATAATCTATTCATAGACTGTAAGGACGCCTACGACAGCATAGCGAGAGTAGAACTATATAATACCATGAGAGAGTTCGGCATTCCAAACAAGTTCATACGGCTTTGTAGGTTGACCATGACCAACGTAACTAGTCAAGTAAAAATAGCGGGATTGCTATCTATACCAATAAACATATTTAATAGACTCTGTTAAAGGGACAGTCTGGCCTGCCTTCTCTTCCGCCTGGCGTTGGAGAAAGCAGTCCGTGACACTGGCGTCACAACTAGAGGGACTACCAGGTGTACCGGTGTAAGTTAGCGTCAAGATACAAATGTATCGATAAGCAACGTTTGTTGTGAACGAGCCCTTATATTTTTTTTTTATTTGGCTGCTATGACATCTGTCAAACATATTTAGTATGCATCAAGTCATGGTACAACAAACATCTTTTTTTTTTAATCCTGTTAAAAATATCGAATGTTGTACCAGAAAATGATGATTTGCAGAATGCATTAATTTTTTGTTTTCATTTGAAGAAAAGTGCTGCAGAATTGCATCAAATGCTTGTCGAGGCTTATGCTGATCATGCTCTATCGGAAGCAACATGCAAAAGATGGTTTAAGCGGTTCAGAGATAATGATTTTGATGTGCGAAATGAAGAACGTGGAAGACCACCAAACAAGTTTGAAGACGCCGAATTGCAAGCAATATTGGAACAAGATGACACTTTAAGTCAAAAACAAATGGCACAAGTGTTAAATGTTGCACAACAAACAATTTCTGACCGTTTAAAAGCTATGGGAAAGATGCAAAAGTGTGGCAACTTGGTGCCACATGAATTGAATGACAGGCAGATGTAAAAGCGAAAGACCATATGTGAGACGTTGCTTCTACGACACGAAAGGATGTCAGTATTGCATCGAATTGTGACTGGTGATGAAAAATGGATTTATTTTAAAAATCCCAAACGCAAAAAATCATCGGTACATCCAGGAGAAGCGGCAACATCGACTGCAAAGCCTGATCGGTTCGGAAAAAGACAATGCTCTGTGTTTGCAGGGACCAGAAGGGGGTGGTGTGTCATGAACTTCTACAACCTGGCGAAACTGTTGATGCGCAACGCTACCGACAACAGTGATCAATTTGAACCATATATTGATCGATACATGACCAGAATGGGCCACAAGACACGGAAAGGTAATTTTGTTACATGATAATGCTCCGAGTCATACAGCAAAACCCGTCAAAGAAAGAATAAAAGCTCTCGCCTGGGAAATGTTTCCCCACCCGACGTATTCACCAGACTTGGCTCCTTCCGACTACCATTTATTTTCATCGATGGGACACGCATTGGCTGAGCAGCATTTCAATTCCTACGAAGAAGTCGAAAATTGGATCTCCGAATGGTTTGCCTCAAAAGACGATGGGTTTTATTGGCGTGGTATCCACGAATGCCAGAAAGGTGGTCGAAATGTGTAGAAAGCAATGGCCAATACTTCAAATAAAATGTTTTTTACTTTCCCATTTAAAATTAGTGTTTTATTTCACTTCATACCGGTACACCTGGTATTGTCACCAAGTCCAGCCAGATACTTGCCTACGCAGGTGACATCGACATCATCGGTAGATCCGATTCGGCTGTACAAGCCTCCTTCACCCAGATCGAACAGGCGGCACAAAAATTGAGACTGCACATTAATGAGGGAAGAACTGAGTACATGGTGGCAACTTCTGCGAAGAGAAGACCTAACGTTAGTCAAACTATAAGACTAACGGAGCACGAATTTGAAGCAGTGCAATACTTGAATTACCTTGGGTGGGTAGTACCAACCGATGACAATATGGAAGAAGAAATACGCCGATGGCTGATCAAATTCAACAAAGCCTACTATAGTCTGTCAAGGCTCTTTAAATCCCGAATTTTATCCAGAACATCCAAGCTACTACTGTACAAGACCATGGTCTTACCAGTGCTCATGTATGGATCCGAGACCTGGGTGCTTAATAAAAGGCACTCTGAACTCTTAGCCGCGTTCGAGAGGAAGGTCTTAAGGAGAATTGTTGGCCCCATATGTAAGGGAGGATGATTCCGGAGACGCTAAAACCATGAGTTGTACGCGATCTACATTGAAGCTAATGTTGTAAGAAAAATCAAGCTCGGTAGACTCCGATGGGCGGGACACCTACCTCGAATGAGCAAAGAGGAGCCTACCGGGAAAGTCCTTTGTGGCAGGATGTATGGAAGGCGACGGACCTTGTCTGCGATGGAGGGATGGCGTAGACCATTGTGTCCAGATCCTGCGAGTGCCAAACTGGATGACATCGGCTCGAAATCGGAACCGGTGGAAAGACTTGCTAAATAAGGCCAAGACCGGATCCCGGTTGTAGTGCCGATGATGATCATGATGATACTTGCCACAATCATCCCCACTGATCAATGTAGGCTCAAGTATCGGCAGCCCGAGGGTTGAATACACGCTAATCTTAAACCACCTACCGAAGGCCTTACTTGTAGTCTTACTGTGTTTCCAAGCAGGACTATGCAACCTTATGTAATATAAGCACGGGTAACAGGTATGTTAATGATTTCGTGGCGAGAATTCCGGCTGCGTATGTGTTTTTGGCATACCGGGTAAAACGGTTAAAGTGGTATAAGTACCGACAGGTATTTCTCCCGGGTAATTCGTGTTTCTCACCGTAAATTGCACCTCACTACTATAACGGTATTCAAGTCCGAGAATATGCGATATCCTCACTCCGTATGCGTGTGACGAAACAATACGAGGGTTGCCTTTTATATTTCGGGATTAGAGAACAAAAACAAATATTGATCATCGAAAATCACTTTATTGTTTTTAAAAATATTCCCCATGAAGATCTATACACGTTTGCATGCGTTTGAACCAATTGTCGAATCACTTTTGCCACTCTGATTGAGGTATCTCCAACACATGCATTCTGAATGCAGCAACCGCTTCTTCAGGTGTCGAAAAACGTTGACCTCTCAGTTTGTTTTTTACGTACGGAAATAAAAAGAAGTCACTCGGTGCCAAGTCAGGACTATACGGCGGATGACCCATCAAATCGATGTTTTGGGTGCTCAAAAATGCAGTTGTCGCAGCCGATGTGTGAGAGCTCGCATTGCCGTGGTGAAGAGTGATCCGTCTTCGGCGGTTGGTTTTCCCGATTTCTTGGAAGACAACTGGCAAACAAATGGTTGTGTACCACTCAGAATTGACTGTTCTGCGTTGTTCTAGTGGTACGGTTGCGACATGTCCAGTTTTTCCGAAAAAACAGGCGACCAATTGCTTGGAAGTGCTTCGTGCGCGAACAACTTTTGTTGGATTTGGCTCATCTTGAAACACCCAGACAGTCGACTGCTGCTTACTTTCGGGCTCATACGCGTAAATCCATGATTCATCACCTGTCACGATGTCATAGACGTGTTCCGAAGCACCGCGACCGTATTTTTTGAGCATTTTTTCGACCAATTGACACGAGCCTTTTTTTGGGCGATTGACAAATTGTGTGGGATCCAACGCGAACAAATTTTTTTGACAGTCAAATGTTTATGCAATATTGAATGTATGCTGGTCCCATAACGCCTAAGGTTGTCTCAATCTCACGATAGGTCACATGACGATCTTCCAATATCAGTTCGCGCACAGCATCAATGGTTTTCGGAACAACAACTGATTTGGGACGACCTTCACGAAATTCATCTTGGAGTGAACTACGACCACGATTGAATTCAACATACCATCGATAAACACTGGTCCTTGATGGGGCTTCATCGCCAAAAATTGAATTAAGTTCATCCATGCACTGTTGCTGAGTTAATCCACGCCGAAAGTTGTAAAAAATAATCGCACGAAAATGTTGACGATTTAATTCCATTTTTGGGCCGAGATGAATCTTTGAAGTTACTGTAAACAACACAAATAGCGCTCGTATGTCAAAACGTTCTGAGTGCGTATAACCTCAAAAATGTCCAACTTTACGACAGAGCTGTCAATTGCCGGATTGCAACACTAGGGTTGCCAAATCCCGAAACATAAGAGGCAACCCTCGTATACGAGGCTGAATCAAATATAAACGGTAATTTTACCATTTTGCTTAGCAAGAAGTTGCGAGCTAAATAATCGTGTGCGTGGGTGTTGTTTGGTTTATGAAGAGTAGGGGAAGCAGCTTGGCTAGCGGTCGCGCTCGACTTTGACTTTGTAGTCATTACAGCCGTGAGCGACCAAAACGTACATACGTCTGTTGCGCAACGGATTATTATAAAAACATTAACAAATAAAAGCGGATTTTTTTTTTCTCGATTGAAGGCACAGTTTGGTGATGATACACTGTCTCAGAATCGTGTGTTTACACGGGCCAGAGAATTTAAACGTAGGCGAGTACGTATCAAAAACGAACGTCATAATCGATGCCCAAGTAGATACAAATTGTACAGATGACAACATTCATGCCGTTCAAGAGCTTATTGAAAGTGAAGCTAAAATCATCAGTGATAATAGAATGAACACTTCCATATCTGATATCCACTTCTGATGAGATTCCTCCAACAGTTAAACCGCGATAATTTCCAATATCAATCAATCACCCAGTGCTCCATACTCAATATTTGATCTAGCACATTTTCATTGTTTTCGTTCATTTGCGTTGACATTTTTTACTACAAAAATTACAAGAGTGGATTATGCAATTTTGAAGGCGGGATTGACAGTATCAATGCGGATTACGCTTCTTGTCTCGTTTTTTCTTGCAAGAATTTCCCCATCTCGGGACCAAACAAACTTTCACCCGTTTTCTTGTGCTTGATTTTTTGACAGCCACTTCATATGTCTGTTTATGGCAGTAAGTTGGTTGTTAACAATTATAAATGAACTCTCTTTATATTTCGCCACACATAGTTTCTTATTTAAATCATTTAAATTTACTGGTCTGTGTGAATTTAATTTTTCCAGAAAATTGTTTTTGCAAAGTTTGCTTGTAAAGGACATAAAAGCAGTTGTACGCCGAAAGTTGTAAGTTGTATGTTGTAAGTTCTAAGTTCTAAGTCGTAAGTTGCAAGCAGAAAAAAAAAGAAAATAAATAAATAAATAAATAAATATTCTATAATTTAGAGTGCTTGTGAATATCCAATAAATTAACATAAGAACCAAGCATGTAAAATAGGATGTAAGAGTAGTCCTAAGTACAAAAATGTAACTTTACAATAAATATGGATTTTAAAAAAAAACGTCTTTACCACATTCAAAGCCGCGTCACTCCCATCTAGTGTGGCATTTAAGGGGTAAAATCCACAAATTCGGGATCATAGCCCGCTATCAACTCACATGTAAATGCAGTTAAATATTATTACCGCCATATGCTACTACTGAACCACTCGGGGTGGTGTTATGTCTTCCGTTCGGTTTATAACATGAAGAGTTCTGTGTAAACTTTCCTCCAACGACCTCTGCCACACACATCCTAGAAATACAGGAGCAGTCTCGCCTCCTAAAAACAAGATGATGGATTGCACTTTAAAGTAAAATACATTTTCGTTCACCAATAACAGAATCTCGCAGCAGGATACAACAGACCATCTTGCGTTCAGTGCGAACCTAAAACCTAAACTTTCCCCATCCACCATGTGCTATCCTTTGAAAAAAGTTTCCTATTTTATTTCCATCTCGTGCTTTTCTTTTAATTTCGTTTTAATGTTGAAATGGAAAAAGTTGAGCTGCATGTAAATTTCTTTTAAAAACACAAAACTCTGCAAGGACCCCAGGAGGAGAGCAAGCAAAAGTGTTTTTCTTCGTTTGATACACGTAATATTTTTGTTCACGGTGCTCGTATTCGAGAGGCAATAACAGAGTGAATAGGAAATCGCAAGGAAAACATCCTTAATAAAGTTTCCTCGAATGTATTTCTTTTCCCTTTTCGCGTTTTTTTTTTTTTTTTTTTGTGTAAACTGTTTAAAGTCATACAGGTCTCAATCGGGAACTATTTTTTGCTAAAATGGATTGTCATTGGGAACTGCGCCCCCACTCCGTAGGGGATTAGTAAACCGCCCATTCTCGAAATGTGGGTGGAAAGAAAGTTTTCTTTGCCATCTGAGTCTGTGAACAAAACCTTTCCAAGAAAGTTTTCCGGGAACAATTCGTTTGTTGTGATTGTACCGAAAAAGTTTTTTGTTTGATATGAACGGAGAGCCCCATTTGACTTGGTTCGTATCTTTGTGGCTTAGAGGTTACATATAATTTCTCCAGTGAAACTGTTGCGGTCTGACGAGCAAATGGAGGATGCCATTTGTTAGCTGTCTATTAAATAGGAATTCATAAGTTCACACACAACAACAATATGCCTTTTCTATGAAGAACTCCGCATATGTGACCATAAAAGGACAATAAGTATGCCAAAGTCGGAAACCAATTGAACTTGTAATACCGTATCCGTTGCCCTCCAAGGATATCTTGGAGAATTCGAAGAGCTTAAGCAAACCTAAGCATGTAGCCATGAAAAGATTGGAAACGAGAAACTTAGAAAGAGGAAACATAATGAGAGTTCACAGAAAATATTGTTAAGTACAACTACGTCAACGGCTATTATTAAAGTGGGAAGGTTATGCACGTACTAACCTACGATTTCAATTCGGTAGGATCATGCTATTTGTAAACATTCTAATCGTAACAGAGGCATTCTTGACCTTATAATGAATTTGATTGATTTACAAGGCATTATTATGCTAAACGCATTTAATTGCTAAATCTGCATTCGTAATTTTAAAAGTGGTGTTGTTACAAATTACTTTTTTAAATGCAATATTGCAGTCAGTAGTTGTAACAAAAAAATATGTTTAATACTGTCCTAAGTTTACCCAAAAGAATTCAAATGCTGCTGAAAATTTGTTTGCCTTTTACAGGCCTTGTTTGCACACATCACTAATAAATGTGTTGTTTTTTTACAGCCATGATGATGTGTTCAAGATTGGCTAACATTAATAATGTCAGCGCTGTTGCCCTTATATGCACGTGTGTGAGTTTATTTCGTGTACGTGATAATGCGTCGCTAACGCTTTCCCTCACAGTGTGAGGCCCTCCACGTCTTTGGTGGAACAAGGCCGACTATTGCGCGTCGATCTTCGCAGCATTCCCTTTGGAATCTGTGGCGGTTCCGCTAAACCCCACGGTACGATTTCCTTAAAAACCCCCATGACACCCATCTTCCCATATAATTTCGCCAATGCAATCGCATTCGGCACACAAAAACGCTGCACGCATTTAAGAGATCAAACCCATGATCTTAAATTCCCTGTTAAGAAAACTTACCTTCATGCATCTCTTCGCATACAATTTTCTGTAAGAATTCTTCATGACCTTTTTAGGAATTCCATAACTCCCATTGTTTCCCGCCAATGCCCCAGAAAACATTTCCTTTTCCAAGGACATGTAATGCTTTCAAGCATTATCTGAAATTCCTAAAATTGTTCCGTAATGTGCATATGCACCATAAATACCAAACATTCGGCACCCTTTATCCGAGTTAAAATACTATGCCGGTCAGCTTGTTTTTACAGCTGCAACACTAGCGATTCAATAGACAAACAAGCATGCATTTCTTTCGTCGCCACCACGAATTGCGTGGCAAGCAAGGGATACGTTTCGGCACTTAACCCAAGATACGATATACAATTTCCATTGTATAAAGTATCGTATGCCATTAACACCTTTTTACCAACGTCCGTCATAGCGACGTTGCATAAACATGACCCTCATTACGGAGCGAACCATTTGGTCGCCTTTTCCTTTGTTCTCGCCGACTGCCTTTCTCGTTGTTTCACTGCTTTCTAACACGTGGAACAACATCGGATCCGAACGTCCACATACATACAACCTTGATCTCAACCACGAGATCCGGTTTTCTTGTTCCCACAAGAGAGACTCTACGTTACACTCGTGGTAGATAAAACATATCCTTGGCAAGAATATATTCACACCCTTAAGAGAAAAGTTTTTCTCTCTCTTCCTTTTTCCTTAAATTTCCCTTTTTAGCCAAATCATCTCTGCATGAGATGATGATCACGGAGTCCTTTTACATCCTCGGACCAGAATGTTCACGCTTCACTCCCGCTCTCCGCCGGCTGCGGAGACGCGTAAATATACACCCCCTTGTATATACCTCGGGGTCGTGAGAAGTATTTCAAACCTTTCGGTTTTCAATTGGTTGGCGAGTTAGTGCCGCAGTTCGTTTGAGATTGTGAAAAAGAATTAATAAGTGGGAAAAGTAACTTAAGTGAGGAAAGTAACTTTATTTTAAAACAATTAACTTTAAATTGCTGCTGATCGGTGCACTCTTTGCGCTGCTCCCCATCGTCCTTGCTGATGTACTCACAAAATGTAATCAATTAAATAACTTATGCAAAAGAACCCTGCTGTAAATTTTGTCGTGTAAAATAAAATAACTTTCCTGGATGAACACAAGTGTCTTTCGATTAATTACTTCTGGTGGACAGTGTGTTTCCTTTTCCGTTGAGGAGTTTCGCTCAGTGTTTTGTGTCCAGTGAACAATATATGATGGAGGAAGAAGAGAATCGCCGGCGCAACATGCTTCTACCCCACAAATCCTTAGATCTAGAATTCGTACTTGTCCACCTGGCCCTGAGTTTACCATCTGTACTTCTCTAAGCACGCAGAGTATTTCGAGAGCACTATGTCCCCGACTTTTGGATTCGTGGTACTTTGCCCATAGATTCTCTGAATTCGAGCTTCTCAGGTATTCCTTCATCCATTTGGAAAAATGGAGACCGAAAGAATACCATTTAGCTGACATACAAGAAAAGCACTGTATTAATGACTAGCTGTAAAACTTCGCAAGAGTAGTTGTTGCACATTGCAACGAGTGATAATGAGGGTGCTTCGTTTAATACCATGTTTAGAAATAGCTCTCCACCCTCTACACTCGAGGTGTTAGCTTGTGTCACAACCGCTGAGCTCAGTTTCGATTACATTGAGCTATGACACAAGAAACACTGTGGCGAGTTCAAGAGAACAGTACTACAGTATTGCTGTTGATCGTAAACAGCACAAAAGCCCTGGAGCGAAGAAGAGCGACGATAACAAAGGGATGGAGATTGGTGGCGAGAGTTAAGGTTTATAAAGATTTAATAAATAAAAATTTATTTATTTCCAACCCATGGCCAGTGTTCGTTGATTTGTTTCTCAGTTCAACGGTGAATCTTAAGAACTACTTTACATCTTCTTAAAATCAACTGGAAAAAAAGAGGGAGCGAGAGGCTGACTTTAATGAGACAAGGACAGATGTGTCCCTCATCTTGTCTCTGACTTCTGGTCATCTTGCACTAACGATAATCACCCACATCCATAAGGATGTTGGACTCGGTCTCAAGATGTCTGAAAAAGAAAAAAACGGGGAGGTATCTAAGGATAGTGTGGACAGGGTAAGTTCAGATGTTCTCTAACTACTTGGATGGAGGGGTGGTTGGAAAGAAATCATACAAGACCAGTAGGTCTGGAGTGCGGTAGTAAACGCAGATCACGTCTTCGGCGTCTGATAATCTGCGGTTTGGTCGATGTGTGTGTGTATTTGTGCTGTCTTGTAGGTTTTTTTTTTTTTTTTTTTTTTTTTGGTTTCGGTAGTTTTCTACTGTAGAAGAAATGGTGGTGTTCTGATCGGAAGGGATCGAAATAAAGAAGGGTCAAGAACGCAAGACTCCATTACAAGTAGGTTCTCGCTGTGTTTAATGTTTTTGAGGTACTCGTATGCTAATTGTAGCAAGTACTCGTCTATAGGAGTAATAGAGGCACCTTCATATAGGTGAGAGTTGGAGTAGCGGCGACCGCCGGCATTCTAGAGTGGTTGGTGCATCTTCTGAGGAGTTTTCTTTCGAAAACTCAAAGTCTTTCTATTTGGGCCGAAGATATGCGGGGCCATATGAGAAGGGCGTACGATATTCCAGATCAGATTAGCTGCTTATAGCAGAGAAGCTTAAGTTTGGTGTCAACTTTGTTGCTCCACTTCAAAATGTTGTGCTGTTGCTTAGACCGACCGAGGCCCCTTTGAAGAATGTGGGTTACATGTTTGATGAAATTCATTTGTGGGGTATAGATGACCCCAAGATAATTCATCCTGTCATGTGGTCTAATCGTAGTACCTCCAATTTTTATTCGAATATTCTGTGAATATCGAGAGGTGGGTTGGGAGTGTTTACTACTCAGAATTATAGCTACCACTTTATATGGATTAAGTCGAATTTTCCATTGACTGTAATACTGATACAGTTCGTCCAGGTAACGGTTGAGTCGATTTGTTGCGAGTTTAGTGCTTTTGGATGACGTGTACACTAGGACGTCATCCGCATAGCATATCTGGTTTATTTTCCCGTCCGCGGGGCGACGAATATCTGAGGTGTAGATATTAAATAGGAAGGGGCCTAGAACAGAGCCTTGTGGTACGCCCACAGCGGCGTTGAAAGTTTGGGATAGCTTTCCATTCACTCGGACATGGAAGGTTCTGTTTCGAACGAAGTTGTAGATGATATTACACAGCGTCCTACTAAGACCAGTGTTCAATAATTTAATGACGAGACCTTCAGTCCACGTCGGGTCAAAAGCTTTTTCAATGTCAGGCTCACCGCAATGGTGGGTTCCTTATTAAAGAAGCGCACGCAGACGTGGTTTTGAAATATGTTAAGAGCCCATAGTGGTGGTGTGCGCTCTTCTAAACCCAAATTGGAAATCAGGTATTAGGTTCCTGGCACTGATAAAGTTATTTACCTTCTCGTATATGAGGCGGAAGCTTGAGAGGTGATACGTTCGTTCCCAACTTTTGCTATTGGGCAAACAACAGCATGCTTCCAAACCTTAGGAAAGTACCCTGAGTTGTAGCCATGGGTGAGCAGAATGCAGAGCTTTATAAAGAATAAGGTAGAAAGCCTTCGCAACGAGTGGTACGATATGTTGTAGAAACTGGGTGACTTTTTAGGGTTTTGAGATTTACCTACGTTCGGTGGGGTATTTGGTGTATTGAAATAGTGATCATTATTACGTGTGTCGCCAAATTACGCACTGTTAGCTGAATCGAAGACAAAAATTGGCTCGTTAAAGTTGTCTAATTTGTTGTGAACCTCTGAACTAATTGTTGCATTAGTCTCCGGGTCGCCTTCCTCGAGAGTGAGCTTGTCATCTCTAGATATGACTAAAATACAAATCGGTCGAGAATTACATATTCTTGGGGATGAGTCAGCGTAATAAGTTACCTATCATTTGGATGAGTCAGCGTTAACTCCAGCGATAAGGAAGAGGAAAAATGTCATCGAACAAAGTAACAAAGAAGGTGACGAGACTTAAAAGGCGACAAAGTGATTATAATTTTGGATTCACCAAAATACTAATTTTATAGTTATTTCGCGACCAGAAACTCGAAGGCCAAGTTGCTATAAGAATCAGTGTTGTCGTCAAACATTGAAAGTGAAATAAGTAGTTGCAGAAAAAGGAGTATTAAAAACAAATTCATCAAAGGATTCCAAATATATATACATATATATATATATATATATATATATATATAGATATATATTATATATATATATATATATATATATATATATATATATATGGGCTCCTCGATAGTATAGTGGTTAGTATACCCGCCTCTCACCCGGGAGACCGGGGTTCGATTCCCCGTCGGGGAGCCCCTGGCGCAAGACTAATGACCTTGGACAGAAAAAATAAATCATTATGGAAAATTTAACAAGCCTCAGGACTTCCTAAATAAGGCCAAGACCGGTTCCCGGTTGTAGTGCCGATGATGATGATATATATATGTATATATAGATATATATACAGTTATGGGAACTAATTAAGAACGATACTAGATATTTTGTTTACAATAATTTTTTATTAAAATTCTTTGCTATAAACAGTTTATATTATATTAATTGTTTCGGTTTTTTAATGATACCAATGGTTTTTTTCTAGCCGATCTTCCAAAAAGTTGGCTCTCAGTCAATCGCTCTGTAATAGAGCGTGCTGAAAGTGCATTTGGCTCCTCGCCTTTCGTATTTCTTTTGAACTCATAAATGGATTTTTTTTTTGCAGTTCGAACAATTAGCCTAACCTGGACTTCAGTTGTTTTACGAGATCTGCTCTGCCTTGCTACGAGTTCTGTGGTTTTATGTTTTTCTACATATTTTATAGCATTAAATACCATTGTTTTACAGCAGTTAAGCTTTTTTTAAATTTCTTTACACGACAACCTTTCATTATTTCGAAGATTTATTATCGCTTCTCTCATGTTTTACAGCTTTTTTTCTTTCCCATATCTCGTGCAAACGCCTTAAAACAAAACAAGAACTTATAATTCCGTTAACTTTCAAACAAATTATTATATTTACCAACAAATATTTACGTTTAAAACGAAATTATACAAAAAGAAACAAATCGTTCTTAATTAGATCGCAAGCTAATTTTGTTTTACAAAACCTTTTGAGTTTAATTTTATGTTTTTTTGTTATTTTTTTGTAAATATTATAATATTTTACATTTTACAAACTGTTAATAGTAAATAATTTTAATAAAAAACTATTGTAAACAAAATGTCTACTATCGGCCTTAATTAGTACGCCACAACTGTATATATATATATATATATATATATATATATATATATATATATATATATATATATATATATATATGTATATATAGGACGGCTCTTGCGAACGCTACTACTTACCAGCTTACCTACCACCAGGTAGCCCCCTTTTCATAAGCGTTCGGCTCCGATAAATCGTGTACTTACCTGCATTGGCATTTCTAAAAACCACAATGCCTACTGATACGAAAAGTGTATCAGCAATAGCAGGCATTCCCCAAAATGGAAGTACTTAAAATATCTAAAAACACGACATGAAGACCAAGCGCAACGTAGTTGCAAGAAGCATGAAACTCTATGTCGTAAGCAAACATGGGACACCTGCACATCGATCTGGTTAAAACATCAACCAACGATTTGATATAGCAGAATGACCATCCAACGCATTATGCGGTTGCGCAAGCCTGCGGCTAATTCCCAGAATTACCAAGCAGGCGCGCAAGAAACGAAACCTACAACGCATGCCCTTAAAAGGACACATCTCGACCAATACAAACACGAGAGATACAACGCATGCCTGGTAACTGCATCAAGTCGCACGTATGAGCAATACGGGCGATCCTTGTATGAATATGTACCAATGATCGAACCACACACAATAGCGCCCACCACTGTTCACATAACGAATAAATGTACACACAGGCAAGGGTACGGTGTGGCGACCTACATGGATGACGACCTTTGCGATGACTTGCACAGGCGGGGCAATGGTGCGATCACACCTGTGGGTGTGTGAGAGACAGCGTCATGGAAATGGACTCCGCATGAGTTGATTCACGGAGAGAGAGTTGTCGCTGTGTGGAGGTACAGAATCAACCCCCAGAGATTAGGCAGTACCGAAGAGAACACGAGAGAATCAACAACCGTCGGTGGTCGAGCTCCTGAGATAGTTTTCAATTAAATCGGTTATTCTTTACAACGTGCACACAAGTTATTTAAACAGTTTGTCACATACCACGTTTGCAGTTTTCAATTAAATCGGTTGTTTTATACAACGTGCACACAAGTTATTTAAACAGTTTGTCACATACCACGTTTATAGTTTTCAATTAAATCGGTTGTTTTATACAACGGGCACTCAAGTCATTGAAATCAAAATATTATTCATTGTGAAATAGAATTATAAATAAAATTAAGATTAGAATTACACATTATTGCTCTGTGCGAAATAGAATTACAAGTAAAGGTAAGATTAGAAATACTAATAATAATTCTATGAAAAATATGGAAAATTAAGATTAAAAATACAAAGCATTATTCTATGTAAATTACGAATAAACTTAAGATTAGAAATACAAAGCACTATTCTATGTAGATTACGAATAAACTTGAGATTAAAAATACAAAGCATTATTCTATGTAAATTACGAATAAACTTAAGATTAGAAATACAAAGCATTATTCTATGTAAATTACGAATAAACTTAAGATTAAGAATACAAAGCATTATTCTATGTAAATTACGAATAAACTTAAGATTAGAAATACCATTTATTATTCGAAGTGAAATTCAATAATATTCGAAATCCAAACAATTAAGAGTAGAAATACCGATCGGCATTATATCTAAAAGACGAATAAACTTAATTATTCGAAGGGAATTACGAATAAAGTCAATACTACCAATAACCTATGTTTGGATTAAAATCCTCTAGTTAAGTTGATTTGTCGAGTGAAACAGGACGACGAAGGTGCACCGTGGGTTTGGCACCGGACTGCGGAACACAAGCGAACAAGCTTGGGCGAGCGGGTACGGAGTCTTTGGTACATATCGGTGAATCAGTGTCGGACGGATACCCTACCGAGACCGATCACAGAGACGGAGTGACCAATAAAGACCCATATATATATATATATATATATATATATATATATATATATATATATATATATATACCATATACATATATTTACATATATATATATATACATATATACAGGTACCAACATGGCGCCCGAGATGCCACCAAATAACTGTTGTAGTTCTTTTTGTACTGTTGCACGTTGTAGCGGTCCGGGAACATTCTTGCGGGAAGAGAATTCCATAGCGCGATACGCGGAAGAATACCATGAATCTCCTTAGAACAGTACCCATAATAATATCTGTAAAACAGACAGAGGTAATCTACGCGCCTTCGATGTGATAGCGACTGTAGTCCCGACGTCAGCGCCGCGACCCCGATCAGGCGGATCGCTCGTCTCTGTATGCTCTCAAGTAGATCGAGGGTATGTTTAGGAGCCGAGCTCCAAACATGAGAGCAATATTCGAGCGTGGGTCTAATTTGGGATTTATATAGGAGAAGAAGTTGGGCCGGAGTAAACCTTGCTGGTTATCGTTATTCAGAGGCATATTAACACCTGGAGTCTGTTTGCCATTATCTGTAGACGATTGGTATAGCCTTGATCCAACGCTTTGACTGTCTGCACCGCTTTGGAGGTTTTGTCCAGTTCCACTCCCGAAGCCTTGACATTGGTTTTGATTTTATAAACCCATTAAACCCCACTGCAGCTTCAATAGCAGAGTTCGTTGGTAGACTATTTAAATTTAAGCCTACTGAGGGATATTCATATTTCATCCTTGATTTGGGAAGTTTTGTTCATGTGGATTTATTACTACTTCGCGATGAAACTAGCAAAAACCTCTGGTGGACACCAAGCGATACCGCACAGAACAAAACAACCACCTTAGAGGCGGTTAATTTACTTTATTTATCTCTTGTTTCAGAACGATGTGATTCGCCGTTCTTCAACGAATAAATTGAATTGCCGGTAATTTTTCCTCCATTCCTCTTTTTCTTTTTTCGGTGAATCCAGTGGACCCCATGGCCTTGAAAATACGTCTCATCCACCGGCCTCAAAATTCATCAGACTATACAGGTACCTACTCCATGGTCTAGCCGATCCTTCTCTTCCACTCATAATTAATGGGAGAAGTACCGGAGAGCAAATTACCTCTTTGCTATTTTCTTTTCCATTGATCAGTGGAAGATATGCTAGTATGTCGTAGGTTCTCTCTCCCTTGCACTTTGATGGTGATGAGCAACGGGAGGTGACATTGACAACAAAAAATCATAGCATTTTTTGTAGGTGCGACTTTTCACGTGTTGCTTCACGCGTCTTTTTGAATTCGGCCTTCCATTATTTTCTTAAGGCAATTGCCGACTGCTCGTGTAGAAAGTGCATTTGCTGACGACAATTAAAAGATAAGCTGTATGTTTTCATGTTGCGTTTGCAAATTCTGTTATTATTCCATATCTGTTGCTGCTGCTGTTGTTGTTGAGAACTTTTCACAAAAAAATCCAGGATTACCTTTTCCCCGATTAAGATTCATACCAACATCTTGTCTAGACACGGTGTTGTTGTTATGAGCCACTATCATGCCGCCATCAAGATTATTCCCCCCACTCAGATTGTTACCAGGCATCTCGTTTGCAGAACTCATCCCCATGTTATTTTCTGCTCTATTGACGCCACTCATACTTCAATAGCTGGTCATTACATTACTTGGGATGCCTCCTCGTCGATGTTGATAAAATATTGCATTATCATTATTCAATTTGATGAAGAGTGATTTGCAAATAAATGCGTTTAAAAAAAATGGTAGAAGTGTTGTGGGGGTTTTCTACACCACATGGAGAACCAACCCACAATTCCAACAAACTTTGAACGCTAAGAGCACATTTGCAACCCTGCAAAATCTACAAGCGCATCCATCCCGAACTTGCAAGAATCCATCTCCCATTCTGCAATGAAAGGCATTTCCCAAAACTTACAACAGAATACAATTCAATAGAACACATTCTAAATCATCTCCCTCAATTACATCACCTGACATATAATTTTTCCCAAAACCGCTTCGGTCAATCGTTTACTTAAGTCATATTCCTTCCTTGCGACCGAGCAATCTTAATTTCCCCGGAAATGCATATGCTGTCATAAAACGCATATTTAAACCTACAACGGAATATTAATCATCACCATCAACTATACCGAGCCGCATACATTTTTCCTAAAAACCACCTCGGTTAATTTCCTACTTAAATTATATCCCTTGCTTGCAACCAAGCAATTCTAATTTCTCCCGAAAACCATTTCGGTTCCTATTCTACCTAAAAGATGTAAATCTACATCAATTCCCTACAATCAAACCCCGTGCATTTTCCCCAAAAACCACTTCGGTTCATTTCCTCCTTAAACTATACTTCTCGCTTGCAACCAAGCGGCAGCTAATTTTCCGCGAAACAACCATCGCAACGACCAAGACCCGCATTCTGTTGTCTAACCAACAACTCATGCCCATATTCGGTCGCATTTCCAAACAAATTTCCTCATAGCGCCAGAGGAATTCGACTCAGCCTATACGGCACAGATTCTCCGAAACTAAATCCACTATGCAAGCATAGTGACCCGTTTCAAAGTTCCTAGAAAATGGCAGTGAGTTGATTTAGCTATTACGCCACTGCCACGACGTGACGAACTTTTCCCCGCTAGCAACAGTCAGTCGAGATTCAACCCCCACCGGGGCCGGACGCAGTCAGTCGATGTCCAACCACCACCGCGTGTACACACGCACACCCGCTTCCATATGTTCATTTCTTTAATACACGTCCCAGCCGGGCGATAACAAATAACATCGTGATTAGCGCAATTAACCAGCGAATCGAACGCGACGGGTAGGACTGATTTGTGAGAAAGACCTGGATACCAAAGTCGGTAAAGAATAATAGTATTATCAGCCAGCTTACATAGACTTAGCTTTTCTAGAATTAGGGTAGTATAAGATTTAAGTTAAGTTAATTTAAGTTTTTTAAATAAAATTATATCAAAAAAAAATAAAAGTAGGTTAAATTTTAAGAAAAAAAAACAAAAAAAATTTCGATACAAAATTTTCACAATATTTCTTTGTCATTTAAATAATTATAAGTATTCCCACAAACAAAATTCTGTCGCCGAAAGGCAAATTATACAATAGTTATGTAATGTTTAGCTTAGAGCCTCTGCGTAGGACCAGTAAGTTATAATATAAGATAATTAAGCTAGAATTTAAGCATTTTTTGTCTAGCATGTAATTTAGAAACTAAGAAGATAAAAAGAAAGTAAAAAATGCTTTAAAAATGAAAAAAAAGACTGATTTGTGAGACTAAATCGCTGTCTCTGTGTACGACATTCCGGCAACGCCCGAAGGTGTTTAGCTAAACGCATGTGCTCCATATACGTAAAATAAACCGCCTTCTCTGTATCAACGAGCTCTTTAAAAATTAAGAAAATGGCCGGTAATCCATAGACCAAAAAAACCTTATTTCCCCTTACCAAAGACACACCAAATATGTGTAGCGTTTGCCCTTTTGGCGGTCGCGAAGTGTTATTATTGTTCATAGATCCCCTCTTGTAATATAAAGTTTGATTTGAGAAAGAAGATAAGGGACAACATAAAAGTAACACAAACAATATTTTTACAGTTAAATAAAGAAAGCTTTACACAACCAAACTTCCCCGGTGCCTTTTATTTACTTTTACTTTTACTTTTTTTGGCGCTCGAATTTCGGGCGGCGGTTTTTGTGAAGGACCCGTTGGTGGGTGATCGGAACCCTTGCCGTACGCCGGCAAAACACCCTCCAACCCCCACACCGGTCCCGAGTGAACGATAGTGGGAAGGAATTGAACCAGGTGCCCGTGTCTTGTTCTTACTTCCTCACCCCCACAGTGTTTCATCGTCATCACCGGCACTACAACCGGGATCCGGGCTTGGCCTTATTTAGCAAGTCTCTTCACCGGTAGCCGATCTATATCCGAGACTTGTTAAATTGTCCATAGTAATTAGTTTTTCCGAGCAAGGTTATTAGCCTTGCGCCAGGTAGAAGTGTTTGCTGAACATAATCTTAGACACAACACTCCAGTCGATTTTTAATTTATACACCGTAAATTTCATGTTATTAATTGTTTGTTTGTGTGTTACTACTTAACGCACGCCAACATAGTCAACTGAAAATGTCAGTGAACAGCTCTTGGATCATCGAAGCACTCAAATTAGAATTAATTTGTATAAAAACATTTAATTATGTATTAAACCACCCATAAAGCATACGTAAAGACAGAGTTGTCGAGAGCCTGACCACGTATCTATCTTATTTAAAATGTTTGATAATTTTAAATTTCTAAAACCCATAAAATTTCCTCTACGATAAGGTGGAAGGTTCACACAATACAATAATAACTAACAACATGCTATTAATGTAATTTATGGTTATAAAATACAAAATTCTACATTGCTTCACATGTTAATCATCACTTTCTGCCTTTTCCAGCTTGCTCTCTGGCCAGTCAGGACGACGTCCTCACTCTGATTCCAGCCGAAGATAAAATAGTCCGTTTCACAAATGAATCTCACATTGTCATCTGTAATTCGCCTGACAACATGAAAATCCAATGGAGGTCCCCGAAAGGAGAAATCATGAAAGTTCTCAAAGGACGAATCCATGTCGAGGAAAAGAGTCCAGGTAGGCAATTACTCCCATACCTTCATTCATCCACTTAAGCATTTAAGTTGTGTTTTTAACGTGACCACACTAAAATCATGAAACATCTACCACCACAGGACAACTAGCACTTATCTTTGTACAAATTTACCTTGCCGACAAGGGCAATTGGACTTGTGAAGCAGTCGAGGGTGGTAAGCCCAACAAGATCTTCGGCCTCATCGTTTACCGTAAGTCCAGCTTGACGTTATTCAAGAGCACCCTCTTACAATTTTCATCTTTTGGTGGTTTCAGAGAAAATCTCCTTCACCGAGAATGCCACAATCCTGACTGTGAAAGAAGGACGAAATGCAACAATCCTGTGCGAAGTTAAAGGTGATCCAGAGCCGACGATATCTTGGCAATTAAACGGACAACCAATTGAATTCTGTGTGTACCTTCTTGTGTATATAAATCGTAAAGCCTATTTCAAGTGATACCACGTCCGATCCTCTTAAGATCCTAAATATCCTGAATTAAATGGAAATTGAATCCTAACAGTGATGAGCAGGCCCGATATCACTGCAATTTCACGTTTTCCCTTTTCATTTTATTTAACTCCTTTTTTTGGGTTTTATCCTTGCCTCCTGTTTGCCCTTTTTTCAACTTTTGCTGTTTTTGCAGCTGCCACCTCCAAGTTTCGGAAACTAGCTGACGGATTACTAATCCACAAGGTGACGCAAAACGATACCGGAGAGTATACGTGCAAGGCATACCAATTCACACCGGAAATCTCAGATGTCCAGGAGAGAACCGTCCTGATGAAAATCGAACGTGAGTATGAAACGTTTTTCTACCAACATCTAGCATCGAAACTGAACATCCACAACTACATGGATACGAATGGAATTGTATATACAAAAACTTTTCATTATTTTATTTGAGTAAGGTCGAGGGAAGAAAACAGAAGAAGTACCGGAAAATACTAGGAAAGTCATAACCGTCCTCGGGACTGCTTAACATGGACTGCAGTGTTTTTCAAGAATATCACTAAGTTGACGGGGATGTAGGAACGTGTTCAGAGACCAAATTCATTTATCACAGTGGTCCAGTTGATCCTCAGGATATCTGGAATTATGCATGCCATCACACTGGGTTGAATTAATTTGGTCGCGTAGCTGGATCTCCAAATGAATGGATATCTAATTGCCTTGGGCGGCTCGGTCTAGATATTCGCATCATCTGAACATACCAAAGGATATGTTCGGGAAACCTTGTGTAGTATGTGAACACAGTCGGTAATACGCTGCCTGTGTTTATGGTAGAATGATGCAAAGAAATATCTCAGAACAAATTTCAATTAATGAACGCCCCCACGATACTTAAACTTGGGGATACATACAAACCAATTTTATAAACAAACTGTTGCAGCGACTGGATACAATTTTTTTAAAAGGACTGTTATATTTATAGCGCTCGTTGGAATTGGTGGACTCTATTCCAAATTAAGGGGAAATATATAGAAAATAGAGAATTCATTTTCAGTAATGGTGTGTATTCGAATGCGTCGTATGGACGTAGATAAAGGTAATCAACACCCAAAAACGCACATTCTGCCTTTGCACCTGAGATTGTTTCACAAAGTTTAAATAGTAACTTAAATACAATATCCTAAAAAAACGACGTGTCCGTTCGCAAAACTAAATTCCCTCGTGTAAAGGTGTTGACGAGATGCAAAATTATTATTGAACTTTGGCAACATCCAATGTTCTCCGATGCCATCGGACGTTTTTAATAAATAGCTTCAGCAGTTTAACCATAACCTTCTGCAGAACGTCTTGTTTCTTTAGCAAGAATTCGTTGTTTCCACTGAAAAAATTCGTTGTTTCCATTGAAAATTGTATCTCAGCGAAGACATAGAACTAACTAGTAAACATTTTCATGCGATAATTCGATGAGAATTATCATTTTTCAATTCAATTCAATTTTTTATTTGGTACATAATTACATTTATGGTATATTTTACAACTAGTACTTAAGAGATTTAGGATAGCAATTCCTTTACAACTATAATCTTAAATCTATTATTATTATTTATTATTTATTGGCCTGTAGGAACCCGGAAGTTCATGACCTCACCGACTCGGCTTCGCCATCCTTCCCTGTCCTGGGCACTCTCCTTCCACGCTTCACCATTCGATCCGATCTCCTCAAGGTCAAACCTAACATTGTCCTCCCATCTCCGTCGCGGTCGTCCTACCGGTCTCTTTCCCGTTGGTCTACCGTCAAGAATTCTATGCACGGTCCTATCGTTCCCCATTCGCGCCACGTGTCCGGCCCATCTTAATCTTCGCGACTTGATTACTCTCACTATTGTAGGTTTGCGATATAGTTCTTCCAATTCGTGGTTATGGAGTCTCCTCCACTGTCCTGCCTCCTCGTCATATTTACCTCCAAAGATGCCTCTCAAAACTTTATTCTCGAATAGACGGAATTTGTTTTCTTCCCGTTTTGTGAGAGCCCATGTTTCGCATCCATATAGAACAATTGGCATGATTATGGTTCTATAGACACGGAGCTTTATGTTACGTGATAGCAGTCTGGATTTCAGCAGTTTACTGACTGCGTGCCAACTCGCGTTGCCGGAATGCAGTCTCTTGTTAATTTCCTTCGACATTTCGTTACTGGCCGTCAGTATCGTTCCCAGATATTTAAATTCTTTAACTTTTTCAAAGATCTTACCTCTGACGTTTATATGTGTTCTCTGAGACCCACCTGCTCTCGCCGTAATCATGTATTTTGTTTTGTCTTCATTTATTTCTAGGCCCACCTCTTCTGCCGCTTGCATGATGATTTCACAGTTTTTACTAACAGTCTCTAGATTATCGCCCAGAACGGCGATGTCATCCGCATATGCGAGCACTTGTGTGACCCCGTTCAGGGATGATCCGGCCATGTTGTCGTCTTGTACCTTTCTGATGACATACTCGAGCACAAGGTTAAAGAGACACGGTGATAGACCATCTCCCTGCTTTAGTCCGTCCCGGATTTCAAATGGTTCTGAGAGGTGGTTTTCTACTCTAACTCGCCCTTTGTTTTCGTTCATGCAAATTTGAATGAGCGCGGCATATTTTTTTGGGACTCCCAGCTCAACTAGAATATGGTAGAGTCTCTGCCTTGCGACTGAGTCGTAGGCTTTTTTGAAGTCAACGAACAGTTGGTGAACCGTCTCTCCGTATTCCCACTTCTTTTCCAGCAGTTGTCTTATTGTGAACATTTGGTCGCTTGTTGACCGGTTCCTACGGAATCCACATTGGTAGTCTCCCAGTATCTCTTCTGCGTAAGGTGTGATTCTCGCCAGAATGACATTTGTTAATATTTTGTATGCGGTTCGGAGCAATGATATTCCTCTGTAGTTTTCACAGTCAGATCTGTCGCCTTTTTTGAAAATGGGGATGACTATTGAGGTTTTCCATTCTTCCGGAGTGACTTCCTTATCCCATATTGTTTGGATGAGCTGGTGGATCTTTCGAGCGGTTGCCTCTCCTCCATGCTTCACAAGCTCTGCCGGTATGCAGTCGACTCCGGGAGCCTTGTTGATTTTCAATCGATTTATTGCGTCTACAACTTCGTCGAGAGACGGCTCTGGGATCTGAGGCTCAGCTGTATGTACGCTTGGTACATTTATCTGTGGTTGATGGGTGCGTACATTGAGCAGGTTTTCAAAGTACTGCTTCCATCTTGTCACGACATTGTTTGTTTCTGTGACCAGACAGCCGTTTGCGTCTCGAATTATTTTGGCTCTTCCTCGGTAGCCATTTCTAATTGAATTAATCTTAAATCTATATAACGACAATAGCACAATTTTAATGAATAACAAATAATAAATTAAGGGAAAACTACAAGAAAAAACCCTTATTTGAATCTTAAGACTAATATTGCACGAGCTTCCGGTTATTTTATATAGTAATGACCTCGATATAATTTTCATAGACAGAGTACATATGTAGTGACTTAGGATAACGCAAGACGGGAAACGAGAACATTGTCAGAAAAAGAACAATTGACGAAGAAGTTTTGATTGATTTTGTCAATAAGGAACTCTACCGGTTTAACGTTGGCGTTGTCATGTAGTTCATGTGTCGAATAATGCCATGGCAAATTCAGCAACATTTTCAATATTTTATTTTGACACCTTTGCAATTTTATTTTGTGTGTGCGAGCACAATTACACCATACAGGGGCCCCGTACAGGAGTATTGCTTGAAAAATGGTTTTATATATTATAATTTTATTTTCGATGCTAAGCTTTGACTTTCTACACACTGGATACATAACTCTTACGACTTTGTTTATTTTGTCAATTGTGGTAGTGACGTGTTTTTGAAAGATAAGTTTTTTATCTAGAATAATACCTAGATATCTACAGTCTTCGGACCAATCAATATCAACTACACACATACTGAGTTTAGTGCCATTTGGTAGGTAGCAGTGTTTCCTACATCTCGAAAACCAGACAGCTTGTGTTTTATTACCATTTATTTTTATTTTCCATTTCCTGTAATATACTGCTAGCTTGTCAAGAGCTGCTTGCAAAGAGTTGTAGACATTAGTGAATAAGGCACCCGAAGAGAAAATGGCTGTATCATCGGCAAACATAGCTACCTGAATGTTTTCACCTAGACATGGTAAATCTGCGACAAACAATGTAAATAATATGGGACCAAGGACCGAGCCTTGGGGTACACCATGGTGGATTTGGTGAGTAGAGGATATGTCGGTTCCTAAACTCACAACATATTTTCTCGAACGAAGAAAGCTCTGGACAATTTTGATAAGCGGTATTGGCAGCTTAAGTTTTAGTAGCTTATAAATCAAGGCATCGTGCCATACCGTATCAAAAGCTTTTTCGATATCTAGAAGAACCAGTCCCTTTGACTCCTTGTCGATGAATTTACCAGCTATGTGGTTTTTAATGCGCAAGACTTGGTGGATTGTGCTGTGACCACTACGGAAACCGAACTGAAAGTTTGGCAAGATGTTATTGTCTTCCACAAAACGATCAATCCTTTCCTTAATGATTTTTTCTAAGAGCTTACTTAGACAGCTAAGTAGACTAATAGGTCTGTAGCTTTCGGGGCTGTTCTTCGCTTTGCCGGGTTTCGGGATAGGTATTACTTTTGCTGTTTTCCAACAGTCCGGAAAATAACAATTCTTAAGACAAGCGTTGAAAATGAACGTTAAATAGTTACTTGCAGCAGGTGGAAGTGCTTTGATTAATTTGTTGTTAATATTATCGAGACCCGCAGCCTTTTTTGATTTCGATTTTTTTATTAATTCTTTAACTTTGCTGATATTAGTTGCGTAAGTACTTTCAGCTGGTGTTTGAGAAAGTACATGGATAGTGTTAGCAACTTCAGCTTCAGTATACGCGTCGCTTAGATGCATAGATATGGAGTGGTTCTTACTAAACGTGTTAGCAAGTAGGTTCGATTTCTCCACGGAAGAAATAAACAACTTGTCGTGAACTTTAAACGGAGGAATACTTGACCCTCTCTTTTTCATAATTTTTGATATTTTCCAGAACGGTTTGCTTGCTTTGACTTTAACATTAACTAGAAAACAATCGATTCTATAACGCAGCCATTTTCTTCTTTCAGAGTTTCGTAGCCTAATCAGATGTAAGATATTTTCAGGAAGCGGTGCCTTATCAACTGGAGCAGTGGAACATTTAGGTATCGCAAGATCGGCCGCTCTATTGATAACAGAAACAACATTGTTACATAGGATATCAATGTGCTCGTTGCAGGTTATAGAATTTAGGCTGGTATCACCTAGAACCAAGTTCGTGTTTATATATGATTTATAACAATTCCAGTTGGCGGCGGAATAGTTATGGTATAAACTGGTACGATTTACAACTACTGTATGATTCACTGTAAGGCTGATCGGAAGGTGGTGTGAACTTAACGCATTTAGAGTTAATGGTGCTGTGCAGTAATTTGGAATATTAGTGATATATAGATCAAGAGTTGAGGGGTTCTTGTTAGCACTCGCTGGGATATAGGTGGGGAGAAGTGGATAAAGTATGGAAAAACTTGGGCTGGATTCAGTAACATCTAGTAAAATGTTACCCCAGCAGTTTGCCCTAAGACAATTCCACCACTGATGTCTGCAGTTTAGATCACCACCAATAATTACCTTGTTTCGAGTGTTGACTCTATACAATTTTTGCAGATCCCGCTTAAAGTAAGTAGATTTCTCTAGGTTTCTATTTCCTCCAGGGAAATAGACCGAAAAAAGACTCACCTTGGAGTTGTCACTTAATGTTACATCTATACTAATTTCCTCAATTAACTTGAGGCGCAATGAAGGACGCAAGGAATGTTCTATACATTTTTTCACAACAATGGCGACACCTCCACCACCAGCATGTACCCTGTCTAGGCGATAACATGTGTAATTTTGATGTGAGAAAGAAATGTCTTGTTTGAGCCAGGTTTCTGAAACAAGTGCAATGTCAATATTAAAATTTATCAAGAAACTAAAAAACGCATGCTTTTTGTTTTTGATGCTTCTCGCATTCCAAGTTGTGATGTTAAGAGAGTTTCTTAACAAGTTTTTTCCGAGTATATGTACTTAATAGCTAATGAAGTAATGACGTTAAATTGGTCAGCTTTGGTTTGACAAGCACTAAGCTTGGTTACAACTTCATTAAGAAGAGAGTTTATCTCGCTAAATGAGAACAGGTTATCATTAGTTAATGTTTCTGACGGATTTTTCTTCGTGTGTGTCGTATCACTGTTGGAAGGTTGCTGGGTTTGATGGAGGCCTGAAGCCCAGTTGGATGAAGGAAGTGAAGGTTGACGCACAGATCGGGGTAGTGGAGGAAAATTATCAATGGATAATCGGTCGGGCACTGGCTGCTGTTTGTCACTCGGAGGCTGTAGGAAGGTTGTATTTCCTGTACCACGTCCGCGTGGGGATAATTTGCGGCGAATGTCTATGTACTGCTTTCGGCTTATGCATTCTGGATCGGTGGATTTATGTGGTCCACTACAATTTGCACACTTGACGACCTCATTTGTTTTGCAGTCGGATGTTTTATGGTTTCCCGAACAGATTGCACAGAAGCTATTTATATGACAATGCATCGAGCCGTGACCGTAAAGCTGGCAATTGTGACATTGTGTGACCTTACCTGGATTATGTTTTTTAAAGTCCCAGCGAACGATGGTTTTGAACAAGGTGGAGTAGTTCCGTTTTAGTTCGTTTAATTTAACAGTACCGCGTTGAATGTAGACGATGTACAAGTAGTGTTTGTACAGGGCTTTTGTTGACGGATTTAATGTGATGGTTTAAACATCTAGGCACTTAATCCCGAGTGCAATTAGCTCATTTTTCACTATATCGTTGCTAATTAAATCTAGCCCGGATAACACTACCTTTAATGGACGATTTTCCTTACGTGAGTGGGTGAAAAACTCACATTTTAACCGTAAGAGTTCGGTTCTGATTTTATTATATATGTCCATTGTTGGGGCACATATTTTTTGCCCAAGCGAAATGTTTTTGATTAAATATTTGTCTATCTTAATGTTGCTCAAAATATCACGCACTTGAGCACTAGTTGTTTTTAATACCACAATTGGCGGAACGGTTTCTTTAGGAAGTTCTGCGCACTGTTCGTCATTGGTCGGATCCATTTCAGGAGAGTCTTCCATCAGACTCTGAAGTGGTTGAAAAAAGTTAGTGTTTGAACACATTTTAGATTTTTCTAGAACTTTATTGTTCACTTTTAAAAGTTTATCCGGAGGAGTTTGGCCTCCAATAACGGGGTCGTAACGCAACCGTTTGCGCTTAATTTTGTTTAACACGCGTGGCCCAGGGGCCATAACTTAACGGTTTTAACACTTGTTCAAATTTTTGTATGCGAAAAACGAGGCAAAGAAAACAAGATAATGATAACTAAATTGTGAAAATTATTGTGAAAATAACGGTTGATTAAGATAAAGAGCACGAGCAAAACTGTGAGACAAGTTGTCTGTTAGAAAGTCAGCCAGGTACTCGAATTATCATTATTATTATACAGTCTTTTATTTTATTTTTTTGTTAGTTTTTAATTTATCTTTTCGGTGACCCAATTAAAATGTAACTAATTTCAAATCCTATAATTTCTAAACACTTGGTACCACCACCCACACATTTTGTCTACTGACAGATAGTTTTATTGTTTACATGCGTGTCAAATGATTTGTATCTCACTTGTGTGAAATTAAATTTTATCTTTGATGGGATTTTAATGTGATGTGCGATGGTTTAAGTTTAGTGGGGCCCTATTAATTTGTTTAGAGCAAACTTACGGGTGAACTTACTGTCGCAGCATGCTTAACTAGCTGAATGCTTGACTTTACCACATTTCAACAACCTTAATACTATCATCCTAAATAGTTCAACTTAATTCAATCCCAATTACAATTCCTAATTGTTATAATTTGTTATTAAATAATTCTTTATAGTCTCTGTAATATTACCTGCATGTTTGGCAGCACTTTTTTGGTTTTTGTTACAACTTTGTTTTCTGTCATTTTTTAATTATGTAAGTTTGAGTTTTTCAGTTCTATTCAAAAAATACGATTAAAATCAGTTTGAAGCATTTTTGTGTTTGTTGGTCTATTTTTTCGTTCGTAATTAATATCGTTCGGTCGCTTATTTGTATCGTGTCGTACGACTTTCTCGTGTGCGTAATTGAATATTGTCGTTTCAATTACCACGTATTAAATAAAGGAGAATTTTTTGTGATGAACTTTATGTGTCGTTTTTTATTTTAAATCGTCGTTCGTCTGGCATTTCGAATTGCGACTAACAGGGAACATCTATGCCAACCTCCCAGCCACTTCGGTTCTATTAGAATGAAGCAGCCAGCAGTGTACATTAAAGTCGCCAAGAATGACAATTTCAGATGCTAGGCGGTTGATCTGTATCCAGTCGACGGTACGTGAAATATGTTTGAAAGCTGTCGCCGGTCGTTTGTCATTCGGGGAGCGGTAAAAACAACAACAAAATTAAACTCAGCACGACCTTCACGCACACAATGTCCAAGTTATTGAGATCTAACGCCTTTGGCAAGCCAGGCCGGAGCGCGTGAAGATGCTGACTTCACCCTTAAAACGGGATCTCGAATGCAAGTCGTATTCTGACCAACGGAGATATGTCGAATCAGTTGACGAATCGACCTGAGTCTCAGTTAGCGCGGGGATATCAGGTTTCGCTATTTGCAAATATTGGTGGGCGGAGCTTACATTCGTGTTGGTGAAACCGATCCGCCTGATGTTACAAAATACCGTTCTCAGTCGAACGTTGACAGAATTTCAAGGACGAACTCGATCACGCGATGACGAATTTCTTAAAGTTCCGTTATTTATCAGAATATTTGCATGATGTTCCCCCTATCGTAATCCTTCCCGGTGTTCCGAATGGGAAACTAGTTTACCTCCGAACTTCTTTACCTCAGAAGGTGTCATCATGACTTATCTCCGTGTCAGTCCGGACCATCAGCCATACATCCGAAACATAGTCGAAAATGTCTCCCGACAATATCGCCGAATGTACACGTCACTGGGTGGTAACACACCTTGGGAACCAGTTACCACCTAAAACAACCTTTTCTCGAACTGATCCATCAGCCAAGCTCCAGGGATTTCTCCCGAGCTAAGGGCTTGATGGAGTGGTATTTCGCGGGGCGACAGGGCGTTGGTACCCCACCTACCACTTGGCCTTTAGTCACCTCTTACGATAAGCTGGCCTACTCTCGACTCACAAGTCGATGTGTTTCTATCCAAGTTCAGGCTTCTGCACATGTCACAGTAAGAAATTATATCTTTAGGATCGGGAAATTCTGGGATCAAATGTATATATGTTATTAATGTGTTCGTTAGACCAATCACTTTCAAACGCCGCACTGCAATGATGTCATTGTATACATTGGTCTCACAATTGATCTGAAATAATTACTATATTGTGGTATAATGTGGGTCGTCATGTGATATAATGGTATAAGATGTTTAGCATGGCAGAGTCGCCATGTAATATATCTGGGACTGCTGTCGCCAAATAATATGTTTTCTTGTAATACTTAGATTTGTATCACTTGTGATATTATGACGGATTGGTCTATAAACCTACCTTCCTACTGTTTGCTGTTTAAAGCGCAGCTCGCTGAAAATGGATGGCGTAGACGCCGCAGTCTTCAAATCAAATACTCTGTTGGTTTTTGATTGCTTTATTCTTCAAAATGCTGGGGTATTTATACTCCCAATCAATCACTCAATTATTTACAAATTTCTTAATCCACTCATACAAATTTTGCTTAACAAGCTATTTCATTCATAATTGAAAATTCACTCATATAATTCTGCTTACTGTGCTACTTAATTTCCTATCACCAGCTTACGCATAGTGTAAGAACAATAACACGATTTGACCCAATTAATTTGTGAATCACTTGCTAGCAGTAAGCTCGCAAGCGATTGTCATATGATTCTTTCAAATAGTAACCGGAGCAATTTGTGAAAAGAATCGATCTTGAATTATTGTCGGCAACGAATGCTGGTTACGTGACACTTGCTAATTGTGACAAGGGCAAATTGATTTACTTGATATGATTCTTCATGGTCATTTCCTGGATATGTTGTTACACTACAATATATCACGATAGTCAGACCGCAGCTACCAACGTAACTACCCCTTCGTTTATATAGACCAATAACGTGATACTAGCTTTGGTTAATAACTTACCCCAAAATATAATAATAATAATAGTAATTCTTATGATTTGTAATACTGTTCAGTAAATTGTTTTACTAACCTGTGTGGGCCAGACTCAAATAGTGAATATTCTCATGGTAAGTTCAACACCTGACAACGATAACTAATCTTAATTAAAGAGCACAATCTGCAGGGACTATCGGCTCTAATATTAATTGAATATTTAGATAAAATAATAATATGTATTTATATACATTTCTCCTATATGGATATATGTAATTTATATAGGAATATTATACAGTTTTACAAATTCGTTAATTATTAATATATTTTCTGTATTTGAGGCCTTTAAAATTGATAAAACAGAGTAGTTTATAAAAATATCGTTTATAACCGAACTGGGCAGTGAACATTGTCCTAAGCCCAATATATGTTTTATGTCGATGACTGCGTTGCATGTTGTGCAAATCGGAAGATCTTCTTTGCGTAGTAGATGCTGATGAGTGACGGATGTATGGCCTAAGCGAAGTCTTATAAAATTTGTGTTTGCGGCTTTTGTTGTGGATGTGGGATATATTGGCTTGTCGCGTTCCGGATTAATAGTGGCGTAGTGGTGTACATATGATTTCCATAACTCTTGTTCCATTTTTGAGTGAATATTTTGAATAGCGTTGGAAAGGTCTTTTTTAGTGAAGGTATCAAAGAAATGCAGCAGTCTCATAGGACGCGGGTACGCGAGGAGAAATACAAAGAGCTCAGAAGATCTGAAAAAAGACTTCACAGACAAAAGAAAAGTGCCTGGGAAAAAAACGTTGTCTGTGAAATAGAGAAAAGTAGAGAGCGAGGTCCGCAACAGGCGCGGAAGTTCTACCAAATAATCCGCAGTATGACGCGGTACACACCACGCTGCACTTACTGCAAGGATAAAGAGGGTAATCTGATCACCGATCCTAAAGGCATTCTGGAGCGATGGGAAGTGCACTTCAATGAATTGCTAAATGGTCAGCTTACAGAAGAATTGGAGGCTCCACCAATGCAAGACCAAGACCAAATACTGCCGCCACCAAGCACTGAGGAAACATTAAAAGCCATTAGACAGCTAAAATTAAATAAAGCCCCTGGAGCTGATGGCATACCAGCTGAGCTGATCAAACAAGGAGGGACAGCGTTACATCACGCAATTCACGAGATCGTGGTGCACGTATGGGAGCAAGAGGAGATGCCGGAAAATTGGCGTCGCGGTATAATTTGCCCCATACATAAGAAGGGATATATTACAGTGTGCAGCAACTATAGGGGTATAACATTGCTGAGTACCGCCTATAAGATACTCTCCACTATCATACAAGACCGGATATCCCCATACGCTAAAGCCATCATTGGTCAATATCAGTGTGGCTTCATCCCAGGCAAATTAGCAATTGATCAGATATTCACCCTTAGGCAGGCGATGGAAAAATGTCTTGAATTTAAGATTCCATTATATCATCTGTTTATAGACTTTAAGGCCGCCTACGACAGCATAGCCAGGGTAGAATTATATAATGCCATGAGAGAATTCGGCATTCTAAACAAATTGATACGACTTTGTAGGTTGACCATGACCAACGTAACTATTCAAGTAAGAGTAGCGGGATTGCTGTCCAAACCAATAAACATCTATAATGGACTCCGACAAGGGGACGGTCTGGCCTGCCTCTTCTTCAACCTGGCGTTGGAGAAAGCAATCCGTGACTCTGGCGTTGCAACCAGATGGACTATTGTCACCAAGTCCAGCCAGATACTTGCCTACGCAGATGACATCGACATCATCGGTAGAACCGAATCGGCGGTACAGGAATCCTTCACCCAGATCGAGCAGGCGGCACAAAAACTGGGACTGCACGTTAATGAGGGAAAAACCAAGTACATGGTGGCAATTTCTGCGACGAGAAGACCTAACGTTGGTCAAACTATCAAGGTAATGGAGCACGAATTTGAAGTAGTGCAATCCTTTAACTACCTTGGGTCAATAATATCAGCCGATAACAATATGGAAGAAGAAATACGCGAACGGCTGATTAAATCCAACAAAGCCTACTATGGTCGATCAAAGCTCTTTAAATCCCGAAATTTATCCAGAACATCTAAGCTACTACTGTACAAGACCATGGTCTTACCAGTACTCATGTATGGATCCGAGACCTGGGTGCTTAATAAAAGGCACTCTGAACTCTCGCGTTCGAGAGAAAGGTCTTAAGGAGAATAGTTGGCCCCGGATGTAAGGGAGGACGATTCCGGAGACGCTACAACCATGAGTTGTACACAATCGCTATTATTGTAAGAAAAATCAAGCTCGGTAGACTCCGGTGGGCGGGACACCTAGCTCGAATGAGCGAAGAGGAGCCTGTCCGGAAAGTCCTTTGTGGCAGGATGTATGGAAGGAGACAGCGCGGCAGACCTTGTCTGCGGTGGAAGGATGGCGTAGACCAGGACGCCCAGAGTCTGGGAGTGCTAAACTGGATGACATCGGCTCGAAATCGGGACCGGTGGAGAGATTTGTTAAATAAGGCCAAGACCGGATCCCGGTTGTAGTGCCGATGATGATGATGATCAAAGAAATGGAGTGGCGTTTTGTGAGCCATAGCAGCAGCTTTGTCCGCATGTTCGTTTCCTTGTATTCCTGTGTGACCGAGGGTCCATGTTGTGATCATTCTCTCAGGGAGCGTGTCTCCTTGTCCTGAAAAGGATGAGGGATCTCTATAGACCGCTCCTGAGGCGACCCGTTGCAGTTGCCATCGTGCTTCCGGGGCCTCCGGGAAGAGTGACAACCGATTGCTGGTGTTTAGTGCAAGAAGAAAACGTTTACCTTTATTAATGACTGTTTTTATTATTTTAAATTCGTATTTTAAATTTATTAGATTTTTTGGCGTCCTTTCCAATAGGACGCCAATTGAGACTGATCCTCGAATCTGAAATTCATCACCCCTTTATACAAATCTTCATTGAGATTTGTATGTGAAATATTGGAGAAAAGGAATGGAATATCTATTTTTAGAATGTGTATAATCTGACTGCAATCCAGATGGAGATAAGGATTTTATAAGTGAGTGTATGGGAACGAAATGGATATCTTTTAATGTGTGTTTGTTTGCATATGAAGATATGCGTTTGGTGTTTAGTTTTTAGGAAGGATTTGGAAATATGAGTATGGTAATTGAACAATTCGATTTGTCTAACATTGGATTGAATGTTAGTTTGGGGATATGGATTAATGTCTGACATTGGATTGAATGTTAGTTTGGGGATATGGATTAATGTCTGACATTGGATTGAATGTTAGTTTGGGGATATGGATTAATGATAAAGTAGGTGGGTAGAAATGTATGTGGGAGGAAAATGGTAGGGCTTCTTGGAGCACTACATCCACATTATTTTAAGTTTTTTAGGTGAACGAATGAGGATTTCTCTAATTTTGTTTACAACATGGACATTATATCTATCATAACGAATACCATTGATAACTGATATACTATCAGTTGAAATAATGTGTTTACCGCAAGTTGTTGATGCAATTTTAGCTGCTTCTAAAACAGCATGTGCTTCTGCAGTGAAGATTGATGCTTGTTCACACAGTAGACCCGTGCTAATAATTGACCCATCTTCATAAACAATTGCAAATGAAACGCTTTCAGATATTTTGGAGCCGTCGGTGAAAAGTAACGTCCATCCTTTTGTTCTGAATTCGGTCGAGATATCGTTGAAGAGAGCGCGGAAGAATTTGCTGTCGGTATTGCTTCTTCGATTCGAATTTAGGTCGAGAATGAAAGACGACTCTTTGATTGTCCAAATTGGGTGTGAGGGCAGATATTTGGTAAAATGCCTCAATGGAAGATTAATTTCAATTGCAACTGCAACGATGTTAGAGATTGCGGATGGTATTCTCTTTGGCGTAGGTCGGCGTATTGCGGACTTGAAGTATTTTTCAGCAATGGATCCAGATGAAAATGACAATTTAGTATAACATTTTCCACTTGTTGTTACAATTTGGTCTTCGATTGTTGGAAGACCTGCTTCTGCCAGTATGTTTTTGATTGGAGGGGTGGGAAAAGCGTTAATACTCCTCCTGGCCGCATGATGGTAGGTCGGTTTGATGATTTTTAACGTTGACTTAGGACAACTGCCGTATATAGATAAACCGTAATCAATTTTACTAAGTAAAAGAGCCCGGACTACGTTACATAATGTGTTTATATGTGCACTACTTTTCTTACATGCTAGATAACTAATAACATTGGCTCTGTCAGCTAGGCTCGTTTTTAATTCTGAGATGTGATCATTCCATTTATATTTTCTATTAAAAATAAGTCCTAGAATACTTAACTCATCAACCGAGTTAATGGTAATATTATCTATATTTAGTGTTAGTGTTTGAGAGCAAGATAATTTACGACATATGTGCAATATTTTACATTTTTCAAGCGAATGTCTAGCACCAGATGTGTTCGACCACACCAATATTTCATTATCAATCGAGTGAACATTTCTTTAGTTGTTTCAAGGTCATTGCATCAGGACATAAAGGTCGTCAGCATAAATGCAATGATCTAGAAGTTTGTGCCTGGCTAAAATGTTTCAAATTTCCTCAAAAGCTATTAAAAATAGAATCACTGACAGAAGAGATCCCTGTGGAATTCCTTTGTATATTGGATATGTTGAAGAGAAACAATTATTGGTTTTAACACAAAATCGTCTGTTTGTTAAAAACGATTTAATTTTTTTGTATGATTTTAGGGCCCAATTTTCAGGACTGTAATTTGTTAAAAACAAGATGCATGCCAATTTTATCAAATGCCTTCTCGAAGTCAATTGACAAAACTGAAACATGATTGCGAGATGATAGAGCGTTTGTTGTGTAATTGTCTATATGTAGAAGTGCATCAATACAATCCTTTTCTGGTTGGAAACCTACTTGGTTGGGGCTAATTAGATTTTTCTTCATGTAAACCATTGGAGACGCTTTGCGATTATTTTTTCCACTATTTTGGAAATACAAGGAAGAAATTGGTATTTACATTACATTACATTATATATACCGAATTGGAAATTAGTTTACTTCCAAAATTCTTTATCTCAGAAAATACCAACATGACTTATCTCCATTTCTGTCCGGGCAATCAGCTCGGGGCAATCAACAAGACTTATCTCCATTTCTGTTCGGAACATAGTCGAAAATTTTCTCCCGACAACACCGCAGAATGTACAGCGTGACGTGTTGGTATTTAACCTTGGAACTGACTTAGCACCTAAACCAACATTTTCTCGAATCGCCCCATCAGCCTAGCTCCGAAAGATGGCCAGGGATTTGGGTGGTCCTTGCGTTAGATTACCCGCACGTGCATCCGTTGATCGGCTCATTCTTCGATGATAGCAATTCTTTTGTGTCGAATTTCGGAATTGCCGGTTCGATGAGATGTTCCCGGGCGCAGGCAGCATGTATGGCATTTTGGGAATTGTTTTTTTAGGAATAGAACGCGTGGATGTTTATACCTTTGTTTCAGGCATGATGAATTATAATTGTTGAGCTTGACCTAAAAAGCTTTGGGGACGTTCAGTTCCTTGCTTTTTGGTGTCGGTCTCAACGTTAGCTGCGAGTTGCAGGCCCTATGGTGGGACTTTGGGGCACGCGTCTGTGGGCGCGTGCAACGCTCTCAGGTAAGTAAGTTCTTTAAAGGTAGGAACCTTACCTGCGCGGAATTGTGCGTTCGTAGAACGCTACAGGGTGGTGTTTCACCGACGACAGTGCATTCGGAGCCCACCTTTCATTCGGCCTTTAGACGCCTTTTACGACAAGCCGACCAAGCTGTGAGTAAATTATAACGCCCTATTCAGAAAGTTTTTTTTGGGGTTTGAAATAGTCCGCCATATCATTCTATAGAGTCCCGGGGAACACCAGCATTACTTTGATGAGTGCCAGATTTAACATTATCCGAAATTACTAGGATTGAACGGTCAAAATGATAAGAATTCAATGTTTGACACTAATTCACTAGGCCAAATTCTATCGAAAATTGTAGAACCCTTCATGGCTTTGTGCCTCATCCCTGCGCAGGGGCCATGTTGATCTTCTCTGTATCGTTCCAATTTTAGTATATGTTCTGCCGCAGTAGTGGTGTGTTGAGAAAACACCCTGTCCCAAATCCGCTCACTTAAATTGGGTTACTATATATTTGGGGAATTTCCAATAATGAAGTAAGAAAACCGCTGCTCAATGGTTTAAGGTTTTCCATTTAGGGTTGCGTTTCGGGAAACTGACTGTACTTCCTTTGATTAGTTCACTACTATTAACTTCTATATAATCCATTGAAATGCTATCTATCGATCAGCCATTTATACATGTTTTCATATTACAAATCTAACGTAATCACACTATAGCATTTGAATTTTATCACGTGTTTCAGCACGGTGCATTTGTAGCGTAGAATCACTAAAAGAACCAAAGCTCTTACCCATCAGGCCACTGCCACTGGTGTGAATTTGATTTCTAAACTCAAATACAGGCGAACCTATAGCGTCGAGAGGGCGCCCCGAGATGCCATCAAATAACTGTTGCAGTTCTTTTTGAACAGTTGCAGGTTGTAACGCTCTGGGAACACTCGCGTGGGAGGGGAGTTCCACAGCTTCCCCGCTCTGTAACGGAACGAGTATGCTATGGTATACGGCTTTAATGGATGTGCTTTTGGTGGTGTTGTTCTTTACTAGTCGTGTGTGTATCTGCTAGAAACGCCACATCCACTCCCTTCCCAGTAACTTTCGTTACGATCAACTTTGAGACGACTGAGCGAAGAGCGAGCGAGAGAGCGATCGAGAGAATGTCAGAACTGGCCAGTGGGCCGTTGCTCTGTGTAGAAGTCGTGTGATTGCAAGTAAAGTAAAGTTCTGTGTGTCGATGGGAGTGTGTGTTATGTCGTACAGATCACGTCGGGGTCACCACTTTGGGGATGTCTTGTCCAATCTGCGGTCGATTAGTTTTTCTCACGTCGGGTCGTGGCGGCGGTTGATGTCGAAGTGGTCGTGTGTTCGCGCCAATTGTCCACACATGTGGTATTTGTCAAATGAAATTGGCGGAAAAGATCTGGCGTCGGTTCTCGTTCTACGTGTGGGCGAGACCAACGTAGTACCGCGTCGACTCCACGCCAATTCAGCCGTGACTCTCCTTTGTGTGTGAAGGTGATCGAGGGTGTGCTTGACTTAATTAGTCGAAAGCTACTCTCGGTGTAAGTCTTTGCTTACGGCGACTGCGTGGGGGTTGTGGATTTTGCTGATCCGCCACACATTTACCGTGCAATTCAAAATGTTTAGCGAAACGAGCGATTAAATAATAAAATGTACACGAATGCTTATTACAACGACACTTTATTTTTCTCGTATGCTAACGACACGATTACAAAATATTCGAAATCGAAACGAAAATTATACAGAGATTATACTACAATCGACTGCTTTCAAAGCTGATATATTTTGAATAGAGACGAAAAATACTAATTTGAATATTTATAATAACAGAAAACAAGGTTGTAACGGAAACCATTAAAGTGCTGCCAAACATGCAGGTAATATTATAAAGACTATTACAAAGAATTATTAACTCAAATTATAACAATTAGGAAATTGTAACAATTACACTATTTAGGATGCTGACAGAGATTATTGATTGAATCAAGCATGCTGCGACATCACGGATACATTTTTTTCCTCACAACTGGGACACAAATGGTTTGACATGCATGTAAACAATAAAATTATCTGTCATTAGGCAAAATATGCGAGTGGTTTGGGACATTTTGCAAGCCAAACCCAGCACTAAAACAATACGGATGTGCTCGAGAAACCCTGTTCTTTGTCATTGAATCAAAATAATGCAGGCGTGCGAAGCCTTCTTCAACAGACTAAGGTCATAGTCCACCCTAAAAGAGGGCCAAACAAAAATTTGAAATATATTCTTAAATTTCGCGTATACAAATTAAATTTCAAGCAAAATATGTTAAGAAATAGAAAAGTAGGATTTTACCACCTAAATCAACCTGTTCTCGAACCATATTTTGAGAAGTTGCTAGATGCTTCTCTAATACGATGAATTTGCTACAGATGGCAATGTAGTCCTCCTCGAAGCCCTACCATTTCCTTTTCCCATACATTTTGCACTTTCTTCCATAACTCCATCCATATCCCCAAATCAACATTGAATCCAATGTTGAACAAATTGAAACAAACCTTCAATTGTCGCATTGATTCAATTCCCAGAAATCCTTCAATCCTTAAATCATATGCACTGTATTTCCAATTATTATTTCCAAAATCCCTAAATTAAATGTGCGGACCAGATGTCTCATTTCCGAACAAATATTATTGAGAATCATAAAATGCGCGTCTGCAATTTTATGATCCTCTAAGAATTTGTTTGCACAAATTTGGTCCCAGAAAACTTTCAAATTGAAATACAAATAAATTGCACCATAAAACGAACCACATGTTCATTTTATCGCGCATCAACATCTAGGATAATAAATGCGCATCCGCAAGATCCTTTATCTATTGTTTCGAAGTGCATTTATGAGCTTTCTTCCTTTCTTTTCCTTTTTGTTATCCTATTTCCAAATTTCCAAAAGTAAAACAAAAACAATGGAATGGCGGCTGCCAATTGAAACAGTTTCGATTTGGTGTTGTGCGACTGCGGACGTGTTCGTGATTTCGGCCTAGTGTCGTATACCAATATTAATAGTAAAATGTCTTAAATAAAATAAACGAATTAAAAACTAAAATATGAATTTCGAATAAAAACAAAACGGTAGCCCACTCCCCCTGGGGAACCAGAAGCACGGTGGGCACTAGGATGAAGTGCATTACAGCAACATTTTCATCGCACAATAATAGTAGAATTATTATTTTTGTAAAACTTATGAACACACCTAACACACTCCGTCCATGGTGTTTGTATTCTCAAGTACGGAGATAACTCTCGGCATATGCCTGGCGCCTGTTCCAATGATTTCGTTCCTTCGGGGAGCAAAACGAAATGAAAAGAACTTTTGGGACACCCTGCAATGTTATTAAACTAGCATTTGGGCTAGGGTGTTGACGTCTTTTTTTGTTTTCCCTTTCATTTAAAATAAACCATTCGTAGCGACAACTTGTTCTTGCGCACAAATTCGTGTTTCACATCATAAAAGATTTTAAGGCACCCAGTTATAGAATATGGGATGATGTCAATGGGGTCATGCGCATATAAATCCGTTTTGGTTTCCCGTACCGTCCTTTTCTCAAGTTCTTTAAAGCCCATCTTATCTTTTTTACTTATTTAAAACAAACCAACGCTGTAAAACGTTTTTTTAACATATCATATCATCATATCATATCATATCATATCATATCCAAAAGTAATTCAACAACTGCACATACTTATATTATACGAATTATTATATAAAAACTTCGACGATTTCCTTTCAATTGATATATCAAAATGTGAAGAGCAATTTTCCTTCGAAAAATTGAGGGCAATAGTCTATAATATCCACAAGTTGAAAACCTGAATATTACAACTGGCCTATGAATTCAGTAAAGGCTAAGTGTTCAGCAGTCGTTCGCCATAATTCATAATATTCATACACATCCCAGCCACCACTTTGTGCATCGCTTGCAACCAACTTAGCTTTACGCTGCTCTCAGGTGCCGAGTCGTTAAACTTTATTCCAAGAGATTACCCGCCATCAACCCCATAGTCGTGTAATAACAATGAAAATTCAATTTCCACAAGAAACCACCCGAGCGCCCTGCCATTATAGTACAGAGATTCCATGCAAATTGGTTGTGTTCCACCAGATTTGTGGTATTATGCAAACCAATTCACCTACATCCATATCCTTCTATACAATGACTCAAGGATTTGCATACTTGTGGCGATTCCCTCTAATTTTTAACACAAACTGTTTTCACGGGAACCTTTATAGTTCCACCCCCAGACGAACCAGCTCTGAAGTCTATTCCTGAATGACGGTACTTTAACCCATCTTTCACAGATAAGCCATTCTGGACACACAAGCACCATGTAAGCGTACAGTATGGATATGTTGGTGGTCATGTGAATATAGTGTGCGAATCTATCGCAGAGCCGCCAGCGAATTTCACATGGTACCGGAACAAGAAGCGTTTACATCCGGAGAAATACGCCATCCACACCGAACCATATATGTCTACTCTAGTACTAGATATTAAAGATGACACCGCATTCGATACATACAAATGTAAGGCGACCAATAATCAGGGTTCCATTGAACGAGCAATACAATTGGAGAAGGGCATCAAACCACCCCCACCCTCTCGTTTACAATTACGAGGATATAATGCAAATACTTTTGATATCGATGTTGGATCAGTACGTACATCCGCTCCCAAGAATCTTATGGATATTAATGGATTTCGAATTGAATACATGACAAACTATGAGTTCAAATCTGTTGCTGGCAATTGGAGCCATGCTAAACGCAGGGATTTCCCCTTTGAAGATGGTAAGTTGATGTAAGTTAAATCATTGATAATAATGTTTCCTTAATTTTTATACCTTCAGGCGCAACATTTCTCATTAGTAATCTGGAACCCAATACAACCTATTTAATGCGTGCTGCTTCGAAAAATTTGGCAGGATTAAGTGACTGGACCAGGGTTGAGAAATACACCACCCTCTCAACAGAGCCACCTAGTGGGTCATCACATATTACAAATGGACTTTCAATCATGCAAATTCTTTGTATATCCTTGTTTGGACTGGCATTAAATCAGGGACTAGATCGTTGGTTCACTGAAGGACGGTTATTACCCCATTATTTTCAACTTTTGTGAGTTTCTAAATGTTAATAATACTCAGCATTCCTGTGGTGTCCACCACGTGATGTTTTATTCAATAAGTTTTGCCTTTGTATACAATTTTAAGTACGGATAACAATACCAATGAAAATTCAATTTCATCAAATTAGAGCAAATTTTTCATATTCATAGATTTAACTCCAGGTAGGGGGGGTGTCCCGGTAACAGTGAAGGCTTTACTCCCACAAATGGAGAGGATATATGACTTATGTCAGTACTACACGAAGTTGATGAATAGACATCTGAAACACCAGCTACTATGAATGTAGTCATAATCTAGAACAAAACCTGGTCCAATCACCATAAAGTATGTTAGATTCATCAATCTCTTAAGCCGATCATGGTCATGTGACAGGTTTCGTTGTTTAAGAACTGATTTTTCGGCTGAAAATATATATATATATAGGCAAACTTCGACTCATGAAAGTAATTTGAAAAAATTATGTAGTGGTAGTGTCCCAATTTTTCTGTGATGTAATGATGTTGAACAATGCTGCCCACCAATGTTCTGTGCAAGGTCTAATATTTTCACTACATATTTCCCCCCAATCAATGTTTTTTTCTTTTTTCTTACTTGAATCTGATTTCTGATTTTAAATAATAAAAATATATGCAATGAACTGCCATGATTTACCTTAGACTTTGAAATAGTCAGTTACATCTGGCAACTCCTTTGTTTGACAGCTAACTAGCCAGCTGATTTTTGGTGACCTCTTATTAGGATTGATGAGTCATTTCAAAAGTAAAGAAACGCGAAATTTCTTAGAGAATATCGCAGCGGCAGTTTGTAGACGCGTTGTATAAATAGAGTTTGTCATATACTGACGCACAAGTTAATTTCTTTTATTTATGATTAAACAAAAAAAATGTTTTGGGGACCTTTTATTGATAGTTAGTTTCACAATATGCCCTTTCAAGCTGTACTATTGTAGCAAGCTTAGGGTTCGCTGGATTAACTATTTTTAACAAATAATATATAATATATAATATAATATATAATAATAATCATCATCATCATCAGTACTACAACCGGGAGCCGGTCTTGGCCTTATTTAGCAAGTCCTGACGCTCGTTAAATTTTCCATAATGATTTGTTTTTTCCGGGCAAGGTCATTACTCTTGCGCCAGAGGCTCCCCGACGGGAAACGAACCCCGGTCTTCCGCGTGACAGGCTATACTATCGAGGAGCCAATATATAATAATATTAGTCCGTTAATAACAACCGTTACTTTTACCGTACACTTAATGATTTCTTTACTTATCGCTTCCGTACTTATCGCGTCTTTTACTGCTTACTTCTCACTTATTACTTTCTACTTGTCTCCATGATCTCTGTGTGCGACGTATTTATACCGTTTCCTCACATTCTGATTCGGTGTTTCGTTTTCGTCCGTTCCATAGCCTTGAATGTTCTATTGTTCATAGTCTACAGTTTTCCAGTACTTTATAGAATATTCTAGTACATTATTTTGGACTTTCTAGAATATTCTAGTACTGATTGTCATATGCGTCACACTATTCTAATGATGATCCCCTGGATTTGGAATTACGTGGTGTATTTATACTAATTGTCCAAGGTCTCTCTGTGGCTCGGTTTCCCTTATCTGCATTTTTCGTAAGTAATCATCAAAGACCGGATCCCGGTTGCAGTGCCGATGATGATGATGAGGATGAAGTCATCGATTATATTATCATGTTAGGGCGTGGTGGTAACGGGTCCGCTGCGTTCACAGTGCACCCTTGGTTATCGCTAACTCGCTTCACCAAACAAAGGGTTTGTTCAGCTATACATATGAAATTTAGGCATGTAGGCAGTCTTCCTCGAACTAAGGCAGGTAATCGACGAAGCCGAATGCATCTGTTACAATGGCTTATATAGCTTCTTATCATCGCTGTCTCTAGACCTTAGTTCTTGTATACTCCGTGCCATAAGGTCACACAGTCTGCTAAAGTTATGGACCTTCGAAGTTAAATCTCCTACATTTTCTGAATACCGTGACGTCGGAGATATTGCCTGTTACGGCTTAGTGGCAACTAAATAATAACACTAATCTATATTATCTGCTCGGAAACACTTGGTATTATATAATGTAGGGTGCCTTTTATGTTCCGGGTTGCTTTGCTTTAGCCGCAAATACGGTTTCGCTGAAATTTATCAAATAGCATTTGATAGCCGCAAAGACTTGGTCGATGATTACTTACTATAGATCAACTAACCTCAATTACAATTTAATATAGAACCACCAACGTATTGAAATTATTAAAAGACCTTATTTAAATAATTGCTGGATTGTGAATATGCGGAATAAATTACGTTACCTTTCTTCATTATAAGCTACGAAGCACATGTCAACTTGGCTAACTCTGTTAATAAGCAAAACAGTCGCTACTGTGGCAACGAAAATCTTCAATATAACCCAAAGACCACTACATTCTCATAGAATAACTGTATCGTGCGACATTTAGGCCGACGGCATCCTTGTGTCATATTTCTTTGAGGATACTAGAAGGTAATCAGTATCACTAGCCAGATGACCGCTATTGGTCATGTTGAAAAACTTTCACCCGAATTGGATGAATAAGGCCTACAGAGCATTTGATTCCAACATGATGCAACCTCACGCACCCCACGTGGAACAATACAAATTTTGCGAGTCATTTTCCCGCCCAAACATGACCAAAGTGGTCACACCGACTTGTTCTACAAACCCCTTACTTGACCTCTTTCGATTTCATCATATGGGGGTACTTGAGGGAAATGGTATGCACCAACAAACCAACCGAAACATCAATGCTTAAAAACAACAACCGAAAGAAAATTGTTGCAAACACCGAAGGTCTGAGAAATGTTTACAAAAAATGTCCATAAATGGACTTGTGGCGTTTCTAACAGATACACACACAATATTCCAGCAAATAGTGAAGAACCATAGCGATAACATAATAATTCCACGTCAGGTGAGTGTACTTGAGTTTAGAAATCGAATTCGTACACGCGGCAGTGGCCTAGTGTGTTGAGCATTGGTTAAATATTTAGTGATTCTAGCCGTCATAGTTCACTATCGTCGCAGTCGCTATAGACTCACCTCTGTCGTAGCCACAAGCAGCCATTTAACCAACATTATATTCCACCCTTAACGTTAAATACTATGTATTCGATCAGTGAAATATAAATTATAATTTTTATTTCCATTTAAAAACAATTTTTAAAAAAGCGTCGACCGGGAACATGTATACCATATTTTCCAATCCAATCATCTTAACGAACATCATTTTACCGAACGATGAAAGGCAATGATGCCCTGGAGCTTACAAAAGTTCGTCGCATCAGTTTTCATGGGTGTATCAACGTGCGCACATAATTTTCTGATTTGGCGAATATTAAATCATCGCCGTATGGTATGATGTTTTTTCTTTTCTCAAAAATCTCATTGATATTTCATTTTTAATAACCTTAAGTCAAATTTGGAAACTTTTAAACTAAAGCATTGATTTCAGTTGTTTAATAGAAAATGCAATGGAACTACACTGTCTTCTCTGTTTTGTTTCTAGATACACTTAAAATTACTTCCGTACCTCCGTAATTTATTCTCGTTTAATACAACAATTTTTTATTTGTTGGTCTCCAGCTACCCAAAGGTGCATGCCCTCACGTATTCAGCTACCTCACCGTACCTTGTTTTAAGCACTTTCCCTCCACTCTTTGCAGCACCCCCAAGGTCATGAGTTTCGACAGTTGCCTCTTAAATTGTAACCTTTGGACCAACTGCAGAAACATGCAGGAATTCTAGTAATTACAATCCCTAACCACGTCCCGTATACATTCTGTCAATAAAAATACCGAGAATTGAAATATGCAGAAGCTCCACTAATTACAAACCTAACCACGTCCCGTACACATTCTGTCAAAAAATACAGGGAATTGAAATATGCAGAAATACCAATAATTACAAATCCTTATCACATCCCGTATACATTCTGTCAAAGAAATATCGGGAATTGAAATATGCAGAAATTCCAATAATTACAAACCCTAAACACGCCCCGTATATTTTCTGTCAAACAAATGCCGGGAATTGATATACTCCACTAATTACAAATCCTAATCACGTCCCGTGTACATTCTGTCAAAACAAATACCGGGAGTTGAAATATGCAGAAATTGCAATAACTACAAACCCTAACCACGTACCATATACATTCTGGCAAAAAATACCGAGAATTGAAATATGCAGAAATGCTAATACTTACAAACCTTAACCACATGCCGCAAACATTCTGTTCAAAAAAACCGATAAATGAAATATGTAGAAATTCCAACAATTACAAACCGTAACCACGTCCCGCATAAATTGTGTAAAAAAAAATATCGGGAATTGAAATATGCAGAAATCCCAATAATTACAAATCCGAATCACGTCCCGTATACATTCTATCAAAAAAATACCGGGAATTGAAATATCCAGAAACTCCACTAAATACAAATCTAACCACGTCGCGTATACATTCTGTCAAAAAATATGGGTAATTGAAATGTGTAGAAATTCCACTAATAACAAACCCTAACCACGTCCCATATATATTCTGTCAAAAAAATACCGGGAATTTAAAAACTGCAAAAATTCCAATATTTACAAACCTTAACCACATGCCGTAAACATTCTGTAAAAAAAATACCCGGAATTGAAATATGCAAAAATTCCAATAATTACAAATCCTAACCAAGCCCCGTATACATTCTGTCAAATAAATACCGGGAATTGAAATATCCAGAAACTCCACTAATTACAAATCTAACCACGTCGCGTATACATTCTGTCAAAAAATACGGGTAATTGAAATGTGTAGAAATTCCACTAATAACAAACCCTAACCACGCCCCATATATATTCTGTCAAAAAAATGCCGGGAAATGAAATATGCAAAAATTCCAATACTTACAAACCTTAACCACGTGCCGTAAACATTCTGTAAAAAAAATACCCGGAATTGTAATATGTAAAAATTCCAATAATTACAAATCCTAACCAAGCCCCGTATACATTCTGTCAAATAAATACCGGGAATTGAAATATCCAGAAACTCCACTAATTACAAATCTAACCACGTCGCGTATACATTCTGTCAAAAAATACGGGTAATTGAAATGTGTAGAAATTCCACTAATAACAAACCCTAACCACGTCCCATATATATTCTGTCAAAAAAATACCGGGAAATGAAATATGCAAAAATTCCAATACTTACAAACCTTAACCACGTGCCGTAAACATTCTGTAAAAAAAAATACCCGGAATTGTAATATGCAAAAATTCCAATAATTACAAATCCTAACCAAGCCCCGTATACATTCTGTCAAATAAATACCGGGAATTGAAATATCCAGAAACTCCACTAATTACAAACCTAACCACGTGGCGTATACATTCTGTCAGAAAATACTGGTAATTGAAATACGTAGAAATTCCACGAATAACAAACTCTAACCACGTCCCATATATATTCTGTCAAAAAAATACCCGGAATTGAAATATGCAGAAATTCTAATAATTACAAATCCTAACCACGTCCCGTATACATTCTGTGAAAAAAATACCGAGAATTGATCATTTAAAAAGCGAGCTTAAAGGGATTGTACTAATTCTATTGTCGCTAAGTTGGGACCACTGCCCTCTGCCCTAATGTGCAGTTTGAGCGCGAGGTGTGATTTAGTGTGTTTACAGGGCACATTTTCCGATATTGGTTTCAGTTTTCACCGCGATTTCTCGCTTTGTGCCTCCTATCGACTGAAAACCGGTACCTTGAAGATGTAATTTGAGTTTTGAGGAAAAAGTCGGCCAGAACCATATCAGGTGAATACGGTGGTGTTTCGATAATATTTGTTGATTCTTTTGCCAGAAATGCGTTCGCAAGAAAGCGTTGTGAGATGGTGTGTAGTCGTGGTGCCAAATCCATGAGTTTTCTTTTCACCAACCGAGACTTTTCCGACGAATTTGCTCTCCAAACGTGGCATAATGCCCAGATAATATCCTTTCTTTACCGCCTGATAATCTGCCAACAATTCCGAGTGCGCAATACCCCGATCAGCAAAGAAAACATTCAACATTACCTTAGTTTTTGAGCGATTTTGACGTTTTTTTTCGATTCCGGCTCAGATGGAGGATACTATTCCGAAGCTTGTGGACTGATTTGCATGTCAAAAACGATGCATGTCGAAATCGATTTGTTCTACCATCTCTTCAGCGACCTTGATGCGAATGGCTTTTTGAAGAAATTTGAGGAAAAATCGCAAAACTCACTTGATATGAACTGACAAAATCGAGCACCGTAAACAATTCGCACTCAAATTTCACGTCAGCATAGATGACAACTTAACGACAAAAGAAATTTCGAAAATCCCTTTAAGGGCGCTTGTTAAATTTTCTCTTTTGACAAAATAGATATTTAAGTGCTCCTCTCTCCTCAGCAATGTTTAATCCACTAGTCACACTGAACACGTATTACCGCGAAACCTAAACTTCCACAATTCTCGTCGTTGGAAGTAATTTAATCCTAAACAATCAACACTGTTTATTTTTATAAACTGCAAGAAAATATTATCAATATGTTTAAAAGTCAGCTTTCAAGATTTTTAATTCGTTTATCTCGTTTATCTTATCACTGTCAGTTGATATAAAAACCAATGCCGTTACCCGAATACTTGTTTCCCCTGTTCGGCTTCTCAGTGGCATCTCGACCTTTCCTCGAGTTGTGGATTCGCTTCACCTATGCCACTTATCTTCACCTTCGCCTGCGTGCGTCGCAGGCCCATGAATAATTCTCGGACTAAGGATGGGGTCGAACCAGAGTCCAGAAGCACCCGACAAGGAACCAACTGGTTTCTATCGCCCACCGCCGTTACGATTGCCGTAGGTAGTAGTGAATCCTGGGTTTGTACTGTCGCGCAAGATCCCTCTGATGGTCCAGCCTTTGGTGATAACATCAGAACGTCTACCGACTGATGCGGCAGGGGGTTGTGCCGTCCGTTACACTCTCGATAGTTGCCTCTCTCACATTTGTTAATGCTGTGGTCTGGGCTGAGGCAATTTCTGCATAGCTCTTGGCGGTAGACAAACTGATCTCACTGTAGAGCTGAGAGATTCCTGAATGCACTGTATCGGAACAATGGATGCAGCTACGCGCATCTGGGACACTTGGCCGTCGCTGCTGATGTGATTGCCGAGTACGTCTTCCTGGGTGGGCCGGCTGCTATACCTCTGTCCCGAACAAAGTGACCCTTTGAATTGTTCTTCGCTGTCGGGAGGCTCTCTAGCTCGGTGATGTGGGCTTCCAGGAATTCGGTCAGCTCCCCGAATGTCGGCATCTCGTTCCTGCTGGTTTCTCGAGCCCATGACTGCCTAGTCTCACTATCGAGCTTCTCGACTGTGGTGAAAATCAACCAACAACTCCAGTGCTCCACTGGTAGCCCCAATGCTCGCAAAGCCCGAACCTGCTCGAAGAGGTCGTTGATAAATCTGCGGAACTCCGTAGCACCTGGTGTTTGCATCGCTGGAATCGTCATTAATGCTCGTAGATGTGTCTCCCAGATGATCTTCCTTTTGTCATAGCGCAAGACTAGTGCAGCCAAATCCTCCAGATAGTTTGCCGCCGTGACCGGAACATTGCGAACCACTGATAGTGCGTCCGCTCTTAAAGAAGTCGGGAGAAATTGGAATTTCTCGACTGCTGATAACTGGGGGTTGTCGTGGATGAGTGGTTGGTACAGGTCTCGGAACGTTACTCACTGCTGGTAGTCCCCATCGAAGGTAGGCGTTGATATGCCTCAACTTGGCCGTTAGGGTTGTCGATTCACTCGTGGAATCCGTTGCTGTCGGTTCCGTTGACCGCGTAACCAATTTTTCCACCAAGCTGTTCATGAACATCTGGCTGGAATTTATGGTGTCATGACCGCTCTTCAAAATCTGCTCGCTCTTCGTTCTCCCTGTCTATGTTCAGGTCCGAGTCGTTCTCCTCGATACATTCTTGGAGGCTCTCAAAGGATTTAAATGAGTCCTCCAGTTTGCGCAGGTCGCGCACTCCTCCAACCGCGTGAGGAATCCCTTGATGACTCCTCGTCTCCGTTTCATTGTCGAAACAGTCATCTCGCTGGTCGCCATTGCAACTTAGTTTGCCCTTTTTTCGATCCTTGTGGACCCAAGTGCCACTAGCTCCTTGATTCCGATTCTTGTGGATCGGCTGTAGCTTCTACGCAACTGAGTGCGCTGCTGGTTGTGGGTATCTTTGATCGGCTGGATGGCCGTCTGTCTTGCTGCTTAGTCGCCGCAGGTGCGCTTCAATGCGTTGCTGTTGAAATGCTTTGTTCCACGTTGCACCGCAGGAGAGGTCGTCCAGTCGGCAGCTGCTGTGTTTGGCCTTATGTGGCGTATATCTTTGTGGTTACCTCGGATCGTGGATTCGACTCGAAGAACCAATTTGTTTTGGTACTCGGTCAGCCAATACGTAAATTACTGCGAACGATACGGAGCTCTCTCTTGACAATGAGGTCACTTAACTGGCCACCAGCACTGCTGGACGGACTGCTGACGGAACCTCAAGTAAAGAATCCTCCAGATAATATAAACACGGTAGTTAACTTCATCCTCAAGTAAAGAATCCTCCAGATGATGTAAACACGGTAGTTTAACTGTTGTTAACCCTTTTTTTCTTTATTTGTTTGAATTTACTTTGATTTATCTAGATTTAGTCTTTGTAGAACTGCGTCTCTTGAATTAGATTTTACGATGTGTCAGCTCATTTACATATTATTGGATGTCAGCTGTTTGCTGACATTTGCTATTATTTGTGTTGTCATTGCTGCATTCAGTAGTGCCTGCGCTGGCCGCATACAGTGTTGCCATCGTGTGCTGCTCCGTCTCCAACAGGTGCCGCAATGTTTAAGGCATAAATAATTAGTTTATTGGTCAAATCCTGCAATGGCATAGAGTCGTCAGCTGAACGTTCCAATATACAATCTCACGGATGTCGAAATATCATGACCAACTCAGCTTGTGGGTTACATTTATATTACTTTTTTGGTAGTAACAGGGTTATCTGAGATAAGGCAAAGATATAGAAATAGTGAAGACGAAAATGTGTTAGAGAGTTTGCGTTCTGTGGTCGTGTCTTTCAACTCTTACGAATATGCCGATTTATACTTTAAAAATTACAAACAGTTGTTAGTTAAAGTCATGGAAAAAAACGAAACCCAAATCTCTCGTAGCCGGTGTGGTAATACTTCGTGAACTCACAAATTAATAAGTGTGGTAATACAACCTCCAGAACTCACAAATTAATAGGTTATAACTGTGAAGACTCTTCTAGCAATCCCTGCACCTACACTCAAAGGCAGGAATCCCTAAAAACCCAAACTCAATGGCAAAGTGTGTCATTGAATCTATGATTCATCATATGCACACCACAAGCCGCTCTATCCACCGCACCACTTTGTTGAGAGGGTGCAAATATTAATTTTTGTCATTTATGAAACCTTGAAAAGCTACCAATCTCACAGTGAAAACAATTACAATTTTAATCCGATGCTTTTATTGGGATACCCATTTACAGCTCAAAATCCAACATTATTTTAGCGAGTCTAATTTAGTTTTTAAGCGTTAATACAGAAAATAAAAAATATGTAAATTATTAAGTTTTAAGTTATGCATGTAATGAAAAAAATTGAAATCTGCAATAAATAAAATAAACGCTTGGAGAGATAGTAAGTGTAGTGGTAGTTAAGTTTGCTGTAGAACAACACTTTTCATTGTATTTTTCGAGTAATGTATTAGAGATTTAACTTAATATCTATTTGTAATTTAATTGGGAAATTCAGTGTTTAATAGAATTGTGCACAATTAATTGTGCTTTTTATGAGACATGCAACATAATAAAGAGGGTCTGGTCAAAATGTTTCCTCTCAAACTTACCGAACATATAAAGTGAAATCCTGCTATGCTTCGGTTATCAGTAGATACTGATCTTAATATTTTACCAGAATAATGTTGATTCTAATATTGAGAATTACGAATCCGTCTCATTTGGCATCAGATGATCATTATTGTTGGAATCTCTTGCCAGCTAGTCATTTAGCTATAATTCGGTAGTTAGCATGACAACCCTGGAACGCTAGCCATTAAAAATGCAACAGTCTGAGCGTCGCAAGTTTAATTTTCAATGAATCGCCCATGATCTCCACATTTGTTTAAAAACTAGGCGAGTGCCAGCATTTTTCAGTAATAAATGCATCCACTCCAGCTCGGATAAGTGTGACGAGCTTAACTTACTGATCCGCTTTAATGACACTACAGACGGAACTTAACCATGGCCTGAATAAGCCGTCTGTTACAGCAGTCCCTCCCTTCATATCTAAATTGTATAGGCGATGTTCCTGTACTAAAACAGCATGAAGTCTAGAACTTGGCAACATAATTTATATTGGAATATAATTTGCTGCCCAATTTAATGAAGTGGCGATATCAGATCCTATCCTAATTGTATAGCTTATGAATTAGCAAACTGCAAAAAACAAACAAATAAAACAAACATTTCAGAATGATCGTGGCCCGTGTAACACAGAAATCCTTTCGAATTTCGAATCCCTTAACTCTGGGCACTTGAACAAGAACAATTCCTCCCTAAATTTGCAATTTCTCTCCCCCCGTAACAAGATTTCTTATATCTTCTACTAAAAAGGCTTAAAATTGAATGCTGATATTTATTCCCTGACTCGAATGAATTCCAATCGTAATATAGAAAGTTATACTATACCCCCAGAAGGTAAGAGAATTCCATCTAAAACCGCATGTTTCATTTCACCCAACCTTGCGCTCTCCCAACCTTACACTCTCCTGATATTTGCTCTTCAACTGAAACTAATTTAATCTCCGGCATTTATATTCGACTTTTAATGTTTTCCATTATGGCGATCTTACCCACCTTAACGTCGAGTCTCTTTTCTGGGATGTTTTACCTGCTATCTACGACCTTGAGATATTAACTTCAAAAAGCCTTTCACTCATCTCTCAGATACATTTCTTCTTCTTCCAAACTGAAATGATGTTCAATTGCAATTATCAGGTAACCCCAAATGTGTGTACGTTATTCATTGGCGCGACTACTTCAACCGACCCCCAAACTACTGCCAATCTATTCGCTCCGTTTTTCAATAGATCCTTCACAGACATCTCCTCCGAACCCAATCCGTCTCACTTCAAAGACTTGCCCGAATTCTCCCTCGGCCCCTTCACCCCTGAAATTATTCAGCGTCACGTAGTTAAGGAGAAATTAAACTTACTCAAAGACGAGTTCAGCCCTGGGCCTGATGGACTCCCGGCTGTATTTTTAAAGAAATGTTCCACTTCTCTTTCCCTCCCGATATCAAAGATATTCAATCTATCCCGTTCGCAAGGGATCTTCCCTAGTATTTGGAAATCCTCCTATGTCACCCCAATAAAAAAAAAAGGGATCTAAAAACGATATAAGCAACTACCGTCCCATCGCCAAACTGTCTCATATCTCCAAACTGTTCGAAGAAATTCTTTACAACGCGTTATCTTTCCGTTGTAAATCTATCATCTCATCCAACCAGCATGGTTTCCTTTCGGGCAGGTCGACCACAACGAATCTGATCGAGTTCTTATCCCATACTCTCCGTGCCTTAGAGAATGGCAACGAAGTCGATGTAATCACCACCGATTTCAGCAAGGCCTTTGACAAAATCTCCCATAATCTCATCCTTTTTAAGCTGCCCCCCTAGGTTTCGAACCCCTATTGATCAAGTGGTTATCTTCTTCTCTGAAAGATCGATCCTACCGTGTCAGATTCAGAACCTCCCTGTCCAATCCTTTTCTTCCCACGTCAGGGGTGTAACGTATTCCGTCACAGAAATTTGGATATATACAATAGGTTACCTGTCGTTAAGGTGACTAGTTCAGCAACTTTCTCAGCTCGGCTCAGGTCTGTGCGGCAGTTTTCCTTTTGGCTGTGGTTTCCAATTCCTCGTGAACTAAGTTGGAGATAATTTCCAACGCACTCGTGATAATTCTTCAAACTTCCGGATCAGCAGCTACCTTTTTCTATTGTGCATTGAGCTCGTATCGCACCTGGAGGGTATAAATCGGATTAATGTACGCAATTAATAATTTTATATTGGTCCCGGACTGATTGGGAAATGAAGAAAATTTCCTTTGTTTCTCGTTTATCTTGGATAATGTTCAAGGGGCACACGGGAGAGAGCACAAGACGACGGTACACACCCAATGACGAGAAAAAACAGTGTGCATGAGTTTTGTGAGCCGGAAGCTTCTTTATGTCTTTTTTTTTATGTCTAGATTCTATTATAAGATCTTCCCGCACTTGAGTAATGTGATATATGAAAATGAATTATCAAATTGATATCATCACTAAGCCCGACACTCGGCGTTATTTAGATACGCACCACCGGACCAGAACTTAGAAGTACTTCGAGCGAAACACTGAATAATTCCCATCAAAAACTAATCGATGGAATACGTTATATTGTTTTATTTATTCAAGACAAACAAAGCCGTACTATTACTCCACTAATTACGAATCAATTCCTTTCTTCTTTTTTAATTTAATTTTTTAATCAAACGGGGACATTGCTCTTTCCTTTCCGCTAATCGCACTCAACTGTTTTTTCTTCTTTTCTTCTGCAACCGTTCACAACGGTCCTCATGAAAAATTTCCATTAAATCCTCTCTCTCCCCAGCAACAATTCAATTTCGACCACGGTCGACTTCGAAACTAGCGAAAGCCACCACCGCCGAAAAAAAACCGGGTTTACATATCGACTTCCTCCAACTCAGCCGCATTCAACTAATTTTCATTTTAATTATATATATATATATATATATATATTGTTTAAAGTTTAATTTTAATGCAGCTGAGTAGGTCGAAACAAACACGGCACAGAGGTTACACACGTAACAGGGGTTCCGCAAGGCAGCCATCTAGGTCCCCTCCTATTTATCCTTACCATCACTGATGTTGACTCCATTATTAAATACTCACCCATCTCCCCCAATGCGGACGACGCCAAACTCTACAAAACGATCATCTCTCCTCTCAACTCCTCACTTCTCCAAACGGACCTCGACAGCTTCTCAACTTGGTGCCGTAATAACTGCCTTGAACTCAACGTTGTCAAGTGTCACTCCATTACCTTGTCCCGCAAACGTCCCCCCGCCCCCCACGCGCCTACTTCCTGCTAAACCAGCAGATATCATCTGTACCCTCGATACGTGACCTCGGGATCTTATTTGACAGGGAGCTTAGCTTCATCCCGCGTATTGATGATATTATTCCTAGGGCCAACTCTGTCCTTGGATTTATGAAACGCTGGTCTAAAGAATTCTCTAATCCTTAAGTTTCCCATTCTCTCTACATAGCCTTCGTCCGTCCCCTTCTTGAATACGCCAGTCAGGTCTGGTCCCCACACTACTCGTCCCATGTACGCAGAATCGAAAGCGTGCAACGTCGTTTTCTGCGTTTTGCTCTGCGCGGACTGAACTGGGCGAATCCTCGGATTCTCCCCCCATACACAAGCCGGCTCCATCTGATCAACTTCAACACACTTGAGGAGCGCAGAATTCATGCCGATATCATTTTCGTCCACCGTCTCCTTTCAGGCACAATCAACTGCCCAAGCTTGCTCGTAACCCCGTAACCTGCGAAACACTCATCTCTTCTATCAGCCCACCCACCACACTTCTTACGGCTCTAATGAACCCATTTCGCGAATGCTGCGGCGGTCAAACTCCTACCCTACCTCCTTCGAGTTCAACTTCACCTCGACTGCTCTCCCACTTCATCTCCTCTTTTTCCCCTCCTGACCACGCCCACTCTCCGTCTACACTCTTATATCCTGTACTAATCGAAATGAATGAATGAGTAATAATTGGTGGATAAACCCACTAACCAACTCGCCAAACATACCCCCCCGCCCCCCTCCCCCTATCTTTTTTTTTCTTTTTGACCATAGTTTATATTCTTATATATAGTTTTAAGACAGTTGTTAAGTTTTATCGCTTGTACTAAGCTAAATATATGAGGGTTCTGCCCTCACTAAACTACCTACGACCTTGAGATGAGGCCTTTCACTCATCTCTCAGATACGTTTCCTCTTCTTCCAAACTAAAATGATGTTCAATGGCAATTACCAGGTAACCCCAAATGTGTGTACGTTATTCATTGGTAGATCTCTTTGGTCCAACCCAGCTCATTTCATAAACTTAGTATAGATGCGATTGCAGTCTTATTTTTGTGGGAGAGAGTAGATTCGGCATATACGCTCTGACTGAGACCAACCTTATCCCTAGTATTAATCATCATCATCATCATCGGCACTACAACCGGGAGCCGGTCTTGGCCTTATTTAGCAAGTCCTGAGGCTTGTTAAATTTTCCATAATGATTTGTTTTTTCCGGGCAAGGTCATTAGTCTTGCGCCAGAGGCTCCCTGACGGGGAATCGAACCCCGGTCTCCCGCGTGACAGGCGGTGTACTAACCACTATACTATCGAGGAGCCCACCCTAGTATTAATAGTCTTGAACTATTCCCTCCCTCCTTCAATGTTTTTCGCGATGACAACTCTCATTGAGAAGGTCCCAATTCCACATGCCGTGGAGTGCTGCTTGCCACTCATAACAGACTCGCTTCGTCTTTAATTGCCATCTCTTCTTCTCCGGATCTTGACACCGTCGCAATAAAAATCGACAAGCGCCCTAAGTGTCTTTTCATTATCTGCTTCTATATACCTCCTTCACGACCCATCGTGTCATACGAACTCGCAATATAAACGGTAGAAAACCTAACCGAGTTGAGCACCTCCCTAGACAATATCGTCATTCTTGGGGATTTTAACCTCTCCCATCTCCAATGGACATTGGCTAACTAACAAGCCTTCTACGTCTCAAACCCCACTAGTTCCAAGCAATGTATTTTTATAAACGCCCTCACCGACTCATGCCTCCATCAAATAAGCAATGTCCAAATCATGTGGGGAGACAACTGGACCGCGTGTTCACAACGGACCCACACAAGTCCTCAGTTGCCCCTAGTCCACACGCCCTCTGAACCATTGATAATTACCACCCCCGCTGCTCTTATCTCTATATCTGGATCATGAAACCAAGACTGCTCTACTTCACGACAGCTTTTTCTACAAGTTCGACAAAACTAACTTCCGCCTTCTAAATGAACATCTTAGCAAAACAGCGTTTCGCTTTGATCATCTGGGGGTAGAAGAAGCTACTGCCACTCTCTATAAGGACAAAAAAAAAAGCCTACCGTCGACTTTTACAATTCTTTAAAGGAAGTTGTATGTTCAACAAGCGTTGAACACACCTTCCACGAACAATCGTTCTTATTTTGTTCCTGTCTTCTGACGTGCACTTGGGTTGGGCAGGGGCGACACGTGTTTGGGTTTCGCCGACCGATGAATGTCGTTGGGGAATCTCCAGATGCCGTCACAAACACGAGACTGGATGTGCCAAAGCAATGGTGTCCGCAACAATGCTGCCTGAAACCAATTGAATTATTAATAGGAAAAAGTGAACCGAATACCTCGATTGTAGCAGCAACTCTCCTTAAATAATATTCCCAAAGAGAAGAAACAACAATGTGGGGTTGGTTGCAATAGTTAAACTCGTGTTTATTTATTTGATGGTTTTGAATTCTTTGGATTGAATTAAAATGCGAACTGGAGTCGCCAAAGAGTTAACGAAGAAGAAGGATGTCAATGACAGCAGACGATTTAAATAAAAATGTCAGCTGGTTGCTAACAGTTGTTATTGGGAATGGCTTCCTTCCATCGCGAATTCGTTGGTTGCATCCAGTGAATTCGCAACAAAGTTCTTTCCAAATTTCGCAATATAATATTTAATTATATTTCTAAGTTTCTTAAATTCGATCACCCTAAAATATTATCAACAATTGAAAACTAGTCTCTTTACAAAACAAGTTACCGGGACTTTTTCTTTGTACCAAGATGCCCTCTAACCATTTTATCAACCCTATTAATTATTAACGAATATGATTCTTGCCGGTAATTTACAAAATGTTACAGTTGTCGAAGGAAGTGAAACAAATCCTACAATGACATTTTATATGACCATAAATCTTTTTCAAATTCGTTTACTATAAAAATCTGCCGGTAACACTCCAACTTCCATTTCGAAAACAAATCATCAACATATACATTCAGCATTACGAAATTTCCCGCTACCTTGTCTGAACAACTCCAACAACTTAGAGAGAAAACTTTGAAATTTCGAAAGCGATGTAATTCAAAACCCATCCAGTATTCCGAGGTATTTCTAAAAACGAGAATCTTCCAAACAATACCTCGTCCCATCTTTTCCCTTTCGAATATCTTTCTTATAAAGCAAATTTCCTTGGGCTTGGACGATTTTCTTCATTACTCTGATACAGAAGGAAGAACTCAAAAAGAAAAGTTGTCGTTCCTTTACTCAAGGATCCCATATAACCTATCTATCGAAACTTATTAAAGCCTTGTTAAAAAAAAAAAGGAGCAAAGAACTAAGTAACTTATTTTTGATAAACTTTCTCGCATTCCCAATTACATCTAAACTCACACAAAACATCGAGTTTTTAATGCAAGGATTTCATTTACCCCATTCGGGGCGGCTTAACAGAAGGCAGATCAAGTGCTACAAATGTCATCGAATTCGTACTGATTACCCCCTCATTATTTGAGAATGCTGACTTAAATAAAACTGATGTCAACAAAGTTTTTGCAAAAATTTCTCTTTAATTGGTCCTCTTTAAATTGTCGTCCTTTATTTTCAAACTGTTATATTTGTTTGCTTCGTGTAGTCGTGCTATATGTGTCAAGTTCTATGGTGTAGGTGTTTTTTCCCCCAATATCTTTACTTTATAGGGAGCCAGTATTCGGAAATTTGGGCTAATGGTTGCTTCATAAGAGTTGTAGATCTGCGCCAAGTGCTGCAGATCTGACTAATTTGACTTGGATCTGTAATGAAATTGCAGGGGAGTAGTATCGTGTATACTATCCGGACTGTCGCATTCTCGAACGCCACTGGTTGCGGGAAACAGATAGGCTTAATACAAAGGATACTCTCAGTAATGGAGGCGTCAGCCTTGTAGGTAGGTAGCTGTCTCAGTCGTCGTCTTCACTTGGCATCCCATAGACTTCTTTAGGTGCTGGGCTTCCAAGCCGTTGGTCCGTTGGTAATTGGGTCAGAAGAGCCGTCTTCTCAAGCACAAAAACCCTGTGGCGGTTCCGCCAAACCCCACTGTCTACTTACCATAAAACCCCCATAACATTCAGTCAATTTCCTAACTTCACTAATGCAATCGCATTAGTACCTGAAAATGCTTCACGCATTATATAGATCAAATCTATAATCTTAAAGTCCCTGTAAAGAAAACTTACCTTTTCATGCATTCTCTTCGCATGTAATTTCCTGTAAGAATTTCTTTCTACCTTTTCAAGAACCCCAGGCAAATTTCAGTTTCCCACACTTACACCGCAATCTCCACCCAGCATACCTGTAACATTTTTTCTTTTTCAAGGACATTAATGCATACAACGCGTTAGATAAGGTTCCTGGAAATAATTCTTTAAAGTGCATATGGCATCATGAATCCCAAGCCAGTCGGCACCCTTTTTCTGTGTTAAAATCCTATGTCGGACAGCTTGTTTTTACAGCTGTAATAAACCGACCCGCGATTCCTTTGTACAATCGACAAACAATCACCGCATCTTAGGCATTATCAACGAAACCAAATTTTCTAGCATTTCCTAATGCAAACACGAACCCGGTTTCTACTGCAGACAAGAATGCCATAAACATCCAAGTTGCTTTTAGCACCATTTCCCGGATGACTAGCGGTCTATTTATTCAACTGCAATACACATTTCCCCTTTCCTTGTTTCAGGTACATTCCCATGGCTTTGTGTATGAAAAAAACCAATGTGATCTTCACTCACAGATACACATACATTGCCAAGTCTTTCTTCCTTATTTCCACAACAGAGAAACACTTTCTTTCTTGGGTAAACTCACCCCAAAACGATTGAATATCGTTGAGTCGTTTTCCATCCACTGACCGCCACGGTCACCCGCTCACCGGTGCGCACGTTGACGATAATATACCCCAAGTCGTGGCAAAGATTGTATTATTTTTGTTCATATTGTAACTTTCACGCATTGCTGACGTAAAATTTTAGTATCAATAAGAAAATGAAACGGAATAATAATCTAATAATTCAGACAAGTTATTCCAATAGTAGCGTTTTTCCTTGATTTCGAAACAAACTTAACTTAAACAATTCAGTGTGTTTCATTTGTACTATTTTTGTTTTTTTGTGACGACCATGTGTGCTTATCCTTTTTGGCTTTACTCCTGGTTGTGGACAAACGTGGCGGCGTTTCGTCCTTTTGTTCTTTGATGAATGCGGCGGAACTTTCTTATAGTAATTTGTGAGGACGAAGTAGAACCCTGTACCGCACGCCGGCACCAAGACTTCGCCCCCCACAACCCGTCGGAGATGTGTTCGACCTTCTCTGTGGTTGGGCTGGTTACGCTCCAACTACCCGGTAAATGCCGTCTCAACAACCGGGGCCGATGGTCTTAAATGTGTCTCTCGCCGTTAATCCCAGGAGTGGGTTGATTGTCTGTAATCTCTTATTCAAGTAAAACACCCTCTCGTCCGTTTATGTTTAGTCTTAGTTTATTATTTGGCAGAAATTTATTCGTTACTAAAATGCTACACACTAGGTTCGTTATTATTGAAGTTGCTTGTTTTATGCCTCTGGTGGGCCTTTATTTAGTTCAATCTATACATCTACGATAGTCTTATATCCACAGTTGGTTCTTCCCTTTCTCAAGGTTGGCCTTGTATTCTCCTTTGGTTATTCTCCATTATCACGAACGTGGAAAACAAGAAACAGGACCGGAAAACTGGCCACTCATTCGGTACGGTTAGACCACAAAAAACGGCACATAAAACCACGGACCGTGGAAGATAAACTTCATAGCTCTTACAAATTATACAATGCTATTACACGAGTACGCGACGAATTAATAATTTAAACATGCAAAAACAAACTTCCACTAGAGACGAGCCTCACACCAAAAGAAAAAACGTCACATACCAGACCCTTTGCGACTTCCACTTTTTTACTTGTCTGCTTCTCTACTGCTACTCTAACTAGCATCATCATCATCATCATCATCATCATCATCATCATCATCATCATCATCATCATCATCATCATCATCATCATCATCATCATCGTCATCGGCACTACAATCGGGATCCGGTCTTGGCCTTGTTTGACAAATCTCTTCACCGGTCCCGTTTTCGAGACGATGTCATCCGGTTTGGCACTCCCAGGCTCTGGGTGTCCTGGTCTACGCCATCCCTCCATCGCAGACAAGGTCTGCCGCGCTGTCTCCTTCCATACATCCTGCCACAAAGGACTTTCCGGGCAGGCTCCTCTTCGCTCATTCGAGCTAGGGTTCCCGCCCACCGGAATCCACCGAGCTTGATTTTTCTTACAACATTAGTTTCAAGGTAGATTGCGTACAACTCATGGTTGTAGCGTCTCCGGAATCGTCCCCCCTCACATACGAAGCCAACAATTCTCCTTAAGACCTTTCTCTCGAACGCGGCCAAAAGTTCAGAGTACCTTTTATTAAGCACCCAGGTCTCGGATCCATACATGAGTACTGGTAAGACCATAGTCTTGTACAGTAGTAGCTTGGATGTTGTGGATAAATTTCGGTATTTAAAGAGCTTTGATAGACCATAGTAGGCTTTGTTGGATTTAATCAACCGTTCGCGTATTTCTTCTTCCATATTGTTATCGGCTGATACTATTGAGCCAAGGTAGTTAAAGGATTGCACCACTTCAAATACGTGCTCCATTACACCATGTGCTTAGTTTTTCCCTCATTAACGTGCAGTCCCAGTTTTTGTGCCGCCTGCTCCATCTGGGTGAAGGATTCCTGTACCGCCGATTCGGTTCTACCGATGAAGTCGATGTCATCTGCGGAGGCAAGTATCTGGCTGGACTTGGTGACAATAGTCCCTCTTGTTGTAACGCCAGAGTCACGGACTGCTTTCTCCAACGCCAGGTTGAAGAGGAGGCAGTCCAGACCGTCCCCTTGTCGGAGTCCATTATAGTTGTTTATTGGTTTGGGCAGCAATCCCGCTATTTTTACTTGACTAGTTACGTTGGTCATGGTCAAACTACACAGTCGTATCAATTTGTTTCGAATGCCGAATTCTCTCATGGCATTATATAGTTCTACCCTGGCTATACTGTCGTAGGCGGCCTTAAAGTCTATAAACAGATGATATAATCGAATCTTAAGTTCCTGATTTTTCCATCGCCTGCCTAAGGGTGAATATCTGATCAATTGCTAATTTGCATGGGATGAAGCCACACTGATATTGACCAATGATGGCTTTAGCGTATGGGGATATCCGATCTTGTAGGATAGTAGAGAGTATCCTATAGGCGGTACTCAGCAATGTTATACCCCTATAGTTGCTGCACACTGTAATATATCCCTTCTTATGTATGGGGCAAATTATACCGCGACGCCAATTTTCCGGCATTTCCTCTTGCTCCCATACGCGCACCACGATCTCGTGAATTGCGTGATGTAACGCTGTCCCTCCTTATTTGATCAGCTCAGCTGGTATGCCACCAGCTCCAGGGGCTTTATTTGATTTGAGCTGTCTAATGGCTTTGAATGTTTCCTCAATGCTTGGTGGCGGCAGCATTTGGTCTTGATCTTGCATTGGTGGAGACTCCAATTCTTCTGTAAGCTGACTATTTAGCAATTCATTGAAGTGCACTTCCCATCGCTCCAGAATGCCTTCAGGATCGGTGATCAGATTACCCTCTTTATCCTTGCAGTAAGTGCAGCGTGGTGTGTACCGCGTCATACTGCGGATTATTTGGTAGAACTTCCGCGCCTGGTGCGGACCTCGCTCTCTACTTTTCTCTATTTCACAGACAAAGTTTTTTTCCCAGGCACTTTTCTTTTGTCTGTGAAGTCTTTTTTCAGATCTTCTGAGCTCTTTGTATTTCTCCTCACGTACCCGCGTCCTATGAGACTGCTGCATTGCCCGGTATGCAGTTTTCTTACGTTCAGTCGCTAGTTTGCCCTCATCATCAAACCAGTCGTTCCGATCTCTACGACTTCTCCCTAAGATGGAGTTGGCAGTACTAATGACAGCACTCTTAAGGCGTTTCCATTTCTCTTCTACTCTAACTAGCGGTCCCCCAAAAATCCACGCCGTTAGTGTTTTCTTTTTTCACTCTACCTCTAACTTCCGCCTTAGCGAAGGTCTGGGTTTATACGCGGTATTCAACTTGAAACACAAAGCAGCCTCATGCAATCAATTCGATTACAACCTACATATTTTTATATGACGTGCTTTTTTAACACATTTAAACATTTGAATTTTTTTTTAACACGTCAATGTGTTTTTGTGTTTCGTTAAAACCAGGAGTTACTTACGTAACAAAACCCATGATATTGAAATGGGCATATTTTCGCTTATAAAACACTTTTGTAAAGTTCCCTGCAAGTTTGATCCTTTTGGATTTTTTTTTTCCTCCTCTGGTGTTCCTCAAGGCTGCTACCTAGGTCCCGTTCTTTTTATCTTAACCATAAGTATGTTAGACAACTAATTTTTGCCTGCAGGATTTTTTGTTTGGAAAACTGTATAGGATGTGCACCTTCGTCTCTGTTTTGTCGATGTTTTTCGTTATGATCGAGTGAGCATACCGAAAGCAAAAGCCATGGCATTATGATGTTCACTCCTTTTTTTTTACCTTCTTTCTATTTAAAATGTTTCTATCCTTCCTATTTTCACTATCTCTTCACCACCACCTCTTGACTTGTATGATGTGAGACTTTGAGTTCATTAATCAAGTATGTGGTTTTAATGGCGTAAGGATATTAACAATCGTCCATAAAATTAAATAGACTTTATAAAAATCAAATTGCCTTAAGAGGATCATTCAACTCCTTTTCTCATTTTTTTTTTAATTTCTCAACGCTATTCATTCACTTCATCTAATCCAAGTTTTACACTGAAGAGACTTTTAAGTTCCTTTGATACACAGGCCTGATTGAGTTGGTTGATTGCTCGATTGATCGATTGTGTTATTGACTGATTGATAAATTGGTCGGTTGATTAGTTAGTTGATTGACTGATTGATCCATTGATTGATTTGTTACTAATTAACCAATAGATTGATTGGATATTTGGTTGATTGATTGGTGGTTGGATGGTAGGTTAATAAAAAATCTGCCGCCTTTTCGTTCGGGTACAATCTTATTATTCATGGTGAAATTTGTGCGAAGATTTTAAATCAATCCCACATAAAGAAATGTTTTTTTTCTACATTTGTCCTGAATCCAATTATCCTAAATTACGACATATTAATGGCTTTCCTCTCTCTTGAGTGATTGGTTGATTTCTTGATTGATCGATTGTCTTATTGATTGATTAATAAAACGTCCGGTTTAATTGGTTAGTTGGCTGACTGGTTGATCCACTGATTGATTTGTTACTAATTAACTGATAGATTGATTGGTTAGTTGGTTGATCGATTGGTGGTTGGATGGTAGGTTAATAAAATATCTGCCGTCTTTTGGTTCGGCTACAATCTTATTATTCATGGTGAAATTTGTTCGAAGATTTTAAATAAATCCCACGTAAAGATATAAGTTTTTTTTTCTACATTTCTTTCCTTTTTCCTCTAAAATATAGCCGACAATATCCAAAATGTCAACCATTTACGTTAACAGTAATTCTTTTCGAATTCGTAATTAAATGCAAAGAAAACATTGGCGCGTAATTTTACATTATACCCACGCGCGACATAAAACCCAAACTAAACATTAGACACCCCCTCCCCTGAACGATCGTACACATCCTCTAACATCTAATTCTAATATACTCCGTACAATAAGATAAGCAGAAACAAAAAAAAAACAAACGAGTGTCAATCGGTTATACACGTCTACTTTACTCAGCCAAAATCCAATTAAAACTAAAACAAACAAAAAATGGACAAGCAACTAATTTTATAAACATTTAAAAGAAAAATTGCCAAACAATATTTAAAAGCGCTATTAAAATATTTATAGAAATTCTTATATATTTGTAGTCCAACTCTCAGTATGTAGAGTAGTTTATTTATATGTTTAACAGAAGTAAAAACAAAAAACAAATAGAAAATGTTTAGTCAAAGTTTATTGTTAAGAAGATACAAAATAGTATCTATGTACTGGATTTGCATAATAAACAAATTCCAATGAAAACATGTGACAGGGTGTTCATAAATAAAAACATAAATGTTTTAATAGGAGTAAAAAAATTTATAAATAAATCTTTAAACACAAATCAAATGCTAACATTTTCGAAGGATTTAGCAACAATTAATTAATTATAACTGAGACTTTATATACCAAAATTAAAAACAAATCAAAGGAAATAAAGAAAAATGTTTAAAAGACAAACCGATAGCTGCCATTTTTAGGAATATAAAGAATATATATATATATATATATATATATATATATATATATATATATATATATATATATATATCAATGAAATTACTACACACCTAACTAATAAAAAAAATGAACGAAATCATGTTAAATGTATTTTATTGTAAAATATGTATTATCATATGTTAATGTGCTTCATAAATTCGAGTTAAATAAAGAAAATTCATTACGTAATCAAGGGATATAGTTTGCTAAATTAAACATATTCAACACAGATTCAGTGAATTAATACTATCGAAGGTATTAAAACGAGATGAAAAAACAAAACATGTGAGAAATATTTCATATACGAGGGTTGCCTTTTATATTTCGGGATTAGAGAACAAAAACAAATATTGATCATCGAAAATCACTTTATTGTTTTTCAAAATATTCCCCATGAAGATCTATACACTTTTGCATGCGTTTGAACCAATTGTCGAAGCACTTTTGCCACTCTGATTGAGGTATCTCCAACACATGCATTCTGAATGCAGCAACCGCTTCTTCAGGTGTCGAAAAACGTTGACCTCTCAGTTTGTTTTTTACGTACGGGAATAGAAAGAAGTCATTCGGTGCCAAGTCAGGACTAAACGGCGGATGACCTATCAAATCGATGTTTTGGGTGCTCAAAAATGCAGTTGTCGCAGCCGATGTGTGAAAGCTCGCATTGTCGTGGTGAAGAGTGATCCGTCTTCGGCGGTTGGTTTTCCTGATTTCTTGGAAGACAACTGGCAAACAAATGGTTGTGTACCACTCAGAATTGACTGTTCTGCGTTGTTCTAGTGGTACGGTTGCGACATGTCCAGTTTTTCCAAAAAAAACAGGCGACCATTTGCTTGGAAGTGCTTCGTGCGCGAACAACTTTTGTTGGATTTGGATCATCTTGAAACACCCAGACAGTCGACTGCTGTTTACTTTCGGGCTCATACGCGTAAATCCACGATTCATCACCTGTCACGATGTCATAGACGTGTTACGAAGCACCGCAACCGTATTTTTCGAGCATTTCTTTCGACCAATTGACACGAGCCTTTTTTTGGGCGATTGACAAATTGTGTGGGATTCAACGCGAACAAATTTTTTTGACAGTCAAATGTTTATGCAATATTGAATGTATGCTGGTCCCACTAACGCCTAAGGTTGTCTCAATCTCACGATAAGTCACATGACGATCTTCCAATATCAGTTCGCGCACAACATCAATGGTTTTCGGAACAACAACTGATTTTGGATGACCTTCACGAAATTCATCTTGGAGTGAACTACGACCACGATTGAATTCACCATACCATCGATAAACACTGGTCCTTGATGGAGCTTCATCGCCAAAAATTGAATTAAGTTCATCCATGCACTGTTGCTGAGTTAATCCACGCCGAAAGTTGTAAAAAATAATCGCACGAAAATGTTGACGATTTAATTCCATTTTTGGGCCGAGATGAATCTTTTAAGTTACTGTAAACAACACAAATAGCGCTCGTATGTCAAAACGTTCGCAGTGCGTATAACCTCAAAAATGTCCAACTTTACGACAGAGCTGTCAATTGCCGGATTGCAACGCTAGGGTTGCCAAATCCCGAAACATAAGAGGCCACCCATGTATGATGAACTCTTATCGTCATTGTACTTCAAGATAAATAAATATTTATAGAAACTGATGGTTCCGTTTCTACCCTGAAAACCGTTTTCGAACAGAATTGATGAGCGAGTTATGTTTGGTATATATTATTGTTTGAAAAAAAATAATTTTCTTCTGCTCGAGGAGCATCGACTTTATTTTCATCGTTGTTACAATAATAATTCTTGATGATGATTTGTTCCCTTATGGTAGTGTCGGGTCATCACACCTATGTCTACCGGGTTTTTCGTGGGATTGTTTTTTGTATATTGATTATTCATTTTTATTCCCACGAGTCTTGGGGTTTCAAATAGTCCGCCATATCAGAGCCCTTCTTTGATATGGTATGGTTTGCTTACTGCTCTGATTCGAACCCTTGTCAGAGAAGTGCCGTTATAATACAGCCGGTATACCCCTGGCTGCAAACCATCCAATGGGCACGGTGACGCTTAACACCCTGGATTAGGGGTGGTAGATCTCTGTGTGTTACTCCTCGCTAGCCTGTCTGACATGGGTGGCCCTATTGGAAGCGTATGCTTCCGTCAGCATAGCCTGAGTGATTCATTGTAGTTTAAGCCCCCGCACCACGTCAAGGTTTCTACCAAGCGAGGGAACTCATAGGAGCATTACACATTAAAATTTAAAAATTTCCTTGGATCCGAAGTGTAAAAGGGCTTCAAGACAATCAAAGAATCTAAGACCAGATCTGTGGTCGACCGAACAAATCCGGAAAGAAATATTTTGAATTACTCATTAAAAATATGAATAGTAAGATTTAACATTGATCTACAACACTTAAGAGGAGATTCTCATCTGAGAGCCTCAAAAAAAGGTCATTCTCTCGAATATTTTCTTATAGAAGGAAATAAACAACGCACTCAAACTTTTTGTCACTTGTTTAATATTTTCTAAAGTACAAACAAAAAATTTATTAAAAAATATAGTGACAATATGTGTTGACACGCCTTGTAATGTGATCGTCTCAAGAAAAGCTACCCCACTCTAGCTCCAGCTATTTATTATCAAAAATAAATAATCGAAGAATTTTCATAAACTACATAAGTGTAGTTGGAGCCCCTCCTAGAATCATCCATGAAAGTCGAAATTTAAGAAAAGGGCGGACATGCAAACTTTAGGTACCGTTTATGCATTTTTTTTTGCTCTTTAACGTTAAATAGAAAAAAAAACGTATGAAAAAATCATCTGCGTTTGGGCTCCAATAAATTTAATTTACTTTGAAATTAAAAAAAAAAAACCGATCCATCGAGTAGTTTCTGAAACATCGTGAAGTCCAATGTGAAAAACTGGTTTGGGAAAACGCGTTCAAAGTCGAAAAATGGTATACGAGCGGGGGCTGAAAATTTTCCGGCCAGACCTGTAGATGGCAACAGCAGGTCTAATTACTATATACTACAATGGTGTTGTGCTCTATGGTGATATGACCTATCAGTAAAACATAAATTATCTTTTAAATGAAAATCCATTTGAAGGTTATTAAAAAAATAAAAAAAAAAACATTAGCCAGAACCATATACGGCACCCCTTATCAAAAACCTAATAAAAATAAAAATTTTTCCATTTATTTCCTCTGATTTTGCACCAAAATTATGATCCTATGATCCTTTCATAATTTTTTTGTTACTATGAAGAACTCAGAAAGTGTTACTCTAAAAAGTTCGTCCATTGTCAACTTAAGCACAACTCACAATTATTTCTTAGAAGCCTAACAACTTCACCCTTTGATATTCCTAAATTACCATTACAAGTCGTTAAAATATACAACTCACTTTTGAATCTTTTCAGTGTACTCTTTGAAATTCTACAATTTTTACAACAACCTCAGAATAGTAGGAGAATGCATTTTAATAGAATTGCAATTCCACATGTATTGTCTAGCAAAGTACCATTATTTATTTTTCCTCTCACTGCCATTAATGAGCGGATAATTACTTTCCTACACAATTTCGATTGATCACCTTTCAACTTCGAGATTTAATTGTTTCCGGAAAAGAATATAGTGTAAGCATGTTAACAACCCTCAGGACTTTCTAAATAAGGCGAAGACCGGTTCCCGGTTGTAGTGCCGATGATGATGATGATGATGATGATGTTAAGAATTATTCAACAATGCTAAATTATCCTAGAAAAAAAGGGAAATTGCTCTTAATAGAATACATTGTCCTTGTTGTATTGTTAGGCATTCCGTTAATGTAATTCTAGGAAAGAATCATCTATAAACTTTTTGCCGATCAGGTACCTATGTAATTGCAAGTCGTAAATATCAGACATCGTAATATTATTTCGCGATATTTTATTACTATTTTGCAGCAATATTTAGATAATCTTTTTAATGAAGCAGAACAGAGACCTGAATTACGGCGCGTTAAATACACGGGAGTTACATTTATGAACCAAAAACCCCCTACCTGACTAGTTTTCATTATTTATGTTTGTAAATAATAAAAGGCGTTTTTGCTGAAGGTCCTGGAAGAATATATATTTTTCGAGTGTGACGATTCCTTATAAAGTTGCGTATCGCTCGAGATCGCTTTATTTCACTTTTGCGATTAAGTGTTTTAACATCGAAAATGGGCAGTGTTAAGGACCTTTGCGATTGGCATCTGATTGAATCAACAATAAATGAATCAAGGAAACTGACGATTCTTCATAGTAATAACTTTACTCAAAAATCAATCAACAACTGTGTTGAGTACAGAATAGGAGACACAACATACACTGGAACAGTGATTTTGTCATCGAGGGACTCAAGTGTTGTCGAAAACAAATTAGACCGAATGACTGTAATGAAAGGGGTAATTGACTTATTCATATATTCAGGTCGATGGCCCACATGGGCTTTAGTCAGGGAGCCAATCACGGAAGTGTCTGTAAAGTATAGTATAAACCTTGAACAGGAGATACCAACTATACCCTCAACCAGTAGGTTATCCCACCAGTACCAAATGCATAAAAAGTCTGACAATGAGGTAATGTTACGAGAATATCTTGAGTGGATCACAAAAAAAGTGTGTAAAACGATCACCACTAAAAAGGTAAGTTTTTTAGACTCTACATCTTGGTTTATGATTCAATGCGGTTTTTAATTTTTTCAGACTGAACAAAGGAATCTAAGTAAGTTTGCGAAAAATTGCTTCCTTTTACTCAAGTATCAATGTGGTCTTATGGATGTAGTTTTCAGAGTTGCACACTCTAGCGAACTCATACGCGATGGGCCACATGCTATGTTCGAGTACATGTGCTACATAAAAAACGAAAACGATGTGACAAGTCAAGCAGCAATCTTGTGGAGGTCGACGGATCGAATTGCTCTTCTAAACACACTAAGTGAAATACCAACAATTTTCCTACATCACCACAATAGAATATCACGTTTTATAGCTGATTGATCACAAGATAATAGAGTTCTGTGATTACCGTCATTGAATTTATGGTCTACGAAATGTGGTACTTAATTTTTTTTTTTTTTTTGCATTTTTTGTTTGTTTTTCTTTTTTTGTGTATGACTAAATCATCATCATCATCATCATCATCATCATCGGCACTACAACCGGGATCCGGTCTTGGCGTTACTTAACAAGTCTAAGGCTTGTCAAATTTTCCATAATAATTTGTTTTTCCGGGCAAGGTTATTAGCCTTGCGCCAGACTAAATATATCTCCTATTTTACAACTATCGTTCTTATGTTAACGTACCGGCTCTTCCCAAGCACTCAAGTTATACAATATGTAACTTTTTGTCTACCCTTTTCGGCGTACAATAAGTTTTGTTATTTTGCTATGTTATATGAATACGAGGGCAAGTCAATAAGTCCTTAGAAAAAGACAGAGAAACAATTTTTTTGTTATTTTTTTATTTTTCAACATAATCAATGCACTTTGACAGAAATCCATCCAACTTTTTTAAGCCTTCAGAAAAGTATGATTGTGGTAGTTCTTCAAAATAAGCACCTGTGTGCGCTGACCTCCTCATTTGCTGTGAACCGTTGTCCGCTAAGCCATTTTTTAAATTTAAAAATAAAAAGAAGTCATTCGAGGCCAGATTTGGTGAATACGATGGATGGACTATCAATTGAAACTTCAATTCCTCAATTTTTGACATTGAAATAGCGCACGTATGCACTTGTGCATTATCTCGAAGAAAGAGGATTATTTTTTCTTCAAATAAGGACAATTTTTATTTATTTTCTCATTTAGCTGACCTAAGAATGATGCATATCATTCACTTATCATCCGTCCCTTATCCAAATAGTCGAAGAAAGTAATACCAGGTCATCACAAAACACAGTAGCCTTCTTGGGAGCCTGTTCTCGTTTAACAATCTATTGTTTTGACTGTTCTTTTGTCTCGGGAGTATAGTGGGGTATCCATGTTTCATCTACAGTTGCTAATCTGCCCAGAAACTCATCTGGGTTGTAACGCATGTGCTCCAAAAAAGAGCGGCATCCATCTAAAAAAATTTTATATACCTACAAGATATATATATTGCAGTAAAAAAATAAAAAATTGTACACATAACTTATCGCTAGACCTTACACTGTAAGCCCATCATTAATGTAAACCTGTGGCGGCTCCGCCAAACCCCACGATTCGCTTACCTGAAAAACCCCCATAACTACGACCCAATTTATAAGTTTCGCTAATGCAAGCGCATTAGCACCTTAAGTGCCTTACGCATCTAGGTTATCAAATTTATAATCTAAAAGTCCCTATAAAAAAAGACTTACCTTTCATGCATCTCTTCGCATACAATTCCCCATAAGATTTCTTTTCTACCTTTTCAGGAATCCCAAAACCTATTCGGTACCTTCGGTTGCCAGGCAAATTCCAACTTTCCCACACCTGCGCCGCAATCTCCACCCAGCATAAACATTTCCTACTACAAGGACATTAATGGTTTCAATGCATTTCATGAAGATTCCTGAAAGATTCTGTTCACACATCGAATGCATCATTAGAATTCGCTGGAAAATAATTCGTTTGCATACATGTATTATAAGTAGGAAAACTATTCCGGCAACATGGTGTGCCAAGCAATTTTGTTCCTCATGTGCACCCTTATCTTCCCACATGCACGTATCTTGCAGACCCTTTGTCCAAGGGACAAAAGCAATACGCGCATCTAGCGTCTAGTGCCATAAAACCGAATTCCTACACATGTAAACATGCATAATATCCATCCAATGATTTGTTTTCCCACTAACAAACAATCTCCAATTCCTTTCTTTGCCGCAACGAATTGCCCGGCATATACGAATGCAAGCAAGGGATTCGTTTTGGCCACCGACCCAAGATACGATATACAATTCTCATTGTATAAAGTATTGTAATACATTAGCACCTCTTTCGAATGGCTATTCGTATATTTACACAAGGGCATCACTCATCTAAGACTTTTATGACGCCCTCGTCTCATCTTGTCTCTTACCACATTTCTTCGAAGTATCGTCGTCTATTTATTTAGACGCGTTGCACTGAATAGACAACGATTCTCTCGATCCCTTTGTCCTTGCCGCCTGCCTGCTTTGTTTCGCCATTGCCTCCACGCATAAGTAAATAACACATATCTGAACGATCACACACATACCACGTTTCTCTAGCGGTAAGTAAATACATATCCTTAGTGAAGAGTGTATCTACCACCACACCACAAACTCACCTCAAACGAAGGTTGAATCGCTGAGTCCATTTCCATCAGCCGACCACGCTGCTCGCGCGAGCTCCCGCTCTCCGTCGCGCGGTGGAGAAGCGTATATATACGGAAGCCGGGTCGTGAAGGAAGTTTTTTTACCGTGTGTAAAATTTATAAAGAGCAATTTAATGTGAAATAATAAGTTTTAAGTGCAGTATAAAAACTGCTATTCCTGGGTGCATTTATTTCTTTTGTTTTGTGTTGCATTCCTTATCGCGTGAACAATAGACGATGGGGATGGAAGTGAACCGGGTGCAATACTTCCTAACCCTCACAAACCCATTGTGACTGATCTAGTACAAGAGGACGATAATGGGTGGACTTCTGGTTCCTTGCCTTCTTATTGTTCAAGCAGTCACGGCGGGTGGACGTAAGAAAGAAATTAAAATTGTGAGGGCCGATAATTTAAATAAAAATATAATTTTTAAAACATCAGGTATGAGGTTTACCCCATTTCAGCGGATCATCAAATATAATCGGATTAATCACCGATCAAAATGATGCCCGATAGACCCGGGAAGAACGAGATGACGGAAGCCCTGCACGAGGTAGGGATATACGTCCCGACCACAGCCACGAGTGGGCGGGTTCGGACAATATACAAGGAAGCGTTTGGTCATTCTGAGCTTGAAAATAAAGGTGAAAAAACTTCCGGAGCTTCAGGTGTGTTCACAACTTCTGGCGGAGCACTCTCTTCTGACGGAGCGTCCACTTCGGGTGGAGCCCCTACTTCTGGTGGAGCCCCTACTTCTGACAAAGCGCTCGCTTCCGACGGTGCACCGACTTCTGCCTAGCTGCTCAGCAGATGGCTGGCGGACGATCAACTTCTGACGCAACTTCTGGGACCATTGCTGACGATACTGAGGAACGAGAACTCGCTCGACTGGAGAGAAGGAAACGCATTCGGGAACTGCATAGGGAACTGCAAGATATGAAGCCGGTTCCAGTGACTACAAAAAAGATGAACTTCAACGCCATTGAGAATGCAGTCCCTTTGTTCTCCAGCGACGACAATAATAGCAATCGTTAGTGGGTAGCAGACTAGGATGATGTGGCCCAGTCGCTTTGTTGCGATGATCGCATTAAATACCTTTGTGCACGTCGACTTTTGACAGGAACTGCCAAGGTACTTTTGTGAACCGTCCGTGTTGATGTATATCCGAATTCGAAAGGGTAAGACGAGAAGTCGCAGAATGCTATAGGAGACCGGGCCAAAGAATATATATATATATATATATATATATATATATATATATATATATATATATATATATATATATATATATATATATATATATATATATAAAGAATTCCGAAAAGGTAAACCCAAAATCAGTGCTATGGAGAGATTGGTAGGAGATGATACATAGTGTTTTACCTGGAGGCAGGATTGTTACCTACAGTACAATTTCGCGAGTCGTGCAGGCCATAGGCTGGGGCCACAGTATCTTTAGACGATTACACATCTATTGGCGGAACCATAAAAAAAAGAATACATATGGAAACAATAGAATCTTAAATATTAAATCCATTTCTTCTTATTTTTTAGCAGGTTAATGATGCCCAGCAATGACTTGAAGAGTTCAACTTCCACCGTCTGTTGTTAAACCGAATCAACATCCCCACCTCGTTCCAACGTTATAAATTTTACACTAATGAATGCAAGGAAATTATCATTATCTTGGTATCTCCATTTCTCTACTAGCTAACAAAGTACCACATTCACTCTTATGTCCTGCATAGTAACAATACATCCATCACCAAGTTGGACTCGTTTGGTTCTCCTTTGAGTGAAATTTGATCGACATTAGCAAAATTACAAAATATTCTGATTCGTAGAATGAAATAATTGGATTCTCCTTATCAAAATGTACATTCCATTTTGCGTCGTTTGGAATTGGCGACGTTCCTTTGTAGAATTTGACTTTTCTAATTCTGGACTGGTTACCAAGTCAGCATCCTGTCAGGAGCTGACCGTCCTGTGGGTTTTACGTTAGACCACATGGAGCTTGGTCTCGTTTAATTTGTAAGTATGAATTAACAAAGGATTGTCTACGTCAACGAAACGGACTCACTGAAGTGCACCTATTTTAAAAAAATTGCATTTTAGATTTTAATTGTTTGTCCCTTTATATTGTACTACGGACAGCTTCCGTTGGTTGGAAATATATACAACCGCCCAGTTCCTATCACTCTCATATAATTTTATTACCCGGAATCAAAACGTATTTTGTACGGGATTATAAAGGCATATGTAGACGAAGTTTCTTTTAATAATGGAGAAGAAGGAACTGGTATGGCCGGATAGAAGGAGAAGAATCAAAGCATGTTATGTGCTGGTTTTGGCTGCTTTATAGGTTAGACTTATACTGGATTCCTTTAGAAAAAGATATTTTTCAATTTATCAAAGTGTTACTCAGTCTACTGGAAAGGACTAAATAGTTTGTGTGCTACAAAAACATTTATTACACAAAGTGAGGGTGTGGCGATCCCAACAGACACACACAAGCACGTAACTATGGTGAAGAATGCAGCACAAAAGAGAATCGAAAAAGAAACCATCAGAGACATATACCAGGGCATTAAACGTAGCAATCATAACGGAACAAAGAGGTATGTTTTTGCTCGGTAAATATTTTACATCTATACCGAATTAGTAAAGCACTAAGTACTCAACATATCAAATCTTGTGTATAGACTTTTAAGGAGAGTATTGTGATGATAGACAACCTACTGACCAGGCAACCCAGGTCATTAAAAACCGATGAAAATGCGAAGTGATATACGATGATAAATAAAGTTCTTCGACTATATTTACAAACGTTGGTGGTTTTAATTGAACTTGTGGTTCCAGAAGTATGGATCAAGGTCTCATACGTCTAGAACTATAGCAACTGTTCGTGAAGTTTTCTCTCAACAAAAAAATTTTTTTTTATTACACTTCTCTCGGGAGAGGCGGACCTATAGCTCCGACACGGCGCCCCGAGATGCCACCAATTAACTTTAGCAGCTCTTTTTGAACAGTTGCAGATTGTAATGCCCCGGCAACACTCGCGTTGGAATGGTGTTCCACAGCTTCCCCGCTCTGTAACGGAACGAGTTCTGATGCAGGGATGTTCGCGCCGTCGGGAGATGTACCGCAAAATGGTGCGATCTGTCGGATTGTCTTGTACAGCGCATATAAACCCAATTGCGCAGAATAATGCCACGAATCTCTGCAGAACAGTACCCGTGATAGTGTGTCTAAAACGGACAGAAGTCGGCTACGTATCTTCGATGCATTAGCGGCTCCCGCTCCGATGTCAGCGCCGAATCCCTTAGAGCGGAGCTCCAAACATGAGTGTGGGGGTTCTTTATACCACATGGAGAACCAACCCACAATTTCATACCTTATTTAATTTCTACCCTTATTCCCCTTACAAACTATTCCACCTGTAAAACATGTTTCCCAAAAGGGCGCATACCTAAACTCATTATCCTATGCAGATAATGCATAATTGAGTTGAGCTATCTTTTTGCCATACGGCAACTCCATTTCGCTAACCCATGAGATTTCCACCGGAAATCGCATCATGTCGGTTAGCAACGGCATAGTCTGATCAAACGACGCGGTTGCATAATCATGCAATCGCTGGGGAAATTATTAAACTATTTAATTTAGTTCCCATGATCAAATTTCCCTAGCCAAGTCGGCGTCCTATTCACTTTCCCCAGACACGCCATTCGCTGGGGATCAACGATCTCTTTTCGCAGGTGAATAGCACCAGCTACATTATCCTCTTTTCCACAATTCTGTCTCCCTACAGTTCAATGCCCTCTGAGATCACCACAGCCATCGCACTAGGGCAGTAGGTCATCCTTAGAGGCTGCATTCATACAAGCGCACAAGCTAAGCCAACCCCAAAGTTATTGCACCCCCTCTTTTGTTATTTTCTTCCTTCGCATGCCCAGCGACTGTCAAATGATGTGCAAACATTATTCACCTCACTGAGACATACAGCTGAATAGATTCCTGAGAGAGAGCGATGATGATTGGCCAATAGCTATGCGAATGTAAAATCCAAATCCCTAATTGGGATCAGTCGCTTCACATCCACAACTGCGGTCGGCCAGGCCGCCGCTCTGAAAAAGAAAAACATAATTTCAAGGATATTTAACCAGTCACATCTCATTCACCATCGGTGACGGTCACGCCGCACCGATTCGCGTTTCAATCACCGCAGCGTGCACACTACACGAGAGTCGAGGTCGTTGCGTTAAGTTACACGTTCTGTTCAGATTCCCTTAAACAAAATAAACAAAAAATCAATACAATAGAAACTAAAGTGAATCGTCCGAAAAAAAATTAATGTAAAATTAAAGCCAATAAGTTAAAAGGACTTAGTTAAAATAAAGAAACATTATTACATAACCACACCACTAGTGTTTTATTTTGCCCAAAGTGAACATGTTACAATGGAACAATCGCTGGAAGATCGGAGTAACAAGTGTGGGGGGATTTAAGTGAAACAGTGCCCGTGTTCTGGCACCCCGACTTTTACCCCCACAAGAGCAATATTCGAGCGCGGGTCTAATTTGAGATTTATACAGAAGAAGGAAGAAGTTGGGCCGGAGTAAAATATTTCTTCTCTGAAAAAATAATAAAAATTACTCTGTTTTCCAAAGGCGGACTTGGGGATGTTCGACACGTGTTTATGCCATGATACGTTCCCACATACCGTAATGCCGAGCAACTTCCACCCCTCCTCAGATTCGAGGACCTGGCCATTCATCATCAACTGTGCAACTGATAATCCACTTTTCTTTGTGAATGTTGTATACTGTGTCTTCGTTGCATTGAAGTCGACGAGATTGGCCTTAGCCAGATCCTGATTCAGAGAGTCGATCTGACCACATCTCAGGTGGTGCGACGTTGGTGCACCCATCGGTCGATCACTCGAAAAAGAGGAAACAAGCATACTATCAACCGCAAAACTGAACAGTTGCTTATACGTTGTCTCCAACGTCAAATCATGTATGTAAAGCAAAAACAAGGTTGGAGCCAACATAGAACCTTGAGGCACTCCCGAATTAACAGTATACAGATCCGAACACTCGCTGCCCACAACAACCCGGATCGATTGATTTTCGAGGAAGCTCTTCGTCCAGTCGCAAAGCTGCTGGGAAAATCCATATGAATGAAGTTTGCTCAGCAATGCCCCGTGCCAGAAGTGGTAAAGAGCCTTGGAAATATTCAATGCGATCGCTCTTGACTCACCATGCCGCTCAATCACAGATGTCCGTATATCGATTATAAAGGTCAAAGGTCTTCCGTGGACCGCCTGCCACGGAAGCCGTATTGACGATCATTCAGAAGTCAGAAGAAGTTGCACTCCAAATACTTAATTAACTCGGCGTTGATGACCTTTTCCATCACCTTAGCCAACATGGAGAGTAATGATATCGGCCGGTAATATTGTGGGAGACACTTTTTCCCCTCTTCGGGATTGATTGAACTCAAGCAATTTTCCAGCAGACAGGAAATGTCCCTCGTGCATAAGCTTAGCGGAAGAGTCTCCCTATAACCGGTGATGATTCTGCAGCACAGTTCTTAAGGACTATTGTTGGTATTCCGTCTGGGCCGGTTGCCTTCTTACAGTCAGTGCAGTCCACGTAGAATGCGTTGAATAGTACGCAGGCGGAATCTCACTTCCCGCATTGAAAACCGTACTGGCGCGATCACAGGTGGCTCCAAAAGTTCGCCATCGAGGTTTGAATTCGCGAATACATTAGCTTTGTCCTTTGAATTTGTGACTAGAGTCCCGCTGCCCGTCACCAACGGAGCAAGCGAAGTTACTGCTGACAGCCTTTGTCATTGACCAGAAGGAACGCGAACCAATTGGGCACTGAGGGAGTTTATTGGTCACTCTGTCGCTGTGAACTTTCTGCACGCGTTTCTGATTCTAACAAAATTCATTCTCTCGATGGGCTTGTAGCCCCAGTATTTAAAAGCTCTATTCATTGCCGCTATAATCTGCTCTCATTTTTTATCGAAGCGAGGCTTATCAGATGAACTTCGCTTGATGGAATGCGCAATGTAGATCTCTATCGCGCCACATAACATCGGAGTATCCGAAGCACACCTCCGACCGAATATCGCAAATCGTCCCAGTTACCAGTCCCATAACTCCATATATGGCGAAACTCTTTAGGTCGGTTATTCGTTTGAAATGTAACTGGGGGCACTACAGATACCAAGAAGTGACCTGAGTTTTCCAGTGGCGCAGAAACCTCTACGGTATAAATACCCGGTTCTGATGTCAACAACAGATCCAGAGTGTTAGCATGATCACCTCGGGCAACCTGCACTCGCGTAGTTTCCTCCACGAGTTGAGTCAAATTGTGGCTAAAATCTCCGCCAGCCTCCTAACCTCGTCGGTTCTGTTATAGTGCACCAACCAGCCGGGTTTGTGTACACTAAAATCGCCAAGAACGATATTTTCAGAAGCCGGGTGGTTGATCCGTATCCAGTCGATGGTACGTGAAAGATGTTCGAAAAATGTCGCTGGTCGATTGTCATAGTATAATATAGGGCATTAAAGACCACACATGAAATTTAACAGAATTCCTCAGCACGACCCTCAACCATATGATGTCCCAGTTATCACGTTCTGACGCCTTCATCCTTGGGCAAGCCAGATCGGACCGCGTGAAGAACAGACGACACCCTTAAAACGGAATCTCGAATGTAAGTCGTATCCTGAGCAACGAAGATATGTCGAATCAGTTGACGAATCTACCTGGATCTCAGTTAGGGCAATGATATCAGGTTTCCTGTTTGCAAATATTGGTGGACGGCGTTTACGTTCGTATTGGTGAAACAGATACCCTTGATGTTACAAAATGCCGTTACCAGTCGAGCGTCGATAGACCCCCGAGAACGAACCCGATTATGCGACGACGAATTTCTTAAAGTTCGGTTATTTATCAGAATATTTGGCTGATGTTCCCCCTGACATAGTCCCCCACGGAGATCTGAATGAGAAACTAGTTTAGCTCCGGAATACTTTATCTCAGAAGGTACATTCATGACTTATCTCCGTGTCAGATCGAGCCATCAGCCATATATCCGAAACATAGTCGTAAATGTCTCCCGACGATATCGCCGAATGTATACCGTGGCTGGGTGGCAACTCACCTTGGGAACCAGCTATCACCTAAAACAACCTTTTCTCGAACCGATCCATCAGCCAAGCTCCGAAAGATACCGAGGGATTTCTCCCGACCATTTCACGGAGCTAAGGTTTTTATGGGGTGGTATTTCACCGGGCGACGGGGTGATGGGAACCTTCCTGCCACTTGGCTTCTAGTCGCCTCTTACGACAAGCTGGCCTAGCTGTGAGTAAATTCGAACGCCCTACTCACAGGTTGATGTCACAATAGGGTGACACATAGTAGGTGGTACGTAGTTCCAACTTGACGCCAATAAATGCAAGCGACCAATAAAGCAAAATCGTATAAATCAAGTCAGAGTGTAGTTTTCATTTTCAAAAATCGTGCGGTACCACACTCATCCGAAAATTCCTTTATTGAACCATTTGGCTTAGACTAGGCCAATTACGTATTCCAGCAATAATATAATATAATAGTGTATAATATAGAAAATAAACACAACCTAAACGAACACAGTATTTTGTAGCGGGAGCACGGTACGCTCGATGGATAAGTCAACGGTGCACTAGAGATGACTAACAGAAGAACTCCATTTTTGGACGAATATACGCCTTGTAAATAGTGGCCAGGTTGGATGGAGTGAAGTATCTTTTGAATCTCCTTAGTAACCCTATACATTTGACTGCACTTTTCGCATCTTCAAATATGTGGTCGCTCCAATTAAGAGTGGAATTAATTTGAATGGCAAGGATTGATAGTTCCTTGGCTTCGTCAATGCAAGTGCCGTTTATAGACAGTATATTTACTTTCGGGCTCGCCCTTGACGACAAGAGGCAGCACTGAGTCGTTAGGGCCTTGAATTCTACTCGGTTAGATAATCCCCACTGATATATCTTGTTGGGGTCTAAATTCAATGTACCAAGCATTAGTTGCTGCTTGGTAGTTCGAAGAGTTTGGTTGGGAGTGTTCCTATGAGCATGAGAAACTCAACGTGCTATTGTGGCGGTTCCGCCAAACCCCACTGTCTACTCACCCGAAGAACCCCCATAACTACAAACCAGCTCTCATAAGTTCCTGCTAATGCATTAGCATTAGCACTTGTAAATGCTTCACGCATTAGATTTATCAAATGTATTTAGCTAAAAGCTCCTGGAAGAGAATTCTTACCTTCATTCATTTATTTGAATTCAAAAATCCCTATAAAAATTCTGTTCCAAACTTCATTATTCCCAAGCCCAATTCGGCACCTTCGGTTGCCAGGCAAGTCTCAATCTTACACACGAATTTTTCCTAGTTGAATTCCTGAAAACAAAACAATTTGGTTTACATACAATTTAACCGCATAATCAGGGAATCTTAACCTTGAGTTGGCTATTCCCAGCGTTACATGTGTACAACAATGTCTTACATACACATTGGCTGGCGATTCCATTGTCCAACGGCGAAAGCAGCGTCGGGCAGCTTGTTTTTTCAGCTGGAATATACCCCACCACGATCCCTCGTCTAAACGAATAAACAATCACCAATTTCGTCCTTTGCCACAAACGAATTACCCTGCATATACAAATGCAAGCAAGGGACTCGTTTCGGCTACCGACCCAAGATACGATATACAATTTTCATTGTATAAAGTATTGTAATCCATTAGCACATTTCTCTAATGCCTATTCGTCCATTTACACAAGGGCATTATAGCGTTTGAAATAATAGTGAAGAAGAACGTGTTATTCGAACTGACGCTGTGACAGTTTGAATCACGAAAAAAATTGAACCTAAGCGTTACCCATCAGTCTACTGGCCGTGTTTAGAATTTGATTTTTAAACTCGACTATACTCCACTGGTGTGAATTGTTATGTTATCGCTAGGTATACGGTTCTGGTGTATTTTCTTATTCGATTTTCGTTCGGTGTCCTTCACTATTTTGCTTGTGAATTGTGTGTATCTGTCAGAGATGCCACACCAGAGTCTAAGTTAGATCGTCAACGAGACGACAAGTCTAATGGTGATCGTCAACGCGACGATAAATCTTCATCGAACAGTTAGGAGACGGAGTCCTTGTATAGGGAGTCGACATTGAGAAACCTCAACGAGAAGGTCATCTGCATAACGCGTGAAAACGATAATGTAACTTAACCAAAAATATATCGAGAGTCGGGAACCTTACTAACATCAAATCCGGATGTATTTCAAGTCGTGTGTTGCGGTGTAGCGGCATCCGGTGTGTGAAGTTATGTTTAACGAGTGTACAAGACGAGAACAATAAAAATTACGAATAAAAAAACAATATCTCAGTGTTTTAACTGTGTTGTTTCGCTCCAGTATGTTTCTTGCTGGTCTCGTTTCGTTTTGTTGTGCGAACAGTGTTCGGCGGAACACGCCTTTCGACCAAGACTAACATCCGCCAAAGCATCACTGATCTAAAACTTTTGTGATGTCCTCGTCCCATCTTTTCTTTTAGCATATTTCCTCGATGCATTGCCGTCTATTTATTTAGCCGCAATGCACACCATAAACAAAGATCTCCACGTCCCTTTTGTCTTTACCGTTTTCCTGCTTTGTTTCTCCATCGCCTTCGCGCATGAGTTGAACAATATGATCTTCACGATCACTCATACATACATACTACCATGATCTTCATTGTGAGATCTAGTTTTCTATTACACAAAAAGAGGCTTTACGTCTCGCTTGAGGTAAATAAAAATGTATCCTTAGCTGAGAGGATATCCACCACCACCGAATCGAGGGTGAATCAAGAGCCAGATTCCAACCCTCGATTGAGTCTTATTTCATCCACTGACTGTGTCGGTCGGTCTTTCTCCCGCGTCTCGTAGCGCTGCGGGGCGCCTACAACCCGGAGTCGTGTTTTCGTTTAAATCATAATAGTGACATTTTGCAATATTACCTTCGTAATAGTTAGTATTATAGTACGGAGAGTTACATAGTTTGTGCATGGTGTACGTTCGAACGATGCAAGAGAACGCTTAAATTAAGATATTTGTAAGTGACTTCTAATTCATGTTCGGTTAATTAAGTACAAAAATAACTATCGGTGAATACAATAAAGAGAACATTTTGCCGACTGAAAATAACCAGTGTTTTGACTCTCGTGGCTTCCTTGGATATCTCTAGTGATTCGCGTCAGCGGAACTTTGTATTACATCGGTGCGGACGAAGTAGAACTCTGGTGCTCAGACTTCGTTCGCCACACTATCATCAGCAAACGAATAAATTAGGTTGTGTGTAATTGTCAAGGGACCATTTATAAAGATCAGGAAGAGAGTGGGTGAGAGTACCGAACCCTGGGGTTAATTTGATGGGAGACAGATTTGACACATTCAAAAACTACTTGAATTGAACGGCCAGAAAGATAGTCTCTTATCCGTTGGATCAAGGAATTGTCCACTCCATTGGAATGTAATTTTAACAAAAGGGCTGGATGCCAAACTCTGTCGAAGGGTTTTGAAATATCCAATGCGACTACATTGCTTTCACCGAGGTGTGGATGGAATGGCTCCACTTTTCGGTAGGGTACGCCATAAAATCTCCTGTGGACCTGTTGCTACGAAAGCCATATTGGGGGTCATTGAGGACGTCATTTGATAACAGATATCTCGAAAGTTGACGGTTGATAAGTGATTCAATTACCTTGGAGAGAATAGAAGTTAGTGCTATGGGTCGATAAGAAGAGAGGGATGATTTGTCGCCCTTTTTTGGGAATTGGCTGAATGTTCGCTGACTTCCATCTATTTGGGAAACGGCCAGTAGAATAAGACAAATAGAAGAGTTTCCACAGTGGTTTGGCGAGTGAAGAGGAACATCTCTTCAAGAGGATTGGGGGAATGCCATCAGGACTAGCGGATTTGCTTGTGTTTAGCTCCTTGAGTGTGCGGACAACAGTTTACGTTCGGAAGTGAATCTGGCTCATCGTGTGCTTCTTATATTCAAGTTGAGGTGGAACTGATGCGATATCAGGCAGCGTCGAGTTCGCTGCGAAATATGCATCAAGTAGATTGGCCATCTTTATGGCACTAGTTACTGATTTGTCATCGACTATTAGCGAAGTAATGGATGGGAAGACCGAGTTTTGAATGTTTTTTTCGAATGCCCAGAAGTTTCTACTACCTGTGGGAGAATGTAGTATTTTTTGTCTTACTCTCTAACCAGTCGATAATGCGCATCACAGTAATTTCTAGCTCGCTTAAATCTTTTCCGGTTTTCTTCAGTATTGTTTGATTCCGGTTATGCTCAACTCTTTAGCCTTAATGGCTTCTCTCCACTTGGAATCGAACCACATATTTCTCTTGGGTTTGATAATCTTTATCCTGTGTGGAATAAAAGTTCGCATGCCAAGTAGAATCGTGTCTGTCAATGTGTCCGCTATACAGTCAACATCGTTATTGAGGAAAAATGACGACTAATTTCATCCCCATCATCATCGGCACTACAACCGGGAACCAGTCTTGGCCTTATTTAGCTGGTCTCTCCACGGGTATTCAGTCCTTATCCGAGACTTGTTAAATCGGCCATAATAATTTGTTTTTCCGGGTAAGGTTATTAGCCTTGCGCCAACGACGACCAATTTATCTTCCCTAAAAAATCGTTCAGACCTTTTCAGTTGGCTTCCTCGTCAAACCATACTGTTCTTTTATGAGTTCTTTCGTTAACGTTTGTGTTGGTTGGAGCAAACTTAGCTGACACGACACAGTGGTCTGTAGTACCCAAGGGCGAAGAAACTTGAATTGTGTATTTGTTTGGATGGGAAGTGAGAAACGGGTCCAGTCTGTTTGCGGAATGACGATGTATGTCTGGTACGCGTGTTGAGTCATTGACGACTTCAGTTAAGCTATTTGGATCAACAAAGATCTGGAGATATTGACTTTCAGGTGTTGTGTAGCCGGAGTGACAAAGCCACTAAAAGTTATGCATATTGATACTACCCCCAATAACGGTTGCAGACTGCAATATAGGGTCAGGATCCTATGGATAGAACCAGGCAGAACATCAAATTTGTTAAAGGATGCGTTTCTATCCAAGTTTGGCCTTCTGTAAAGAAACATGTAATGTATGGTAGGCTTACGGACGTGAAGTTTTAGCCAAGATAAATTAAATTGTGGATTGATGCAGATTGGGGGGATGGCTACTTTGACACCCGCCAAGTAGTGAACCAATGCCTGCAGCGACATCCTGAGAAAGGTTGGCGCAAGGCTAATAACCGGGCCCGTAAAAATGAATTATTATGGCAAATTTAACAAGTCTCGGATATGGACCAGAAACACGACGACGACCACGGAAACGAAGATGGCTAAATGTTTTAAGAATTTTTACATGGAAGGTACGCTCACTATACAGAGCTCGAGCTGCACAGCAGCTAGCCGATGCCCTGTCCGAATATAAGGCTGACATAACAGCATTACCAGAAATAAGATGGACAGGGAGTGGTGTTTTTCAAAGAAAAGAGTATGACATTTATTACAGCTGTCACGCAAAACACCATGTGCTCGGGGTAGGTTTTCTAGTCAGCCAAAAACTGAAGCCTGCCATTATCGGCTTTAATGCAATAGACGAAAGGCTATCCACTCTTCGCGTGCGAGGCAAGTTTAAGAACATAAGCCTCATAAACGTTCACGGACCTACAGAGGAGTCCCCTGACGACGAAAAAGAAGAATACTATGAGAACGTCGAACGGGACCTTAATGCCTGCCCAAGATACGGTGTGAAAATCGTTCTTGGGGATTTGAATGCAAAAATACGTCGGGAGCCGGTTTTCAGGCACTACACAGATTCCCATAGTTTGCATGAGAACACTAATGACAATGGACTACGAGTCATCGAATTGGCAGCATCGAAAAACTTGGTCGTTGCGAGTACCAAGTTTCGGCGTAAGGATATCCACAAAGCCACCTGGTGGATATCCTGATGGAGCCACTCGCAACCAAATTGACCACGTGCTGATAGATCGCCGCCACTCCTCGAGCCTGATGACGGTACGAACGTACCGAACTGCTAACGTCGACTTGGATCACTATCTTGATGGTACAGTTTTCTGAGCGCCGATTGCCTTGCGGGGACGTATTGCATTCGCGGATCAGGTTCGAATCAACACGGCTGCCTTATGCAATGAGAATACCAGCAACACCTTTGGTCATGATTTAAGACTCGGCCTCGAAGAGCTCGACGGAGGGAGAGTAAGTCCTGCGGCCAGAATGCCGGGCGTACAAGAGAAATGGACACGCCTTAAGAATACTGTCATTAGGATTGCCAACTCCATCTTAGGCAGTAGTCGTAGAGATCGGAACGACTGGTTTGATGATGAGTGCAAACTAGCGACTGAACGTAAGAATGCTGCAAACTGGGCAATGCAGCAGTCTCATAGGACGCGGGTACGCGAGGGAAATACAAAGACCTCAGAAGATCTGAAAAAAAACTTCACAGACAAAAGAAAAGTGCCTGGGAAAAAAACCTTGTCTGTGAAATAGAGAAAAGTAGAGAGCGAGGTCCGCAACAGGCGCGGAAGTTCTACCAAATAATCCGCAGTATGACGCGGCACACACCACGCTGCACTTACTGCAAGGATAAAGCGGGTAATCTGATCACCGATCCTGAAGGCATTCTGGAGCGATGGGAAGTGCACTTCAATGAATTGCTAAATTGTCAGCTCACAGAAGAATTGGAGGCTCCACCAATGCAAGACCAAGACCAAATCCTGCCGCCACCAAGCATTGAGGAAACATTAAAAGCCATAAAACCGCTCAAATCAAATAAAGCCCGTGGAGCTGATGGCATACCAGCTGAGCTGATCAAACAAGGAGGGACAACGTTACATCACGCAATTTATGAGATCGTGGTGCACGTATGGGAGCAAGAGGAAATGCCGGAAAATTGGCGTTGCGGTATAATTTGCCCCATACATAAGAAGGGATATATTACAGTGTGCAGCAACTATAGGGGTATAACATTGCTGAGTACCGCCTATAAGATACTCTCCACTATCCTACAAGATCGGATAGCCTCATACGCTAAAGCCATCATTGGTCAATATCAGTGTGGCTTCATCCCATGCAAATTAGCAATTGATCAGATATTCACCTTAGGCAGGCGATGGAAAAATGTCTGGAATTTAAGATTCCACTATATCATCTGTTTATAGACTTTAAGGCCGCCTACGACAGCATAGCCAGGGTAGAACTATATAATGCCATGAGAGAATTCAGCATACGAAACAAATTGATACGACTTTGTAAGTTGACCATGACCAACGTAACTAGTCAAGTAAAAGTAGCGGGATTGCTGTCCAAACCAATAAACATCTATAATGGATTCCGACAAGGGGACGGTCTGGCCTGCCTCCTCTTCAACCTGGCGTTAGAGAAAGCAATCCGTGACTCTGGCGTTACAACAAGAGGGACTATTGTCACCAAGTCCAGCCAGATACTTGCCTACGCAGATGACATCGACATCATCGGTAGAACCGAATCGGCGGTACAGGAATCCTTCACCCAGATCGAGCAGGCGGCACAAAAACTGGGACTGCACATTAATGAGGGGAAAAACTAAGTACATGGTGGCAACTTCTGCGAAGAGAAGACCTAACGTTGGTCAAACTATCAGGGTAATGGAGCACAAATTTGAAGTAGTGCAATCCTTTAACTACCTTGGGTCAATAGTATCAGCCGATAACAACATGGAAGAAGAAATACGCGAACGGCTGATTAAATCCAACAAAGCCTACTATGGTCTATCAAAGCTCTTTAAATCCCGAAATTTATCCAGAACATACAAGCTACTACTGTACAAGACCATGGTCTTACCAGTACTCATGTATGGATCCGAGACTTGGGTGATTAATAAAAGGCACTCTGAACTCTTGGCCGCGTTCGAGAGAAAGGTCTTAAGGAGAATTGTTGGATGTGAGGGAGGACGATTCCGGAGACGCTGCAACCATGAGTTGTACGCATTCGACCTTGAAGCTAATATTGTAAGAAAAATCAAACTCGGTAGACTCCGGTGGGCGGGACACCTAGCTCGAATGGGCGAAGAGGAGCCTGCCCGGAAAGTCCTTTGTGGCAGGATGTATGGAAGGAGACAGCGCGGCAGACCTTGTCTGCGATGGAGGGATGGCGTAGACCAGGACGCCCAGAGCCTGGGAGTGCCAAACTGGATGACATCGGCTCGAAATCGGGACCGGTGGAGAGATTTGTTAAATAATGCCAAGACCGGATCCCGGTTGTAGTGCCGATGATGATGATTGATGCAGAGTCCATATTGTGGCAGATAAGCAAATAAGCAACATCATTACATATGTATGTGGCTAGACGGAGGCACTAAATTACAGTGGTGGAAAAACTAATAGAAACAAAGGTTTAGATAGCGACCAACAATCAGTAACTGCATACAATTTGGTTGTTCTTCGACACCAATTCTTAACCCGAACCGTACTTAACAGTACTTTGATATGGTGCATCAATTTGCTCTTATCAGTTTTTTGTTTTTACCTAGTAGTAAAAAATGCAAGCGAAAGGGTATTTCCCCTGGAAAAAATAATAGAAACAAACCATCACCACAGTCTTCAATCGTGATTGTGAACTAAACTACTGGTTCGTCTTTATTGAAATCTTCGTAAATTTATTAGACTTGTGTTGTACTCCGGGCCGTGCTTTCCCAAACGGTGGGAGAAAAGCCCGGAGCGTCGACGGTGAAAAAATGAAAGACCGAAAGGGTTTTGTTAAATTAAAAACATGCTAGTTTTATTAGATGATATGGGGCTCCGCGATAGTATAGTGGTTAGTATACCCGCCTGTCACGTGGGAGACCGGGGTTCGATTCCTCGTCGGGGAGCCTCTGGCGCAAGACTAATGACCTTGCCCGGAAAAAAGCAAATCATTATGGAAAATTTAACAAGCCTCAGGACTTGCTAAATAAGGCCAAGACCGGTTCCCGGTTGTAGTGCCGATGATGATGATGAGTTTTATTAGTGTTAAAATCCGGACATACGGCCAGCGGTTCGGCCTCTGGAATGGTACTGATGATGTTATTATTTTGTTGGCCAAGGTTCGGCCTCTGGTGATCTACTGATCCCGAAATTGAAAAGCACTGCCCTTTTATAGTTTTTGCAGTTGACTTTTGTCAACTATTTTATTGTCGAAATTCCCAGAAGCACACATAATGACTTAGTGCGTTTCAATTTGAGTTGTGTTCTGGGAATTTGTTAGAGGCTTTAGTTGGATGGGTTTGCGTTTTGAATTTAGCATTTCATGATGTCAAGGTTTTTAGGAATTGAGTCAATGTATGATGAATTAACTTTTGGTTAAATTCGTTGTACATGTGACTCAATATGGAATTTGAATATGAAGCAATGGAAAATTTGGGATTTGGGTTTATTATGTGGAATTGAATCAATGTGCGACAAATTGACTTTTGGTTTAATCTATCGCTCATTGATTCAATATGAAATTGGGATTTGCGTTATGGGATTGTTCGATGATATTGGGGATTTAGACAGGGGTAGCGATTTAGGGTCGCTACACTTGTGTTTTAGTGTTTGTTAGAAAAAAGAAAAGAATAAAAATAAAATTTTGTGAAAATGGGTCGTGGAGTACATTGCACTAGTTCCGATCGTGAATTGATAAAAAAAATTAAGAAATGACGGGAAAACAATGGATGATAGCTAAGCTAATGAAGTGCTCTAAGAAAAAAGTATTCACAGCTCTTCATTCAGGTCCCAAAATGGAAACCAGAGGCAGAAAAAGGAAAACAACCTCACGATTCGACAAACTGCTAATCCGACTATCCAAAAACAGGCCGTTTTTTTCTTCAACGGAATTTAAAAAAGACTTAAACGCACCTTGTACGAGTCGTACAATTAGAAACAGACTAATAGAAGTGGGTCTTCCTGGAAGAAGTCCCAGAAAAATTCCATACTTGAGCAAGAAAAATATAAAGCAGAGACTCTTTTTTGTCAAAAAACACCTCCTCCGTGCGAATTGGAATAACATCTTATGGTCGGGTGAAACCAAGATTAATTTGTTTGGTTCCGATAAAAAAATGTACGTCAGACGACCAATTAACTCAGAATTCGATCCAAAGTATACGAAAAAAACAGTGAAACATGGTGTAGGCAATTTGATGATTTGGGGGTGCTTTTCAGCATCTGGTGTTGGTCCAATTTTTCTTATAAAGGACAAAATGAGTGCTAAAGATTATGTAGAAATCTTACACACCGTTATGCTACCATTTTCTGAAGAAGACATGCCTATTAAATGGGAGTTTATGCAGAATAATGACCCGAAGCACACCTCAAAATTGGCTAAAGAATGGTTTCTTCAAAACAAAGTCGATGTTATGGAGTGGCCATCGCAGTCCCCTGATCTTAACCCAATAGAACACCTATGGGACATTCTTAAGCGCAAGATCGGAGACTGCAAAGCCAAAAATAAGGAAGAATTTTGGTTCAAAATAAAAGATAAATGGTACTATGGGGGTTTATATGTATGTGCGCCGGCGTATGGCACAGGTTCACTATCACCCACTGTGTTACACCGGAGATTGTCACTAAAATCAACACGAAACTCCGCCAGTACTCGTTCACCTGATAACAAATGAAACACTCTAGGAGGTAAGAAGTAAAAAGTAAGCAGTCAAAGACGCGATAAATACGGAAGCGATAAGTCAAGAAATCGTGAAGTGTACGGTAAAAGTAAGGGTTGTTATTAACGGACTAATAAAGTGTTACATTAATTCAAAATCGATTTAACGGCTCTTATTTATTAAAAATAATTAATCCAGCGTACCCTAAGTTCGCTACAATATTATAAATACTGTACGTGTAAGGCGCCTAACACGCAAGAAAAAAAAAATATATATGCATATATACCCTTGGAGCAAAGGTTATACAAAACAAAAAATTAAAAAACAGTAAATAAATAAATAAATTGGAAAAAAAGCCATGTTGAGAAATACAATAAAGTAAGCAAAGTTGTGCATCGGGGCCATACATTACAGCCCTTAGTGTTAATCTAAAATACAATTTTTCTTTATATTTGCAGTATTGTAAGAATTTGTAATACAAAAAAAAAAAAAAAAAAAGAGGACTCAATAAATTTACTGTCATTGTTATTATTACTGTTACTCTGTTTTCGAAATAGATTTTCTACAAACATTTGTACTACATTAGTAGATATAAGGGTCTGTGAGTGTTCGATATCTCGGTGCCGGACGAGGAATGTCGTCCGTCGAGATCCTTTGTGTTCCTCCGAACGAGGAATGTCGTCGGGGAATAGCGAACGATGAGCACAGTGCGAGGAATGGCGCAATGGCGTCCGACCCAACGTTGCCTAAAACCGAAGTTTATATTAGAAAGGCACAGCAATACCTTTTTGTAGATATCAAGCCGCCATTTTGGGATGATCACTGTGCGAAGGCAGGTGTTTATTGTTATGTGCGTGATTCTCGGCGCCTGACCCTGGCAAAGTTGTGCCTCCTTGTTTGGAATATGTATTACACTTGAGTCCGTGATGAGGCCGCCAATGTGATGATGCAACTGCTATTAAGCTCTAGGTAGCTGAAGAAACATCTCCTCGCAGTCAATGAACTTTGCACATGTGAGTTCGCTTTAGCAGCTCGTCTATAGCATTCGAACCGCAAAATGTAAATCACAGCAATCTTATTGTTCGAAGAACTGTTGTTTTTTGTATGTTACTACTCCTGTTTCCAGCAAGCAAAACCGCAAGTTATTAAAATCAACTAAACTTTTATTACAAGGTACTAAAAAATATGCCACGATAATTGAAAATTACGATTAGCTAACAAGTCTATGTTTAAGATCTCCGAATATACAAAAGCCGCATGGTGGCGTGCGAAACCAAAATTCAAAACCAATTCAAGAAAACAATTTACGTTGATTCCAGCTTGACAGTTGATCGTTGATTCTTCGATCATGCATCAAAACAGTATGCAATGACAGTTAGCGATGACGGTTGTTCATGCACTGTCATCGAGTTGTGGTGAATATGTTTGTCGGGGAGAGTACTAGACGATGTACTAGATTCTCCCCGAGCATATAATTATGAATCCGAAACAGTGAGGAAGAGGAATAATCAAATGTTTAATGAGTCAAATTGGTTCAATCCGTCAATTTAGTGTTAAAGAATGTAATTTAAATAATTGTTTGCTGTTATTCTCGAAATATTTATTAGGAATGAAGTGCATTCCGAGTTGGCTGGGTTTTGTAATAATATAAAAAGCCGCTTTTCGGGCATGGAGAACCCTCAATTGATACACCACAGACCAATACTCGCTGACTAACTGCTCGTGGCATCCAGTTTAGAGCGGCATAACCTACCATTCCGTTGGTGCTGTGCTGTATCAGTAAAACATAAACTAACTTTTATTTGAATTCCATTTGAATGTTATTAAAAAAATAAAAGAAAACATGTCCGTTTTCAACTTAAGTCAAACTTACAATTATTTCGCAGAAGCCTGCAACCTCACCCTTTGATATTCCTAAATTATCTTACTGTCCTTACAACATACGACAACTCACTTTTGAATCATTTCTACTCAACCAACCATCGACTAGCATGAGAATTTTTACAACAACCTCAGAATAGTAAGAGAAATCATTTTAATAAATTTAGAAATAAACCTCTATTGTCTGGCAAAGTACCATTATTTATTTTTCCTCTCACTGCCCTCAATGAAAAGGATAATTACTTTCGTTCACAATTTCGGTTGATCACGCACCAACCTCGAGATTTAATTGTTTCCGGAAAAGAATATAATGTAAGCATGTTAAGAATTATTCAACAATGCTACATTATCTTAGAAAAAAACGGGAAATTACTCTTAATAGAATACATTGTGCTTGCTGTATTGTTAGGCATTCGGTTAATGTAATTCTAGGAAAGAATCATCTATAAACTTTTTGACGATCAGGTACCTATATAATTGCAAGTCGTAAATACCAGACATCGTAATATTATTTCGCGATATTTTATTACTATTTTGCAGTAATATTTAGATAATCTTTTTAGTTATGCAGAACAGAGACCTGAATTACGGCGCGTTAAATACACGGGAGTTACATTTATGAACCAAAAACCCCCTACCTGACTATTTTTCATTATATGTTTGTAAATAATAAAAGGCGTTTTTGCTGAAGGTCCTGCAAGAATATATATTTTTCGAGTGTGACGATTCCTTATAAAGTTGCGTATCGCTCGAGATCGCTTTATTCCACTTTTGCGATTAAGTGTTTTAACATCGAAAATGGGCAGTGTTAAGGACCTTTGCGATTGGCATCTGGTTGAATCAACAATAAATGAATCAAGGAAACTGACGATTCTTCACAGTAATCACTTTACTCAAAAATCAATCAACAATTGTGTTGAGTACAGAATAGGAGACACAACATACACTGGAACAGTGCTTTTGTCATCGAGAAACTCAAGTCTTGTCGAACACGAATTAGAGCGAATGACGGCGATGGAATGGGTAATTAACACATTCATATTTTCGTCTCAATGGCCCACATGGGCTTTAGTCAGAGAGCCAATCACGGAAGTGTCTGTAAAGTATAGTATAAAGCTTGAACAGGAGATACCAACTTTACCCTCAACCAGTAGGTTATCCGACCAGTACCAAATGCATAAAAAATCTGACGATGAGGTAACGTTACGAGAATATCTTGAGTGGATCACAAAAAAAGTGTGTAAAACTATCACCACTAAAAAGGTAAGTTTTTTAGACTCTACATCTTGGTTTATGATTCAATGCGGTTTTTAATTTTTTCAGACTGAACAAAGCAATCTAAGTAAGTTTGCGAAAAATTGCTTCCTTTTACTCAAGTATCAATGTGGTCCTATAGATGTAGTTTTCAGAGTTGTACACTCCAGCGAACTCATACCCAATGGGCCACATGCTATGTTCGAGTACATGTGCTACATAAAAAACGAAAACGGTGTGACAAGTCAAGCAGCAATCCTGTGGAAGTCGACGGATCGAATTGCTCTTCTAAACATACTAAGTGAAATACCAACAATTTTCCTACATCACCACAACAGAATATCACGTTATGTAGCTGATTGATCACAAGATAATAAAGTTCTGTGATTACCATCATTGATTTTATGGTCTACAAAATGTGGCAGTTTATTTGTTTGCTTTTGTGTAGGATCAAATGCATGTCCTATTTTACAACTATCGTTCTTGTGTTAACTAACTGGCTATTTGCCAGCACTCTAAGTTATACATTATCTTACTTTTTGTTTATCCCTTTCGGTGTGCAAGAACGTTTGTGATTTTGCTTATTAGTATAAATACTAAGCATGAATTCCTCAAAAAATAACCCAATAAAGTTCAATTCCTAATAGTTCTCAAAACATAGCCACATTACTGGAATTCTGCTTCTATGAATCGTTTAACAAAATTTTGTAAACAATTTATAGAAGCACTACACACTAAAAATTTAAAAATCTAAAAATTTCCTTGGTTCTGAAGAATAAAAGGGCGGCGCATCTTCATCTCCGAGACAGACAGAGAATCTAAGACCAAATCTGCAGTAGAGGGAACAAATATGGAAAAAAGGTTTTGAATTATTTGTTAAAAATATGAATAGTAACTGATGTACAACACTTAATGCAGAGAATTCGTGGTAGTTCCATTGAACGCCACTACTTACCTCCTCATCAATATGTAAGAAAGTGCATCTGAGAGCACTAAAAACCAAGGAAAACAAGTATTATGGCGGTTCCATGTGAACGCCATTACTTACCTTGCAATATGACACACCAAATCTTCCACGTAAAAACCACCATTACCTGCAATCACCTGCAGACAATCTCCCTTTACAGGTTTCCAACATAAGATGCATTCAACGCATCTTCGAAACCTCCCTGAAAGAGATATAGTGTTCATGTATTTGCGGCATCACCGCGGGGCGTCATCAATATTACCTAATGGCATGACTATATGAAACACCCATGTTCCTAAAAGACAATCCGGTCGCATCACTAAGCGACCGATATAACTTGAAATATATTTGGGCGCGCATATCTCCTGTCCAATCCCGACGCACACGTGCAGGAGATATTCTGCTTTTTCTGTTTTACAGCGAGCATCTCGGTCGCTAAACCAATCCACAGGCAATGTCTGAACCATGCCTAGCTGCCCCAAGAGAACCAAACCAACATGGCACGAGCGACAACGCTGCACCGAGTGCCAACGAGGGATGTACGATCGGCGAAAATGCTGTACGCAGTTTCCGATCGTATAAACATCCGACGTCCCTTTATACAACGAGTGCACAGCTGCAACCCCTTTGATTATTATTCTCTGTTTTTGATTTTTACCTACCTGCGTGCATGTTTGCCGGTCATGACACTCCAAGGAGTATCATGCTTTGCGACTGGCCGCCGAGGGAAACATAATTCTCGGTAGGGTAAGCATACACACGAGAATTCGACCCTTCGGTCGGCTCGGGCCATAGGCTTGATCAGCTTGAGTGCTGTACACAGTGTACGATAATGTAAACACCCTCGTATAATGGCTCGCCCCGCCTGCAAGCGTATATCTCGTCGGGCAAGTGTATCGGTATATCCATGGTTCGCATGCTGAGGGATACTCAGTTTTTTTTTTATCTCACGGATACTGGGTTTTGTTGTCAGTCGGAGACCGGTGGAAGTGCAACCAAAGTTATCATTTCAATCGTTCCAATTTGTAAGCTAACCGTGTGTTATTTCGATTGTGTCTGCTAAACCCAATAGATTGTGAAGTTTTTGCCGTGGACACTAGTTCTGTTAATTATTATCTTTAAGCTAAAGCATATAGCAGTGATTCTGGATAACATATTCTTTGCTGTTTAAATCATTTCCATTAATTATTACCTTTTAACTAAATCATACCTCATTGATCCTGTATAGTAAAATCCGTGAAGTTCAGATTCATATCAATTAGTCAGACACTGTCGAACAATGGAGTCTCCTTAGTTCTTTACGTAGGAAAGAAGCATTGCGAATTTTTTTGTTTGTTTAGTTTACACCATTGTTGTTTAAATAAATAAATGAGTAATTTTAGTGGGTAAAAGGTGTTTTCATTATTGATTAAACGGAAGACTTAAGGGACCAATAGTGAACACGCCTATAAGACAACGGCGAACCACCTACAAACTCCTTGTAAAATAAAAGACTAAATAGAATAAATTTGTAGAAAACTTGTAATCTTGGAAGAGTTTTTTGTGTCGGAGTGGTATAATGTTCGGCAGATATGAAACGGATCTAGTGGAGCACCTACTATAAGGTCATAACACTTGTAGTGGTTGCTTTCGCTTATCTATCGCTGGGCCGGACTTGCATCCCTTTTTGAGGGTGTATTGATTTTCCGGGTAGGGCCATTTCAATGGAACGGGAATTTCGCGTTGATCTTTGTAACATTCGCGGTCTGAGATGCAATTTCTCCTCTGTGTCTGCCCACCTTTCTAACCAGAATCCCACTTCCCTCCACTTAGCGAAACCCTGGTAATAACTAATACAGGCATTTCCGATTTTAATCTACCGGGATATACAGTGGTGGAAAAAATAAAACAAGCTTGTTCTTCGACATTAATCGTTAAGAAAAAATATATTTGGGGAAAAATAAGAATTAAAAATATACTAATAGATTTGGTGGACTGTAGTACATAAAAGAAATACTAAATTTAAAAAAAAAAGCGAGAAATAGTGAAAAAAATATTGATTCCGGTTTTCCTTGGATTTGCTTGGGAACAAAATAGAAACAAATTAGTTTTCTGTTTGTGTTTTGTGAAGAATTAATTTACAGTAAAAGTGTTTCATATCCTTTTAATACTTAGTTGTTGCACCTTTATTTTTAATGACTGCTTCGCATTTTCGTCCCATGAAATTGACTAGTTTAGTACAAGTCGCGGGTGGTATAGAGTACTGTGGCGCTTCCATTGAACGCCACTACTTACCTTCCCATCAGTTATTAAAAAACTTCTTCCTAGTGCACGTAAAATCCTGGAAAACAATTTCCTATGGCAGTTCCATTGAACGCCATTACTTACCTTTTAAGTATCTATCCAAAAACTTCCTCCTAAAACACATAAACCCATAGTTTTTCGCTAATTCAATTGCATTAGCACCAGACAGGTATTTCCCCCAAGGGCATGATCGCTCGAAACGCATGATGTTCCTGAAGAATAATCGGTTGCAGCACCAAGCAACCTACATAAAACTCGACCGACATCAATGTTAATACCATCCAATAAATGCTGCGCATGTGCGCGGTGTATTTTAATACTTATCCCAAGTCACAGCAAGTTTTGTCCAAACGACAAAACTTGCTCACCTATATCGCGCCCAGACCTCGAGAAGCAAATTCGGTGGCATTAAAACATGCACCCAAGAATTCTGGGTTGGCCACCAGTATCGATACGACGGCACAATCATCGTTGTGCGAGTATTTTATTTGCTGATGGCACTTGTCGCCCTATAGACGGGCACAATAATCACCACACCTGCGGGCACACACATAACGACGTCACCTTTAACAGAATTCCTTTTCGTCGTTTTCGTTTGCCACGACGCGACGAGACGAATGATCATGCACCCTTGTGATCAACTCGGGGATCTTCTCTCCGATTGGTTACCCCACGAGCAACTTTACGTTGTTAGTGTTTAAAGATGGGAGATCAACCTTTAGTGGATAGTGCACGTCCACTGGAGGATTTTCCCATTAAGTTAGTCTTAAATTAGATTCCGTGCAGGCAAGCCGCGTCCTCCACGTAAAATCATAAATCAACAGGAGTCGTCTTTCAACCGTCGCGGCGTTTGCACACGCTGTACTTAGGGTCGAGATTTTGCTTTCATAACGCACAGTCGGGTTTCAGCAAATGGTGCTTCGACACGAGGCATCCTAAGTGAAACATAAGTGTTCATAAAGGAAACGTGACGCTAACTATTAGTGCATTTAACTCTTTAGACTCTTCAGTTTGAACAAGAAAATATTGTGTTACTATCTAGACAAGTGTTCATAAATGAAACGTGACGCTAACTATTAGTGCATTGAACTCTTTAAACTCTTCAGTTGGACAATCAATAATACACAGTGACCGAGTGCGGACATGTTTTCAATTCGGCGATCGAGTTAAATGAAAAAAGTTGCTTTTATGAGTCGCGAGCGGTTGAAATATAGACTATTTATAAACAAATAAATTCCAGTGATAAAAACAGTCAAAACAAAGTAAATATATATAAATACTAGTTGACCCGGCAAACTTCGTTTTGCCATATACATTATTTCTAGGGATTGTTTAGGTAGAAAAAAATGACTAACTTATTGAAAGTGTATGAGGATTCGGTATATGAGTGGAAAAGGCATGGAGCACTGTCGATGATAATGGAATATAAAAAAAACAAACCACTAAACATTTATTTTTTAAATTTATTAAATGTATGTACATATCACTAATTATGACAATATTACTAAAAAACAATATCAGTCTCTTAATACAACAGAGTGTACAATATTTTTTGTTTTCCCATCTTTAGCTAACACAAACAAACTGGATGGTTTGCCCACTCGAGAGCACGTCACGTATAATTGTCCGTGTGAAAAACATGATGTGCTCAAATCTAAACCACAGACAGACATCGTTTGGCCTTGAGACTTATTGATAGTCATTACAAATCCCAATCTAATTGGAAATTGAAGGCGTTTAAATTGAATTGGTACATCTGTGGGTATAATAGGGATTCGCGATAGTAATATATTTTCACCTCGGAATTTGCCATTTAAAATGATTGCTTCAATAACATTTTTCATTAATTTTTTAATAACTAATCGCGTGCCGTTGCACAACTGTGGTGGGTTCAAATTACGAAGCAAAATAACCGGAGATCCAACCTACAGTTGTAAATTATATGGTGGCATGCCTGGTAAATCCAATGTGTTTAAAAACTCTGTTGGATAATTCACAGCTTCGGTGGTATCGCAAACTGTATCAATAGTTTTGTATGACACCAAGTCTCCTGGCAATAAATCTTGTATCTTAAGATTCAATTCGTTGACGTCCACATTTTTTGCTGCTAAAATTGCTCTTTCTGCCAGCCACTCATGATTTGTGTATTGCTCTTTCTGCCAGCCACTCATATTGTGTCTGTGAACATCGGGAAATATTTGGACAATGAGAGCATCTTGCGAATCAATGATTGTGCAGAAATCGGTCGGTAATTTTATGCATCCAGTTTCATCTATAGTAACTTTTCCATCGCCGATATCTAATAGTTGTTTTGAGAATGTTTCAGCAGATGGATCTTGAAGCATTTGAACGCGCATATTTACTTTCAGTTGTACTTTTTCAACATTACGACACAGTGGCGATGATTTGAAGCACGCGTTGACAGTCAGCCGCGAACTCTCTTACAGAGAACACCAGTTTTGAATAGTGCGCCAGTTAAAAAGTGAAGTGACTACCTATTTAAAAAGTAAAAGTATTTCAAGAGAAATTTTTGACAACAGATAAAGCTCCTAAGAATTCACAAACAAAACACAACAAAGACACATCAGGTAAGGAACCCAAAATATGGCCCTAGGGCCAAGCCAGCATACCGGCAACAGGTTTCTAGAACTGGGAGAATGCTCACTCTCAGGCTCTGCAACCAACGTGCCAAAAAAAAAAAAAAGACAATCCGGCAGCCCATTGTCTTTCGATTTCCCTGCTTTGCCGAACAAAGCAATTTTAAAAACACCTCGGTTTATTCAAATTCACCCAAGCGGTGCTTCAAGGCCACTAACATCTGTTAACGTCTTTGTGCTGAAGAGAATAATTGATTCTATTAGTACACAGTACGAAAGAATAACCCTGCTTAGGGATGGCTCCATACTAATTCTAGTCAAAGACCAAGATACAGCAGATAGATTCATCCAATCCAAACGATTCGAATCAATCTGTCCGGTCGACATAAGACTACACCCCAAACTAAACATCTCTAAAGGAATCGTTTACGCCCCCTGTCTTATAAATGTCCCAGAACCTGATATATTATCAGAAATGAATTCCCAAGGCATTGTTGATGTATTTAAATTCACCAAAATGATGAACGGAGAAAGGAAGCCCACGGGCCTAATGGTATTTTCATTTGACCGTCTTCAACCACCAACAACAATTGAAATCGGCTGGTACGACACCAAGTTCAAGGAATACATTCCGAGGCCTATGCGTTGCCGACAATGCCAATTACTAGGCCACACGGCAAAATGGTGCAAAAATACAACGGCATGCAATACATGCAATCTTCCACCCCACCCTGAAACTGAATACATAAGAACAATCGGTGCAAACTGTCACGGCCCCCACCCGGCATCTTCCTTCACATGCCCAAAATATATGCAATACCAACAAATTTTAATTATCCAAACAAAAAATAAAACATCCCTATCCGATGCTAAACGCATATACAGAGAACAAAATCCCATGCAAACAACAAATAATGATCTCTATTCGGAATAAATAAAGAAAACCGCTTCCGCATTAAACACACCAACTGGTGCCAATTCAGTCCCAACAAAACACATACAAGACCCAATGCCCGCAAACAAAACTGCTACCAAAGAAACACATATATTTCCCTCCACCTCCTATGCAACCTTAAAGGAAGTAGAAAAGAGAAAACACCCTATCGTACAACAAAACACAATAAAAAACAAAACACGAAACGCTTCTCGCATACAAACTCAAACACACACAAACAAACCGAAACTCACTCCAGCAGAAATGCAAAAATCCCGTTTACACTCAACGGAAAATTTCCCTTTACCTGATCCTAATCTCTGTCACCAACACATTGACAGGGCGACTTTCACTCAAACCAATCCGAGCGGATTGGACAACTGAGTGAAACGAGCTGTGTGGCGCGGAGTCAGATAACCAATCACCGTTGTATTGACTGCCCCACTTTGAACACCACAACAAACACTAACAACAACCCAAACGATCTTTTAATGCTTCAGTGGAACCTGAATGGGTTCCACAATAACTATCACGAACTACAGATCCTTATAAAGGAACTAAAACCAGAGATCATAGCATTGCAAGAAACTCACTTACCCCAGTCCTCAAATGCTGAAGTGCCTCAGGAATACAAAGCCTACTTCAACAACCTCACAGGAAACAACTCCTCTAAACAAGGGCCCGGTATACTAATACATAGGGCCCTTAGCCATAGACACCTCAACATTACTTCCCCTTTCTCGGTTACCGCAATCGAACTTACAGGGTTTAATTGTTATCTCAATTTACATCCCACCCAACCAACCATTCAATCTAGCGGATCTGTATAACATAACTCAAAACATGCACACACCAATCCTCCTAGTGGGGGATTTCAATGCATGGAGTACAATATGGGGATCACGAACAACAAACAAAAGAGGTAAAATCGTTGAACAATTTTTGCTACAATCCCACTTGGCAATACTGAATAACGGCAAGCCAACCCACTTTTCCACACACAAAACCTTTACAAACGTAAATCTTTCCATAATATCAGCCCAACTTTCTCCCATAACTGACTGGGAAATATTAGACAATCTGCATGGAAGCGATCACTTCCCGATTAAAATCTCTGTCTCGACTGGCAACGGCAATAAGAAAAAGATCAAACTCCTCCCCAAGTTCCAATCTGACCGAGCCAATTGGGATAAATTTCAAACATTAACCACACAATTCCTTAGCTCCCATAGCGCAAAACAAAATATTAACCAAGAAGCAGGTATTATTACAAAAATGACTAGAGCGGCCGCCAACATGTCCATTCCGCAGACAACAAGAAGGTTCCATAAAACCGTTGTCCCATGGTGGAATACCGAACTGGCAAGATTACGGACCGAAAAACAATCAACTTGGAAAAGCTTCAAGAAACATCCAACGGACCAGCATCTAATAACATATAAAAGGCTTAACGCCCAGTTTCGGAGAACTGCCAAAATTGAAAAGGCCAAATCATTTCAATCCTTCACGGCAAAATTAACACCCAATTCCACACCAAAAAAGATATGGTCTGATATAAAAACGCTCACAGGCAATTATAATCCCCCTGGCGTTACGGCAATAAATACCGGCACTAACATACTTACATGTCCTCAAAAAATAGCCGAACATCTAGCCGAATCCTGGGCAAATATAAAGTTTAATTTTCATCCAAACTTCCACGCAGCAAAAAAACAAATGCAGGAACACCCAATGCGAATAACCACCCTAGGGAACACCTATCTCAATGCCATAGAAAGTCCCATAACGGGAATAGAATTTGAATCCAGTCTGCATTCTGCAAAAGGAAAAGCCCCGGGCTTCGACAGAATAGATTATTCTATGGTCAAAAACAGCCCTCCGATCATGAAACAGCGTCTACTAGATCAATTTAACCACATTTATAAATCAGGCGTCATACCACAAACATGGAAAACATCCACGGTCATACCTATTTTAAAGTCCGATGGGGAAACCGACACAATCAATAGCTACCGCCCTATTTCCCTCCTCCCCTGCTTAGGCAAATTGTTAGAAAAAATTATCGCAAAAAGGCTCAACTGGTATTTAGAGAAATATACCCTTATAAGTATGCAGCAAGTTGGATTTAAAAAAAGTCGAGGTACAAGGGATGCCCATCTTCACCTTGATAACTACATTACTTCTGCACTTTCCTGCAAAAAGCATACCTCCATTCTAACAATAGATTTCGAAAAGGTCTTCGACCGCATCGGCCCCCACGTCATACTGAACAAACTTTAAAAATGGGAAATAGAAGGTAATACGTTCAATTTTATCAAAATAGCGTTTGAAGATCTAAATATTATACTGGCAAAATATAAAGTTGTAAAATATTGTATCTACGCAGATGATCTCATTGTATTCAGTAATGTCAACAATTTAGAACTTATCAGTCAAACTTTTGAAAATATTCTCTCAGATATTAGAATGTGGGGTCATTATTCCGGAGCCAAAATCTCAAACAAGAAAACCAAAATATCACACATATGTAAAAAACACAGTTGTAATAAATTGTTAACAGTTAACTTTGAAAACTCCACCATCAGCAATGTTAATACACTAAAAATTCTAGGTCTACAGTTTGACAGTAAATACAACTTCAAAAATCAATGTCTAGCTCTTAAGAAAAACTTAGATCTAAGGTTAAATATCATTAAATACTTAGGATCAAAAAAGAGTTTTGTTCATACTAATACACTAACAAACATCACCAGAGCAATTATATTATCGAAAATAGATTACGGCCTACCAATATACGGGAAATGCAGCAAAACTAACCTACAACTAGTGAAATCCCCCTATCACGCAGCAGCCCGAATAAGTACAGGTGCATTCAGAACCACCCCAATAACAAACATTCTAGCAGAAAGTGGACTCCCGACGATTGAAAATCGAATGAAGTACCATTCAGCCAAGCTAGTTGTCAAACTTACCGCCACACCGGAGACACCCATAGTGGAGGATATTAAACACATCCTTAGGAGGAAACGGCTCCAAAGGTACTTGTCGGCCCTAGGACAGGCAATATTACTTGCGCACCAATTCCGAATAAACATTAAACCACAAACGGCAAGGACAATTCACCCCCCATGGTTATTATCACCTAAGATATTCAACACCGATTTAAGCCTACTCCCAAAAACTAGAACAAACCACCTAGAATACCAACAACATTATCAACATATCAAAAACCAACACCGCCAGTGGAACCTACTTTTCACCGACGGATCCAAAACAGAGGACGGCACGTCATTTGCGATAGTCAACAGCGCAAAAATAGTAATCAGAAAGGGACTTATACCCGAATTCTGTTCCATATTTTCGTCCGAAGCAACCGCTGTACTGGAAGCAATTAAGTTAGTAAAAAAGGACAAGACACTTATTTGTACAGACAGACTATCAACCATCCAAGCAATAAGGAACCCAAACAATAGAAACCGAATCATTCACTTGATCCAGCATAGTTTATTCTATAAACAAAACAAAATAAAGCTTCTCTGGGTGCCAAGCCATAGTGGGATAGCAGGCAACGAAGCAGCAGATGCTGCTGCAAAACTGGCCATCAAGGAACCCCCAATAACCTTTTTCGTTGAAAACAGCAAGGACTTACATAGATACTTAAATAGTGAGCTCCACAACTTAGAACAAAAGGACTGGGCAGACTACAGGCATATGTATGCAGTAGTAAACCCCAGAAGAGAACCCATCACATATCCACCAACAGCCGCAAAACATAAAATCAGGTGCTTCTTCCGGCTGCGCCTTGGGCACACATTTATCACCAACCAACATCTCATCAACAGGAGTAATCCCCCTACCTGCCACATCTGTACATCCAACTCCAACCTATCCTCCAAACACATACTATTTGAATGTGCAGGGGTAAAAGACCTCGTTCGGCAACATTACAACGACGACATCCTCAACATCATATCCCAACCATCATCATCTAATATCGATAAGCTCTACAAACTACTAACCTTAGTTAAGCTACAAAATCTAGTGTAAACAATATTTAATATTTATATTCTAGCCGAAAGCCTTCGTCGCTAGTGCTATTAGTTTTAAGTTACCATGTAATTTACTTGCATTGTAATAAATAATAATAATAATAAATAATAAATAAGCACGCGTTGATCTCATCAGCATATGTTGAACGTGGAATGACAGGAAGTGTTTGTCTGAAATCACCTGAAAGGAGTAACAAAGTTCCGCCAAATAGTTTGTCGTTATTTTTTATATCTTTCAATGTCCTGTTCAACGCCTCAAGCGAATGTTTGTGCGCCATAGTACATTCATCCCAGATGATAATTTTACACTGTTTCAGTACTGTGGCCATGGAAGATTGTTTTTTTATGTTGCACACTGCGTCTGGGTTATTTTGAATATGTAGTGACAGCTTAAATACTGAATGAGCTGTTCTACCTCCATCCAATAAAGTTGCCGCAATGCCAGATGATGCAACAGCCAATGCGATGCCATTATTTGATCGTATTTCGGCGAGAATTAACGAAATAAGGAATGTTTTGCCAGTTCCACCTGGTGCATTCAAGAAAAAGAAACCACCTTGTCCTGCCGCAACTGCGAGCATGATACGGTCGTAAATGGCTCTTTGTTCGTCATTCATTAGTGGGACATTGCGAGCAACAATCGTTGCCATTTCCGTAGTATTGTATTGTAGTTCACGATTCAATTCAGTGTTAATTAAATCAGATGCATTTCGATTTGGGGAATGCATACCGAAATGACAGAGAGGTAAGTTGGCAATAATAGCAATCAATGCTTCATTGTGCATAGTGTCGCTGAATGCTATCGTTAGATCATTGCATCGTGTACGATGTTGATGCAATATATCATCAGTCATTGAATCTTTGTGATTATCCCATAATGTCTCTGCTCTGGCCGGAAAACATGTAGTCAACACTATAGCGAACAGTAGACGAATTTGTCTTGCTGTACAGTTCAATCCTGCTTCAGCAAGCATACATTCCCACTGGTTGTCATCTTCCAGTAAACCGAGTGCAAGGCATGCATCTTTATATGTTGGATACTGTTGCTCATTCACTTTACGTATATCTTGAAATGACAATGGGCCGGTGACATTAACCAACAACAGTCGGAGATAAAAGCACTCAGTCTGCTTTGGATTAACTGTAAATACTCGTCCCAAGGTGTTTGATTTGAATAAACCGGGACATGCATCAATTGGTGTGCCTTGCTTACGGGGCATCCATTTTTTTGTTGGTGCCCATGTGAAATAACGTGGTACTTCTGAATAGAGTAATATTCGTGCAAAAGCACCAAAAGCATCCGCACGATTACACAATTCAAAAAATTCGGTGAGTGTAGTTTTTTGTGGATTTATCGCACGATCAATTGCTGTCTCGCTCGTGAAATATACGCGCTGGCCGTTTTCAAGATGGACGGCTAAATGAATGACTGCTGGATCTCGTTCATGAATTGGGAAACCAAAGATACGCCAAACAGCTTCATTAGAACTGACGTACCGGCCAATTTGGTAAAGCGTTATTTCATCGTTGTTATTCACCGGAGGAACATTCACATTGGTATTTTCAACGCGAAATACAGCCATATCACTGCCTTTATTTACATACTTGCAAATGTATTTGATGCTCTTCACTGAACTGCAGAACTCGACATTAATATGAGCATTGAATGTTTTGCTCAGCAAAGGCGAATATGGTACCACCCAACGGTTATCAATGTCAATGTCTATGTTATTGATCTTTTTAACAAAAGATTGTCCTTCATTATCGAGATTTCTTCGACGATATATTGGATATCCATCAACATTTGTGATCGTATCGTCAGTGAATTTTTTTGGAAAACTTTTAGTACATTTCCCGTCTGCCATGCAAGGCGATGAACGATTCATATTGCCACATGGGCCATGAATCATATTTGCAGTAACAATATCAAACAGCATTTGATCAGTAGACGGATCTGGAATTTCCGCAGAAATTATACTGTCGATTTCTTCAGGACGTATTTTATCGATTAACCATACCAAAATGTGTGCATGAGGTAATCCGCGCTTTTGCCATTCAACGGAATACATCCAGCAACGTGTGGGACCAAATACATGTAACTTTGTAATGAAATCAATTAGAGACTTCAATTTTTGTCTGAAAACACGTGCTGTAATGTCATGACGGTGTATTGCGCTTTGGCCAGGCAATAGTAAGGATGTGATCTCCGGCCATTTTGGATTACATGTGAAGGTGATGACGGCCGTCCATATTCTCGCACGTAAGTCAAGGCGTCTTGTATATATTCTTGCATATGACGTGGACTGCCTATGTACGATGATGGTAGAATGACAGAATTACCAATTTGGGCGGCATCGGCGTTGTTGACAATAGCGTCTCGCAGGTGAATGTACTCTTCCGCACGTAGCTTTTGTTGATTAAATCGCAAGTATCGTAGTCGTTCGCTCTCTATCTTCACATACATGTCGACCATGAATTGTTGACAAAGCTCACGGCATCGTAGAATAACGTTGTCCTGATCACGTCTGATCATCAACCGATACGCATAATAATCCTTCGAACTAACATTCTTGATTGTTTCAGTTCCTGTTGCGGGATCTCGTTGTTTAATATTTACGCAATACCCGTCTTGGCCTTTCCAGAACATTAGCGGATATTGGAGAGCGTCATATGAGCGGTGTGTATCAGCAATGAACTGTAGATTATTATTTCTTCTACGAATCACGATTTCCCGCGTAGCTGTACGATCGCCGACCATGATTCCAGCAACATCATCAAGAATAGGTGCATTAAATCTACGAATGTGCTCTCCAGCAGGTGTTTTATCAGGATTGATTACAATAGCGTGATTATCACTTTGTAATTTGTGCATGTGTGATTTGAATATCTTTAACAATTTATTGTGCTCATTCAATAGAGCATCCAGGTCGCCTGGCAAAAAGTGAATTAAGGTGATTATAGCCACAACGTGCATCCTCACCACCCATGAAGTAAATTTGTAAAAATTTAGGTGATTCGTTTGGCATTGGCAGCAATGAACCCACTTTGTGATAAATTTGGCCTTTGATTTTAAATGTTGAATTAAATTGTTGACCATTGATAGCATTATTGTTAACTATTTTTGTTGCTCCGAACGATGTCATTCGGAAACATGAATTAAATGTTCGAATTGACTTTAGGAACAGATTAGAATCTGGATCCGTACCGATAAGTAAACTATTTAATGGTTCAGGTGGTGTCTCAATTGCTGGTAATTGCACCTTTCCTGACGAACAACACATCCCGCCTGGCTCGTTTTTAAACTTAAGAGCATGACAATGAGGACATTCCTTATCCATAGCACCAATTACCACTTTCGAAAGAGCATAATATTCAATATCGGGCTCATAATCGAATGCTAGACGCAGGAATGAATTATATGTAAATGATCGATGGACCTGTTGGCGTTGTTGATCATTTGCTCTGCGTCTGCTGATTGTAAAACGGCGCGCTTGTCTCTGTTCTAATCTTTTTTATTCATTTCGTTCAGTTCGCGCATCTGCTGATTCATATCGATGCAATCGCGCCATGTTCACACGCACATTAGTATTATCTTGCTGGATTTGGTCTTCTGTTCTTTGGGCTCTAGCGGTTCGCTTGCGTGCAGCTCCACGTGTTTGACGGCCTAAAGAAGTTCCTCTGCGTCTAGCTGGCATTGTACAAATTAGTTTAACACAATAGTTGTTGTTGACGGGAGCTCGTGATATGTGTTAAGTATTTTTTAGGTTATACTAAAAGAATAAACGTGAGAACTACGCTCAGAAATAATAATTTCACTTACTTTTCAATAAGACAGGAAAAAATTCACTTGAAGATTACACTGAAATGGTAAAATTACATAATGTTATAATATCAGCTGGTGGGGATAACTAATCAATTATCACTTACACAGTTATCGACCGAGGTTGAACATCAATAAATTGTTAATATTTATTAAACAATTGCACTTATGAGCATAAAATATAGATAAAAACCTATTCCCAGACCTACCGAATACATATACATCATCATCATCATCATCATCGCCACTACAACCGGGAACCGGTCTTGGCCTTATTTAGCAAGTCCTGAGGCTTGTTAAATTTTCCATAATGATTTATTTTGTCTGGGCAAGGTCATTAGTCTTGCGCCAGGGGCTCCCCGACGGGGAATCGAACCCCGGTCTCCCGGGTGACAGGCGGGTGTACTAACCACTATACTATCGAGGAGCCCAAGAATACATATACAAAACTTCATTAAAATCGGTTGAGCCGTTTTGGAGGAGTTCGAGGACAAAAACTGTGACAAGAGAATTTCATATATATATATATATATATATATATATATATATATATATATATATATATATATATATATATATATATATATAGAGAGAGAGAGAGAGAGAGAGAGAGAGAGAGAGAGAAGAGATAATCAAATAAAAGAGAACGAGGCCACGTATTGTGACAGTCAAAACGAAGAACACAGTTTAATTCAAAAAGTGGGTGAGTAACACGTTAACGGTGTTTACGTGTGAGCGCGTGAACATTGTGAGTGTGTGAGCGAGGGCGCAATCTGTTTGTCCTTCACGCAATAAAAAATAAATAAAAAAAAAAGTGAATACTTTCCATAATACGGACGTAGATCCAAAAAAAAAAAAAAAAAGTGAGAACACGTGGTCAAAGAACTAGCTGTCTGCGAAACAAATGCAGACGCTAGCAATCAGATCGAGGTCCTCAACAGATTCATCCATGAGATTAGTCTTAAAAAACAACAACTGGATAAACAAATGAAGGAAGTTGTTAAAGTAAAAAACAGCCTTAGCCAGAACGAGCGAAAAACGAAAATGGTACAACAACAACAGCAAGAACAAAGACAACAGCAACCCACGAAGTTAAAGAAAACACGACAAGATAAGGAAACTCAACAGCAGGAACCAAATCAACAGCAGGAATCACACCAACAGCAGGACACATCTCAGTAGGAAACAACTCAGCAGGAAACAACTCAGCAGGTGCCAGTCAAAAAAAGGGAGAAAGTACTACGAGGGTTGCCTTTTATAGTTCGGGATTAGAAAACAAAAACAAATATTGATCATCGAAAATCACTTTATTGTTTTTCAAAATATTCCCCATGAAGATCTATACACTTTTGCATGCGTTTGAACCAATTGTTGAATCACTTTTGCCACTCTGATTGGGGTATCTCCAACACATGCATTCTGAATGCAGCAACCGCTTCTTCAGATGTCGAAAAACGTTGACCTCTCAGTTTGTTTTTTACGTACGGGAATAAAAAGAAGTCATTCGGTGCCAAGTCAGGACTATACGGCGGATGACCCATCAAATCGATGTTTTGGGTGCTCAAAAATGCAGTTGTCGCAGCCGATGTGTGAGAGCTCGCATTCTCGTGGTGAAGAGTGATCCGTCTTCGGCGGTTGGTTTTCCTGATTTCTTGGAAGACAACTGGCAAACAAATGGTTGTGTACCACTCAGAATTCACTGTTCTGCGTTGTTTTAGTGGTACGGTTGCGACATGTCCAGTTTTTCCGAAAAAACAGGCGACCATTTGCTTGGAAGTGCTTCGTGCGCGAACAACTTTTGTTGGATTTGGCTCATCTTGAAACACCCAGACAGTCGACTGCTGTTTACTTTCGGGCTCATACGCGTAAATCCACGATTCATCACCTGTCACGATGTCATAGACGTGTTTCGAAGCACCGCGACCGTATTGTTTGAGCATTTCTTTCGACCAATTGACACGAGCATTTTTTTGTGCGATTGACAAATTGTGTGGGATCCAACGGGCACAAATTTTTTTGACAGTCAAATGTTTATGCAATATTGAATGTATGCTGGTCCCACTAACGCCTAAGGTTGCCTCAATCTCACGATAGGTCACATGACGATCTTCCAATATCAGTTCGCGCACAGCATCAATGGTTTTCGGAACAACAACTGATTTTGGACGACCTTCACGAAATTCATCTTGGGGTGAACTACGACCACGATTGAATTCACCATACCATCGATAAACACTGGTCCTTGATGGAGCTTCATCGCCAAAAATTGAATTAAGTTCATCCATGCACTGTTGCTGAGTTAATCCACGCCGAAAGTTGTAAAAAATAATCGCACGAAAATGTTGACGATTTAATTCCATTTTTGGGCCGAGATGAATCTTTTAAGTTACTGTAAACAACACAAATAGCGCTCGTATGTCAAAACGCTCTGAGTGCGTATAACCTCAAAAATGTCGAACTTTACGACAGAGCTGTCAATTGCCGGATTGCAACACTAGGGTTGCCAAATCCCGAAACATAAGAGGCAACCCTCGTACCTGTAGACAAAGTATATCATAAAACTGGGTGAGTTGACGTGCAAAACTTTTAAAACAATACGGATAAATAATTTTAAGATAAGTTTAACATGCGATGATTTAGTAGGGCATAACAAAATTAAATCGGCATTGGGGGAATCGAAAAGCGAGTACTACACGTACACCCCTAAATCGGAGAAAACTGTCTCCATGCTCCTCAAAGGAGTTGATCCTTCCTCTACTCCCGAAGAGGTGCTCGAAGAACTAAAAAGCTTCAAATTTACACGTGTGAAACCATTTTCAACAGCAAATTCTAGAAATCGAAACCGTAAGTTGCCTTCCTTCATTGTGTCGCTAAGCCCCAATAGTAAAATTGATGGACTTAGATATATTAAATACATTAATCACCAAACAATAAATTGGGAGAGAATAAAGAAGTGCGACCGCGTATTGCAGTGTATGCGCTCTCAGCGCTTCGGCCATGTGGCAGCGAATTGCAATATGCATTTCAGATGCGTCAAATGCCTAAACAAACATATCATTGGAGAATGCCCATTGGGCAAAGAACAGCTCCCGGATAGAAGTAAACTATCCAGGGTCCTCTGTAACAACTCAGGTCATCCTGCTAACTATAGAGGTTGCCCTAAGTACCAGCAACTAAAATCAAAGTTAGAAGCCAGAAAGAAGCAAGTTGAAGAAGAGAAAAGGATGAAAACTCGCTCTTACAACAACTTCGTGGCACTAAGTGTGTCATACGCTCATATGGCAGGTGGAGTAAAAAATGCACCAATAGAACAATCACGTAATATCATTAAAACGCCTGCTCCAGAGGCACAAACTGATATAACAGCAATATTACTGTCCATACAAGGACAGTTTGCTACGTTTGATAAAAAATTCGAAATGATCGAAAAAAAAATTACGGAACAAGTGGCTCGAACGGACATTATATATTCGACCCTGTTTCCAGACGAACCCACACACTGATCATGTTGTGTTCTGTAGGGGTTAGTTTCAGGACGCGAGTCTCCTGATCCTTAAAAGGACAAGGCGATCTCTTAAAACAGACCGCTCCTGAAATCTTGTCCTACAAGGGGTCGTTAACCGTGCTTCCTCTGATCCAGAGGGAAGAGTAACGTCCTTTTGGTTTGGCCTTCGTCCTGTTGTCTTCACTTGGTCTTCCGTGGGGGCCAGGTGTTATTTCGCTATCAGTCAAGTTAAAATGAAACAAGTTGATTCACGTATTTAATTTTCCAAATGGGTTTTATTTTCCAGGCTTCCTCTATTCTTCTACTTAGATATTCTCCTGGGGACTTCCTTCAGGGACAGATCTCGATATTTAACTGCGGCCCGGAGATCACGAAACCATTCCTTTATAAAGGAAAAGGAATCGAAAATTGTATCTCAAAGATACACATTTTCGTGCAACAATCTCGATCTTTTGGATATTTCGAGCGAGATGTTGTGTTTACACAAGATAAGAAATCAATTTCTTGAATTCTTACGAAACCATTACGCAGATGTGTGAATGTATCTGCTTTTGAGTTTTTGTTTGTTCAACTCAATGGAATTTTTAGGATAGAGATAACAATCTCTGAATTTTGGATTTGGGTGATGCTGTGGAGCAAATATAGAACAATAAACGAATATTGGATTCGTTTATTGTGAATTTTAATTTTAATTTTGATTCTGGATTTAATTATGCCGTGGGGGCAAATGTTATGCGATAAACGAATGTTTGATTCGTTTATTGCGAATTTTGGATAATGTTTGGGTTTTTTCAGGTTTTGATAGGATTTTGGATTAGGAATGGGAGAAAAAGATGGTAGGGCTTTTTGGAGCACTACATCCTCCCCTCCTTGAAAAAAAGAAAATTGATCTTTATGAGATTAATTTTCTGGAAAATGGTGTGATTGGGAATAAGGACGATGGTATCGTGATTCCGTTACATGTGCCTGATATTTTCTAACATAGTAGCTTTATGTATACAATATTTATTATAAGTGTGTAATTTTTGTTCTTTGTTTTTTTTTCTTAATATTTATGTATTCATATTTATGGTCGTGTATCCAAGTTTCCACAATGGTTATTTATATAATAAAAATATTTTCTTTTGAAATTTTGTACAAATATAATTTTGTTTTTAAGTTTTGAATTTTCTTAGTATAGGTGTGTTTAACAGTAATTGTTGGTTATCCAAAATAAAGTTTTCTTTTATAAATTATTTTATTTTGGGTTAAGGGTATATTCATTTAGTTTGGTTTTGGTTATACGTACAATAGACATTTGGTTTTAAAATTTCATATAATTTGTTTTTTTTTTTCATGTTGGTTAAACATTGTATTAGAAGGAAACATTTGATTCTAAAAATTTTCGTTTTGATTTAAAGTAAATATTTTCTTATTTTCTGCGTGTAAGGTTAATTGTAGAATGCTTTATAATTACATAAGTATTTGAATTCATTATATTAAATTTAACTTTGGGTGATTTTTTTGTTTTTATTTTTATAAAGTACTATTTGTAAAAAGATACATAGATAAGTAAGGTTTTTATGGTTTATTCTTACAATTTGTATATTACATAGAATTTTCATTGTTTATATACTCGTATAAATTTTCATTATTTACATATATTATTTTTGTTCTTTTTTTTTCATTGTCCTTATTAGTCGGGCGTTTATTTATTTATATAATTTTTCCATGTATTTGGACGTACAATTTTATTCTATAACTTTTCCTTTTTTTTTTGTTATATAAAAATTTTCTTACTTTCTTAGTATTTTCTTAGTTGAAAACTGTTTTGAATTTATATAAATATTAGAAGTTCTTATTTTAATACTGTTTTGTAAGTTTTGTTTTTGTATTTTCGTTTTTTCATATATATATAATGTGTTTTTTCTTATAACCTAAGAGTATTTATTATTATTACAAAATTTTGTTGTTGTTGTTTATTTATTTAAGTTAGTGGTGGTTATTTAAAACATGATATAAACTTATTTTATTAAGTGCGTTAAGTTAAGTGCGTTGTTTTTATCTATATATTTATTTTTTTTGTGTTTTGTTTGTTTTTTTTTCTTTTTTTTTTTGGTATTAAAAGTGTTGTATACTATTTACAAAATTATTTTATTCGTATACAATTATTTGAATAGAAAATTTTTTTTTTCGCAAATTTTAAATACATTATCGTGGTATTTTGGTACAGTGTTAGTTTATAATTTTTTTTTTTTTTTTGTTTACTATACGTGTATGCATTTATTTATTTCTCTTTTTTCTTTTTTAAGGTTATCTATACATATATACATTTTTTTTCAACTTTTATTTTTCTTTGGAGTTTCTTATTCGTGATTGCCTAGTCCACAAATAGTTTTATATTATTGTTGTGGACTATTCGAGTTCCTTTTCCTATTTTGAGGATTGAATTTTCTTCGGATAGGATCTTTACAATTTCATAGGGGCCTTTCCACAGGGAGGTTAGTTTGTTAGGTCTTGAGTGATTCTTTAATAGAACCTTGTCGCCAACATTAAATTTCTTACGGCCTACTTTTTGGTCGTAGTATGCCTTAGATTTTTGTTTTTTCTCTATCAGTATTCCCTTGGCTGTACGATAACCATGTTGTAATCGCATTTTTAATTCGTTTGCGTAATGGTCGTAGTTATAAGTGCTTTCGGGGTTTTGTCTGAGAGAACTGGGTATTTCGGCTGGGAAACCATATAGTAATTCATGCGGCGTGTAGCCTGTATTACTGTGGGGTGTAGTATTGTACACAAACATTGCGTAAGGTATCCAGGTGTCCCAAGTGAGAGGATCCTGGTTTACATAGTGGCGGAGGTATTCCACCAGAGTTCTATGGCTCCGTTCTAGTGCTCCATTCGTTTGTGGATGGTAGGGTGCTGTATTGAGTTTTCTCATTTTAAGTAAGGAACAAATGTCCTTAAAAAGTGCGCTGAGAAAATTAGCACCTCGGTCAGTTAATAGAGAAGATGGTATGCCGTGCTGGCAGACGATATTTTCAACGAAAATTCTGGCCACGTCCTTGGTTTCGGCGCTGGCCAGTGCGTAAGCTCCTGAAAATTTAGTCAAATCGTCTTGAAACGTTAGTAGGTATTTATTTCCATTATAGCTGACTGGTAATGGTCCTACTATATCTAAAGCAATTCTTTCGAAAGGTTTTGAGCTTGTTGTGGTTATCTTCATAGGAATTCTAGGATTCCTTCCACTTTTGTTTATCTGGCAGGAGGCACATTTTCTAATATACGCTGCAACGTCAGCGGTCATTGTGCGCCAGTAATATTTTTGTTTCAATCTTTTGATTGTTCGGGTGGCTCCTTGGTGTCCTCCGAAAGGTGAGTTATGGTATTCCGCGAGTAACTTTTGTATTTCGTTAGGATCTGTTAGAAGCTTCTTTTTATTGGAGAAAACGTACAGTGTCACGTTGAGGTGAGTAAAAGTTTCTTTTAGCAAGTTATTGAGTGCTACTTTTGATTCGTTTTCTATGAAGGGGACTAAAATTCCAATGGAATTGAAATTCCGGTCTTCGCAAATCTTCTTCAGATCAATAAGGGAACTCTTAGCGGTTTCCTGGTCGCTTAGGTTTCTGAAAGGCAATGGCAATGTGATGGCGCATAACCCATCTTGCTCATGAAACGTAATTTTACCTACGTCTGGCTTGGTGAAGTTTGGAATTCTTCCTGCCAGGTTTTCTTCCTCAGCAGAGTCTATCAATGGGAGGATTATGATACGTAGTCCAAGTTTTTTCTTGGTATAGATGGACCCTGTTTGTTCTTGCCATACAAGATTGGTAGTATCTTTGTATGATTGTGCAGCCACATCTTCTTCGAGTTTGGCTTTACTTCGTGTGGTGACGAGAATATTATTTTTGATGGAATCGACTGGGGTAGTCATTGTTATACGGCTGAGAGCATCAGCATTTGCATTTTGCTTTCCTTTTCTATGGACGATTGTGTACTCATACTCTTCGAGTAGAATTCTCCATCGCATAAGTCTGGATGTAGGATCCTTTCGTCCTATAAGCCACTGTAGAGAACTATGGTCAGTGACTATAGTAAATTTTCGTCCGTAAACGTATGGTCGGAACTGGGCTAGTGCAAAAACGATTGCCAATAATTCCTTTTCGGATGTTGTATATCGAGTTTCTGCGTCGTTTAAAGTTCGGCTAGCGAAAGCAATAGGTTTATCTTGTCCTATTGTACCTTGAGATAGCACTGCTCCTAACGCAACATTGCTAGCATCCGTAGTTATTATAAACTCCCGGTTAAAGTCTGGATAAGCCAGTATTGGTGGGGTAATAACCTTTCTTTTTAAAGCTGTGAATGCCTCATCACAAAAAGCATCCCAATAAAATGGAACATTCTTCCTGAGCAATCTGCTTAAAGGTTTTGCCAGTTCGGCGAAATTTGGGATAAATTTTCTATAGTAGCCTACAAAACCGAGAAAAGATTTTACGTCTTTTTGTTTCTTGGGCGTTGGAAACGTTTTTACCGCTTTAGTTTTTTCTGGATCTGGTTTTATACCTTCCTTTGAAATAACATGCCCCAAGTAGGTGAGCTCTTTCCTTATGAAGTGACACTTTTCTGGTTGTATTTTCAGATTGTGCCTTTGTAATCGCTCGAAAACTCTGGTAAGTCGTGAATTGTGATCGTTCAGATCGTATCCGTAAATTACAATATCATCTACATAGACGAAACATTCTATTCCTTGGAGACCCATGAGTACATTATTCATAAGCCTTTGGAATGTGGCGGGTGCGTTTTTAAGTCCGAAGGGCATTCGATTGTATTCGTAATGTCCGAAGGGTGTGCTAAACGCTGTTTTTGCCTTGTCTCTATTGTCCATGCGTATTTGGTGGAAACCATTTGCTAGATCTAAAGTGCTAAAATATTTAGCTTTTCCTAGCTGGTCCAAGATATCAGTAATATTGGGCAATGGATATGCATCTCCGACTGTTATTTTATTTAAGGCTCTAAAGTCGACAACCACTCTCCACCGTTTTGTCCCATCAGGTCCGGCCTTCTTGGGTACTAGTAAGAGAGGGGAATTCCAAGGACTGAAACTTGGTTGTACCACGCCATCCTGAAGCATTTCATTCACTTGTTTGTGGATTTCTTGCTTCGAGCTATCTGGGAGGCGATATGGTCTTATGTAAAGTGGGGGCTTTCCTTCTTCCGTGATGATCTGATGCTCTATGGCGTCAGTGTGTGTGAGATGGTCGCCCTCTAAGTAAAAGAGATCGTTAAATCTGCGGCAGATGTCTAGGATAGATATCTTTTCCTCCTGGTTACAATGACGCAACTCTAGGAGTGATTCTAGCCGTTCAAGCCTATTTTTTAGAAAGTTCTTAGTTTCATCCGCCTGTAACACATTGTAGTCATCCAGATCTTCCCATTCGACTTCTATGTCGTTGGTGCTTACTTCTTGATCGGTGTCTAATGTGTTCATTAGTAATACTTTTATTTTGTTGTCCTGTGGTGTTGTCAAACTATTACCCAGATATATCCCTGGCATGATCTCGGATTTTTTTATAATCAGTTCTTGACTGAGTTGTCCTTTAAATGGAATCTCCATTATTTGTTGAGATCGTGAATGCAATTTTATGAAATCGATTTTGGCATTTCGTTTTAAATTTACTGGGGATATTGGAGTTTCAGGTTCATGTTTTCCTGAACTCAGTTTTTCAGCAGTTTCCTTAACTTTTTCGTTACCACAAACTTTATTTAAATGGGGAGAGGAAGATTCAAGGGTGGTTGGTTTCGTTGTGTTTGTCACAGCATCAGATCCGGCCCGTAGACAAACGGATTCGGATGTTGACTCACGAACGGTGTTATCCAATTTTTCAAGAATGCCTGTATTATCCGTGGAAGACACCTCGTAAGGCGTGGCATTCTGAATATTGTCCTTGACCTCATTTTTGTTCCCTAAAGGCTGCTCGAGTTCTACCATGGTTCTCTTCTTCACAGCGAATTTAAGGAATCCCTTTTCAAAGTTAATGTGGCACTGGTGCTTCGTGAGGAAATCGCTTCCCAGTATGCCATCGTGTTGGAAGTCTACGTTGCTTCCCACTACAAATAGATTATGCTTAAAGGGTATGGAGTGCCTATCAGTTCTGAATTCGAACTCCCCCAATACCTTTCCGCATGTGCTGACCGTTTTCCCAGCAATGGTGGATATAGTCACTGGGTCTGAATTGTCTACAGATTGTTCAATACAAGGATTATCTAATTTGATCAGGCTGATGTCGGCGCCTGTATCGATGAGGAAAGTCGAGTGTTGTTTATCCGATGGATTAAATTTTACACGTATTACTGGCTCCTTAAATTCAGGGCAGAAAAATACGCGCATTTGAAAATTTACATCGGGATGGGGTATATATCGGCGATTGTCTGCACTCGAGAAGGATTGCCGTTGCTCGCTGCCCGAGTGAATTCGTTTCCCTGTTGTGAATTGGATACCCTGTTAATATTTTGATTTTGTCGGGTATTTCGATTTTTAAAGCGGGGCGAGTTTGTTATTGTCCTATTTTGAGATTGATTGGGCTGAGTTCTGAAAGGATTTCTACTCGTTGAAGGTTGGTCCTGGTTTCGCATATGAGCTAACCTGGTTCTGCACTCTGCCTGAGTGTGATTATACTTTCGACAGTATGTGCATTGGAGACGTTCAGCCTCAGTCTTAATGCGTTGGGAGACGAAATTAAGAAAATTAGTGTTGCGATAGCAAGTCGCAGAAGTATGTCCCCTCTTGTTGCATGTTTGACAAACAATTGGTTGGTTATTTCTCCTAAAATTGTTGGTGGAAGTTACCATTGTGTTATCGCTGTTCAATCTTTGAGATTGTTCCAAAGCGTAGCTAATGGCCGCTTTTAGATTTGAAGCCCTATGTGCTTTTACTAAGATTTTGAGGCTGGAATTTCGTATCCCATCCTCAAACGTATTTAAAGCGAGTCTTTGATTTTCAGCCAGAAGATAAGTTCTGACTGCAGGATCAGATGAACTAGCGTATGTGGCGCTGTCCAATTCATGCAGGTGGTGTGTGAGTCTAGTTGAAAATTCTTTCACACCCTCCTTGCTATCCTGTTTTGTTGCCACTAAGTTATTTTGGGCAGCAGACCTAGAGATGAGAGGTTTAAATTCTCCCTCTAATTCTGAAACAAGATCTTCCCAAGTAGAAATAATTTTATGTCTGATAGAATCACGCGCCGGTCCCTGCAATCTGGTTTTGACCACCCTTAGAATAAAGGACTTCTGGTTGTCATCTTGTGCTTGTGAGAACAAAATGTCTCCACAAGAGACGAAACCCTCTAATTCGTCAGGATTACCGTTAAATATCGGCACGAGTCCCAGTATGTCGCTTAATCCGAATCCGTAGTTCATTCTAGAACTCTGTTCGCGTGTTTCCATACGTACGGTTTCCGATATTTCGTCCTCGCGATTTTGTATGAGCTCGGGCTCAGGTCTCTGCGAACGCGTACCCGGTTTATTTTTGTCGCTCACGACATATTTGTGAAACAGACCTTCCCAAATGATGGTGAAAAGGGGTAGAGAACAAAGAGATGAGATCTTCATCGTTCCTAACAAGAAGAAAACACAAGATGAAAAAGCTTCTGCAAACTCGTTTAAATTCGATCCTATATGAGGATGTTTGTTCTGTTCAAAGTGAAAGAAATCAACCCTTTCGCCCTATGGAAAAAGTGTCTAAACTGTCGAGAGAAAAATATCCCAGATTAGATTTTCAAAAGTCGCAGATGATTCAGAGGAAAAATTCGACCTAAAGAAAACTTTCCAAAAAAAAAAAGACGCTAAGGACAAAGACCAAGGAATTAAATTTTGTTCATTATTGTTCAGCTTATCACGTAAGAAAAATCTTCCCCAAAAGTTGAAATAATTTCAGGAAATATATGTATATATGTATGTGTATAGTAAATTCAAATATATCAAAAATCAAAAAATAAAAATCTAATTTATAGTTTATTTTTGTATGGGGTTTTTATTTTGTCCCCTTTTGAAGAATAAAATGTTGAAATTTTAAAAAATGTGTATATGTATGTGTGTAAAAATTTTTGAAAATTTGTTAAAAATATGTTTTTTTTTGTTTTTTTTTTTAAAATGCGTTTAAGAAGGATGTATTTAAAAATTTTCTACAAGCCTAAATAGTTGTAAAAATAAGTGGGTACTTGTCTTTTTTAAAAAAGTTTTGTAAAAAATTCTTTTATTTTCTTGTTTGTCACTTTGGGCACTTGTGCCTGTATATATATTTTTCAGAAATTTAAATTAAAAAATTTTCGGCTTGGGGGTTTATTCTTTATCCCCGTGTAAAAAGAACAATTAAAATAAATATTCAATTTATTCTTGGCGTCCCCTTTTTGTTAACAATTTCAAAACTTTTTAAAAATTTATTTATTTGGGAGCCAATCACCAAGACAAAAATGACAAAACTGAATTTAATTTGAGTTCACTTTTTGTTTCTAAGAAGTTACATTTATCACTTTGGGGAGCTCTCTTAGCCTCATAAAATTTTCCACTATATATTTAAGAAATGAAATCTTTTACCTTATTTTCCTGGTGCGTGGTTCAGCTTTCTCCTGTTGGTGTTACCGCTGCTGTCTTCGCTGCTGGATGTAGCTGCTTGGTCCTGGTGTTGTGCTCCTAGTGTTATGCAGGACAAATTTCCCTGCTTCTCCACGGGACTCGTGGTCGTCATACAATTAACACTTTGCTTTTTCTACCGCCGGTGTCTAAGCCCCAGGCAACGCTTGTAAAAGTTTTACTTAGTTTCCGGTGTCAGCCCCGGAATACGCTTTTTTTTAAAAAATTTAAAATATTTAAATCACTTTCCGGTGTTAGCCCCGGTATACGCTTTAAAAGAAAATTCTGCTTTTGTTGCAAAATTTTTTCCTTCTGCAGAATTTTTTCATCAGTCTGCGTGTCCGCACCAGTCTTTTCAGATTTGCAGAGGATTTTCAGATTCCGCTTAATTGGGACGTCCTTCGTGGATAATTTCACCAGTCTCTCTTTGGTAGGGGATTGTTGGATAATCCCCGAGTCTTCTGTGGTAGGGGATTTTGGGTATCCCACGCGCTGCCACCAAAATTTTTTGTTGTGTTCTGTAGGGGTTAGTTTCAGGACGCGAGTCTCCTGATCCTTAAAAGGACAAGGCGATCTCTTAAAACAGACCGCTCCTGAAATCTTGTCCTACAAGGGGTCGTTAACCGTGCTTCCTCTGATCCAGAGGGAAGAGTAACGTCCTTTTGGTTTGGCCTTCGTCCTGTTGTCTTCACTTGGTCTTCCGTGGGGGCCAGGTGTTATTTCGCTATCAGTCAAGTTAAAATGAAACAAGTTGATTCACGTATTTAATTTTCCAAATGGGTTTTATTTTCCAGGCTTCCTCTATTCTTCTACTTAGATATTCTCCTGGGGACTTCCTTCAGGGACAGATCTCGATATTTAACTGCGGCCCGGAGATCTTTTTTTTTTTTTTTTTTTAAACTGTATTTATTAACCATAATTAAAATTTGTACATTTAAGTAATACAGTGACTTAAAATTAAATTCGTGACAATTGCTTACATGTAATTATTATTATAATACATTTTCCAAACAATGTTTTAAGAGTTACAGGCTAGATGTGTGTTTATACATTTAGTAGGGTTTTGTCTTCCTGGAAAAGGTCAGAAAACCAGGAATTTCTTATTTTTACTTTACTTAATCTAAACTTAACCCTTAATATAAATATAAATATAACTTAACCTAACTTAGTCTGATTATTATAAAATGAGCTATAACCAAACAAAGTTTTATAATTAATGGGATTTATGAATTAAAGGATGTGGAATGAGGTCAGTTATGGGTTAGTGGTAGAGTATTTCTCTCCGGTTGTTCGTTGGAAAAGCGTAGGATGTTGGAGAATGGTTGGACGTTACAGTATTTGAACTGGTTAGGGGTAACTTCGGTGTTGTGGTATATGATCTCATTTGAATCATTTACCAGTCTGCCTGAGGCGAAGATAGCTCTGGTGTGGAGACAGTTGGGATAGTTAGTTCTGATATCTAGAGGGTTCTCTAAGAGCGAGGTTATTATGGGATTGGGATTATTTTGTAGGTTTTCGATAAATTTGATAGACAGTTCGAGGAATCGTCTATCGAGGCGCTCGATACCAGCGGTATTGTAGAGTTCGACGTTACTATAGTACTTATAGGAGTTAGGACGACGATGTAACCCAGAGACATACCTAAAGCATTTTCTTTCGAATACTCGTAATTTCTCCATTTGGGAGGGAGTGATATGGTACCACAATGGGCACGCGTACGTGAGTGTGGGCCTGATAATTTGTTTGTAAATGAGCAGTTTGACTTTGTGAGAGAGACTATTAGGTTTCCACATTACTCTTCTACAGAGATTAAGCTGAATTGTGGCTTTTTGAAGGGAATTTTTAATGTGGGAGGAAAAAGACCAGTTATTAGAAAAAGTGATTCCCAGATATTTTAGGGTTTTGGAGGGTTTTATCAGAGTATTGTTCAGTTGAATCTTAATTTTGTTGTGGCAACGTCTAGTGTTGTTTGTACAGTGCTCGTTTTTGCCCTTGAACACTATGAGCTGCGTTTTATTTGGATTAAGGTGAATTTTCCACTTATTAAAGTATGATGATAGGTTAGGGAGGAAGTTGTTAATGCGGTTTCTTGCAGCCTTAACAAATTTGCTGCTAGAGTAAATTAATGTATCATCAGCATAATTCAGCATCACAACATTAGGAGATACGGGTTGAGGAATATCTGAGGTATATAACAGATATAAAATTGGCCCTAAAATGGAGCCTTGGGGAACACCCGCGGTTATGGTGTGGGTTTCTGAGACAGAAGAATTTATTCTCACAACGAATTTTCTGGCAGAAAGATATGAGGCTAAGAGCTTTGTTGTGTGAGAGTTTAGATTAAATATGGAGTGCAGTTTGTACAGAAGTCCTGAGATCCAGACGCAATCAAACGCCTTAGAAATATCGAGAGATATACACACAGTAGGGCTTTGGTTTTGGAGACCAGTTGAAACATCGTGTGCGAGTTTTAGTAGAGCATGACATGTGGATTGTCGCTTACGAAATCCGAACTGACAGTTAGGGATGAGTGCATTCTCATTGGCAAATGAGAGAAGATTTTGGTAGATCTTGCGTTCCAGTATCTTACTTAATGTACTTAATAGGGATATTGGACGATAATTGCAAGGACTATTACTACTACCGGGCTTCTTAATAGGAATTACTACCGCAGTTTTCCAGTTCTCTGGGAAGTGCGATGCATTAATTATATGATTAAGAAGAATGAGGATGGGAAGTAGATTCGGTGGGCGCAGCCTTTTAAATAGAAGACGTGGGATTCCATCTAATCCAGTTGACTTTTTGTTATTTCCTGATCTTACAATCTCGGATAATTCGTCCGCAGTTAGAAAATTTGTAGTGTCTAAGGGGTGTGAAGCTATGTTTGTGTTGTTGAATTCACCGATGAAAGGAGTAAAAGATGGGAATAATCTGTTTGAGATGTATTCGTTTACTGTGTTCTCGAAGCCAGGAGTTGAGAGAGAATTATTTTGCTCATGGATCTTTGCAAAGTGTTCTGCGAGGCAATTTGCTATGTCCGAATCGGACTGGGCAATATTATTGCTGATCGGGTTAATGAGATGGTCAATTCGGGGTTTATATTTACGACCAGTTAATTGGTTGATGTTTTTGAAAATATCCCGATTTGGTTTGATATTTTTAAGTGTGGAGATGTAGTTTTCATCTGCAAACTTTTTCAACTGCTCATTTATCAGAGTGGATAGGAGTAGGATTTGGCTTTTAATAAAGGGGCAGTATCTTGTATGAAGTTTACGGCGGAGCTGCTTTTTAAGGCGCAATAATTTGGTTAGGACGCTGGGCAAAGGCTTTCCTAAATAGTTATGAGGAATGGTTGTCGGGGTGTTGTTGCTGAGAGCCTCCTTAAGAATTTGCTCTATTCTTAAAGATGCTTGATCGATTTCAGTAGGGAGTAAGTTAGATGCTTCAGGGATATACAAGTCAGAGAAACTTATCGCTATGTCCCTATTGACTTTTCTCCAATTTGTTTTGGTGAAGTTTGGGACAGGGTTTGACGAGTATAGTGGATCGAAAGAGGGGATTTGGATCGTGGTGTGAACGGAACCATGATCAGAAGGAAATATAAAGGAGACTGTAGGTGGACCCGCTGAATAAACATCGTCGGACTTGAGGAAGTAGTCGATTGTTGACCTGGCTGAGCTAGAGACACGAGTTGGCTGTAATGGGGAGTCAATGTAAGTATATGGATAAGACTGGAGGAGGGCTAGCAATTGGCGACCATATTTGTTGCATTTATTATCATTGAATGCTGTGTGACGAGCATTCCAGTCTCCTCCGATTATAAATGGAGCGGGAACGGACTGTTGGATAATCTGCGAAATGTCAATATCTGGGAAATCTGGTTGTCGTGAAGGGTGAATATAAATAGATGCTAAGACGAGCACTTTATTGTTCTCACAGAAAAGTTTTACTGCTGTGTATTCAATGCTGGATATACCGGTGAATCTAATTTCACTGAATTGAAATTTTTTGTGAATTAAGATGCCGGTACCTCCATGAGATCCATTAGTTCTGGGGTTAGAAACTAAAGTGTAATTGGGAATTGAAACTCGGGAATTTGGTTTGAGCCAGGTCTCTGAAAGGAAGAGGATATCTGGGGAAAACTTTTCAACAAACAACCGGAGGTGTTGCTTACGTATGTTAGAGTAAATGGATTCTGTGTTGAGGGAGATAATGGTTAGTTTAGAGAGAGCTGGAAAGAATATGGGAAGTTATTAGTGAAAGAATCTGACCTTTTTTCTCTATTTCTGACATCTTCCTCAGCGAAGGTAGCATGGCTTGTAAGCTTTGGATGTATCCCATGATGTCCAGATTGAAGTTTTCAGTATTGTTGTTAGGGGGAGTGGTAGTGTTGAGGTTTCCTCTTGCTGCATCCGCGTACGATATTCCGGGTCGGGTTGACTTCGTTTCCTGCAATACTGTTGGTTTCGTTGTTGTTGTTGTTGTTGTTGATTTTATAGTTGTTGCTAATTTCCGTCTTTCCAGAAGTTTTAGCTTCTGAGGGCATTGGGAAAAATTTGCCGGATGAGGGCCTCCGCAGTTACAGCATTTAACTGTGATCTTTTTGTTGGTAATGGATCCATCAGCGTTGACGGTTTGTATTGTTTCAGGTTCCAGGCCTTGTGGATTTACTTTGCATTCCTCGAGCTCGTGTTCCTCTGCGCATCTGCCGCAACGTCTTTGCTGGTGGCATGAGACCGCCAAGTGTCCTGATTCTTGACATCGCTTACAATGAAGAATTTCTTGTTTGTGGGGCTCTTCGATTGCGATTTTTTGGGTAAACAAATATTTAATTTGTTTAAGTTGCTTGATGTCCTGATTAGGTGGGATTTGTATGATCCGGAGGTTTTTTACGTTGTTTGTCCTCATGTACGGTGTTTGGAAGTAGTCCAGCTTATTGATTTTTATTTGTGGACATATCCTAGCGATTTCCAGTCCCACTTCTTCGTTGGTCCATTCGGGATCGATGTGCCTTATAATAAAGGTAGCTGGTTTGCTGTTCGGATGCTGGAAGGTGAAGAACTGATACTGTTCCTCTAACAGTTTTTTAACTGCCCTGTCATGATCGACTAATGATCTGACTGCTATGGAAGTCCTCAATCCTTTTGCATTGGTGCTAAAATTCCGGTGACCCAAGGCATTTTGCAGGGTTTGAATTAGTGCTTTGCTGCTGGTCGGGTTTCTGATGTAGATTGGCGGTGGTCTTTCGTTTTTGTGCTGGGCGGGCAGGGGACTCGGTGCTGGCGTGGCTTGTTTGGTGGTTTCCTTACGGGCTGATGATTGTTGTTTGGGTGGAGATGTTTTATGGCTTAAGTTGGGAGAAGGCGTCGTCTCCATACTGGCATCGTCGCTGTTTTGGGTGGGTTGCTTTAGGGAGTGAATTTCCTCCCGGAGTTGCTTCACCTCTGCTGAAAGCTGTTTGATGTATTCCACGGCTTCGTGGAATTTTTGTTCGTAGTCCATGTGTTTTACTGGATTTTCCATTTTTGTAGTCTTCTTAGATGAGTTTTGAAGAGTTTCAATGGCTCTTCTCTTCCGTTCCAAAAGATATTCCCGGGTAGCGCTCGGGTCGTTGTCTGGCATCTGTGAAGACAGATTTCGACTACGGCATCCAGCGAAAATTAATTTGCTTGTGTTTGTATAGTTAAAATTTCCTCTTTTGTTTTTTTTGTGTTATTATATATATATATATATTATTATTATTTTTTTAAATATTTTTTGTTGGCTTTCTATTGCACTACACAATTTAATAGTGCACTTAACACACGTAAACATAAACACGTGTAAACACGTTTCTGTAAACGTCCGCACTGCACGAGATCTCGACTGTTAATGGCGCCCGGAGATCACGAAACCATTCCTTTATAAAGGAAAAGGAATCGAAAATTGTATCTCAAAGATACACATTTTCGTGCAACAATCTCGATCTTTTGGATATTTCGAGCGAGATGTTGTGTTTACACAAGATAAGAAATCAATTTCTTGAATTCTTACGAAACCATTACGCAGATGTGTGAATGTATCTGCTTTTGAGTTTTTGTTTGTTCAACTCAATGGAATTTTTAGGATAGAGATAACAATCTCTGAATTTTGGATTTGGGTGATGCTGTGGAGCAAATATAGAACAATAAACGAATATTGGATTCGTTTATTGTGAATTTTAATTTTAATTTTGATTCTGGATTTAATTATGCCGTGGGGGCAAATGTTATGCGATAAACGAATGTTTGATTCGTTTATTGCGAATTTTGGATAATGTTTGGGTTTTTTCAGGTTTTGATAGGATTTTGGATTAGGAATGGGAGAAAAAGATGGTAGGGCTTTTTGGAGCACTACAATCATAACGTTCACGGCGACTGAATTAAACCTAAAAATGATTGCTGTGAATGTTAATTCACTAATTCCGCATGGAAAGAAGGGATAATCTCAGCAATCTGCTGGAAGCTAAACGCCCAGATGTGCTTTGGGCTAGCGAAACTAAGCTAAATCAAAGGCACAAATTAGGCTACCCAAATTATAAAGTAATTAGACGAGATCGTCCAAATTCCACCCAGGGAGGCGGGGTCGCTGTCTTAGTAAAAAATGGTCTACAACACAAAGTCGTCTACAGTAGAGATGTAGCCTACGTTATAGATATTCCTTTGAAAAGTCAAAAGCATCTATATGTGATCTCTGCTTATGCTCCCGAAGCTCCACAGTGTCTACAGTTTATCAATGAACTTGATACCCTTTTTCGAAGTCTCAAGTTAGACTCGGAAAATAATTATTTCTTTATGGCGGGAGATCTCAATTCCAAGCACAGTGCTTGGGGTAACCTTATCACAAACACAAGAGGCAATGCGTTGTTCGACTGGTCGCAAACAAACGCTATTGAACATAAACTAGAACTGTACGCTACAAGTACGCCGTCATATCCAAGAGGAAATTCGTTCTTGGATTTACTGTTGCTGAACGAGCGAATACACTTATTAGATACGGATCTAACTACTCGAAATTGTCTTCGTACAATCGAGTACGATAGCGATCATTACGGACTTGGTGCTGTAATACATGTCCCAAACGAACATTCACTACTTGAGCAGTACAAACAGATACATTCTTTTAATTTCGGAAAAGCACACTGGTCGCGCTTTGATCGGATAATAAAAAAAGAATTACGCTCCAATGGCATAGATCCACCAACTGACAGAAATCTTCATAATGACGAAATTGATCATTATCTTTCGACGATGAACAACATTCTTACTAATACAATGAATCGTTCTATCCCAAAAGTGTCTCACATGGAGAGCCATACAAACCGGTACAGAAACGCAACGATCGACGAGCTGTATAGGCAAAAGAGTATTCTGCTCTCTAAGTTAAAACTGCTCTACAGACAATTCAGAGATCCAAATAGCCAGGAAATAAGAACAATTAAGTCATTAATTAAAAATCTTGAAAAACTGATCCGTGACAACTATAGATTAATGTAGTAATTAATGAAGACTGGAACAAGAGAATTCAAACCATTAAAGCTAGTGGACCGAATATGTTCCCTCAAATAAATAAAGTCTTTCAAAGGAAAGATTATAATGACATTCCATGTCTGCGAGTTCCGCGGACTCCCGAGAATTGTCAAACTCTGCTGAACGCAGGACTTACCCCGGAACACATCAACTCTAACGAAGAGGTCATAATAGTCGAGGATCCGCAAAAAAAGGCGAACTTGTGGGGTTTCTCTATATTATATGGAGAACCAACCCACAATTGTATACCTAATTTCAACCGTTAACAACACGTCACATTATCCCTTATCCCACCCTTCGGCTATTTTACCTGTAAAACAGCATAGCTGAATTCATTATTCTATGCAGATAATGGAGAATTGAATTTAGCTACCTTTTGCCATACGTCAACTCCATTTTTGCTAGCCTATTAGGTTTCCATCGGAAATCATATCATGTCGGGTAGCAACAACAAGTCGAAGCAAAGGACGCCGTCGCATCATAGCGAAACCGCCGGGGAATTTATCAAAATATCTAATTAGTTTTCATGATAAATTACCCTAGCCAATTTGGCGTCACTTCAGCTTTTCATCAGATCATCCATTCGCTTGGGATCAATGATCTCTTTTTGCAGGTGAATACCACCAGCTAAATTTTCCTCTCCTCTGAAATGCTGTGTTTCCATAGTTCAATGACCTATGAAACCCACCATAATCATCGCTAGGTCACTGGACCAGTTGCATACGCGGAACTAATACCCACACACTAAGCCAGCTCAACCCTGGGTTATTGTGCTTTCCTTTTGATTTCTCCATCCTTGCTACGCCCATCGACGTCGAACGAATACACATGTACGTTTCTACCTCGACGAGTGTGGTGAATTGAGGAATGCACAAGAGAGCATGATTGCCATTGGCGGATCGATGTGTAAAAGCAGAAATCGCAATTTCCACCCTAATTAGAGTCAGTCATTATCCAATCTCCATCGCGGCCAGTCACGCCGCCGCGCCGCTCGCGCTAGAGTCACTATTCAAACTCTGTCGCATACAGTAACGTCGTCGTTCGCGCTAAACTTTAATCTTTTAAAGGAAAACTATAGTCAGTTCTAAATCGCCTCAACGGATAGTCACGTTGCCGCTAATACCTTGAGAAGCCTTCCGACATACTCACCGCAGTAGCTAAAAGGAAAAGATTTCTAGTTTTTTTCTGTAATTAATCTCATTGTACATTATTATCGTTTTATTGTGTCGGATTCCCTAGTGTATAAAATCCAGTATAATCCGTCAATTGTAAACTAGTGTATAAATGTAATATAATACGTCTCATGTAAATATACCAGTAGTTAATGTTAATATACCCGTTAAATAAAATATTAATGAATAAAGAAAAAGGAGAAAACCTACATAACCTAACCAAGTGAGTTTTATTTGTTAACATTCTTCTTGGTTGAACAACTTTATTTCGTCGGAGCGTCGTTGGGGATAAGGTGGAAACTGTGCCCGTGTCTTGGCACCAATCATCATACCCCACAAACTCAATCGGTGCTTGTTTCGAAGCAGTATATAGATTGAACGAATCGGCTCACTCTAACCTTGACCTGGAAAATAGGGCTCTCCAAAAACATATTTCGTTCGGCAATGAACTTAAGAATTGCCGTCTCTTAAGTCGCAGTTTCACTATCTTTAGTGAAAATAATAGAGCGGATTCCCCACTTAGAAATCTAAACACTAGTATATTTGTACACAAGGATGAACTGACGGACATTCTTGTTCGATTAAGAGCAAAAAATCTTCTGGAATAAATAGTATTCTAAACATTGTTCTAAAGCATTTACCTCTTGAAGTAGTGAAGGTTTACAGTATTTTGTTCAATAACGCTCTAAACAATGTATATTATCCAATCCAAGCCGAAAGCCCTATTATAATTAAATTATTGTGTAATTAATAACATCGTAATAAATAATAATAATAATAATAATAATAATAATAATAATATCCAAACCAATGAAAATCTGCAGTAGTCCATCCCATCCCCAAAAAGGGCAAGGACAGGAGCAATCCAGCCAATCTTCGCTCGATTAGTTTGCTTCCGAACATCAGCAAGATATTCGAGAAAATACTAAATAAAGCATTGACTAACTGGTGTGAGAAAAATGGTATTATCCCCAACAACAAGTTTGGTTTTCGATCGCAACATGACACAGTTCATGCTGCGACAAAACTTGTTTCCGACATACAGTGGAACAAGGCGAAGAGACAATTCACAGGGGCCTGTTTGGTTGACTTTGAAAAGGCTTTCGACACCGTATGGTTAGAAGGGCTGGTATATAAGTTATCAAGTTTAGGTATCCCCGAATATTTATTATACATTATCTACGATATGATAATGGGCAAACAATTTGTAGTGAAATGTGGAGACATAATCTCTAACAAGACTTTCCACATCAAAAACGGTCTACAACAGGGAGCAGTGAATTCTCCCATTTTATTTAACATTTACACTACTGGTCTAGTGGGTTCTCTCAACTATGCAATTGCGTATGCCGACGACATTGTGGTGTATAGATCTGGAGAAAAGATTGATGTCATCAACAGACTTCTGCAAGATGATTACAACAAAATCAAACGTTTTTGCGACGACTGGAAATTAAAAATAAATTTCCAGTCCAGTGTCCAGTGCGCCAAGGGATACAAAACGAAATTGGAAAACATTTTCCATGGCAGGAAGTAATAATTTTCGTCTACAACTCTGCAAACTGTAGTCAAATACCTTGGAATCTGGCTTGATCAGTATCTTTACTTTGATAAGCATACAGCAGCTGCTCTTCATCATCATCATCGGCACTACAACAGGGATCCGGTCTTGGCCTTATTTAACAAATTTCTCCCCCGGTCCCGATTTCGAGCCGATGTCATCCAGTTTGACACTCCCAGGCTCTGCGCGTCCTGGTCTGCGCCATCCCAGACAGGGTCTGCCGCATTGTCTCCTTCCATTCATCCTGCCACAAAGGCCTTTCCGGGCAGGCTCCTCTTCGCTCATTCGAGCTAGGTGTCCCGCCCACCAGAGTCTACCGAGCTTGATTGTTCTTACAATATTAGCTTCAAGGTAGATTGCGTACTATTACAGCCGCTAAAAACGCATATGCAATGATACGAAGACTCTTCCGCAGTAGTCTGCTGGACCCCAAAGTGAAAATAATTTCATACTCAGCATTCATCCGGCCAATATTGGTGTATGGCCGCCCGGTATGGTACAACATATCCTCATTTTACATGGAGAAGTTGCGGGTGTTCGAGAGGCAGTATTTGCGTTCTTGCCTCGGAATGTATAGAACCCCAGAGTCGCAGTATAAGAAATACTATCCCAATAAAGTCCTGTATGACAAATCAGGACTAAACAGAATAGATAACTTCATTATCAAGATTATTCGTGGTCACACAACAAGAGCAATGTGCAGTGGAAATGATCTCATTTCGGAAGCATTCTATCCCAATGATACTCGTATATATATGAAGAGTACTCTTCAGAATGGGTTCATTCCACCAGAAGCGTTCCCTTTCTTGGATAAAAAAGGACTTATCCAAGACAAACGTGGAGTCCCTATTATGTACCACCCTTTCCGTTGTGCCAGGGATAAACGAATTCTCCACGATAACGATATCTCTAATTTTCCAGAGCGTCGGCGTTTTAGTATGGTGATCGGTGAAAGAGATAAATCAATAAAAATCGATCCCATCCCAACTGGTGGTGGATCAGTGATGAAGAAAGGACTACACGTCCGCAAACATAGTATGCCTCTCAGGTGCGGCGCTTTCCTTCCCCCTATCCCCAATTCCCAACTATTATTATTTTTTTTATTTTCGTTTTTAAATTAATTTTAATTTTTTAATTTTTTATTTTTATTTGTATTCCTTGTTTATGCTTGTCCGTTTTGTTTCATTATTTTATTTTGTATTTTTTGCGTGACAACCCCCTATATATGTAATTAAAAAACAAAAAAATAAAATAAAAAAAAAAAAAAAAATATATATATATATATATATATATATATATATATATATATATATATATATATATACATATAATACAAGATGTAGAAAAACAACATATCAATTATTGTGACACGTTAGAAACACATTAGTTATTGTACGCCGAAAGGCATAAGAAAAATAATAATGTGTAATTTAGAGTGATTGCGAAGAGCCAGTAAGTTAATGTAAGAATGATATTTGTAAAATAGAAGTTAACATTTAGTCTTAAGTAAAATATGTAATTAAATTGTTAAATAAATGTGGATATAAAACTAAACAAAAACTCTTCAGCTGGAACAAGAAAATATTGTGTTTTTATCTAGATAAGTAGTCATAACTGAGGCATAAGTAGTCATAAGTGAAAGTGATTTGTAGGTTTTTGTGGTTAAGAGTTCCTAATCATAAGCGTGTGTATATGAATGATTATTAAAGTAGCGTTATTAAAGACAAGAAAAAGGAAGACAGTTGAGTTTTTTATTTTCTAAAGTGACGGTTCGGAAGCAAACACAGTTCCTGGAGTCATGCGTAATCAGTTCCGGTGACCTGGGAAATTGTGAACCAGTGTCCTCGTGGCACAGTACAATGTTAAAGACATAAAATCCCACAGAACTACCGCAATCATACTTTTCTGAAGGCTTAAAAAAGTTGGAGGGATTTCTGTCAAAGTGCATTGATTATGTTGAAAAATAAAAAAATTACCAAAAAAAAAAAAAAATTGTTTCCCTATCTTTTTCTAAAGATTTACTGACTTGCCCTCGTATTCATATAACATAGCAAAACAACAAAAGTTATTGTACGCCGAAGAGGATAAGCAAAAAGTTACATATTGTATAACTTAGAGTGCTTGGGAAGAGCCGGTACGTTAACATAAGAACGATAGTTGTAAAATAGGAGATGTATTTAGTCCTGGCGCAAGGCTAATAACCTTGCCCGGAAAAACAAATTATTATGGAAAATTTGGCAAGCCTCAGACTTGTTAAATAAGGCCAAGACCGGATCCCGGTTGTAGTGCCGATGATGATGATGATGCTGATTTAGTCATACACAAAAAAAAAAAAAAGTACCACATTTCGTAGACCATAAAATTAAAGACGGTAATCACAGAACTTTATTATCTTGTGATCAATCAGCTACATAACGTGATATTCTGTTGTGGTGATGTAGGAAAATTGTTGGTATTTCACTTAGTATGTTTAGAAGAGCAATTCGATCCGTCGACTTCCACAAGATTGCTGCTTGACTTGTCACACCGTTTTCGTTTTTTATGTAGCACATGTACTCGAACATAGCATGTGGCCCATTTGGTATGAGTTCGCTGGAGTGTACAACTCTGATAACTACATCCATGGGACCACATTGATACTTAAGTAAAAGGAAGCAATTTGTCGCAAACTTACTTAGATTCCTTTGTTCAGTCTGAAAAATTAAAAACCACATTGAATCATAAGCCAAGATGTAGGTTCTAAGGAACTTACCTTTTTAGTGGTGATCGTTTTACACACTTTTTTTGTGATCCACTCAAGATATTCTCGTAACATTACCTCATTGTCAGATTTTTTATGAATTTTGTACTGGTCGGATAACCTACTGGTTGAGGGTAAAGTTGGTATGTCATGTTCAAGCTGTATACTATACTTTACAGACACTTCCGTGATTGGCTCCCTGACTAAAGCCCATGTGGGCCATCGACCCGAATATATGAATAAGTCAATCACCCCTTTCATTGTCGTCATTCGGTCTAATTCGTTTTCGACAACACTTGAGTCTCTCGATGACAAAATCACTGTTCCAGTGTATGTTGTGTCTCCTATTCTGTACTCAACACAGTTGTTGATTGATTTTTGAGTAAAGTTATTACTATGAAGAATCATCAGTTTCCTTGATTCATTTATTGTTGATTCAACCAGATGCCAATCGCAAAGGTCCTTAACACTGCCCATTTTCGATGTTAAAACACTTAATCGCAAAAGTGAAATAAAGCGATCTCGAGCGATACGCAACTTTATAAAGAATCGTCACACTCGAAAAGTATATATTCTTGCAGGACCTTCACCAAAACCTCATTTTATTACTTACAAACCTAAATTGCCTTATGAAAAATAGTCTTTGGTTCCTAAATGCAACTCACGTGTACTTAACGCGCCGTAATTCAGGTCTCTGTTCTGCATAATTAAAAAGATTATCTAAATATTACTGCAAAATAGTAATAAAATATCGCGAAATAATATTACGATGTCTGATATATACGACTTGCAATTATATAGGTACCTAATTGGCAAAAAGTTTATAGATGATTCTTTCGTAGAATTACCGCAACCGAATGTATAACAACACAACAAGGACAATGCATTCTATTACGAGTAATTGTCCTTTTTTTTCTAAGATAATTTCACATTGTTGAATAGTTCTTAACATGCTTACACTATATTCTTTTCCAGAAAAAATTTAATCTCTGGATTGGTGCGTGATCAATCGAAATTGTGAAGGAAAGTAATTATCCTTTTCATTAATGGCAGTGAGAGGACAAATAAATAATGGCACTTTGCCAGACCATTTGTATTTCTATTGAACTTCATTCTGTTACTATTCTGAGGTCGTTATAAAATTGTGGGATTTCAGAGAGGACACTGAAATGATTCAAAAGTGAGTTGTCGTATATTATAAGGACTAGTAAGATCATTTAGGAATATCAAAGGGTGAGGTTGTTAGCCTTCTGCAAATTATTCTAAGTTTGGCTTAAGTTGAAAATGGACCCACTTTTTCAAGCAACACTTTTCGAGGCCTTCGTAGTTACATGTTGTAGAGTAATAGAGACGAAGGGAGGTTACCACGTGGTTGGATGGATGTGGCCTAAAGCGGCCAGTTAATAGAGGAGAGTGATGATGTGCACGTACATCGTCAGGAAGCCTTTGCAACTTGACGAAATACATTATTATTATTATTATTTATTACAATGTAATTAATTACACAGTAACTTAATTCTAAATAGCGCTAGCTGCCAGGGCTTTCGGCTAATATCGAGTTACTTTAAATTTTGTTGTGAAGGTTAGCAAGTGTTAGTAATTCGTATGTGTACTTGATATTCTGTTCTGATGGTTTTGCCAGAATGTTGCTGAAGGGGTCGTTTACATATAGTTGGTTGGCGATGGTTTGTGCAGTCGAATATGATGTGATGTGGAGTAAGTGGGATTTGGTTGTTGCAGTTGCTGCATTGTGGGGGGCTGGTTTTTGTAAGGATGTGTTGGTGTGTGATTTTGGTGTGTCCTAGCCGGAGTCGTAGGAAGCATTTTGTTTTTCTATTTGAGACTGTTGTTGGGTAAGTAACGGGTTTGGTGTCCTGTTTAATAGTACTGTACAGGTGGGTGTAGTAGTGCCATTCTTGGTCCTCCACGTTCTTGAGGGCATTTTTTACCAGTCTTCTTATGTCCGTTCTGTTAGGATAATAGAAGGAGATCAGAGGCGACTTTGTCCCTAGTTTTGCGGCCGCGTCGGCTGCTTCATTTCCACTAATGTTACAATGCCCGGGGGTCCAAAGTAGCTTTATTTTATTAGCATTCTTAATAATGTTATCCTGGATTTGACGAATGACAGCATTTATGGAGTTTACGTTGGTTATTGCTTGTAGAGTTGAAAGGCTATCAGTACAGATAATCGTTGGGATTTTCTGGACCAGTTTTGTTGCTTCCAAAATTGCCGTTGCTTCCGCTGATAGGATGGAACAAAAGGTGGGAAGTGATCCCATTCTGATTATTTTTTTGCGATTGTTGACTATAGCAAATGACACCTTTGATTCGTTTTTGGAACCGTCTGTGAAAAACAGGTTCCAGTTTTGATGTTTGTCAATGGTATCCTTGAAAAGTTTTTGATAGATTATCTGATTTGTTGAATGTTTTGGATAATGGGACAGGTCATCTAAGATGGTATTTCTCGCAATTAACCATGGAGGGTGCTGTGTGCGGTGAAGTTTTGAAGTATTTATAGGGATATGTAAGTCCTTGGCTATATCGATGGCCCTTTCCAGCCCTGAGCGGTGTCTCGACCTTCGTTTTTTTTTAATAAATTTTTCGGATGTCCTGCACTATGAGGGTTGCTATAGACATTGTAAATTTGTAAGCGAGTGAAGCTGATATGTATTTTAGTCTGTTTTCTATAGGTGGGAGACCGCATTCGACGAGAATGTTTTTAATTGGTGTAGTACGGAATGCTCTGGTACTTGCTCGAGCTGCTGCGTGATAGGGAGATTTTATTGTTTGCAGGGTCGTTTTGCTACATTTTCCGTATACGAGGGTTGCCTCTTATGTTTCGGGATTTGGCAACCCTAGTGTTGCAATCCGGCAATTGACAGCTCTGTCGTAAAGTTGGACATTTTTGAGGTTATACGCACTCATAACGTTTAGACATACGAGCGCTATTTGTGTTGTTTACAGTAACTTAAAAGATTCATCTCGGCCCAAAAATGGAGTTAAATCGTCAACATTTTCGTGCGATTTTTTTTTACAACTTTCGGCGTGGATCAACTCAGCAACAGTGCATGGATGAACTTAATTCAATTTTAGGCGATGAAGCTCCATCAAGGACCAGTGTTTATCGATGGTATGGTGAATTCAATCGTGGTCGTAGTTCACTCCAAGATGAATTTCGTGAAGGTCATCCAAAATCAGTTCTTGTTCCGAAAACCATTGATGCTGTGCGCGAACTGATATTGAAAGATCGTCATGTGACCTATCGTGAGATTGAGACAACCTTAGGCGTTAGTGGGACCAGCATACATTCAATATTGCATAAACATTTGACTGTCAAAAAAATTTGTTCGCGTTGGATCCCACACAATTTGTCAATCGCCCAAAAAAAGGCTCGTGTCAATTGGTCGAAAGAAATGCTCAAAAAATACGGTCGCGGTGCTTCGAAACACGTCTATGACATCGTGACAGGTGATGAATCGTGGATTTACGCGTATGAGCCCGAAAGTAAACAGCAGTCGACTGTCTGGGTGTTTCAAGATGAGCCAAATCCAACAAAAGTTGTTCGCGCACGAAGCACTTCCAAGCAAATGGTCGCCTGTTTTTTCGGAAAAACTGGACATGTCGCAACCGTACCACTAGAACAACGCAGAACAGTCAATTCTGAGTGGTACACAACCATTTGTTTGCCAGTTGTCTTCCAAGAAATCAGGAAAACCAACCGCCGAAGACGGATCACTCTTCACCACGAGAATGCGAGCTCTCACACATCGGCTGCGACAACTGCATTTTTGAGCACCCAAAACATCGATTTGATGGGTCATCCGTCGTATAGTACTGACTTGGCACCGAATGACTTCTTTTTATTCCCGTACGTAAAAAACAAACTGAGAGGTCAACGTTTTTCGACACCTGAAGAAGCGGTTGCTGCATTCAGAATGCATGTGTTGGAGATACCTCAATCAGAGTGGCAAAAGTGCGTCAACAATTGGTTCAAACGCATGCAAAAGTGTATAGATCTTCATGGGGAATATTTTGAAAAACAATAAAGTGATTTTCGATAATCAATATTTGTTTTTGTTCTCTAATCCCGAAATATAAAAGGCAACCCTCGTATCATTAGTCCGTAGTCGATTTTAGATAGGATGATGGCTTTAGTTATGTTAATAAGGGTGTTAGTATGTGTAGATCCATTCTTATATGCTAAGTATTTTCCAATATTTAATCTGGCTTTTCTTAAGTGCTAAACAATGTTCTTTAAAATTGTATTTACTGTCAAAGAGGATACCGAGGATTTCCATGGATTGTATTGTAGGGATTGTGTGATTCTGAAAGGGAAGTATAATGTTTTTGCTGCAGCTGGTTTTTCTAAAAATGTGTTACATTTTAGTCTTTTCGAGGGAAATCTTTGCGCCTGAGGTTTTACACCAATTAGTGTAGTATTTCTGAATAGGTAGATTGTACTTCGTTGAGATCGTTTACGTTTGTTAGAATAACTAGGTCGTCAGCGTAGAGGCAGTGTTTTATGTTTTTATATTTTAGGAGAATATCGTTTATTCCGTCAAAGGCTATAGCGAATAATAGGACTGATAGTGGAGAACCCTGTGGGATACCGTTTTTTATGCTGTATATTTGTAAGAATGCACCATCTGTTTTGACTTTAAACTTCCTGTTGGAAAGAAAGGACTTGATTATGTAGAACATATTGTTACCAACCTGTTCAATACTTATTAGATTGTTTTTCTCCATGAACCAGTTGAGTCGTCTAGCTACAATTTTTTCAAATATTTGTCCTAGACATGGGAGTAACGATATTGGGCAATATCCTTTTGCCGAGGTCGGTTCACCCGTGGGTTTTGGTATGGGTACAATTGGGGTTATTTTCCACATTTGTGGAATTACACCTGTTTGGAGTATGTTATTGAAGATATGGAGTATTCGGTGTCTCAGGAGTGGTGAACTGTTTTTTAACATTATGTAGTCGACTCGATCATATCCTGGTGTTTTACCTGTGGCGCCGTGTAGGGTTGACTTTAATTCAATTTTATTGATCGGGAGATCTATTAATTTAGAGGATGGACTTGTGTGGGGGGAGGGGCTAATTGTGTCTCTTTTGGCAGAGAGAAATGACGGATGAAAGTTTACGTCTTCTGCGTAGTTTGACCATGTTTTGCCGAGATGGCCTGCAATTTGCTGGGGTGATGTAAGAGTGCCTGAATCGATCTTCATGCATTTTATTGAGAGGGGCGATACTGCCCAGTAAGCGTTTTTATATCCGCCCAGATTTTTCTGGGAGTAGAGTTCGGATTTAACTTTTCGGTAAATGTTTGGAAGGCTTTTCTTTTTTCTTCCTTGGCATTTTTGCGAAAAAGAGCATTTAACTTTTTATAATTGATTAGGTTAAAATCAGAGGGGAATCTTTTGAAAATTCTCCAGGCTTCTTGTTTATTCTTCCTTAGGTTGTCCAATACTAGATTCCACCAGGGAACTACTGCCTTATGGAGTTTTCGACTTGTTTGTGGTATCGAGGCATTTGCTCCTATTCGGATTGCTTTACTGATTTTTTTTTTTTTTTTTTTTTTTACTTTGCTTTACTTGATTAATATTTTGACTTTGTACATGTTGACTTAGTGCCTGGGTAGTTATATTTTGAAATTTACTCCAATTAGCAAGTTCGGTTTGGAATTTAGGAAGAAGTTTTGAGGGTTTGGGACACATGCTTGTGTCGATGTTTATTATTATTGGAAAGTGGTCGCTCCCGTGTAGGTTGGGTAAGGTATTCCAAGTGCAGGTTGGGGCCAATTGAGGTGACGCTAGTGATAAGTCTACATGTGTGAAGGATTTGTGAGTGGAAAAGTGTGTGTGGCTACCGTTATTGAGTAGTGCTAGATTTGCGGTCAGTATGTATTTCTCTACGGTTTTTCCCCTTTTATTAGTGGACAAAGATCCCCAGATGGGGCTCCACGCGTTAAAATCTCCGAGGAGAAGTATCGGTGTTTGGATGCTATCTGTGATAGTGGTAAGATCGTGTATGGTTATTGGTTGGGATGTGGGGGTGTATGCTGATATTATCGTGAGGTTTCTGTGGATATTTATTTCTACTGCTACGACCGAGATTGCGGAGTGTACTACTATAAGTTTATGCGGGATTGATCTATGTATAAGTATACCTGTACCATGTTTAGAAGCAACATTTTCCGTAAGGTTGTGAAAGAATGCCGCGTATTCTTTGGGTCCTGTGACCCGAGAGTTGTGGCGGATGTGCGTTTCTTGTAGAGCTATGATGGATGGTTTCAGATCTTTGATGAGTATTTGGAGCTCGTGCATATTGTTTTTGAGTCCGTTCAGATTCCACTGTAGTATTGTTAGTTTATGGGCATGAATGCTATTATGTATATTAAACCTGCTGCTGTTGGGGATTTTGTTGTTGTAAGGGTTCAGTCTCCGTGTCTCGAGTGTTGATCCATTCAAGCCGAAGCCCTGTCTACTTCGGCCCGAGTTGAGATTTTCTCGAGACACAGAGACTGTGCTTTCGTTGAGAGTGTTAGGCTTATATGTGGTTATTGTGAGGGATTGGGGAGTTTAATAATTCTTGAATGGTGGGTTCATTTATTTTTATGTTAGTGATTTTGTTAATAGGTTCATTGTTACGGTTAGTTGTTGTGGGTTTTATGATTAGAGATGATTGGTTTTGTATGTATTTATTGTATATTCTGCAGATGTAGAAGGGCAGTTTGAAATGGATGAAGTGTTTGTCGATGTTGGTTGGAGTGTAGTTTTTGTTGGGTTTTGTTTTGTAGTTTCTTTTATTGGTGATGTTATATGTATGGCTGTTGTTTTGAGGAGTGCGGCTTGGATTCCCTTGGTTTGTTTGATGGCGTGGGATTTCGTTCCCTATATATCCGTTTCGCTTCGGATGTGTCTGTATTTCAAGAATGGCCTGGTTTTCTATATATTGGGGGCATGATGGTGATGAAGCGGGGTGAGGGCCTTGACTGTTGGCACAGTGGGTTCGGACGCATTCTAAGCCGGGGTGTGGAGGAAGGTTGCAGTTGTTGCACGCTGGGTTTCGCTTGCACCATTTGGCTGTATGTCCGAGTAGTTGGCATTGGCGGCAGCGCATTGGTCTTGGGATATACTCGTTTACTTTGGCTTTGTGCCATCCGATTTCTATGTTACTCGGTGGATTGAAGCGGTCAAATGAAAACAACAATAGTCCGGAAGCCCGGATTTCGCCGTTTTGCGGTTTTTTAAATTTATGGACACTTACCACTCCTTGCGATTTCATTTCTTGGACGATATCTTCTTCCGGAACATTAATTAGGTATGGTGCGTAAACAATGCCTTTCGAGAGGTTTAATTTCGGATGTAACTTTATTGTTACCGGACATAGTTGATCGAACCATTTGGTATTTATAAAACGTAGAGCTGTCTGTTCATCCTTCACTAGTAAAAGAATTTAACCGTCTCTTAGCATAGACACCCATATTGTGTACTAATTGAGTCTATAGCTCTTTTTAATACAATCACGTTCACTCCGGTCAGAGGTTTAGTCGCGTCATTAGGAACAATTTGTATAAATTTCGGGTTTTTTTCACTTGTCTTTGTTGGTAATTCCGGTAAGTTCGTTTCAATAGGACTAAATGCCTGCCGTTTTTTTTATTGACGGGGACGCCACTCAAGGACGTTTCCTGCAACATACCAAATCTGTTGCCGGTGTGCTACTTTGGCCCTAAGGCCATTTTTTATTTATTTTTCTTTTACGTTTGCTTTAATTGACAATTCACTAACAAAAACAATTCACTTAAAACACGCACAGTACCGTAATAAAATATTCGCACGCGGTTTTGTGTTCACAATTCTTTCACTGCACAATACGGTTACAATTTGCGTCCTTACTGTTCGAGAGTTCGTCCGATAATGAGACGAAATACAAAATGGTGGATGTTCGTCAAGTTCAACCAATTTCATTGTCGCCGGTGTGCGCATCGGATGTACACTAATGTAGAACATTAGATGTCCCACACTTCCCCTCGATAAGCGCACTAATGCAAAAAATTGACATCAGGTTTAAGAGGTCGAGACACCTCTCGTGCTTCGGTTTGGATAGGGCCTTAGTGAGAATGTCTGCAGGCATTTGTTCCGTGGGCATGTATTCGTTCCGGCCACCGTTGTTGTCGTTGAATAACTTCAGCTCGTCTGGTAAGGCGAATCCCAGTTGTCTAATCAGTCTTCGTAGATGTATGGCCTCTTTCGCCGCATTGTATATGGCCGTATACTCGGCTTCTGTGGATGATAGCGCGGTGGTTCTTTGTTTACGTGGTTCCCATGAGACAGGTGCGCCGTTAAGAATAAAGGCATACCCAGTGTACGATCTCCTGTCGTCCGGGCAGTTGGCCCAGTCCGCATCGGCGTATCCGGTGAGACATTTCCCGCTCGTTTTGTAGGATAACCCGATGTTCGCCGTGCCTTTCGGGTAGCGTAAGACACGTTTGGCGGCTTTCCAGTGATGCTCGTCGAAACAGCTGTTGAATTGGCTCAATCTGCTCACGGCAAAGGCTATATCTGGTCTTGTGTATACTGCCAGGTACATGAGAGATCCAATTTACTCTCGAAACGGCAGGTTTCTGTCGGGTTCCTCCTTCCCTTTCTGTAGTATAGTGCCGCTGTCCAGAGGTGTACTCACGGGCTTCGAGTCGCTCATGTTGAAACTGTCCAGGACTTCGGATATGTCTTTGGTTTGAGTCATTCGCAGTTCTTCCTTGTCTCGATGAAATTCGATTCCAAGACAATGCTTTATTTCGCCGAAGTCCTTTGCGTTAAATGTTATTGAAAGCTGCTTCTATAGTTCCTCGATCTTTGCTGTGCTTTGTGAGTAAACTAAAATGTCGTCCACGTATACGCTGACCAGTAGTATGTCCTTTACTTTTCCTTCAAAGAATATGCAAGGATCGGCAGTGGACTGCTTGAGACCGAGGCGTTTGAGCTCGCAGCTCAGCTTCGTGTGCCACTGTCGTCCTGCTTGGCGAAGTCCGTATAGAGCTCTGTTTAGCAACCATACCTTATTCCCCGTTTGCAGTTGCGTTAGCATTTGTTTTGCTTTAATGTTTTCTCTCCTTTTTCTGGATTGAATTAATTTCTCCAGGGCAACGTCGGTGTGTTTGGGGATCTCCATGTAAATTGTCTCGTCGAACTCGCCGTTTAGATAGGCCGTTGCAACGTCAAGGTGGCGGATGCTCATGTTGTGTTGAGCGGCTAGGGCGGCCGTAATTCGAATGGAGTTCATTCTTGCAACTGGAGCGAACATCTGGTGGTAGTCAATTCCGGGCACTTGGGAGAATCCTCGTGCAACGATGCGTGCCTTCGTTCTAGCGTGCCGCCGGGACTCGATTTGTTCCGGAAGACAAAACGGGTTCCGATGACTTTGTCTTGTTTCGACCGATCTACCAGAGCCCAAGTGTCGTTTCTGATGATGGCCTCGATTTCTTGCGCCATGGCATTTATCCACTCCTCGGTGTCTGGACCGCTTGCTCCCGCGGTCTCCGAAGTGGTGTCGCATTCTTGAAACAGTTTTCGAGGTCTCCCCTGAGTCCAGTCCTTTCTATCCGTGGTCTTCCCGATCCTCTTCTTGTGATGATTGTGTCAGATCTGCTGTTGGGGTTGTTGGTTGCCGGTTGCTTCATTTCTTGTTACTTCGAGTTGTTCATCTCTGGCCATGGTTTTGTTATGTGTTGTATCCGGTGTGGTGAATTCGACCGTGGCACTTTCAGTATCAGATTTGTTGTTTGTTGGGCGAAAATCGTTGGAGGCGGGACTCTGGTCATTATGTTTTTCGAAGAACTTCACGTCCCTCCCAATTTCGATCCTTTGTTCGTCGGGGAGCCAAATCCTGTATGCTTTCGATTTGTCGTAGCTGACGAAAATCCCCTTTTTGGACCTGGGGCTGAATTTACCTTTCCTTGGTCCACGTTCTAGCGAGTAGACAACGCATCCAAATTCATGAAAATGGCCTACGTTTGGAGCGTTTCCAGTCCACACTTCGTATGGGGTTCTTCCGTTGAGTGTGTTGGTCGGACATCTGTTTCTGATGTGGTTTGCTGTGTTGACTGCTTCTCCCCAAAAACTTGTGTCCAGATTTGCTTGTATGAGGAGGCATCTACCCATATCCACCAGGGTCCGGTTTTTTCTTTCGGCTACTCCGTTGTGCTAAGGTTTGTGAGTCACTGATAGCCTGTGGTGGATGCCGTTTTTCCTTAAGAATGTATTGAATTCGCTGTTGACGTACTCGGTCCCGTTGTCAGACTGTAAGCTCTTGATTCTCCTTCCAGTCTGTTTTTCGGCAAACGCTTTAAAATCTCTGAAGGCGTTTAAAACCTCGCTCTTGCTTTTGATCATTTTCACTGTGCACCACCTAGTACAATCGTCGATGAACGTGACGAAGTATACAGACCCGCCCAATGTTTTGGTGCTCATTGGCCCACAAGTGTCGGTGTGAACCAGGTCCAATATGCCGACTTTTCGCGCTGACTTCTTCGGGAACGGAAGCCTCGTTGTTTTCCCGAGAGCGCAAATATCGCACTTCTTGTGTGGGCTGCCTGAAGAACATTCCTCGTATAGTCCCGTTTCTGCGGCTCGAAGTTCAATCCTTAATATTCAAGTGACCCAGTCTCCGGTGCCAGGTTTCCAGTAGTCATACATCCGGGGTAGTTGTAGCGGTCGTTTTTCCTTACAGCCTCGAAGATGACCTCCCGTTTTGAGTTAGTTACTTCCGCTCCTTTATTATCGAAAGTGATTGCGTATCCTCTGTCAGCGATTTTGCTCACATACATTAGATTTGCCCGCAGATCGGGGACGTGTAGAACGTTATCCACTTTTACGTTTCGATATTTGCCTTTGTATTGGGTGATGATGTTTATGTCGCCTCGTCCGGTGATGTCGGTTGAGGCACTGTTGGCGAGGTTGAGTTTCGGATGAATTTCGTTGTATCCTTCGAATGCTTCGGTGTTACTCGACATGTGGGATGTGCTTCCGCTGTCCAGGCACCACCCCTTACTGACAGTCAACCTAAAAGCCTGAAATCCGTGTTGCGCTGAGTTGGTGTAAGCTAGTACACTTGTACCGTAGTTGTACGTCTTGTTTTCCTTTCCTCGATCTTTAGAAGATCCCAGTCCTTTTCTGTTGAGAGAGCGGCACTCGGCGACCTTGTGCCCGGCTTTTCCGGAATGGTAGCATTTGTAGGAAGGCTTTTGTCGACGTCGGGGTGATTGTGTCGATGGCGTTTATCCTCCATCCTCGTGTCGCCTTGTTTGGTGGCCATCGCGCCTTCGACTTCATGTAGTTCGTTGGTGGGCCTGGTGTCGCTTTCCTCGATTATCTTGATTCGTAGCGCCTTTGGTGAAGGTAACTCGTCTCGGGATTCTATGGCGCATCTGAAGTTCTCGAACTTCGGGGAGAGACTATACAGGAGCATGATGCATAGCAGATCGTCGTTGATTTCGATTTCCATGTCGTTCAATTTATCGACGGTGTCAAAGAAGTCACTTCAGTGTGTTCGCCCGTCGTCGTGATCGCTCATTCGATGAAGCGTCAGTCTCTTCAGTAGACTGGCTTTCCTGGCTGGACCTTTTGACTCGTACACGGAGATGAGTTTCTCGCATACTTCTCGGGAAGTTTCACACCCGATGATGATCTTGACTTCAGGTGGTCCGATCGCTAGTATGATGTCTGCCTTAGCCTTCCTGTCTCCTGTTTTCCATTGCTCGACCACGCCTGTGCGCGCCTCCGTCGATTCAGGTTCACGATTTCTCCAGTCACATAGCCACATGCGTCGTTCTTTACTAGGATCGCCTCCATCCGCAGCCCTAACACTGATTCTTTTCATCGATCTCCTATCTTTCGGAAAACCTTCCGTTCTTTCTTCCAATTATCCACTGAATCCCATTTTTCTTTTATCCCTTCTTGTTACCTTGGGGTCAACACCTGCCGATGACGACAATGCATATTCGCTCCCCATCGACCTACTCCCTGATTAGCAATTTCGATTTGCAATTGCGTTGAAATGCGACATCAGCCGATATACCTCCATCGGTTTGCGTCACAGTTCAACTTCCGCGATTGCAAAGTGACCCAATAAATTTTAATGTGCAATTACACAATTTCTACTTCATTGGTTGTGGCGAAATGTGGGTCGATCAATTTTATTATCGCTCCGGGGGTCATGTGGGTTCAAAATCGTTTGGCGTTTTTTGGTTTAAGTGCATCAATGACAATGTGGTGCATATCTTTATTTAGGTCGTCATTGATGTACTTAACACGCGCGAGTGGTGGAGAATTGTGCGTCGCTTCATGCTATTCTAGTCACGATGGAGCGCTTCATGGGACAACAGCATGCTTTTGTTTATAACAATTTTACAAAAACAACGATTCCTTCCTTTTCTGTACGATGCCTATTTAGAATTGAATACGAATTACGCCGTGTAAGTGAGTGTCCAAGTGTTAATTTAATCAAAGCTTGGGTCAAGGAGTTCGAACAAACGTGATCGTCAATGAATATTAAACAAACAGGGCGGCCACATTCAAAAACAAGCGATGAGAACATTCGGGAGGTTGAAATTTCCATAAGGCAAGATCCAAAATCAGCATGTGACAGCGAGTTTTCCAAAGTTTGCGTAGTCGGTTGCAGGAGTGCCAACGACGAGACGGGGCACATCTCAACGATGTCATTTAAAAAAAATAAATTTCAATAAAATTCCGAACTGAGAGAGCTGGATCGGCTTTCGCCGGTCGAGGGCCGAAGGGGTTGTGGCTCGGTCATTTGGCGTTCGCCCTCCATGGTCGCACCCGCTCCGCTCTGCTTATTGGTCCCCTGAGAGTCCGAAGCAGCAGAGTTAGAGCTTCAGTTCGATTGGTTCCGACTGGTCCTATGGCTTTGTAGCTGGAGTTTTCGGCGCTTGCCGGGGTTTTTTCTAGAGCCCTTTGGGTTTTTAACCTCTACCTCCTGCCTCTCCTTGTAGACCGTCTGTCGCTTCCGGAGTTGACGTTTAGTCTTAGCCTCTGTGGTGTGTGATGTGATGGGTGTTATTTGGGTGGTTTTATATTATTCCCACCTCGACTTGTGTTCACACACCTGCCACGTGCGACCTTGGCGGCCACAAAACTCGCACCACCATCGGACATTGTAAACCCTCGGGTTTGATGTTACTGACTTGTTGTTTGCAGAGGGCCGGTCTGGTTCCGGAAGTGCTCTTCTCTGGAACCCCTTCTACTGGTGAGGCGATCCATTTCGGTATGGCCTATCCTGTGATGGCATATTTTTGGGTGGAGGTCCGGGATTGCGATTAGGTGCTCGATCGGTACGGCAATCTCCGATATCATGCCCGTACTGCCTGCAATCCCGGCAGAAGGGCGTGTTTTGTCTTTTTAGGCACTCGTCGTAGAGGTGACCCTTTTTCTTACAGAAGCTGGGGGGGCACCTGAGCTTCCAAAGGGTGCACCGATCGACTGGCTGGGACCTGGGCTGGGTGGAATCGGTGGAACTGGTCACCGCCGCCCTAGGGTGGGTGATATGCTTTAGGCTCCGTGGGTGCATGCCCGCCCTGTGGTTGGTCGAAAGACACACCAAAGGTCCCCTCAATAGCCTGACTCGTGTGGTTCTCTGGCGGGTATTGCCTCTAAACCGAGTCTTGAAGCAACCGGCTCTGGGCGGATGGAGGCATTGTGTTGCCCCATGCACTCCCGCCAGAATATTGCGAAACATACGTATGGGTGTCCGCGGGCGGTGGTGGGTGGTCGTAGGATATGTTGAGCGAGTAGGATCGAAAGTCCTACTCTCACTCTGCTGGCTATGGTGGCCTGTTGGGGTTGGGGCAACAAATGTTGTGGATGGAGCCAGATGAAAAAGGTGCTGATGAAGAAGGTTGGTCCAAAAATGTTGAGGATTGGCCGACTGATCGCCGGCTCCGGGCTGATCTCCTGCGAAAGGAGGGTTGTCCTGCTGCAGCATCTCCTCCTTTGATCGCTCCAGCTGAATGAGCTAGGCCACGAACTCGTGGAAGGAAGCCTCACTTGCCGTATGTAGGAAGTGCCGGAGGCTGTGCTCTCTAACACCCTTAATGATTACAGTTTTCGCCATCCTTTCCACCTGGGTGGCGCGGACGGCCCCACTCGCCTGTCCGTAGCAGCGTTCGTATTTGTATTTGCCTGGTCAACATCAAGGCAACAAGTTATCTTCACTCTAAATTGAGCGGGGAGTCTGAGGGGACCAAACAAAAAGAAACAACCACAAACAGACTAAAACGTCCTAAATGTGTGGGTTTGGGAACCTCGTCGGCTTTCCAACGAAAAACTCAGAGAGAATAAATATCAAGACCTGGGGAACCTCGTCGCTACCCCGGTAAGCAAGACAAGGTTCAAAATCCGGGGAACCTCGTCGGAATAGAGGAAAAAGACCTACTTGCAATCAAAACCTGAGACCTCGTCAGTTCCTGGGGTTGAAAAGGAGGGAGCCACTAACGAACCGAAGAATCAGCCCGACAGAGCCCTAAGCCCGCAGTGCACAGAAAGGGGGAGAACACACAGGAAAACCGGTCCTCGGGCCGCCAGGAGGGGGACAAGAAACAGGGCGCAAATGGGAAATAAATAACACTGAGCAAATACAAAAATATAAGAAAAGAGAAAACAAAATCAGAAAATAATTATAATACTCGTAAATAGTTACAATTAAAATTTCGGAAGAAAGAGGAAAACAAAATATCAAGTACACTCCCACGAATCGGAATTGAAAATAATATAAACAACAAAACAAAATATTCCGTTCAACAATAATAAAAAAAAATATTTCTGCCTCGACTGCGGTCACGGCGTTGATACTGGATTCGGGTACCTCCATACGATCGGCTGGTGCTCGCCGCCAACTCCTCAATCTTATGATCTCTCCCAGATGATGACGGTACGAACGTACCGAGGTGCCAACGTCCACTCGGATCACTATCTTGTTAGTAGAGTTTTCTGAGCGCTGATTGCCTTACGGAGACGTATTGCATGGGAAATGGATACGCCTTAAGAATACTGTCATTAGTACTGCTAACTCCATCTTAGGTAGTAGTTGTAGAGATCGGAGCCACTGGTTTGATGATGAGTGCAAACTAGCGACTGAACGTAAAAATGCTACATACCAGGCAATGCAGCAGTCTCATAAAACGCGGGTACGCTATGAGAAAAGCAGAGCTCAGGTTATCTGAAAAAATACTTCAAAAATCGAGTCTGTGAAATAGAGAAAAGTAGAGAGCGAGGTCCGCACCAGGCGCAGAAGTTCTACCAAATAATCCACAGTATGACGCGGTACACACCACGCTGCACTTACTACAAGGATAAAGAAGGTAATTTGATCACCGATGCTGAAGGCATTCTGGAGCGATGGGAAGTGCACTTCAATGAATTGCAAAATGGTCAGCTCACAGAAGAATTGGAGGCTCCACCAATGCAAGATCAAAACCAAATGCCTCCGCCACCTAGCATTGAGGAAACATTACAAGCCATAAGACAGCTCACATCAAATAAAGCCCCCGGAGGTGATGGCATACCAGATGAGCCAGGGTAGAACTATATAATGCCATGAGAGAGTTCAGCATTCCAAACAAATTGATACGACTTTGTAGGTTGACCATGACCAACGTAGCTAGTCAAGTAAAATTAGCAGGATTGCTGTCCAAACCAATAAACATCTTTAATGGACTCGGACAAGGGGACGGTCTGGCCTGCCTCCTCTGCAACCCGGCGTTGGAGAAAGCAATCCGTGACTCTGGCGTCACAACTAGTGGGACTATTATTACCAATTCCAGCCAGATACTTGCCTACGCAGATGACAACGAAATGATCGATAGAACAGAATCAGCTGTACAGGACTCTGTCACCCAGATCGAGCAGGCGGCACAAAAATTGAGACTGCAGATTAATGAGGGGAAAACTAAGTACATGGTGGTAAACTCTGCGAAGAGAAGACCTAACGTTGGTCAAACTATCAGGGTACTGGAGCACGAATTTGAAGTAATGTAATCCTTTAACTACCTTGGGTCAATAGTATCAGCCGATAACAATATGGACGAAGAAATACGCGGACGGCTGATCAAATCCAACAAAGCCTATTATGGTCTATTGTTACGTGCGGTTTCCGCCACCCCCATCATTTAATTGTTTTTAATATAATTTAGTTTTAATATAATTTGATGGTAAGGTGGTGGGAAAAGCACACGATCCACATGTGAGTGTGCGAACATACCCCAGTTCGAGTGTGGATCGTGTGCAAGTTCGAATTCTGTTTTCGGAGTGGATGTTGATGGAGAGAGGGAGAAAGGAACAACAAGTCTGTTGTGATTCCGTTTGTTTTGTTTTTGTTTCTCGATACGGTTGATTGGAAAACAAGCGATTGATGTTGAATACGGTTTTGAATTCCAGTTAGTTGATTTTTTAAGCAGTTGAATACTGTTTTTTGTTTTGAATTCCGTTTGATTTATCATGGTGGGGTTGATTCGATTCGCAGAAAAACATATTTAACTTCTCCACAAAATCACCATTTGGCGGTGGCCGCCCTGGCAGAGTAAAGAGGAAGAACCAGTTTCAGGGGAAGAACCAGAGGAAGTTTCAGAGGAGGAACCTGCAGAAGAACCAAGGTGGTGGAGCTGCCGCTGAAGAGGAAGAGATTTCCCCATTCCTGGAGAACGAGATAATAGACTCTCCACGCTGGACTAACCAGGTAACCAATTTAAAGTACACTAAATTTTATGAGGCAAAATACGTCACAAACTGGCGCTGCGGACAGGATCGTATAAGGAGCACAATCCAGCTGCACTTACAGTAAAACCGGAAGACGAAGCAGGCTTGCAGTTGGATGAGACGCTATAGAATTGTACACGCGACGGTTTGCAATCAGCACACACCAAATAGATGAGCAACAATTAATTCCCGGACTATTAACCGAAATCCCAAGAAAACTGGAGACTTCAGCAGGGTGACGACACCAGCGGCCCAACCAGTGGCCACGTCCAGAGGAACCCAGCATCAGCTCTGGAGTAGCAGCCGAGGAGCTTGTTTTTAGTGGAGGAACAAGAGACACAAGGAGAAGAAGGAAGCGGAATATTTTTTTTTTCTTTATACTACATCCATGTTTTTTATTTGGTTCTTTTTAAACAGTTTTCTAATTGTGATAATTATTTTTGTATTAAGTTACCTTTTCTTATATTTTCTTTTTCTTTTTGTTGTTGTTGTTAGTTTGATTGACTTTTTTTTCTTGCGTTCAATTTATTTGTTTATTTATTAACAGAGTGCCTTATTCATTTTGTAAAACGGACATTGTTGGAAAGGGTTCTGTTTTTCTTCCTTTTTTCAGCTGCGCGGTGGATTTTGTTTGTTCTTTTTTCCTGCGTTGCAGAATTACCATAAGGTGTACATTGTTTTTGTACGCGACAAGAGGCACGGTTGAAATTTTTTTTTCCTCTTCTCTTTTCTTTCCTTTCCCCTTTCTCTTTCTCTCCATTCTCGGGCGGTGTAGTGGTCGTTTATGTTGTGAGGTCCTTCGCGCGGTCTGTAATTTTGTGGCTGCGAGAAGAGTGGCTGTCCCCTTTAAGAGTGTTTGCTTGTCTGTTGTGGGGGTTGTGTTCCTTGTTGCTTTTCGCGTCCCCTCGGTCCGTGTGCGGCCTTTGGCAATCGGAGATTTCGAAATAAGACACTAATCAGCTCAGACGTTGTGGGTTTGTATCCGATATACAGCCGGCTCGTGTGCGGATTGGTTCTGTCGCGTTCGGGGTAGTTCTCTCGTTGGAGGTGTTATATTTATTGCTATATTTCTTGTTGGGTCGCGGTTGGACTGTTGTTTGTCCCGGTTTTGCTGTTGGCCATAGGGCTTGTCGGGATTCCGGGTTTGGTATCGAGAAATTTTGAGTTTGGTTAGACGGCCTATAGGTGCAGACGAGGCAGCGGCAAAGAGAAGGCCGAGAGGGCACCCCTGCCCGAGCGCGGCCCGAAGCACCTCCCGAGCCGCCGGATGACGTGGTGGATCCGGAGGCATTCCACGATTCGCGAGACGAATTTATGGACGAACGATCACCAACGCGTCGCCCCTCCACCGTTGGCAAACAGGCTGTTGAAAGCATGGAGAACACACAAATCCCTTCGTATTTTAAACTGGGCCCGCAGCCATGACCTGTGCGGACTATGTTGGGCACAGACAGGGTTTTCGACCTCGTGTAGAAGGCGGTCCCCATATTTTCGGGACAGGAAGGTCCGGATACAGCCGAGAAACCCTCTTTGTTTCTCAAGGGCTACAGAAGGACCTTGGATGGACTGGCGGTGGAGGAGGAGCATACCTTCCTCCGGTGGCTACCGTATAGGCTGAGCGGCGAAGCTTATCGACTGTTCGAGGAGCGGCCACCCACGACCTTCTTCGAAGCGGAGCAGCGTCTCAGAGAGGCCTTTGAACCCCGAGTGTCGTATGAGGAATTGTGCGCACAACTATCCAAAATGCGACAGCTTCCCTCCGAGGATGCCACAAGTTTCGTTTCCTGAGTGAAGCGGACCGTGGTACGGTGCGAGGAGGCCGCTGGGCGCTATTATGGTCGAAAGGGTAGGTCCGTCTTCGCAAGCCAGCTTGAGGGAATGGCCAAGCCGGTGTTGGTAAGGGGTTTAAGGGAGGAAGGACTAAGGCACTTCCTCCTCACGTTGGGTGTTGTCCCATTTCGCAGCATGGTGGACCGCCTGACCGGATTCGAGCGAGCTAGGAGGGAAATGTTGCGGCAAGATTACCTGTTTGTAGATGCGCGGCCCGGAATCGCCGATCGGACGTCGGAATCGTTGACTATAGGACCGGGCAACTCCTCAACCTTTATAGATGGCCTTTCCTCCACTTTTAGGGATTGCCCCGCTGCGCCGGCGCCGGTTTTGTCGAATCTTGATCCCCGGGCGGTATCATTCGTGTTGCCTGCCCAAGAGCCATACAGTCATCGACGGGAGGAGGACAGTTTTATTCGGGAGTGGTCGTACGGGCCTGTGGGGCTTTTCAGGGCCGGAAGAGCCATACATCATTCGATCCCCACTATTCCAGGCGAACCGACTCACCTCTAAGACGAACTTCAGCAAGGTTGCGTAACCTTGCTACGGCATTTACCCCCAGCCAAATCGCTGGAATTAATACAGTTACCCAATCGGATAACTGTTATGCATATCCGTTAGGCAGCTTACCTATTCTGTGGGGGGTTTTCCTTCCAAACCCCTTTTTCTCCATCACCATCCCTGAAAAACATTAAGTCCACGGCAAAGCTTATCACTTAGCCGTGGCATCGAAAATTTTTCCTCGGGCAGGCATTGATTTCTAAAAAAACATTAAGTCCACGGCAAAGCTTATCACTTAGCCGTGGCATCGAAAATTTATCCTCGGGCAGGCATTGATTTCCGAAAAAAACATTAAGTCCACGGCAAAGATTATCACATTGCCGTGGCATTTGAAATCCCATCCTTAGGCATACATTCTACCCAGGGCATCTCGTTTCCACAGCCTTATGCTATGGAAACAACATCAACAAAGAGTTCCTTGTTGACTCGTTTTCTTGTTTGCCCATGGCACTCCTTGCATGCGGCTATTAGGTCCCATTGGTTTGCCACCGCCGACAAGGTTTCGGCTGAGGCAAACCAAACATTTCCCTAATTACCAGCAATAGCTGGTTTCCTATTATCGGTCCCCACCGACCAGGGACCGCAAACAAGCAACGAATTGGATGCAGCCAGCAAGTGTTTACTTTCAACACCTGGCAATGGCTGCACCCTATATTCGTTGCAATATCTAAACATCGCATTGGCACCACAGAATGCTATGCATACACAATTCCCTAATAACGGCCGCCACCCGTCGGCGGACCAAAGGAAATTCACATCGTCAACCGAAATGTTGATTTATGGCCTCCCATAGGATGACCAGATCTTCGGTTCGTGTCTTTTTCACCCCAGATGTTCATTGTTTACATTCGTGGAAGATGCAGTAGCGATGTTGGCATCCATCCACGGTCGCCGGACGATCGTATGCGAGGCATGCACACATATGCATAATGTATGCCTTTTCCCCGGTCCAATCACGATTAACTACCTCGAGTTAATCGTGTAGCTCCGCCCCTTTTGCAGTTTCCCTTTAGGTGTCCCTTTTCTTATTGTGAGCGTCAAACGCCAGTCAGATTTTATCCGCCCAGGTAGAGAGACGTGTCGCGATCGTTGCGTGTCGGAGTGTCGTAAATATTTAATGTTAAAGTTTCAAGTAACTTACATGTCAATCACCAAGAACAGTGTCGTAAATATTTAATGTTAAAGTTTCAAGTAACTTACATGTCAATCACCAAGAACAGTGTCGTAAATATTTAATGTTAAAGTTTCAAGCAACTTACATGTCAATCACCAAGAACAGTGTCGTAAATATTTAATGTTAAAGTTTCAAGTAACTTACATGTCAATCACCAAGAACAGTGTCGTAAATATTTAATGTTAAAGTTTCAAGTAACTTACATGTCAATCACCAAGAACAGTGTCGTAAATACTTAATGTTAAAGTTTCAAGTAACCTACATGTCAATCACCAAGAACAGTGTCGTAAATTCTTAATGTTAAAGTTTAGACTAACTTACATGTCAGTAACCAAGAACAGTAGCGCGTAAATTTAAAAACCACAACTAAGTTACACATCAGTGTCCAGAGCAGTTTGGTGTAAACGAGTAATATCGACACTTGATCAGTAAGCTGATTCAACAATTAGTACAAATGTAAATTAGGTTCTTCAACGTTAATTGAAAATAAAGTTTTACCAGGCCACCCAACAACCAGTGTGTTTTTATTTCATCATTATTATCGTGGAGAACAGTGTTTGGCAGAACAATTTCCTGCGTAACATCGGTGGTGTTTTTGGATGAACCCGCATCCTTGCCGATGCTAATAAAAACCACCACAGGCCTCTTAGTTATCGAACAGATGCTGGTGTCTATGCTCCGACCTCCTCTGGCGAGGGAGCGTGGTCAAATACCGTGCCTTCCTCGAGCCGGAGTGGAGAGTCGCAGAGCTTGGCTCAGGGGGCGTATATGCCTCAGGATCGATCGGGTCGGGCCAATCCGGTCCGGGATCCGGTTGGTCGATCGGCGCACCCCCTGGAATCCCAGACAACATGCAATTTTTGCAAGATAAGGGGTCACGTGTACGACGAATGTCTGGAAAGACGAAACACTCCTTTCTGTCGCGAATGCTGGCGGTATGGCCACGATATAGTGGACTGCCCGGATCGTCCGGCGCGCGAACCCCAGACTCAGTACAGGGGTAGAGGACAGCAGGGCGGTTTCGTGCGGCATGGACCGCCCCATCAGCGGCCGCAGTTTCAGAGGAGAGCCCTACCGGAGCCGCAGTCCCCCTCCGCGGGTGGCGGCCCGCCGACGTCGGGCCCAAGAGTGTTTAGCGACCGGTGCTGCTGCGAGTTTTGTAGCCGTCAAGGTCATAACACGCGCGGGTGCGAGTACAAGCAGAAATGGGAACAACAACAGGATTCTCAGGTTTCTCCCCGCGAGCGGCGCGCCGGAGCAGCACCTGCTGCGGGCCAAGAGCGGGACACCCAGGTGGAGACTGGGGGGAGCGCGAGAAATAGGCGCGGAAAGCGTCGGAGACAGCGCCGACGGGGTCGTAGGGCCGGTAGTAGTCGCGCGGTGGCTTCGCTCTCCCGGGAGGTGAGTGGAGATAGTAGGCGAGGATCGCCCGTGTCGAGCGGTGGCGGTAAACGACCCGACTCCATGGACTCGAAGTCCTCGAAAACGGATGCGAAGCATGACGCCGCATCAGGCAGCGCGGGGAACCGGGAATGGCGACCCCGGCGCATTGGGCCCAAAGTGGGCAGAAAAAATAGCTCCAGTTCCGCTAGTTCGGAGTTCAGTGGGACTCCCGAGCGGGACAGTCCTAAACGGAGGAGCGGATTATTGTGCGAGTTTTGCGGTCGACACACTCACAAGGCGGCAGAGTGTCGACATAAGGCAAAATGGGAGAGTTCGGGAAACTCCCAAAGGTCGGGTCCACAAAATCCAACCCGACCGCACTAGAAACGCAACCCAGCTCCAGCTGTTCTCAGTTTTCGGCAAAACAGGTCCCGATTGTCACTCTTCCTTTGGACATTGGCCGTAGGAGCTCTACGCGCCTAATCGTGGACACGGGCGCTGAGGTCAGCCTGTTGAAGCTGAAGGCACTCCATCCTAGATATGGCATGGATGTGCATAAATCTACAACGCTCCAAGCGCTGTTTGTCAAAGGCAAGTCGAGGGGATGCTGCACTGGGAATTTCAAGTTGCACCATGAGATTCCCTGCAGTTTCCAAATAGTAGACTCCTTGCCGGGTTTGGAGGAAGACGGATTGTTGGGGTACGACTTCCTGTCTCGAAATTGTAAGGTAGACGGGCCGGATGGTTGTTTGGTTTTTCCCCGAACGACCGTAAATCCCGTGCCATTCTCCATTCAATTTGTCAACTATGGGACGGGAAGGGTTGAACATGTGGCAGCCGAACGGGGAGACGTGTCAAAGGGACCTGTTAAGGTCGATACTGTGGCAGGTACTCGCCCGGAGACCCTACCCATACAGGGGAGGGCTGCGAAAAGATATTCAACCACGTGCTACCCTCGTGGTCATCCGGATAAACCCCGAACAGCGGACGTAACATAGTGAAAGAAAACATTTTCTATAAAAAACAATTAAGGAAAGGTTAAGCCTTCCTGTAACTTGGAGCCCCTGATCCTAACTGGCCAGACTCTGGTTTATCTCCGGAATCTTCGTCCTTGTAAAGGACCTTCGTCCGGGGATACCAAATATTGAGTCTGACGAAAAAGTCTTTAAGGCCAGGCCTAATGCTGCAGGCGCATTCCCAGCGCAGACTGCAGAAGCAAACCCCAGTGCTGGGGTATTGGATCACTAATAGGAAGTTGCGAAAGCGCACCATAATGTCGGGTGATGGTAGGTTTTGCCGCCGGAACGGGGCAACCCCCGATCTGCCAACCCATGGACCGGAGCAAATATGCGAGGCCAAAAGGTGAAAATTAAAGTAAATATATAGGAGCGGGACGATTTCGCCGGCCGGGCGGTTAGACGAGAGGGGATCACCTCGCCTTAGCGGGGGGGTCCTAACCGGATTGTGTGGGCGGTCGAACTTTCGTGCGAACCGTCGGTTTAAGTGTCGGGTCCGAAGTGAAGAAGTGAAGTCTGTGTTCCCCTAGTAAATTATTGCTATTTATTTCCTACTACCGCTAACAACTAGGTAGCCTAGAACTTACTAACATTAACACCTAAGCATGTTAATTTATTTATTTATTTATTTATTTATTTTGTTGATATTGTTAATTGTTTGTTTGTTTGCTCTCCGCCGTCCACTCTCCGGCGTGACATTCCTCTCCTAAGAATGCCACGCAGTCTTGTGGGAGGGCGGAGGGGGGGTATGTTACGTGCGGTTTGCGCCACCCCCATCATTTAATTGTTTTTAATATAATTTGGTTTTAATATAATTTGATGGTAAGGTGGTGGGAAAAGCACACGATCCACATGTGAGTGTGCGAACATACCCCAGTTCGAGTGTGGATCGTGTGCAAGTGCGAATTCTGTTTTCGGAGTGGATGTTGATGGAGAGAGGGAGAAAGGAACAACAAGTTTGTTGTGATTCCGTTTGTTTTGTTTTTGTTTCTCGATACGGTTGATTGGAAAACAAGCGATTGATGTTGAATACGGTTTTGAATTCCAGTTAGTTGATTTTTTAAGCAGTTGAATACTGTTTTTTGTTTTGAATTCCGTTTGATTTATCTTGGTGGAGTTGATTCTGAAGTGTAAAGGAAAAAGCCTGGTTCTAGTTTTTAAAAATTAAAAGTAAAGTTTAAAATTTAAAGTAAAGTAAGAGCCAAAGGAAAAATAAAGTTTGGAATTAAACGAAAAGCTAAAGTTGATGTTTTAATCCGTCAAAGACAGAAGCAAAAAGGAGAACATCCCATCGCTTGTGGTGCGATTGGATTCGCAGGAAAACATATTTAACTTCTCCACAAAATCACCATTTGGCGGTGGCCGCCCTGGCAGAGTAAAGAGGAAGAACCGGTTTCAGGGGAAGAACCAGAGGAAGCTTCAGAGGAGGAGCCTGCAGAAGAACCAAGGTGGTGCAGCTGCCGCTGAAGAGGAAGAGATTCCCCCATTCCTGGAGAACGAGATAATAGACTCTCCACACTGGACTAACCAGGTAACCAATTTTAAGTACACTAAATTTTATGTGGCAAAATATGTCACACTATCAAGGCTCTTTAAATTCCGAAATTTATCCAGAACAACCAAGCTACTGTGCGGAGGTGAAGTATTATGCCGGACACGGGCACACGGTTCACTTCACTCCTTATTACTAACCGAAAGAAATTTCTTCACCAGAATTGTTCTCAAACAGAATCAGCAAAGCCACTAACCGTTTACGTAAAGAAAGGAAACACCAGGAAGTTGTTTGTGGAAGTCATTTTTATTGTTTCTCTTAATGTTAATTTATTTTAATGGTGCGGCAAAAATAAACAAGAGTTATCATTTAACACAATTGACAATTAAGATGATTTTAGGCTCGAACTTGTGATGCGGTCTGTTGCACATTATTTGTTTTTTTTTTTTATTCAATTGTCTCACCCGTCTGACACTGAATACATTTATTGTTATAAATTGTTCGTTTCTACATTTGACGGAGACTCCACGGTATTTACGCATCCGCGGCGATACGGGGAGCGGAAGACGAACCGTCCGGATCGGCGGTTGAAATACTACTCAGCGACAATCATCTCGTGCAGAGATGATTCGCTTTTGGGGTGAGTTTGTGGTGTCGTGGTAGATATCCTCTCCACTAAGGATATTTTTTACCTACCACAAGAGAGAACCAGATCTCGTAATGCAGATCATTGTGGTATATGTGTGGTCGTACCCATCACCGTGTTTATCGTTGCATTTAGCAAAGGATAAACGAACCCTGAAACGAGAAAAAAAAGGAACAAAGGGAGAAGCGACCAAATGCCGCGTCCGGTAATGAGGGCCATGTTTACGCTGTGTATCGTCGCTATAATAGACTTTGGGGAGAAAAAAGGTGCTAATGGGATTGGTAGCAGAAACGAATCCCTTGCCTGCATTTGTATATGCAGGGAAATTAGTTTGTGGCGACGTACGAAATTGATGATTGTTTGTCTATTGGTGGTGAATCGTCGGTCGGCTCGTTGCAGCTGTAAAAACACGCCACCCGACGTTGCATTTCAATTGATAACAGTGGATGCCGAATGTTTTGTATTTATGGCGCATATGCACATTAAGGAGCTATTTTTAGGAATTTTATCTAACGCGTTGTATGCATTAAATGTCCTAGGAGAAAGGATGTTTCAGGTATGCTGGGTGGAGATTGCGGTGCAGGTATGGGAAATTGAAATTTGCCTGGGATTCTTGAAAAGGTAGAAAGAAATTCTTACAGGAAATTATACGCGAAGAGATGCATGAAGGTAATTTTTCTTGATCTATATAATGCGTGAAGCATTTAAGATGCTAATGCGAATGCATTAACGAAAGCTTATGCAGACTGGGTTGTGGTTATGGCGGTTTTTAAGGTAAGTGTACCGTGGGGTTTGGCGGAACTACTACTGTACAAGACCATGATCTTACCAGTACTCATGTATGGATCCGAGACCTGGCTGGTCAATAAAAGGCACTCTGAACTCTTAGCCGCGTTCGAGACGAAGGTCAACCATGAGTTGTACGCGATCTACCTTGAAGCTAATGTTGTAAGAAAAATCAGGCTCGGTATACTCTGGTGAGCGGGACACCTAGCTCGAATGAGCGAAGAGGAGCCTGCCCGGAAAGTCCTTTGTGGCAGGGACCGGTGGAGAGATTTGTTAAATAAGGTCAAGACCAGATCCCGGTTGTAGTGCCGGTGATGATGATATATGTTCTGTTATATGCATTGTAATATAATTGTTGCAATATATGTTGTGGTATATTGTTGTGCCAAATTGTTGTATTTATTTTTGTTGTATAGTTTATGAAAAAGGGGGTACTCACTCTTTCTCGGTTGGGTAATTGTTTCCCGCCAAATAATAAAAGTGATTTCCGTTTAAACAGCTTTCACTGGACACAGGAGGCTAGGAGCTGTGTGGGACCTCTCTTCAATATATAGATGCATGTATATATATATAAGGAAAATGGTTACTTATTCTTAATCCACGAGTTAAGCATTATCACAGAGCCGGTACGAACGTCCTTTCCAAGCAATATCTCATAAACAGGTTAAGTTAGTGTATTTGGAAGTCTTTTAATGTTACATTTGTGGGGAGGAAGTATTGTGCCTAACACGGACACTAGGTTCACTTCCTCCTCCATCATAATTTGTTGTTAAGCCGCGGGAAAGCACCGAACTGAAAGTCATCACTAATAACGCCGCCTCGTTCGTTCGCAACCACGGGCAAAGGGTGAGAGATAAACACCCAGGACACTGCGACACAGCAAGGAGACGAAACCGTTGAAACAAAACGCACAACAACAAAATACTGTTCGGATAACGCCTAGATATTTATTATTCATTTTATATCACTGCCGATTGACTTTTTAACCCGCGATACAATAAACACGACTTCGATAACTCCACGCTCAACTCAATGGGTGACGAATAAAATTTACGTACAGTAATAATGAGTAATTCGGATTTATTTCGCCCACGACTCCGAATATATATATATCGCCACTCCGCCGTAGCGACGGAGAGCGGAAGCCGAACCAACTTGCTCGGTTGGATGATGGTGAACGGCTCGCGATATTAAGTCGCTGTCAAAAGAAACTTTGGATGCATTTCCTTTACTTGTAGTGATAACCGGATCTCATTAGAGGAGATGTATGGGTGTACGTCGGTTCTTTTCAAGGATCAAAACCATTAGACGAACGTGGAACACAAAGAAAAGACATAATGGGCATCCAAGAGATGTGTGTAAACAAATCGAATCTCGTCGTATGCTAATGGGTTTGCTTATGCATCGTTCGGTAATGAGGGTCAGCTAAATAAATGGCAGCCGCTCATTAAATGAAAAAAAAATGTTTTTCGGATACCACAAACGATATGAATTGTTTATGGTATCGCAGGAAACCTATGTAGGAACAGCGTTCTTCTGTTTGCACATGGTGCGAGTTTAGAGAATTTTATTGCTGGGAGAAAAAGGTCGCCGGCCTATGTGTACGTAAAGAAATTTATCTTACACATGGCGAAGTTGGAAAATAGACGGCGCAATATTTATGGTCCCTGTCATGGCGGTTATATTGTGTGTAAACCGAATTATTTTGTTTACAGGAATTTGTCTGGTACCGAAGGTGCCGAGTTGGTTTGAGATTCCTGATAAGGTAAGAAAGAAATCTTACAGGAATTGTATGCGAAGAGATGCATGAAAGGTAAGTTTTCTTTCCAGGGATTTTTAGGTTATATAAATTTGATTGTTTTAATGCGTGGAGCATTTAAGATGCTAATGCGATTGCATTAGCGATAGCTTATGCAGACGGGGTGGCAGTTATTTGGGTTTTTTTCAGGAAGGCGAACCGTGGGGTTTGGCGGAACCGCCACACATTCACCACAAAAATTACGAAAACGACGTTGTGTATACACAAATTTGACAAAAAATTATAAGTTTATTACTAAATAAAGTCTGCTTAATAGTAACTTAACATAAACTGAACTCTCATCCGAAAAAACTAAACTGTCCACCGTAATCGTTCCCTTTTTTCTCTTTTCTTTCTTCACACTACTGACTAACCGTAAAAGCAACTGTCGACTATCGCACAGCGCAAAAAGAATACCACCGCACCGGGACACCGGGAAGAATTGACTCTTTAAAAGGGCAAAACTGTGTCTGTAGTTTCTCTTCCTCGTTACGTCTTTGTTCTCTGGTACCCTTGTCTCGGCGAAGGAATTCGGCCACGTTCAACTTCGAAACTGATCGAAGCCGTCGTCGCCGAATAGAGCTGAGTTCATACACCTGCTATATTTATTTGTTATAATTTTATATACCAATTTTAATATATATATTTTATGTATGTTTAAAAAGTGAAATGTACATTGTTTAAGTGAATATGTTTAATTTATTTTGTACATAAATGAGAGGTTGTTCAAGATTTATTTATTATATGTGTAAATCACAATGTAATGACACTGTAAACCCTCGTGTCTTTTTCACCCCAGATGTTCATTGTTTACATTCGTGGAAGATGCAGTAGCGATGTTGGCATCCATCCACGGTCGCCGGACGATCGTATGCGAGGCATGCACACATATGCATAATGTATGCCTTTTCCCCGGTCCAATCACGATTAACTACCTCGAGTTAATCGTGTAGCTCCGCCCCTTTTGCAGTTTCCCTTTAGGTGTCCCTTTTCTTATTGTGAGCGTCAAACGCCAGTCAGATTTTATCCGCCCAGGTAGAGAGACGTGTCGCGATCGTTGCGTGTCGGAGTGTCGTAAATATTTAATGTTAAAGTTTCAAGTAACTTACATGTCAATCACCAAGAACAGTGTCGTAAATATTTAATGTTAAAGTTTCAAGTAACTTACATGTCAATCACCAAGAACAGTGTCGTAAATATTTAATGTTAAAGTTTCAAGCAACTTACATGTCAATCACCAAGAACAGTGTCGTAAATATTTAATGTTAAAGTTTCAAGTAACTTACATGTCAATCACCAAGAACAGTGTCGTAAATATTTAATGTTAAAGTTTCAAGTAACTTACATGTCAATCACCAAGAACAGTGTCGTAAATACTTAATGTTAAAGTTTCAAGTAACCTACATGTCAATCACCAAGAACAGTGTCGTAAATTCTTAATGTTAAAGTTTAGACTAACTTACATGTCAGTAACCAAGAACAGTAGCGCGTAAATTTAAAAACCACAACTAAGTTACACATCAGTGTCCAGAGCAGTTTGGTGTAAACGAGTAATATCGACACTTGATCAGTAAGCTGATTCAACAATTAGTACAAATGTAAATTAGGTTCTTCAACGTTAATTGAAAATAAAGTTTTACCAGGCCACCCAACAACCAGTGTGTTTTTATTTCATCATTATTATCGTGGAGAACAGTGTTTGGCAGAACAATTTCCTGCGTAACATCGGTGGTGTTTTTGGATGAACCCGCATCCTTGCCGATGCTAATAAAAACCACCACAGGCCTCTTAGTTATCGAACAGATGCTGGTGTCTATGCTCCGACCTCCTCTGGCGAGGGAGCGTGGTCAAATACCGTGCCTTCCTCGAGCCGGAGTGGAGAGTCGCAGAGCTTGGCTCAGGGGGCGTATATGCCTCAGGATCGATCGGGTCGGGCCAATCCGGTCCGGGATCCGGTTGGTCGATCGGCGCACCCCCTGGAATCCCAGACAACATGCAATTTTTGCAAGATAAGGGGTCACGTGTACGACGAATGTCTGGAAAGACGAAACACTCCTTTCTGTCGCGAATGCTGGCGGTATGGCCACGATATAGTGGACTGCCCGGATCGTCCGGCGCGCGAACCCCAGACTCAGTACAGGGGTAGAGGACAGCAGGGCGGTTTCGTGCGGCATGGACCGCCCCATCAGCGGCCGCAGTTTCAGAGGAGAGCCCTACCGGAGCCGCAGTCCCCCTCCGCGGGTGGCGGCCCGCCGACGTCGGGCCCAAGAGTGTTTAGCGACCGGTGCTGCTGCGAGTTTTGTAGCCGTCAAGGTCATAACACGCGCGGGTGCGAGTACAAGCAGAAATGGGAACAACAACAGGATTCTCAGGTTTCTCCCCGCGAGCGGCGCGCCGGAGCAGCACCTGCTGCGGGCCAAGAGCGGGACACCCAGGTGGAGACTGGGGGGAGCGCGAGAAATAGGCGCGGAAAGCGTCGGAGACAGCGCCGACGGGGTCGTAGGGCCGGTAGTAGTCGCGCGGTGGCTTCGCTCTCCCGGGAGGTGAGTGGAGATAGTAGGCGAGGATCGCCCGTGTCGAGCGGTGGCGGTAAACGACCCGACTCCATGGACTCGAAGTCCTCGAAAACGGATGCGAAGCATGACGCCGCATCAGGCAGCGCGGGGAACCGGGAATGGCGACCCCGGCGCATTGGGCCCAAAGTGGGCAGAAAAAATAGCTCCAGTTCCGCTAGTTCGGAGTTCAGTGGGACTCCCGAGCGGGACAGTCCTAAACGGAGGAGCGGATTATTGTGCGAGTTTTGCGGTCGACACACTCACAAGGCGGCAGAGTGTCGACATAAGGCAAAATGGGAGAGTTCGGGAAACTCCCAAAGGTCGGGTCCACAAAATCCAACCCGACCGCACTAGAAACGCAACCCAGCTCCAGCTGTTCTCAGTTTTCGGCAAAACAGGTCCCGATTGTCACTCTTCCTTTGGACATTGGCCGTAGGAGCTCTACGCGCCTAATCGTGGACACGGGCGCTGAGGTCAGCCTGTTGAAGCTGAAGGCACTCCATCCTAGATATGGCATGGATGTGCATAAATCTACAACGCTCCAAGCGCTGTTTGTCAAAGGCAAGTCGAGGGGATGCTGCACTGGGAATTTCAAGTTGCACCATGAGATTCCCTGCAGTTTCCAAATAGTAGACTCCTTGCCGAGTTTGGAGGAAGACGGATTGTTGGGGTACGACTTCCTGTCTCGAAATTGTAAGGTAGACGGGCCGGATGGTTGTTTGGTTTTTCCCCGAACGACCGTAAATCCCGTGCCATTCTCCATTCAATTTGTCAACTATGGGACGGGAAGGGTTGAACATGTGGCAGCCGAACGGGGAGACGTGTCAAAGGGACCTGTTAAGGTCGATACTGTGGCAGGTACTCGCCCGGAGACCCTACCCATACAGGGGAGGGCTGCGAAAAGATGTTCAACCACGTGCTACCCTCGTGGTCATCCGGATAAACCCCGAACAGCGGACGTAACATAGTGAAAGAAAACATTTTCTATAAAAAACAATTAAGGAAAGGTTAAGCCTTCCTGTAACTTGGAGCCCCTGATCCTAACTGGCCAGACTCTGGTTTATCTCCGGAATCTTCGTCCTTGTAAAGGACCTTCGTCCGGGGATACCAAATATTGAGTCTGACGAAAAAGTCTTTAAGGCCAGGCCTAATGCTGCAGGCGCATTCCCAGCGCAGACTGCAGAAGCAAACCCCAGTGCTGGGGTATTGGATCACTAATAGGAAGTTGCGAAAGCGCACCATAATGTCGGGTGATGGTAGGTTTTGCCGCCGGAACGGGGCAACCCCCGATCTGCCAACCCATGGACAGGAGCAAATATGCGAGGCCAAAAGGTGAAAATTAAAGTAAATATATAGGAGCGGGACGATTTCGCCGGCCGGGCGGTTAGACGAGAGGGGATCACCTCGCCTTAGCGGGGGGGTCCTAACCGGATTGTGTGGGCGGTCGAACTTTCGTGCGAACCGTCGGTTTAAGTGTCGGGTCCGAAGTGAAGAAGTGAAGTCTGTGTTCCCCTAGTAAATTATTGCTATTTATTTCCTACTACCGCTAACAACTAGGTAGCCTAGAACTTACTAACATTAACACCTAAGCATGTTAATTTATTTATTTATTTATTTATTTATTTTGTTGATATTGTTAATTGTTTGTTTGTTTGCTCTCCGCCGTCCACTCTCCGGCGTGACATTCCTCTCCTAAGAATGCCACGCAGTCTTGTGGGAGGGCGGAGGGGGGGTATGTTACGTGCGGTTTGCGCCACCCCCATCATTTAATTGTTTTTAATATAATTTGGTTTTAATATAATTTGATGGTAAGGTGGTGGGAAAAGCACACGATCCACATGTGAGTGTGCGAACATACCCCAGTTCGAGTGTGGATCGTGTGCAAGTGCGAATTCTGTTTTCGGAGTGGATGTTGATGGAGAGAGGGAGAAAGGAACAACAAGTTTGTTGTGATTCCGTTTGTTTTGTTTTTGTTTCTCGATACGGTTGATTGGAAAACAAGCGATTGATGTTGAATACGGTTTTGAATTCCAGTTAGTTGATTTTTTAAGCAGTTGAATACTGTTTTTTGTTTTGAATTCCGTTTGATTTATCTTGGTGGAGTTGATTCTGAAGTGTAAAGGAAAAAGCCTGGTTCTAGTTTTTAAAAATTAAAAGTAAAGTTTAAAATTTAAAGTAAAGTAAGAGCCAAAGGAAAAATAAAGTTTGGAATTAAACGAAAAGCTAAAGTTGATGTTTTAATCCGTCAAAGACAGAAGCAAAAAGGAGAACATCCCATCGCTTGTGGTGCGATTGGATTCGCAGGAAAACATATTTAACTTCTCCACAAAATCACCATTTGGCGGTGGCCGCCCTGGCAGAGTAAAGAGGAAGAACCGGTTTCAGGGGAAGAACCAGAGGAAGCTTCAGAGGAGGAGCCTGCAGAAGAACCAAGGTGGTGCAGCTGCCGCTGAAGAGGAAGAGATTCCCCCATTCCTGGAGAACGAGATAATAGACTCTCCACACTGGACTAACCAGGTAACCAATTTTAAGTACACTAAATTTTATGTGGCAAAATATGTCACACTATCAAGGCTCTTTAAATTCCGAAATTTATCCAGAACAACCAAGCTACTGTGCGGAGGTGAAGTATTATGCCGGACACGGGCACACGGTTCACTTCACTCCTTATTACTAACCGAAAGAAATTTCTTCACCAGAATTGTTCTCAAACAGAATCAGCAAAGCCACTAACCGTTTACGTAAAGAAAGGAAACACCAGGAAGTTGTTTGTGGAAGTCATTTTTATTGTTTCTCTTAATGTTAATTTATTTTAATGGTGCGGCAAAAATAAACAAGAGTTATCATTTAACACAATTGACAATTAAGATGATTTTAGGCTCGAACTTGTGATGCGGTCTGTTGCACATTATTTGTTTTTTTTTTTTATTCAATTGTCTCACCCGTCTGACACTGAATACATTTATTGTTATAAATTGTTCGTTTCTACATTTGACGGAGACTCCACGGTATTTACGCATCCGCGGCGATACGGGGAGCGGAAGACGAACCGTCCGGATCGGCGGTTGAAATACTACTCAGCGACAATCATCTCGTGCAGAGATGATTCGCTTTTGGGGTGAGTTTGTGGTGTCGTGGTAGATATCCTCTCCACTAAGGATATTTTTTACCTACCACAAGAGAGAACCAGATCTCGTAATGCAGATCATTGTGGTATATGTGTGGTCGTACCCATCACCGTGTTTATCGTTGCATTTAGCAAAGGATAAACGAACCCTGAAACGAGAAAAAAAAGGAACAAAGGGAGAAGCGACCAAATGCCGCGTCCGGTAATGAGGGCCATGTTTACGCTGTGTATCGTCGCTATAATAGACTTTGGGGAGAAAAAAGGTGCTAATGGGATTGGTAGCAGAAACGAATCCCTTGCCTGCATTTGTATATGCAGGGAAATTAGTTTGTGTCGACGTACGAAATTGATGATTGTTTGTCTATTGGTGGTGAATCGTCGGTCGGCTCGTTGCAGCTGTAAAAACACGCCACCCGACGTTGCATTTCAATTGATAACAGTGGATGCCGAATGTTTTGTATTTATGGCGCATATGCACATTAAGGAGCTATTTTTAGGAATTTTATCTAACGCGTTGTATGCATTAAATGTCCTAGGAGAAAGGATGTTTCAGGTATGCTGGGTGGAGATTGCGGTGCAGGTATGGGAAATTGAAATTTGCCTGGGATTCTTGAAAAGGTAGAAAGAAATTCTTACAGGAAATTATACGCGAAGAGATGCATGAAGGTAATTTTTCTTGATCTATATAATGCGTGAAGCATTTAAGATGCTAATGCGAATGCATTAACGAAAGCTTATGCAGACTGGGTTGTGGTTATGGCGGTTTTTAAGGTAAGTGTACCGTGGGGTTTGGCGGAACTACTACTGTACAAGACCATGATCTTACCAGTACTCATGTATGGATCCGAGACCTGGCTGGTCAATAAAAGGCACTCTGAACTCTTAGCCGCGTTCGAGACGAAGGTCAACCATGAGTTGTACGCGATCTACCTTGAAGCTAATGTTGTAAGAAAAATCAGGCTCGGTATACTCTGGTGAGCGGGACACCTAGCTCGAATGAGCGAAGAGGAGCCTGCCCGGAAAGTCCTTTGTGGCAGGGACCGGTGGAGAGATTTGTTAAATAAGGTCAAGACCAGATCCCGGTTGTAGTGCCGGTGATGATGATATATGTTCTGTTATATGCATTGTAATATAATTGTTGCAATATATGTTGTGGTATATTGTTGTGCCAAATTGTTGTATTTATTTTTGTTGTATAGTTTATGAAAAAGGGGGTACTCACTCTTTCTCGGTTGGGTAATTGTTTCCCGCCAAATAATAAAAGTGATTTCCGTTTAAACAGCTTTCACTGGACACAGGAGGCTAGGAGCTGTGTGGGACCTCTCTTCAATATATAGATGCATGTATATATATATAAGGAAAATGGTTACTTATTCTTAATCCACGAGTTAAGCATTATCACAGAGCCGGTACGAACGTCCTTTCCAAGCAATATCTCATAAACAGGTTAAGTTAGTGTATTTGGAAGTCTTTTAATGTTACATTTGTGGGGAGGAAGTATTGTGCCTAACACGGACACTAGGTTCACTTCCTCCTCCATCATAATTTGTTGTTAAGCCGCGGGAAAGCACCGAACTGAAAGTCATCACTAATAACGCCGCCTCGTTCGTTCGCAACCACGGGCAAAGGGTGAGAGATAAACACCCAGGACACTGCGACACAGCAAGGAGACGAAACCGTTGAAACAAAACGCACAACAACAAAATACTGTTCGGATAACGCCTAGATATTTATTATTCATTTTATATCACTGCCGATTGACTTTTTAACCCGCGATACAATAAACACGACTTCGATAACTCCACGCTCAACTCAATGGGTGACGAATAAAATTTACGTACAGTAATAATGAGTAATTCGGATTTATTTCGCCCACGACTCCGAATATATATATATCGCCACTCCGCCGTAGCGACGGAGAGCGGAAGCCGAACCAACTTGCTCGGTTGGATGATGGTGAACGGCTCGCGATATTAAGTCGCTGTCAAAAGAAACTTTGGATGCATTTCCTTTACTTGTAGTGATAACCGGATCTCATTAGAGGAGATGTATGGGTGTACGTCGGTTCTTTTCAAGGATCAAAACCATTAGACGAACGTGGAACACAAAGAAAAGACATAATGGGCATCCAAGAGATGTGTGTAAACAAATCGAATCTCGTCGTATGCTAATGGGTTTGCTTATGCATCGTTCGGTAATGAGGGTCAGCTAAATAAATGGCAGCCGCTCATTAAATGAAAAAAAAATGTTTTTCGGATACCACAAACGATATGAATTGTTTATGGTATCGCAGGAAACCTATGTAGGAACAGCGTTCTTCTGTTTGCACATGGTGCGAGTTTAGAGAATTTTATTGCTGGGAGAAAAAGGTCGCCGGCCTATGTGTACGTAAAGAAATTTATCTTACACATGGCGAAGTTGGAAAATAGACGGCGCAATATTTATGGTCCCTGTCATGGCGGTTATATTGTGTGTAAACCGAATTATTTTGTTTACAGGAATTTGTCTGGTACCGAAGGTGCCGAGTTGGTTTGAGATTCCTGATAAGGTAAGAAAGAAATCTTACAGGAATTGTATGCGAAGAGATGCATGAAAGGTAAGTTTTCTTTCCAGGGATTTTTAGGTTATATAAATTTGATTGTTTTAATGCGTGGAGCATTTAAGATGCTAATGCGATTGCATTAGCGATAGCTTATGCAGACGGGGTGGCAGTTATTTGGGTTTTTTTCAGGAAGGCGAACCGTGGGGTTTGGCGGAACCGCCACACATTCACCACAAAAATTACGAAAACGACGTTGTGTATACACAAATTTGACAAAAAATTATAAGTTTATTACTAAATAAAGTCTGCTTAATAGTAACTTAACATAAACTGAACTCTCATCCGAAAAAACTAAACTGTCCACCGTAATCGTTCCCTTTTTTCTCTTTTCTTTCTTCACACTACTGACTAACCGTAAAAGCAACTGTCGACTATCGCACAGCGCAAAAAGAATACCACCGCACCGGGACACCGGGAAGAATTGACTCTTTAAAAGGGCAAAACTGTGTCTGTAGTTTCTCTTCCTCGTTACGTCTTTGTTCTCTGGTACCCTTGTCTCGGCGAAGGAATTCGGCCACGTTCAACTTCGAAACTGATCGAAGCCGTCGTCGCCGAATAGAGCTGAGTTCATACACCTGCTATATTTATTTGTTATAATTTTATATACCAATTTTAATATATATATTTTATGTATGTTTAAAAAGTGAAATGTACATTGTTTAAGTGAATATGTTTAATTTATTTTGTACATAAATGAGAGGTTGTTCAAGATTTATTTATTATATGTGTAAATCACAATGTAATGACACTGTAAACCCTCGTGTCTTTTTCACCCCAGATGTTCATTGTTTACATTCGTGGAAGATGCAGTAGCGATGTTGGCATCCATCCACGGTCGCCGGACGATCGTATGCGAGGCATGCACACATATGCATAATGTATGCCTTTTCCCCGGTCCAATCACGATTAACTACCTCGAGTTAATCGTGTAGCTCCGCCCCTTTTGCAGTTTCCCTTTAGGTGTCCCTTTTCTTATTGTGAGCGTCAAACGCCAGTCAGATTTTATCCGCTCAGGTAGAGAGACGTGTCGCGATCGTTGCGTGTCGGAGTGTCGTAAATATTTAATGTTAAAGTTTCAAGTAACTTACATGTCAATCACCAAGAACAGTGTCGTAAATATTTAATGTTAAAGTTTCAAGTAACTTACATGTCAATCACCAAGAACAGTGTCGTAAATATTTAATGTTAAAGTTTCAAGCAACTTACATGTCAATCACCAAGAACAGTGTCGTAAATATTTAATGTTAAAGTTTCAAGTAACTTACATGTCAATCACCAAGAACAGTGTCGTAAATATTTAATGTTAAAGTTTCAAGTAACTTACATGTCAATCACCAAGAACAGTGTCGTAAATACTTAATGTTAAAGTTTCAAGTAACCTACATGTCAATCACCAAGAACAGTGTCGTAAATTCTTAATGTTAAAGTTTAGACTAACTTACATGTCAGTAACCAAGAACAGTAGCGCGTAAATTTAAAAACCACAACTAAGTTACACATCAGTGTCCAGAGCAGTTTGGTGTAAACGAGTAATATCGACACTTGATCAGTAAGCTGATTCAACAATTAGTACAAATGTAAATTAGGTTCTTCAACGTTAATTGAAAATAAAGTTTTACCAGGCCACCCAACAACCAGTGTGTTTTTATTTCATCATTATTATCGTGGAGAACAGTGTTTGGCAGAACAATTTCCTGCGTAACATCGGTGGTGTTTTTGGATGAACCCGCATCCTTGCCGATGCTAATAAAAACCACCACAGGCCTCTTAGTTATCGAACAGATGCTGGTGTCTATGCTCCGACCTCCTCTGGCGAGGGAGCGTGGTCAAATACCGTGCCTTCCTCGAGCCGGAGTGGAGAGTCGCAGAGCTTGGCTCAGGGGGCGTATATGCCTCAGGATCGATCGGGTCGGGCCAATCCGGTCCGGGATCCGGTTGGTCGATCGGCGCACCCCCTGGAATCCCAGACAACATGCAATTTTTGCAAGATAAGGGGTCACGTGTACGACGAATGTCTGGAAAGACGAAACACTCCTTTCTGTCGCGAATGCTGGCGGTATGGCCACGATATAGTGGACTGCCCGGATCGTCCGGCGCGCGAACCCCAGACTCAGTACAGGGGTAGAGGACAGCAGGGCGGTTTCGTGCGGCATGGACCGCCCCATCAGCGGCCGCAGTTTCAGAGGAGAGCCCTACCGGAGCCGCAGTCCCCCTCCGCGGGTGGCGGCCCGCCGACGTCGGGCCCAAGAGTGTTTAGCGACCGGTGCTGCTGCGAGTTTTGTAGCCGTCAAGGTCATAACACGCGCGGGTGCGAGTACAAGCAGAAATGGGAACAACAACAGGATTCTCAGGTTTCTCCCCGCGAGCGGCGCGCCGGAGCAGCACCTGCTGCGGGCCAAGAGCGGGACACCCAGGTGGAGACTGGGGGGAGCGCGAGAAATAGGCGCGGAAAGCGTCGGAGACAGCGCCGACGGGGTCGTAGGGCCGGTAGTAGTCGCGCGGTGGCTTCGCTCTCCCGGGAGGTGAGTGGAGATAGTAGGCGAGGATCGCCCGTGTCGAGCGGTGGCGGTAAACGACCCGACTCCGTGGACTCGAAGTCCTCGAAAACGGATGCGAAGCATGACGCCGCATCAGGCAGCGCGGGGAACCGGGAATGGCGACCCCGGCGCATTGGGCCCAAAGTGGGCAGAAAAAATAGCTCCAGTTCCGCTAGTTCGGAGTTCAGTGGGACTCCCGAGCGGGACAGTCCTAAACGGAGGAGCGGATTATTGTGCGAGTTTTGCGGTCGACACACTCACAAGGCGGCAGAGTGTCGACATAAGGCAAAATGGGAGAGTTCGGGAAACTCCCAAAGGTCGGGTCCACAAAATCCAACCCGACCGCACTAGAAACGCAACCCAGCTCCAGCTGTTCTCAGTTTTCGGCAAAACAGGTCCCGATTGTCACTCTTCCTTTGGACATTGGCCGTAGGAGCTCTACGCGCCTAATCGTGGACACGGGCGCTGAGGTCAGCCTGTTGAAGCTGAAGGCACTCCATCCTAGATATGGCATGGATGTGCATAAATCTACAACGCTCCAAGCGCTGTTTGTCAAAGGCAAGTCGAGGGGATGCTGCACTGGGAATTTCAAGTTGCACCATGAGATTCCCTGCAGTTTCCAAATAGTAGACTCCTTGCCGAGTTTGGAGGAAGACGGATTGTTGGGGTACGACTTCCTGTCTCGAAATTGTAAGGTAGACGGGCCGGATGGTTGTTTGGTTTTTCCCCGAACGACCGTAAATCCCGTGCCATTCTCCATTCAATTTGTCAACTATGGGACGGGAAGGGTTGAACATGTGGCAGCCGAACGGGGAGACGTGTCAAAGGGACCTGTTAAGGTCGATACTGTGGCAGGTACTCGCCCGGAGACCCTACCCATACAGGGGAGGGCTGCGAAAAGATGTTCAACCACGTGCTACCCTCGTGGTCATCCGGATAAACCCCGAACAGCGGACGTAACATAGTGAAAGAAAACATTTTCTATAAAAAACAATTAAGGAAAGGTTAAGCCTTCCTGTAACTTGGAGCCCCTGATCCTAACTGGCCAGACTCTGGTTTATCTCCGGAATCTTCGTCCTTGTAAAGGACCTTCGTCCGGGGATACCAAATATTGAGTCTGACGAAAAAGTCTTTAAGGCCAGGCCTAATGCTGCAGGCGCATTCCCAGCGCAGACTGCAGAAGCAAACCCCAGTGCTGGGGTATTGGATCACTAATAGGAAGTTGCGAAAGCGCACCATAATGTCGGGTGATGGTAGGTTTTGCCGCCGGAACGGGGCAACCCCCGATCTGCCAACCCATGGACAGGAGCAAATATGCGAGGCCAAAAGGTGAAAATTAAAGTAAATATATAGGAGCGGGACGATTTCGCCGGCCGGGCGGTTAGACGAGAGGGGATCACCTCGCCTTAGCGGGGGGGTCCTAACCGGATTGTGTGGGCGGTCGAACTTTCGTGCGAACCGTCGGTTTAAGTGTCGGGTCCGAAGTGAAGAAGTGAAGTCTGTGTTCCCCTAGTAAATTATTGCTATTTATTTCCTACTACCGCTAACAACTAGGTAGCCTAGAACTTACTAACATTAACACCTAAGCATGTTAATTTATTTATTTATTTATTTATTTATTTTGTTGATATTGTTAATTGTTTGTTTGTTTGCTCTCCGCCGTCCACTCTCCGGCGTGACATTCCTCTCCTAAGAATGCCACGCAGTCTTGTGGGAGGGCGGAGGGGGGGTATGTTACGTGCGGTTTGCGCCACCCCCATCATTTAATTGTTTTTAATATAATTTGGTTTTAATATAATTTGATGGTAAGGTGGTGGGAAAAGCACACGATCCACATGTGAGTGTGCGAACATACCCCAGTTCGAGTGTGGATCGTGTGCAAGTGCGAATTCTGTTTTCGGAGTGGATGTTGATGGAGAGAGGGAGAAAGGAACAACAAGTTTGTTGTGATTCCGTTTGTTTTGTTTTTGTTTCTCGATACGGTTGATTGGAAAACAAGCGATTGATGTTGAATACGGTTTTGAATTCCAGTTAGTTGATTTTTTAAGCAGTTGAATACTGTTTTTTGTTTTGAATTCCGTTTGATTTATCTTGGTGGAGTTGATTCTGAAGTGTAAAGGAAAAAGCCTGGTTCTAGTTTTTAAAAATTAAAAGTAAAGTTTAAAATTTAAAGTAAAGTAAGAGCCAAAGGAAAAATAAAGTTTGGAATTAAACGAAAAGCTAAAGTTGATGTTTTAATCCGTCAAAGACAGAAGCAAAAAGGAGAACATCCCATCGCTTGTGGTGCGATTGGATTCGCAGGAAAACATATTTAACTTCTCCACAAAATCACCATTTGGCGGTGGCCGCCCTGGCAGAGTAAAGAGGAAGAACCGGTTTCAGGGGAAGAACCAGAGGAAGCTTCAGAGGAGGAGCCTGCAGAAGAACCAAGGTGGTGCAGCTGCCGCTGAAGAGGAAGAGATTCCCCCATTCCTGGAGAACGAGATAATAAACTCTCCACACTGGACTAACCAGGTAACCAATTTTAAGTACACTAAATTTTATGTGGCAAAATACGTCACACTATCAAGGCTCTTTAAATTCCGAAATTTATCCAGAACAACCAAGCTACTGTGCGGAGGTGAAGTATTATGCCGGACACGGGCACACGGTTCACTTCACTCCTTATTACTAACCGAAAGAAATTTCTTCACCAGAATTGTTCTCAAACAGAATCAGCAAAGCCACTAACCGTTTACGTAAAGAAAGGAAACACCAGGAAGTTGTTTGTGGAAGTCATTTTTATTGTTTCTCTTAATGTTAATTTATTTTAATGGTGCGGCAAAAATAAACAAGAGTTATCATTTAACACAATTGACAATTAAGATGATTTTAGGCTCGAACTTGTGATGCGGTCTGTTGCACATTATTTGTTTTTTTTTTTTATTCAATTGTCTCACCCGTCTGACACTGAATACATTTATTGTTATAAATTGTTCGTTTCTACATTTGACGGAGACTCCACGGTATTTACGCATCCGCGGCGATACGGGGAGCGGAAGACGAACCGTCCGGATCGGCGGTTGAAATACTACTCAGCGACAATCATCTCGTGCAGAGATGATTCGCTTTTGGGGTGAGTTTGTGGTGTCGTGGTAGATATCCTCTCCACTAAGGATATTTTTTACCTACCACAAGAGAGAACCAGATCTCGTAATGCAGATCATTGTGGTATATGTGTGGTCGTACCCATCACCGTGTTTATCGTTGCATTTAGCAAAGGATAAACGAACCCTGAAACGAGAAAAAAAAGGAACAAAGGGAGAAGCGACCAAATGCCGCGTCCGGTAATGAGGGCCATGTTTACGCTGTGTATCGTCGCTATAATAGACTTTGGGGAGAAAAAAGGTGCTAATGGGATTGGTAGCAGAAACGAATCCCTTGCCTGCATTTGTATATGCAGGGAAATTAGTTTGTGTCGACGTACGAAATTGATGATTGTTTGTCTATTGGTGGTGAATCGTCGGTCGGCTCGTTGCAGCTGTAAAAACACGCCACCCGACGTTGCATTTCAATTGATAACAGTGGATGCCGAATGTTTTGTATTTATGGCGCATATGCACATTAAGGAGCTATTTTTAGGAATTTTATCTAACGCGTTGTATGCATTAAATGTCCTAGGAGAAAGGATGTTTCAGGTATGCTGGGTGGAGATTGCGGTGCAGGTATGGGAAATTGAAATTTGCCTGGGATTCTTGAAAAGGTAGAAAGAAATTCTTACAGGAAATTATACGCGAAGAGATGCATGAAGGTAATTTTTCTTGATCTATATAATGCGTGAAGCATTTAAGATGCTAATGCGAATGCATTAACGAAAGCTTATGCAGACTGGGTTGTGGTTATGGCGGTTTTTAAGGTAAGTGTACCGTGGGGTTTGGCGGAACTACTACTGTACAAGACCATGATCTTACCAGTACTCATGTATGGATCCGAGACCTGGCTGGTCAATAAAAGGCACTCTGAACTCTTAGCCGCGTTCGAGACGAAGGTCAACCATGAGTTGTACGCGATCTACCTTGAAGCTAATGTTGTAAGAAAAATCAGGCTCGGTATACTCTGGTGAGCGGGACACCTAGCTCGAATGAGCGAAGAGGAGCCTGCCCGGAAAGTCCTTTGTGGCAGGGACCGGTGGAGAGATTTGTTAAATAAGGTCAAGACCAGATCCCGGTTGTAGTGCCGGTGATGATGATATATGTTCTGTTATATGCATTGTAATATAATTGTTGCAATATATGTTGTGGTATATTGTTGTGCCAAATTGTTGTATTTATTTTTGTTGTATAGTTTATGAAAAAGGGGGTACTCACTCTTTCTCGGTTGGGTAATTGTTTCCCGCCAAATAATAAAAGTGATTTCCGTTTAAACAGCTTTCACTGGACACAGGAGGCTAGGAGCTGTGTGGGACCTCTCTTCAATATATAGATGCATGTATATATATATAAGGAAAATGGTTACTTATTCTTAATCCACGAGTTAAGCATTATCACAGAGCCGGTACGAACGTCCTTTCCAAGCAATATCTCATAAACAGGTTAAGTTAGTGTATTTGGAAGTCTTTTAATGTTACATTTGTGGGGAGGAAGTATTGTGCCTAACACGGACACTAGGTTCACTTCCTCCTCCATCATAATTTGTTGTTAAGCCGCGGGAAAGCACCGAACTGAAAGTCATCACTAATAACGCCGCCTCGTTCGTTCGCAACCAAGGGCAAAGGGTGAGAGATAAACACCCAGGACACTGCGACACAGCAAGGAGACGAAACCGTTGAAACAAAACGCACAACAACAAAATACTGTTCGGATAACGCCTAGATATTTATTATTCATTTTATATCACTGCCGATTGACTTTTTAACCCGCGATACAATAAACACGACTTCGATAACTCCACGCTCAACTCAATGGGTGACGAATAAAATTTACGTACAGTAATAATGAGTAATTCGGATTTATTTCGCCCACGACTCCGAATATATATATATCGCCACTCCGCCGTAGCGACGGAGAGCGGAAGCCGAACCAACTTGCTCGGTTGGATGATGGTGAACGGCTCGCGATATTAAGTCGCTGTCAAAAGAAACTTTGGATGCATTTCCTTTACTTGTAGTGATAACCGGATCTCATTAGAGGAGATGTATGGGTGTACGTCGGTTCTTTTCAAGGATCAAAACCATTAGACGAACGTGGAACACAAAGAAAAGACATAATGGGCATCCAAGAGATGTGTGTAAACAAATCGAATCTCGTCGTATGCTAATGGGTTTGCTTATGCATCGTTCGGTAATGAGGGTCAGCTAAATAAATGGCAGCCGCTCATTAAATGAAAAAAAAATGTTTTTCGGATACCACAAACGATATGAATTGTTTATGGTATCGCAGGAAACCTATGTAGGAACAGCGTTCTTCTGTTTGCACATGGTGCGAGTTTAGAGAATTTTATTGCTGGGAGAAAAAGGTCGCCGGCCTATGTGTACGTAAAGAAATTTATCTTACACATGGCGAAGTTGGAAAATAGACGGCGCAATATTTATGGTCCCTGTCATGGCGGTTATATTGTGTGTAAACCGAATTATTTTGTTTACAGGAATTTGTCTGGTACCGAAGGTGCCGAGTTGGTTTGAGATTCCTGATAAGGTAAGAAAGAAATCTTACAGGAATTGTATGCGAAGAGATGCATGAAAGGTAAGTTTTCTTTCCAGGGATTTTTAGGTTATATAAATTTGATTGTTTTAATGCGTGGAGCATTTAAGATGCTAATGCGATTGCATTAGCGATAGCTTATGCAGACGGGGTGGCAGTTATTTGGGTTTTTTTCAGGAAGGCGAACCGTGGGGTTTGGCGGAACCGCCACACATTCACCACAAATATTACGAAAACGACGTTGTGTATACACAAATTTGACAAAAAATTATAAGTTTATTACTAAATAAAGTCTGCTTAATAGTAACTTAACATAAACTGAACTCTCATCCGAAAAAACTAAACTGTCCACCGTAATCGTTCCCTTTTTTCTCTTTTCTTTCTTCACACTACTGACTAACCGTAAAAGCAACTGTCGACTATCGCACAGCGCAAAAAGAATACCACCGCACCGGGACACCGGGAAGAATTGACTCTTTAAAAGGGCAAAACTGTGTCTGTAGTTTCTCTTCCTCGTTACGTCTTTGTTCTCTGGTACCCTTGTCTCGGCGAAGGAATTCGGCCACGTTCAACTTCGAAACTGATCGAAGCGGTCGTCGCCGAATAGAGCTGAGTTCATACACCTGCTATATTTATTTGTTATAATTTTATATACCAATTTTAATATATATATTTTATGTATGTTTAAAAAGTGAAATGTACATTGTTTAAGTGAATATGTTTAATTTATTTTGTACATAAATGAGAGGTTGTTCAAGATTTATTTATTATATGTGTAAATCACAATGTAATGACACTGTAAACCCTCGGGTTTGATGTTGCTGTCTTGTTGTTTGCAGAGGGCCGGTCTAGTTCCGGAAGTGCTCTTCTCTGGAGCCCCCTCTGCTGGTGAGGTGACCCATTTCGGTGTGGCCTATCCTGTGATGGCCTATTTTTGGCTGGAGCTCCGGGATTGCGATCGGGTGCTCGATCGGCACGGCAGTCTCCGATATCATGCCCGTACTGCCTGCAATCCTTTTTAGGCCTTTTTAGGCACTCGTCGTAGAGGTGACCCTTTTTCTTACAGAAGTTGGGGGACACCTGAGCTTCCAATGGGTGCACCGATCCGCTGCCTGGGACCTGGGCTGGGTGGAATCAATGGAACTGGTCACCGCCGCCCTAGGGTGGGTGATATGTTCCAGGCTATGAGAGGTTGTTTAAGGTTTATTTATTATATGTGTAAATCACAATGTACGTTGTGTTTTGTATTTAGTCTAATTGTATTTAAGTTTAGTTTAAAATTGTATTTAAGTTTAGTTTAAAATTGTTTAACGTTTACATGTTATGTATACCTTTCTCGCCGAGACAGGGGCGGCGGGGGGAAGTTACCACGCAACACAACTCTTTCCCCACCTCCTTTGATTTCAACCTCTCCACTCCCGCTCTCAAACGCCGTCTCCTCTCTTACCCTTCCTGACCCCACCACACTCACGGCCTACACTCTCCCGCGCTCACACTCACGCCCTAGCATCCGACTTACCCTCGCCCTTTCCTGTCCTACCACTTATATGTTCTATAGTAGTAGGGTTATGGGGCTTCTGGCACAATTTTCTGGCTCAAAAGCTCTTTTCTGCCCCAAAGCTCTATGTGAAGGTGGAGATATGATTGGTGTGTGGTGAGTGGTGATAGTGGTATGTGATTCATGGGTGGTGTGTCTTAACTGAGGTGGAAATAGTAGTATTTAGTGTATTTCTTATCAGTGTTGGTAGTAATTGGGTATAGTTTGTAGTATTCTTATCGCTGGTTGTTGGTTGATGTCGTAATCGAATGGGTATGTAGTTGTTGGATTTTTTTGTGCTTTTGATGCTCTTGGGTTTTTGCAGGTGGTGGTGATGAATGCTTTTGTTGACTATTGGGCTTTTTGTAGGTGGTGGTGAGTATTGGGGCTTTTGATGCTCTTGGGTTTTTGCAGGTGGTGGTGATGAATGCTTTTGTTGACTATTGGGCTTTTTGTAGGTGGTGGTGAGTATTGGGGCTTGTGGTGATATCGGTGCTTTTTGTTATGGGTTTATGTTTTTGCTAATGGATTTATGCTTAGGTGGTGATATCGGTGCTTTTTGTTATGGGTTTATGTTTTGCTAATGGATTTATGCTTAGGTGGTGATATCGGTGCTTTTTGTGATTCATGGGTGGTGTGTCTTAACTGAGGTGGAAATAGTAGTATTTAGTGTATTTCTTATGAGGTTTGATATTAATTGTGATATTTTGTGGTTGCGATTAATGATTGTGGGTTCTTATCTGAGATGGAAATAGTAGTATTGATATTAATTGGGTATAGTTTGTAGTATTCTTATCACTGTAGTTGTTTGTTTGGGCTAGTGATTAATCGTTATCAGCGTGGTTGTTGGTTGATGTCGTAATCGAATGGGTATGTAGTTGTTGGATTTTGTGCTTTTGATGCTCTTGGGTTTTTGCAGGTGGTGGTGATGAATGCTTTTGTTGACTATTGGGCTTTTTGTAGGTGGTGGTGAGTATTGGGGCTTGTGGTGATATCGGTGCTTTTTGTGATGGGGTTTATGTTTTTGCTAATGGATTTATGCTTAGGTGGTGATATCGGGGCTTTTTGTTATGGGTTTATGTTTTTGATGATATTGTTTTTTGGTGAGTATCGAGGCTTTTTGCTTTATGATGTTGATGTCAATGGGTTGTGCTTTTGGCTTTTGTCTCGGTTGTAAGCTGTTAATTGTGGTAGTAATAAAAAAAACGTTGTCTGGGTTGTGCTTTTGGCTTTTGTCTCGGTTGTAAGCTGTTAATTGTGGTAGAAATAAAAAAACGTTGTCTTTGTTGTGCTTTTTAATCTTATTGTCATTAAACTGAGTAATATATACGGGAATTTTGTTGTTTGTGGTTTTGTATGGGAAATGTGTTGTTTTTGCTGGAACTTAAAACTGACTTCACCTAAGACGCAGACCTAAGCCAGTATTCAAACAGATGCAATAACAAGGCGGGGGCGGGGGCTTTTTGCTCTATGATGATGAATGGGTTGTGCTTTTGGCTTTTGTCTCGGTTGTAAGATTTCTATATGCTGTTATCAAAAAAAACCAAACATGACTGTGCTTGTCCGATCTTATGACATTGGATGCTATAGTAAACTCTTTTTTTTATTTCTAAGTGTATTTATGAGAGCCAATTATTCCTTATCTTATTTTCCATATTGAAGAAAGAATTCATTGTTTCCGCTCCCCACAGGTTAATGTTGATTTCTATATATAGGCGTACATCTTCAGTGGGTTGGGGATTTGTACTTATTATCAGTATTTTTTCAATTTGGGGTGTGTGATGCATAGTTGTTTTGGCTTGTTGGGTATTTGTTATCAGGTGTATACATCTTCAGTGGGTTGTGCGATTAGCGTTCAAGGTTAATTGTGTGACATGAGCAGATGGTATTTTTGAATTGGGTGTGTGAATAGGTGATAGGTGATTCATGATTGTTTGGCAGTGAATATATTATTATTTAGTCATTGAGTTTGAGTACTATATATGGGAATTTTTTTTGGGTGATTCTATGTTGAAATGGGTGTATGTTTTAGCTGTTTCTTAATATATATATATAGGGAATGTTTTTGGGTGATTCTATCTTGTAATGGATGTATGTTTTAGCTGATTCTATTTTGAAATGAATGGATGTTTTTTTCTTAGAACACTTCATTTGCCCATGAAAGAAAAAAAATTCTCTAAGACGCAACCTAAGCCAGTACCCAGCAACTGCGTTAACAAGGTGAGGCTCGGGCTTTTTGCTCTATACTGAAATGGTACCACTTGATAGTAAATCTATGTTGAAATGGAGTTTTTTGTTATATTGAATATATGCTTTTTTGGGGATTGTCTGGGGTGCTAAAGGCTTTTTTATGAATATATTCACTTGGCAGTAAATCTATGCTGAAATATATATATAGAAATACGGGCTTTAAATTTGAAAAAAAGAAGAAAAAATCATCATGAAATCCAATATTCGACGTGGGATTAGCTAGGAAATAAAAAAATCATCAACTGGTGAGTTACCTTATTTATATATTAATTGTTATTCCTTTTTTGACGCGGTTCTAGTATTTATTTTTGTGTATTGTATCGTGAGTCTAGCAATAATAATAATAATAATCCCGATGTTTTTGCTATTGCTGCATAATGTATGGAAATGGTTCATCATCATCGTCGTCGTTATCAGTTGTGTGTATGTGAATAGGTGACAGGTGATTCATGGTCGTTTGACTTGTTGTGCTGTTATCATTTGTAGTAAAATAGAGGCGTGTTATCAGTAGTTGTTCGTGGATTTATATGGAAGTGATTCATTGTCGTTTGGGATTCTTTCTTATCTCAGTATGTGAATTAAGTCTTAGGTTTGGATGATCAGCGTACAGGGTTAACGTTTGGAGTAGGTTAATTGTATGACATGGTTGGTCGTCGATTTGTCTGGAAGTTGAGAACTCTTTTATATATTATTATTAGTCATTGAGCTGAGTAATATATATATATATAGGAATTTTTGTTGTTCGAGGGATATGGTATGGAAGTGATGATATAAGACTTAGATTTGGATGATCACAGCGTTCAAGGTTAAAGTTTGGGGATAGGTTAATTGTATGGAAGTCATTCGTAGTCATTTGTCGTCGTGGTTTTTGGGATTCTTTCTTATCTCAACATGGGAATTAAGTCTTAGGTTTGGATGATCAGAGTTATTTTCTAATCTGTATTTATTGGTATATTGTTCGAATGTTTTTATTATTATCTAGTGTGGTTATATTAGGCTGTTGTTGTTGCTGTATTTAGTTTATTGTTATAATGATGTTATGTTTTATTGTTCAAAGTTTTGAGATCTTTTGAAAGTTCTTTGTTTGCTTGTAATCATATGAGGATATTTTTGAAAAGCACAGGCAGTTTTTATATGGATATATTAGTATGTGTAGACTTTTTTTAGCGCTACAATGTTGTTAATAGCGAATATATTATTATTAGTCATTAAGCTGAGTATTATAAGGGAATTTTTTGTAGCTTGTTGTTATATTAATTATGTGTATGTATGTGTGTGTATTGATAGGCAAATATCTGAATTTCACCTGTTGAGCTGTTGTCAGTTGTACACATCTTGGATTGTAGTGGAGTTGTTGTTAGCATTAGTTGTTCGCGGATTTATATGGAAGTGATGAATTAAGTCTTAGGTTTGGGTGATCAGCGTTCAAGTTAAAGTTTTGGGTAGGTTAATTGTGTGACATAGATGTTCGTGGATTTGTATGGAAGTGATTCATTATCGTTTGGCGTAGTGGTTTGGAATTCTTTCTTATCTCAGTATGTGAATTAAGTCTTAGCTTTCAATGATCAACGTTCAAGGGTATAGTTTATAATTATGTGTATGTATCGACGTCAGGAGAGAAAGAGAGAAAGAGAAAAAGAGAGAAAGAGGGAGCAAGAGAGAGAAAGAGAGTATATTTGTGGACGAATGAGATGTGTGTATGCGTAATAATGAATGAATTTCGGTATAGATAAGGCCATCTTGACTAGTTAGAAATCATTGCGTCACTAAACCATTAAAGAAAAACACAAAAAGTTTCCATTGTGGTATATATTTGGCTGAGCAGGAAAATTGTTGCCATAGGATTAAAACAAAAAAAAAAAAAAATCAACAACAAAAACGGTAAGTTAACACCTATCATGAACCATTTTTAGGATTTCTAATTTATTTCTTCAAATGTTATGTGTTATATTCGGGGGATTTTAATCATCGAGACAGCCTTTTTTTCTGAAAGCGTAACAAAGCAAAAGAATTAACAGTAAATTTTTCATTACTTTTTTAGAGAAATATGTCTACTAACGAGGTCAACACCAGCAACAACTACAATAATAACAATAACAACAATAATAATATTAGGAAAAGAATGGGGCAACAACAACAACAACAACCTGCAAAGAAATTAAAACAACAGATCTATAAAAGATGCTTGTTTTGTGATGAGGATGTTGAGGGACGGCTTTGGGTCCAACATCATAGAAAAAATACCCACAAAGCAAACGCCCAACAAGCTCTTAATGAAAACGTCTCCTTATTAGCAAGCGCATTCCAAAATCGTATCAAAATATTTGCCATTACCAACAAAGATGAGAGTATGGTAAATGTGAATACGTTATTTGAAAAAAATATTCCATTGATTAACGAGTTACTACAAGATGAATTGAAAGTTTTGAAAGCTTTTATATTTAGTATGGAGCTTTTTGCTAACTTTTCGAAACTATCCAAAGAATGTGAAGAGATAATGCAAATAGATATAAAAAGCATGCAAACAAAAATGTACACGATTGAGAAAGAGGAAGACATAAGAGAAAATTTGAGCACGGCAATTGAAATTATCAAGGCAAAATTGGAAGAGTTCCAAGAAAAAGATAGCGGATGGGCGTTGGCAGCATTTCAGAGGATCGAAATTAACATCAACAAATACGAGCCATTTCGAGGTTGATAGATAAGGGCCGATATAATAAATCTTTTAAAGAACTTGTAGCTGCATCAAACAAGAATAAATAAAATATATTTATGTATTAAAATTAATTGATGTTTTTTCCCTTTGGCTAATTTTGTGAGAAAATTATTCGAATATTGGTCATTCATTTTTCCCCCATGAGTCTTAGAGTATCAAATATATCCCCACCAATATATGTGAATTTCGGCTGTAAGTTGGTTCTTAATATATGGGAAATTTTTTGTTGATTCTATCTGCTTTTGCCCTATGTCTCAATACTTGAAATGGTTTGTGCTTTTGCTACTGGTTTGTGTCTTTGATCTCTAAACTTTCGGGTGGGTTGTCTCAGTTGTTGGGGGGCTGTTTTCCTTTTTATAAATATACCACTTAACAGTAAATCTAATTTTATGAATATATATATATATACCACTTGGCAGTAACTCTATGCGGAAATGGTTTAATGCTTTTGATCTCTAGACTAGCGAGCTTTTTGCTATATATATTGAATAAAGCCTATTTTTAGCGCCACAATTTTGAGTTTTTATATGGATATATTGTTAATGGCATACTTTAGGGCTACGCATTGTCCATATAATATATTAAATTCTTTGTGCTTTTGGCTTTTTTATGAATATACCACGAGTCAACGAATGATTATTCAAGTCCATATTGAGCATAAAAAATGATCTGTTATCAAAAAAACATGTGGGGGTGCTTGCCCGATCCCATGATCTTAAGACCCAGACCTGGCTGGACTCATAGAACGATCTTTGATAAAATTATCCAGATAGCCGAATAACTAAGAAGAATTCTTGAGATCTCCTCGCCAAAAACTGATTTCGCATAAACCCAGACCTGGCGGAACTCATAGAACGATCTTTGCTAAAATTATCTAGATAGTCGAATATCTAAATTTCTTCTGTAATATCAAAAGGAATCCCGAACTTGTTTGAGCCGGCGAACGATTAGTAATACCTAAAGTTCTATCACACCTAACCCAAGGACGTGTACGACGAGTGCCTGAGGAGAAGGAACACCCCTTTCTGTCGCGAGTGCTGGCGGTATGGCCACGACATAGTGGACTGCCCGGATCGTCCGACGAGGACGCGCGGTCCCCAGACCACATACAGGGGTAGAGGTCAGCAGGGCGGATTCGCACGGCAGGAACCGCCTTATCAGCGACCACAGTTTCAGCGGAGAGCCCTACCAGAGCCGCAGCCCCCGTCTAGGGGCGGTGGGCCGGCGACATCAGGCCCCAGAGTATTCAGCGTCCGGTGCTGTTGCGAGTTTTGTGGCCGCCAAGGTCATAGCTTGCACGGGTGCGAATACAGGCAAAGGTGGGAACAACAACAGAGTTCCCAGGGTTCTCCCCACAAGCGGCACGGCGGAACAGCACCTGTTGCGAGCCGAGAGCAAGACACCCGTGTGGAGACTGGGGCGGGCGCGAGAAATAGGCGCAGAGGGCGTCGGAGGCAGCGTCGGCGAAATCGAAGCACCGGTAATGGTAGCGCGGAGAGTAAGGATTCTCGGAAAGTAGGTAGAGATGATGGGCGACGATCGTCCGTGTCGAGCGGTGGCGGTAGGCGACCTGACTCCATGGATTCGAAACCCTCAAAAACGGATGCGAGACATGACGCCGCATCAGGCAGCGCGGGGAGCCGGGAATGGCAGCCCCGGCGCATTGGGCCCAAAGTGGGCAGAAAGAATAGCTCCAGTTCCGCTAGTTCGGAGTCCAGTGGGACTCCCGAGCGGAATATTCCTGAACGGGGGAGCGGAACATTGTGCGAGTTTTGCGGTCGACCCACTCACAAGGCGGCAGAGTGTCGACATAAAGCAAAATGGGAGAGTTCGGGAAACTCCCCAAGGTCGGGTCGGCAAGATCCTACCCGACCGCACTAAAAACGAAACCCAGCTCCAGCTGTTCTCAGTTTTCGCCGACTCGAGTCCCGATTGTCGCTCTCCCTCTAGACATTGGCCGTAGGAACCCTACGCGCCTAATGGTGGACACCGGCGCTGAGATCAGCCTGTTGAAGCTGAAGGCACTCCATCCTAGATATGGCATGGATGTGGATAAATCTACAACGCTCCAAGCGCTGTTTGTCAAAGGCAAGTCGAGGGGATGCTGCAATGGGAGTTTCAAGTTGCACCATGAGATTCCCTGCAGTTTCCAAATAGTAGACTCCTTGCCGGGTTTGGAGGAAGACGGATTGTTGGGGTACGACTTCCTGTCTCGGAATTGTAAGGTAGACGGGCCGGGTGGTTGTTTGGTTTTTCCCCGAACGACCGTAAATCCCGTGCCATTCTCCATTCAATTTGTCAACTATGGGACGGGAAGGGTTGAACATATGGCAGCCAAACGGGGAGACGTGCCAAAGGGGCCTGTTAAGGTCGATACTGCGGCAGGTACTCGCCCGGAGACCCTACCCATACAGGGGAGGGCTGCGAAAAGCTGTGTAACCACGTGCTACCCACGAGGTCATCCGGATGAACCCCGAACAGCGGACGTTGGTAATATAGTTATTAGACAACACCTTTAATAAAAGAACAAATAAGGGGAGGATAAGCCTTCCTGTAACTTGGAGCCCCTGATCCTAGCTGGCCAGACTCTGGTTACCCTCCGGAATCTTCGTCCTTGTGACCTTCGTCGGGGGATACCAACTTGAGAGTCTGACGAAAAGTCTTTAAGGCCAGGCCTAATGCTGCAGGCGCAGTCCCAGCGCAGACTGCAGAGGCAAACCCCAGTGCTGGGGGTTGGATCGCAAATATGCAAGTGCGAAAGCGCACTATAATGTCGGGTGATGGTAGGTTTTGCCGCCGAAACGGGACAAACCCCCGATCTACCAACCCATGGACCGGGGCAAGTACCGAGTCCAAAAACAGGAGAATTAAAGTAAATATATAGGAGCGGGACGCTTTCGCCGGCCAGGTGACATTTCGGAGGTTGAACGAGAGGGGATCGCCTCGCCTTAGCGGGGGAGTCCTAACCGGATCGTGTGGGCGGTCGAGCTTTCGGTCGGACCGTCGTTTCAGTGTCGGGCCCGCCGCGATAGATGGGAATCTGTGTAGTTAGTGTTCCCCTATTAAATGTTATTTATTTATTTATTTATTTATTTGTACTAACCCTCATATATAAGTAGTATAATCCCTACTAACATTAGCACTTAAGCATGTAGACTAATTTATTTATTTATTTATTTATTTATTTGTTGATTGGTCTGCTGACTGTTTGTTTGTTTGCTCTCCGCCGTCCACTCTCCGGCGTGACATTCCTCTCCTAAGAATGCCACGCGGTCTTGTGGAGGGGGGAGGTGTGTTACGTACGTCGGCCACCACCATCATTTGATAATTTGTGTTTAACATAGTTTTGTTTTAAAATAGTACGATGGTAAGGTGGTGGAAGAATTGTACGATCCAGAAGTGAGTTTTTGAACACGCCCTGATTCGGGTGTGGATCGTGCAGTTCTTCGAGTTCGAATTTATTTTTCGAAGTGGACGTGAGTGGAGAGCGAGAGAGATGGGGGGTTAACCTTTTTAAAACGATACGGTTTTGAGATTCCGTTGGTAGAAGTTGAAAAAGGAACAGAAAAAAGAAAAAAGAACTTACGGTGGTTAAGAGATAAAAAACTCAAAAAATTGAAAGGAAAAAGTAAAGTAAAAAGACTAAATGTTGTATAGTTAAAGTTAATAAGAAGTAGAGGAAAAAGTAAATAAGAAGTAAAGTTGTTGAGCTCGTGTTTTACTCCGTCAATAAGAGAAGCAAAAGGAGAACATCCCGTCGCTTGTGGTGCGATTGGATTCGCCTATTCTCTCTATCTAAAATCACCATTTGGCGGTGGTCACCCTGGTCGTGAAAGAGGAAGAACCCAAAGAAGAACCAAGGTGGTGGAGTAGCCGTACAGAAGAAGAGGAGTCCTAACTGGAGTCTCTGAGAACGAAGTAATAGACGCCCCACTCTGGACTAACCACAGGTAAACCATTTTTAAAATCTGAATTTCTGTGGCGGAAATTGTCACACTGCCAAACAATCATGAATCACCTATCACCTATTCACACACCCAATTCAAAAATACCATCTGCTCATGTCACACAATTAACCTTGAACGCTAATCGCACAACCCACTGAAGATGTATACACCTGATAACAAATACCCAACAAGCCAAAACAACTATGCATCACACACCCCAAATTGAAAAAATACTGATAATAAGTACAAATCCCCAACCCACTGAAGATGTACGCCTATATATAGAAATCAACATTAACCTGTGGGGAGCGGAAACAATGAATTCTTTCTTCAATATGGAAAATAAGATAAGGAATAATTGGCTCTCATAAATACACTTAGAAATAAAAAAAAGAGTTTACTATAGCATCCAATGTCATAAGATCGGACAAGCACAGTCATGTTTGGTTTTTTTTGATAACAGCATATAGAAATCTTACAACCGAGACAAAAGCCAAAAGCACAACCCATTCATCATCATAGAGCAAAAAGCCCCCGCCCCCGCCTTGTTATTGCATCTGTTTGAATACTGGCTTAGGTCTGCGTCTTAGGTGAAGTCAGTTTTAAGTTCCAGCAAAAACAACACATTTCCCATACAAAACCACAAACAACAAAATTCCCGTATATATTACTCAGTTTAATGACAATAAGATTAAAAAGCACAACAAAGACAACGTTTTTTTATTTCTACCACAATTAACAGCTTACAACCGAGACAAAAGCCAAAAGCACAACCCAGACAACGTTTTTTTTATTTCTACCACAATTAACAGCTTACAACCGAGACAAAAGCCAAAAGCACAACCCATTGACATCAACATCATAAAGCAAAAAGCCTCGATACTCACCAAAAAACAATATCATCAAAAACATAAACCCATAACAAAAAGCCCCGATATCACCACCTAAGCATAAATCCATTAGCAAAAACATAAACCCCATCACAAAAAGCACCGATATCACCACAAGCCCCAATACTCACCACCACCTACAAAAAGCCCAATAGTCAACAAAAGCATTCATCACCACCACCTGCAAAAACCCAAGAGCATCAAAAGCACAAAATCCAACAACTACATACCCATTCGATTACGACATCAACCAACAACCACGCTGATAACGATTAATCACTAGCCCAAACAAACAACTACAGTGATAAGAATACTCCAAACTATACCCAATTAATATCAATACTACTATTTCCATCTCAGATAAGAACCCACAATCATTAATCGCAACCACAAAATATCACAATTAATATCAAACCTCATAAGAAATACACTAAATACTACTATTTCCACCTCAGTTAAGACACACCACCCATGAATCACATACCACTATCACCACTCACCACACACCAATCATATCTCCACCTTCACATAGAGCTTTGGGGCAGAAAAGAGCTTTTGAGCCAGAAAATTGTGCCAGAAGCCCCATAACCCTACTACTTTCTATCCATCTTTGTTTAGTTCCACATTCCCCTGTTTTTAAGCTACTTTAAAGTTAATCCCCCTCCCCCAACTCTCATTCCTTAGTTTTTAAGTAAGTTTGTTAGTCTACTTATATGTTTACATGTTTATACCACTTTACTAAGCAAAATAAACTGCCCCTCACGTCACTTCACTATATATAATTAACAATAGTGTGCGATACAAGAAAAATAATCTTATTCAAAGTATCAATCAATTTGTACCCCAGTGCCAGAAAAGTATAATTTTTATGAATTCCATAATTTAAACAAGTTTGTGTGAATTATTAGTGCTAACGATTGTAATACGTGGCATTATTAATGAATAAAAACCAATAAAAAATGTAATCAACAAAAGTATTGTATTTAAACAAAACAAAAACCAAAGACAAACGGTTCTCTTTTTCCTGATATCAAACAAAGAGGCGAACTCACAAAGGGAACTTTGACTAACAGCAACAACGACATCCCCGTCCAACCGAATCCGGAGCGATCCACCATCAGTAGACATACTCTTAATTTAAATTAATTTTTGTATATATACAATAAAAATAACAGGAACTCACTTTCCATATAATTAAGGGAACAATGCCACGGTTCCTCGTAAAGGATAAACTGCAGAATGGGGCCATCCTGTCCCAAAAGTGTAGGGTGCTTTACAAAACTTTGACTATGGTGTATAGAGGGAGTCCAAATTTCTATCATTAGGGAGATTTATTCACATCCTTGACGGGTAGAGTCGCCACCATGGGTAGACGCAGCGATTTATTACTGGCCTCAGTCACATACACTTGTGCCCATGAGCTCGATCCGTCGACCCATTAAAACTGGACAAATTCTATAGCTTGCCGAGATACCCAACGTTGGCAACCGATGCTATAGTAAGGAACAAACTCAATGAACTATTATACTTCGGATCATTGGATCCTACGGAGCTAATGATGAAGGAATCTAACCGAGTAAAATAGCACAAACTTTATGCGTATCTATACTCAGGGAGGAATTAGTCGGCAAATTTGACTATCGACGTTGGAACCTGGTGGGTATACAAAAGCGTTTGATTGTATTCGTAAATATCCTCATCGCTACGTCGGCTTTTGGTCAGTTTAGTGGAATTTGTATCGAAGCATTCGAAATTAAAGTTAGGAGTTGGTGTTGAAAGACTGAGACTAATAAATTTCCCATTTCACGTATGCGACATTATGGGCTACGAGAAACCATTAGCACTCACAACCCTCGGCTTGGCAGAATGAAATCCTAAATGAATTACGATTTAAGGTAATAGCGCTTATATAATAAATGCGTGCCAGAAGTAGAGTATAGCAATGTGATTCTAGAATTAGAATTAGAGACCATAAGTCCACATAAAGAGAACGTTATTGAATATTAAAAAGAACATCCACCGCAAACTCAGAAGCTTTCCCATCTTTCCGAAAACGTTTGTAGTTTTGGGGTAAGGGATTGAGAAGACTACTTCATGCTCATATTATTCAGATGTTCCATTAATTGGTACGAAAAGAGTTACAATAAGATGACTATTGTAATGGCTGAAATGGTAAGGAGGTTGTCGTGCTCTTAATTGTGAATACGTGGGTTTTATTTATTTATTTTTTTTTGGTTTCGGTAGGAAGGTGGAAATCTTCAAAAGATACATCTATAATGGAGGTGTTCACACTGGTTATGAGTTTCCTTATGTGGGGCCGTAGACCTCCAACATTGGGTAGCAGTCTCGCTAAAACTTTGCATACTCTTGCCGTTTTTTCACTCGTTTTCTTCAGGTGTTCCTTGAAGCTCAACCTGTTGTCGAGTATAACACCAAGATATTTAATATAGGCACTGGATCTGATTATTTGTCCTTCTATTTCCAAATCAAGGTGTTCAACTTTCTTGTGGCTGCTTATTAAAACTGCCACCGTCTTATATCCAGCTAGTTTCAGTCCGGCTATATCTAGCCAGCGCTCCTCAATAGTATACTGGTTAGTATACCCGCCTGTCACGCGGGAGACCGGGGTTCGATTCCCCGTCGGGGAACCTCTGGCGCAAGACTAATGACCTTGCCCGGAAAAAAAAAAAAAAAAAAAAAAAAAAAAAAAAAACAAATCATTATGGAAAATTTAACAAGCCTCAGGACTTGCTAAATAAGGCCAAGACCGGTTCCAGGTTGTATTGCCGATGATGATGATGATGATATCTAGCCAGCATTTAATTCTCTGGATTGCTTGGGAGCAAATATTCTCCAGGTCATCTAGATGTTTAGCTACGGCCACTATTGCCAAATCATCTGCGTACCCAATGATTCTAACCCCCTCCGATACATTGACCCTGAGCACACCATCATACATTATATTCCATAACAGCGGACCTAATACAGATCCCTGACGTACACCCGCTGTTATTTGATATTCCTGTGGTCCCTCATCTGTATCATACAGCAGTCTTCTATCCGAGAGATAGTTTACTAATATACGCACCAAGTAGGGTGAGACTTGTAGATCGCGCAACGTATCTAGAATCCGATTCCAATTCACCGAGTTAAACGCATTTTTAACATCGAGCGTCACCACCGCGTAATATTTTTTGGTTAGCCATCGTGCTCCAGCTATCGCATTGCGAGTGATGTCGCACACCACAGATAGTGCCTTACCGGTTGATCTTCCTTTCCGGAATCCATACTGCGATTCAGAGAGCCCCGATGTCCCCTCAGTGAATTGTTCCAGGCGAGTGGCAATTACTCGCTCAAGCAGTTTTCCTGTCGTGTCCAACATGCACGCGATAAGACGACGGCGCCTCTGGATTCTTGACACCTTTTGGTATAAGCAAAAGCCGGTTTTTCCCATCGTTTGGGAAATTGTGCTGTTTGAAGGCAGGTTGTGAAGAGACTGCTGAAGACTTCCGGCTTATTTGTTAAAGCAATCTTCACTACAGCGTTAGGAATACCATCCAGTCCCGGGTCTTGTTTTTTTTTTTTTTTTGACAACCCTTGCAGCCAAGAGCACCTCTTCGGTGATCACGGGGGGTATCTCTCCTTCAATGATACTCCACTCCTCTTGCACTCTCAAACACCTCATCACACTGCGGGATGAGGACAGCAACGATTCTTGCCATGTCAGTTTTACGTTTTTGCATTTGACTATTGTTGTTCTGTAGTCTTTTCATGACTATCCTGTAGGCGCTGCTCCATGGGTTGTTATTTAATTCATCCCTTAGGGAGCAGAACGCGTCATATTTACTTTTGCGGATTACATTCCTCAACTCTTTCCATTTGTTGACGAATTCCACATGCAACTGTGTGTAGGTGTTGCGGTTTCTTGCTCTTTGTTGCAACCGTCGTAACCTACTGCACTCCGATCGCACATTGGCGACTTCCGAGTTCCACCAATACACTGGTTTGATAGCCCCTGCTAGTTGTCTTTTTCGTGGCATAGAAGCATCACATGCGGTAGTTAGCCACTTCATGACTTTACCAGCCTGCCTGTTCGCATCGGCCTCTGCGTCAAACAGTGCGATTAGGTCTTCTAGTATATAACCGAGCAGTTCCGCATCGAGGTCCTCCTCTTTCCACCCATTTTTTGGAGCTTTCTTCGCCAATTTTCCAGTGATAAAATCCCGTGTGGTAATATTTCGTACATCACGGCTTGGTGGTCACTATGGGTGTAGGTGTCCAAAACTCGCCACTCCATACTTCTTGCCAACATGGAGCTGGCAAATGTGATGTCGATTTTGGACCGGCCTCTCTCGTTTATGAAGGTGTCATCGATACCATCATTAAGTAACACCACATCTAGGACTGCGAAGGCTTCAAGTAGTGCCTGGCCTCTATTGTTGGTCCGTGTGCTTCCCCATTCTACTGCCCAAGCGTTGAAATCTCCAGCAACTATAAGAGGCCTTTTATCTCTAGCTTCTTGTGTTATCCTGTCGAAAAAGCATTTGAAATATTCTATTTCCCACCTTGGCGGAGCGTAACAACAGTAGAAATGAATTCCTCTGATCTTAGCATAGGCAATTCCTCCCAGCCACTGGACACTTCTACATTCCATGGGAGAATTTTCAGTTGCCCAGATGGCCGCTGTTCCGCTGCTGTCTTCCTCACATGTAATAGTACCAGTGCCAGGCATCCTGTACTGCTCATTTGTGAGTACCACGTCGGCACCATATTCCTTAACCGTCTGGAAAAGGAGATCTTGTGCGGCTCCACAATGGTTTAAGTTGATTTGAATGCACTTAAACTTGCCCATTTTTATTGAGAAGATTGGACATCGCGTTTTTAAATGCTCGGCATTTGTAACTCCCTGTTGAGTGGTGGTTACCGCCTTCACATCCTGATACGCAGAACATGCATTTGGGTTGTGCTTTACAGCCCATTGCTTTGTGGCCTTTTTCGCCGCATTTCAAACAATTTTCCGAACGATCTTCTTCGGATTTGTAGGATTTCGCCACATGTCCGTATTGCCAACATCTGAAACATCGTGTGGGTGAGATGTGTTCTCTAAGTCTGCATCTCACCCATCCAACCCGTAGGGAACCTGTAGCCAACAACATGCTAGCCTTTTTTCTTGGTAAGCGGATCATGGCAGCCTGCGTGCGATCTGGTTTTCTTCTTAAACTTTTCACCGCTTCCTTTGGGAACCCGTTCAGCGCAGGGAACTCTATAGCGATCGCTGTCTGGATTTTCTCCACAGTGGTCACCTCATCTAAATCACGACACTCAACTGTGATTTCCTGTGACACTGTTTTGACATTAGCATCTTCCTTTAGTACTTATTGTACCTTTGCTTTCAGGTTCTCGGTGTATGGTCCATGTATTTACTTAATTGGCCTTCGCATTTCAACAAACACACTGCCCCACATACAAGCCATTCGTATTGTTCGATCGACCTGCGCTTCGTTGCTATGTCTGGCAGCACTTTGAACGAAGCTCAGTGTAGTGGTTGTTAATTGTTTTTGAAGGTGCCAGTAGTGTCATACGATTTGTGTGACACCTGTTCTCGAATATGAAGCAAAAAGTGCAATCGTAATATGAGACCGTAGACAACGCCCAATTGCCAGGTGTAGAATTTGTTTTATGAGCATGAAGCAAAAAGAATGCATATAGCGTGTAGCCTTGGGAAGTGAGAATGCGTCATACGATATTGTATGTTAATAGTTATGATTGGATTGCTTCGAGTGCAATATGAATACAGATTGAAGATACGCGATAGGCGTGTAGCTTTGGGAAGCGAGTATGCGTCTTAGATGGACAATTAATGAGTATTCGAGTATATGAGCATCGCAACTTGTCCGATATGAGCATTAATCAACTGCTATGGGGGTTTATAACGGGGTGCAACACCCCTCCACCTTAAAAGACAGAAAATCGTCGTTGCGAGTGGTTTTCTGTGAGATTAGAGTGGGTGCAAAGGTTACAAGGTGTTTTTTTTTTTTGTATAGGGTCATACAATAGGGACTTGACAACTTTGAATTTAATTTGTGTTTTTCACTAATCATCGAACTGTCACTGTCAATTTATTCAGTAAACTCAACATTTTCATCATGGTTAAATACACGTACGAACAACGTCTGTAAATTATTAAAATTTACTACCGAAAAAAAGTCTCTATTGGAAAACCCTATATAATGAAGCCTACATAATTAGGGTGGACAATTTTATGATCAAATTAACTAGAGGACATATTGCGAGAGCAATAAGCTCGTCCACTGACCTAATTTTCGGGGCTTATTACGCAAGTACTCTGTACTTTGAGAGCGTGCGTCGTAACGGCTTTGTTCCACCAGAGGCGTTCCCAGATTTGGACATGAAGGGGCTTATACAGGATGGATCCGGAATTCCGCTGATCTATCATGTAAGTAGATCATCCGTATACGGCGATTGTGCTACGACCGGGAGGTCACGCGCACCGAAGAAGAGCCCTTGCGCTTCAGTAGGGCTATCTCCCAAAAAACCGGGACGATAATGTTGGACAGCACCAGCAGTTCTGGTGGTTGAACGGCAATTAAAGACCTGATTACCAACGTCGGTAGAATCACTGCATTATCAGCCAGATTACACAGACTTAGCTTTTCTAGAATTAGGATGGTATAAGTTCTGAGTTCAGTTATTTTAAGTAAAGAAAATTTAAAAAAAAAAATTAAAAAAATAAAAATAAAAAAAGATTATAATTAAGTTAAATTTTAAGTAAAAACAAAAAAAAATGGTACATAGTTTTTCGAATTGTTCTTTGTTAGAATAAATCAGAAGTAAATCCGCAGATAAGGTCCTGTCGCCGAAAGGCAAATTGCACAATAATATTATTATGTTTAGCTTGGAGCACCTGCGTAGGACCAGTAAGTTATAATAGAAGATAATTAAGCTAGAATTTGAGCATTTTCTATCTAGCATTTAAATTAGAAACTAAGAATATAAAACGAACTAAAAAAATGCTGCAAAAATGAAAAAAAAAATTTGCGTTTCCCAGGGCTGTATCTCGAATTTTCAGCCCGATGTTGGAGTTTTTTTTCGCCCGCAGTAATTTTTTTATAAAATTGAAAGAAATGGTATTAAAAAAAGGAGGATTTCAATATTATTTGCCCAAAGAAGATGTGCAGCATTATTCTAAGACTATATTTAAAAGTGGTCTCAATTAATACCATCTTACAATAAACAACAATGATTTTATTGTGTTGCCTTTTATGATTCCTTCTAGTTTTGTATTTTCTTTTGTCTGTTCTGAAATACCTAAAGCAATGTGCATCACAATAAAATATATTCTATAAGTATGGAAATAGAATCCAAACGCATTTAGAAAATATGAAATATTAAAAATGATCGTAGAAGTAAGCAGTGATTTGTCGTTCATCTCAATCGGTCGGAGGATTTGCTTTAATCTCTTCTATTTCTTGACAAAATGCATCGTAAACCTCCTCCTTAGTTAGTGTGCAACATCTCACTACCACCAAATAAACAACATCTAATACTCTATCTCGATCGAGGTAATTGTCTTGCACTCTATTGTAGTCAATCAAATGTGGAGGCAAAATGTAATTCGAAAGATTTATTGAACGAAACACGATCGGGATTAGTCCTCTTATAGTCGCTCTCCAGTCCACCCACTGTAATGAAGCATACTCTGATAGGAAGATTTCTGTACCCCTCGGACCCAGGATAATGGTGCTTTCGTCTGCTACTTTAATAAATGGGTACTTCACAGACCTTCTATAACCGAAAACTTCTCCAATGACATTCCGTGCATGACTGAAAGTTATTGGTAAAGGATTTTCCACCGGATTTGATATAAGGTGGTCCGCCTTGCGTTTAGCTTCAACAAGTAGTGCGTCAAAGAGCTGTTCAGATTTTTCCCAACGAGCATTTTGTCTCCTGGTGATTTCTACACAATCTTCTTCCTGCTTAGAACTGAGGGACATCTTTGATATATTCGATCGATCAGAACTGCTGTCTTCGTCTGATGGATGTTTCTATATTTGAAACGAGGAAACAGTTAGACGTATTTGTTCGTTTTATATAATTAGTGACTTACTTGACTATCAGCCATTATTAATTAATTTAGAAGTACTATGTCTGGGTTTTCTTACTTTTCAAAATCATAACAATGTAGTACATATAAAGTTAGTGAGATCATTTATTATCCAGAAACAGTATAGTCACTGTAGTATCGATCAGTATTCAACGGCACAGTTAATGTACAGTCTTTTATTACAAAAAAAAAAAAAAAAACTTCATTTAACAATATATACATATAATATATACTTATACACATAGAATAACAGGAAAGTTTTATTGTTTTTATTTGTTATTATTTATTTCGTTGGCTGTTCCATTCCTACAGGCATCGCTTGTCAAATTATTTTGGGTTATACTCAAAAACAACTTTCGATTAGCGGAAACCCAATTTTGTTACTCTAACAGAAGTTGACCGGGTGTTACCCAACTTGTTGTTAGCTTTTTAACATTCGCCTAAGCGCATTGCCATAATTTAATAACTACTATTTAGTATAAGCATTTGCGACTCAGTAATTTTTATTATAAAATTATTGAACAATGGTATAACAAAAAAAAAAAAAATATATATATATATTTGTTTTGTTAGTATTTAATGTATAAGCCATTATTTTTGAAAGTGGTGTTGCAGAATTATTTTAAATTTCAAACAAAAATATAACTATAAATATAATGCAAAAACGTGTTCACGGTTTTTCTGCAGTTGCCACTGTGGTGCTTCGGCATTCCCGCTTTGTTGCAATTGCTCCTGATAGTGCTAGGCTTTGGTGTGGCGCAATTGTGACGTTCCATTGAACGCTACTACTTACCTTTCCATCAATCATTAAGAAAGTGCTACCTAGAGCACTAAATACCCCGGAAAGCATTACTTACCTTGCAATTAAGCATGCAAAAACGTCCACATAAGATGCATAAATCCTGGAAAACATTACTTACCTTTCCTAGAACAATTGCCATTTGCTAATGCAATTGCATTAGCAGCTATAGACATTTCCCCCAGGGGCATGCTTGCACACAACGCAGCATGTTTGTAAAACCCAATTCGGTTACGATATCACGGAACCGATAAAATTCCCGAACTTGTCCATGCACATAACTAACAAAGATTTTTCCACACACGTGCATGGCAAGTAATAGCGACAGACATTTTCCCCAAGGTCATGATCGCATGAAACGCATCATGTGCCTAAAAAGCAATTCTGTTGCAACGCCAAGCAACCGATATAAACTCAAATCATATCGGCGCCCATATCCTCTGTCGAATTCTACAGCACACAAACAGGAGATATTCTTTCCTTTCCTTTTTGCTGCAAGCACATCGGTCACTAAGCCGATCGACAAGACGCAATAGCATATCTCACCACTGGCTGCGAAGGAAATCGAATTCTCACAAATGTAAATACACATACGAGAGTTCGACCCTTTCAAGACGCCACCGACTGCATGATCAGCATAAGTGCTGTACGCGGTTGCTGATCATGTAAACACTAGTTCATGATTATTGCCCAGCTGCAACCACTCCGCATAACGTTTCCCTTTTACGAGATTCGGATGTCCACGGTTCGCATGCTGGGCGATTCATGGCATGAGCGGCAATTGCGATCATCGTGTGTGTGTTCCGCGCCCTTTACCGTGACCAACGTGTGGAGAATCATCCCCTATTGGTCACTTAAACGATGGATGAAGTTTGGTATTCGTTCGTTGTTAGGTCATTCTTCAATCTCATCACAGATTCCATGGGGGCAAGTCATGCCCTCCACGTTAAACGTCAAATAAATTCAGGGTCGTCTGTCAGCCATCGCGGCGTTCGCACACGCTGCACGGGAGTCGAGTTGTAATCACCACATCCACCGTACCGTGCTAAAAAGCAATTCGGTTGCAACGCCAAGCAACAGATATAAACTCAAATCATATCGGCGCCCATATCCTCTGTCGAATTCTACAGCACACAAGCAGGAGATATTCATGATTATTGCCCAGCTGCAACCACCCCGCATAATGTTTCCCTTTTACGAAATTCGGATGTCTACGGTTTGCATGCTGGGCGATACATGGCATGAGCGGCAATTGCGATCATCGTGGGTGTGTTCCGCGCCCTTTACCATGACCAATGTTTGGAGAATCATCCCCTATTGGTCACTTGAACGATGGATGAAGTTTGGTATTCGTTCGTTGCTAGGTCATTCTGTAATCTCATCACAGATTCCGTGGGAGCAAGTCGTGCCCTCCACGTTAAATGTCAAATAAATTCAGGGTCGTCTGTCAGCCATCGCGGCGTTCGCACACGCTGCACGGGAGTCGAGTTGTAATCACAACATCCACCGTACCGTGCACTGTACGGTGCGTTTACATTAAGTCGCTGCGCGAGTGCTAAAGAGTCTGCCTACTGGTTTAATCTGAAATTCCACATTTATTCTCACATAAATCAGTGCATAAAGTGAACCTATGAATAAAACAGTAACCCATTGTGTCGCTAAATATGTCCGTCTTGTAAACAAATTTGTATAGCACTTAAATATTAAAACAAACTCAAAAATAAAAAATGTGTAGATTGTTCATTTAACCAAAAGACAAACAATAAATTTAAATAGAAAAAGCGGTAATCACCAACCAATTAAAGTGTATCCTTTACGAGCAGTGAGCTGAGCGGACAGTAGCCGGAATTAATGGTGCAGTGTGGTGATTCCAGTGTTTGGTGGATCGTCTGATCGATGGAGATAGGAGTAGAATCAGTGCCAAGGATGGCACACATACGTCTTACCCCCATACAGTTTCAATTATTTATTTATTCAACTGTATTCACATAAATTTAGTCTTATCCTTTATGCAGATTAAAACGTCGAAAAAAGTTGATATTATGGATTGAAAATTGTCTCATTGTAAGAAGATGTTTATAGTTTTCACCATTAGTCATGTCTCCCATACCATAGAAATCCTTTTTTCCAAGCATTTCCTTCGGTGTCTTTTCGATTTTGAGGAGCTGTGTGGTGATATCCTCGAGAGGTTCTTCCCCGAACGCAAATAGATTGTTTCAGAAATGATCCACTCTGATACCAACCTCCAATACAGGTTTCGCCAACCTCTCGATTTGGGTGGCGAATGCAGCACTACCTGCCTGCCCGTATGACCGCATCGCCGCCTCCTTGCAGAGCACCACAGCTTGTTTAACACAAGAAACGAAGCCTGTGACATCTCCTGCCGGGAGTTGTCGCATTTCGGAGAGTTGTTTATACAACTCCTCGTACAACGCGCTCTGGAGTCCATGCTCAAACTCCTTGATAGACACTGGGGTTGCCTCATTAATAATCCGGTAGGATTCTCCATGTAGCCGTATAGGCAGCCACTTCTGGAAACTCCATTCCTCGTCTTTCGACAAGCACCTTAGGATCCTTTTTTGTATATTACACTTCTCTCGGGAGAGGCGAATCTATAGCGCCGTCACGGCACCTCGAGATGCCACCAGATAACTGTTGCAGTTATTTTTGAACAGTCGTAGGTTGTAACCCACCGCGAACACTCGCGTGGGAAGGGAGTTCCACAGCTTCCCCGCTCTATAACGGAACAAGTTATGATACAGGGATATTCGCGCCGTTGGGAGATGAACCACAAATTGGTGCGATCCGTCGGATTGTCATGTGAAGCGCATATAAACCGAATTGCGCAGAACAATGCCATAAATCTCCGAAGAACAGTACCCGTGATAATATCTGTAAAACAGACCGAGATCGGTTACGCGCCTTCGATGAGATAGCGACTGAAGTCCCGACGTCAGCGCCGAGTCCCCGATCAGGCGGATCGCTCGTCTCTGTATGCTCTCAAGTATTTTGAGGGGATTGTTTAGGAGCCGAGCTCCAAGCATGAGAGCAATATTCGAACGCGAGTTATGGTTTTATGTACTCACCGACACCAGAGTCACGACACCAAAGGGAACGGCGACCAAATCTTCCCTTTTTTCCAATTTTTTTAGTTTTCTCTTTTTGTTGTTTTCACCAAAACTCAAGAAATCAATACTCAAAGTCACTCATTAGTTTTCACCCACTTTTATTTTTCAATTTTCTTCATTTAATTACAATCATCATCATCATCGGCACTACAACCGGGAACCGGTTTTGGCCTTATTTAGCAAGTCCTGAAAGGCTTGCTAAATTTTCCATGATAATTTGTTTTTCCGGGCAAGGTCATTAGTCTTGCGCCAGAGGCTCCCCAACGGGGAATCGAACCCCGGTCTCCCGCGTGACAGGCGGGGATACTAACCACTATACTATCGAGGAGCCCATTTAATTACAATATCTCTTCTAATGCCTTTAGAGGGTTTTCGTCTGTCTTTGCTTCTTAGTTCTACCATAGAAACTTAACATAAACTGTTCTTCACATTGAATACTTTCTTAACACAAATTGTTAACGTTTCATTTTATATTTTACAATTTCCTCCAAGCAGAGGTTCGTTAAACACTTTATTTGTTTTTTCTGTTTAATATTATCCACTAACTGCTTCTTTTACTCTATTTCTTAGCTCTCCAAGCGGAGGTTCGTATAACACTTTATCTGTCTTTATACTTAATTTCCTTTACAAACTATTTCTGTCACTTTACCTTACAATTTATCTTTATTAGTTTAAATGATCCCGGAATTGCACAGGCATTCTCCACTTCGCGACACGCCTTTGTTTCTTTTACTCTCTGCCCTTCGACGTCGTAACAGATTCACTACCAGACCCCCCGACCAACAACAGACTGCCTCCTAACTTGCTTTCACCACTTCTCGACACCTCGGGGTCAACACCTCCCGATTACGATAATGTAATTTCATTTAGCAATGACCTAATTTCCGATTTTTGATTTCAATGTCAATTCGCAATTGCTTTGTACTGTGGTGTCAGCCAATATATCTTCACCGATTTGCACCACAGTTCAACATCCGCAATTGCGAATTGACCCAATTAATTCTTTTGCAATTATTTTTTTCCTTTTGTGATTCGTGCCGAAATATGCAATTAATTGCTTTTCCGTGATTTGTTAATCGTTCCGGAATATACAATTAATTGTTTTTATGCGATTTGTCAATTGCTTTGAAATATGCAATTAATTGCATTACCGTTCTGGGGGTCATCCGAGTTTAGAATCGGGTGGCGTTCTTTTGTTTGAGTGTATCAATGACCTCATGTAAATCTTTTTTTTTTTTCATTTTCATTTTTACAACATTTTTTATTTCGTTTTACATTCTTATTTTCTAATTTATATGCTAGACAAAAAATGCTTAAATTCTAGCTTAATTATCTTATATTATAACTTACTGGTCCTTCGCAGAAGCTCTAAGCTAAACATTACTTAACTATTGTATAATTTGCCTTTCGGCGACAGAACTTTGTGGCAGTTTTTTTTTTTTTTTTTTTAATAAATCATTTTTTATTTCTTCCTATTATTATAATTTACTTACTTGCTAGACAAAAATGATGCTTATGTTATCTTATTTCTTAACTTACTGATCCCTTGCGGACTCTCTAAGTTACATGCATACGCTTAAAGCGTGAAAATTTGTCTTTCGACATTATGGTTATTTTGTGTACATGCATTTTTAGGGAACTTAATTGGATAGAAAGAAAATGAAGAAAAGAAAAAACTTTGGTTTTGTTATTGTTTTTACCTTATATCTAACTTAAATACTAACCTATCTATAGGTTTTTTTTTTTTTTTTAACTTAACTCTATTATAAACCTAACATCAAAACTAAATTTTCGAAATGCTAAATTTATGTAAGCTATCCGTTGTTTGTCGGGTTTTTTTTTCTTAATTATTATTATTATTATTGCTTTAATTTTATAAGGAAACAGGTTTTTAATTGCCACTCAGCCACCAAAATCTCTGGTGTTGCTTATTCGTGTCTTTTCGGTCTTTCTGTGCTACTGCCGTACTGAACTGCAGGCTCTCTTCAATAGTGTGCACAACCTCTCGATTAAAACATATTCGTTTATCTATACCCGACCGACGCACGTGATAAATCAACGGTATAGCGGATTCATTTTGTATGAGGCCGTTCATGTCAAGACTAAGGAATGCTTCTGGTGGAATAAAGGCATTGCGACGTATAATACATATTGTTTGGGTAATATGCACCAATAATCAAATCGTTCTTAAAGCTCATTGATCTCGCAATATGCCCTCGGATCAGCTTGATCATAAAGTTATCCACTCTGTTTATATTGGCCCCACTGTACAACGCTTCATTGGGATAATATTTTTTGTGATCGGATTCAGGAGTCCGATGTAAGTTAAGACACGTCCTGAGACATTGCCTCTCAAAAATCCGAATCTTTTCCATTAAGCTAGGTCCCACATTAAACCACACTGGGTATATGATCATCGGTCTGATGAGAGCTGTGGGGAGGAAGTAATGTGCCTAGCACGGACACTAGGTTCACTTCCTCCTCCATCATAAATTGTTCGCGCGAACACTGCTCACAACGCAAGGGGGAAGAAAACGATGGTTGACCTTCGCGACCGAGCGGACACAACACAAAAACAAAAACACTCCGGCGATGCAAATTATGCTTAAACTTTTTTATTATGAATGGTCCTTACTTATACTTATTACTAGTGTTGGCTGATTTTAATAGATTCTTAGACATTCCACACACGAACTGCGGCACAAACATTTTAACCCACCGTACCGGCACAGGTACGGTGGATGACGAGCGACCCGACCGCTCTGAAGATTGAGTTACGACTTTTGTTTCACACCGTACCGGCGCCGGCACGGTGGATGGCGGAGCGACCGTCTCGATCGCTGGATGAAATTCGACTCCACGATATTTTTCGTTTTGAGGTGAGTTTGCCCAAGAAGAAAAAAATGTTTCTCTGTGGTGGAAACAAGGAAGACAGACTTGGCAATGACTGTGTATGTGTGAGTGAAGATCACATTGGTTTATTTTTCATACACAAGGCCATAGGAATAAACCTGAAACTCAAGGACGGGGCATAATGGGCATCCCAGAGATGTGTGTTTGTTGAAACAAACGAATCGCGTCTCGTCGGATGCTAATGGCTTTGTATTTGTTTATGCATCTCGTTCGTAAGGGACAAGATTCGGCGAATCAAAGGACAAGGGAAATGTGACCTAATGCATAGTTCGGTAATGAGGGTCGGCTAGATAAATAGCAGCCGTTCATTAAATAGTAAATGTGATTCGGATACCTAAACGATATGAATTGTATATGGTATGCATTGCAGCTGTTACGATAGCCGCAATGCCGATGCACATGGTGGTAATAGGTTTAAGACGCGAGATGCGTATTTGCTTTGGTTTGCACATTGTGCGAGTCAGGGTATTTTATTGCTGGGAGAAAAGGACGCCAGCCAATGTATACATAAAGAAATTTATTGTACAGATGAATAAAACTGGGAATAGGCGACGCAATGATAATTATTCCTGGCTGGAATGGTTACATGATATGTGCAGCGGGGTTTTTCTTTTCAGGATGGTTTATGATAAGGAAGGTAAGAACTCTTACAGGGGATTTGTAAGCGAAGGAATGCTTGAAAAGGTAAGAATTCTTTTGCCGGTACTTTTGGGTTATAATAATTGGATCTATTTAATGCATGAAGCATTTAAGATGCTAATGCGAATTGCATTAGCGACAGCTTGTGCAGACTGGGTTGTGGTTATGGCGGTTTTTTTCAGGAAGGCGAGCCGTGGGATCTGCCGGAACCGCCACGGAGCCATGTAGCATATAACTTTAACTCTGCTGTCAAGTTGACTACTATGAAACAGTCTTTTTATCATAGCATAAGCTTTCTTTGCTCTGCCCAGCGCACCCTCCACATGTTTGTTAAAATGATCCAGCCAGATGCCTATGTATTTGACTACATTTTTGGTTTCCAGTGTTTGTTGGAGTGGTCCTGTAGCGTCCTACGAACGCACAATTCCGCCCAGGTAAGGTTCCAAACCTTCAAGGAACTTACTTACCTTATCCAGTACACGTGCCCACAGACACGTGTCTCCAAAGCTCTTAATCAGGCCTGTAACAAGGGCATAGGAAGCTGAAACAATGTTGAACCCGACATCAAAAAAAAACAAGGAACTTAACGTTCAAAAACTTTCAGCATCGAGTCAACGCATCCATCCATAGTATGCAAAAACAATTCCAGATTACAGGCCATAAATCTTCCATCCAAAGCATCTGCACGATGTTTACCAGGAATTACATTTTTGGTAGATAAATAACAACGGATGCATACGCTGGCAGCTAAACGCAACAAAGCATATCGCCTATCCGCGGCCAAAATTGTAAACAACCGTAATTATCGCAACAAGATAATTCGGAAGATTTACAAGTCCAATGCCAACAAAGGAAATACTCCGGTCCCACGATTCCTTTCTAAAAATTTCACACCCATTAGAAGGATCTAATGGAATTCGGTTGTGTTTACAAAGGCAAACAACCACGGGCTGTACGCCCGAACAATCATCTCCGTTGTGCGCGCCAGATGTTTTATGCAAATAGAGGCGGCACACAATCGACAGGCGTCGATCCGAACTTCGATCACCACCACGGATGATGATGATGATATAAGGATGTATGCGTCGAGGGACTTTCTCCTTTTCAGGCACCTAAATTTCCCATGGGCATTAATAACATGCCGCTAACAGATACTGTGGAAAATTGTGTTAGCGGATGAAATGAACGATTTCTTCTGGAGACGTAGATACGATCGGTATCAGGGTTTTGGGTTTCGGATGGAGATAGTCAGTAAGATTTCGATCGTCAACGCGACGAGGAGGACACCGAGAATCCAACGAGGAGGCCAGTCCGCGTATTGAATGAAATAAAAGAAAGGAACGTCAAGTGTGTGATCGGTCGTGCGAAATTATGCCTAGTGATTTGTCCGTGTAAACTTTTTTAAACAATAAAAATAAATCCACAGGTTAAGGACAAATATCCTTGTGTTTCATGTGTTCAGTGCCACATTCGTCCCGGTTTCGTTTTGTGTTTTAAAATTTTCTGCGCACAGTGTTCGGCGGATCACTGCCTCAACTTCAACATAGACACTAACAGTCCGCCAAAGTGGTGACTGCCCGACGCGCGAATTTAAAAGTGAACACGCACCAAATATAAATAAGAACACGCGAAAGACAATATAAAAAGTGAATACGACCGAAAACGAACGCGACTTAAAACGCAGACAGTGCCGAAAAATTACAAAAATAAAACAGTGCCGAAAAACAACACAGACAGTACCAGTAGAGGAAGAGTTCCAGTACCAGTGCCAGTGCGAAGTGACCCAAAAGCCAACTAGTGAGAGTTCCGGTCAAAAGTGCACACCTGAAAGCAGGCCATCTTCGCCACCACGACGCCCACGAACGAAGGACATCTCCGGATAAACCGCAAGTTTTTTTTAATATAAAATTTTTTTTTTATATACATTTTTTTTTTATATAATTGATTCCTTTTGTGTGTGCCTTCAGTGTGTAAAAGTTTAAGGTAAAAGCTACTTCTGAGTTACAACCAGAAATTCATTATAGATTGATTAAGCTCCTTCAGAGCCGAAAAGGATAAATGTGTAAAGCTCCTTCCGAGCAAGATTTTAAGACGAAAACGAACAATTTGTAAAACTTAATTGTCTTAATTGTTTGCTCTATCCACTGCAGTCAAGTGGAATTACGTCAAAACCCTTTCCCTTTTAAATTAACTAATCAGCTATTTGTAGCACAATAAATGTCAATTCAATTTTTATTTAGTAGATAATTACATTTATGGTATATTTTACAACTAGTACTTAAGAGATTTAGGATAGCAATTCCTTTACAACTATAATCTTAAATCTATATAACGACAATAGCACAATTTTAATGAATAACAAATAATAAATTAAGGGAAAACTACAATAAAAAACCCTTATTTGAATCTTAAGACTAATATTGCACGAGCTTCCGGTTATTTTATGTAGTAATGACCTCGATATAATTTTCATAGACAGAGTACATATGTAGTGACTTAGGATAACGCAAGACGGGAAACGAGAACATTGTCAGAAAAAGAACAATTGTCGAAGAAGTTTCGATTGATTTTGTCAATAAGGAACTCTACCGGTTTAACGTTGGCGTTTTCATGTAGTTCATGTGTCGAATAATGCCATGGCAAATTCAGCAACATTTTCAATATTTTATTTTGACACCTTTGCAATTTTATTTTGTGTGTGCGAGCACAATTACACCATACAGGCGCCCCGTACAGGAGTATAGCTTGAAAAATGGTTTTAAATATTATAATTTTATTTTCGATGCTAAGCTTTGATTTTCTACACACTAGTGGATACATAACTCTTACGACTTTGTTTATTTTGTCAATTGTGGTAGTGATGTGTTTTTGAAAGATGAGTTTTTTATCTAGAATAATACCTAGATATCTACAGTCTTCGGACCAATCAATATCAACTGCACACATACTGAGTTTAGTGCCATTTGGTAGGTAACAGTGTTTCCTACATCTCGAAAACCAGACAGCTTGTGTTTTATTACCATTTATTTTTATTTTCCATTTCCTGTAGCACAATAAATGTAATTATAATAAATTCAACCCGAGGCACATATATATAAAAACTTTTATTTCTCCAATATTCGCGAAAGCATTTGTTGCTTTTGAATACCGTATTAAAAGGTTGCAGGTACTAAACACTGCACGTAAGCCGTCAATAGAATGTGCCAAATAGTTTAATTTTTGTTTAACTTAAATCGACATACATCAATGAAAAAAAATTATAGTCTCTAATTTTAAATGTTATATATATATATATTCTCTTTTTCTCTTTCTTTTTCCGAATTGTGTTTAAGTGAATTTCGGGACATATATTCCTCTATAACCCCTTGTGAAGCTCCATCTGAGCCCTTTGTAAATATGAAATACGGCAATTTATCTCCTTCTGAGACACATTTAAATAAGAGAAATATTTGTTATAGGTATTATATATAAGTACGAAAGGAAAGAGAATTTGTAAGCTCCTTCAGAACCGACAAACACACGCTCGACGTTTTGTTCAGTATTCCCCGAAGCGCGTACGATTAAACTAAGAGAATTCGCGGCCGAAACAAAGCAAAAACAGTGCATTTTAAGAAAGAAAAACCCTCGATAGTTCTTTCCTCCTCGTACTTCTTGTCCTCCTCCGAACGGAAAAGTTTCTCTCTTTCTGCTCCTAGCACCGTCGAATTACCCGAAATATCCGCTGGTGTAGGCCCATCCCTGATTCGCCTTTGGAAATCCGATAGCATCCTTTTGTGCTAGGCCTTTTCCCTGTAACTCTTTGGAACCAGCAGGTCGTTTCGCCGCGTTCCACTATTACTAACGGCTTAAAGAGAAGCTTAAGCAAACCTCTCGTTAACAGGCGATCCGCGCACCGAGCGACGGATTGACGGCGCGAAATTTAAAAGTAGATGCCAACCACAAGGTCGCAAGCTGCGATTCAAAAAGCGAAAACGTTGAGGGGAAATATAAGCGCTCTCCCACAAAAAAAATTAACGCGAAACCTCCCCAAGTCGACAATAACCGCTAGATCGAAAGTAGCTGCCGAAAATTTGAAAATGGCAAACGACGCCGGACCTTCGCCAACGACATCCCAGGCTCCTGCCCTCCGTCAAGAAGCCGACATTCCATTCCAGGCGGACCACCGCCCACAACTGCGTAACGCAATATTACCGGACTTCACGTCCGACGACCCAGACTACTGGTTCGGTTACGCCGAAAGAGTTTTCAGAGTGGAAGGAATCACCGACGAGGAAGTGAAATTCCTCGTGGTAACACGGGTACAAGACCCAAAATTACTTCCATATGCGAGGTGTTTAATAAAAACCCCATCTCCGCAACCGTACACGGCGTTTAAGTAAATGGTGACTAACGCCTATAGCGAAACGCCGCAAAATCGCTTGCGACGTTTATTACGGTCGACCGACACCTCTGGGATGCGACCATCCCAGCGCGCCGCCTATTTCCGTGCGCTGGCCGGCACGGACATGTCCGAGACAGCCTTAACGGCTATATTTAGAGAGTCTTTGCCAGAATACGTTCAGGCAATCGTCGCGCCTTTAGCTGAATCTGATCTCGATGAGCTAGCGCGACACGCCGAGGCAGTAATGGCCACGGACAGATCCCGAACGGATCTCCAATTCCTCCCGGCAACGAACCCCGCGCAAAATCCACCCCTGCCCCAACCACGAACCTCCACGGTAACGTGCACTCATGCAACACAGACGAGCAATGAGATAGAACGCTTAGGCAGGCAGGTCCAGCAGTTGCAAGCGCAACTGGATAACCTCAGCGTGGGGAACAATTCATGGCCTGGCCGTGACAGATCACGACGCCGAAGCAGGTCGCGCGAAAACTTTAGACGCGGGCGTGGCAGATCGCGCACGCCAGCCAACGAAAACACCTTGGGCAGGTGTTACTTCCACCATCGTTTCGGGGCACAAGCCAGGAAGTGCAGGCAACCCTGCAACTGGTCACATGTGCCAGCAATACAGGCTAGTTCTTTAAACTAGAACTGCCGACCGTAGAAAAAGCGCAAACGGCCGGCAACCCCCAATTAAGTCGCTTGTCAATATACGATTCGAAGTTAAATATGGACTTCATTATTGACACAGGTGCGGATATTTCCGTTCTTCCGCGCTCATACGCACCTGCAAATCGGTTGCCGGGTAAATTGAGATTGTTCGCCGCGAACAATAGTCCAATTAAAACCTACGGACGAAAATTAATAACACTAAAAATAGGCCTACGTCGACCAATTCGATGGTACTTCGTAGTGGCCGATGTGACCGAACCTCTAATAGGTTCGGACCTGCTGCGACACTACAAACTAGTAGTGGACGTAGCCAGCAACAGACTGATAGACCCGTTAACGTCTCTTTCTCAGCCAGTAAACGCAAAGGCGGGAGAGGCATTGACGTTAACGTGCACTGTCGCAAACGGACCATTCAGCGATCTGTTGCGAGAATTTGCGGATATAACAGTTCCGCTTAGCAATCCCCGACGCGCAAAAGCCGGCGTTTTCCATCACATTGAAACGCGCGGCCCCCCAGTGAGCCAACGCCCGCGCCGATTGGCTCCCGAAAAATTGCGCGAGGCTCGTGCAGAATTCGAGTATATGCTCGACTTAGGAATCTGCCAGCCGTCCGACAGCACATGGGCGAGCCCACTTCATCTCGTCAAAAAGAGTAACGGCGAGTGGCGTCCATGTGGCGATTATCGAATGCTGAACGCAGTAACGACACCCGGCCGATATCCGATAGCAAACCTGCACGACTTTTCTTATAAGCTGCAGGGGTGCGAAGTTTTCTCGACCCTCGACCTCACGAGGGCGTACCACCAAATTCCGGTGGCTCCCGAAGATATACCGAAAACCGCGGTAACCACACCTTTTGGACTATTCGAGTTCAAGGTAATGATATTCGGTCTCCGAAATGCAGCGCAAACGTTCCAGCGCTACATAGACTCAGCTCTCCGCGGACTTGACTTCTGCTATGCGTATATCGATGATATACTCATAGCATCGAAAAACATGACCGAACATCGCTCCCATTTGAAGCAAGTGTTCGAGCGCCTCCGAGAATTCGGCCTGGTAATCAATCCAGACAAGTGCCACCTCGGAGAATCGGAAGTCAAGTACCTTGGCTATTGTATAAATGGCCAAGGCGTCCGCCCATTACAAGACAGGGTGGATGCACTAATGCAGTTTCCTCGCCCCAAGAATGTGCGAGAACTTAGGCGTTATCTGGGCATGTTAAACTTTTATCGCCCAACGCTTCGAAACGCCGCACAGGTCCAGGCTCCTCTGAACGAATACCTAGTAGGAGCCAAACGAAACGACAAACGACCGATTCAATGGACCGAGTCAGCTGACCAAGCTTTTCGCTTATCGAAAGAGCAGCTGCCGAATGCAACTTTACTTCGACATCCCATCGAAGGAGCCCCATTGTCCATACAGTGTGACGCTTCCGACACTGCAATTGGGGCCGTACTCGAACAAGAGTGCGATGGTAAATGGGAACCGCTGGGCTTCTTCTCAAAAAAATTGAACCCGACCCAGCGACGATACAGTGCCTACGACAGGGAGTTACTAGCGATTTACTCCGCAGTAAAGTACTTCCGGCACATGGTCGAAGGACGCCAGTTGACGATCAAAACTGATCACAAACCACTGGTGTACGCTTTCCGAAAGAAAGCGGAAAGTTCAACTCCACGACAGGAGCGGCACCTGGATTTCATCGGGCAATTTAGCACGCGAATCGAATATGTTCCAGGTGCAAACAACGTAATTGCAGACGCTTTTTCGCGTATCGATGCAATTAAACTCCGTGCGCAAATCGATGATGCCGACTTGGCACAAGCGCAAGGAGAGGACCATCAACTCGAGTCCCTATTGAAAGCGGAGACAGCACTAGTTCTGCGTAAACTTCCTTTCAACGACTCAAACGATGAAGTCTGGTGTGATGTATCGACGGGGACAGCTCGCCCCTACATCCCAGAAAAGTTTCGAAGGAATGTGTACGAAACATTCCATAACCCAGCCCACCCAAGCGGACGCGCAACCGCTGCAGCCGTCCGACGTAAATTCGTCTGGCCACATATGGCCAAAGACATAACAAATTGGGCACGCAATTGTTTGCAATGTCAGCGTTGCAAAGTCGATCGACACAACGTGCTACAACCAGCACAGTTTAAGCTCCCCGAGGCACGATTCGCCCATGTACACATCGACATTGTGGGACCGCTTACGCCGTCAAGAGGTTACATGTACCTCCTGACAATGATCGATCGCTTCACTCGGTGGCCAGAAGCAGTGCCACTACGAACAGTGACCGCAGAGAATGTGGCCAAAGCATTCTATTCGACTTGGGTCACACGTTTCGGCGTCCCAGCTACTATCACAGCCGATCGAGGACCACAGTTCGAGGCAGCGATTTTCAGGCAGCTGACCGAACTACTCGGCTGCCAACAAAGCCATACGACAGCTTATCACCCCCAGTCCAATGGGATGATTGAACGATGGCATCGCTCACTGAAAGCCTCACTGATGTGTCACGACGATAATCAATGGCTGGACGTACTACCAACAGTTCTTTTAGGCTTGCGCACAAGCATAAAAGAAGACCCGTGAGCCTCAGCAGCAGATCTGACTTACGGAACCAATCTGCGCCTCCCAGGAGAGTTCTTCGCCGATGGAGAACCACCGCTCGAACAGTTGCCAAATTTGGAAAACCTACGCAAACTCATGCGAAAGGTCAGGGCAACACCTGTCGCCAGACACGGTTCCAAGAGGATATTTGTTCACCCAGAGATGGACAGCTGCACGCACGTCTTCATCGGGGTGGACAAAGTTAGGAAACATCTAGAACCGCCCTACGAAGGGCCATACAAGGTGCTGGATCGAATAAACGACCGTGTTTTCTCCGTTGATATCGACGGCAAGCCGTACACCGTCAGTGTCGAAAGACTGAAACCGTGCCATCTGGAACTACCACCAGATACCGTACTGGGAGAAGTGCATCAACAACCAGCGGTAGCAGCCGAAACCTGCCCTGTATACCACCCACCAAACTCCCACGAAACACCAGGCACGGCAAGAGTCGAGAATCAACCAAACCCTCGCGAAATGGTCGCGCGCGGGGCATCGGACATCCTACACGGACCGATAACGCAGCAGCGCGCCCGAGATCTGCGCGCACAAGAAGACGCTGCGAAGATTCTCAATGTACGGCAACCTAAAACCCCAACCACTGACAAGCGAAAAAGAACAACGAACGCGATAGCTTTCGCTCCTCTACCACCCAAACACCGCCCATTACGGGAGGGAGCACGCCCATAAAACTCGACTACACCCCCAAGCAACTAACTACTTCATATCGTGACTACGTCACTAGGGGGGGAGTGATGTAGCGTCCTACGAACGCACAATTCCGCCCAGGTAAGGTTCCAAACCTTCAAGGAACTTACTTACCTTATCCAGTACACGTGCCCACAGACACGTGTCCCCAAAGCTCTTAATCAGGCCTGTAACAAGGGCATAGGAAGCTGAAACAATGTTGAACCCGACATCAAAAAAAACAAGGAACTTAACGTTCAAAAACTTTCAGTATCGAGTCAACGCATCCATCCATAGTATGCAAAAACAATTCCAGATTACAGGCCATAAATCTTCCATCCAAAGCATCTGCACGATGTTTACCAGGAATTACATTTTTGGTAGATAAATAACAACGGATGCATACGCTGGCAGCTAAACGCAACAAAGCATATCGCCTATCCGCGGCCAAAATTGTAAACAACCGTAATTATCGCAACAAGATAATTCGGAAGATTTACAAGTCCAATGCCAACAAAGGAAATACTCCGGTCCCACGATTCCTTTCTAAAAATTTCACACCCATTAGAAGGATCTAATGGAATTCGGTTGTGTTTACAAAGGCAAACAACCACGGGCTGTACGCCCGAACAATCATCTCCGTTGTGCGCGCCAGATGTTTTATGCAAATAGAGGCGGCACACAATCGACAGGCGTCGATCCGAACTTCGATCACCACCACGGATGGTGATGATGATATAAGGATGTATGCGTCGAGGGACTTTCTCCTTTTCAGGCACCTAAATTTCCCATGGGCATTAATAACATGCCGCTAACAGATACTGTGGAAAATTCTGTTAGCGGATGAAATGAACGATTTCTTCTGGAGACGTAGATACGATCGGTATCAGGGTTTTGGGTTTCGGATGGAGATAGTCAGTAAGATTTCGATCGTCAACGCGACGAGGAGGACACCGAGAATCCAACGAGGAGGCCAGTCCGCGTATTGAATGAAATAAAAGAAAGGAACGTCAAGTGTGTGATCGGTCGTGCGAAATTATGCCTAGTGATTTCTCCGTGTAAACTTTTTTAAACAATAAAAATAAATCCACAGGTTAAGGACAAATATCCTTGTGTTTCATGTGTTCAGTGCCACATTCGTCCCGGTTTCGTTTTGTGTTTTAAAATTTTCTGCGCACAGTGTTCGGCGGATCACTGCCTCAACTTCGACATAGACACCAACACCCCCAAAGTCCCATAATAGCTAGCTTTCACCAGTTTTTCCTGGTGTCCCTGGTAGCTTCAGCCAGTGGTGTTCTAAAGAGGATGGTTTCACACTTCTGGATATTGGTTTTGGTTTCCAGTTGTCGCAGTATCGCCGAACATCATTGAAATCCCCTTGTGATAATCCGTTAATGATTTCAATTCAATATATATTATCAGATCGTCTGCATACGCAATAGCCTGATGAAGAGACCTTACCAGGTCGCTAGTGTAAATATTAAAAAGGATCGGAGATAACACCGCTCCCTGTTGTAGACCGTTTTCTATATTGTAAGTAATGTTGGAGGTCACATTGCCACATTTGACGACGAATTTCCTTTCATTCAACATGTCGTATAGTATATACAGTAGTGGTTTATGATGCCTAATCTCATTAGCTTGTAGTATAACCCTTCTAGCCAAACGGTGTCGAAGGCCCTCTCCAAGTCAATCAAACAGGCACCTGTGCACTGTTTCAGATTTTTATTCCACTGAATATCTGAAACCAGTTTAGCTGCGGCATGTGTGGTTTCACGACCAGCTTTAAAACCAAACTGGTTATTTGGAATAATATTATTGTCCTCAACCCATTTAAGTAGAGCCTTGTTTAGAACCTTTTCGAATACTTTACTGATACTCGGTAACAAACTGGTCGATCGCAGATTTTTTGGATTTGTTCTGTCTTTCCCTTTTTTTGGTAACGGTTGGATGATGGCCGTTTTCCAACGTACTGGATAGTGTGCGTTGTTCAGAGCGTTGTTAAACAAGACTGCATATATGTCCATTGCGATTGGAGGAAGATGTTTTAGTACGATATTGGGTACTCCATCGATTCCAACTGATTTTTTGTTTCTTAATGATGCAAAGACGCCATGGATGTCTTCACTAGTGATCAAAAGGCTGTTAACGCTTTCGACAGTGATCTCGGCGTTTGCCGTATTTTCATTACTGAATTCGATAAAACCATGGTTTTCTGATTTGCGGGAACATACTGGGGTTGTTGGATTTTACCGCCCGAACTTTGTTGTTCCAATAAAAATTTGCTGATAGCCTATAGTTGGCTTTTATCAGCTGTTGGAGATTTTTTAATCTGGACTTCAGTGATATTATCTCCGGGTCGTGCCTATCAATAAATCGTCTGTACCGTAGTTTTAGTTGAGACAGAAGTCTACTTTTTTTTCTGTGGAGTGCGTTGATTGTGGCGTTTCAGTACATGTTCATGTTGTCCATAGGTGTGGATTTTGGTATTGTTTTGTCCATAGTTTGTTTTATGGTTTCGTCCATTTTTTGTATGTATTTGTCGATGTCATCGTTGGATATGTTTCTGTTGGTAGGAGGGTTAATATCTTTTAAGCGAATTTCTCTTGTTAAGGTTCTCGTGAAACGCGTCCATCGCATACCCCCATAGTAATAGGGTTGCGGTATCATACATTCACCGAGTTCCACAACTTCGCTTGGTGTTTTTATCACAATTGATAATGCACAATGGTCGCTGTCATATTCAATTGTGCGTAGGCAGTTTATATTTTGTCTGTTAGTATGTGTATGTTTAAGTCGTGTGTCAATAAGCATAATATCGAGGAACGATCCCCCGCTGGGGAAAGAAGGATATTCTGTAGCTAGCAGGTCAGCCTTATATTCAATGTGATGTTGATCTAGCCAACTAACATAGCTAGTTGATTTCCTCTCGTGTTGGATATGCTATTTCCCCAATTTGGGTGTTTAGTATTCAAATCGCCACCTACGATGTAATAGTTCCCTTCCGAGTAAAGTTGTAAGCATTGGAAAAGAGTCTCTAGTTCCACTATAAATAGATTTTGTTGATGTGCTTCTGGTGCGTAGGCAGATATCACATACATCCCCCTACCTTGACGGAGGGGTATGCGGACAATGCACGCTTCAAGCACCTGAAATCTGCGCATCTCACCACTATATATTACCTTATGTTGAAGTTGTTTTTTAACAAAGATTGCCACCCCTCCTCCTTGTGTGGAGTTGGGTCGGTCTCTTCGTATAATGTCGTAGTTTGTGTGACATAGTTTATGCCTCTGATTCAGCTTAGTTTCGCTAGCCAGAAGTACGTCAGGACTTTCGTTTTGCAACAGTTTAAAGAGAGCGGCTCTTCTCTCGATTCTGATAAGTGAATTTACATTCACGACTAAAGCCTTAATTGTGCTTTCTGTTGGGAGGTTTATCTTGACGGCTCGCTAGACAACTGCGAATACACCCAGTCTAGTCTAGTGTCCTGGTCCTTTATTTGTTTTTGCATTTGTGTCATCTGTGTCTGAATAGCGAGCAAGGTTGTGAGCACATCTGCTAGTGTTACTGTTTCTGGAGGCACAGTATGTTGCGGCGGTACCCGTGTGGTGGGTTGTGGCGTGTTCCCCGCACCAGCTGTTACTTGAGCATACGAGAACTGGGGTGCTACATTTAGTGCTGGTCGGGCTTGAACTATCGGGCGTTCTATTTTTCGTTGCTGTGAAAACTTTTTTTCCTGTAGTTCGTGGAATTTAGGACAGTCTCGATAATTAGCGGGGTGTCCCTCACTCTTACAAACTGCACACTTTAGCAGAGATCTGTCGTCTACCCTTTCTTTACCTAATGTGCATTGTTCTGCGCTGTGGTCCTGTCCGCATCTTACGCATCGATACTGCATTTCGCAGTTTGCTGCCGAGTGCCCGAACCGTTGGCAGCAAAGTCATTGGATTATATCTCTGCCTTTTTTCAATTTGTCCCATGTGATAATTTGATGGTTCAGGATAGTGATTTTCCTAAGTCCACCAATTTTGCTACCGGGACCCAGCTGCACAAGGAAGAATGGTAATTTACGATTCTCCCGTCTAGCCCTAGCTGTATTGAAAGGTTTTACCGCGATAAACTCAATATCATTATCTCGTAGCGTTTGTAATAGAACTTCTGGTTCTGTTTCAGGGTCAGCACCTTTTAGTAGAACCGTTATATTCTTTATTTCTTTCGGGGTGTACGTGTAAAATTCCGCGGTGGCCCTTTTTAGCACATTTTTCATTTTTTCGAAATCCTCAACCGAATTTGTCTGTATGGCAAACCTGTTCCCTATCAGTCTTTTAATTGAAAAATCTTCCCCAATAGAAAGCTTACATAGACTTACCAGTTTGTTACAGCCCATGTCTGTAATGTTGATGGGTGGCATATTCGCTTTACTTTTTGCTGCCTGTTGCTCTTGTTGTGGTTGTTGTTGTGTAATCTCTTGCGGTGGACATCCTTTTTGTTAGCTTGGCCTCTGTTGTGCACATTGTTGCTGATTTTTCTGCTGCTGTTGTTTCACTATTAGCTGCTCCTTTTCAGCAGATTCCTTTTTCCTGCGACGCTTCTCTGCTAATTGTGCCCTTGCTCGGGCTAGCCTTGTTTCAAGATCGCTGATTTCCTCTTCTTCGTCCTCAGTCTCGGTGGTCGCTAAACATGCAAACATGTTATTGGTGACATGGCCGTCATTATATGTAATCGGGAGGAACGTATTGTCCTCTTCCATTTTTTGCGCCTTTTCGAGCAAGTCTGCTATTGCTTCGTTTGGCGTGTTTATTTTTGTTGTCGCTCATGTTAGTGGGGAGCTCGCCGGGCGTTTAATTAACGCGGACTTCGGTTTCAATTTTTTAATTTTTGGTTTTTTGTCTGCCATTCTGCATGCTGAGGGTCAATACACTGAGCTTGTTGCATCCAAGATAGCAGGCCAGTCTTTGTTTTAAACCAGTTATTAGGTTGGCTTCACTTTGTAATTTCTGTATATTTTAGTTCCTTTTTTTCTTTTTTATTTTTATTTGTTATTTCTGTTTTGTTTTTGTTTTACTTCTTTGTTTTCCTTATTTTTTTTTTTTTGGTTTTTGTTTTTTGTTTTTTTTTTTTTTTTGCCAAACACGTGCTCACTTACACTCTCACAGTTGGTTAGTATTAATCTGTGTTTGTTTTGACTGTCAAAACCCGTGGCTTCGTTCTCTTTTATTTCATTATATTTATATATAATAACTTTGTTTTTACTGTTTTTATCAAGAGAATTTATTTATTTAATTGGTCTTTGTATGTTCACTTTCGCTGTCACTTTTCACACAACAAAACACGGCGCGAAAACAAAACTGTACTATATTGTTCAGGTATTTGGTATACCTGCTAGGTCACGTAATGTGGGAAGACAATTAGAATGTAAAACGTATGAAAGGCAGGACGAACCGTACCGTCTGCATGTTAGCTGATGAGTGTGGTGATAGATGGTCTGTGCGTCGGCATAGACGCGGATTCTACCATCCATCCACTACTTCCACTATCATAATCCACCAATTGTGATTGTTCCACCGGACACAAGGGGAAAAACGCAAACAGAAATCGACGACGCAGCGTCCACAACAGGAAATGGAAGTAAAACGCACTGATTGTCTATTATGATTGGTTTTATTTTACGTTCTTTTTTATTCACAACAAATTGTAGGTATTTAATTTAGATCACAAAATCACTCTAGATCACTCTACTTGAATTACATTATATTAACTCGATACGCGTTCGACTCGAACTCGATGTTTTTGTTTCACACCGTACCGGCGCCAGTACGGTGGATGGCGGACGACCTGTCCGCTTGATGGTTGTAATGCGACTCACTGATATCCTCTCCAATAAGGATATCGTTTTTACCTACCACCAGAGAAACGTAAAGTCTCTCTTGGTGGTATAGGAAACCAGATCTTGTAACAAGGGTCATGGTGGTATGTGTGCGATCGTTCAGATCTGTGTTGTTTACACTTGCTCGAGGGCAATGGGTAAACGAAGCAGACAGGCAGTAAAAACAAAGGAATTGAAAAGATCGTCGTCTATGGAGTGTATCGCATCTAAGTAAATAGACGACGATACAGCGAAGAAATGTGGCAAAAGAAAAGATGGGACGAGGGTATCATAAAAGTCTTTGATGGATGATGCCCTTGTGTAAATATACGAATAACCATTCGAAAGAGGGGCTAATGTATTTCAATACTTTATACAATGAGAATTGTATATCGTATCTTAGGTCGGTGGCCAAAACGAATCTCTTGCTTACATTTGTATATGCCGTGTAATTAGTTGCGGCAGGGAAATAAATTCAAGATTGTTTGTCTATTGAACAACGAATCGCTGGTCGGCTTGCTTCAGCTGTAAAAACAACCCGTCCGTCGTTGCATTTCAATTGATAACAATGGGTGCCAAATATTGTGTATTTATGGTGCATATGCACATTGAGGAACTATTTTTAGGAATTTTATCTAGCACGTTGAAAGCATCAAATGTCCTTGTAAAAGGAAATGTTTCAGATATGGGAAATTGAAATCTACCTGGAATTCTTGAATAGGCAGAAAGAAATTCTTACAGGAAATTATATGCGAAGCGATGCATGAAGGTAAGTTTTCTTTCACAGGGACTTTTTGGATTATAGATTTGATCTATATAACGCGTGAAGCATTTAAGATGCTAATGCGATTGCAATAGCGAAAGCTTATGCAGACTGGGTTGTATGGATGCGGGTTTTTAAGGAAGGTGAACCGTGGGATTTGGCGGAACTGCCACACATTTCCCGGTAAACAAACTAAAACCAATTAGCACAATGTTCATGATGCATTGCGGCTGTCAATACAGCTGCTATGCATATTGTAGACAACAATCATCAACGTCTCTTTTGGAATAGGAAAATGCACCCCCTAGTTAAGAGAGCCAGTTTCACTGGCCGAATTTCTTTTGGATAGCGAATGAATATCGCTGAGTCCTTTACCATCCGCCGACCACGCTGGTCGCGCTGTTACGGCTCCAACGCCATGCTTCCTCTTTCGAGGGAAGAGCGAGGAGGTTATTATATTTATTTAATAATAAAAGATCTCTTTTATTTAAATATTTATTTTTATTTTATCGAACTGAGCTATCTCAAGCTGAGCTCTCTTCTTTCTACTTTTTTCATATAAATTTACTTGTTTATATAGAACATTTTGTTCTAACTGACTGTGGTGTATAAACTGAACAAAGCAATCTAGAAGTCTCTGTGACTTAGAATTTTGAATAAACTTTGAACGAAAATCAAAGTGGCCATGTTTTGAAATGAAAAATGTGCTTGTTATGAAAAGGGGCATATTTATAAAATGTGCTGTAAGTGACTGGATATAGAATATAGTGTCTGTTTATTTATGAAATGTGCTGTATTAACTGAGAATGTAAGATATGTGAGGATGTAGTTTTAAGGGTTGTGTTTGAAAGGACATGAGTTAGTGTTAAAGCGAATAAGGGTAGTATTCTGGAATACAACAGCGCTATCTCCCGTTCCCCGGTGCACACGGGGACGCGATATATATATTCGGAGTCGTGGGCGAAATAAATCCGAATTACTCGGAAATTGCAATACGTAATTTTGTTCATTATCCATTAAGTCGAGTGGTGGTTTGTCGTTTAGTTGATTACGGAGGATATTGTTTAAACATACATTTCATAGACGAAACTCTAAAGGAAATACGTTATATAAATTAGTGTTAATATTAATGTGCATCAAGTTCAACATTGTCAACGAAAGTAGTGGTTTTTATTTAGAGAATAAAACCGAACAAATAAATTCCGGTGTTTCATTCATTTTCCTTGTTCTTTAATGGCTCGTGACGGTGCGAAAGGTTTACTTGGTGTGCATTCCTTAGACCAGTAGTAATTCGGTTTGGCGGAACCTTTTAGAACTGGTGGAGACGAGGTAGAACCCCGTGTCGTGCGCCGGCACAATGACTTCGTTCCCCACAGACTCTTTGACTAAAAGACATTCAAGCATTAAGCGCCTAAGCTTATACATCAATGGAAAGCCGACTATAATAAGCTTGAGCTTTATGTCTAACAAATCGGAAGTGTGTTGTTAGGCAACTGAGTATACATCGAAGCAGCTCAGTCGTAATCAAGGTCAGCCGATGAAGCCTTGATAAATAGAGAATACCGGTATCGGACGATGACCCAGCTGCTGCAATTAAAAAATTCGATGTGAGCAACGGAGGAATGCTGCTTTGCTGTTACCTGCGGTAGTTTGTTTTTCGAATATATGAAGAGTTTTGTAGTTGCTGATACAAACCCAATGGAACAAGACCAGCGGTGTTTTATATTTTTTGATTCGAGATTAAGAGTTGGTTGCGGAGAGAAGCGGGTTTTTTTGTTGAAGAAAGAATCAAAGATGCGGTGAAGAAGTAAATTAGTCTATTGTTCGAAATTAAATTGTTTAAATTCGTGTCTTGTTGCCAAAGCCAAAATAAACCATAGTATATGATGAAAATTAAGCCAAGAGTGCAGTGGTGGTGTAAATTAATGAATCGGGGTTCAATTCTACCAAGGAAGGTAAATTGTTCCAATTAAATAAAGCTTGAATGTAAACTAATTCAATTGTTTCTATGGATTTTGCTGGGCTACAACGCCGAAGATCACATCTAACATATATTTGCTGTCTCGTCGAGGGACAGCTAGACGCAGAAACACTAAAATTCGCAAGATATATGCTGTAAGACCACTCGTCATCCTTCTCTCGTACTCAATGCTTTGAGGAGCATTGTCACACGCAGTCCTAAAAAACCACACAAATGAGAAAGCAATAATTTAAAACACAACTATACATCGTTTTCGATTTTGATTGACCAATTCGTCATCTCTCTTTTATTTTTCATTATACACAATCATCACTTAAATATCTTTTCTTTTTTTTCTTTTTGTTATGTTTTTGAGTTTTTATTTGTACTCTATAGGTAAACCATTTTACGTCACGTTCGTTACATGTTTTCCCCCTATCAAGACAGCTTTTTTACAAATGGATATATGTACGCATGTGTGTGTTTTTCGATCATATATATATAAATGTAACTATAACTAAATGTAATTATTTACATGCATAACATACTATACACATATACAATTACATTTACATATAATTTCGTTATTATGATTTGATTTGTTTTTTAAATCTAAAGTTAATACTTTTATTTTGAGTTACATTTTATTTTCCATGTTTTGGTTTAAAATTGTTCTTTTTGTTTCTCTCTTTTTATTTTAACATTCAATTTTTATCTTTCTTTTTTTTTCAGTTCCACGAATATTTGTTAATTTGTTACTTTCCTAACACTTAATAAAAAAATATGGTCTATTATATCGGGTTTCCCAATAGGGGCTTGACAGCTTTGAATTTATTTTGTGAATGCACCCTTTCGCGGTGGCCATATGAACGAAGTCGAGTTCCATTCATAAATGTTTTGATTGTACTTCAAGCCGATAATAAAGTTTTTGAAATATCTCAAATGGTTTGCGTTTTATTTAAAAAAAAAAAAAAAAAAGTTGTCAAGTCCCTATTGGAAAACCCGATATTTTACATTCGTTCATTTTGGGTTTTTTTTTTTTTTTTTTTTTTGAATCTCATATTTAGACGTACTTAAATATCAGAGAAAACTGAAATAATAAAAATAAAACTAATTGAACGGAGTCTGACTATATCCGTTTGTTTTATATTTATTACAAAATTTGTGTTTTATTTTTTTCTGTATTTTGGATAGAAAAGAAATGCTGCTTATTTAATAGATACATTAAAGAAAGTATACCTAAGCACATTTATTTATATAATAAAGTACATTCATACGGATTTCTTGTTTTTTATAATAACGTCAGTTATTTTGTCTTTGAATTTTTGTTTATCCTTTTGCTTTTATTAAATTTGAAATTGCTTTTTGCTTTTCATTGAATATTCAAAGAATGTTTAGCAATAATTTGCGTTATTGTATTAGCTTTCATTTTAAGTTGTTCCAATTTAAGTAATTAAATTCCTTTTTTAATTGTCGCTGTGAACGTATGAAGGAAAACCATGTTGAATAAGTTTTGCTTGCATTGTTTGTGTTACAGTTAAGGTTTATTGAATTTAAATATCATATCACTGCAAAGGTTTGATATTGTTCTTTTTAGTTCCCAATTCGCAGTAAATTATGAGGGTATAACTTGTAGAAGGCATACTACTGGCATTGTAATGATGTTGAAAAAAATGAAAATATAAAACACATATACCACAGCCAATGCGTTCACTTTTTGCTTTCAACTTGGTGCACGCTCTTGTAACAGTCTAAATAATAATTATGGTTTACATCATTACTATTGATATATTTGTTATGTCATCGTCTACTCTCATCTATACCAAACAAAAACAGAATCGCTCATCTTAATTAGACCAAATCCTTTGTCTTTAAATCTTCAGTGCCTTTAAAGCTTGATTCAGAATGTCCATTTCCAGGAGACTGCTTATTGCTTTATATTAGCTTATCACATTTTAATTGGAATGAAATTTATATACAGATGTAGGAAACATTGGAACCGTTTAAACACTTTACTTATTATTTAATTATTTATATAAACAAAATTTGAAATTTTCCTCTGAAAGAGTGAAATGCACTACAAAACTGTTTGGGGCTTCCTTAATAAGACAAGAACTTTTTAACTCTTGTTATGTCATTTAATTTTTCTTTTATAAATAAAAACATAAAATATTGTAAATGTTTAACCAGGTGAATGAAATAATTACTAAGTATTTCTTATTCCTTTTTTATTTTATATACAGAACTCATATCATCAACACTGCAGGGTGAGTCTACATCGCCAAGTGTTTTTCAACACTGCGAGATTACTAAAGCAGTTTATTCAAATCAGTATACGGGTGTTTTAAAATTACTTAAGGGGGTATTTTGGTCTAGAAATTTGAAAAAAATCATTTTTCCTTCATATTTTCAAAGCTTAACCCTCTAAGAATATGTCGTTAAGAGGATTTTAGAAAATTCAAATTATTTTCGGAGGTATGGCTGTTTTGCTGACGCGAGTTAACGATTCACACAAACCCCATGATAAGGAAATATCTACGCTTGCAGATAACCATGGGAACATCGCGATAAGCCGCACAAGCACGAACCATGGGAACATCAAAGATAAGCCGCACAAGCAACTGTGGAAGTATCGAGATGTGCCGAACTTAGCCTTAGGTATAAATATGAATGAAATTCAGTTAACAGGGTAGTTTATAATCTAGGATAGAAACGTTAAGTTACATTATCCAATAAAGGACTATAGGTCTTTGGAAAATAACCTTGTTTTACTATCCAGTAAATTAACCAATTATTAACTTGCGCCCTCTAAACCGGCTCGGCCGGAACGAATCAAACAAAAGACATTAAGGACTTTCTGTCAACCTGCGACCCTGTTTCCTCGTAAAACCTTTATATATATATATATATATATATATATATATATATATATATATATATATATATATATATATATATATATATATATATATATATATATATATATATATATATATATATATATATATATATATATATATATATATATATATATATATATATAATATATATATATATATATATATATATATATATATATATATATATATATATATAT